>JAPQWS010000142.1:0-1287500 GCA_028651295.1 Catharanthus roseus | reverse complement strand
GTTCACTTCCTGGATGTTGGATAGCTTGCACTTAGATTTTAATTGTAAAGGAACTAAAATGGACTAAAAATAAAAGCTTGAAAATTGTCTAGCACTCTAATCGTTCCTATCCCATTCCATGTAAGTAGAACTCACTTAAAAGAAGACCCTCTCGCTGCTACAATTGAAAAGGCTTTTACTGAGTCTTGAAAGGCAAGCTCAACTGGTAAAAGGGAATATAGATACATTTAGTACTAGCTCGAGAGCTAGAACTAGAAAAGAAATCGGTAGTGCTACCTTGTATAGAACCCTGCTAGGGAGCTCTCATTAACTCCTTGTTATACCCGTTCTCGGTCCTCGGCCGAGAGTAATGAATTCTGTCTCAAGGCCCATCTCTGATTTAATATCTACCTAATTAGCCATATCGGTGCGGAGGCTATTTGAAGCTTTTTGGATAGGAAAAGCTAGCCAACTACTACTTATTTTCCTATTCATGACTCTACTGCCTCCGCTACAATTAGCTTAAATGCGAAATAAATTCGATTATCCCTGGCATATGAAGCTATCTTCTCGGTATTTGTTGAAGGTGAGGAATTCTATCTTTCAATCTTTTCATTGATATGTATCGATAAATGCGAAGTAAAAGTCGTTATGAAAGGACTTTGACCCCGGAAATGAATGTAATCGCTAACAAGCCATCTGGATATCTCAATCTGTCAACCAAAAGCTCTGAACTGTACTCTTTCCTTAGCGGCCTCCCCCACCGCCCTTATCTTAGGTTGAGACCACTTGGAAACCCTCTTTGCTAGGGATTGAAGGTCTATACATTTTCCTTTCCCTCCATCTCCAGGTAGAAAAGGATGTATGGGTCAAACTTTGATGTCTTACTAGTTTGCTCACTCATAGATAGATTGCTAGCAAGCCTTGGAAAAGGAAGAGATAAGGATTAATGAAATAATTAGTTTTGGAACTCGGCTAAATAGAATAGTTAACAAATGAGCTATAACTAAGCCTTAGGTAATCCTGAGTTCGCTAGCGTAGGAAAAAGAAAGTAGCACAAGAACAGTTGTTATTTACGATATTTTTAAGATGAACCAACATGGGCATTCAGGCCTAAGAAACAAGCCAGCAAGAAAGTCATTCCAGCTAGCAACTGAATTTCATGCTTTCAAGCTTAATGCGTTCATTTCCTTGAGGGTCATTGAACTAGTTGAGTTGAATGGAATTCCCTCCTTACGTATTAAAGAAAGAAATGAACCTTCGAGTTCAGTCCCAGTTACTGTGCCTATAAAGTCTTCCTAGCCTAAGGCAAGAGGGATGTGTCGTTAAGGTAGGGAAAGCTACTTCCATAAAAACATATATGGTACTCTGACATTAGCTATTCGAGTCAAATCATAGGATTGAAAGCCGATTGCTACTTTCTTGCCTTGGGACATCGCATTCTGGCTAATGTAATAGAAAAAAAGTTTTGATATTCCCTACTGTCTTTAGTCTGCTTTGCTTTATAAATAAGCATGAGGCTTTCCTGACTTTCCCTCATGGCGAAGAAAGCCTTCTTTTCTACGCTTGATGCTCTTTTCTTATTCAATTGCGTCTTTCTATCGAATAGGAGGATAGATTTATGAAATGCTTTTGAGAATATCGCCCCATGGGATAGGGTGCTTGCTAGCATTCTTGTTTAGCAAACAATGCAAATAACTATGAACTCAAACTAATACAAAGAAAGGGGAATCTAAGTCATACAAGTAAAGAGATTTATTCATCCTTTTCTTAGCTTCCTTACTCGAACACTTCCCGCTAACTAATCTCATTACGAAGAACATAATGGAAAGAAATAACTCATCCTTGACTGCTACTTCAAGGGGATTGGCTTTAAGTGCTAAAGAAGGAAATTTGTTACCGTAGAATAAGTTCTGTTAGGTTCTTAGTAGCATTTAGCGGCCTTTTCTTCTTGTCAACTCGACGCTCTTAAGTCTTCAATTGCTTACTCTTTTCCATAAGATAAAGAAAGTTACCTCCTAACTAATTGATTAGCCCTGAGACCCGTATTCCTTTCATTTTTCTCCCCTTTGTGCCAAGGAAAGAAGTCCCAACAGATTCTTCCTTCACCCCGGAAAGGGATTCGTGAACAACTGCAGCGGAGATGAAAAAAAAAGACTAGATAATGGGAATTGTCTTTCCTAGGCTCAAGGAGCGTAGGATGAGGTCTTTGCTGCTTGAATTGAAAGCTTTCCACTTTGTACCTTTGGTACGTAATATAATAATATAATATATAGTAGAAGATCTGGGCGAAAGGAAGTGATCTTTTTC
The DNA here is from genome assembly GCA_028651295.1 of Catharanthus roseus. Classification (NCBI taxonomy): domain Eukaryota; kingdom Viridiplantae; phylum Streptophyta; class Magnoliopsida; order Gentianales; family Apocynaceae; genus Catharanthus; species Catharanthus roseus. The sequence continues at coordinate 1,285,211 of JAPQWS010000142.1, read as the reverse complement.
TAGTCATATGCCATTCAAATGGCTATTCTTTCAGCGATTGTGGGCTCTACCGTTATGCACCTATCCTCTTTCTTTAGCGAGAAAGTCTTACTCAAAAGAGTTCCACATCTGAAAACCCTGTATTCTTCCTAACCCCCTGTTCTAAGCATCTAGAATATTGAATAAAGAGACGACCGAGAGGGGACTTTACCTGCTTGCATTCATTATCCCCATCTCTCCGGAAGAGAATGTAATACTTGGGGTAAGAGATCATAAGTAGATGCGCCTGAACATATTATTTTACTGGGCTAAGACTCATTCATCAATAAAAGTCACGTTGGGTCAAATACAATGAGTGCTTATGCTTAGGGAAAGTTAGAAAGAAAGACATAAAGCGGAATCTGGTAATCCTACTGCTACTAAGACTATTACGTCTTCGGGCTAAGAGTTCAAGCACGGTGTAACGGGGGTTTCAGCATAACAGCTGGCGCTCTAATCTGAGCTGAGAAATAGGAACTGCACTTCTACTTTATTTATTTAAATATATTCCTCTCAGTCGAGCTGGAGTTGAATTGGGGAAGTTAAAGCTAGAAAAAATCACCATACACAATATGTCAGCCTTTTCCTATGGCTTCTGAAAAATCATTCATTCTCCGATCTTTAGATACTTTCCTCTCGCTTCGTTCGAGTGTCTTCGATCCTTTCAATCGAGCTCTATTAACCTTCTCCTAAATTTATAAAATTCTTTTTATCTTCCTTGTCCTGGGATGGGATCCTTTAATAGTTCCAAGCTGAGTTATCAAACTCTGGGGTACCAGCTCATCCCGGAACTATAGTCTTCTAATCCCCAAGAAAAGAGACTGACCCCGCAGGTACTAACTCTTCTAAATGAGCTCCTACTATCCCGCCCCTTCCTACCCAAAGTTAGGGACTTAGTCCTTTTCTAACCTTCTTCCAGTATAAATAGAAAAGGGTATCCGTCAACCATGGGAACCGGTGGGCTACGATTTCTGATGCACAATACTTATGAAGATACCGTTCTAGTATCGCGTAAAGCTTCTTTTGACCCACCCCCCTTGATGTGCCTCTTGTGAGGACCCAGAAGGATAGTTGAACAACCATATTCACCCCCCCTCTAAGGTTGTTCAATAGACAATTAAGAAAGGAATAGGCACAACAATTTATAGTGGTTCACTCTCTCAAAAGAGTTACATCCACTACCTTGAGACTCAACCCAAGGATTTCACAAATTCACTAACTTCAAAGAAGGTTACACAAATACACAATGAGGTTCACCCTTCAAGGGTTTTACACCAAAACCTCAACCACAACAATACAATTAATTAATCAAAGGATCACCCAAAGGGTTTTCCACAAACCTTTGATCAAAATAAAAGGTAAAAGGAGTTAGGAACAATGTTACCAATTTTGCTTGAGAAGAGGAAGATTACAACTCAATGGTATACTTCTACAAGCACCTCTTTTCTTCTTCTTTGATGGATGATCAATTATGAAGCTCAAGAAGATTTTGTTTGGGAATTGAAAATAATTTGCAATAAATGAATTTTTTTAAGCTCTTTAAATGTCTTGAAAGTTCTCAATGAATAATTCCCAAAACCTTTTTTTTTTTTTTTATGGCTGATAATTGAGTGTATATATAGGATTTTTTAACCTCAAAACCATTGCCTAAGAAATAGGCTGTCAAATTTCAGAAATGACCGTTGCTTCAAAGGGCAACGGTAATATTTTTTTACATCGATGACTAAAAACGGACGACCGGTTCCGTAAAACGGACTTCGGTTCTTTGAAACAGAAAGATTCGGACTTGAGTTTTCTAAAAACGGATCGCCGAATTAAAAATTCGGACGACCGATTAAAAATTCGATCACTGAATTTCGAACAGAAAGATTCGAACTTGGTTTTTTCCGAAAAACGGATCGCCGAATTTTATGCAATGAAAAAAACGGACGATCGGTTTTAAAAACGGACTTCCGAATTTTATGCAATGAAAAAAAAAACGGACGATCGGTTTTAAAAATGGACTTCCGAATTTCTGTTTTTCCTCAGCCAAGTTTTTTTTTGAACAAAACTTTCTTCCAAGTTTCAAAGGCATTCTTGACAATTTTTAAAGAGAAGAAAAACTATTCAAAACATCTTTAGTCAAGAATACTTGGATTTAATCAAAGGATTATATTTTGGAAAATCAAGAGAAGAGCTTCATGTATGATCAATGAATCAAAAGCTAAGACTAGAGAGTTTTACAAGATAGTACCTAATTCACAAATACAATGTCTACAATTTGATCTGATCTTGGTATGGCTTGATCTCTTCTTCTCTATTTTGCCCTCATCAACAAGATCTTTTGCTTGAGACTTTGAGACTTCATATGTTCTTCTTTTGTTCTATGGAGGGTTAGCTAACATACTCACACAAACACATGTTAATCATAATCAAAACACAAGTAATAATGCCCTTAGGGCTAACAATCTCCCCCTTTTTGATTATGACAAACACATATGCAAGAAGAACAAAAAAGCAAAAGTAAAGTATGATGATGCATCAAAATATCAAAGAGGCAAGGCATAACAATCACCAAGAACAGGAGGTAACTCCCCCTTGCATCAATAATCATTGTAAACATCCATGATAATCATTTCTCCCCCTTACATCTTGCACTATTTTCTCCCCCTTTTGTCATAAATCAAAAAATTTTAGGAAAAAAAAGTACCAAGGGATCATAGAAGAGATAATAGCAGGACTTTCAACATAAATGTGTCATCATGAAGTCCATAAACAACAAAGGGCCTAAAGAGCAATGACCAAATCACATAAAAGCACAGTTGTAATTGGAATAAGCAAGTTAAAAATATGTCATTAAAATTGAAAACAGGAGTTTTGAAAAGAGTTATGAATAAAAAGCAAGAGGAAGAAAGGTTTATAGGAAAGTCTCAATCATCTCCAGCTCATCTTCCTTGCTCAAGTCTCTTAACTCGTTCTTGTGTATCGGTCATCTTTTGGTCCAAAGCATCAATTTTCCCATTCAAAGCCTCAAAGTGACCGTCGAATGCATCAAGTCGGGTGTTCATAGATGTTTGGAGAGAGACTATCATATCCATAAGTTGACTCATGCTTCCTGAAGATGAGCCTTCTTCGGTTCTTTCTTGTCTTTTTTTCTGTCTCGTTTCTCTCCTTTGGATTTCTGCCTCTGTTTCTTCCTCGCTATCTTCTTCTTCAATATCCATATCCTCTGGATCTTCATCATCATCTTCCTCATCATCACTGTCATCAAGCCCTTGTCCACCCTCGGATGTACATCCCAGACTTCGTCTTTTTTCAAACCCCATTCTCTTGAAGGTTTGCTTTGAGTGTATATCTTGCCAGTTCCAATGTGATTACCCATCCCAACCAGATTAATCACAAAATGTTGGAGGATTTTAGTGATGAAACAACCATATGGCAAGCATTTCTTTTGGGAAGATTGGGCAGCTAACATATGCTCTATTGCCATAAAGCCAAAATCCATTCCCCTTTTTCTCATGCAAGGCAAGCATCACAAATGCATGCATGTTGGTGATAGAGGATTTATGCCCAACATTAGGAATGATGATGTTTGAAATCATGTGATGAAGCACTCGCCCATATGCATCCAGTTTATTTACATTTCTATCATCATGCCTTTTCAATATCACCCCCCTTAGTGAAAATTTCAAACAAATCGTTTTTCACTCGTATAAATTGGCATCATAGCATTTCTTGTTTTTGGTATAAAATCTTATACCATCTTGAGGGGTATCCAAAATTGTATTCAATAGCCTATCATCAAATGCTATATCCCTTCCCCCAAATTCTAGTCACTAACCATTGATGTGAAATGTTATCCACCTTTTCAATTCTACCCTTGTGGAGATTTGCATAGAATTCATATATCATGTCCACATAAAATAGTTCATTGACAATCAATAGAGGTATCCAACCAATTATTTCAAAGAGATTAGGGATAACCTCCATACCTTGCATATCATCCAAGTCCACCCTATGACCTGGAGCAATTTTTTCGGTGATTCCGAGTCCACTCTTCAAACCGAGCAGACTTCCTTTACCGAGATAAATCTATCGCCAGCTTCTAGAAACCCTAGCAGAGCAGCAGTGGCAGCCCCTAGCCCAGCAGGTGTTCTTTTTCCTTTCCCTTTTCCTCTACCGGTGCCTCGCTTCTTCGGGATTTTGCCCCCGAACCAACTTGGGCATTCTTTGTTTTAACCATCTTTGAACAATTTGAGGTTAGGATTTGGAGAGGAGATGAAGAGTTTTGGAGATTGATAGATATTAATCGGAGAGAAAGATTGCTTCTTTGTTGTGACAAGAGATGAATTTGAAGAGAAATGACAAGAAGATTGAAAAACCGGATCAAGAAATCGGATGGGTTTGAGAGGAAGAGAGTTTTTTCGGTCGAGAGAGTGAGAGAGAGTGTGGAGAGGAATGAGAAGAGTTGTGAGAAAGTCTGATTTTAAAAACGCATTCCCGACCCCTTTTTTTGAGAAATTCGGTCGACCGTTTGTTAAAACCGGTCTTCCGGTTTCTGAAATTTTGCAAAATTTGGACGTCCGAGTTTTTGGAGCAGCGTCCGGTTTGAGAGTCCGAATATCTCTGGAATTTTTTGAAGAAGGGGGTATGAGTCCGGTTTTAAAACCGGACGTCCTAATTTCAAAATAAGAGTCCGAATTCTCTTAAAACATCAGCAAGTCATAAAATAGGAAAAAGGCAAATACAAGCAACACACATTACTCATTAAATCTTCCAATACCAAGTAATTTTCTTAAATAGCAAAAACGATCTTCTGAAAGAGGTTTTGTAAAAATATCGGCAATTTGGTCTACAGTGCAAATACATTCCAAAGATACATCACCTTTAGCAACATGATCTCTAATAAAGTGATGTTTGATTTCAATATGTTTGGTTTTTGAATGTTGCACAGGATTAATGGAAATATTTATGGCACTAGTGTTATCACACAAGATGGGTATGCACTTAAAAGAAACACCAAAGTCAATTAAAGTGTGTTTCATCCAAAGTACCTGAGCACAACAACAACCGGCTGCGATGTATTCCGCCTCGGCGGTTGATAGAGACACGCACGATTGTTTCTTGCTGTACCAAGATACTAAGCAACCTCCCAAGAATTGGCAATTTCCACTTGTACTCTTCCTTTCTACCTTACATCCGGCATAGTCCGCATCAGTGTAGGCGATAAGATCAAAACAAGATTGTTTAGAGTACCACAAGCCATAATCATATGATGAAATTAAGTATCTTAAAATACGTTTTACAGCTATTAAGTGAGATTCTTTGGGGCATGCTTGGAATCTAGCACACAAACATACTGCAAACATGATATCCGGCCTACTAGCCGTTAAATAAAGTAAACTACCAATCATACCTCTATAAGTCTTTTCATCAACACTTTTACCTTTTTCATCTTTGTCAAGCTTTAATGACGAGCTCATAGGGGTACCGATACCTTTTGCATTGCTCATCCCAAATCTTTTGAGAAGCTCTTTGGTGTACTTCTCTTGATTGATGAAGATTCCATCTTTAGTTTGCTTGATTTGGAGGCCGAGAAAGTACGTCAATTCTCCCATCATGCTCATTTCAAATTCTTTTTGCATGAGTGAGGCAAATTCTTCACATAAAGAGATATTAGTAGCACAAAAAATGATGTCATCAACATATATTTGGACAAGAAGAAGATCATTGTTACAAGAGGTTTTTGTAAAAAGAGTGGTGTCCACAACACCTCTTGAAAAGTTATTTGAAAGAAGAAAACCACTTAATTTTTTCATACCAAGCCCTTGGGGGCTTGTTTTAAACCATAAAGAGCTTTTTGAGAGTTTGAAAACATAATTTGGAAAATTTTTCATGTACAAAACCGGGAGGTTGTTCAACATAAACTTCCTCCTCAATATCACCATTTAAAAAGGCGCTTTTAACATCCATTTGAAAGAGTTTGAATCCTTTAAAACAAGCAAAAGCTAAAAAGCATCCTAATGGATTCAAGTCTAGCAACCGGAGCAAAAGTTTGATCAAAGTCTATGCCCTCTTCTTGATTGAATCCTTGGGCAACAAGTCTAGCTTTGTTTCTAATGACTTCTCCGGATTCATTTAGTTTGTTTCGAAAAACCCATTTTGTGCCAATTGTGGGGTGATTATGTGGTCTAGGGACTAAAGTCCAAACTTTGTTTCTTTCAAATTGATTTAGTTCCTCTTGCATAGCAATAATCCAAAACTCATCACATAAAGCATCCTCAATGAGCTTAGGCTCAATTTGTGATAATAAGGCAAAGTTATCGATAAAATACCTTCTTGTTCTTACCCCCTTGAGATACATCTCCAATAATTTCATCTTTGGAGTGTCCTTTTGGATATATCACCTCTTGAGGAAGATTTTGAGTTTCTTGTTCGTTTCCTTGTTTTTCCTCAATCTCTTCTTCCTCCATAGCATGCTCTTCCATTGCTTGAGTATACAAAGGTTGGTTGCTTTGAGTGTTATCTATGTCATCATCAACATCAACTTTCTTGTCGAAAACGTTAGTTTCATCAAAGTTAACATGAATGGACTCTTCAACACACAAAGTTCTTTTGTTGAAAACTCTAAAAGCCTTTTTATTTGAAGAATAACCAAGAAAAATTCCCTCATCGGATTTTCGATCAAATTTTCCAAGATTGTCCTTGGTGTTTAGAATAAAGCATTTGCATCCAAAAACTTTAAAATAACCAATTGAGGGGGTTTTATTAAAAATGAGTTCAAAGGGAGTTTTCTTTAATGAAGGTCTCAAGATAACACGATTCATAATGTAGCATGCGGTGTTAACGGCCTCGGCCCAAAAATATTTAGGAAGGGAGTTTTCACAAAGCATAGATCTTGCCATTTCTTGTAACGTACGATTTTTTCCTCTCCACAACACCATTTTGTTGTGGGGTTTTAGCGGCCGAAAAATTGTGTGTTATTCCAAAATCATCACAAAGTTTTGTAAAATCTTGATTGTTAAATTCTCTCCCATTATCACTTCTCATAGAGATCAATTTACAATCAAGGGAGGTTTGAATTCTTTTAAAAAGTTTAACAAACTCATGAAAAGCTTCATCTTTTTTACTCAAAAACAACGTCCAAGTAAATCTAGAGAAATCGTCAACAATTACAAAAGCATACCTCTTACCACCGAGACTAGTGGTCCTCATTGGTCCAAATAAGTCCATGTGAACGAGTTCCAAAGGTTTTGAAGTTGAAATCATTTTCTTTGGTTTAAACGAAGTCTTGATTTGTTTTCCAAATTGGCAAGCATCACAAAGTTTAGTTTTCTCAAAATGAAGTTTTGGTAGGCCTCTAACAAGTTCTTTTGAAGATAGTTGGCTTAATAAATCCATACTAACGTGCCCAAGTCTTCTATGCCACAAAAATGCATCATTATCATGAACCGAGAGACACTTCAAGTTTTGGGAAAGAAAATCTTCAAGATGAAAGACATATACGTTTCCAACTCTTTTAGCAACAAAAAATAGTTTTGTTTTCATGCATATCAATGATAGAGCAAGACTCACTTTCAAAAAACAACCTTTTTTCCATTATCACATAATTGACTAATACTAAGCAAATTGAATTTAAGACCATCAATTAGAAGAACATCCTTAATAAGGTGGGAAGAATAGTTACCAATGTTGCCTATACCAATGATTCTTCCTTTGTTCTTATCTCCAAATGTTACAAATCCACCTTTGGTTTCTTTGAGATTGCTCATAAGTGATGAATCCCCGGTCATGTGCCTTGAGCATCCACTATCCAAGTACCATTTAGATGGCCTTGATTTGTGTTCCTACAAAAGAAGAAGTAGAAATGATTTTTGGTACCCACGTCTTTTTGGGTCCATGGATGTTAGTTTGGTTTTCTTTAATTTTCCAAATGGTTTTCACACCTCTTTCAATCTTTTTCTTTATAAAACACTTTGTGGCTTTATGACCACTCTTTTCACAATAGGTGCAACAAAGGTGTGAGTGAGATGATGAAGCCTTTACAAACCGTGTTTGTTTTGAGAAATTATTGGAATGAGTATATCCAATACCATTTTTATCAAAAGGTGATCTTTGAGAGCCAAGAAGTTTTTCAAAGTTTTCTTTTCCTTTTGTGAATTTTTCAACACATAGAGTGAGATCACTCACCTTTTTTCTTTAAGACATCATAATCAATCAAACATTTTTTCAAGAGAGTAAATCTTTTCACAAAGGTTTTTGTTTTCTAAAACGAGTTTTTGAAGATCATCATTTGAGCTCTCTTTTTCTTTCTTCAAGACCTCCAATGATTCAAGAATGGTTTTATTTTCACAAATGAGTCTTGAATTTTCATCCAACAAAAAATTGAGTTTTGCTTTTCAACTCTTTGTTTCGCTTGGTAACCTTTTTTGCACTCATCATACATTTCAATAAGCATAGTGCTAGGATCAACATCACAATCATCATCAAGAATACTAGAAGAGTTAGGAAGTGAAGATTGTACCTCATTTTCTAGTGCCATGAAGCATATGTTTGCATTTTCTTCTTCTTCATTTTCACTTGAATCTTGATCCCAAGTTCCAATTAGACCTTTGCCTTTCTTCTTTTTCTTCAATGCCTCAAGTTTGGCTTCTAAAGCTCCTCTTTCCTTTTCAAGGGCCTTGGGACAATCGGCTATGAGGTGATCGGTGCTATTGCATTCAAAACATCTAGCTTTGAAGAGTGATGAGCTTTGACCTCCTTTCTTGAGTGGAGGTTTCTTCCCTCTATTGTTGAAGCCTTTCTTGTAGAATCTTTTGAATTTTCTCATTATTAATGCCATTCCTCATCATCATCAACCTCATCTTCATTGTTTGATGAGTACGGTTGATCATCTTCATTTGCCTTGAGTGCAATGCCTTTTCTTCCCTTTTCTTCATCTTCTATTTCATTCAATCTCTTTATTTTCATTTCATAGGTAAGAAGTGACCCTATGAGTTCTTCAATCGGGAGTAGTCTCAAATCCTTTGATTCTTCAATAGCTAGCGTTTTTGGTTGCCAAGCTTTTTGGAAGTGCATCAAGGATTTTTTCTATTTGCTTCTCCTCTTGAGTACTCCTTCCCATATGCCTTTAGGCCATTTGTGATGTTGGTGAATCTTGTGAACATGTCACTAATGCTTTCATTTTGTTTCATCATGAATAACTCATAGTCTCTCACCAACATAGCCAACTTTGATTCTTTTACTTGATTAGTTCCTTCGTGAGTGACTTCTAGTAGCTTCCACATTTCATGAGCCGAATCGCATCCGCTCACTCTATTGTATTCGCTTGCATCTAAGGCACAACTTAGAATATTCATAGCTTGGAAGTTTAGAGTCATCTTCCTAGAGTCGAATTCATCAAAATCTTCAATCTTCTTGGCTACCCCATTTATTGTGGGAATGTAAGGGCCTTTCTCTACAATATTCCACAAATCAAAGTTAATAGAACATATATATATTTTAATTCGAGACTTCCAAAAAGTATAGTTAGTTCCATTAAAGAGAGGAGGTCTATTTGTAGAAGAGCCTTCTACATAAGGTAAGCTAGAAATATTTGCCATAGTAAAAAGAAGATCTTTTGCTTCAAGGATGTAAGTCCTTTTATAAGAAGCCCCGCTCTGATACCAATTGAACAACCTTAGAGGGGGGGTGAATAAGGTTTTTGGATAATTTTAAAATTTTTTTTGTATGATTTGAAAGATAAACCTCCAATTTATTTGTGAAAGATTTCTAAAAACTCTTTATAATAGGAATCCACACAAAACACAATTTAATAGTATAGACAATTAAGAAAGGAATAGGCACAACAATTTATAGTGGTTCACTCTCTCAAAAGAGTTACATCCACTACCTTGAGACTCAACCCAAGGATTTCACAAATTCACTAACTTCAAAGAAGGTTACACAAATACACAATGAGGTTCACCCTTCAAGGGTTTTACACCAAAACCTCAACCACAACAATACAATTAATTAATCAAAGGATCACCCAAAGGGTTTTCCACAAACCTTTGATCACAATAAAAGGTAAAAGGAGTTAGGAACAATGTTAACAATTTTGCATGAGAAGAGGAAGATTACAACTCAATGGTATACTTCTACAAGCACCTCTTTTCTTCTTCTTTGATGGATGATCAATTATGAAGCTCAAGAAGATTTTGTTTGGGATTGAAAATAATTTGCAATAAATGAATTTTTTAAGCTCTTTAAATGTCTTGAAAGTTCTCAATGAATAATTCCCAAAACCCCTTTTTTTTTTATGGCTGATAATTGAGTGTATATATAGGATTTTTTAAGCTCAAAACCGTTGCCTAAGAAATAGGCTGTCAAATTTCAGAAATGACCGTTGCTTCAGTGCAACGGTAATATTTTTTACACTGACAGCTAAAAACGGACGACCGGTTCCAGAAAACGGACTTCCGGTTCTTTGAAACAGAAAGATTCGGACTTGAGTTTTCTAAAAACGGACTGCCGAATTAAAAATTCGGACGACCGGTTAAAAATTCGGATCGCCGAATTTACGAACGTAAAGATTCGGACTTGGTTTTTCCGAAAAACGGATCGCCGAATTTTATGCAATGAAAAAAACGGACGATCGGTTTTAAAAACGGACTTCCGAATTTTATGCAATGAAAAAAAAAACGGACGATCGGTTTTAAAAATGGACTTCCGAATTTCTGTTTTTCCTCAGCCAAGTTTTTTTGAACAAAACTTTCTTCCAAGTTTCAAAGGCATTCTTGACAATTTTTAAAGAGAAGAAAAACTATTCAAAACATCTTTAGTCAAGAATACTTGGATTTAATCAAAGGATTATATTTTGGAAAATCAAGAGAAGAGCTTCATGTATGATCAATGAATCAAAAACTAAGACTAGAGAGTTTTACAATATAGTACCTAATTCACAAATACAATGTCTACAATTTGATCTGATCTTGGTATGGCTTGATCTGTTCTTCTCTATTTTGCCCTCATCAACAAGATCTTTTGCTTGAGACTTTGAGACTTCATATGTTCTTCTTTTGTTCTATGGAGGGTTAGCTAACATACTCACACAAACACATGTTAATCATAATCAAAACACAAGTAATAATGCCCTTAGGGCTAACAATAGTGATTCGTATTTTGGTGAGAGACCAGGCTTTGTGTCCCCGGAATGAGCTCCAACCCAAAATTCCCTCGTGGAGGGGTAGGGTGAATAGAAAATGAGATTGTCCTGGTCATGACAATATCACGTAGATTTGAATTAGCTGGTATAACCACTCTATTGTCCATTTCAATTGGAAAGTGGAAGGATTCCACCGTATCGGCGGGAACTTGGGGTAGCACCTCCTAGGCGGTATTTAAAAAAAGCTCTATGGCCTGTATTAGCTCTGTGGGGAACATGAGTTTTTTAATATCTGTATAATAAACACTGTGAACTATCTGATTAAAAAAGATAGTAGTCAGAAGGAACGAAACTTCTTTGAGTATAGCTCTTGGACTCAAAATGTTTCCAAGAAAACTTCGTTCTTTCTAATGTGCATTTTTTTGGCCTACCTTTATAGCCTACAAGGTTGTGCACTTCAGCCCATCACATCAAGGTGACAGGATTCGAACCATTGAGACAAGGATTTTCAATCATTTGCTGTAACTAGCTGAGCTACCTGAACCACTTTCCTAAAGTCTGTTTTCTTCATCGAATAGCATCCTACCTTAACCTTACTGTGAGGGAAAAGCCCTTTACTAAGAAAATAGATAGGCTTTTTCCTTGTTCGTCAAGCTTTTGAGCAGCTCTTGAAAAGCCTAATACCCCAACATGCTCCAGAACCGAGAGCCATCCAGGGACTGGACTCCACCAAGAGGTTCTTTCTCTTACTCAATTTCTCAGTGTAGAGTGAGGTTTCAATTCTCAATTTAGAGCGTACAATCTCAGATGCTAACCTAGCTATCATAGATATAAAATATTGGAATGAAAGCAAAGAACTTAGCAAAAAGTGATGGCAAGAGGAACGGGCTCAGGGCCTACTAGTATTATTTAATAAGACATGGAACTTAGGGCGCTTGGTAGCGATTTGACTTCGACCAGCATCGAGTTAACATTTTCCCAATGGAAGGGGCTTTGAAGTTGTAGCTAGCTAGACTAATGGAGCAGATTCATCGACGGCCTCTGGGGGATTTATGCTAGTAGTATGTTCTGTGCTTTATATACAAAATGCAATTGGTTGGCAATGAATTCAAACAAAATGATCAGTTCGAACAAGCGCCTAACTGGTTAGACAAGGAAAAGCCACTAGCTAAGATCATCATAATCGGGAGAACGACCAGACTACCAGCCCGAATAGTCAGGGAAGGACCCTTTCACTCTACTCTATGTTATTCTATACGCCATCAATAGAAGCCTCCTCTCCCTTGTTCAATACTTTCTTTCATCATCCATTGATGAACCCTTTGATCAAACCTTTCCTTCCTGAAGTGGTAGGGATCGTCTTTTTTGATTAGATCGCACAAGGGTTTCCTCTATCTATGGGAGTAATCCAGAAGGAGAAGAGTCATAATAAGAATAGAGAGCAATATCAACCTAGCCTAGAACGGGGGGACCGTAGTCAGCTTGGTAGTTAGCCTATCCTTTTTATGTTCTCTTTTATTTCTTGACTTTCAAAGTGAAGTGAGCTATTTAGGGAGGAATATTCTCCTACTCAGAGAAGGCCGCCACTGGAATAGTAAAAGAAGAAAGGGCTCCTTATGCCGGGAGGCGCAGTTGAATGCGAGATCTCTCCCCTTTTGAGGGTTGGCCCAAGATCACTCACACAGAAGTAGTCAGTAATGAAACAGAGGACCACTTTTGGCGGAGGCGGATAGGCCCCGACATCTTCTTTCTTCTTTTTTACTGCCTTTTTTTATCATTCTATACATATGGACACCGAGTCGAAAGGGACTCGGAACGGAATTTGGAAGGAGGCTTCAGAGAAGGAGCACTTACTGACACAATCAACTGAATAAAGTATGACCGAAATCAAGCTTGTCATCCGGCTCTGAGTCCGTTCATAGTATCAATGCTTCTCTTGAAAGAAGGTCTCAGCTTAGCGTAAAGAGGGAAAGAAGATTACTAAAGCATTCAAGCAGTTTTTCTTGATGTCTCCTGCAAAGGAGCATTTGGCTTTCCATTCAGGTACCACAGTAGTCGATCACTTGGCTGGCACAGAGCCTCGATCCAAATATCCATTTGCAAAGCTACTCGGGATTCCCTCAGAATCCTAAGAGGGACTATGGAAATTCATTACCTTAATGTAAGAAGGAAGGGTCCGAAGGAGAAGACTTTGGGATTGAGTTAGGTACCCGGATAGAGAAGGCCATTACGATCAAGTTCCAGTCTCGCTTGCTCTCTTAGGCGATTGGGCAATGGATCTAACGAGCTAGTAAGGGAATTTATCTCCTCTGTTTCTATTTACTTAACGTAGCGTCCAGAGCAGGAAAAGATAACTTTTTCAAATTCATAGAAGGTTATAGACTTTTCCGATGGCACCGCTTACTTATAAGTTCAGTCTTGTCGCTTTTGCTCCAACGGTCTGTCAAGCGAGTGCCTTAAACCCCAATGTAAGGAGAATACCTAGCCTCTCTTACCTATTGGTATGGTCTCGCTTCAGTAACCCCGAAACCTCTGGTACTCGCTTATTCCACTCTAAAGGTCTCGTCTCTACGTCTTTTTCTTTTATTATTTTATTAGGCTACAATCCCTACACCTGTAAGTCTCCCATCTTCCAATCTATCTCCTCTCCCTTAGGTTAGAGTTACTTTGTTCCTCCCTCTCCTTTCAGTCGAGCTACTTCTACTTCATCTCTCTCCCTATCGGTCGAGATCTTTTAGAACTTATCTCTTACTTTAACAAGTAAGCCTTGACGCCCTTAGTTTTGGACCTTTTTCCAGAGAATTTTTAGTAGCACTACCGTAAGATTCCGAAGCAGTGGGAATAGCTTTTTCAAAGCTTTCATGTGGTGGGTTTGTCCCGGAAGAGCAGCAAGCTAAATATCGTACCTTGTGGAGGGACCATGTCATGTCAAATTAATAGCTAAGTTGTTGGCCATCTATTTGCCCTAAAACCAAGAGCTTGGAAAACGTGTGCCAGCAAGCAGTTCAGTCTCTACTTTTTTTTATTTTATTAGATTGGTTTAGTTCGGGGAAAAGTTTTTGGGTGAACGAGTCCTATGTTGATGTTAGAAAGTTATTGGCTTGAAAAAGAAAGAAATGAAGGATAAGAGGAGGTAAGAAGAGATGGGTTAGGTCAATAGGTTGACTTCCTTATTACACTTTTAGAAAAGGCAGGACTATGCTTCTAATCTACTAATGGGTAAGCATTCCAGCTGTTACCTATTTCAGGTTTTTGCTTTGGCATACATGCCTTGTCTGCCTTGCATATCGGCTTTGGAGAGGCGTAGAGTTAGCATTCCTCCAGCCAGCTATTCCCTTTTCTTAGAGACTTATTCAATTACCTTTTTCTTTTGCTTGCCAACTCAATTATATTGTCCACAGAATCTTATTAGTTAAAGGGACCCAACTAGCTCCTGGTGAACTAGCAGTGGACAAATGACGATTGGAATTGATTAACGAATGAACCACCACTTACAATAGGAAAGGAAGTCCTACTCTTACAATATGGAAGATGAAATGAAAAGTCATTACTAGCTTCGGGTTACGTAATACAACAACTAAGGGGCATTGCCGCTTACTAAAGGCTCCGGCTATGGTGCTAGTGCTAGACCAAAAAACAGCGTACCCACGCTATATGACAAGAACTCAAGCAAGAAGTAAATGTGTCTTGGCCGCTACGGCAAATGCTTCTACACCTCTTACACTCGATACAACCAAAAGAAAGAGAAAAATACTTAAAAGATGAATTGTTGGAAATCATAGATAAAAGCAAATAAAATAAAACTATAGAAATCCACCAACAGGATTTGCACATACTAGAAAAAACGATTGGATAGAAATTACCTCAATGTTTTTTACTGTTTAATGTGGAGGCGTTACTGTTTACACTTCGCCCTCTACTGGTATTCACGCGACGAACTCCTCTGCAAGCGACCGGGATGCTAGCCCCTTCTGCGTTCTGAAAACTGTTCAGAACTTATCCTGACTATCTGGTAATAGGTGAATTTCGGAGAGAGGAGGCTAGATACTATATCGCCGTTCTAGGGTTTAGGACTTTGTTTTTCTTTAATCAGATAAAGGACGGGTGCCAAGAAAAGGTTAACATAACCTTTTATAGCTGTCAATATCAAAACCCTAACTGTCATCTAATGACAGTTTAATCTCGTCCGTCTATTCCTATAATCATCCAACGGTTGGATGAGTAATATTAAGTAATTAATTTCATTTATTCGATTAAATAAAATTAATTACTTATTAATTTACCAGAAAATAAAATATGGAATCTGATTCCCCTTTTGTATACGTTCAACGAATCTGGACACAATCTAGATCCATTGAACGTGGACATTATGCTCACAAGATTGTCTATGCGTGTGACCCTGTAGGTTCACTTAACATTGGCAGTGCATGAAAAATGTCCTAGACATTTATTCACAAAACATAAGCGGCCTCTAGCAAGACATTATGCTTACCCAAGTTAAGTAAATGCAATAATAACCTAGCATCAGATTTAATATTTTGTCCTTTTGTCACACGATATCCTAATTAAGTATAAGACATGGACCGATTCATCCTTATAAAACATAATTAACTATTTACTTGATCAACAGGCAGACTGTTCTAACAAATAATATTAATAACCATGTATATTTTTCAGTCTTCCTTATCAAGAGGTCCATGGATATCTCTCTCTGAAAGGAGATGGACAAATCCCTTTCACTATCTCTAATATTCAAGCCATGACAAGAAAGTCAGCCAACCAATAGTCATAATAATCACCTAATTAAAAGTGACGTTTGACTATGTCAAAACATATTTTCTCCCCATGCAAGAAGCATTAGAAACATTAGGTCAAAGGACACCAAATATAAAACTGAGAAGAAATACTTATTACTTAAACCCATGCAATATTTCTTCTTCACTTTGGGTCATGTCCAATACAATATTCGGAATATGTATTTATGAATTGATTTTATATCTCATATTCATGATCAGTAAAACTTGACCATCAATCAACTTCACACTAGTTTAATAATACAAGATGTAATAAAACTAGGGACAAATAAGAATAGTATTTTATTAGCTATAAGGGTTTTACTATCAAGTCACATACTTGATGACCAAGAGCATAAAATACAATTCAAAGTACATGCTTCATAAATCATAAATGTGATTCAATTAGTCTTAGGGCATATACTAACACGAATAACAACAAAAACTATACCAACACAAGGCTGGCAACTTCACTGACTCAAGGAACTGAAATAGCTGAAAATGAGTCCTTACTTCAATGCAGGAGTTTTAAATTCACAAGGCGCAAAGACAAGCCCGGGAGAAAACTCGTGCTCCACAAAGGGCAGGAATTTCAATCATCAAGCAAAGAAGAAAAAGAAGAAAATAGGCTAACGGGAAGCCACCGAAAAGCGCATTCACTGGCAATACGAAAACAACTCGGCTTACTGAACAGAGCACCTCTAGAAGGAAAAGCAAAATTGGAATCATTGTCCGAGACAGTGATGGTGCTGTTATTCATTCAGTCTCTTCTCCATGTTCTTGAATTACTGATGTTCAACATATTGTATTGAACTTCAAGCTATAATTTCTGGACTTGAAGTGGCTTTGGAAGCTGGCTATTCAAATGTCGTACTGGAATAAGATTCTCTTATCACAATTAGGAACTGTTAGCTTGCTGATAAAATTTGGGCATATACACACTATAGAAAAGAAAGAAATAGCATCCCAAATAGATCGAAATCTCTACAGCAGTTGATGAAAGGTCAAAGGCAGTACTCTTTAGATTCAATTCTAACTCTTTTTTGAGGCACTCAAGAACTAATTAGGGCAGGATTTGAGGCCACAAACGAGATTGAGGTGATATCGATCAAATGTACTTTCCCAAGAGTCACCCCGAGTTATCTTCCCGATATGTCCCAGTCATTCTGGAGCTATCGGAAATCTTGGATGAGAATCATGACTTAGCTTCTATCACAGGATGCAGGGATGCGATTCAGAAAACCAAGGAGCTTTTAAGCGTTCTACTGCTTGCCTAAGAATTGTATGGCCGAAGAGGTGGGATCTGGACGTGAAGCACTACAGGCCTGGATCCGCTACTATTCTATCGTGAATCTTAAAGGAAGATAGCGCAGTGTCCTACTACCAGAAGAAAATCGGGAACTGTAGCAAAAGAAGTCAAGTCTCATCCCATAGGCGCATCTATATTTATTTACTAGGCTCTTTCTTGCCTTGGAAAACATCACACTATTTATTCCTTCAATATAGGTAATGTGAAAGAGCTTCTTCTAAAATCTTAAAGAAGATCTGATGCGCTTATGCCTTCAAACCCGAAAACAGTGCTTATTACTACACCAGGATAAATAACTCCTCTCTCCCTTAGGGTCGAGCATCTCCTCCCCTCTTATTTTCCTTTATTAAGGTTAATGTCAACCTTACACCCATTAGCGATCCGCTACAATGCAGCGACGCTTCTGTATTTTGAATAAGGCTAAGCTGCCATTAGAATGGTGGCTTGGTCGAGGCATGCCTTTAAATCCTTATCTTCGAGGAAGAACCCTGACTCATTTTCTTAGGGAGAAACTGAGAGCAAAGGACTTAGAGTTGTGCCAGAACATCTGTTCTTGCAACCCGGGATGAGAGATTTTCAAGAATGAGCTCTCATCCGAAGATGGATGATGAAGTGGCTTGAAGCTGTACGTTGGGACAGCATAACGGCGATTAAACCCGTGGTCTCCATTGAGAAGATAATTGCGAACGCCCCTCTCATTTAATCTCATTGGAATTTGTCAGAAAAGATGAAAGTCTTTTCCGATTTGGGTTACTATGGGCTTGTTTTGATAAAGTTAGTGTGCTCGAGATATCTTACGTTCTCGGTATACTGCCTGAGGGTAGCGGTAAGCCAGTATACCTTAACAGAGGTTTCAATGGCACATCATACTAAGTCCTGTCGTGCGGTCTAGAATAGCAGCCCGCGGGGAGAGGAGTTGTCATTTACGGCAACTTCCTTATAACTTATAAAAAGAAAAGGTGAGGGATAAGTATGTTGGCAAGTACCTGAGTGTACGACGTGAACCAAATCATTTAAGCGTCCACGTATTGGCTTAAATTCTGGCAAAAGCGGGATGGCACTTAATTGCGTAGATAGACAGAAGAGACTATCTTACTCCACCAATGGGATGTCAGTACCTTGATTCCACACGGTTTAGGCTTAGCCTATATTAGATGGCGTCGAACAAAGGGTATGGGTCCCCCTCCCTTTCTACTTCGCTCGGATTTTCCTCGAAAAGGCAATTTCTTTGCTTGTTCAGGAGCTTGGATAGTTCTCTTCATTCGGTCATTCTTTATCTGCCCATTCTATCGTTTTTCCTGTATAGAATCACTCTTTCGTAATAGAACCGGAAAATCTTCCTCTTACAAAGAAAACTCCAAATCATCTAAATAGTTACATAGAGGCTTTCTCGCCACCGACATGGGTGTGGGAGAAGATATTTCACCAGCGAGCCTCTTGGCTTTTGCGGCCAGGGGTACCTTTATTTTTTCCATTGGTGTTTGGGGCGCAAAGGCTGATACTTCTACTAATAGCAAGCACTGGTACTTGGATTCAGCTTGGGACCTATCCTTTTATTCCAATCTTGTTATCGTATAATAATAATAAAATGGCTGCCCATGCCTTTTTTATTATTTAGGTTAGTGGTCTAGTCCCCCGTCGCCCAAATCGACTGTTCATTCTCTACAAGATTGCTTTCTGGATCAGACTCTTCTCTTTATAGCATTAGTGCATTCACTCCCTTTATTGACGGGATATTGATACAGAAAACCTTTTTCACAGGCCGATCTTTGTCTCCTCCTTTTGTCCACCCTTCTAACAGGGCATTCGTGAACAAGCCCTACTAACGCTCGGACATTAACTCAGCATTCTTCCTACCAGTAATGCATTCTCAAGCAACAGAAAGGGTGTAACGGGTAAGGCAAAAAGAGACTACAGTCGATTCGTAGCACTGGAACCAGGTATCCCAACCCTGGACCTCATCGGGTATGCTAATCTACCCATAGAAAGTGTTACTTTCATAGTCTATGGTCCCACTAATCCTAAGCGGAGAAATTCGCCAATAAGAGATCCCAGAATCAGTCTATTCTTTTCTTTCTTCTAGGAGGATGGTATGGTAATCCGTTTCTTACTTACCAGGTTGGAATATAATCTAAGGTAAGGTTGCTTTCTATGCAGTAAGAGAGCTTAATCATTGTACTAGCGGTATCTATCAGGAAGAAGGGACGACCTTGTAGGAGAATGTAATCTTAACCTAGAAACGAAGTCTTACTCAAGCTAAGTAGCTGAACCAAAAAGAAGACCGAGAGCTATATTTGTGGAAAGGATCCACTCCCTTAAAAAAGGAAGGGCAAGTACTGTAGAATCTACAGTTTTCGCAATTAAATCAATCTTACCTCCAAGCAAAGGAGAAAATGCTATCCCCAACTGTCAATGAGTTGCTGACCTAAGCTGTCACTACCCCTTATTAAAGAGAGTGCCCTGGGAGATGCTTCCTATTGGGCAGAGAAATAAATGGAAAGATGCATGCCATGATTATGATATCTTCTTTTGCTGCTGCTAAGTAGTTCAGCCTTTCGATAAAAGTGAATCACAATTACGATCTCTTCTCAAGATGGGAGCAAGAAGGGTGGACCCCACTTGGCATGAAGAGACCGAGCCTCCCGGCTAGAGTAGTCGCTGCTAAGAAGAGCATGAATTTTCCTAGTTTACTAAAGAGTACTGGATGTGAATCAGGGATGGAACTCCAAGAGTTTTTAATCAAGTCAATTAAGTTTTTCAAAGTTTGGATCGGTTCCAATACCTTCTATCGCAAACTATCGAAATTTATGCATCAACCATCTCACATCTCAGCGGCTGCCATATACCTTCTTCTATTTCATCTCTATCATGCTTTCTTTCTCCGTCACTTCTTCTATAGGAAAAGTGCGCCTTTTGTTACTTATTTCCCCTTTCAAATACTCAGAATTAGCTACAAATTAGCTAAAGTCTAAATTACTTAGATTGTCAAAGAAAGTATGGTAAGGGCTAGCGAGTACTTGAGCAGTAAGAATTGATAGTGGAACAACTTATTTTGCACCAATGGTTGATTAAATAAGATCTGATTAATTGACTGAACCGCCAGCAGCGGATGGGACCAAAGCTTCTATTTACTCAACAGCTCTTACTGTAACAGAAAATACTGGCTCTAGTTGGTTATTCAACAGCGGATAGGCTTAGAGCTAGTTGTTGCCCTTGGATTATTCAAATGTCGTTGCAGATGATCTTCTCGGGCAGTGATATCCCCCAAAGCAAGGGTCCGAAGGATAGAAAGTGCTGCTTATTCTAATTCGTATCTTAAGTCTTTCCAGTTCCTATTCAAGTGAATGGGGCATCTTTGTATTCCTCCTGGCTACACGAATAGGAAAAGTTTCAATTGTTATCGGAGTAGGTAATCTCTCCTGCCTTGCTTGTTGAGATTCGTCTCCATCCTATCTGCTCTTGTCTTGTGCTAATGTTGAAAATCTTATTATGTTGAAATAGGCGAAAGGCCCCTCACTATTAACACGTCGTAAAATCTTCTTATAATGGGATAAAATAATAGGATGCTTAAGCTAATAAGATAGATAAAGCATACCCCTACTACTCGTAAAAAAAAACTATGTCACTTCCTTCCCCAGCTTTCAGTGGAACGTGATACACTCTTTTCTTTATTGGCATCGGCTTTCAGGCAATAGAAGGGGCTATTCCCACAACAGCAGGTTGGATTCTCCAACTTTTTTAAATGAACCCCGTTCAAGCTCCATCCCAACTGTCTCATCTTGAGAAAGGGAAATCTTTTTTAGGTCAATTAGGCTTCGCACCTTCCCTTCCCCGTGGTTTAATCTGAGTAACCGCGCAAGATATATTTTTTGGCAAAGCAAGCTCGCTACCTGAATTTAGGAGTGAAAGACCCCTCCCCGCTCTTGGTCAAACTATCCTTGTCAGATGCTACTTATTCGATCCATTAGGTTCTTCGATTTGTTAAGAAAAGAAACGAGAGACAAGAAAACATCTTTGATTACGATTAAAAGGAACAATCTCAAATAGACCAAGATCCAATTTCGGGTCATTTCTTGGTGAACATGATCTACCATAATCTCTTCAATCCCTTCATTTATGTGCCAGAAAAGAGAGATATTTGGTAGGAAAGTGGAAGAAACTTTTTTGTATATAATAATTAAAGGGAGTGGGAAAGTTATAGTAATTCTTTGGAAAAGCCCGGTTCTCTTTGTCTTCGAGCTTTCATTTCTCAATCCACTAATTCGTTCCTTCATATATCTCCCCACCAATACATAGAGACAAAAAGAAATAACCGAAGCACGTTTACAAAATGCCAGTACCATGCAGCTGCTTCAACACCAACGTGATGCTCGTTGGTCAGATGACCAAGATATTGGCGAATACCACATATGATCAAGAAAAGAGTACCTATAATCACATGAAAACCATGAAAGCCAGTTGCTAAGAAAAAGGTAGAACCATAAATACTATCCGAAATCGTGGAGGGTGCATGATAATATTCCATTCATTGAAAGCCAGTGAATACTAGAGCCAGTGAAATGGTAGCTACTAAAGCGTAAACTGCTTGTTTTTCCTTCCCCGCGAGTATAGCATGATTAGCCTAACTTACGACAATTCCAGATGAAGGGGGAATAACGGTATTAAGAAAAGGGATTTCCCAAGGATCTAAAACCTCAATCCCTTTTGGGGGCCAAATACCTTCGATCTCTACTGTAGGTGCCAAAGAAGAATGAGAAGAAGCCTAAAAAAGAACAAAAAAGAGCATAACCTCCGATACAATAAAAAGAATAAAACCATATCGAAGTCCTAATTGTACGACTTTGGTATGATGTCCTTCCGACGTGGATTCGTGTAGAACATCGCGCCACCACACAAACATGGTATATGGGATAAATATGAGGCCCAAACTGAGAAGTGTTGCACCCCCTGAAATGAGTGCATGTACATCACACCTCCTACGGTTGTTGCCAAAGTTCCGAGTGAACCCGAAATAGGCCATGGACTTGGATCTACCAAATGATAAGAATGCCTCTGAGATTTAATCATAAACCACTTTGCCTCGGTTGTATGTAAACCCCCCTTCACCCCCACCCCCTACAGTAGTAAAGAAGGGCTCTTTTGGGGGTCTAATTTTCTTTCTATCTGACAAGATAAACAAATAGGAAGGAATGGTTCTTTAATTGCATTGATAGAAGTCTAACTAGAAAAAGATCTATCTATTACTTTGAGAAGAGAATCGTTGGTTTGATCGACAAACTACGTGGGAAAATGGACCTTCTTTCTTTTTAAGCAAGATTTTTGGAAAAAAACAATTCCGTTCAGTTCTCTTTCGGAAAACTTGCGGGTCACAAATTAGTTCGTTCTGCGCCGCCAGCGGCCTAACTCAAATCAAAGGCGCAGGTTGATCTCTCTGGTTGAGGCTGCATTCATTTATTCAACTTGACACGTGGGAAAGGCTTACTCTCCTAGTGGCTCGCCTTGGTCTTACTCCCTTACAGCACTATTCCTCCCCACTAAAAAGAGCGATTGAGAATTTCAAGAACCTTTCTGAACGTCTGTCTTCGCGGGAAAAGGAGTATTTAATTTCTTTCCATGCCTTCCATTCCACTATTCCGAACAACCAGGTCATAATGAGATTAAAAAGCGATGCTTCCTTGGCCATGCATAATATGGATTAGCATTATGTCATTCCTATAAGTGATCCCCCGTCCAGGATTGGAAGAAGTGCTATATGAGGACTTCGAGATCAAATAGAATATGTTTCTTTCCATTCCTCGTGAGCTACTTATTTCTCCGAAACAAGAGATCATCATCATCTCCCTTCCTTTTTCCAATAAGTCGATGACGTTACACCATTGGAAGACTTTGAATAAATTGGAGTACATATAGGATACACCGGTGCTAAAACCTTTTCTCAAGATATCTTCCAAACTGTAGGGGTCCTTGCTCCGGATCTTGTTCTCCCGATGTGAAACCAGTTGGTTTCGTAGTTTTAGAATTCTGCTAATCCCAAGTACTCCATCTCCATCATTGCATATGGCAATATAGAAAATAAAGAAGAAAAGGCATGACCAGAAGAATTGTGTGAAATAAGTGAATTTATCCAGTTGAGGCATTGGTTTTTTGAGATATTCTGATTCCGCTCCCCCAAAAAAAAGAGAGAGACTCTTCGAGAACTAAAGATAAGAACACTTTTGTTGGTTGTTTCCAACGTAAAGCATGGGAAAAAGTTCACTGACTTACTTACGAAATTGCAAATTGAAAAAGAAATTAGAAGGTAGAGTTGATGAGATCTATAAAATGAAAAATATCCTGACATAACCAACTATTTGTTCCATGTATCATTAGATCATAATAGGAACCTGTGAGAAAGCCTGGGATGGTAATCGCCTCCTCCCCAATCACTGTCCGAACAAGGTCAGGCATGTCCCATTGTGGGGGTAATTGCTTACCGGCTTTCACCACACACTCTGCGTATTCATTACAAATCCTATCAAATACCCGCTCTAACTCAGGGGGAGCGCTTTGCGCGTCCGACCCAGTTGAAGAAAGAGTTGAGGCGGTACTAGTTGAAGCGAAAGAAGGGAGATCACTTTCCATAAACTCTACATCACTGGCCGTTGCATGCCCATATAGTACAAGGTATTCTTGATTCATTCTCTAATTATGGGGTAATTCCGCTTCTTCCTCTAAAAAATCAGAAAGGCTTGTCGAAAATTGCCTTGGTCCAACCAAGAAAGAAATGGGAGTCTTTGGGCATAAAGAAAAGATTGGCTGCTTCTAAAGCTCTCTTTCTTCTCTTATTATATTTAATTTCGGGAAAGATCACTCCTAAAAACAAAAGCTTGATCAACTATACGATACCACTAGCGGACGACTATCAGCATCCACCTTCTGCTTTGTAGTAGTAAAGGAAGATTTGGAACCCCAACGACAAAGGAACTAATGCCGCTGATAGGAAAGACATAGACCGTACGCCCACTTACCACTCTACCACTTCAATTCAATGACGGACTTAATCTACCTTTCTCATCTGCTTCAAGCCTCTCACTCCTTACCTTATAGGTACCGTACCGACCTTAAGATTAAACTCTTGGCAAAAGCTCTGCCGGACAGGAAGAAGTTCTGCCACTCACCTGACACAGAACCAATCAGAAAAAGGAAGTAAGACAGTTTTAGTGAACTCTAACAGAAGTACTAAAGTATGTAGCAAATGTCGGCATATCCGCGCTTAGGGAAAGGCACAGGTGTTGACTGAGTTCTCCCTAGTTGACGACAATGGTAAACCTATCACGACCGTAGTGGGTAAAATAGAATGAATCCTATATCTTGACTTCTATTTCTTTCTTATCCCTAAAGATGGATAAGAAACCCGTATTGTGGTATCGGCCGTACCTATTTATCTATGAGACATTCAAGATCGAAAGCAGTTGATGATTGCTTACCATGACGTGACATGTAATCTACACCATACCATTAAAAAAATTTATTTATAAGAAGATCTAAACTTCCAACGCCTGAAGAAGGAAACGACTATTCCCTCCCAAATAGGTCAAGCTAAACAATCACTCCATACGCTCGCTTTTTCAAGAAGAAGAAAGACTCCTAGGGGAAAGTTATCTCTTTACATCACTTTAGAAGAAGGGAAGTGAAAGTGAGGGGTCTCTTCGTCTTTTCCTATCGTCTTATTTGGATAAGTGGCCATCCACTTTTCCTTTAGTTGTTTTCTTACGCTCTCCATCTGTCCTTCCATTACTTCATTCTATCAGGTCAAGCCTTCCCGCGTGCCACAAATGACCTACGAAAAAAGAAGAATCCTAGACAAAATGAGAGGTAGCTAACCAACTTCTAGGAGAGAGATAATTGAATGCATTGATCTCGGTAGCTACACTACCTACGTAATTGTTAGAACCTAAAGGAGCATGAGTTATATATTCTGTAGAATGCCGTTCCTGCCAAGGTTGCATGTCTTTTTCAACCTACTCAAGTCCAACTAGCTCTCTCTCTACGGGTTTCCAAGAACCGAAGCCCCTGCCACTTTTCCTGAGACTGGTACCTATTCCCATGAGAAGGAGGACACACAAGAAAAGTGGGCTTTCCTACAATCCGCTTGCTTGAAAGGCTTGATTGAGTACTTTACTGGAAAACAAACTGCCTGGAACTGAGTACTAAAACTTGCCTACCGTCCCAACATAAGGTGAACCTTTCATTCATCGGGCTAACACTTTGATTCATAAAGGCAAGTCGGGAAGTCGAACAAGGAAAAAATAGCTACTTTTGTGCTTTCCCCTAAGAGAAAGAAGGGACTTTCAAGTGAAGAAGCCAAAAAAAGCCTCTTTACATAACTTTGGCTGGTATACGAGTGGGAATAGGCTAAGTTCAAAAACCATATATGATATGTCTGTAGATTCACAAAATCTATCTCTCTTGGGAACTATTTATTAACCTATATTTCTGTCTTGTCTTTCCTCGATACCGACATTCTAAGATGTAGAGGTGACTTCATCATGCAGAGGATTCAATTACTTATCTTACTAAGGCTGAGACAGGGCCACCCGAGAACGCATCCTCTTCCGGGGAGTCATCTTCTTCTTACCCTTGACCTTAACCGCTTGCTCCGACAGATCTGTAGCAATCCAAAGGTAAGGCTTGTCTATGGTAGTGATTGATTCATTTCAAAGGAAGGGCTAGCAGTCCTTGCTCCACAGAAGTTGTCAACAGTGACTAGCGTAGGGTCATCAGTCTGTGCTAGGTCTTTAAGATAGCGCATAAGGTATCTCAGAGTTAGGGAAGGGACCCTCACTCGCTTTTTATTCCTTTCCGGCACGTTATACAGCACAGAAGGGTGGCTTAAACCAGCTAATGAAAACTTCCCTGCTAAAGAATTGCATCACACTGGTGAAAGACAAACGTGGAACTTATAGTTTCGGTAGTTCTTTTCTAAAAAAATATTGGCGTACAATAATTGATAAGGGCTAAAGAGTTCTCACAGTTAGGCAAGTACTTTCACAGGTCTGATAGGAGAAAATAGCGCCGATATATCCGATCTTTGATCCTTTCCAAAAAAGAGCTATCGAAGTATCAAATAAAGGGGCAAGAAAAACATAAGGATTTTCCCCTACCCTAACAAAACAAGACCAAAGTAGGACCCTTCCTCAATGCAATAGTCGAAGCAACTAGGCGCTGCTTTACAAATTCTTGTTTGGTGCTGCAATGGCGCAAGAGTATCTGCAAGTAGAATCTTGATAGATGAACTTCACACACCGAAGAAAATAATGCACACATTTTGCAATTGCAAATGCAAGACATAAATAAAAAAACCAAAGGAGATAGTTAGTAGTGCCTTTTCAATTATTGGACTATTCCTGCATCAAGCCAAGTTAAATCGTCTTTGAAGTGACTAATATGGTCCCAAAGGAATGGCAGTCATTTCCCTGAATTGACCTTTGGTCTTTAATGCTGTTTGGCCACAAGTACTCTTCTTTTATATGTGCATTAGCTCGTTAGGTTAGCATGTCAGACCCATAGCTATAAGTGTTGTCTGGGCAATATAAGATAAGGCAAGCAGGGCAGTGGGCTTTAAGTAAGGCTCCTCTCTAAAGAGAATAAGATATCGAGCTGATAGATATAAGTTAAGGGAAATGGACGGGAATTAAGGGTAAGGGAATGGGTGTAATTCCCCATTTTAGTCTATTAGGGATAGAATCTTGACTTGATTTTCTTTTCTAAGCTTGAATGTGGCGAAAAGCAAGGGAAGAGCTAGTGAGGGCCAGAATGGGATATCATATGTAGTGTAAAATCAGATCTTAAGCTCTTTGGAACAAGCAAGAAAGGAGTGACCACAAGCTCCGCTTAAGCGCTTGATATACAGTTAGCTTAAAAGATGTTCATCATGTGGCCGAGCGAAGCGCACCTCTGTGAAGTAGCCTAGCATCACTTCAGATAGGAGCAGAATCCTATCTGACTGACCCTACCATGATTGAATAACTGAGCTATGCCATGGAGGAAGTCTTTCTTTGAGCATGCCGTGGATGCTAGTATCTTAATAATAATAAGAACGCTACTTTTAGGAGTAATCTGACTCTTTCCTTTTTTCTGTAAAACAATTGTTAGATACGCTTTTTAGCTTTATCAGCTACTAAAGCTTAAAGAGGATAAGGTAATTGATACTGCTGATCGGCTTCTTTTCTTATTCGTGTATCCTTTGTTTGGTGCATCTGTCTTTTCTTGGCAGTATAGAGCACAAGAAAAACTCTTCCGTGCCCCACAGATAAAGAAGAACGAAAATGGAACTAATCGACCCAGGGGTGAACGGCTAAAAGAAGAGTGAACAGATTCGTAGGGGAACTCAGGAATGCCATAAAGAGAAAGAAATCCGAGAGCTCCTTGCTTTACCGTACGAAGAAGAGCACAGGTATGGAACCCAAAAAGGAAGACGAGGCATAGCAAAGGCTAAGGCGATGGAAGCAAGGCAAGACTGAGTCCCTGCGGAGAAGGAAAATGTTTCTTTGATACGAAGGAGTTCATTAGCTGGTTGGTAGGCTGCTTCTTGTTCAGTATTTGATTGGATTTGTTTTCTGCTTTACTGGTTATCCCCCACTAACCGAGAAAAAGGCTTTACTTTTCTATATACTCCTACCTAGGGAAGACCTACACCAGTACTTTACTTTAATAACTTATAAACGTCCAGCCCAAGGACTGCTCTTGACTTTATAGCCCACGTTCTTGAACTAGCGGAACTGGCTTTGGATCCACCATTGCTTCTCCTGCTCTCGATTCTACTTATTAGCGGCCATCCTCTCTTATTGTACCTTACCTTCTTAGGTGAGGACACCCTCGCATATTGCAAGAGCAGGAAAGCAAAAATACTTAAAATAGAAGGTGGCGAATGATAGCTTCATCCCCATATAGAGGAGAAAGGGCTTATTTAGAATTGAAGACTTTTGCCAGATGTCATGCACTTGGCTTGCTTACTTCATTTTATGATAATCTAAGTGGAGCTCTGGTATTCGTAGAACTACTTATTTATTCATTCCCACATTGGGCATGGGAATTTGAAGTTATAAGACTTGACTTGACTTGAGTGGTAAGCCAGTTCCTCAGACGTGGCCTTTCCTTCAATCAAAGAAGAAGCAAAAGGAAGAAAGAAAGGGAACCCTTAGTGATCGGGAGATAGTGGCTGTCTCGGCCTCACTCAAGGCTGTTAGAGAATGCGCTCTTATCAATACAGGGACGCGAGAGGCTAATTGCCTTTAGATAATATAAGGAACTGATTGCATTAACCCTTAGGTTAATGTCCGATTGTCTCTTCCAAGCAAGAAGGGCTTGTTATTCTGCTCTCATCTTCTAAGCCTTTTGAGCGTTCCGTCGTTTCCGATCTTGCTTTCTTTTTAAGAATTTAGTTAGGGAAAGGATATTCATCTCCTCTTACGGGCGTATGGATCGTCCGAGTAAACTATTAATGAGACTTTTACTAACTACTTAGTTATCTTAATATCTGACTTGCATCGATAGGCTAGGCGGCTATGGAATAAAAGAAAGGGATGGAGGATGGCTTACTAGTGATGATGCCCAGTTTCGGAACTGATCTGATGAATCTGAGCCTGCTTCCTCAACTTTTCTTTTGCTTTGGCGGGAAGGAAAGGAAGGCTGGCACAAAAGAAACAGGGCTATAGCCTTTAGAGGGCCAATTTGAATTTCCTTTTTATAGTTCCAGTTGCTTATGAAGATCCAAGTCCGACTACTTATGAAGAAGGGCAGACAGATATTAAATTAACGAAAATGAACTGAAGCTAACATTGCATATATAGTGCCTCGCCACGGTAGTGTACACGTAGCTCCTATAGCGCGGCTAATCGCTAGCTATAGGTCGACCGACCTACCGGACTGGAGGCAGCCGAAAGTGTTATGTCAAAAGGACCAAGGAGAATTCATGAGCTGAAGGAGTAGGAGTAGGAGTAGGAGCTAATATGGACGGAATCGAATGTTTAAGAGATAGACAATGAGAGCACTTAGAAAATTCACACAGAGAAGTCTGCTAGTAGGAATTCCTCAGGGCGTATAACGGTTTTTCACCGAGGGGGTGGATCGAAGCAATTGCAGCAAAGAATTGATTTGAAACAAAGCACTTCGTCTATGGGCATTGTAGAAAGGATAGAATATAACCCTAATCGTTCTAGTACGATGGAAAGAGGGGGAGGGGGTCCACCAGAGGAAATGCGACATGATAGAAGAGTTCGCTCCGCTATGTAAGATTTGAGAATCTACCACGACCACCATCCGCGGTCCATTTTCGTTCTCTTCCCTGCTTGGGAAGGTGGATCAAAGAAAGGTAACTTGCTTCTCTCCTGGACTGAAGGCGGCTTATCTAGTGGTTGGCCTTCCTACCAGAATGCCTTCTTGGTCGAAGAGCCCGTTTACTAGTAAGGGCGCAGGAAGGAAAAAAACTTGCGCGAAGGACGTTTTCTTCTCTACACTCTCCTCTCCAAATCCAAAAGCCAAGAGAGAGACTGCATCACTTTCTTTCGGTAGCTCTTTTGCTTTCCCAAGGATCGAGGTAGCTGGGGCAAAGCCCGCTTTCTTCGCTCCACAAATGAGAGAAAAAGCCAGAGGAAAAAACACGTTCTCTCTTTGCGAGATCCAAAAGTGCAGAACACATAGCATTCTCTTGGCACATAGGATCAAACGTAAAGCAGCACGCTCTTGGCAAAGTTTTAGGTAGCAAGAGACTTTAAGGCTTGTTGGAGCTTCTGAGCATAACGAATCGAATCCGAAGATGGATTAAGGTAGCTTGCTTGCCAAGCCGATAGGTGAAGGGACGAAGGATGGAATGTGCAAAGTAGATCGTGCACGTGTCGTGTGACCCGTTGGTCCTAAGCAATGTCTTGCGCGAAGCAACCCACCTCGAAAAAGCTCTCCTTTATGTTAGAGGGACACTAAAATGGAACTTTGATCAGATGCAGGTATCAAATCCCACCCCTGAGATGTCCATCGGATTCCTGGGCCTTGACGAATGGCCGGCCACCTTTTACATTTGAAGAGCAAAAGTCCCAGGGTATAGCAGGATGAACCAATGTGAATGAGTGTAAGCTTCATTGTCTGAACACGATTGGTGCTGCCACACTAGGTGCTACCATGGTAGCGAGAGGGCAGGCGATGACAATTGAGAGGTTGTCACTGAGCATTTCTAGTCACACGAGAAGAGAGGTCAAATGGCAAGGCAAGACCATACGCTCGTTTAGCTCTTCGCGAAGTATAGCTCACATCCAAACATCTGATTGGGGAACGGGACAATCCCCATGAAGCTTCGGCAGAAAGGTAAGGCCTGCCAGGCCGTATGCACATGGGTGCAGGATTCTTCGAAAAAGCACGGGCTGACTCGGAGACCTGGTACCTTAGCTTAGCAACAAATGAAGAGAAGCTTGAAGAGCTTTCTCTGCCAGCAGCTTATGTAGTGGTTGGCCTTGTAAAGCTCGCTTCCCTCCCTCCTTCTCTTATCTCATATGAACAATGCCTCTAGAAATAAGATATTGAGAAAATTCCGTGGACATTTATTTTCCTCCAGAATCAGATCGTAAAATTCTTTTTTTTTTTTTTTTGCATTGGAAAGTCTGGCTTGTCGATTGTGTGCCGTTCACTCCAACATAGAGAAATTTATGTAAATGTTCATGAAGAGGTAAAGTGCTTCTTGATGGACCAGGAATGTTGGATAATTAAAAGTGGTGCGAAAGGTAAACCGGAGGATGTGGTGAGTAAAAATCCATTTTCATCTTGTTCCGGTCTGGTAGGGCTATGCATGTGATCATAATGTTTGTAGCTGATAAGATGGGCCTCCATATATATTATTGTTATGAGGGCATTACAGACCTAAGAAAAGAAAGGCATGGCTTACTTTAGGGAAGTTATTGATCATGCGACCACAAGTAAGCGCCAGTGCCTGGAGACTGAACAAGATGGCCTGAAGCGGGGTCATTTTTTCTTGTTATTGTATTAAGGTGAATAACATTTGTGATCAATTGGAAGCCTTTGGTATGAAAAACTATGATGCCGAGAATCTTAGTCAGATCATGAAGGGCGTTAAGCATTTCAAAATAAGATGGGATAAGGCAGTCTTTGCTACTGCATAAACATGACCCTTCCTTATTTTATTTCCTTAATGGAAAGGTGCATGATAAGATGTATACGTAAAGGAGGATGAACAAGTTGAGCCTGTTTGGACAAAGTGTAGATCCTAATCCTAGGGATATATTTTTGTTCACTTCTATGTCCAAATGGAATTTAAGGGAAAGGCAAAAACAGCATCAAGGAGCTCTTCCAATAAGTAGAAGCTGGGGTACGGGGAAATGGGGCACTACGTGATAGAGTGCACAACAAAAATTCTTCTTGTTTCTTAAGGAAGATGATGATAAGAGGGAGACAAGGGATGCGCGACACGAGCATATTAAGTTTTCAGAATTGAAGAGAGCCCGTGATGCAGTGTTTGACTTTAGTACACACAATTATGCATTCTTCACTGAGGTTGGGTCTTCAGTTTCTTCACAGGGACAGCATGGTAGCTGTTCAGTAGCTGATGTGGTTGATCCAAGGAGTGGCAGATTTCCGCAGTGGTTTGATCCCCAAAGACAGATCTTATCACAGCACTTGTAGTAACATAATAGTCTTAGCCTTGAAAGTGATCCCAATAGTCAATCCGCTATGCCCCTCCTACCGAACGGCATATGTTATAGAATCGAGAAAAGGTATGTGGGACATAGCTCCATCTTGAATGTGTGAATAGCAGGATCAATTACTGACTATTTTTACAATGCTACGAATACTGCCCAAATTCCAAGAGGCCTTTCCTTTACAAACAAGAGAAGTAATCACACAAGGTGAAGGCGTATCACGGTAGGGACTACTAAGGAGATGTATGAGCTTATTTTAGTGTCCTTTCGATAAGTGAGCCCAGAGTGAAGAAGCAAGGCAAGGCAAAGGTTCATATATGGCAAAAAATAGAAATAGAATCTAGCCCCATGGGTGCGCGCATATCGAAAAGAAGAACGGAAGGGAATATCACGTAAGAGCCTCTTTATCGTTTTGAAGACTTAATATTATTTTTACCACTTCATTATCGAGTAACCCTTGGACGGCTACAACTTACATAGCTCGGAATGAGCATCAGATGTCTTGTAGTTCTAGGTCATTTTTTACCAGTTCCTGAAAGTACCTTAGTGCTATCTTAAGTCCGGTTACCTAAGTAGTCTGGGGACTTTCGGTCCGAATGTAATCTCTTCTTGCCTTTCCTCTTCACCGTTCTTTTTCTTGAGTAGAACAATCGGTAGGTCTACCCTCTCTTTACTTTAACTTTAGTTCGATGCCGCAATCAAACAAGCGTAGCAAAGGAATGAAGTGATAAACGATAGCTACTATGATTAGTGAGTGGAGTACGGTAGTTAGGTTGGTATAATGTACAAAGTGAGTCTTCGGGCATGCGTAGTGCGCATTTGGGTTGTACGGAGCGAGGACCGGGGAACCAGACCCACAAAGGACCGAAGCAATTCTGCGGTTAGAGTTGTCAACGATCTCTTTTCAAGGTTCCGTAACCTGTTTTTTCCTATTTCAGTGGGTGAAACGAAGAATCTTCAAAAGTTTTATTCGAGCGTTGGGTTCGGCGCCGATCTCTTCTTGCACCAATATGTAGTGCTTATCAATAAGCAGCCTCTGTCTGTACTGGTCTAGGGTTTCTTCTTTGAGAATAAAAGGGAAAGTTGAAATAAAGAATCCCTTCCCCCTCTAGTTTAGAGTACTATGGGTGGGTTGGATATAATGTGTTTGTCAGCAGATTATTTTACTTAATACCCCCAAGTATTCGAAGAAAAGAAAGCAGCCTGGCATAGTTAGAGCAGAGAGCCTTGCTCCCGTCAATTCAAAACTGTGTTTTTCGCTATACTTTCTGTCTATCAAAATGAGAGTTTCGGACAAAATAGTATGTTATTTCAGAAAGACAGTGAAGAGCAAGGATTTCACCCATAGGTGGGATCTCAATTCCTCTTTTTTACATGCCACTTACAGGGATGTGAAATTTTCTAGTCTTCCAGAGGAAGGGAAACGATCGGCCGATGATACCGTATGAAAAAAGGTACAAGAGACGAACAAAGTCCTACATCCGTGTCTGCCGGAGTATTAAGAATGTGGTATTGCTTTACGCGGTCTCAGTCTCAGTAAGAGTACCTTGCTCCGATATGAGTTGAGAAGTTTCTGAGGAAGTCCCCTATAAGGCTAGTCCGGTTCCACTCTTCTCTCAATGTCATTGCTTGAGAGGATCGGGTTCAGCGAGATCACTTTTCAGCTTCTTAGTCGCTATGCATGAAAGCAAAGATATAATGTGTTCCCAAGCGCGCAGGTGTAGAGAATTTGTCTAGAGAGGGTTAAAGGGGGTAGGGCTAAAGGCTAATAAGCTAATGTGCCGATGAGTTTGCAGTTTTAGTTGTAGTCTTTAGGCGATCTCGGACAAGTCCTTTTATCTCTGTAATCTCAAATGCGTATACGTAGGTAATAAAGAGCTACGAATCCTGCCTACTCACCATGGCAAATATCCCATGATATCTCGCCAGGCACATGAACAGACGCTTTCTTCTCTTTTAATATCTCCAGTTTGGTGAACAGATACCACCTAAATGAAGTAGTGATCTTATATATTCATTGTTCTTTAAGTTGAGCAACTTGCCCTCTTCCCCGGACTTTCAAGTAAGATTCTTATTGCTTCTAGCCGACAGACATTGGCGACGATGACCACGACCAGTGGATTTAGCGATGCGAACCTTCATCTCACCTATGGACTTTTTTTCCACGTAGCAAAAAAATACTGCGGTAAGTCTTCCTCGAGAATGGCTTACCGCCCCGTGGAAATTGAATTGACTTCCGCACGCTTCTTAAATGGGGCTTCTTCCCCCGGTCCTTTCAGTACAAATGATCAAGCCCTATGCCTATTGCCCTTGTTTCCAACTGGTCTTCCTCACTAACTATGCTAGCTCCTTTATAGCTCATTCCCATCTTCTTCTAGTGAAGCTGCTAGTCACCGTGGTGAGGCTTGGAAAATGTTCGTACGTTGCTAACCTCTTATTCTCCTCCTACCATTCCACTCTTCTTGAATCAAGGAGTTAAAGCTAGGGTTGTTCCTCTCTCTGATGGATGAGCGGAGAATAGCATTCTGATATGATTTCTTAAGAAAACCTCATTAGGGCACGCCCCAACCATAATCCAAGCGGGCTCAATGAGAAGAGACCCGCCCTCCCACTCTCTCTCATTTATTCAGCAAAAAAATACATAACGGGGCCCTTCCGTTCAGAGGTAGCGAATCTACTTTTTTATATTTTTTTGGAGAATCCCTTGCATGACCAAGTCCAAAGTGGAACGTACTTGTACAGTAAATATGCATAAAATAGTAATGAATTTTCATTCTTTCCAATTCCAATAGGAAATATTATATCGCAGCCTTTTTGCACTACTTGCGTATTTGCCCTGTTTGTTTAAAGCAGAAAGCATCCTGTAGAGATCTTCCAAGGAAGACTCCTGATCTTTTTGTCATCCTTCAAAGAATCGCTCTCAAATGACTTTTTTCAATTCCCATTCATTGTTGGGATAAAGAGATTTCCTTTTTGCGATGATTTTATTTTTTATCGAAAAGTGGTTACTCGCTATTTCTCTTAATCGTGCTTGCTGCTCTGCGTTGAACTCATTTAGTGGCTTTCAAATGGAGTCTTCCCTAATGACGTCTTTAAGTTCTTACTTAGGAAGTCGATTTATTAGAGAAGCCATTTCGTTCTGCTCAAGTTCAACGTTGATAAAATTATTGTTTGGAATTCTAATCCATTGTTCATATATACGATGGGAAGTTCATTTAGACTAGGAAGAGACGCTTTCCCCCTTTCTAGCGGCGTTCCTGTTGGGGCTAAGTGAAATTCTAGATCTAATGGTTGGTCAGCATATTCTGCTATTTGTATTTGCACGAACCCAAAAAAATACATATACAAACAAAGAATACACGTAGAAATGGTCCAAGGGATTTTAATCTCAGATATCCACGAATTTCTATAGTGGAAATGCCATAAAGTGTGAATCAAAATCCATGATACGAAAATCAAAATTAAGAAAAATAAGAATAGCAAATCGTGGTGAATTCTTAACTCTAAATTGAACCTTAAATTTAAATAATCATATAATACAAAACACCAACGTAAAAGCTTTTCTTCTACCATACGCGCTAAAAGAGTCGAAAAAAGAATACAGAGTGCTACAGGAATCCCTTTTTTTTACACTTGATACCATAGGAATAGGAGATGAACCGAGTAATTCAAATGTTATAACTCAAGCCCGTCAGTAATGCTATGTCATTTACAACCCTGACGTATTTCGGATGCTTGAAGGCACCTCGCTTCAAAAAAATAGGTTGAGTAGCTGTGCATTCTCCACAGCACAAATCCTTTGCCTAAAGGCCTCGGACCAATGCAGCACCTGTCAATTAAAATAGAACTTCTGGCTCTATCAACACATTGATATCGTAAAAGGAAAGCCATACGATTAGTACTTTTCTCTTCCTTTATTGGGGTTTCAATGGAGCAAGGGCTGAGGCCTCAAGACTTCCTTTAGCATCCTCAGCCTAGGTACCTCTTATATGATAATATAGGTTGTGTGCTAAGCCCAATGCCAACGTCAAAGAAAGTGAGATAGGGGACATCAGATATAGATTCAAGGTCGTCTTCCATACCCAAGAAAAGAATAGACTTTGATAGCCTAGTTTGCAACGGGAACTGACCGACCTTAATAGATAGAATAGGGCAAGCCCTTCTTTACCCTCACCTCAGAGATAGCTTCCTTTAAAGGCAAGTGGCGAGAAAGAAAGAAGTCAAGCTCGGCAACAACAAGAGACTAGTCATTGAACACCAAGCCAATCTCGATAAAGTGAAAAGTGGAATCGATTCGATCATTCAAGTTGGATAGGATTTATCTACGCTAGGATCCAACCTACGCTACCAGCTTTCTATGATATTTTATTTCCATAAGATTTTTGTTCTCGTATTTCGAGTTACCTCCTGACCTCATTTGAGGATTATACCTGCGAGGGTCAAAAGCAAAGTTTATGATAGTGTGATACTTTATGTAATATTGATTTGAATGTTTTTTTTGAGCTTCCTTGTAATACTAGAGGGTTGTGTTTTTTAGATAGTTCTTTTACCCCTTTTCCTTAGAATGTGTAAGTAGTGGATTTGTTTCCATCTACTAATGCGAGGGGGAGGGGGGGGGGCTATGGAGGAAAAGAAATCAAGGGAATGAGCTCCATACCTTACGCGAGTCAAAGGGGGTGGAAGACTGAAGCAAGAGAATATAGTACCCATCCTTTTGTTTGATAAGTGATGGAAAGGATGGAAGAGGCCTACTACATGCAAGAGTTGACACTACAGATATAGATGACTTAAGATACCGTAGAATTCGAGATGAGGGAAAGGTGGAGAGTAAATAAATTGACTAAGAACACCAACCGCATATGCAAAATTCGGTCTGATGATAGTCAACTAGATCAGTCTACCCGTGAGTTTTCTATATATACTGGGATCATTTTTGAGCTCCTGGGTACCCGAGGTATACGGTACATAGGAAGTTGGTCTTTCTCAACACAGCGTATAAAACCATTCACAAGGTTTCGCTATAATCAAGTGTCAATAGTGTGGTAAGAGTACTTAATCGAGTGTTTGCCCGTAAGACTGAAAGAAGGATTAGGCCTTCAAAGAAGTAGAGATAGAAGTTATAAAGGTCTTTCTTAGTTGAAGGATAGGTAACTGTTGGTTTTGAAGGCATGAGGAGGATCCAGTGCAAAATCAAGATCAATCCATTTAGTGGACTTTAAACTAGAGAAGAAAAGAAAACATTAGAGTAAGGGGGAAGGGGATCTTAAGTTAAACCCCCAATTCCTCAAGGCTAGATGAAGCCGATTCCAAGCATCTCCCTAGGATTACTCACAAACTCAACTACTTGAAAAAGAAGACAAGAAGGTGTCAGCTGAGGAAAGCTTTAGAACTAGCGTTTTGCTTTCTTTAGTGGTCCCTGGAATTCTCATATAGTGTGATTTCGAGCATTTTTACTAACTTGGATTCCCATCGGACTCCCAACGGCTAAGAGCGGGAACCATGATTAGCTTAATGCCTTTCGGCTATGGTAGCATTATACTTCTACCGGTACCGAGAAAACAATTAACTATTAGACTAGATCAAAGGACTAAATCGATCAGCTGCCGTAAAGCGAAAAGCCTAAGAGCAGTGGATGAGTGATTCCCAATTGAGGACACGGCTTGATTGAGAAGTACTTTTAATTAACTCAAAGTGATAGAACAAGACAGTAGCGACGGGTTTTGAGCTAGTAGATAAAGGAGATACTTTTTTTTTCCTTCATTAACCTGAATCTATGACAACAAGGGGTTTAAGCTCAGTAGTGCAAGCTACTTAAAATGATTGTTTTCAAAGAATAAGTAACAAAGTAGAAGGAAAGGTTTAGCCGGCTTAGTTAGCGGAATATGGATTCAAGAGAAAAGGGCAGGAGGATTTTTTCATTTGCGTGGAGTACCCCACGGAGCGGTAATTAATTCTCTTATCTACGTGTCTTTCGTTCCTGGGTCTGGGAGTTGAAGTGATGGGAAGCCGGGTTTCTTATCTATTTATTGGCTTCCTTCAATGTTGCAAGGCAGGGCCTGAAGGCAGGGGAGCAAAAGACTCTTATATTACATTAGTATTACCCTACGAGATTTCTAGAAAACAAAAAAAATTTTCGACCTTGATGTTCAATCAGCGAGAAAAATCAATGAGAAAGAAAGTGCTCAACTTATTGGAGGGATTGAATTCTATTTTTCATTTTTTCACTCAGCTCTCGGGACTGTCAGTTGAAGAGTGCCAACTTTCTAGTTTTTCTAGTTACCAATGGAACAATTCGAAATTCTTTGTGAAATGCTTCAACACTTAGACTTTTTCAGAGTCTCCTGGTAACACAAACCTTCCTTTAGAATAAGACAGCAAGGTAGACACGAGACAATCCTCTCTTTTAACACCGAGTGACACTCCAAATAGAACAATTCTCGCTCGTTCGGGAAAGGGGCAAGTGCAGCTCTCAAACTTAGAGTGCCAAGTCACAAGCTGATGAGCTATATGTAAAGTTAAAAGAAAAAATAGATAGCTATCAAGCTGAAACTGCAACTCGAGCTGAAAATAGTTGGAAAGGTTCCGACTGCCAACCACGCTTCGTTGTATTACAAAGGTAACCAATGTACCCATTCCTTTGGTCTATCGCTTGTAAAGGTGTATGGAAAACACAATTCCTGTACTCTAATTACCGACTGAAAGAACTCCGACAAAAGCTTGACCTTAAACCAAGACAGGTTAAGCAGATGGGACTACTACTGGAAAAACATAAGCTCACTATACGAGAAGAGAGGGAAATTAGTGTGGAACAGCTAAACCCATCAAATGTCGAATCAGTCGATCTTCCATTGGCCGATCCATTTCACAAAAAAGAGCTAAAATGCCACTTTCGAATGACGAAAGAGGTTCTTCTAGGCCGGATTTTTCTCGAGAAACTGATGCAAGAACAGTTGTAGCTAATCTAGGAGTTCTGTTGTTAGGGGCCTGTGGAGTACCATAAGTTGATGTCTAGAGAACTACTCTTATAGGACCGGACTAGGGAAAAAATATCCCACACCGGAGGGACAGAAATACCTCTTTAACAAGCTATGCACCTTTGAGTTCTCGAGGTGAGGTGCAAAGCGAGTTCCCAAGTAAGTAGCTAAAGCAAGACTATTTCGAAGCAGCCTTTCCACTACGAGATTAGATAGAATGTCCAAGTAGCTCATCATCTCTGCAAATTGGAAAGAGTTCACAGATGATCCCTTTAGGCCTTGGTGCCAAGAAATGATTGTACAACAACACTTTACTTCAGTTGCTAACCCTCCGACAGACTGAAGTCACTAATAGGACTATCCCGTAAAGTCTCTTTGATTTATCACCCATAGAGAAATGGTCAGGCTGAAGTGTCTAATCGAGAGGTGAAGTTAAATTTGGAGAAGAGGGTGAAACCAAGCAAGAAGGATTGGAGCCTCAGATTAGATGATACATTGTGGGTTTACAGAACAACCTATAAGATGCCTATTGGGATGTCTCCTTATCGGTTGGTCTTTGGTAAGTCTTATCATCTCCCTATTAAGTTAGAGCACAAACAAAGCTTATTGGGCAGTGAAGCAGTGTAATATGGATTTTGAGAAAGCTAGTGCTCAAAAGTAGTTGTACCTATAAGAGTTTCAGAGTCTTTTCTTTGCCTTAAGTGGGCCTATGTTAAGCTTTACTTATTACACTCATAGAAAGTTCAGTGAACGGAGACTCTCGGATTCCTTTCTCCTAATGGCATTAGCTTCAGTGGAGTTTGTCCCTTTTTTTCGACGAGAGGCACTTCGTTACACTACACCTTAAAGAGCCAAGGTAGTTCCTCAAGTAACATTAGTCGTCTCCTTCAAAAGTCAAGTACCTCTCCTACCTTCCCCGACACTTTGGCTTAGTCTTCTTCGTTTTCCGCTATGGGTAGGATGAAGGGTATTTGAACGTAACGCTTCCTATAGTATTCTCTCTTTGACTTTCAGTCTCGTGCCAATTACATATTCTATTGTATTATAATGAAATGATGTTAGCATATATAGCGTCAGATGTTATGAAAGTAGGGCTTATTACGAAATAGAAAAAAGAAGCTTACATACCTAAGAGCTATAAAACGACAGCCATAAAATAGAGAATTTCCATTCATTTGTTGTCTCGTTTGCGCTTAGGGCCCGAAGTACTATGCTATCCCCCTGTGAAAGGTAGTTAGTGGGGCAATTAACTTCTTTAACGAAGAAATCGAAAGCGAGGATGGAATACAAGACTTAGTCGATTGGAATCCTTATGGACCTTCTACGACTAAACGATAGGGCGGGCGTAGGGAGAGCATTAGCCTGATGGGGCTTCCCTGCGGGGCTCTTACACAGAAAGTCAAGAACCAATACAAGGATTAGGCCCTGGCCTTCGATTAGATAGATTTTCTTTCCTTGCTTACTGGCATTAAGCCCTGAATGAAAGGATTAGGCGCTTCCTTAGAGGTAGAGGGAAAGACAAGGTCCTCAACGAAGACAGAAAAGTCAGCACTTGATGCGGAGCGGGAGAAGGAAGACCATACCACTCGCTCCTGACACAGGCTCGGGAGGAACTTCACTCCTTGTCCTTGGACCACCGGGAAGAGATGCGCGAGAAAGGAAAAAGCCTATAAGTGGATACCTTCTTTTAGACAAAGATAGTAAAACAGTAGTTTCAGCATCGGAAACGACCTCTGAATTTATTTACCTAGTAGCGAGACGAACAGTCCTTCCCTTATCGAGGGAAGTTGGGTTCCTTCTCTTCTCTCTACCCACCCATTGGCACCTTTCCCTGACTACTACATTCTTTTTGTTTTCAGCTGGCACAGGTCTTCAAAGCAGCGAGGCCCCCTTAATAGCGCTGAGCTAATGAGCTAACGGTTCTAGGATTGGTTCTCCAGCTAAGCTAACTAGCAAGTTCGTTTAAGACATTCGATAGCTTAAATAACAATAATAAGTAAATGGATTTTCTTATAGAGTATCTCCCAGTACTTTCTTAACCCCTCTTTGTCTCTCCCTTTTCTTGAAAGGTCTGTCAGTGCTTCTTCTGTTGTGTTGGTCAAATCATTATGGCTTGGCCAATCCCCTTACACAATTGGGCTTCCTGGGTAAAGCGTTTGAGTCTCCACAAGGGAGAGGATTTGAAAAAATTAGGTTTTTTTGATACTATTATGATGAGCCTGAACACCCCTCCGCGTCATAAACCGCTGATCTCTGCTACTCTTCGCATCTCGAAAGAGAAAGAATATGTTAACAGATGATTCTCTAACAGAAAATTTGCGGCAAATTGCTGCCTTTTTTCCTCAGCACATGAATAGGAAGTTGATAAGCAATAGCAAGCCCTAGTTTCATTGTTATTACCTGTCCTTGGTATGGGGGGATTACTCTTCTTTCGACTTCTCCTGCCTCTACTTGATTCCTTAATAGATTGTTAGCAATAAGAAGAATAGGCTGCGTCCGATTCTTTTTAGGTTTGAGAGAGCCTTGGATTGCTTTCGCCAAGGAACTTTCTCTCTTTCTATCTAATCAAAGATGGACCCATTAAATTCAATTAAATAGTATAGTGGGAATTAGCTCTATCGACACAGGTTTTTCCTTCCTTTTTTACAGGACTTCCCTCTTTGTCTTGTGTTGAATA
Organism: Catharanthus roseus; assembly: GCA_028651295.1. Taxonomy (NCBI): domain Eukaryota; kingdom Viridiplantae; phylum Streptophyta; class Magnoliopsida; order Gentianales; family Apocynaceae; genus Catharanthus; species Catharanthus roseus. The sequence goes on along the minus strand of JAPQWS010000142.1, from coordinate 1,243,631 downwards.
GTTTATCTCGGATATGGTCACCGCTGTGATTAGACAAAGGTCTATGGCAACTCAGTCTTCTTTCTACCTTCTTCACTGAGATAGGGAACTTTCCAGGGGTAGACATATAATATGTGCGGCAAGTGCTACTGCCCTTTTCTTCCTGAACGGGTGGTAGGCCCTACTCCCATCCAGACCCCCTATAGGGAAATGGAAGACATGTAAGGCACGGATTCTCCCTTCAAGTAAGTCTACTAGAATCAAGGATTGATCGCTGGTTCACTCCTCCAATCAAGTGGTCAAGCCCTGAGAACCCGACAACTCGGCTAGCCCGGATCCATCTCATAGGCTTCTTTCGGGGCTTTCCCCCTTCGCTACTTTCTTAAGATTGAAATTGCAGTCAAGGAACCTATAGCTAAAACGCTGGTTTGGCTCACATAGATTAAAATCTTTCATTGGCAGCCTAATTGAAGAGCCAAAACAAGCAAAGCGACAAGTTTGGAAAGGAGGGACTCATTCCATCGGATTGCTGAAATTGCTCAATTGAAGCCAAACTGGGAAACTCTGTAGAGTCTATTGAGATGCCAGTCAATGGGGCAGGGCTTGTTATGCCCAAAACAAGACTTTTGATAAAGGATTCTCGTAAGAATTGGCATTTTTCCTTGACTTTCCTAGAGGTCAAAATCCCTAGCCAAGAGGATCCAACTCGGATTTGATTTCATCTCCAACCCCAGAACCAAAAACCTCCCTTGGTCATCCTAGATGAGCTGAGCTACGAAGTTTGGCATTCGTAAGGACGCAGCCCTGTCAGAAAGAGTCATTTGAGAATTGGGTCACCGCGGTAGAGCTTCAATAAAAATAGTGATTCTTTGGCTAAGTTTGCTTATCCAACCCTCGAGTTTAAGGCATCTCATTAGGTCCGGCCCTAAAACGCCTAAACAAAACACGGCCTTGCTGTAACAAGGAACCTAGATAGAAGAAAGGAATCGTTGCCTTCAAGCTGACGTCTAAATATCTTATTCATAATCCAACGAGTAAAATGAAAAAGAAAAGGGGCACTTTTATAGCTATACGTCAACTGGCCCTTCGTCATCCTTTCTCTCAGGTAGCTTGTCTGGTTAATGGGGCTCTCTATTTAAAAATTCAAGAAGTCACTCCGCTTTCTGGGATGGAGAAGTCTCCCTTTCTTTGATTTATTCACCCTACGTGATCATCTACTTTCTTCCAGTGGAGGAAGGACAGACCCTCATGTCTAGTCGAATAAGTAAAAGCTACTTTGGTCACAGAAATGGGAGAGACAAAAGCAAATCTGAAATCTTGATCTTAGCCAACCCCTTGGCAAAAGGTAATCTTCCCTCTCATAGTGTGTGTCTATCCTCGATTCGCACCTTCGTGTTTCGCGTGTTGAAATAATTCACCTATTGTGTGTGAGTCTAAAATGAATAAAGTTTGATGAGTTTGCGATTTATCTTACCTCAAGAGATGGGGAATGTGGCTGGTGCCCCGTCCAGCAGAGCACGGGCGTGTTGAGCTTCAGTGGAAAAAGATTCTGATTATCATTTCTCTTCTGTCAAATGATAGATACCACAAAGAAGAATGCTCGACGATAGCATAGGTTATCGGTTATCTTGCTCTGTCTGATTGAGTTCGTTTGACTTTCAGCTTAGCTAGGGCACTGGAAAAAAAGCAACGTGCCCTTGCTTTACGACCTCTTTCATACTTGGAAGATTGGAAAGATCAAGGGGAAGGTCAAAGTAAGGTTTTAGAGCTGGTACTAGAATAATATATTGTAAGTCCCTTTTTCCCTACCTTGTATGAGCTTTCCTTGGTGCTAGCAAGTAATCCCAAGCTCCAGCCAACCTTGTAAGCAAGAAAGCTTTTCCAAGTGTTTCAGTCAGGGGATATTTTCTAAGTAAGGAAGATTCTTACTCTCAGGTGAGGAAGGAGATTGTAACTAGCACTGTATTAATAAGTAAGCGTGCTAGATCTATTTCAGTTAAAGTACCTGGGGAAGAAATTCTTTTCAGTAAGTCCCCTGGTGTTTAAAAGGATAGAGAAAGGAAGTAGACAAAATAAATGCCAAAAACGAGATTTTAAGATAAGCTCTTTCGCCTGCTGAGTCAAAGGCAGTAAATGAAGGATTCTAGAGACTTTTCTGTATAGAACTTTTTCTATTTTACTCATAGAAGCGCCCAACTTATCCCCATTTTCGGGCACTAGGGGATCTTATTCTTGTACAATCTGTTGTAGCTCAACTGAGGCTGTTCTATCCACTTATCTCGACTCTTCTATGTACTGATTCCAACTAGAGATGCTATACAATTTTTAAAAGCTACAGTGAGAACGATCATCCCAATAAGAACAGTCGCATGCACTTACAACTGTTTGTTTGGGAGCACCCGTCGGTGTTGTTTCTATTGCTATTGCTAGCATTAGCACTACCTTAAGTCCCATAGCTTATTATCAAGTAGGGGATTCTGTCAAAAAAAGACCGCTTACATCGACATAAAGGGAATGGTGAATTTTTCTACATTAATTTGAACTTATATAATATAAAGTAATAAAGTAAGAAGTAATGCTCCTACTACTGCCCAGTTCTTTTGTCATTTTGAATCGGAACAGGTACAACCCAATTCATCCGATTACTACAGGGATAAGTCTAATACAGAGTATGAACCGTAAAAGAAAAGACCTATTTGAACCGATCACAGTAATGCCAGTTACAGTACCTATCAGCCAAAGAGGAATCCTTCCTGTAGAGTAGTAGAGTCCCTTTACCCCACATCCCTCCTAATTTCAAAAAGTGGTCATGATGGAGACATAAATGGTTATGGATAATTTTGAGATGACATCCTTCCCGAATGGGATAAGAAAATTCCTACTCTTACTATTCTCTTGCTTTCTCTTAATTTAAGAAAGAATTTGAAAGTCAAAGCTCAGCTCGTCATATATAGAGTAAGAACCCCTAGTAGAAACTGGTACGATTCAATTCAACATTTTATTTTGTTTGTTCAGGTTTGATTGTGTCGTAGTTCAATAATTTGGATTAGGTTTATCATTGGATGAACTGCATTACTGATATTAACCCCAAAAAAGAAAGGGTAGGTACAGCTAGTCCACGACATCGCATTGTAAAAATTAGATAAGTTCAATCTTCTAAACTTACTAATCCTAAAAGCATCTGCAAAATTCATCACGGCCAGATATTAATGTCGGCTCTATGTAAAATACTAGTTTGGGCGAGGGCTCCCAAACCTATACTAGAAGAGGATGCTAAAACCTGCTGACGAAAAATCCCTTTAATTCGTCGAGTAAATAGGAAAGGTATAGGTTTGTTATGAATGACCCAATATCAAATACAGGCCATTAAGGTTTAGCTTGTTCTTCAAGTTAGTGAAGTTATTTCATTGTAATTAGACTTTACTAGAACGGAATCATGCTCTGTAGGATTTGAACCTACGACATCGGATTTTAGAGACCCACGTTCTACCGAACTGAACTAAGAGCGCTTTCTTATCATAGTAGATACGACTGTAAAGAAAAAGGATTGTTTTTGTACCCCAAATACATCTTGCATGTACAATAGTATCATAAAATTAAAATATGTCTGTCTAAGAAGAATAGGTAGGGATTGGAACCCATGAAATTTTTTACCCAAAACAAAGGATCGATGTAATTGAGCTCGACTTACAGGTATGAAGTAGCTCGAGTGAAGCAAGAGGAAAGGAGCAAAAAGCTATGCTACATCCCTTTTTTCAATTAGTCTACAGTGTCATTATAGAGAATCCCTGCCCTGTTTTCTGCCATATCGTTATTTCCTCCATCGATATAAAATTTCTCTTGCCATTTTTTCATTTTTTTTCTATATTTATTTATATACTTATCATCATCCCGCCGTTCCTACCAACACTTATGAGCAAAATGGGTTATAAAAAATCAGACCTTTGAATAAGCGAGACTTTCCCGATAGAAAGATTTGCATGCGACAGAGATCCCAATTCCGTGTATCTGATAAAGAAAGCCCTGCCCGCCAAAAAAAGGTGACCGCCTAGCACAAAAGATTGCTTTACTAAGACAAGAAGGAACGGATTGAGCTGCGCAAAAGCTGTTATGCTAATGAAAAAGAAAGGGGATGCGCGTTAGTGCTCTTTTTTTATTGCAAGGTCTTAATAAGATATATAGGGACTTTTTCAGCTTACTCTGCTATAAGTAGACCGTTAGCAGGGTGCCACAGTTTGTGGGCTTTAAGGACTTAGTGCCATGACAAGTGGTATCAAAGCCAAAGGTTGGGCCAAGCCATGGCTAGTAGGAACAGCGCATAGGCTGGTGCCGTCGAAGAAGATCGACGGGAGCGGACTCGTGATCGTGTGGATCGCCTTGTTACACAACTGAAGGGAGAGAATTCAAGCGAGCAGTTGCTTCTCTAGAGAAAGATGGGCTGGTTACGCAGACCATGATAAAAGGCCAAGGGGTCATGGAAGTGTTTCGAGCTTTACTAATATAATATATAGGGGTGGCAAGCTTTAGAGAGTATGGGCGAGGTCACCGTACTAAAGAAGGCCATAAGCAGTGGCTCAACCTAGATGGTTTGAATCAAGCGAAATCAAAGGCATTCGTTGGCACCCGAGATGCTAAGATTGAAGACTTTTGGGATATGAAACGGCTTTCGGACTACGTCCGAGGAGGCGTTAGTGAATACGGCTACCATCTATCTTGATAGTTCAACCAAGTTCTGGTGGCAGACCAAAAGACGTAAAAAAGGCAGAGGGTGAAGTGCAATTAGATTTTTTTTGTTGACAAGTTTCAGGCAGAATGGATGGTTTTCCTGCTCGGTTGTGGTCCGCCATGTTGACAAGCCTGAAGCAAATAGGCCCCATAAGTGAGTATGTGAAAGCCATCTTTCGTAGTTCTCCTTGGACATTTTTGGTATGACAGAAGAGGACAGACTCTTTGATTTCATGAAGGGGCTCCAACCTGTGCTAAAATGTCCAAGATTTAGGGGCGGCATAGGTAGTTAGCCTACTAGTGCTAGATTGAAAGCACTTAGCCAGGAGGAGTCGAGCCTAGGCTAAGGGCAAGGGCCTAAAGTATCGAAAGGGCAAGGACTCCAAGAAGAAGCCAGCTCTGAGGCCAAGAACAGCGAGCTCCAAATATACTATTAGTATACCCACCTTACTTATTTCCTCTATGAGGGAGAAAGCAAATTGAAGAATCGCGGATATGTGCAAAACTCAAATTGTTATTATTTTATTGTTAGCCAAGGAAAATGACTCGTAGTAAAGACAAGATAGACTTTGATCAGCTGTGCTCAGAATCTTTTTTTTTATTTGAGGAAAGCTATCACTCTTTCACCTCATAAACTCGGTACCTAAAAAGCTCCTCGCTTTTGTTCAATTATAAATAAATAAGCACTTTGATGGAGATTTGTAGCATCATTCAAGTAAATGCAGATTAAGATCGTAGAAACAAGAGCTTGTGATATAGCTACACCTAATTCCAAATTGGTTAATGCAAGAACTATAAATAAAGGACTAGGATCTCCTATGAAATATAAAAGATCATTCATACATAGCATAGTCAAAGCTGACCCACTTAAAATTTTACTGAACTATGACCGGCCATCATATTAGAAAATAAACGTATTCCTGAGCTTAATGTGCGAAAAAAATGAGGGATTAGCTCAAGGAGTACTAAAAAGGGTGCTAACGGCAGTGGGACTCCTGCGAGTAATAAAAGCTTAAAAAATGAAGCCCATTTCTTTGAAATCCCACTATAGTAATGCCAATAAAAATGGAAAATGAGAGACCCAAGGTAATGAGAAAATGACTTGTAAATGTGAAGCTATAATGTATCATACCCTGGGGATTACGAAATAACAAAAAAGTAAGAGTGACCGAGATGCGAGGGGAAAACTTTTGTTTAACATTTCCAGAAAGACCACCTATTTATTCGTTTATCGTGTTCAGCACAAAATCATAAAGATGCTCTACCAAGGATTGCCAAGCATTTGGTACTGAGTTTCCTCCTCCATTTTTAGTAACAAAATGAAGCAAAAGTAGGACCAAAATGAGAGTGAGTAGCATAAACAAAGATAGATTTGTGAATGAAAAATACAAGTTTCCTATTTTCATAGGAATCAATGGGAGGATGGTAAATTATCCATAGCATCCCGAAAGGCTTCACCTGTTACTCCGTTGTTGGATAAATCCTCTAATAAGTGCCCTAGAAAAGGAATTTCGTTGCTTTCGCCATGTAAAGTTTCAGCCACAACCTAAACATTGTGGGAATTCTTGTTAGGATCAATTCCCCTAATTGTTCCTGAATTGATTAGTGAAGCTCTACTATACGTTCACTAGACGAGTTAAGGACCGGGTGGTCCTAAAACATAGCCATATAAGAACCCTGAGTACCGGACGATGGAATACCAGAATCAATAATAGTCATTGTGGATTGACTTGAAGTTATAGAAAGACTAGAATTGGAGTTCAGACTAGCTTCATCAAAATCAAAGATGCGTTGAAAGTTGTTTAACATAAATAGATTTCCGTCAAAAATTCCCTCCAGACAGCTTAACTCCATCAAGCCTATAAGAGTAGTGAAGAAGGATAATAACACTTTTGTTGGTTGTTGACCAAAAAAAAAATGGGAAAAAGGAAGATGTACAAACAAAAGAGAAAACAAAACTACTTGCATCCGGGGCCATTCAGCCTAAACGAATAAATCCACCATATAGGCAGAATAATTCCAGGCTGAAAAATATAATTGGAAGGGAGGGAGCTTCTCCAAAAGGGGGCGCCCAATAGGCACCTGTGTGGGCCAGGTTGTTATCCTGACGGGTGAGTGCAACGGACGTCGATGCCTGGTGGGCAGCCGATTGTTCTTATATACGTCATTTTTGGTAGTTTACTATCTTACGTTACGGAACAGCTCCAAAACCTAGTCTCTCGGGGGGCTCAGGCTATATTTCCCTGCACTTATGGTAAAAACCCTATTTTAAGAAAAAATAACATACCAACCGCGAAAATATACAAGTACAAACTTGGTGCTAGTTTCCTCAAATGATTGGCGGAATGGGCATCAACTCGGTACGTGTGAAGTTCCTTTGGGACTGACTACCATTGAACAATGACAATCTGACTTGGTGAGGATTATTTCCAAGGATAACTCTTTTGCGCTTGGAGCCAATTGGAGCTATATTCGCTCTGGAATACTATTGAAGCTGACGATCAGCCAATGTGACATCTAAATTGCGAGAATTTTTGCAGGTGCGAAGCCAGAAATTTCTCTCTTTCTGCTTTTCCCATCTCTCTCATAAGGTGGAGAGAATGTTCCAACTTTCATATGCTTAATGCAGCAAAGCCAAAAAAAGATCATGAACTGTAAAGTATTTTATTCATTAACAACGCCCCCTTTCGACGCCAGCTGCACTCACCCTTTGCAAAATAATCAAATGCAACCACGCAAGTCAAGAGGAACTAAACAGGTCAGACTCAGCAACTGAAACATAGAGGTTTTCTGGTTGGCTTGGTCTAACCAAGAAAGACATGGCAGTCTTTGGTACGAACGTCTCTTGGGCATCCAGGAGTTTGCTAGCTGAACTAGAGTACCAGCCTTGGTCTAGCTCTCTCACCTCCGAGAACTTACAGAAAGAGACGAAGGCTTTCGATCCCATTAAGAGCTTTTGCCCAGCATACTTCCAATTTTCATGAAAGAAGTAGCTCCTCTATTTGTCAAAATAGCATTCTTTATCCTTCTTTCTCCTTTCACCTGTAGGAGAGTGAGTGAGTGAGTGACCCAATGAAAACGAGGCTGAAAGGTGGGACAGGTTGCTGACTTTGGCTCCCAAATTAGTTAACCCTCACAAGAAAGCTAAAGAGTGTGAGGAATGTATGGCAACCAGAGAGTTTCGAGCCACCCACATATTCTTTTCAAAGGACGACCCTACTCTTGGGTGACATGAAGCATAAGAGGCCGGTCTACCTTTCAGGTATATTGGGGAGGCCAAGTGACCATGAGTGCAGATAGACCCAGGGCCAGCCATAAATAGAATGAATGCCTCTTCGTGCTCTAGCTCACCAAGGAATTCATACTAGTAAATTAAGTCACACTAAGATGACCATCCAAGGATACAATGTGGGCTCCAGAAGGGCAATTGATAAGATTCACTTAAGTGTCCGTTGGCAGACTTGAAGTCTGAGATCTCGTTATTGAAAACGACACGTCCAGAAGGATCACTACGTCAAGCAGCCGAAGCAAGTTGCCCACTGATAGTGGCTAGCTTAACTCTGAGAAAGATACCGAATAAATGGAAATGGAGTGATAACAATATGCCCTTTTGCTTTACGGCAAGGTGGAGTAGCAAGATTTTACCCCCTCTTTTCTCTTTGAATCGACAGTTGGAACGTCTACACTGATCAATGCGAAATTGATCAAGATGGGGCGGGTTTATTATAGATAGACTATTTAAAATATTGTTCATTTCGTTTAGAGTGCTTCATAACAATAGCCTTTCTAGTGAAGTTCACTCCTGGAAACCTCCTTCTTTTAGAGTAGAAATTGCCTTCTTCTTTGTTGCTATAGCAGAAACCTTCCAAGCCAAAGATGAAGTTCCAATGAAAGCCTTTCATAGGTTACACATTAGCGATTGATCGACTGGAGTGGTATCAATCTCAATAATAATAATTTTTGCCCTCGATCGACTAACTGGAGAGCAGGGGAAGGCTTGGAAAGAGATCAAGCATATTGAGGAGGAGCTTTCACAAAGGCAAATAGCCGATAGCTGATGTCACTAGCCTGAACTTCTTTATCTACTTTCAAGTTAAAGGCAATATAGCTTTTTTCAAGGCCTATGATTATGATATTCTATTAGTAAAGAGCCCTTGGATTAATCATTTTCTGTAAGCCTATCTGCAAGGGTCCCTGGCCTTAGACAGGTAGTGTATCATGCCAAAAGAAATGATAGCCCCAGCCCTACCTTTAGGTAGCCATAGATTTCCCCACACGGCAAGGACCGCCTGCATGGGCATTGTTACGATTGGCTGTTCGAATTCTTATTCCGTACAACTAATCAGAACCACCATAAGAAGGCAAGAGGAGAGCTAGATCCTTTGCCTATCCTCACCAAACTATTAAAGTCTTACTATGGATTTCATCTACTGCTTGCCAAGGTGGATGGGCTTTTAAGCATCATGGTGGCGGCCGATATATTTAAAAAGTGTGCAACTTTCATGGCGGCATCTATCGACTGCATAGCGGATGAGGCCGCATGCTTGTTTATGAAGAATGTGGGTAAGTACTGGGGTGCCCCTTCTACTTTAAATTCTTCTATGAAAAGAAGGAATGCAGCGTGGTAAGCTGCATCGGATGACTGACATAGGAAAGGGGACCGACTGTCTAGTCAAGTTAAATTCCAGCCAACCTCTATTTTTCGGAAGGCAAAACTCTCTTGGTCTTTCTTGTCGACTTTCATATGTATTATTGGAAGTAGTAATTCCTATCTCTTCTCTTCTCTGATAGAAGAAATCCACTTGAAAGCTGTCCACTGGGAATGGAGCCTAAAAAGAGCTGAAGTAAGAAAGTCAAGAAGGACAAGGACAAGCTTTGGTGGCGTAAAAGGGATGCAAACTCGAGTTGTGCACGGATCACTTCGTTTAAAGACTTCAAGGCTGAACTCATAGAGCAGCAATTAGAGTTTTTCAGGCTTTTGGTGCTTGCCCTTTTACTAGGCCTTTAACTGAGACCCATGACTTCCTTCTTATTCTGAGCCGAGCACTTGCCCTTCGTATCCACCAAATTGGTCGTATACGGGGACCTTCTAAATCCAAGGGTAATTTTAGGCCATGCTAGAGCCAAGGAACTCAACGAAAACAAGCCAGTGATGATTGTGCTTGGAGCAACTACGATTGGTTTATTAGTGCCAACATAAACAATATCAATCATGAAAGTAAGACTATTTCGAAGCAAAGAGTTGTTTGTCCACTACGAGATTCGATATAATGTCCAAATAGCTCATCACACCTAAACAAGAGCTGAGGGCAGCTTCAGATTGATTTCCTGGCAAGGCAAAGGAGAAAGAGAGAGAAAGAAATCATTCCTTCACTACAAGAAGGAACACATTGAAATCTACAAACTCCTTGATAAAGACTATTCCTAGGAAAGCTATATAAGCAAGTAGTGCTTAACGACCTCTCTCATCGGTTCACAACGTTGGTTGAATCGAAGATTTGATAGCAGTTCTATATATGAATGTGTAAAACGAACCAAAGAAACTTGTCCATAAGCCGATAAGTTTACCTCAATGGGACCTAGACTTAGAACGAGACTGAGTCTTGCTTCAGGTGTCTAGCTATACATGCTCACCATATCAGGGATATAGATTCCATTTCGAAAGTCATAACAAGAATCTCCAGTTGCATATAGACTTCCATTGCCAGGAACATATCTCCGTCTTTGGGGCTTTACCTATTCCTTTTCCTATAATGCTACGATGCTGGAATCCATATCTGAAGGTATTACCTTGTCTAGGTCGAGAACAGCGGTTTTTTTTTTTTCTAATACTAATAGCAAGTCCCCAACGGAAGCAGGTACAAATAGAAGAAGGCCTAGAATAGCCAGGCTAAAGGGGTCCTATTAAGTGGTCTAATCTGTCTAATGCATAATGTCCGGTGTCGAGAGTCCTTTAGTAACCCATAGACTAGGAACCGAGTAGTGAAGTAAGCTCTACTTTGAAACTCTAAAGGCTACTCTGCCACCTAGGGGATAGGATACCTTTTCCTTTTAGTCTGATTTGAAAGTTGGATCTTCTCGAAGAATGGCTAAGCTATTTTCCGCAAGACAAACAAAGTGTTTGGTTTGAATCGACTTCTTTTCTTATTCTTGATCTAAAGGCGGAATTCGCTTTATTAGAGGTATTCTGCGTTGGCATAGGCATAGCATAGACTTTCTTGAAAAACTAGCCCAAAAGCTGCTTACCCAGACTTTCTTTAGCGATTTGACTGATGAAGGTCTTACGATGGGGCTGACTCTCGAAGGGGTGGCGAAGAAGGTTCCATTGTTGGGCTCTCGAGATAGTTTCCCTATACCCAATATTCCAAGGACATGACCAAGCAGAAGAATTCACAGTGTAAAAGAGGAAAAAAAAGGCCTAGCGTTGAGGCCATATGTCTTCCTTGTAAATAAGTTAGAATTATAAGAAAGTCACGTTTCGGGCTAGCCTATACTTATGCCTTTTTGTCTACGTCCTGTAAGCCAGAACACAATCTTGCATTTTTGCTCTAGAGCAGGGGCTGCAAAGGAAAAATAGGATTTTAAGACCACTAAGGTAAGTAAGATCCTGTCCTCACAATTCCATTATGATGTTACGATAAATCCCTTTACTCTATTGGTTAATCCCAAAGGAAGCTTCCTTGGTAGAGCTGCTATAAGATAAGCTCTTTTTTCATTTAGTTTAGAGAGAGAGTAGCTTTCCAAGGTCTGGGTCTTCGAAGTTTCATTAAGATTCTAAAAATAAATTTAGTTCATGTTTAAAGGGAAAGAATAAACCAAATTATTTGAGAAAATCATGACTGAAGAAATTTTCTGCTGCTGGAATTTTTTCTGCACAGCTGCTGAAATTTTTCTGCACAGCTGGAACTTTCTGCTGCTGAAAATTTCTGCAGCTTCTGCTTGTAATTTTTCTGCTGCTTCGACGTCCAGTTCTACTTCAGCTGCCTGCTTCAAATTTCTGCAGCTCCTCCTAGCAGCTGCTTCGGATTCTGCTTCAGCTGATTTCTGCAGCTATGCCTTTCCTCTAATGACTAAAAGAAAAACCTACTGAAATGGCTCTTTAAAAAAAGGCTTTATTCACAAGAAACATTGGAGAGGGGTGACCAGTCCAGTCCATTTATCATCCCACCACTCACCCAAGCAAGCGGAGTGAAGATGCTACAGATTAGATGGTAGAAGCCCGGGCATATACCTTCATAGACTTAGAGCTCTATAAAGAAGCTCAACGTCTCGCTTTTACTGATAAGTAATAGGATATGCTCTCTTCTTTATGATAGATCTCTCCTACTGTTAAGCACTCGGATAGAGTAGACAGAAGACTTATAGGCTGGCAATTAACCATTCGCTATGTGGAATTCCTTATCTATCAGTATGATTCTCATCCTTTTCAGTTTATATTACATATGTTATAAGGTAAATAATTCCCCAGTTAGTTAGGTAGGGGTCGTTCACGCCCGATCTGAAGAACATTCTTTTGAGGTGCGGTCTTAGCAAAAAAGACCTTCAATTTAACTATTTTATACTCGTTTAGAAAGTGCACTGTGTTCCTTCCCCTGGGAGTTGCGCTTACCACTACGCTTGGGCTACGCTACAACCAAAATCAATATTCGTTCTCCTCCTTGAGAGGCCTCTTCCATCTCTTCAGTACGTTCCCGTGGCCTTCCAACATTCTAACTCCCAATTACACCCTTCAAAGAAATTATTTCTTCCATATCGTCTATCCGAAAAAGGGTACAGATTTGTTTACTGGATTTGGGGACCAGAGAAAAAAAAAAAGAATTCCCAACAATCCAAAAACTCTAATGGTGACTATGTTTGTCATTATAATTGACGATAAGTTGAGGGGCATGGTCAACAAGAGCATAGCATCTGTCTGCTTAGTAAATTCCCGCATTAATCAATTAAAGAAAGAGGATGTGATTTGGGGGAACAAGCCTATGGACTATAACCTCACTCTTTCCTTTCTTCGGTGCTACCTTTTTTTCCCAAGGGATGAAGTTGGGGTGTATAAAAACCTTTCTTTTGAGGATGCCCGGGAAAAACTCCTAGGTAAATTAAGGATAAAATGTTGGAACCTCATGGGTAAGGATAAGGTAATAGAATTGATAGAGAAATTCATAGACCTAGGTGGGATAAGAGAATTGATAAAGGGAATAGAGATGATGATAGAGATCATACTGAGAAACAGAAGAATTCTGTACGGGTATGACTCTTATTTAAATGAAGTGAAAAAAATGCGATCTTTGTTGTCTAATAGAACAAACACTAATACCTTAATTGAATCGGTCAAGATAAAATCTGTTTATCAAAGTGCTTCTCTGATTGCTCAAGACATCTCTTTTCAATCGAGGAACAAAACAAGATCATTTCGTTCCATTTTTAGTAAAATAGTGAAGGATATTCCATTAGTAATGAAGAAGGGGGTGGAGGGGGTCCGTATATATTGTTCAGGTCGATTAGAAAGTACAGAAATAGCTAGAACTGAATGCAGAAAGTATGGAAAAACATCTCGTAATGTATTTAACCAGAAAATAGATTATCCTCCTGTGGAAATATCTACTCGTTATGGAATCTCAGGTGTCAAAGTGTGGATTTCATATAGTAAAAAAAAAGGGACGTGCTATATCCAGAACATACGAAATATAGTAAATACTGTAAAGGCAGATGTAGTAGGGGTTGCAAACCGGACGGTGCACAACTTGGTTTTGAAAGATATGGTACTAAAAGTTGTAGAGCTGGTCGTCTTTCATATCGACCCATTGAAGCAGAGCCTCGGGCTATAATCGGACACATCCATCGTGCTATGATCGGACAATTCTGAAGAAATGGTAAGATATGGGTAAGAGTTCTCGCAGATTTCTCTATTACTGGGAAACCTACATAAGTAAGAATGGGAAGAGGAAAAGGAAATCCTACGGGTTGGGCTGCTTGTGTGTCCATGGGACAAATCCTATTTGAAATGGATGGTGTGAGTTTGTCAAATGCTCGACAAGCCCCTACATTAGTGGCGCATAAACCATCTTCGTCAACCAAGTTTGTTCAGTGGTCGTAAACTTAATTAGTTATTGTGGAAAAGCCGGGCCGAGATTCAAAAGACTTTGGAGAAGTGTTTATTCCTGAACGACGGGAGTGGAAAGACACTAAGGGAGAGGGATATACTCCTTTTGTAATCACCGAAATTGTACGACGAACCCTCTTGTTCCAGGCGTACGACCCAAATACGTTATGGTTTCCATATTTCGGCCCGATTTTAAAAGTAATTGTAGTAAGAATACATTAGAAAGAGAAGAGCTAAAATTCATGAAAGGAAGCTTTATGGGAGAAAGGAAGAAAAGCATGTATGTATCTGGGGGTGGGGCCATGTATGTAGAAAGGGATCAGTCTCTATCCATCCAGATACTCACGTAGGCTACCAAGTAAGTCAATTCAGGTAGTGTCTAAAAAACAATGAAGTAAGAGCAAGCTAACAGAGCCTATTATCTTACTCGACTCTTCTAATGTAAAATGAAAGATTTTACTATATTAAAATAAAATGAAGATAGCTACTTCTCCTAGTACTACTACTTACCTTCGAGTGAAGTTCCTAAATCCAACTAAAATAGGAAGATGAAGATAAGGGATTAGGCATATCAACCGTCTTATGTAATCTTATCTTAGGGTAGGATAAAAAGAAACCTATTCTCCTAGCTTCTAAGCTAATTATCTTATCTTTCATTGTAAGAAATTCATCATTTAAAAGAGAGATTAACAGGAGCAGCTACTCCTCCTCCTAGTCTGACTGCTTACATTTTCCCAAGAGTTCAAGACTATGGGGAGTTTACCACGGGAGTTGACCTTTTACGGGTGCTAGCTAAGTTAGATGATGTGCTCCATAGTGAGCGCAGGTGGGCAATAGGAAAAAGGGCAGCGATCTTTTTCTTTATTTGAACTAATAGGTTTTTTTTAAGCAAGAGAAAAAGGAGAGTTATCTCTCACTCCGGGAAGCATGGCCTAATTCTTTCGTACTCAAGCCCAAGCAGGGAAATGGTAATCAACTACTTTTAGAAATATGATACCACCAAAGTAAAGCACACTAATCTCTTCCCATAGCCATAGAACAGTTCGTATACTATTTCCGCTTGATCACAGCTTGTCCTTCTTTCGTGCAGTGCACTTTCTTGATGATCGCAGGCATACTCACATAACATTCCCTTCTTGGACCACAAACAAGATCTATGAGCAAATAGATGAATGAAAGCGATAGCATAAGGCATTTCAACTCTTCTCTGCGAAGCGAGAGGAAGGTTTGTAGCGAATATTTGAAAAAGCAAGGGAACCTATCTTAGTATACCACTTACGAGAAAGAAGCCCAAGAAGGTAACTAGGCCGATAGCTAGATTTAATATAATCCCTGTTTTGGACTCGATAGGAGTTAAAGGAGTTGATGGGTCCGATGCCTCAAGCTATTCTAAAGAAGGTTTTGCAGCTCCATTATCTAATCCTATCGTAGAGTCAGTGTTGCTTTTTCTACTGTTTCGAGGCTAGAAAAGAATATTCGAAAGCAAAGAAGCCTATTAATAGAAAGGAAGGCGTGTTAGCTAGAGAAGTCACCAGTGTAAGGAGAAGAATAGAAGTAAAAATATAGTATATAGCCATAGAGTTCCCTCGAAGACTCTATTAGCCTATGCCCCACGCCCTTAGAGAACAATTTTAGCAAAGGAATTAGAAGAGAAAGAACTGGCAACAACAGAAAGGAAGGGGTCTATGGTAGCTGCTGCGCCCCCTACCAGCTAGTGCCAATAAGACCAATTTAAACTGAGGTGAGGTAAGCTAAACAAAGGAGTACTTGTTTCAGTGGAACTGGTAGATTCACTCAACAAGGGAAAGGCATTCAACCATGGGATTGGAATCCTAAGATAAGGCAATGCGCCAATACACGTTATGCCAATGCTAACATACTTGCAAGGCAAGCACATGAACTCGCGCAATCACGAAATTGTTTCTCAAGAAAGGATTTTCATTTCTTTCCAAAATCAGTTATGGAAGTTCCTCGTGTGCTTGTGTAACTTCGTATTCCCGATCCTTTCTTCTGTGCTAAAGGCTCTTACTTTCTTTCCTAAACTTAAGTTGGAAGCTGGCTATGGAGCACTTTTCTTTATTTGTGGGAATCGATTAGTAAGTTGCAGAGAGTGACTATGCTTTCAGGTATATGACCCTTACCCTTGGCCTAGCCTTCTAATTGGAAAAGGGGAAATTTTCGTTAGTTCTTCGAAGTGGTAAAATTTGGTAGTCTCTTAGCCCTTAATAAAGGACAGAAAAAGATCTTGCTTTTCCCTTTTTCTTCTGTGCATGGGATATCTAAACTGTTTGATTTCCCCTTTCGAAAGTCCCACACTTACCCTTAGGTCAATTAGTTCCTAGGCTTAGGGCATAAAGAACCACTCCACACCTTGGACAGCTACTGGTATTGAAATGAGGCCAAGCATGACCTCTTAACTTAAGAAGCCAAATGGCTTTAGAAGATAGAAGGCATAAACGAAGATAGCTTCCATAAAAGGAAGGAAATATACATAATAAATAGCCATAAATCCTTGACGTCCTGGCTTGTTGATACTGGTTGGGGAATAAAAATAAATAAATAAGGGCTTATTAGAAAGAAAGATGGGCAGAAAGAACGAATAGAATATGGGCATCAAGCTTTGACTCGCTAGCTCGTTCGGTGGAAAGAGTTCCCCCAGTAAAAGCATAGGTAGTTGATCGCTTACCTTATGCTGCAGGAGTCGTAAGCCCCATTCATCCCCTGTCCACCTCTTTAGCCCTCAAAGGTTTAACGTAAGTCGAAAGGCCTCAAATCAACCTTAACTTAAGGCAACCACAAGTCACAAATCGGATTCTCTCGACATCATCTGCTTGTTATACCGTTCTTGCCTTCCCATGACTTCACGGGGTAAATGCTTGCTGCTCTTGCTTTAAAGGATGCCAACTATTCTAATTACTCCCCAAAGGGAAGCCCAGTCAAGATGAGGATCAAAGAAAATCAAACTAACTGTGATAAGCAAAGTGGTTCATTTTACCATCAAAGTTGAAAGAAGAAAAGAGAACAGATGAAAGTTCGCCCAATGGAAGCGAGTGACTCAAGGTATGCCATCACTCAACTCTCTTGACTTGAGACTAGGTTAGGGGAGTTCAGTGAGCGTGGAGAAGAGTCAGTAGTCCTTAAAAAGAATCAATTCAATCAGCTCTAGAGTTAGAGTTCACTCTTCATTGCCTCTAACCCGAAGCATCATGCTTTCTCATTGACTATCATCTTAAATAAAGAGAACTTGGAAAAACGACACGAATGTGATATTCACTATTATATGCTTAAACGTAAGTGATTCAAGCAATCTTCTATTTATCTGGACAAGCTAGAGTGAACGCCTAAAAGAAAGATCAAGTAGCTCAGTCAGCCCTTTCAGCACTGAGTCTCACAATACCTATGGCTAATGGGACCACCCTCCGCTTATCGACAACCTCATGGGGATGAAAAGAAAGCCTAATGTCTAGTGAAAGGCCATCCCCCTACTCCTACCCCTGGAGGTCTCGCTACCCGTATCTTTTATGTATCAAATACGTAAAGCCTTTCTTTGCTTATCTTGTACTAGCAGCGGTGCCAGACTGAGCTTTTCACTTGACAGAATATGCTTCCACGAGGTTTGTCTTCAGTTCTAGGGAAGAGAAGGGCTATAAATGGCTTTGCTTTACCGATAAGGGTAGTCAGTCTTAGGGAAAGGACTTCTTCCGTCCCTCCCACAGTGGTAATGGTGATAGCTCTTATTACCAGAATTTTTTTAGGGATTAAAATCATATTCTCTTTCTCTAGATCAAATTAAGAGCAGGAATATTTGTCAAGAATGTGTTCTTTATGGCAACAAAATTTTAGGGGAAGACTTTGTTTAAGAGAATGCCCTTAAGTAGCCTTTCATTAATGATGTATGAAATATAGCTATGAATCCCAACCTATTTTGATTCAATCAACAACAGATTCTCTTCCTGATGTCTGTGGGTGTGGGACTAGTCATTCCCGCTGTGCACCTTGCCTTACTAGCTTTACTTTATTGTAATCCTCTCTCTCCCGGATAGCCTGGATAAGATATTATTGAAGGTCCCTCTCTACATCAAGGATTGAGACTTTTCTACCCATCTTTTTAAGTTCCTGGGCTTGAATCTTTTTGCTATGCTGCTCTATTCTCATCTTTTCCTTTACGTAGCGACAAGCGGGATACAAGGAAGCACCTTACTTTTAACAAAAATAATAAGAAAGAGTATATTCCTTAAGAAAGCATGAAGCTTGGTTCAGCCAGCAAAGATTCTCGATTGAAGCATGAAAGAATTTGCAGTGCAGTCGTATGTAGTATCAGAACCGATTCATTTGAAAGAGCAAATCAAGCAAGAGTAGTGAAGGGGCATGCCTTCCGAGTGAATCGATCATAGAGCGCCCTTTTTAACATTTCTTACGTAAACTACGAATATTCATCCCTAATCGTGATAGGACGGGGCATAAGACACAAGTTTGTACAAATCACTTGTGATTCCCAATACAAAGAGTTTAGGTCTCTTATCTTTTGAGCTTTGTAAGGGGTTAAGGCCTACTTGTTGTTGTTAGAGAGAAGGGGAACTTCGTTGACACCCAAGGGGATTTTGGAATGTGTATTATTTCAAATGCCACTTTAGGGCAGAAATTGACTTTCATTCATAAAAAGAAATGGAAAGAGTTAGGCAAGCCGGTCAAAGGTTTATAGGGAGTCTGCCTTTGCTAATGAACAACTTTTTGCAGAATAACCCCTGGTAGGAATAGAATAGGAAGAAATGAAGCCAATGCTTTAATATGGCGAAAGAAGGTTTTTCTTTGCTTTGAGTGTTGTTCCCTTTGCTTAACCTTAAGTCAACCGCTCTAACTATAATAGCAGTAAAGATTACTTCCCACACACAGTACAGATACAGATAAAACCACTTTTACGAGGATCCAATTTATCCTCCGGGAAAGAACACAAGTGATTTGCTCTTTACCTTTACTACAGTCGGGAGACGCAGGGAAACCCTATTACTTAAAGCAACTGTTATTGGACTTTCGTCCTGGTCTCTTAGCTTTTAGTGCATGCTGGCCAGTTTGATACTATATTTCTTATTTTCAGAGCTGGAAAGCAAAACACAACGGTAACACAGACTATGGCCCTTCCTCTTTTCCTTATTGAAGGCTTGATTGATGTCGTTGGTTCAATCTGGAGAAGGAAAGGCTTACTTGACTTTCCGCATGGATAGAGTGACTATGAACCTTAAGCAGCGAGCGCACCTTTCTTTACTAGAATAGCAGTAAACAAAGAAAGAGAAACAACCCATAGGGAACAAGGCTAGGGAAGTCACCTTAATAGGTCCCATCATAGTATTCAAGATTTCCAATCATAAAACCACTCCCCGCTAAGGGATCGAGGTAGACTTGGGCCCTATTCATTCATCAATCTATCTTATGCTATATAGAGCATGTGCCACTCCCTTTCGGACCGGGGCCGACTCTCCCTTGTCGAATCTGTCTAAGTCCTGGTCCCTGCTTCAGTTTCATTCCACCCTCTCTCGCTACCTGTTAGAAAGACAGTAACCCAATGCTTGACAGTCATATTCACGATTATGGATCCATGTTTTTTAATAGAATTTTCCCTTCGCAGGGACCACTACTTTAATTCTTTATATTCTAAGATAGCACCAACCAAAGAAAAGAAAAAAGGTAAGGAAGATAACAGCCCCAGCCTCCCATCTCAGAAGGTGATTCCCTTGCTTGGCTAATTTAGTGTGACTATGCTATGAAAAACATCTAAAAATAGAAATTCTTCTATGTTTGACATTAATGCCTTCTTCTTCTCTTTTTCACCTTAGTATGTCTTTTGAAGAGAATTCCTACTGCTAAGCTAAATTGCCCACCTTCAAGCTAGTCGAACTAGAGCCTTATGCCAATGAGAACCAGGAGAAGAAGGAAATGAAATTGGATTCCCATTCCCAAGGCCACATCTATACTATGCTATTCTTCGGATTTGATGCTTTCTTCATCCTATAACGAAAAAACAATCGTTCTGGGTGTAAAGCAGCTCTATTCGGATAGTAGTAGAAAAACTAGATGGAAAAACAATAATGTATATATTGCTCTTTCCTTTGTCCTTCCCCCGGATTTTTGCCCTATCATTAGTGGTTAGCTCTTCCTGATAGGCTGAAAAGGATGAAAGCCTGGGTCAGGAAAGCGACCTTAAGATTAAAAAGTCAATTTACTCTCCCTTTTTATTTCCAATTCGTTCTACTGAATTTAGGTGGAGTAACCCGAACTCTTGACAGAATAGAAAAGAGGACCACAAGCCCGTGTGGAGACCTCAACGAACTCATGTGGACACTCTTCAGCCCGAGGATAGTCTCTCAAATACACATAAAGATATTGTTGACCTGTTTTTCTCTTCTTTACTGATTCCTCTCAATGAAATTTTCCATGTTGCACTAAGTTACTTACGAATGTATGCATGCAGTCCGGGAACACTTTGGGGGAACACTTATCTGAACAAGTAGAGTCAATAGTTCAGCATTTAGGCTGTAACATTTAGTAACAATAAAATCTTTAACCCAATAAGTGCTCTCCAAACCAAGCTAGATAGTTTCCTATCACTAAGCTCACCAACCAACTTGGACTTTGATTCCTTATTATTCCTACCGGATATCAAAACAAACCATAAGGATAGTTTCCAGCCACGAGTTCCCCTATAACATAAGCACTCTTGGTGGGTTGAGATATTCCATCAAATATTTGAGAAGGGGCCCAATCTCCTATTTGATGGTCGGCGTGGCGATAGGCTTCGCTTCTACGACTACGGCTACCTTCCCAATCATTGAAAGATTGAGCGAGAACAGTAAGGGGCGCACAAACAATGTCGTTGTGCGGGGATGCGATTCGCTAAGCTGGGGCAAACAAAGCCGTTAGGCCCTATCGAATTAGGAATGCGAAGGCCACTCCTTTGAAAGGAGATGAGGGAAAGAAAGAGCTATGCTATTGACCGACCCTTTTTTCTCATTTTGTGTTTGTAGCAGGCCAAATAGAGAATGAAATGCATAAAAGGAATAGGGGAAGAGTTCCATTTTTTTGGTTTAAGGGCTGCTCGCCCTATTGAAAAAGGCTTTCGAGGCTTACACCTCCCCTATTAAATGACACTCTTAGTAGCGCCCTTAGAATCTAAGCCTTTTGAAGCGCCAGTAGTCGTAGCTGTGGCCATACCAACCTTTTCATTCTTATCGCTCCGGATTATGATCTATATGACCTTCGTGCGGTACAAAGTAAACCTCTTCCGTAGAAGCAGGTAAACCTAACCCTTAGGAATTTATTCAAGGGGGCATCTATCAATGGAAAATCTCCTTGTGTGGCGTGATAAGGAATCCTAGAAAAGATCGATTGAGACTCTCTCCACGGTCCCATGAAGATCTCTACATACTTGTCAAGTCCAGGACAAGTGAGATCTTCTGGTCTGCGTGCGTGGGATCAGCTTAAAGACAGAAAAGTCTGATCCTGTCCAAATTCAGGCATGACCTGCCCGCCTGTTGCTAGGTCCAAGCGCCAAGTGAGGGCGTCACTATGCCCCTTAATGAATCGAATGGTCCTTCAACCTTTATTTGATTCCTACGACCAGCATAGATCTCATGAGACCCGTCCACTATTAATACCAAAAAAAACCCTGCCCTTTTCCTTCGCTACTAGGAAAGTAAGTAACTTCTATTAGCGCCAGACCTTGAGCCGAATTAATCGTATGATGTGCAACGTCCATCAATGATGGTTCATTAATGTCCATTGATTCAAACTCCTTCACACTTCTCAACTACGAAAAAGATCGATCGGGGTTCGAAAGCCCCCAAACAAGAACGGAAACAGAAGCCTTTCATTCATTCTCCATTCTCTCTTAAATAAATAAAGCTCGCCCTGGGCCAGTCGGCTGGGTCTTTCTCTGTTGTTCTGTTCCCACCACGAGAAAGACACGGGAAGAGGTTTGCCCAACGTGCAGAGGATCCGTTGAGAGTTTGTCTCAGTAGGTAACTGTACAATCTTTTCCCCTATTGTATTGAATTAATAAAAAAAAAGAGGCCAGCCTCCATTCGAATTATGTTAGGGGTTCTTTCGCTTTTGCCAGATCTAGAGAGATACTACAAGTCCTCGGTAATAGACTCCATCGTCGTGGCCATCAGATTCAGTGGTACTACCAAAAAGTCTCATGCTTACGTTACTGTTACTGATGGTTTGATTATCCTGGACCACGATGACCCCAGTCGTGCTTCTGGTTTCCATTCCTATCAACATATTGAGAATAAATCTCCTCGTGCTCTGCCATAAGAACTTGGAGTCCGTATCATGGTGAAGATAAGGTAAGGCTGTGATTCTTGCTTAAAAAACAGACCGAAAGCGTTCGAGTTATTGGCTCGTCCGACCCGGCAACATTCATGAGTCGCTCGTTCAACTGTTCCTCGGAGACAGGGTCGGAAGTACCATGCATGGTTGCCCCCCGTCCATTCTTTCTATCAGTCCCACCCAGCAAGATAAGGCGATGCCAAAAAAGGTAAGCGCCTTAGCGTGAGCCTTCTTTTTTTAGTTTAGTAAAGTCAGCTCCTTAAAAAGACTAAAGAAATGGATAAAGAAAAAAGGGGGACTTCTGCAACGGGCTATGCCTTCCAAACCAACTGAGAGAAGTGGCATTCGTCCCATCGCAAGCACTTACAATGTCATGATCACATTGCTTTACCCTTGTTTCTTTGGTAGTTTAACGGGCGGTCGCCCCTCCAACAAGAAAAGGTATAAATATGGAAACTTCTCTACCATTTGGACCGGAGAATTTATGGAGGAAATTAGGTTTTAAATTCCCAGAAACCGCAAGATTATATAGCCAAAAGGAATAGGTCGCGCCTAAAATCATCCCAACCGCTGCTAATGTGGCTAGTAAGCTATTTCTTTGGAAAGCTCCTACTAAGATGAGAAATTCCCCAATAAAGCTACTAGTACCAGGTGAACTCATATTGGCCAAAGTGGAAGAGAAAAAAAATGGTAGGGAGATTCGGCATGGAACTCACTGAACCTCCGTAATATCTAACAAGTTGAGTCATATGTCAGTCATATAGAACACCAACATATAGAAAAAGGGCTGAAGAAACCAGTCCATGACTTGATATCGGTAGAATGCTACCTCTAATTTCCTGTATGTTCGATAGAGCCAAAGATTCCCCTCCCCACTGATCGGAGTACACCAATTACCCCCTGAACCGTACAAGATAGTTACCACCTATCATACGGCTTTCTAACTTAACTTCTTTATTCTTTATAAGAGATCTGTAATCCCCCCAAAATTTTGTACATAACGTTCCTACTTCCTACCCATAGTTAGCATTATCTCCCCGGGTCATACTTAAGTATCACATCGTAGACCCCCACCCAAATCTATCTTCCTTATCAGTGAATTGGAACATAGTGCATAGGTACTCTTCGATGCAGCGGGGACGAGACGACGTAAGATACTACGATCACGTACAAAAGTGTTGCCCTTCGTCTCGGAAATATGGAACCTTTTAACAGCTCCCGTTCTTTTATGGGGTCCTATCGGGATAGGTAGGCCCAAGCCTTTCCCCTCTCCCATTACACCCTCTTTCCCCCTCGGGAAAGAGAAAGAAGAGAAGAAAGGAAAAATTTTGTCTTTCATTTGAACGGCCCCTATCTTGTATCAAAAGGTTTTTTGTGCTATACACCATGTTGACAAAGACCAACTTCCTATGTACCGTACTTTTTCCTTAGTGGCCTTGGAAGGGAGGTCCTCCTTATGATGCTACGAACGGTTGTATAAAGTGCAAGGGGTAAACTTGGACTCAGATAGGATAGGATTTTGCGTACCAGGCCCTTTGGGTGTCATATTTTGGCCGAGTTTACCGTACATCTAGCCCCTATGTTAGGCGGCCATAATATTTTGTTACGTTTTACCGCTGTTATGCCAGAAATCAAAGGATTCACATGGGCTCTTGTTCTGAGACGTGGTGGCAGGACTGCTAGGGGAGTGGTTCAGAGTGTAGATAGGTTAAATCTGCAGGGATCATGCAAATACATAGGCCCCTTCCCTTCTCTTTTGGAAGAATGGGTTGGTTTAGAAGGCTCTTTCCGATCTACATCCCTTGGAGCGAAGGGTTAGGCAGGTAGTATGCGCCCTCTGACTTCCAACTATGTGTTGTGCGGCTCTCACGAAGCAAATGAAGGGAAGCTCGAAGAGCTTACGGGTGAGCTTACACTTACTCTTAGCCTCTTTGATTGGTAGGTGGGCAGGCTAAGCCTTCTACTTAAGATTCCTTTCATAAGGCTAATTTTATGTTGTCGTGACGCTTTCGTTAGGCCGACTACTGTAAGGCTACTACTTCTAGCTTCTATAGTGGCCCTTCCATTTTGGTGTAGTTTTTGTTTGTATTGGTACTGTAATCAAACAAAAGCGAGCAATAGAAGCCCTTCTCCGGCCTGGGAAAAGCAACGAACGCTAAAAGCTAGGGCCTTTGTTCACCTTTCGACAAGAACATTATTCCGTTCTCAGCGGAAACCCACCTTAGAGATTGAACGGAAATAAGAAAAGTCGACCTTCAATCTAAGATAGCGCTTAGCGCTGATAACTTGTTGTGAATAGCCCCCTTATGAAACCAATCGAAAGTAGCCTTTGGTACTTAAGTAGTTAAGGTTTGGAACCCTTGCAACTATGATATAAAGCCGTTTGCTTGTTGCCAAGCCCTTCACAAATCAAAATAGGTCATGACTGTTGTATTTTAGTCGGCCGGGAGAAGCTACCGCTTCGTAGACGGCTCTACTTCCTCGTCTTGCTTCTGACAAAACTTTTACTTCTACTTTGCTTGTTCTCCCGCGCTTGCTTGCGTGAAGGCTTAGAGTCCCTTTCGCTAGGTCCAAAAGCTTTCCAAAAGATCTGATCCAACAGAAATCCCGTCTCGCATATTGAGCACAGCTGATATGCGGCTACGGCTAGGCGATAATATCATGCCATAAAAAAAACTTGTATATGTATAGAGAGATCCCCTGGATACAGATAGAATAGGATCGACAGACATTCCATTGATTCTTAGTTTTTGGGCTGAAAAAGCTCGTCGATCCAAATGAAGCATTCTTCTGGTCTCTTTTCGGCTCCCTGCCCCGAAACTGACCTAAGGCACAGCCTATTCACTTCATGCGCAAGAAGGCAACGAAGTTCAGTTCATGAGACCGCAACAAAGTGGAGGAGCCGCGACACGAAGTTCCTTACCTTAGCTGGATCTCACTAATGTCACCTAAACGGTAGTTAGGTGGCAGATATGTGATGTTTGGAGTTGTCGTTCGTTCACCTGTCCCTAATGGAAGAATGAGTTTGATTTACTCCTGCAGATCATGGCCTTACCACTCGGTCCCCGATGGCTAGCAGGGGATTCGGTATAGCAACTCACATTCGTTTGCATTGCACATTCTCGCAGAACTGGACACATGTTAGCTGTAGGAAGTATGGTTCCAAAAGTGACTTCAGTTCTCCAGTTCAGGCTCAACTCCTCACTTTATGTTAGCGGACCTACAGGTAGGGCTGGGGCTCCACACTCTTTCTTTTTGTGTGGGACGATACCTGGGAGAGAAGGGAATGTGTTGAGGCGGCGAACAAGACAATTAGATTTTGGTTTTTCCCTCCATGAGATGAGCCCAGTGCATTGGACCCATGGATAAGAGAATTGGGTTGGCCTAAAAAGCGCTCGAGCGCTCTACGTACTATGTAGACTCCATCAGATACATATCGATTTCTTTCTGATGGATCAAGAATAGATTGTTGTCTAATCAATAGATAGAAATAGGAGATTTCCCCTTATTCTTGATAGATTCCCTTTCTATCTCTTTTGATCTATCAGAATAGATCAGGTTATCTATCAGTCGATTTGAAAATAGCACGTTCATATCACTTTTCGTTCATTTCCACCACGAAAACATAGCCGCCATAAAGAATAGAATATAATAAGAAACTGACGAAGCAACTAGAAGCACTCGCTTCACGCACTTGAATTCTTATTCACAAATGAATTGAGAAAGCCAACATAAAGATTAGATTCAGACTTCGTAGAGCCGGTACTGTTGTTGCTTGCGCGTAGGACTGTCCCCCACTCCCGTCCTGGGGCACTAAAGATCTTTTGCTTTTCGAACAGATGGCAGCGTTTTGCGGCATGCTATGTTTTCTCCCCCATTGCTAGTAGGTTGATGGGTCGAACGCCCGGCACACATGTTTTGGCCTTGTGTATGCCCATAACTAAAAATAGGTGAGCTAACGCCCGCCGCCTGACTAAACATACCAATCGCCACCAGATTCGTATGAGCTACTGAGGAGTAAGCAATGATCTTCTTAAGATCGGTCTGTCTTAAAGTGGTTGAGGAAGTATATATCATAGCAATCACGCTTGAAGTATAAATGAAGGGAGTAGAAGAAAGTGTCACTTTAGGAAACATAGGTATTGAAAATCTTAAAAACTCGTAGGTTCCCAATTTTAAAGGAATTCCTGCCAAGAAGACGGATCCTGCCGTAGGTGCCTCTACATGAGTTTCTGGTAACCAAATATGAACAAGTACATAGGCACTTTGTCGGCAAAAGAGGCGAAAGAAGCAATCTATAGAAAGATTTGGCGCCGCTCACTAAATTCTGTGGTTAATGATATTTGTAAATTGGTTGTTCCTATTTGGAGAAGAATCAACGGAATAGCTAGCCGGACTAGTAGGGCCCTATCTAGAGACATATTGAAAACCATGCCTTTCCAACCGAACGTAACGCCCATCTTCCAAATCAAAAGAAAAGGTGTTCGTTGGCAAAAAAGATGGAATGCAGCCTGTAGAACACATGTAAGGCACGGTCGGATTGCTCACGTAGCGGATCTCTTTATCTATAGATAGAGAGAGGTGTGAAAGTAATAGCCTTTTATGGCCGCCCCCGACTTATGGCTTTTACGCTACTACTACTGTGATGTGAGTGGTTCAAATTGGTTTGATCTTGCCAATCATCCTGGCCGGAACCTGTACGCAACACTTGTACAGAGGTTGAAGTTTGAAATTATTTTCTTATCTGAATCTTAAGGTCAGAACCCTACCCTATTCTCAAACCCTCAGCCGAGCTCTACCCTGTCTTTTGAAGGGGCAAAAAAATGTGTCCATTTGCTGCCAACAGTCTTTCTTCGGAATTATACCAAACGAGTCGAGCCTCCCTCTCGCTTCGCTCGAGCGTCTTCTTCCCAACCTTCTCCCTATCGGTCGAGCTACTTCGTCCCTCCATTTATCTTAGCAACTTATCTTAAGGTCTCCTCGCCAAGAACTCCCTGGGGACGACAGAGGAAGAAACCCGCCTGCTGTGGCGGGGTGGCTTTTTTCTTCACAATAGGACCTGGACAATTATCCCTACCCTCGGTAGCTTACAAGTTTACATCCATCCCTGGTCGGGTACAGTTTCCTTTCAAGTTATCCCTTGTAGCCGTTACCCGAATTCACGCAAGTGTGTCCATACCCCCCAAACTGACTTGACGAGGAATCCATTCTCGCGAACTAACACAACCCGTACATACACCAAAGAGCACCCCTTCCTGCATATCCATACAAGACCCGAGTAGGCGGGTCGAGGTCCTAAAAGGTACCCACTATTCAGAGTACCCTCTTAAAAGGAAAAAGATGTCTATCAGGTTCGGTTCTTCTTAGTTGGGTTGAGCAAGTTCGACCAGAAATGCTATGCATACACACAAGACTACCCCTCTTCCTGAAAGCTTTGCGGGGACTACTTTATGAGACCGCCCGTAGGGGGTTTACTGCATAAGGCCCCTACAGATGAAAAGCTTTATCCCAGCGAATAGAAGATGCTCAGCTCCGTACAACATAGGGATTAGCACACTTTCAGGAAGAACATAGAATAGTAGAGGATCCAGCATGCAGAACATGACAATCATTAAAAATTCACAAATTAGAGATGTTGTAACATACTCTTTCCCATAACTTCTCATACCAGACCAACCCACTAAAATGTAAATAGGGATCAGAAATGTGGTCAATATCACGAAGAATAAAGAGATACTGTCTATACCTATATGAAACTTTATATTTTAATAAGGAAGCCATCGAAGGCTTTCCACAAATTGAGATTTGGCCGTAGAAGGATCGAATTGTATCCGAAGAACAGGGGGATACAAAAAAGTAATAAAAGAGACGCATAGACCAATCAATCGTATCAGTTGTATTCTTGAATTTGGAATGAAAAGAGGAGTAATGCTTCCTAGCACGGGACACAAAATAAGACCACTTAGATCATCACAGAAATGTTCTAACATAGAGTAGAATCAAACATTGAAGAGATTAATTGACAATAGTAAAAAGATGGACACCTAATTCCAATACAATAGGGGTCTATCATTGCAAGTCAGCTGAACGCCATGATTGATGAGTGGGTAGGTGGGTTAGGTGCACCTCTCGCCCAGTGGGAAGTAAGGAGGCTAGTCTCCCATCCCTCCTCCCCGAAATGAAGAAGTATTGGCCCCCTTCCCGCGTATGCGCCTTTATTTAGATTCTTTCTATTTTTGAATTACCAATGGAGAATCTTTCTAAAAAAATCTCTCTGGCAAAACGAAATTCGTCGAGTTCAATCCAAGGTGCACCTTTTTCCTTTTTTTGGGGTAGCTTTCTTACGCCTATTCAGCTAGTGGGGTATTCGTCATAGCCGAAATTCATCGAAGGGATAAAAAACAAAAGAAAGAAAGGGAAGTTTTTTCTTTCTTTCAATCCGAACAAAGAAAGCACTCAAAAATGAAAGTTAGATAAAGATGTGTCGTGAGTAAAAACTAACTTCTTTTCCCCTTTCTACTTTTCTTCTCTCCTTTTGTTTGTGCTTCCACCCGGGCTTTCATTCTGTTTTATAAAGACCCTAGGATATTTTAATAATAATAAAAGGTAAGGTACTTTTCCCGGTATATGGAAAAAAATCCAGTATGACGGCTTTCAAAATACGAGTTAGGGACGGGGAGAGGGAGGCACTCGAAACCAAACGAGACTAGAAAGAACGTGTGAACTAGCACCATTCATATGAGTGTTTTTGTATCTTCAAGACAACAAAGGGGCAGCCCACTCTCTATCTCGGTCTCGGTTTAGCA
Source organism: Catharanthus roseus (assembly GCA_028651295.1). Classification (NCBI taxonomy): domain Eukaryota; kingdom Viridiplantae; phylum Streptophyta; class Magnoliopsida; order Gentianales; family Apocynaceae; genus Catharanthus; species Catharanthus roseus. The sequence goes on along the minus strand of JAPQWS010000142.1, from coordinate 1,214,699 downwards.
TCATATATCGATTTGGAGAACATTTTTTTTTATTGTAGTGTGGATTAAGGAGCAGCTCCTCCATGTTGTGGTTGTGGAAATGGGGGCTGTCGTGACCTGATAGAGTCAGAAATGGGGACACCGGAGCTACCTACGTCGAGTCTTCCGATTGAAAGAGGAAGGTAGACAACTAAAATGCCATGCCAGTGCAAAAATAGAAAGAGTCGTGCTTCAAAGTGGAATAAGATCCGTTGCTCGATTTTGCTGTATGCTCTACTCCCCAAAAATGCAAGAGAGACTTGCAAGGGCAGATCCAGGTTACTTGGTCCAGAAAGTCATGGGAGAGGCAAGCTAAGTGAAATTAACATACTGGTGCTATTCTACTTTCTTATGAATTACGCACGACACACTTTGTATATCTCCTCCATCTACAAGGCTGTTAAGGGCTTAGCTTATAAAACAACGTGTTTGCCACGGCTCTGGCAGTGCATTGTCCTTTATCGTAAGAAGTCCGAGAGGTACAACTCTTTGATTAGAATGCTCGTGACACGCGGATTATTGCATTTTGAAAGTTCGTATAACTTCAAAAGATTCATTCTTTATTTTATTTCATAATTATTAAAGAAAATACCATTCAATCAAAGGGTGCATTGTCTCTTTAAGTGAAGAAGATTAAGGGCTTTGTATAAACACTCTTGAGCCATGTTTGTCGCCCTAGCCCTAGGCTTACCATTATTTCATTTCATTCTATTGATTGGTTCTAGCTCCAAAGAATATATAGATGGAGCTATGTCGTACGTACGTCTTGTTGACTAAAGGATAAGGTATACCACGTCACGTACCATCCCCTGTTTCCATAGAGGGGAGATAAAGAAAAAGAAAAGATATAGTGATAGTGCCTAAGACCTTGTTCGTTTCTACTTGACGTTATTTTCCTCGAGTTTTACATAAGGTAGCTTGCTTACTTAGCGCTTGCGGTAAGGATCTAATCAGAGACAAACTTGGATTTAAAAAACCTTTCCCTTCTTAGTCGGAGTACAAGTATGCTCTTTGATCTTTAGTAAAGGTGGATTAAGCTAACAAAGATTTTTTTTTTAACAGTCTCAATGTCCTCGTTGAGAGTTGCTTTGCAAGACACCCAGTAGTCTCTGACTTGGTCTTCGAATCGTAAGTCTCAGCCCATTCCGGCTTGCCTCGCTCTTAGGTTGGCCTTTCTACTTGACTAAGTAGTATTCCACCTGTGCAGTGGGTGTATGGCTAGCCCTCTCCTGTCGCAATGGTGTGGGGCGTTAGAGGCTGTTCCCCCGTGGCCAACTCGAAGAGGTTAAAGTTCGACGCAGTTCTTTTTTGTTGTTAAGTTCTAGCAGGACTGAGCAAAGCTCCAGTTCTTCTGGTTCGCACTAAAGTGGCTTAGCTTAACGCCCTCAAGGAGTCCGTTTATTCTCTCCATCTGAGCTTTCAAAGATATACCGACCGTAGGTATCTGACCATCAGATACTGACAATCGTCTTCTAAAATTACCGACATTTCGGGTTTTCATAAATTTCACAAGATAAAAGCTCTTTTCATTATCAGAAACAACCTGATTTCCGACCTTATGCATTGCATTACATAACGAAAATAAAAAAAATCAGTAAAAAATAGAGATTGCTCTTGTGAATTGGAATGAACCTTTGGAAAGGAATAGCAATGGATTCTTATAGAGCATCTGGGACCAAGCAAATTCAATCGGACGATGAATTCTTGCGTGGTCCAAGGAAAGAAAAGGTCTGCTTCCACTCATCTATATTAAATCTTTTATTATCAGAATAGCTTATATAGTCATGATTTAATTCAGGTCCACTGACTTTCGATTGATTTCTCATTTTTCTGATTTGATTGAAAAATGGAGAAGTAGGAAGACTTTGGCGATTCATAATGGGTATCTAGAATATCTATGTCCCAGGACATAAAATATGAATAATGAAACATGAGGAAGAGTATACCCTGTAGTGACCTAGCAGTTCTCCTAATAGACTACTTATCATCATAATGAACATTCCACTTAAAAACTAAAAAAAATGACTCGCCAAGCGGTTACATTTGATTTTCATATTTGTATCATCTGCTTAAAAATTAAGACTAAGATAGGAGTTTCGTGGAAAATAAAAAAGCCCTTTATCGGAGATGTCCTCTTTCTTAGGGCATTTAAAGAGCGTGACTCTTTAGTTAAGTTAATAAGTTAAAAAGACCGACTCAATTCATGAATTAGTCTAGCACACTATGAGTCTACTGTATTTAAAAATATATAATTGTATTTTATATATATTATAATAATTTAGTATATGTACATCATTCGTGTCTCTGTTACAACACGGCAAAACAAAATGGTTCGAATGAAATTTTAGGCTGTACACCTAATTTTCCTGGGATTGTAGTTCAATCGGTCAGAGCACCGCCCTGTCAAGGCGGAAGCTGCGGATTCGAGCCCCGTCTGTCCCGACGGATTCAATAAATACATTAATTAATCTTTCCATTTTCTGTGAAAGGGGGGACAGGAAGCATAATTTCATTCCCAATGGGGGATCCTTTTTTTTTCTATCCCTTTTTCGTTCGCATTTCTCATCCATCAAACAAATAGGGGAATTTTCATTGCTTCAACTAGTACTATTGATGGGAGAGGGACATTTAGATTAGTACAATTATTGCCATATTCAGGATTCCAAGGGTTTGGTTTTTCAACCGGATCCATTACATGGAATAGAGTATTATATGCTTCTTGGGAGCACATACACAAATGGAATTCATTTCTTGTATGATAAAAAATGAATTTAACTAAATTACCCTGATATAATACTTTTCTTGATTAAATTATTTCTTTTTCTGGCGCCGATGTAACCTCATTTTTATTTGAAAAAAATATATATCTCATTCAAATTGCACACTGAGCTTTTGATATATGTGTCCCAATACTAATCCAATTAAAAAAAGAAAGATCAAACAAGGATCCCAACATTTCACTCTTTGCAAGGGAATGAAAAATTTTCTTTATAGTTAGAATTTTCGGTCCTACCTATTCAATAATATAATATGAATGACTCGCTATTCACTCGGTTTTTGGGGTCATAATCATTATGTAGGAGAGGTGATGACCTATAAAGGCACAAACGTAGATTGCTCGTGGCTAGAGAGTCTGCTGTGCTTTCAAGGAATCGAGTTGAAGGTGGCTAGTTAGGTATGTTCCACTTGTATTTAGAGGCTGCAATGAACTTCCTGTTCCAAAACAGATTTATCAACAAATTCTATGGTACACGCAGGGCGGCACAGCCCCCAGGGAGTGGTTATGTCCAGTGGCCCTTAAGTATATACTTTTCTAACTTTCTTTGCTTCTCATTTTGATGATTATATCTTTGTTTGTGGTAATAATATGCCTATAAACAATTTGAATGTTTTCATGTGGTATTAGAACCATCATTATTCTTTATTTGGAAACTAGAGGATATTCTAGATTCATAATTATCCTTTAGCACAATGAAAATTCATGAGTAGTACTTCTCTTGTGAATATCTTTATTTGTTTTGTCACTTAATTAATGACACTACCAAAAAAATGGCCTTCCCTAACGCTTTAGATTGCAACGGTCACTAAAACCCTGGGTAAAACTTATTTTTACCCACGATAAGTATTTCGTGGGGAAGACAATATTTTTACCAACAGTTTCGTAAGTGATATAGGGAAAAATGAAAATTCTCCTGTTATCTGAAGTGTGGGAAAAATTTTCAGCCAAACTATTGGCGGGCTGTAAGAGTGCCATTTTTTTGTGAAACAAAACCTACAATACTACGTCTTTTTCCTTTTCTATTTTTCGATTTTTTTCCAAGTATTTTTGCTTTCCCCTTAATCAAACAAATAGAGAGTAGGGTGAGTTGTTGAAGCTTGACTACAACACCGTTGGCAAAGTCCACAGTGTTCCATTTCTTGGCGGTGCTATTGTAGTTTTGCTACCGGTGGAGTAGATAAAGAAGTAAAAGTTCTGCGGTAAGCTTCTTAGAAACCAAGATTGCTTCTTATCCTCTTAATAATCCTTCTTCATGACTCTTTTCTTTCTTTTCTAAGACTTTTGGACTGAAGATTGATTCTTTTCTACGATAGAAACCAAGACCTAGGGCTGAAGATTGACTGAAGTGGAGACCTAGGGCATTGCTATTATTCTTTCATAGGTGATGAAGCATAATCTTCCTGTGAAAGACAAAACTTCTTTCAGTCCTCATATCTTCCTCTGTTGTTGATTTCAGAAGTAAATAAAACTAAACAAATTATACTTTCTTCGAAATTCTTCTTCTTCTTTTTCTTCTTCTTCTTCGTCTTCTTCTTCTTCTTCTTCTTCTTCTTCTCTTGTGCTTTGGAGCACCTTGCGGAAGAGACCAATTTTTATTTGTTGGAACAGTCTGCCTGGTAATCAAGTAAATGGTTAATTAAGTTTTGTAAGGATAACTTAATCCATGCCTTATACTTAATTAGGATATCTTGTGACAAAAGGATTAAATATTAAATCTGATGCTAGGTTATTATTGCATTTACTTAACTTGGGTAAGCATAATGTCTTGCTATAGGCCGCTTATGTTTTGTGAATAAATGTCTAGGACATTTTTCATTCACTGCCAACGTTAAATGAACCTACAGGGTCACACGCATAGACGATCTTGTGAGCATAATGTCTACGTTCAATGGATCTAGATTGTGTCCAGATTCGTTGAACGTATACAAAAGGGGAATCAGATTCCATATTGTATTTTATGGTAAGTTAATAAGTAATTAATTTTATTTAATCGAATACATGAAATTAATTACTTAATATTACTCATCCAATCGTTGGATGATTATAGGAATAGACGGACGAGATTAAACTGTCATTAGATGACAGTTAGGATTTTGATATTGACAGCTATAAAAGGTTATGTTAACCTTTTCTTGGCAGCGGTCCTTTATCTGGTTAAAGAAAAACAAAACCCTAAACCCTAGAACGGCGATATAGTATCTAGCCTCCTCTCTCCGAAATACGACCGATTACCAGATAGTCAAGATCAGTTCTGAATAGTTTTCAGAACACAGAAAGGGCTAGCATCCCGATCGCTTGCAGAGGAGTTCGTCCCGTGGATACCAGTAGAGGGCGAAGAGTAAAAAGCAGTGCCCCCACACCGAACAATTAAAACATTGAGGTAATTTCTATCCAATCGGTTTTTCTAGTATGTGCAGATCCTGTCGGTGGATTTCCATAGTTTTATTTTATTTTGTTTTTGCCTACGGATTCCAATAGCTGTTGTATTTGATGCTGTTTTGTTGCTGGTATTTTTTTTTTTTAGCACTAAATTGCTGCTATTTTTGTTGCATATTTCTGCTATTTTTCTCTTTTTTTCCTGTTGTTTTTCAATTTATTTCTGCTGTGTTTCTGCTGTTGTATTTGGTACTGTTTTGCTACTGGTTTTTTCTCTTTTTTTACTACTACATTGTTGTAATTATTCTCTTTTTGTCCAAATTATATAAAATAGTATTATGGGGTCACGGGTATATACTTTTGTTGATTGGACTCAAAATGATAACTAATAATATGATATTTTTAACAAGGAAATAAGTGGTTAATAGCATGGACAGGAGTTGAATGTATTCGAGAAATAGAACATCTAATGAGTACTTAGCAAAAGTTGATGAATCTTAGCCTTAGCATACCAGTACAAGGATGAGAATTCAATGATATATCTCCTTGCAAAACTTGTGGAAATCGTTCTTCTTGGGGAAAAGTGAAGTTAAAGCTCACTTGGTAATTCATGGATTCATAGATAATTATTACCTTTGGAAATATTATGGAGAAATTCGTACAGAAACAAGAACTAGTAATAGAGAAACCGCATCTAACACGGGGCATATAGATGACATGGTAGGATGTTGCATGATACTTTTGGGATTCCAAATGTTGGCAACGATCAAATACATGATGAATCTAATGGACCTTAACCAACCAACAAAAGAATTCTTGAAGCTTTCAAAGGATGCAAAATGCGAACTTTATCTTGGGTGTCAAAAATTCACAAAATTTTTATTTGCTGCGACTTTGCTTCATCTCAAAGTTATGGGATGTTGGACAAACACAAGCTTCCCAATGTTTCTTAACCTGTTAAATGATTCATTTCCTAAAGGTGTAAAACTCCCAAAATCATTCTATAAAATTAAGAATATTACTAAAGACTTAGGATTTACAAATGTGACATGATGCATGTCCTAATAATTGTATGCTGTTACGAGATGAGCATAATGATTTTGATGAGTGCCAAATTTGCAATTCTAGAAGATATAAAGAAGGCAAGAAAACACCAGTTAAACAAATGAGTTACTTTCTGGTGAAGCCTAGGGTTCAAAAATATTTTATGTCATCTAAAACTGCATCACTTATAAAATGGCATGTTGAGAGAAGAATTGATGATGGGGTACAAAAACATCCAGCAGATTCTCAAGCTTAGAAGAATTGTGATTAGAAACATCCGTTATTTGCAAGTAAAAGTTGTAACATAAGCCTGGGCCTTGCCTCTGATGGATTCAATCCATTTAGATCTTTGTCTATTGCTTATAGCACATGGCTAGTTGTTCTAGTTCCATACAATTTACCTCCTGAGTTTTGCATGAAACAATCTTTTTTCATTCTCTCCATATTGATCGATAGTCCTAAAGGTCCCGGGCAAAAAATTGATGTCTATTTATAATCTCTTATTGACCGGCTACGAGACTTGTGGAACAACAATGTATCTATGTACGATGCTTCAACAAATCAAATGTTCCAGTTACGTGTAGATTTATTATGGACCATCAATAACTTTAGGGCTTGAGCTATGTTATCTAGTTGGAGTACTGACGGAGAATGTTCTTGTCCAATATGTGTTCATAAAACTCATTCTCTTTGGTTGAAGCATTTTAGGAAACATTACTATATGGGTCACCGTCGCTTTCTACCTACGAATCATAGATTTCATAGGAATAGGGTTTCTTTTGATGGTATGAGAGAATATGATTTGAAACCAAAGAGACTTCTTGGTTCAGATATCTCAGAACAATTGAATGCTGATAGAATATAGAGAGATTGACCGGAATAAGAGAAAAAAGGGGTAGTTGAAGGACTTAGTGGTAGTAAATGGAAGAAAAAAAGCATTTTTTGGGAGTTACCACATTGGAAGGATAATCTGTGCCCCCACAATCTTGATGAAATGCATATTGAGAAGAACTTCAGTGATATATTTGTAACACAATCTTCAATGTTTTGGGAAAATCAAAAGTCTCATTAAATTCTAGAAGTGACTTGAAGGATATGAAGATTCGCACTTCCTCGCATCCCGTCATCGAGAATGGCAAAGCATATATTCAACAATTAAGTTTTACCTTGAGTAAGGAGGCCAAAGATATTTATTCCCGGATGGTTATACATCTAATATTTCTACGTGTGTGAATTTGTAACAACGAAGCATATCAAGGCTCAAAAGTCATGATAGTCACATTATATTGCAACAATTGCTTCCTATTGCTATTCGTCGAGTGTTTCCAAAGCATATTGCAGTGCCTTTAATTGAGTTGAGTAGCTTCTTTAGGCAATTATGTTCCAAGACAAATCAATTGAAAGATTTAGAATACATGCAAGATAAAATATTCCTCACTCTTTGCATCTTGAGAAGATCTTTCCACCATCTTTCTTTGATGTGATCGAGCATTTGCCTGTACACTTAGCAGAAGAGGCAAGTTTGGCTGGTGCATTTTTATACATATGGATGTACCCAATTGAAAGGTGTCTTCCATACGTTTGAATGTTATTAAATAAATAACTAATACTTAGGTAACTAACTTTTATGTATATATATGACTAGGTATCTATTCACGTTGAAGAGGTATATTGGAAATCGTGCTTACTAGAAGCCTCCATTGCCAATGGATATTTGATGGAAGAGTGCATGAATTTCTGTGCTAGATATTTGAACAATGTGGAAACAAAATCTTCTCAGAAAACACGAACTTACGGTAATTCTAATAGCACTGGCCATTCTATGGGGAAGGGAAAATAGTTGACATTTAATAAAACATGGGAACAAGCTCATAGATTCGTCCTCACGAATACTGAAGCTGTGAAGCAACTCCTAGAGTATACACTTCTACAGAAATACCTCAATAATGTAATCTTAAACCTTATCTTCTAATATTGCGTATAAAATTTTCAACCAGAGTATGCACATGAACAATTCTAAAGCTCGATGCCACGTGCAAATGACCAACACATCCAACATCTTCACAGTGAGAAATTCCCCGAATGGTTTAGAACTTATGTAAGTTCTAGATTGCTAGGAATTATCCTACATTAAGAGTATTACGTATCTAGTATTATGATTAATTATGTTATGTATTTTTAGGTTCAAGAGCAAAGAGGGAAATTTAATACAAATTATTCTGAAGAAATAAATGCTCTAGTAGTTGGTCCTAATCTCGAGGGCGGTGTTTTATATCATACATTTTTAATGTTTATCGTTTTCGCACTAAGAGTTTGGAGATCTTTAAAACAACTCAAAATAGTGGGGTGTTAGTCAAAGGAGCAACACAAAGTTATGCCGGTTCTAGAGATAAAATCTTGTTGGTGAGGTGGCATATTAAGACTTATTAACAGATATCATTAAATTAAGTTATAATAGTCGTTTGAAATTTGTTCTTTCCAAATGTGATTGGGTACATGATCAACGAGCAGTAAAGGAAGACATGTTTAAGTTCACTTTGGTGAATTCAATCACTTGTTGTATCAAAACAATCATCTAACTGATGAGCCCTTCATCCTAGTATGCCAAGCGGAACAAGTTTGTTTTATTCCTGACCCTTTTGAACCTGAATTGCAAGTTGTGATGAAAATGACTCCATAGGATAAATTTCATGAGCATTTGTAAATCTCTAAAGGTGAGCCTTGTTCAAGTCTGCCATTTGATGATGATATGGCATTTCGAGAAGAGGATAACACATGGGTTCGAGAGTGTGCTTGATACTTGATGTGCTTCCTAATATTGCTGTTCAAGAATAAATTTAACCACTTATATAGAAAGCATTACTGTTTAATGTACATGCTAAGTGACTTTTATTTACATGTATTGTTTTATAAATACTTTTACACTATAGTTTCTGTATTGATTGATTACCTTTTTTATCTTGTCACTAATTACCTTTTTTTCGATATTGTACAAGTGCATATGGTAAAGAAAAAAGCTAAAGGTGTCACTGTGAGTGTTGGGGCGCTGATGGCCCAAATCAAATAAGAAAGGGAAAAAAAATGCTATAAAGGATGAAAAGAGTGCCGCCTATGCTTTCCAACCAATATCCGATCGAAGCACCATTGCAGATAAGATTGCTACATCTACTGCAAATGAAGAGCAATCTAAAATAGAGAAGCAAATGTACGTGTTTCATAAAGAGCATCAACAACCTATGTTACATCAAGAAGCACAAGTGGTCCATGAAGAGTAGCAGCAACCTATATTGTTTCATCGTTAGCCGCCAACTCGAAATCATTCGAGTACTAGCACGGAAAAGGTTAATAACCCAATTAGTGCAGATGCCACTTCTAGATAGCCCTCACATGTGAGTACTATAGATTCCACTTTCAGACAAGCAGCACATGCAGGTACTTCTAGAAATCTTGTTGGAAATACTCAAGCCAACTCCAACAAGAGAAGTTCAGAAATTGGAACAGGTACATAAGTTCAACATAAATTAGGTTATCTAAACAAGTAGTGGAATGCGAACATGTACTAATATTAGTTTTTTTGTGATCATGCTAACATGGAAAATTTATAAGAAATCCTATCTAGACAAGCAGCACATGTGGGCACTTCTCGAAATCTTGTTGGAAATACTCAAGCCAGCTTCAAGAAGAGAAGTTTGAAAATTGGAACAAGTACATAAACTCAATATAAATTAAGTTATCTAAACAAGTATAATGGAATGGAAACAGTTACTAACATTAGTTTTTTCGTGATCATGATAACAGGGAAAATTTATAAGAAATCCCAGCTAAAGGCGTTACACCTTCCACTATTGGAACGACTAATATTTGTCGATTTTCCTTTATTTTATGCTTATTTATAAATCCTATGAAAGTTATCTAAATATACGTATGTATGTAGTTGATGGAGAAGGCCAAGTTCCAAATTTACCCACTAATTCAAGTCAGTCTGCCCCATAACAAAGTAACAACACTTGTAATTTATTTCCTGTACAAATTCAATTTCATTATGAAATTTGATTTGTAGTTCCTAATATTGAAGAATTATATTTTTTTTCTTCTTATCCCATTACAAGGAATCAATCAAACCAAAAAAGAGAGGTAGATGTTCATCGAAAGATATAACTCTTAAAGAAAGAGAAGTCATTCAGGTTGAATTCAATGACCAAATGCAACCAATTGGGAAGATTAGAAATACTTCATGACCTATCTTGGTCACATTGCCCATAATAGTGTCAAGCTCCCACGCAATTATCCCTCATGGAGTGATATTTCGGACGACATTTTAGATGGTATTTGGGAGGACATTAAGGTAAAATGCATTTGTTTTAGGTACTTCATCTTTTTAGTTAATGGTAGACTTTAACATCCATTACATTTTGTTTTTCATTTGTTTTAGGCGGATACTACCGTACCTTCTGCATATAGAATTAATTGTATGAAGTCACTTGGCAAAAAATGGAGAGAATGGAAAAGCTCCATAAAAAGGGAATTCTTTTGTGGTAGATCCAAAGAAGAAGCTTCATGTTGCTGTCCTAAAAGAGTTGAGCCTGATCAACAGGAGTAGTTGGTCGAATATTAGAGTTTGGATACAGTTAGTAATTATTTACTTGTTGAAATTACATATTCTTTATTTTAATGCTCTGTAATATTATCATATATTCCATACTACTACTTATTATTCAATGTTATTGTTTATGAATTAAATTACTATATTCCTTTCTAACTTAACAATGAAATGTGTAGGCGACTATTGGAATTAATAAGTGTAATCAGAGCATGCATGGGCCTCCACATAGATGTGGTAGAACAGCTTTTGCAATCATTAGAGAGGAGGCAAACTTCAGTAAGTTATATAGGTCATGCTTCAATTTATTTATATAGTAAAATGCCATAAAAGAGTAGACTTTTTTCTCATTAGATGCAAGAAGAAGGGGAAGAAACAGATATACTTTCTGTGTATGTTGGAACAAGAATAGATACAAATGGAGCTCCTGTTAATGAGGAAGCAACAAATGTCATAGTACGATTTCTTCTCTTTTACCATATTAATGAATTTAGCACTAAATATATATATATATATTTTGTTTTAGCCACTTTACCTTCTAGTTCTTTATTTTTCTCAATCATACTTATTTACGTAGGATTCAATGAAAGAGAGGCTTAAGGAATTCCCTCCCGAGGAGTAAACAGTTGAACTTAGGGATTGCATTTTTAAAGAGTTTATGGGACCTGAGGGACATGGATATGTGAGAATAATGGGATTAGGTCCAACTCCCTCATAGGTGTTTGGGAAAGCGAGTACGTCTCAAACTACGATTGTGAGTCTATAATATCTTCAAAGCTTGAAAGTTTGGTGAAGGAAAAGATGGAATCCATGGTGTCGACCATGCAGTCTCAAATTGATAAAATTAAAAATCGTTTGCAGGAGATGGTTGGTTTAAAGGAAAAATCTCAAAGCATATCTTATAAAAATTGTGGCCATCAGGTTATTGTCTCTATATCTTGTTTGTTTCCTTTAATGTTTTCTTGTTTTAATTTCGAAATTATTACTTTTTATTTCTTTATTTATGTTTTCATTAGGTAGCTAATGCTTCAAGCACGCCAAATTTGAATACAACCTTGAATGCATATAATGTTTCTCATGAGGCGCATGGCACTGCAGAAGATATGGTATTTATGACACAATATTCTTACAGAATTTACTATTATAGTAATGCATATCGGTGCCGGTATTATGATTTTGATCTTCTAAGTCAATATTTAATTGGTGGTTCTTTATAGCTTTGTACGTTGAGTTTTGATAGCAATATTAGTGATGCTGGTATTTTGATTTTGATCTTTTGAATAATATTATTCTGGTGATGTTTATAGCTTTGTTGTTAGAGTTCTTATAAGCTAATTTTCATGGCTGAAATTAGGGCATTGTGATCCTTGATTTTTGTTTTGTTATCATAGATTCTTTTGTCTTTATTATGCACTTAGATAAACTTTTTATATATGTTTTGGGGATAGGGATGGATGGAGCCATGGCATATTAATTTATGTCTAGATGTAAAAAAACCGAGGTTGATGTCTCTTTGATTATGGTATTGGATTTTAGCAAATATTCATAGCCTGTCTTGATAAAAACTAAATCTCTTGCTTATCAGTTTTGTGTAGAGATGAGCCATACTTATTGTAACTTGTGTGGTTTGATAGAGAACTTTCAAACTTGGTAATTAATATGCAGTTAGCTTTTCCTGAATTTCTTACTTTGTCATCTCATTCTTAAAGCCCTATATGTTTTGTTTTCTGTGGGTGCAGAATTGAATTAGATGTTGTTTATTTTTTCATACATGTAACTATTTCATTCATGTTCTTGGTCTAATAATAGCTACATTACATGTGGTTCTCAATTGGTTGTATTTATATCTTGTGGTGCTTTGGTTCTCAGTTGATCGTGTTTATATCTTATGATGTTTTGGTTTTTCCTTATGATTATTTGTTTTGGATTGTTTATTTTTACCTTTAGTTACAAACAAAAAATGGAATGATGTATTTCAATTTTATTTTTGTTGTGCAGGAAAAAGATGATGATATGTTGTACTGCTTGGTTTGAGGATTTTGATTTATTATGCTGAGTAAACAGTTTGGATTGTTTTGGTTGTGAAATGTTATGATATTAAACGAATATGAGTATTTTGTTTGTGGTATCTAATAAGCACTTGTTCTTATTTTCAAACTATATGTATTGACAAATCTCCAAAATTATGTATTTCGGATCTTGAGACTTTTTGAAAGACTTTTATTATTAGAGCTATTTACGAATTTTTTAATTGATGACTATTTAGAAATTTCTATATTAGGGACGGTTCAGGCTATGTCAAATATATATTGCATGGACAAGGATAATAAAATAGAATATTTTAATTATTCCAACGGCACCAATATTGTTTTCAAAAGTTTTTTAAACAATGGAACATTCCCCATGGTTCTAAAATTGTTGCATCATGAAAAATACATATTGTTTTCACAACCAAACAACTGTATATGTAAAATGACAGTTAAAATTTAATAGCCCCAGAAATTATAAAATATTGCAAATGGGTATTCTCCACAGCTCAAATCCGTTGTGATAACCGTGGGAAAAGTGCTGTGGATTTTTCACGTTGTCTCACGCACGGTTTAGAAATCGTGGTAAATCTGTGGCTAATACTTTTGCCCAAGATAAAAAAAAAATGTGATGAAGTACTCCCAATGCTCACATTGTCAACGCCCCAAAAATCGTGGCTAAAGACTATTGCCCACAGTTTTGATACAATTAACCACAGTTTTACGAGTGTTGAGAAAAGTCAATTTTTTGTAGTGTGATCTCTTATTTTTCCAGCATATTTTGTGCCTCCAAGACAGTGACTTTAGCCCGAGAAATAGCAAGAGCATAACCATTGCTACTATTGTATGAACTTTAAGGTAATCATTTTTCTTTCATTCTTATTCTTTGAATTAGTTACACATTTAACTGCTTGAAAACCTTGTATATGGCTGTATGATTGGAGACTTTGTCCCTATCCTGGGTCTTTTATAAGAAATAGGAAACCAGAATACCAACACAATTCATAAACAAAATCATTCAAAACAAGATTAGTTCAACAATGCTTGGCAACCAGTCTAATATTGTAAATTATCCACCAAAAACTATTCATACTAACATATCTAATATCCAAAATAATCCACAAAAACTATTCATACTAATATCTAAAATATATTTGTATAATACCTAAACTATCTAACATAATGAAATAAGTTCAAAGATTAAAGTACTCATAATTTCAACAATGCAAAGCTTTCAAAACTTGTTAAGAAACTTAAGGAGCAGAGAAGAATAATATTGAAGCTTCAATTGGTGCCCTTATTCATTATGATTTAGTATTTATAGGTTACAAGTACCCTAATTCTAATCAATATAGGATTCTAACCAGCCACTAATAAGGAATACAACTATGATACTCACCATAACAGTATTAATCAATAACATGTCAAATCTAAAATAATCTCTTATAGAATATAATCTAGTAGAATCATATACTGATGTGATATCTCCAACACCCTCCCTCAAGTTGGAACGTGCAAAATTGCATGTCCAACTTGCCAATTTTTCAATTTTTGTAACGTGCAAATTGCACATCCAACTTTCTACAATTTCTTTTAAAACTTTTTTTCATCGATAATGGTAGTCTTCCATTTGTCGCTATGGTCTTTACCATCACTCGTTGCTAGGGTTTTTGTCATCAATCACTGTCGTTGTGTTTCTTCTATCAGTCGCAGTCGTTGTGATCTTCTTCCATCAGTTGCAGTGGTTTCGATCATTCATCATCGAAAATTCCTTTGATGTTGCTTTAGAATTTCTTCGATAAAGCATCCACCAATGTCCAATTTCAATTTTTAAATCTAGGCACTTTTGTCGATGAAGCTGCCTGACTTGAATATGATTTATAAAAAATATAATCTCTTAAATTTTTATTAAAGCAAATTAGAAGAAATATTAGATACCTAAAAAAAACCTTGTTGTTCAAACTAAACGAAAATAATTGTTCAAGCTGAATGAAAAGAGAATAAAGTCATAGATGTGAAAGACTTTTTTTCTTCTTCTTCAAACCTAGCTCTGGCTCTGATACGATGTTAAAAAATTTATGACACAAAGAAGAATAATGTAGAACGCTTCCATTAGGTCCACCACCAACCACAGCTTCAATTTTTTTATCATTACGAGAATAATGTATGACACTTCCATTAGGTCCACCACCAACCACAGCTTCAATTTTCTGATCATTACGAGAATAATGTATGAAAAAAAAGGGGGTGTGTTGAGAGTCCCACATCGGCTAATTAAAGAAAATAATTACTTGTTATAAAGACTTGAGCAGTCCTCCCCTCTTGAGGTACCTTTTGGGGTAAGTTAGGCCCAAGTCAAAATTCTAATATGGTATCAGAGGCAGTTGTTGGGCTGCCCATATTGGGCCACCCATACAGATGTCCAATCCTGCAAAATTTCACGCTCCAAATGTCCAGTCCTGGGCGTGAGGAGGTGTATTGAGAATCCCACATCTTCAAATTAAAGAAAATAATTACTCCTTATAAATACTTGGGTAATCGTCCCCTCTTGAGGTCCCTTTTGGGGTGAGTAAGGCCCGAGCCCAAATTCTAACAAAACTTGTGTTCTTGTTCATCAAATTCAGATGGAAAACTTCTAAAATTGGGATAACCTCCAATTCAGATGGAGTAAGTAAGGATAATCTCCAACTCCTGCAATAGAGTAAAGAAAGATGGTCATATTCAGGGGCATGTGTCCATTTCTTGAATTCATCATCATTAAAAGGTTCTTAATATACTACGAAAGTGTCAAAAATCAATAACATAATGTGTAATTTTAAAAGAGAGAATAGACAAATTTTACATTTATGTTTGATATCCAAGAACAAAATGGTTCATTGTTTTTCCTTTGGCAATATCAATCATTCATTTTGATGCTCATGCCATGCCCTTTTCAGTTGCATTATTAAACTACAACAATAACTATGTTCATGGAACAAAGATCGTGGGAGGTATATATGGTATGACTTGCTCAAGAGATTCATCAAGATTAATTAAACTTCTCAGAAAATTAATTTCATTACAAATTTGGTGACTCCCATTTCACTGTTTATCAAAGTAGGCTAGTACGCGGATTTTTTTCTTTCAGTTGCTCATGGGAGTTATTTTTATAAACCCTACGAAAAAAAAATTCTTCTTGGAACTTTTTATTATTTTTTGGGAGGGGGTGCCTCACCCAAACAAAGAATATTTAGGAATCTAACTTAAACCCATTTTCTGTTATTAAAGAAAAGAAAACAGAATCATAAAAAACTCAAAAGGGATACTATATACTACAATTCACAACTACACAATTCATAACATACTTAAGAATAGATCTAAGATTTTTTTTTGTTCACATACTCTTCTCCTAGGTGGATCTAGGAAACAGAAATATTTCATATGATTCGCTTTAATAGACTAATTTTATTTTAATGATGTTCATATGGTCCGGTTTAAATTGCTAAGCGTTACACTTTCTTAAATTTTTAAGTATATGTAAATCATCATGTTTTTTGTCCACGTTAAGTAAACTTTAAAAACCATTTTACTTATCATCATGTTCTTTTTGCTTCAGTATGCATAGGGGTTGGATGAATCTTCCAAGAAATTTCTTAACATATCAAAATGGTGTTGAAAGATATTTAGACTTTGCAATGAAAAATGCATTTCCAAATGAGATGATTTTATGTCCATGCATAAAATGTGGAAATGGAATAATGAGAACAAATAATAAGGTAAGGGATCATTTGGTTGTTGTGGGCTTTATTAAGGGATATACACATAGGATAGTACATGGAGAACGAAAGTTCTCTAGTTCATCTACACCACGTTCAACTCCTATTGAGGATAGTGTAGTTAATGAACACGGGGATATGGAAGAAATGTCGCATGATGCTTTTGGAATTCCTTCTCATGATCATGTAGACTTTGAAAATGAACTCCTAACCTCATATGCTGAAAATACAAACTCATAAATGACTCTCAATAAGAATCATATCCTGGTTGTTTGAATTTCTCTAAACTTGATTTCATCATTAGACTGCTTGACCTTAAATGTGCTGGAAAGTGGTCAAATAAGTATTTTGATATGCTTCTAGATTTGTTAAAAGAAGCTTTTCCTGATGGTGTAGAACTTCCCACTTCTTTTTATGAGGCTGGAAAATTAATGAAAGAATTGGGGTTAGAATATGAGAGAATAGATGCTTATCCTAATGATTGTACATTATACTATGGAGAGAAATTAGGATGGAAAGATTGCAAAACTTGTAAAGAGTCTAGGTGGGTCATATTTGAGAATAATTCTACAGGCGAGAAAAGAAGCATTACTAAAAAAGTATTGTGGCATTTTCCTCTTAAACCTCGCTTGTAAGGTCTCTTTATGCAAGAAAGACGTCATACTCTATGAGACGGAATGTAGAAGGATGTACAAATGATGGTTGTATGAGACATCCTGTTGAACATCCTGTTGATTAACATGCTTAGAAAACTTTTGATTGTCTACATCCAGAGTTTGCAAAATATGCTCGAAATGTGAGGTTGGGGTTAGCTTTAGATGGTTTTAATCCATTTAAAAGTATGAATGTTGCTCATAGTACTTGGCCTGTGATATTAATGCCTTATTATCTACCCGCATGGATGTGTATGAAATAACCACATTTCATTTTGTCACTATTGATACCTGGTCCATCTACTTCTGGGAACAATGTAGATGTTTATTTAGAACATTTGATTGATGAACTAAAGGAGCTATGGGAGATAGGCGTACCAACTTATGATGCATCTTCTAAGCAAAACTTTCAACTTCATGGTGCAGTAATATGGACAATTAGTGATTTTCCAAGTTAGGAAAATTTGTCTAGGTAGAGCACCAAGGATGAGATTGTTTGTTCGATTTGTCACAAGAATACTAATTCAAGATGGTTAAAACATAGTGATAAGCATTGTTACATGGGTCATCGGAGATTTTTCAATCCTAATCATCGTTTTCAAAAAGATACTTTGTCATTTGATGGTAAGCAAGATCTGGAAGGCCACCACCTCGACTACCAGGCGATATAATATTAAATGAAATAGGAGACATGCAATGCCAGTTTGAAAAATCAGTTAACAATAAAGAAAATTGCCTTTTGATTGGAAAAAAAACAAAGTATCTTCTTCGAGTTGCCCTATTGGAAAGACAACTTATTACGTCACAATCTATATGTAATGCACATTGAAAAAAAATGTATGTGAGTGCATATGTGCTACATTGTTGGAGATGGACAAGAAGAGAGATTTTAAGTCACGACTAGACTTAAAGAAAATGGGCATTCGACCTGATCTTCATCTTGTCTAGAAGGAAAATAGGAAGGTCTTTATACCCCCAACTTCTTTTGTGCTAAAAAAAAGAGAAAAGTATCTTTTGCAAGGCTTTGAAAGGAGTCTAGGTACTGGATGGATATGCAGCAAACTTGTCAAGATGTGTTCAATTGAATCCACCGAAAATACTTGGACTTAAGACTCATGACTATCACATTTTGATGCAACAATTATTATCCATTTCTCTAAGAAAACTTCACCAAAATCTGTGAAATATCCATTGATAAGATTGAATAGATAGTTCAGAAAATTGTGCTTCACCGAAATTAATCTTCATGATGTGGTTTAACTGGAGAAAGATATTGAAATTATTCTTTGTGAATCAGATAGAATATTCCCTCCATCATTATTTAATGTCATGATGTATCTAACTGTTCATTTAGCAAGTGAAACTAAAATTGCAGGTTCAGTTTAGTATCGATGGATGTACCCTATTGAAAGGTAACATTCTCTTATTTATTTTCCAATTTTTCATTTTTTAAAATAATAATAAAGCTATGTTGAGACTTACTAATATATAATACTTCTATTAATATGGGTACTTAAAGCACATTGAAGTCTTATGTGCGAAATATAAGTCGCCCTGAAGGATCTATTGCTGATGGGTATGTGGTTGAGGAATGGTAAACATTTTGCTTGTTATATCTTGTTGATTATGGAGACTAAATTTAATCGATCAGGCAAAAATGAAGATGTTGAATACTACCTATTGTCCTGGTATAGAGATTTTTTCAAGTACTAGGCGCCGAATAGGAAAAGGAGTTACAATAAAGTTTGTTGATGAAACATTGAGTAAAGCTCATACATATTTTTTGTTCAATTGTGAAAGTGAAAAGCCTTATATTGAGTAAGTAAAATATGAACTTAAATATTTATATTATTACTCATCAACTAACTGAAATTGAAATTTTATATATGTACATACAGCTTGCACCATAAGCATGTGGAGGAAAGAAATCCTGAGGCAACTTTGCACATAATTGAACGCAAACACACTGAGAACTTTGCTAATTGGTCTAGTGACCATGTAAGTATACTTTTCTTCAATAATTATGAATTTAGTTTTGGGTAAACTCTTTTAAGATCCTCTAATGTTTATTTACTTGTTTAGGTCCAAGAATTGTATTTGAGTGAAAATGATCCCATTTTGAAGGATTTGAAGTTTTTATCCAAGGGCCCTAATCAAATTGGATTGAAATATGATCATTTCATAGTTAATGGTTTTCAGTTCCACACTAGAGAAGCTGAATGTAAAAGAAAAATAGCGGTGTTTCCATTGATGCAGAGAAACTGAGTTTCTCAAGTACAAGGGACCAAAATCCAGTCTTTGGTGATGTGTCATATTATGGAGTTTTAACTAATGTGATTGAGTTGGATTACGGAGGTGCTCGAAGAGTAGTTTTATTTTAATGTGATTAGGTGTCAATACGAAAAAGATTGAAACAAGATGCTATGTTTTCATACTAGTGAATTTTACCAATGTTCAGCCACACTTTGAGCCATTCATTCTAGCTTCACAAGCAACACAAGACTTTTATGTGGATGAACTGACTGAGAATAATTGGCGTGTTGTTTCTACAAATGCTAGATCTGAATACAAAGTAGAGTTTGTAGTTAATGTTGATGTGTATTTGCAAAGTGAAATTTGCAATATACAAGATGATTTCGTAAATGATGTTGTGAGTTGGGCTTGTGAAGGGGTTGATGGAGTAGAAGTTGATATTTCTTCTATTTAGATGAAGTTTTTTTCTTTTTTTGTATAATGTTATGGAAATGATTTTTCTAGAAATTATGTTCTTGTTCTACTGGAATTTATCTATAGTCTATTCCTTGAGTTTGAGAAACTACTTCTGCTTTTATTTTCATTTATTCTTTAAAGGTTTGTCTTTGTTTATATCATGCTTTCATGTTTAGTTTTTTCTTGGTGAATTGGATGCATTTATGGTAGGACATTATTTTTCTTTTTTTTTTTTGCTCTAGATATGGCGATAACTAGGACTGGAAGGAGGACAAATGTATCAAGAAATATGGTGACTTTCAGCTTCTGAACAATCCAACTCCGCAACAAGATGGACAAAGTGATGTAAATATTCAAGGTAGTGGGCCAGACAATGTAGAGCAAGGTATAATTTTTCTGAAGATGTGTTGTCTTTGTTATATTATGCCATTAAGCATTTTTAGAATTTGATATTTTATTTTTTTACTAAAATTTATTGACAATCTAATATTTCCACAAGGTGGGCAAAGCGCAGTAAATGTACAAGTTAGTGGCCAAGCAAATGGAGAGCAAGGTATAATTTTTATAAGTGTATTTCTCTTTCACAAATTTAATTACTTATTAATAACTAACACTACTACTTAATTTTAATAGTGTACATATTAATGACTAATACATTTCATATTTGTGAAAGAAACAAGCGATAGAGATAGTGAACGTTGACCTAAAAGAGGACCTATAAATATGATTGGAATATTGAGTCGGCCTAAAAATGCTACTCTTATAAAGGTTCGTTGCAACAAATATGGACAACCTATTGGCGAGAACCAATCTAAAATCGAAGAGTTTTTAGGGTCCTTGGCTAGAAATGGACAATATGCATCAATTCACTATAAAATATAGAGACATATTCCGAAACAGATGAAGGATGAGATGGTCGATTTCGTAAAGGTATTATTGATATAAACTTTACTAAATAATTAGTAGAAAACATTTTCAACTCTATTCTCTAATTAATTCTTTAACACTTCATTATTTTTTCTTCTTTCACAGAAGAAGTTTAATCTGCCATCTGGTTCTCGGGGAATGGTTCTACAATCAATTGACAGTAAATGGAGAAACTGGAAATCTAAGTTGAAGCGTAAGTATTATGATCCAGAAAAGAGCATTCAAAGTCAATATGCATGCCCAATTGAGTGGATATTGCTATTGGAACTGTAGGCAAAAACAAAATAAAATAAATTACGGAAATCCACCAACAGGATCTGCACATAATAGAAAAATAGATTGGATAGAAATTACCTCAATGTTTTGATTGTTCGATGTGGATGCGCTGCTGTTTACGCTTCGCCCTCTACTGGTATCCACGCGACGAACTCCTTTGCAAGCGATCGGGATGCTAGCCCCTTCTGTGTTTTGAAAACTGTTCAGAATTGATCCTGACTATCTGGTAATAGGTCGTATCTTGGAGAGAGGAGGCTAGATACTATATCGCCGTTCTAGAGTTTCGGGTTTTGGTTTTCTTTAATCAGATAAAGGACGGCTACAAAAAAAAAGGTTAACATAACCTTTTATAGTGTCAATATCAAAACCCTAACTGTCATCTAATGACAGTTTAATCTCGTCCTTCTATTCCTATAATCATCCAATGGTTGGATGAGTAATATTAAGTAATTAATTTCATTTATTCGGTTAAATAAAATTAATTACTTATTAACTTACCAGAAAATACAATATGGAATCTGATTCCCTTTTTGTATACGTTTAATGAATCTGGACACATTCTAGATTCATTGAACGTGGACATTATGCTCACAAGATCGTCTATGCGTGTGATCCTGTAGGTTCACTTAACGTTGGCAGTGAATGAAAAATGTCCTAGACATTTACTTACAAAACATAAGCGGTCTCTAGCAAGACTTTATGCTTACCCAAGTTAAGTAAATGCAATAATAACCTAGCATCAGATTTAATATTTAGTCCTTTTATCACATGATATCCTAATTAAGTATAAGGCGTGGACTAAGTCATCTTTATAAAACTTAATTAACCATTTACTTGATCACCAGGCAGACTGTTCCAATAAATAATATTAATAACACCTTATTAATACTTATTTGAGCATGGCCATGCATATTTTCCAGTCTTCCTTATCAAGGGGCCCATGGATATCTCTCTCTAAAAGAGAGGGACAAATCCCTTTCACTATCTCTAATATTCAAGCCATGACAAGAAAATAAGTCAATTAATAGTCATAATAATCACGTAATTAAAAGTGATGTTTGACTATGTCAAAACATATTTTCTCCCCATGCAAGAAACATTAGAAATATTAGGTCAAAGGACACCAAATATAAAACTGAGAAGAAATATTTATAACTTAAACCCATGCAATATTTCTTCTTCACTTTGGGTCATGTCCAATATAATATTCTCAATATGTATTTATGAATTGATTTTATATCTCATATTCATGATCAGTAAAACTTGACCATCAATCAACTTCACACTAGTTTACAAGATGTAATAAACTAGGGACAAATAAGAATAGTATTTTATTAGCTATAAGGGTTTTACTATCAAGTCACGAACTTGATGACTAAGAGCATAAAATACAATTCAAAAATTCATGCTTCATAAATCATAAATGTGAGTCAATTGGTCTTAGGGCATATACTAACAGTTGTATAGTCAGTGGGATAGATTGTAAATCTGTTGAAGTTTTTCTACGTAGGTTCTAATCCTGCCTCTCCCACTTGTTTGTTGTAGACTTCAGAGAAGAGAAAATAGGCATTCGTCAGCGTAGGAAGACCAACCGAGCGAAGCTCTTTCTTTTTTTTTGGCCGTGCCATGAAGTGAAATTGTATCCAAGCTCCTAAAAAATTGGGATTTGGTAGAAGGGAGGGTATGTGGGAAATTATTTTATTTTAGTAAACTTATATTAATTTTAAGTATTTCTTTGAATATATTCTAACTCCTATAACCTATCATATTATCAGGCACTTTATGAAAAGAATACAACAATTAGATAGAAGAATAAAATAAATCATTGTTGTGGAGAAAAGCCATTTAGTCTGATTAACGAAGAACTAGTAAAACATGATATTGATACTATTTACTTATTTTTCTTTCTCTTATCTATTTCTAACATGCTTATACATATGAATTAGGAGGTGGAGTTAGGTCATCCTCCTACTCGTGTTGATGTGTTCAATAAGTGTTATACGAACTCCAATGGAAATCCTTCAAGTAGTGAAGTTAATATTGCAATGGTAGGTAATTAATAATTTTTTTTATGCCTGTCACTTATTTAAAATTTTTCCATAAGTTATTTGCAATATATATATATATATATCGAGTTATTGTCTTATACTCGCACAGAATGAGATGAATGAAAAGACTACCCAACTTCTACCTGATTCATAAGATATCATTGCTCTGAATAATATTTTATCTCAAGTTCTTGGACGGATAAATACGGAAGAGTTCATATGTTAGGTGGTGGTGTTCATGCTACTGATGTGTGGGGCGAACATCCAAGTCATAACACTACTAATAGGATAATGGAAGAACAACAAGCTGATGTTGAGAATATCAAAAATAGTTGATTGATCAAGGTAAAAAAATTGAGGATCTAGAAAATGTCAATGAGGAACAACTCATTTCCACGTGATTCAAAATCTCCTTCAATAGAATCTAATCCTAGAAATGGAGCAAGAGTGACCTCAAGATCTCATTCTCCAAATTCCAACACTAGTAATGGATCATTAAGGGTATTATTTTTCAAATTCAAAAATTCTCTACTCCTTATGATAAATGAGTTATTTGTAGGCATATTTTAATTTGTTATGCAACTTTTTTGCCTGGTGCATTTATTTTATATTTCTCAATGGTTCATGGTGAGTGAAGAAATTATTTGATAACTAATGAAATTGACGATCTGAACAAGAAATCCGTTGGATAGTTTGATAGCTTAATGTTGAAGTGATTATTTATGTGGGTTTGGAAAAAATTGTAATTGAATTTTGAAAGTTCTCAATTTCGTAAATTTTGCAGCTTTTTCTTTTTAAATAGCATTTGCATGTTGGGCATTGGTATTTGTTAATTTCTTGTTTTTTGTTGAGTTGAGTAAGTGCTTTCCTACTTGTGATTTTCTTATTCCGGTCTCAATCATGTTTTACTCCCACAATGATGTTGCTTACTTATCTTTTTTTGAGTTTTTAAACATGAAATCTATTGTTGCTCCTCATATTTGCTTAGTTTGGCAGATAACTAACATAGGATCTAGATAGAACATTATCCAACTATGTCTCTAAACATGAGATTTATTGATGACCCTTTTGCTTAAGAAAAAGAAGCATGCTATGATTTATTATCAAAATTTTCTTGTTTTAACTTATGAAGGTGGCAGATTCTAAACCTAAACAATGATGGACTGATTCACACTATCAATATTGCTTTCACTGTCTTTGGTTGAGAATTTGAGATAGAGCAGAAATAATGCTTTCATTATTTTTGGTTGAGAATTTGAGATAGAGCAGAGAAACGTATGCTTGTCTTGAATTTCTGGTCAGGTAAATGAGGGTTGTCTCTTGCATGTAATTCTGGTCTTTGTGGCTCGAGAATATGTTTTTTTGGATGTCATCACTGTCTACAACTTACTCTATTCATGTTTTGTGTTTTGAATGGCACATAGAGAGTAATTCACTAAACAATCATTTGTGCTTTGTCCGTGTTAAGAGAAGGTATTGTAGATATATTATAGTATTTTTGTATCAATGTAAGGAGTAATTTTTTGTGTTATGCATCTTCATTTTGTATCCAACTTTGATTGTGCTATTAGCTCATTGACAACCAATTTTACTTATAATAAGTTTGTTTTGTATTTGGGAACTTTTATTTATTGAGGGTGCTAGAAGTTAGATTCTATTTGCTTATGAGTTTTGGTTGGTTTTGAGATTAATTGTAACATTTGAGTTTTCTTTTTAGTTACGTAAGCCAGTTTCTATCTTGAGTTTGTTAGACAATTTTATAATAGTTGCAAAAGGAAGTATCATAAGTGTGGATTCAACTTCTCGTGTTTTGGGCCAAGCACTTGGAGAGGGTTTGTTTGAGGTAGAGATATATGTTGCCTTGCATCATTGAGAGAGAATAATTCGTCTATTTGATTATATTCAAACTATTGGGGATTCTGTTGGACTGCCTATTCCTTGGCGGTGTTCTTTGGTATATTCTCTTTATATATGCATTAGTGTTTAATATGTTTTCTCCAAGATTATTAGTAGTATTTACTTTTTTGTATAATATCACAGGTAAGAAGATACACTTATAATGAAGATTGAATTGAAAGGTTATTATTCGAGATATAGTTTCTGAGGAATATTCTATTATTTTATGGATGTTTATGAAATGTTCAAGCTTTATAGGTGGACACTTCCTCTTTACTTATGAAAAGTTTTAGAGAACAATATAGAGATTTGAGATACGAAAGTTTGAACAATTACTTATTTGTTTTTAATGTAGTAATGTCTCGGATTTTGTCATAGTTTATGGAGTTTTTGAGAGACTTGAAGAAATATGGATATGATTGTTTATTTTGGTCATGCAGTTTGTCTTTTAGATTTGGATATTGTAATACTTTTTATTATATATAAAGACTATTAATTTATATTTAAGATCAAAGGTTTCATATTTATATTTAGTTCTTTATTATTTTTTGTTAAACCTTATATATATAAATATAAACCATTATTTGCTATTTTTTTAAAAAAATAATTTGTAGTGACACTTTAATAGCATAGCAATATGTTAATGAATTAAGCATGTGGGATACAAAATAGCTTACTAATATATATATATATATTATTATTGTAACATCTAAAAGCGTAGTAATAGGTATTCTATAGTGACACTTCTATATACACATATTAACCTTATATAATGATGCTCTTAGAGCATCATCATACATCAATAGTGATGCTTTTAAGAGTAACAAAACTTTCAAAAGTTTTAAATATTTTGACTGTTAGAATGTCTCTAGTTACTCTTAAAAACGTGGCCTTAGAATATCAATGGTGATGATTTTAAGCATAACATAATTTTGAAAAATTTTAAATTTTTTGACCGTTAGAATATCTCTAGTTACTCTAAAAAGATGGCCATAAGATGTCAATGTTGACGCTTTTAAGCGTAACATAATTTTGAAAAAATTTAAATTTTTTGACTGTTAGAATGACTCTAGTTACTTGATAAATTATGGCCATAACATATTGTTAATGACCTTAATAGTGTAACTATAGACTATGTATAGTGAAACTTTAAATCGTTACTGGGTCTATTGCTACTTGACTTTAGGCCACGCTGTTCGGAAGCGTCACCAGAAACAGAGTGTCACCATAAAGTGTGTAAGCGTCACCATAAAGGTATTTTCTAGTAGTGTAGTATGCCTAAAGCATATAAGTAAACTGTTCCAAAAGAACATAATTAACTATCTTAGTGAATCATCATTGAAGATAATGATTATGAATATTGAGTCTATGTATGAGAAAACTTTTACTCATCTTGATTATTTATACTTGCCACAGATATTGCTTCGTGAAAAGATATTTTTAGGATTAATTCTATTTTAGTACCATTTGGTTTGGTCATTTGACAATTTAGTATCACTTGTTTGTTGATTTCCATTTTAGTATCTTTTTGTTTGGCAATTTGAAGATTTAGTACATCTGTTTTGTTACTTGCAACGCAATTTCATTTTAATCAGTCTCGAAAGTGAGTGCTAAACTTAGCTTTACTTCTTCTTTATTGATGTAAAACGATGCTCAATTCAATAGAAAATTCGTCCAATGCAAGAGATTATCGTATTCCCACACTTTAAGTAAATGCGAGATCTAGAAATTTCCCTTTCGGGGTTGTAGAAGCAATTTTTTGTTGGAATCTTTGTTTATTTTTGAATTGTGCCGTAACAAATAAGTGTAGTAAATCGTATTCCATCAAAGACAGAGAAGAAAAGAATAAAATAATTGGAACAATTAAGTGACTAAAAATCAGAATGTTGGACTACCTTCAGGCGTGACTTTTTGAATATTTATAGATATTTATACATGAATTCTCATTTTTCTATGGACAGACCAGAAGAAAAATGATGAATTTTTATTCATATTTAAATCCCTACAAATAGTCAGAAAATCACACATAACAGTGGGCCACAATATTAAGTTTAATTACGTTTTATTACCTTTTTGTTTGGTCATTTGACGATTTAATACCCACTTGTTTGTTAATACACATAACAGGGAAATCAATTTTGTCGGAATATTGTGGCCTACTGTTAGATATAATTGACTGTTTGTAGATATTTAACATGAAAATCCATCTATTTTTTGACAATTTAGTACCACTTGTTTGTTGATTGACAATTAAGTCACTAAATCAAAATTCTGGCCAAATCAATTTTGTTGAAAATATCGTGGCCCACTGTCAGATGTAATTTTTTTACTGTATGAAAATTTATCCCTTTTCTTCTGGTCTGCCATGGGCAAAATGAGAATTCATGTTTAAATATCTACAAACAGGAAAAAAATCACACCTAACAGTAGTCTGGAATTCTTATTTTGTTACTTAATTGTCAATCAAGAAACTAGTAGTACTAAATCGTCAAATAGCTAAAAAAAAGTACTAAAATAGAAATCAACAAACAAATGGTACTAAATTATCAAATGGCCAAACAAATAATTAAATCATATTTTTATTGTACAATTTATTGATTAACACTTTGATAGTGTGCCTCACATTAGGGGGAAAAAGTCAACAATACAAGAAGAATAATATCTTATGAATATTCCAACCTCAAGAATAAGTGAACTAGAAGTACACAAGATTTAGCCATTTGGATATAATTGTGGATTAAGTATTTTATATATGTTTGCTTAGTTTATGAGAGTTTCTAATAGATGCTTTTATTTGGGTAGATGTCTTAGAAGGACAAATATAGCTTATAATTTTGAATCACACCTGAAGCGTGACCTAACATTTTATTCTAAGACAATTACTCTCTAAATGAGGATTTTATGAGCAAAATATTAGTCTTGAAGAACAAGCAAAGGCAAGTATGATGGTGAAGAATTCTGAAATCAATCTTTTGTCTTGATTCATAGATTGAACATTCTGAAATTGTTCTATATGGACATGGCACATCATTACTATCCCAAGTCATTATATATTGATAAATATCTTTTGCAAACGATGTTAAAGAGCCAATTGGTCATGAACTACTATGATTCATGCAAGTAGCTGGTTGTATGGTTCTACTCTAACTAATAACTTTGGAATGTGTATTGAAGATATCTCTTTATAATTATCTCGAATTTGATAAACAATCCAACTCCTGAAGACATAGATGTATAAGATATTAATTATTTATATGATCTACACAAATCATGTTATGTATTGACATACACTATGATATTGTGTATGTAGACACATATAGCAACCATTTCCTTAACTTGTATTGAAGAAATAATTAATTATGATAGTTGGCTAAAATATGTGTGATCAAGATGAATGAATTATTATATCCGAGATAATATCCTCTTACATTAAATTCCAATTACATTGTTAGATGATTATAAAGTTTGAGGATATACTAAAGGAGATAAAATATGCATATTTGTACATGATCTTCAAAAGAGATGTGGTAAAGTTGTGCAACAAATTTCGAGATTATGATAATTTGAAAGTATTGTTCACTAAGACATTTCCGAGAATAATACTTGAGATCATTCATAAATATATCTATTTTAAGTGATTGCCTCTCATCAGGGGAAGTAATATTTGACACACAGAATGGTGTACTTTTTCCTTCACTAGAGTTTTTTCCCACTGGGTTTTTATTTAGTAAGGTTTTAACAAGACACGTTCTCTATATAATGGGCATCATAGGGGTAGTTTTATGAATTAAATTCTATTTGTAGATGTCTATTAGAGATAAGAATATCTGATACAAAGTCTATCCCATGAACAAATAGATATTTTTAAGATATAGAAATCCTTAAGAGATATATATCATGAAGAAATAGATATTCTGCAAAGATAGATATTGTGAAAGATAAGTGATAGAATTTTAATTATATCTTAGTTATAATAGAACCTATCTCCTTGATTTATCCTTATCTCTTGTATTCCTTGAGTTATATAAATAGAACCCTTACCTTTCAATTGTATACACACTTCAGAGAAAAGTTAATAAAATTTCTATGCTTTTTTTCTTCTTTTCTTCTCTATATATTCTTTATATTTCTATTATTTTTTAATAATTTATATTTTATACTTTATATTTCATATTGATTAGTCCAACAAGTTTCATAACAGTCTATGTATTTTATGTAGTTTTTTTTATTTCAATTGTTCATTAAATGCGTATCATGCATTAATATTAATACTTATCCTGAAAAGTGTATCAAATGCTTGATGCAATGAGTAATGTTGGCGGGACAGGGAAGGATAAGAAGAATTATACCATTTACTTCTATTACGGGAAGCAAAATAATTTAAATCCAAATTGTTTAGTAAGGGTAGAATGAAAGTAAATCACACCACTTCGCTTTGTTTGTTTGGGGTGAAAGTAGAAAGTAAATAATTTTTTTTATATTTCTTTTACTATTATATCAATGGCAAGAAGCTGGGATGGTTAAAAATATTGGGTAGAAATTTTGTTTAAGATAAATTTGTAATAAAATATTTGTAAAAGGTAAAATGGTCTTTTTAATATTATTTACTTAGTCGGACTATTTTTAGTGGGCTACTCCATATTTACATTCCATACATTTTTACATTCAAATCAAATAATGCACATAGAGTATTCATGATCTGATTTACATCCCCTTCTATTTTCCTTTCTCGTTTCACCCGAACTAAACTAACGTGTATGTGTATATATATATGACCGGCCATGTATCTTGTTGGAATAAAGAAAATTAATAAATCAAATGTAAAGACTATTGTAACTTCGTCAAAAAAATTAGTTAAACATAATCGGGATGATCAGCATTTTATGAAATAATTGAACGTATAATGAAATGAAGTTTTTCTTTAATTGCTAAAATGCGTATAATGAATTAATATAAATAATTATCTTGGAAGCGTATCAATGGCTTGATGTGGTGGGTAATGTTAGTTTGACAAACATTTTTCGGTGTATATAAAAGTCAAGGATGTTAGGTTTTTTTTTCTTTTTTTTAAGAAACAAGCGGTGTTTGCCCTAACTTGGTTCATAGAGAGAGACCAGATCGAAGTATGTGGAATGACACAATTTATTTCTATTAGGAGAAGTATAATAATTTACATTCAAATTATTGTTTGGTCAATGTAGAATGGAAGGGAAGTAAATGTAATTTACTTCTCTTGTTTGATTGGGATGAAAGTGGAAAGTAAATAGTTTTTATTGTAGTTCCTTTACTATTATATCAATTGCATAAAGTTAGGTTGTTATAAATATCGAGTAGATATTTTGTTCATAATAGATTCGTAATAAAATAATTTTTAAGAGGATAAAATGATCTTTTTAATATCATTTACATTTCAATCTGTCTGTTTTGGGAGAAACTAATTTGTTGACATGGAGGGGGATCCCCCTCCCCCATATTTACATCACATACACTTTTACATTGTAACCAAATTACGTAAATAGAATATTTATGGCCTGATTTATATCCCCTTCTATTTTCCTCCCTCATTTTACCTTAACTAAACTAACGCTTACACTTACTTGGATATATATATCCTGGAGGATATCTGAAGATCTTAAAAGATATTTTGGAGATACCTTACACAATTTCAAGATGTGTACGACTTTCATTTGGAGCACAACTCTTGAGGTACAAAACTTATATTCTGTCTATAGTGGATGAAGTCATTAATCTACATGCAAGCAACATGTGGAACCAATTCAGAATATTAGAGCGCTCTTGCATCATGAAAGTCTCAAACTGGTAGAAATCATTGTGTCAATTCAGTCATATTAAGATTGCACCTACCTGATCCAACATGGCTTTATTTATATATTCTTCTAAGAAGTTTAGGTTTATTTTATTTTAAATTCTTTTGTATAGTTACGGGAGGTATTAGGTCGTGTGCGTCAAGTTTAAAATGTAACGTTTTAATTTGTTCTAGGGATCTTGTGTTGATTGTTGTGGTTGGTGTTAATCATTAGATAGGATTGTACAATTATCTCTTTTTAGTTTACTTATAATAGATCGTGTCAGTGACCATGTCCTCTCAAAAGTAGGCAATGTTAGCTGAATTACATTTATGAACGTGTTGTGTCATGTTCTTTATTATTGTTCTTATACTGTTGTAAATCAACATTGACACAACACCTCAATACATCACTTAACATGAACTTTTTTTTTCTTTTAATTCTTTTTATAGTTCACCAATTGAAGTACCAAAAATGCATTTAAGAAACAGTTCATATGCATGTCTCATGCCTAAAATTTTCCAGAAACTGTTAAGTTAAATATAATTTATCATAACACAAAGATTGTAAACATATAATTCAATAGGTATAAATGTTTGAAAGAAAAAGATTTTGGGTATATATAAGTAATAACAAAAATGTAAGAATGCATTGTGACGTATTATATAATGAAGTTATAGATATAAGTTAACCTTAAACTTAAATTGTTTAGGACCACAATTACGACTGAAAATAAACTTTAAGGATTATATTATTTTATCTCCGTATAAATGTTAGAGTAAATAGGATAATTTCCGTTTCTCTTAATTTTATAAACTCGTAAAGGAGTGTTCATCATACCAACTACCCCAACTCCACCTCCAACCCCCACCCCTACCCCATCCCCACCATCTTTGACATCTATATATATATATATATATATGTGGACATAGAACCATTTACCAGCAGATTTACATGAAATTTGGATATGGGAATTGATCATCATCCAGAAAGTCAATTATTTTTATCATCCATTATTTCTCTCTCTCTATTACTGTTTTTATCGTCCATCATACTTCTCATTTTATTCACCAGAATAAGAAAAAATGATGAAAATAATAACAATAATAATATATTAAATCTTCCACTTCCACCAGGTACATTTTCATGGCCAATTATAGGCAACATTTTGCACATTGATTTGAAAAAACCACACATCTCCATGGCCAAACTTTCTCAATCTTTTAGACCTCTTTTATCTCTAAGAATTGGATTCGGGCTCTTCATTGTTGCATCAAACCCTACAGCTGCTAGGGAAATCTTCAAGGTCTATGACGGGAATTATCTAGTAGGTATGTGCCACAACTAGCTTACCATAGACTAACATAAGTAAAAAAAATTCAGTTATAGCAATGTCAAGAGAATGCGACGAAAGATGGAGGGTCTTGCGCAGCATTGGCCACACTAATCTTATTGTCTCAAGTTCTGGAATCTGATTCAAGTTCTAGAGTGAAAAAAGTTAATGAGATGTTAGCATTTTTAAAATTAAAAGATGGTCAATTAGTGAAAATTGTAGATGTTGTGTTTGCAACTGTTACTTATATCTTGACTAGAATGATGGTGTCTCAAGATATTGTGAAAGATTGCAATCATAGTGAAGAAATTCAAACAACTGTGAGAATGCTTGTGGATTTTGGTATTCCTGGTTTAGTTGATTTATATCCTGCTCTTTCTAGGATACACTTTTATAACGAGAAAAGGGCCCAGGATTATAGGGAAATAAATAGAAGAACCTGGGGTGATATCTTAAAGGAAAGAAGAAGGAAACATGATGTAGCTGTACAATGTCAAGATTTTCCTAGATGGTCTCATATCAAATTCCATGGATGATGATGAGATTTTCAATTTCCTCACAGTAGATCTCTCTCTCTCTCTCTCTCTCTCTCTCTCTCTCTCTCTCATATTTAATTGGAAGGACCTATTTTTTTTTTCTCCTACAAAGAAAAAGAACTTAAAAAATCAAATATAATGTTTAGGTATTTAGAAACCAACTATAAAATGTGTAAGGATAAATGATGAAAATTTACCATTTCTAAATTTTAAAAAAAACTTTGATATTCTTAAATTACACATTTTAAGTATATTTTTTGCCAATTGTTGGTTCCTAAAGGGTTACGAAAGGAGAGGGAATTGAAATACTTAACATAAATGGCTATTAAATCTTTTTCATGCTTTAACTTTGAGAAGTTGTAACATTTAAAAAGTACGTAGTTAATTTAGAAAAAGATCACGAAATTAATTTCTAAAACTTGAGAAAATCTTAATGCATAACTTGACCATTTTTAAAGCAGATTTATAAAAGCAGAAAAACTAAGCTAATTTAAAAAAACATGTTTGTGTTAATGAAGAATGACTAGCTTTCTTTTTCATTTTGTTTGTGAATTTATATACAGTTTTGGGAAGATTCACAATAAGAGGAATTCATATAAATTAGAAGCTACAGACTGAAACAAGTAAAACAAAAGTTAGACGGTGTTATGTAGTTAAACTGAAACACTAGGAAATTATAGTGGTTAGGCTAATATGCCTATATCCACTCTTCCTAAAGTATTTTCTTTGAATGGATAAGGCAAGAGGCATTTAGGGCCTACAGAGAAGAAAGAAAAATGTTAGAGAGATTTTTACTTAAGTAATTCCAAAATGTCAGATGAAGATGTTTAGTCAACTTGGATGCAATATACATAAAAAAATGTGTCTTTCATTGGGGAAGATCATTTTATTATTATATTAGTAAAAAGCATTGGGTCTTCTTTACTTATGTCAGTCGCAGCTGTCATTTTCTGCATAGAATCTTGCCACATGATAGGAAATTCTGCATACAAGATAATTTCGCGCCACAGGGTTTTCGGGTGACTGAGTAAGTTTCGCGATAGATTAGCTTCGGACCGAGTTAGCTCCACAACGAGCTGTTAGCTTCTAACGTGATAGTCGCCATTGCTTTAACAGAGTCTACTAAATCAAAGCACTTGTCGTGCATATCAAATAGATACATTAGTAATTCATTAACTTTGTTAACCATCAAAACTAGGATAGTTGAACTCTTAAGCTAACACTAATTAATTTGTCTAACTAAATGAATTTTATTTTTTCATTATTATATTTATTGAAATTATTCATGTATTAATATTTTATGCCAATTAATGATGTCACAAAGATTTTTTTCTTGTACCATTCAGGTTGACCCAGTAATTCACTCGCTTTATCAGTTCAACTTCTATTACGATTCTAACAAAATTTATTTTTTGCATACTTCAGCTACGAATCCCCAACATATTCACTCATTATCTAGATTTTCATTGGTGCAGGAGTTTTTTGTTAGTTCAGAATCTCTTACCATATTGGTCGAGTAGAGAATGACGGAACTAACAAGGAACCATATGAACTCACAGAGGCAATTACAAAAAAGGAATGGTTTTAAGCGAGCATTGCTTAAGTGAGTTATGTTAGTATATCCCTTAGACCAATTGACTCACATTTATGATTTATGAAGCATGTATTTTTTAATTGTATTTTATGCTCTTGGTCATCAAGTATGTGACTTGATAGTAAAACCCTTCTAGCTAATAAAATACTATTCTTATTTGTCCCTAGTTTATAACATCCTGTAAGCTAGTGTGAAGTTGATTGATGGTCAAGTTTTACTGATCATGAATATGAGATATAAAATCAATTCATAAATACATATTGAGAATATTGTATTGGACATGACCCAAAGTGAAGAAGAAATATTGCATGGGTTTAAGTTATAAGTATTTCTTCTCAGTTTTATATTTGGTGTCCTTCGACCTAATGTTTCTAATGTTTCTTGCATGGGGGGAAAAATATGTTTTGACATAGTCAAACATCACTTTTAATTAGGTGATCACTATGATTATTGATTGGATTATTTTCTCGTCATGGCTTGAATATTGCAGATAGTGAAAGGGATTTGTCCCTCTCTTTTAGAGAGAGATATCCATGGGCCCCTTGATAAGGAAGACTGGAAAATATGCATGGCCATGCTCAAATAAGTATTAATAAGGTGTTATTAATATTATTTGTTGGAACAGTCTGCCTCGTGATCAAGTAAATGGTTAATTAAGTTTTATAAGGATGACTTGATACATGCCTTATACTTAATTAGGATATCGTGTGACAAAAGGACTAAATATTAAATCTGATGCTAGGTTATTATTACATTTACTTAACTTGGGTAAGCATAATGTCTTGCTAGAGGCCGCTTATGTTTTGTGAATAAATGTCTAGGACATTTTTCATTCCCTGCCAACGTTAAGTGAACCTACAGGGTCACACGCATAGACGATCTTGTGAGATAATGTCCACGTTCAATGAATCTAGATTGTGTCCAGATTCGTTGAATGTATACAAAAGGGGAATCGGGATTCCATATTGTATTTTTTCGGTAGGTTAATAAGTAATTAATTTTATTTAATCGAATAAATGAAATTAATTACTTAATATTACTCATCCAACCGTTGGATGATTATAGGAATAGACGGACGAAATTAAACTCGTCATTAGATGACGAGTTAGGGTTTTGATATTGATGACTATAAAAGGTTATGTTAACCTTTTCTTGGTAGCCGTCCTTTATCTGATTAAAGAAAAACAAAACCCTAAACCCTAGAACGGCGATATAGTATCTAGCCTCCTCTCTCCGAAATACGATCGATTACCGGGATAGTCGGGATCGGTTTCCGAGCAGTTTTCGGAACACGAAGGGGCTAGCATCCCGATCGCTTGCGAGAGGAGTTCGTCGCGTGGATACCGGTAGAGGGCGAAGCGTATAAAGCGAGCGCCTCCACAACGAACAATCAAAACATTGAGGTAATTTCTATCCAATCGGTTTTTCTAGTATGTGCAGATCCTGTTGGTGGATTTCCGTAGTTTTATTTTACTTTGTTTTTGCCTACGAATTCCAACGGTGGTATCAGAGCCTCGTACATACTAGTTTTACTGATTTTATCTTTTACTGCTTTGATTAAATATGTTGTTTTCAATCTGCCTTATAGTAAGGTTTCTGATTAGTGTAATAATCAGAGTAAATTGAATTATAAGATTCGCATATATCATATTCTGTTTTACTTATTAATACGATTAATTAAACAGAATGTTGTTAATGCCAAATTGTTTGGCGTACAGTCTGTAATCTGTGCAATTTAATTGTTAAACAAATATGCAGAATCACATGATTTAATGTTTAACTGTTAAACAAAATTTCTAGCGGCATGATTTTAGGGTTTATGACGGCAATAACTCATTCAATGAGTTAGAAAGAAAAATTTTCTGGGACCGCCGTTTTCTTCCGGAACCCCCTTGTTGTTTCTTTGCATGTTTCTTCCTATCTTTAGATGCATGGTGCATAGCATGGCCCTTTACCTCTTGTGATTGATTGGCTTATTTTGTTAATGGGTTGTATGTTTTTAAATACGGCCTGCGTGTCGTTGTTTTCGTTGATGTAATATTATCAAGCTTTACGAGAATATGTTAATTTTATTTCCTATTCCTATGTATATTTTCTGTCCCATGTAACAAGATTAGAAGGCCAAGACATTGGAGGCAAGCTCATGGAGATGAAGAC
The DNA here is from genome assembly GCA_028651295.1 of Catharanthus roseus. Taxonomy (NCBI): domain Eukaryota; kingdom Viridiplantae; phylum Streptophyta; class Magnoliopsida; order Gentianales; family Apocynaceae; genus Catharanthus; species Catharanthus roseus. The sequence goes on along the minus strand of JAPQWS010000142.1, from coordinate 1,178,164 downwards.
TTACCTAGATTGACCTTTGACTTCCATGAGGCTCGTGGAAGTCAATATAGGACTGGGGCCATGCTATGACACGTTTTATTTGATGTATATATATTATGCATGTGATGTTTAGTTTATTTCCTTTTATTTTTTATATATGTTTTGTGAAATTATATACAAATAAAAAGGAAGAAGGTTTTTGAAACCATGTAAAAAAATAAAAATTAAGTCGTAAAATGCCTTCCATGATCATAAGCACTTCTCCATGCTTGGATCTTCATTTTGTCTCATTGCCAAAGCAAGAGATAAATGGTTACCTAAGTAGGGGAAGATGGAAAATGGTGATTTCCATATGCTTGGAATGGTTTGGCTTAACTAGGCTATCAAAACGGTTTTGAGCCTAGGACATCATATGGGATTTTGCTGGTACATGTAGATGTAAATCCCATTAATACATTTTTTCTCTAATTATGGGTGTTAAGCCAAAGCTTACTTATGATTAGAATAAAATGAATTTTTATACCCATGATTTATATCAAGTGTTGAATATTTCAGGGAAAATTTAATGCTTCATTTATTTAATTTTACTTTGCAAATTCTACGTAGATAATGGCCTCAAACAATTCAAACACATCGCTGCGATCCGTGCTTGAAAAGAATAAGCTTAGTGGGACTAACTTTCTTGATTGGGCACGAAATTTAAGGATTGTCCTTAAACAAGAAAAAAAAGCTATATGTACTTGAGAACCCCTATCCCTAATCAACCCGACTAACAATGCCACTAGGGTCGAAAAGGATGCTTATAGTAAGCACAAGGATGATTCTAACGATGTGACATGTCTCATGTTGGCTACGATGGAATCCGAGTTGCAAAAGCAATTCGAGGAAGTTGAGGCTTATGAGATGATAAAACAGACTCAAGGAAATGTTCCAAGAGCAGGCACGTCAAGAGAGATATCTTACCACTAAGGCGTTGAACAGCTGCAAAATGACCCCCGGCACTTCGGGCTTAGTGCTCATGTCCTTAAGATGAAAGGGTATTTTGATCGGCTTGAAAAACTTGGAGCACTCGTAAGTCATGACTTAGCTACCGATATGATCTTGGCCTCTTTGACCTCCGACTATGATCGGTTTGTCATGAACTTCAATATGCATAATATGGAAAAGTCCATAAATGAATTGCACGGGATGCTCAAGCAGGTCGAACAAAACATTAGGAAGTCTACTCCCAATGTTCCGATGGTTCGAAGGGCGGTTCAAGAAGAACAAGGGAAAGGGAAAGGGAAAGGATATGGCCAAAAAGGGGTAAAGGCAAGCGTAAGCCCAAGCCCAAGGTTAAACCACCAAAGGAAGGGACTTGCTTCCACCGCAATGAACCTCGGTCATTGGAAGAGGAATTGCAAGCTCTACTTGGAAGAAAAGAAGAAGCAAAAGGCTAGTGAGACTGCCGCTTCAGGTATTTTCGTTATAGAAATTAATATGTCTACTCCTACTTCATGGGTATTAGATACGGGATGTGGAGCTCACATTTGTGTAAATGTGCAGGGACTCAAAAGGAGTAGATCATTGGCAAAGGGAGAGGTGGACCTACGAGTTGCAAATGGAGCAAAAGTTGCTGCTGTAGCTGTATGGACATTTGATTTACTTTTGCCTACTGGGCTTATAATTGAACTTAAAGATTGTTATTATGTTCCTGCTATGAGTAGGAACATCATTTCAGTTTCTTGTTTGGATATTGATGGTTTTGAGTTTAATACTAAGAATGGTAAAAGTTCTATTTATAAAAATGGTATTTTCTATGGGGATGCCTCTTTATGTAATGGACTTTACATTCTTAACCTACATGATTCCATTAGTAAGCCCATCTATAACATAAATACAAAGAAATTTAAATCTAATGATTTAAATCAAACTTACTTCTGGCATTGTCGTTTGGGCCATATAAATGAGAAACGCATATTAAAACTCCATCAAAGTGGACTTTTATCTTCATTCGACCTTGAGTCTTATGAAAAATGTGATTCTTGTTTATTGGGAAAATGACTAAAAGTCCATTTACAGGGCAAAGTGAAAGGGCTACCGATTTATTGGAACTTATACATACTGATGTATGTGGGCCAATGAACACACAAGCCAGAGGAGGTTTTCAGTATTTCATTACATTCACAGATGATTTCAGTAGATATGGTTATGTCTATCTAATGAAACATAAATCTGATTCCTTTCAAAAGTTTAAGGAATTTCAAAATGAGGTATGGAATCAACTTGGAAGGAGTATCAAATTACTTCGATCAGATCGAGGTGGTGAATACTTAGGCCAAGAGTTTGACGATCATCTAAAAAATTGTGGGATATTATCACAATTAACTCCACCAGGAACACCACAATGGAATGGTGTGTCTGAACACAGAAATCGAACTCTATTGGATATGGTTCGATCTATGATGAGTCAAACATATCTTCCAATTTCTTTTTGGGGTTATGCTCTAGAAACTGCTGCATTCATATTAAATAGAGTTCCATCTAAAGTCAGTTTCGTAAAACACCATATGAGATATGGGACCTAGGAAACAACCTAGTTTAGCATTTCTCAAAATTTGGGGATGTGATGCTTATGTGAAGCGATCATTATCTGAAAAACTAGCACCCAAATCTGATAAGTGTCTGTTTTTGGGATATCCTAAGGAAACTAAAGGATACTACTTTTATCTTCCATCTGAAAACAAAGTGTTTGTTGCTCGGAACGGAATTTTCCTTGAAAGGGAATTCGTTTCCAAAAAGAGTCGATGGGAGTAGAATCCATCTTGAAGAAGCTCAAGGACAGCAGACCATTTACGAACCGAGTATGGATACTCGGTTGGACTCACGTATTCATACTGAGCCTGAACCTTTGACACAAGGGCCAAGAAGGTCTAGTAGGATTTCTCAGATACCACAGAGATATGGATTTCTAGTGACTGAGGATCATAATATTGATCTTATTGATCAAGGTGAACCTAATTCCTACCAAGATGCTATTCATAGTCCTGAATCTAGCAAATGGCAAGAGGCTATGAAATCAGAAATACAATCCATACATGATAATCAAGTTTGGACTTTGATTGATCCACCTGAAGGTTGCAAGACCATAGGGTGTAAATGGGTTTTCAAAAAGAAAACTGACATGGATGGCAATGTGCACACTTACAAAGCACGATTGGTAGCAAAAGGGTATAGACAAACTCATGGTATAGACTATGATGAAACCTTTTCTCCAGCTTGTAATGCTTAAGTCAATTAGAATTCTACTTGCCATTGCAGACATATTATGATTATGAAATATGGCAAATGGATGTTAAAACTGCTTTTCTTAATGGAAATCTACTGGAGGATGTGTATATGACACAACCTGAAGGTTTTATTCATCCTTCGAATTCTAGTAAAGTGTGTAAATTTCAAAGATCCATTTATGGCTTGAAGCAAGCATCTCGAAGTTGGAATCTTCGTTTTGATGAAGCAATTAAAGAATTCAATTTCATCAAGAATGATGATGAACCTTGTGTCTACAAAAGGGTTACAAAAAATGCAGTAGTCTTCTTAGTACTCTGTGTTGATGACATCTTGTTAATTGGGAATGATATCCCCACTTTGCAAAGTCTAAAAACTTGGTTGGGGAAGTGTTTTTCAATGAAAGATTTAGGCGAAGCAGCCTATATTCTAGGCATTAGGATCTATCGAGATAGATCTAAAAAGCTTATTGGCCTAAGTCAAGAGTGGATATATTGACAAGGTACTGAAAAGGTTAGTATGCAAGATTCTAAGAGAGGATTCTTACCAATGTCACATGGCGTTAAACTCAGTAAGTCTCAAAGTCCTACCACAAGGGAAGATACAGAATGCATGAGTAAGATTCCTTACGCTTCCGCAATTGGATCTATCATATACGCCATGTTATGCACTCGCCCAGATGTCTCGTATGCATTAAGCATGACTAGCAGATTCCAGTCAAATCCTGGTGAACCGCATTGGACTGCAGTAAAAAACATTCTCAAGTACTTAAGAAGGACTAAAGAGATGTTTTTGATCTACGGAGGTCAGGAAGGAGAGCTTGTTGTAAATGGTTACACGGATGCTAGCTTTTAGACTGATGTAGATGATTTTAGATCGCAATCTGGATTTGTGTTTTGTTTGAATGGAGGTGCTGTGAGCTGGAAGAGTTCAAAGCAAGATACTGTGGCCGATTCTACTACAGAGGCTGAGTATGTGGCTGGTTCTGATGCAGACAAGGAGGCAGTTTGGATCAGAAAGTTCATCACAGAACAAGGTGTAATTCCTAGCATTGTGAACCCAGTGGACCTATATTGTGATAATATAGGAGCCATTGCACAAGCTAAGGAACCTAGATCTCATCAACGATCCAAACATATTCTCAGGCGTTTCCATCTCATTCGAGAAATTATTGAGCATGGAGATGTTAAAATTTGCAAAGTAGACACCAATGACAATGTCGCAGATCCATTGACAAAGCCACTCCCACAACTTAAGCATGAGAGTCATACTAGGTAAATGGGTTTGAGAGTCATGTCAAATTGGTGGTAGGGCAAGTGGGAGATTGTTAGTATATGCCCTAAGACCAATTGACTCACATTTATGATTTATGAAGCATGTATTTTTTAATTGTATTTTATGCTCTTGGTCATCAAGTATGTGACTTGATAGTAAAACCCTTCTAGCTAATAAAATACTATTCTTATTTGTCCCTAGTTTATTACATCTTGTAAACTAGTGTGAAGTTGATTGATGGTCAAGTTTTACTGATCATGAATATGAGATATAAAATCAATTTATAAATACATATTGAGAATATTGTATTGGACATGACCCAAAGCGAAGAAGAAATATTGCATGGGTTTAAGTTATAAGTATTTCTTCTCAGTTTTATATTTGGTGTCCTTCGACCTAATGTTTCTAATGTTTCTTGCATGGGGGAAAAAATATGTTTTGACATAGTCAAATATCACTTTTAATTAGGTGATCATTATGATTATTGATTGGCTTATTTTCTCGTCATGGCTTGAATATTGCAGATAGTGAAAGGGATTTGTCTCTCTCTTTTAGAGAGAGATATCCATGGGCCCCTTGATAAGGAAGACTGGAAAATATGCATGGCCATGCTCAAATAAGTATTAATAAGGTGTTATTAATATTATTTGTTGGAACAGTCTGCCTGGTGATCAAGTAAATGGTTAATTAAGTTTTATAAGGATGACTTGATCCATGCCTTATACTTAATTAGGATATCGTGTGACAAAAGGACTAAATATTAAATCTGATGCTAGGTTATTATTACATTTACTTAACTTGGATAAGCATAATGTCTTGGTAGAGGCCGCTTATGTTTTGTGAATAAATGTCTAGGACATTTTTCATTCACTGCCAACGTTAAGTGAACCTACAAGGTCACACGCATAGACGATCTTGTGAGCATAATGTCCACGTTCAATGAATCTAGATTGTGTCCAGATTCGTTGAATGTATGCAAAAGGGGAATCAGATTCCATATTGTATTTTCTGGTAGGTTAATAAGTAATTAATTTTATTTAATCGAATAAATGAAATTAATTACTTAATATTACTCATCCAACCGTTGGATGATTATAGGAATAGACGGACGAGATTAAACTGTCATTAGATGACAGTTAGGGTTTTGATATTGATTGCTATAAAAGGTTATGTTAACCTTTTCTTGGTAGCCGTCCTTTATCTGATTAAAGAAAAACAAAACCCTAAACCCTAGAACGGCGATATAGTATCTAGCCTCCTCTCTCCGAAATACGACTGATTACCAGATAGTCAGGATCAGTTCTGAATAGTTTTCAGAACACAGAAGGGGCTAGCATCCCGATCGCTTGCAGAGGAGTTCGTCGCGTGGATACCAGTAGAGGGCGAAGCGTACAAAGCAGCGCCTCCACAACGAACAATCAAAACATTGAGGTAATTTCTATCCAATCAGTTTTTTTAGTATGTGCAGATCCTGTTGGTGGATTTCCGTAGTTTTATTTTACTTTGTTTTTGCCTACGGATTCCAACAAGTTATCCTATTTACAAGCTTGATCAAATAGGTGTTCCGATTGCATCTTTCGAACCCATTTCTCATACCTTGTTCGGCATTACAAACCTGTGATGTGATGAATTATAGAATTCCAAAGAACAGAGTAGTAATACTAAATGCTAACGCCTTAGGATGTGATCCCTTGACATGGGAAGATCCTCTGAGCTTCAAACCAGAATGCTTCCTTAACAAAAATCTCAATCTTAAGGGAACTAATTATGAACTTTTTCCGTTTGGTAGAGGCAAAAGGATTTGTGCACGATATCCACTGGCTTTGAAGCAAATTCAATTAATTCTTGCTTCCTTGATGCATGCATTTGATTGGTCTCTTCCTCCTTCAACATTACGAAAGAAGAAACCACTGTTTCTGATTCCAAAGAAAATGAACGATTTGGTAGTGGAATAATTGATTTTTAAATAACGAACTTGAAAATTTCTATTTAAATGAATTCTTAATACCTATATATTTTTATCACGTACTTCAGCCTTCAATTTGAAAAGAATATTTGTGTTTTTCAATTTCAGGAGATTAACAATGTCAGAGCATAGTAATTAATAATTTGAATAGAATATTTGTATGTTTCGTTTATTATTCCTTTACTAATTATTCTATTATTTAATAGTGGTATCAGAGCGTAACATTTTGACAGTATTATTAGAACTTGGTTAGTGATAAGAGAACCTTTTGAGTGAATATACATGAGTAAGTTCTGATGACTTGTGTAAGAAACAAAGTTTGTTATATTCTATTTGCAGCAGCCGAAATTTTGATGGCCGACCATCAATTCCATATTTTGATGGTCACAGTAATCATTGTAGCATGTTATGGAGAATTTCTTACGGTTCAAAGATTATTAATGGCAGTTCTTTAAATTTGAAGTAATAGAGTCGTCTATCGGAGAAGCAGTATCCGAGAGCTCTTTGTTGGTTCATGAGTAGAAGATCAAGCAACATGAACAAGAAGAGCATGTGTTGAAAAGTTCAACAATAGATAGTCACTTGACATCTAATGGAGGAAACAGAGATACGTAAATGAAAAGGAAGTATTGATAGTTAACTATACCAATTGACAGACGACCAGTCACAATTGACGAAGAGTCACTCTACAAGGAGAGAGAGAGAGAGAGAGAGAGAGAGAGAGACGAGAAGACGCATAGTTCGACTGTCGACTATTTCCCACAAAGAAGTTCTACAGATGAGTTAATGATTAAATGTTGTTGATATGGAAAGTGTAATAAATTTTTATTAACATATCGAACAAATTTGATCAAAGAGGCAAAGTCATTAAATTTTGTAGAAACTAAAGGAAAATGTGTTTGTTGACAATTTTCTATGTAAATAACGAATTTTAAGTTTGTGAAAATTGTATTATTAGCAAATAACACCAGAATCTATTCCCACCAAGTAACTCTTGGAGACCAAAGGTTTGGTATTTGAACAATATACACAAGTACTTACAAGCTTTGATGACAACAACTGAAAGGTAGTGGCAACAATTGTTGGGTGAGTTGTCACAGTCGACTATCAAGTGGCAGCAGTCCAAAGAACTGCTTACTAGACCGCAACTCACAGAGCAACAATCGACTGAGTAGTCCAAGGAAACTATAGAATGTTCAACAAGACCACAGAGCAACTTATGAGAAGTGGCATAAAGAAACTAGAACCTCCCATTTCTGATGGCCAATGTCCGTCATGTGCTTGGATAGCAAAGTGAACTGAAGCACTTTTATTAGAGCATTGATTTCTTCCACCTTTTCCCCCCTCATTTTAGGCATGCTTAGGTCTGCCTTGTTTTCTTTGATAAGCTAGCATGAAACAGAAATTAATTAGTTCTGGATTTTCCATTCCAAAACAATTTTTATCCGAAAATACATTCTATCAACGGTGTCTCTACTGTTTCTAACATGTCAAAAAACTTTTTGCTTCAAGAGTATATGATTTTTCATGATCTCTTTCTTCATGCGGGAAAACTTTCGGATTGGCTACATCAAATATCATTTCACGATATGACAGTCAGCGTTAACCGCAAACTTTCTACTCTAATATTAGACCGGATTGACCAACACATTCCGCAAGAACATATTGCTCATCATGTGGCCAGATTTTTTTACCATTACATGTCTAATTATGATAAAAGGGCACAAAACTCCACTACAAAAGATGATCCTTCACACCATCATCGGCAGGTATAAGTTTCTTAGTTTTACACTTTTCACATTGACATCTCATCTCTTTTTTACTTCCATTATTCGTTTCAAGAAAATGAAGAATAAAACATTCTACCCCATGAATAAATTCACTTATAAGACCCTTAACTCAAGGCTTGGGTCGTCTGTACATCCAATTACGATGTGGTATGTTTTTCATAGATTCTAAGAATGATTAGGAGAAAGAATTGTTAGTTCAATAACTTCTAAAATTACGATTATAAAGTTTAAATTTTAGACGTACTTAAAAGTCTTATAATATTTTGTAACAAGCAGATATAATTCTAATCCTTTATAATCTTTATAAACAAGGTTCTTCTCTTTGAAAGCATAATAAAGTTTCCCTTAAAATATTAAAAAAAAAAGTTACAACTTCTTTCATTTTAAATTATACGTTACATCATTACTAAAAAATCTAAGTTTATTGTAATATTGAAAAAATTTTGGCATAGTTTCTCATGTATTATGGACATTTTCCAAAAACACAAGCCACTCAAATAAGCAACAAACCAACTCAAATAAAGATAAAAGATTCAGGGCTCTCCCATAAAATTTTAAAGAGTCAGGGTTCTCCGGTAAAACTTTAAAAAGTCAGGGATCCCCCATAAAACAAAATTTAAACGAATTAAACACATACCTCTAAATGTGTATATGATAGAGAATTTGTCTCCGAAATCCTCACAAACAAAAGTAAAAAAGAAAATGGTATTAAATTTTAAGCTTAAACTTAAATTACTTAACTTAAAGTCGTAAACTTAAAATACTTACACTACTTAAACTAGTTAACTTAAGATGGTAATGTCTTATTCTATTTTTTTCTATATATTCCTTGTAAGATCTATAAACCATTAATTTAGAAGATTCATTTCCCAATCTTTATTGACAAAACATAGTAATATTTAAACTAAAAACAAATACTCTTTTGAATTCTTTCACTAGTCCAAAAAAGTAAAGTTAAACAAACTAGAAATGCGACTACTAATACCAACAACATTAAATTTCCATTACACTGGAATGCCATTACATTAATTAAAAAAAAAAAGAATGAATGATGGATAGAGTATAATCGTCTCTCTTTTTGCTCAAAAAGATTGCTTTTGCCTTAAGGTCTTACTATTCCAAAGCAATGCTGGTGACATTTTTCACTATCTAGAATAATATAACATATTGCAAAAATGTATAATTTCATGTGATTAAATATGTTTTTAATTCAATAACAAATTTCTTTATAGGTCCTAATTGCTTAAATTCTATTTTCCAAAACAAGAAAAACTTATCCTTTTTTCACCAACGAACGACTAGCCAATTAATTATGCACCAAAGAAAAAAATTTTAAAAAATTTTGATGTTACATAAAAGATGTTACACATCCAATTAAAAATATTATTTCAAACTTTCATAGAAAGAAATTGAATATGAGCCATCTTCTTGTGATTGTTACAGTAGCCCACCATATCTTAATAGAACAACAATATTTCTATTAGTTTCCAAAGTAAAGTTTAATTTCAAAGAGAAATTCTACTAAATTATTAGTAGGAAGTTGTCTTATCATTATCCAAAGAAAAGGAAGCAATGCATCCTTGATTCTTTATAATATTCAAACCTTACCATATCCAATTACTCCCCACACTTAATCCAATACCTCATCACTATAAAACCTAAAGAATCCCCATCACAATTCTCAACAAGCTTTTTAATTTTTTCCAATCACATTCTTTCTTTATTTTCAAAATTTTTAAAAATACTTGGAAATCATTCAGCAAAGGCCGTCATTAAATTTATTTACTGACGTAAGATATCTTCAGTATGTTCTATCATTTTCTTGGTGTGTCATTCCCCTCCAAAATTTTGGCAAATTTTGTGGAAACCCGACGTATAAGTTACTTTTCATCAGAAAATCATCGATATTTACCGACAATTTGTGTATTCCATCAGTAGTAATGATCGTCAGTGAAAATGAATTTTTTGGTAGTGTAACAAAATACATATATATGGAAATATTTGTTGCTCTTAGTTTCATATTGTTAGCACGACTAGCGCATAAGTACACACCGAAATATAGTGTTTTTCGTTCATTTATTCACTCACATTCTCTATCTCTCTCCTTATTTATTAAAAGCATGGAGAGTATTCTAATTCAAAAGTTTTCTAGTTTTTAAAACTCTTATTGTTGTGCAAAAGTTCAGAATGAATCATTATTGGACTTAAAACAAATAAACAAGATAGTGCGGGATAATAATATGAAAGTAATAAAGAGAAACACAAAGAATTTACGTGGTTCAGTCAATCGACGCATGTCCACGGACGAAAGAGAAACAAATCCACTAACTTACTATACAGAACTACAGAATAGAGAAAACTCTCTCAACCCACGAAGCTCAAAACCCAAACTACAAGTATTTCAAAGAAACCCAACAAGAATGGCTCATTAGGCCCATAATTGGGTTACTAGCCTATACTTAGAAAAATGACCCAAGTCTTACATGTTTCTCATATTTAAAAGGCTTAACCCAAGCTCTTTCATATAGGAATAATTACAATAGTTGTTTTAATGGACATGCAACGTGAGAATTACAACAATACTACTTTAAAGATGTTTCCTAATCCAGATCAGCATGAGCTAGGAATCAAAGTGAATCCCTTAATAAATATCAACCTTGAATTAGAAATATAAGTTAAATCCTAACAAATCTCCAACTTGACTTGTATTCTAAAGAACACAACCAATTTTTAATTTTTAGCTCCACTTTCTCCAAACAAAATCCCGATGACCAATTGAGAATATTCAAATATTAAGGATATCCTTCTTCAAGCACGTAGCTTCCAAATATCGCCCTTAAATTGTAGTAATTTCTTTGTACTTTCTTTTTTCTCGACAAGAAAAAATCTTCTCAATGCCATGCTTCAAACAATAAGAACAGTCTGGTTTATGAGATGGCTCTGATACCAATTTGTTGGATCTAAAACAAATAAACAAGATATCGCAGAATAATAATATGAAAAGCATAAAGTGAATACACAAAGAATTTATGTGGTTTGTCCAATAGATCTACGTCCACGAGCGAAGAAGAAACAAATTTACCAACTCACTATGGAGAATTACAATGCAGAGAAAGCTATCTCAACACACAAAGCATAAACCCCAAACTACAACAATCCTGGAGAGATAGGCCCAACAATGAGGTTAGGCTCATAATTGGGTTACTAGCCTATAGCTTGTCAAACGATCCAACCCTTACATGTTTCTCATATCTAAAAGGCTTAGCCCACCCTCATTTATATAGAAAGTATTTACAATAGTAGTTTTAATGGACGAGCAATGTAAGATTACATCAATACTTCTTTAAAGAAGTTTCCTAATCCTAATCAACATGAATTAGGAATCCAAGTAAATCTCTAATAGATCCCCGCCTTGAATTGTAGGAATATAAATCAAATACAAACAATTATATTTCTGAGGGGATGGAGTATTTGTTTGAGAAACGTACACGAAGTACAAAAAAGAACCTATTTAGTGGAGGTTTCTTTGTGGTGGTTATTAAAACATCCCTAAATGCTTTAATTTGAGGTGGATTTGTTAACCGCTCCTAATAAGCCGAAAGAAAAAAAGACTGAAAGTTCAAGCATCAAAGAACTCTTTCCTTTCACTTCTCAATAGACTTGGAATTTTTGTTTCACGTATCGGGCGTGCTAGTGCTTTATATGTACTTTTCGAAAAGGAGATGGGTAATTTTTAAGGCAACCATTGAATCTATAAGCTCTATATTTGCAGTAAATATACATAACATTCTGAAGTCTGAGGTTTCCAAACTTAGCAGAGATGCATTTTAGCATTTGAAATCCCTGTTAAAGGGTTTATTGTATGTGAATTCTGACCAAGCGCTTATTTTATTCCCGAATGGAACTACTCTGGTGCCATAATAGTACAAGGCCTTATTTTTACTCTGGCGGGCACAAATTTGATGATGATCTTTTCTGTGTTATTAGAACAGTAAAAACCTTTATCAAAATTATTTTTAGATATTATGCTAATTTTATTATCAAAATTACTCTGCTTTCAATTTTGCACCTGCAACAGATTTTCCTGTCATATTTCCACCAAGTTTTAGCAGCCTAAATTAGTGGCCCAACCCCTATTTTTTGCTGCATAGACTGTCCATCTTTTTGTTGCGTTACATCAACAACAGTTTGGTAGTTTCCAACTTGCATATTTCCATAGATTCAACCCAGTTCAGTAGCTTGAATCTAGAATTCTGTCATGAAGATGACTATAGAATTTCTACATTTAAAAATATCATAAATTTATCTCTTATGCTATGTTTTTCATGAGGCATTTGGATTCTTTTCCTCTTGTTAGTCTTGTACAACTAAGTCCACACCTATATATTAGTGTTTGTAGACAAACTTTAACAAGTAAATAAAAGAAAAGCGTCAAGTCCCTAAAGATTTATGAGAGTCTTCAATCATAAATAAAATAAAGAAAGTTTTGTAACTGTGTATGTTCTTAAATTCTTCTATTCAATGTTAAATGGGTCAAGAATGCTGGTACAAGAAAAGGTTTTAGACCACTACTGGAATTCAACGATGATGATATCCAATCCAACATGTATGCATTTGATTATGCATATTATGAATAATTCATCTTCCGTATTCTCAATGCTCCATGAATCCACACATATTAAAGAAATCCAATGTATTTCCCCATAGTGCAATCAATTCTACAACATAACTAAAGGAGGATTTTATTTAGTTCACCTCAATAAATGAATGTTTCCATATTTCGTACCATCTTATTCCACATTCTTATAATTTTATTTGAAGCCTCAGATTGAAAATAATGCTCATGTAATTTCTCTGATCTCCCTCTTGTAAGGTTTGGCTTCTTTCTCTACCACCCATATGTTTTTATACAAAAGAGTTCTTTAATTCTTAGTTCTTACCGTTCCAACAACATGTTCTATGATTCTGAGTGTATATTTTCTCGACAAACTTTGTCAAGTTGTCACCTTTATTTGGACGTTTTTCTGTACATATAGTTTTTGACTCAAAACTTATCGATGGCGTGACAAATGTTTACCATATACCAAATTTTCAACAATGAATGATAGTACTTTTTCATGCCCTTTTGTTTTCTTAAATGTTTATTTATGTAGAAACTAAAACTCTCCTTCTGCACATATATGATCGCTCTTTGCTTAACTTCCATGTAGGACTTCTTTCTAGGTTACCTTTTTCTATCAACAGTAGTTTTTGGTACGATAATATAGTTAATTCTTTGCATGAAATTTTTGTTGTAACTTTCCTTTATTTCTAACAGAATGGGTTCTCAAAAACTTTTCATTCTTTATTATCTTACCTAATGAAGTAACTGAAGTATGTACTGCTCTGGATTTGTCCCTAGTTGTTGAATATTTTTATGGTGTTTGTTTCCAGGAAAAGTAGTGCATTCTAAAGGGGCGCTTCTATGTATAGAGAGCAACAAGGTCCCTATATAATATTTTGTATTTGATCCTTACCCAAAGCTCTAGAGTCGTCATTTTTTCTATAGCACTATACTTTTGATCTCATTTTCACTTGAAATATCTTGCAGACATCATCAACATGGGATATGGCAAGCCAAAATTGGCCATGTAGTAGGGAATAAGGATTTGTAGCTTCAGACATTTAGTAAGTCCTTTATTGTTTGGTGTTTCAAAGGTCAGAATCTGTGAAAGTTTAAATATCATCATGATTATAAATGTTTCAGCTTTCATGCAAATCAGATCCATTTATATCGTGTGGAAAACAATTTTATGTCTTAATTTGATTTTGTTGTTAAGCTTGTATATATCAATCTCTTAGATTATATATTCATCCTATTTCTATTCTAAATTTAGGTACCATTTTTGTTTTTTTCCTTTAAAGTAAAACTTAGATGGCTCATGTCTTAAACGGTGCAGGTTGAGTTACCTCTCTAGACATTTCTAGGTTTGGTTTATTTTCGGTGATGTAAAATGTTGGAAACATATCTTCACTACAGGAAAAAGATGAACATTCCATCGCAATTCGGTCGCAATTTTCACTTTTGCGATAGAATTGCGACAAAATACTTCGGTTGCTAAATGTCCGTCGCAAGCACACCTCTGCGACGGAATTTTTGTCGCTCAAAAAGTTATGAGACGGAATAGCGACGGTCCATCGTGAAGTTCAGATCGAAGACGACATGAAGAAAGCTCTGTCTCAATTCGGACACAATTACTAAGTCTGTTTCCGTGGCTATTCCGTCGCAAATATTAATTGTATGATGAAAAGTTTAGTCGCAATTCTGTCGCAACTATATATATATTAATCATCAAACATTTGCTAAAAAGAATCATGAAAATAAGAAAAAGATGTAGAAATAACATTCTTATAACAAAAATTATCATTTAAAGATACTTAAAAATTATCATTTCATTCGGGATAACAAACAAAAAACTGAGTCTTAAAATTATATAGACCACTAATTAACACGACAAAAAGAAGGAACATAAGAATCTAGCTGCTAAGTTACAAATTCCATAAGCAACCTTAAAACCCACATTACCCTGCACAATGCTCATCCATTTCCTTATAAGTTTCAAAATGGACAAACCATATCAAAAGACAATCTCAAGAACAAGCATCATATCCGTGTTAAATGAAATTATCTCCCAGAATAAAACATTCATCATCTAGCAAATATGGGTTATCTTGAGGGAGAAGGAATTATGGAAATTGAAGGAAAAGTCTCCTAAAGATTCCTATTTTATACAATTTTAATGACAAGCGACAGTCTCAGCTACACTAGCATACATATTTCATATAAACATATAAACAAATGGTCTCAACAAAATCAATAGAATAACCAACAGGAAAATCATCATGAATGACGAAATCTGCAATCATGAATAACACAATCTCCAACCATTACCATGCACTTGGCAAGAAAATAACTATATTTCTAAATTGGTACCATTTACGTGAGAAGCTACGTCAATTCAAACAACAAACTAAAACTAGGTCCTAAAATTTATCTAGAACCAAAATCAACACAACAAAAAGAGGGAACATAAAAATCTAACTACTAAACTTACAAACAATAAAAGAAAGCTTACACCCCTCTTTCCATTGTACAAGGTTCATCGATTTCAATCAAAAGTCTCAACGTCCCCCAACCAGGAACTCGGCAAAACTTTCAGGTAAGGAATATAGTTGCATTGCATCATCTAACATCCCGCATTGGTTGATCTCTTCACCTTCTTGCTTTTCCTCTCTGATATTGCCTTTGCAAATGTATCCACGATTCTCTACTGAGATTCAAGAATCATAGTCCGTTTCATCTTCATCTCCATCTTCAAACGTAGTAGCAAATAATAGCAATCAAATAACAGCAACTTGCAGCGAAAAAAAAAAAAAGAGAAAGCAGCAATAGATAATACGTAGCAATACAGAACTGGGCACAACTAATTAAGCACAACAACAAAGAAGAAGCATAAAAATTTTGAAAGGATAGAGTAGAGAATTAATTTGAAAAGCAGTTCTCTAATAATTAACTACTGTATTCCTATTAAATTATCTACGTGTATGCTCAAAGAAACCCGCAGCATGCCACTCAAACAAGAGGTTACAGCCTCAACAAAAGCTCAAGGGACATAACATAATTTATATAACGAAACAGAAATTTAAACCCAGGTGAAGAATAAAGAATGTATTGGAATACTGAAAATAACGATGTCTTCCCTGGAGATTACAGGTACCACTGCACAACAGAAAAGTCACACGAGGTTCTAAGAGACAAGACAAGGCAATGTTGATGCCGCAGAACACAGCCAGCGTTTAATCTCCTCTTCGCAACTCCAAAACCCTAAGCAAAATTATGCCAAATTTGGGTCTAATAAGATGAAAATTACCTAATATAGTAAAAAATTCATGAAGAAAATTAGAAATCTCACATAAATTTCACTATATCTCTTGAACCTTTGAATCCCAGCTCGTTTTTGTCTACAATCACAAAAGAAGACGACAGAAGCAGGGGACTAAAGGGAGGAGAAAATGGAAGAGAGGAAAGAAGAGAGGAAGGGAAGTGAGGCGTCGTCTGGGGGGGTGGCAAGGGTCGCAGATGGAGGAGCTAGCTGTGTCATGGGGGAGAGGAGAGGAGAATAACAGTAACGGGTAAGAATAGAGAGGGGGAGGGTTAGGTTAAGGTGATATAACCTTTAGCCAAAAAAAAAAAAATTGAAGAAGCGACCCAATAAAGACTAAGTGGTCGCTATATTTTTAAAAAAATTGTGACTTTTAGCAGATTCGTTAGTATTTCGTCGTAATTTTTTGAATTTTGTGACCAAAATTTCATTCTATCACTAGCTCGGCCGAAATCTTCTAGTGCGTAAATCGTGGTTGCAATTCCGCTGCTAAAATTGCGACGAAAAATTTTAATCACTAATTTTGGTCGCTATTTACGATTTTTCTTGTAGTGCTTGAACTATTTACCATATAGCTGATGCACATTATGTTCAACCTTGTACGGTTTTTCTTTTTTTGAAAACAAGTTCATACTATGTAGGTTAAAGTACCGTTGTTATCTTTTCATCTTGGTCTAAGGCATCTGATTTATATAATATATTTAGGGTAGAAGGGGCTTTGAAGCCCCTCAACATACTCAGCAATCCATGAAAAAGCAGACAATATGCAAGGGAAAAGTGACCATGTTTAGTTTTATTTCACCTTAGTTTTATGACTTATATAGATTTATGTTGTTTTGTTATAAGTGCTTATAAAAAAAATGTTGCTTTGTAATATGTACTTTTTAAAAAAATGAACATTCTATTATACGTACTCGTACTAAATATTTTACCTTATGGATTATAAAATTTTTTTTGACATTTCTTATCTTTGTATTGTTATATTTAATTATTAATTTAGGTTCTAATTACATTGTGGATTGACAAAAAAACAAAAGCCCGCATTGTACCAAAATTCTACTATAAAACAAGAATTAGCTCCTTTCTTAAAAATTAAATTACTTATGAAAATATACTAGTTAAGAACTTATTAAATTACGTGTATTTGATAAAATATTTTAATTAGGTTTAATAATAATTTTTACAACTTACTTAATTATTTACGTGCTTAATTGTAGTTAAATATTTTAAGTGAACATTTTAGGCTTGAACTCAGTACTCTAATATATATATAAATATAATATTGCAGAAGATGCACTACTTAATTTTTAACCGGTCGGGTTAAGTTGGGTGCTCCTGATTTGAGCCTCTTTTTTAATTTTAAAAAATGAATTACTGATTGACCAAAAAATCCGTCCTAAAAGTTATCGACAAATTTTCTCTCACTGACCTTGATTGGTCGGTAGGTGCCATTTATTGACCAAATAGTCGATCGTTAATCGTTATCTTTCTTGTAGTGTAAATAAATGATTGTAGAACATTGTATTAAGATTTTTTTCGATTTTTAACAGTTGAATTTTCGCATATTTTCATTTGAAGTTGTTGAAGAGTAGAGAGAGTGGAAAGAGAAAGTGGAGAATTTTTTTTAATTTTTTCACATGTCCTTTTTCAACCGGCTTTCTCTATTTATATAGATGAACTATTTTTGAACTTCTACCTATGTCCTATTACCATTACCTGTGACGGAATTAAAACACGAAGTCACATGTAACAAAGGTGTTTAACGTTTGTATAATAATTTTAGAACATTAGGCGGGGTAGACTTATTTTACCTCACCTAATTCCATCACGGGCGATTGTAATATGATATAAACAAAAATAGTTTATGTATATAAATAGACAAAAATAAAGATGATATATAAAATAAGAAATGAATGAATAGTTCATCTATGTGAATAGATAAAGATCGTGTATAAAAGGAAAAATAAGTGAATAATTCATATATATAATGCCAGTTTATATATTACCTACTAATTTAACTGAAATGTGAAACCTAGCATAAGTATAATCAAATTTTACCGTTTCAGAAAAAGGTAAGTTGAGTTGAGATATAGTAAAATTAAAATAGAATAATTAGTAAATTTGACCTTATAGCTATTTATTCCGTTTTAATTTGGTCCTAATCTATTTTTTTATTCATTTTAGTTGCTTTCTTTGTCCTTGAAGAATTTTCCTTGCTTATTATATCCAAACTTGGTTCGATATCTTTTATTTATTCATTTTAATCTTACAATTGTTTATCTTTGATATTTTTAGGCTAAAATATTATTGCATAAATTGTAAATTGGTCCTTCAAAATATGAAAATGAGCAAATTGAGGACCTTCAATTGTAAAGTTCACTAGAAATTCTTTAAAATATAAATATCTCATTTCACTTATGTAAAGAAA
This sequence comes from Catharanthus roseus, assembly GCA_028651295.1. Lineage (NCBI taxonomy): Eukaryota > Viridiplantae > Streptophyta > Magnoliopsida > Gentianales > Apocynaceae > Catharanthus > Catharanthus roseus. The sequence continues at coordinate 1,159,537 of JAPQWS010000142.1, read as the reverse complement.
TCGGCAATCTTTTTCATTTTGAAGGATTCTTTAGAGGACTTTGCCATTTGAGGTTGTTAATTGACACAAGGACATAATTTTTAAAGACCAATTTTAATTTATCTAATAATAATTAATTTCTTATTTTTGAATTGGCCAGAGAGTTGGTAATCAGTAACTGGTTTCGTGGCAAAAATTTTATCAATCAGTTATCAAATCAAAATTGATAGATTATCTTATAATTTGTATCGAATTTGATACTACTTGGTTGGGTACTCGTACTGTCGCTATTCTTAATTTGAGAGGTTGAAGATAGTGAATTTGTAATTTCTTTTAGAAATTTGGGTTTACATTTTGGCTCTAAGTAGTGCAATGAGATTGAGTATTTGGAGATTGACCATTTAAATCCTCACAAAAGTGAGGTCAAGGACTTAATTCATATGTTTTTTACATTTTGAAGGATTTTTTTTAGAATTTTACAATTCGAAATCCTCAATTGACATTTTTGCATTTTTGGGAGATTAATTTAAAATTTTTATCTAAAAATATTTTGCTCAAAAATATTAAAGATAAATAATTATCGGACTAAAATAAATAAAAGATATACATAATAATTAATTATTAGATTAAAATAAATATAATCATGTTATAATGAATAAATAATTATAAAATCAAATTTGCTAATTAATTATTAGAATATAACTTTGGCAAGTGTCATCATTTGACTAGTAAATAATCTTCTATTACTAAATTTATAAGCATTTAGCAAATGTTACTATTTACATAATAATATCTTACCATATTTGTTATAAAAGTAACTTATAGAATATTAAGTGTCAAATTTAAAATAGTAAAGTTTCATGTAAAATTGGTAAGATTTTAAAATTGCAAGATAATATTTCAAATTTACTATACTCATTTCTTAAATAGAGTACTAAATGCAACTCGGAATTTTATAATTATAACTCGAAAAAATTCAAAATTTCATTTTTTTACAGAAATTTCCTCTCTCTAGAAAAAACTCTCTGAATTCTCTCTAGAACTCTCCACTTCAATTTCAGATCTGGAAGATCCGACCATCGAAATTCAGAAAAAATGTTAGTTCTTCAATCTATACTCATTTATTTACAATTTTAACGGTTTAGATCATGAAAATATGGATTAAATTGTTTAAAAATCACAATTTTAAAATCGAAAAATTTCTGCCCTGAAGGTGGACTTTTGCTGGCCTGCGCGAAAATCCATCGTCACTTTCGCTCGGTCAAGCAAAAGTCCGTCACTTTCGCTGCTGGTGGCGATCATGCAAGTGAACTTTCACCAGGCTGGGCGAAAATGCATGGTGATTTTCGCCAGCCTGGGTAAAAGTTACCTTCTAAAATTTTTTTTTTTGTTTATTTATTTTTTTGTTCAAAATTATTAATAGTAAGAAAGGGAAAAAATAATGGATATGAAATAATAAATCTATCTCGTGAATAAATAATAAAATAATAATAAATATAATATTATTTAATTGTATATATGTAGAATAAATTATACATGTTTGAAACTATTTTTTTTTTTATATTTATGTGTTTAATGTGACAATGTGTTATGTAATTGCTCAACAATTTGAAAACTAATCTGAATTGATCGTTATTTTTTGCCTTAGATTTTAGGGTTTTGGATTTAGGGTTTAGGTAGTAAATAATAATAAATATAGTGAAAATGAAATATTAGTAAATAGTATAAAATAAAATAAAATAAAATAGTGGAAATGAAACATAGTACATCCGACCTCCCGTCTACCCCTACCCCCTTCCTGCTGGTTTTTACCATGATACAGGTGCACTCGGGTCTTCTACCCAACCACCGCCTGTACCTTTTAGATCTCGACCTCCCCACCCATCACACCTTCCTCAGACCCGTGTACCCTATGAGGCATACGGATATGCATATCCACATTCATAGCCACCACCCGTAGTGTATGATCCGTACCTTGCTGCTCCTACTGTATATCCACATATTCTATACAGATCTTTAGCTCAAGAGCCTTTGATTGAGTTTAGTGGTCATGCGAGTTAGTTAGGGGCAGAGTTTTTTGAGCAGATGGTTGGTGCCGTCCAACTCGACTCTTCATACAGCACTCATGGTTATACTGCCAGATATTGTGGAGTTTCATCTTTCGAGCCTTTCATTGGGAGGCGGCATTCAGCAAATTTAGGTGTTGAGGCTGATAGGGGTTTAGGCGAGGAGCCTGACAAGGTTCGACCCGTACATGCGAGAATTGATGATGAAGATGATGGTAATGGTGACGATGATGATGACGATAAGGATGTTGGAGCTGAACCCGTCCATATAGCACTTGTGGCCTATGCTAGTGGATCTGATGAGCGACCACGTCACGGGAAAGGGAAAGGGTTGACTGGCAGTTTTATGTCGGTCATGAGTAAGATTACAGGGTCTCGTAATAAAAGACCCGATAAAGCTCAGGATGTACCGGCTCCTACACAGAGGAAGAGGGTGAAGGCTTTAGATTGGGAGCAGACAGGGCCAACCGAGGGAGATCCTATTGACCCGGAGCTGATCCCGTCATACAGGGGGCATGTGGCTGGATCGATATGGCGTGGACAGATATTTTTTTACTCTTTTTATTAATTAATTTTTACTAATTTCTCCATTACTTACATTAAATATAATTTATTTAGTAATACGTAAACTGTTTTCAAATAGTAAGATATCAGGGTCAATATTTTTAACTATATAAAAAACAAAAAGTGATAAATAAGAAATATACAAGTAACATATAATAAAGAGATTTAATAACACAATGATCTACTAGAGAACTTATTTATTCGTTTTATACGTAATATTCATTATCAGTACATATGGTGACGTTCTAATCATTGCAATTGATGTTGGGTGCAACGACAATATCACTAAGTATGTTGCTCTCCTCACGGTTTCTATAAAAGACCGTGTAACCCCGTTTTGTACTAAAGCAAAGTACTTCCTCTACCGTATTTCAACTCTGCATCTTGTTCTTCTTAATATTCACAACAACATTATATATTTTTTGTACACTGCATATATTATAAAATTCGTGACATTAACAAAATTAGAAATAATTCTAGAATATATTAATACACTATTAAACATAATTCCCTTCTGACTTACCTAAGTGCACAACTAACATCTTATTCACGGAAAAATAGTAGGATGTTTTAAGGCGGCACATGACTCTTCCTGAACTGCTCAATCTGTTGCAACTGCTCCTCCATAAGTCTTGCAGCCTGAGCATAACCGTGATTGTAAACAGCTCGTTTATGGTTGTGCCTCCCATTGTGTACGAACAATTGCCAATTCTCAGTTGTAGTCATTTGCTCTCCCTTTAATTTAAATGGACACTGACATTTTTTTGTCCCGTAAGGTCCCTACCTTTTCATTGGAACTTCTTCTTCTACATCGTCAACTATTTGTTTCGTCTTTTTTCTAACTGAACCTCCGCACTCGCAAGCCAATGTAACATATGGTTGACAGTCAGATGTTCTTGATTTCTGATACCGATTGAAGATCAAATATGTGTTGACTTTCATCGCAGTTTGTTTTGCCCAGTCTACCAACTCATCCATCGAATTAAAAATTCGATCTGTTGTGAATAAATTTCCATGATCAATATATTCTTTAGGTTCTAAAAATTTTTCAAACGTATTTGCATCTTCATTACTCTGTTAATGTACCAATAAAAAAATTACCAATACAAAAAAAAAAAAAAAACACAAAAAATAGAAATTCCTAAACCCAAAAATTAAAAAAAAAAAATCGAACACTTACACTTAGATGGGCGAAAAATAAGCACACTTTTGCCAGACTGGGTGAAAGTTTGCTTGTTTTTTCGCCCATCTGGGCGAAAGTGCTCGAAAAACTGGAAAAAAATTTTAATCAATTTTCTTACCTCAAAACAAACATTCTTGCTCCAAATCTTCAAAATGATCCATATGTTCTTCAATGTTAGGTTTAATGTTGAAAGTTAGTGTTTATTTAGAGAGTAGTTAGAGAGAAAATTTGTAGGGAGAGAAAGTGAAATGTTTAAAATGAAGTTTGTTCGAATTATCCTTATATTTATGAGTTGCATTTATCGACCCCTTTTAAATTTACTAAAAAACTTATGAAATATAAAATATTACATTTTTATTAAAGTAAAATTTTGGTTATCGGTCAAGCACTTTTGATGGCATGGCACAATTAAGGAGTGCCAAGTTCTTGGCCCAAAAAAAAAAAGAAAAAGTATTTAAAGTATGTTGGGTGCTATAGAATTAGAATTGGAATTCTTTTGTTTGATTGAACAATTAGTTATGAAATTAAAAATTCAATTCCTATAAAATTCACCAATTATAAATCAAAATTAAAACTTAAGAATTATAATTTTAATTTTACAAGATTTTTATATTAATCAATTTCATTATTAATTTTTATATTTTTATATTCATATTTTCTCAATACTTACGCACAATTTCTCTCCAAAACTTATGACCCTTTCCTCACTAAAATCGACGACACTCTTTTTCTCTAAAATTAACAATACTCTCTCTTTAAAGTTCACGGAACTCTGAAAAATTCATGAAATTTCTCTCTCTAGAATTCGCAGTAATTTCTCTTTCTAAAAATTCACAAAACTTTCTCTCTCTAAGTTTCACCAAACTTTCTCTTACTAAAATTCATGAAACTTTCTCTCTTTAAAATTTACGACACTTTTTCTTTCTAAAAATTCACAAAAATATCTCTAAATTTCAGAATACTTTCTCTCACTAGAATTTACGACACTTTCTCTTACTAAATTCATGACATTCTCTCTCACTAAAATTCACGACACTTTCACCTCTAAAATTTATGATACTTTCTCTCTTTAAACTTTACAACACTTTCTCTTTTTAGATTTTACCGTAATTTCTCTCTGTAAAATTCAAACTCATTTTCTTTCCCTAAATCATAAAGACTCACATGCTCATTTTTATGTCTCGTTCTTATACATATACAAATTCTGACTATTATATATTTAAATTTTTGGAATTCTACTATTATAATTTTCTTTTTTACTTCGGAACAAAGGAATTAGAATTATAAATGAATTTCATCACAATTTTATAATTTTATCAAACAAAAGAATTACAATTACAATTCTTAAAAAAATTTATAGAATTCTAATTTAATAGAATTCCAATTCAATTTTAAGAATCGAAGGAAACTTAAAAGACTTGCAAAATCCTTGATTAGAATCTACTCTTTGATGTAATTCTTGTCCTTTAGGCAGATCTTACATAATAAAATTTATTCACTGCAGGAAAAAAGGAAAAACTGGAAACTTTGCCACATAAAATTAGTTAAGATGGCCATCGAAATCTTGAATAAAATCCAGTTTGCGATATTCTGCCAATGCCCACGTTGGAAAAATGTTCTTATGTGAACCATAGTGTATTATGCAGTTTCCCATTGAAGCACCTGTTATTTCCTGAAAAAAAAAATTATTTGCATAATTACTAAAATTTAAGCTTATTGAGAATATATCCCACAATAAAAGAATGAAAAATATGTTAACATCTTTCCATTCCTTGTAACGTACGCTAGAATAGGTATGAATGGAAAATGTAAAGAAGCAAATATAGACTTCAATTGAAGGCAAGGGCACCAATAGTAAAGCAGGCAAAAGGACTTTTTAAAAAAACAAAAAGACAAGGCAAAACCAAGCCTTCAACAATTATTTGATGTAAAAAAATCATAGACTGCAAAACTAATTAAGCTCATGTTTTTGGCGAATTGATTTTTCTTTTTTTTTTTTGTTCTAAAGAAACTTTAGATTTTGTAAGATCGAAAAATATATCTCAATGGTAGTAAGATTAAATCAAAGAGATTGTTACGTTGTCTTCATTGTAGTTCGAATGAATTATTTTAATCCGATTTAATTTATAAAAGATGTCGATTTGTAATGTAGGATCTTTTGTAAAGATCTTTTATGAAGATAAATTTTAGACTATAATTATGTTATATTGTGACTTTATTAATTTTATATAGAATTCAAAACTTTTTTTCTTTTAGAGGAAAAGATTAAGTCTACAATAAGGACATATAATTAAAGTTTATATATATATATATTTCTATATACTTCTCAATTAAACAATCCATGCTCATAGGAATAGGCGGAAGCTTCACATATTTCATTAATGCAACCATGTCAATTCTTTTGTATTCTTGTTTTTTTAAGTAGTTTTGCCTTTTCGGCAATTTCACTAATCGAGATAGTGGAAATTAATTAAAAGAATTTGATGAATAAAGAAAAGAAAAAAAAAAAGAAACCTAATATGAATCCCCATTGAAAGTTAACTATTATAACTAGAGCTTCCACCAAAATTATTATAATTATTGGAACTATTTCATAATGTAAAAACATCAGGAACTAGTTCAAAGAAACCTTACCTGTTGAGGGAAACTCCCATCATCCCTCTGTGAATTGATTAGTAGCAATGCAGCCTTATGTATAGGTTTTGGATATCTGTTTGCCTGCTCAAAATTGTGAGAACACTTGTGATAGCCATTTTTTTTAAAGGGAAAAACTTTACTTTATTAACTAAATGATAGTAAATCAGTCATAGTGGTGTGGTTGAAAGAAGGAACCTTACCTCAAATGATTATTCAAGATACATGTATCCCTATTTTTTGTTTAATAAATAAAAAAACTTGATGCTTTTAAAGTGTTCAAAACAGAAGTAGAGAAACTAAAGAAAATTCAGATCAAAATTGTAAGATATGATAGGGGTGAAGAATATTATGAAAGGTAAAAAAAAACGACAAGCTAAAAGTCCATTGCTGAGTTCCTTAAAAGTTGTTGAGAAACGGATGATTTGGTGCTTTGATTTAGGAAAACATACAAATACACATATGTTAATATCCTTCATGTAATCGATTAGCATCATGTGTATTAATTAATTGTACAGCTTAAAAGCTCGGCCATTCAGCCGTTTTGCAATCAAGTTTTTGGGCAAAAATGATTCGTTTTTCACAAATTCCCAATTTGATAGTATCAAGTTTTACGGTATCAGAGCTCATCATGACCACTGAAAAAATTATTGAGATCGTTCTCATATTAGAACAGAAATATGATGAAAGAGATTATTTTTACGTGGCACCTAATGACGGACCAAGAACTCTAATGACTCTTGTTCAATTGAAGGACAAGAATTTTGACGAATTGATAGATGCAATTGAAATGGCACTCGAGTCCAAAAATTAAATTATGCTTCTTTGATGAAACTATATCACAACGTAATGAGGATGATGCTAAGTACAAAAGATAGAAAAAAATTAACATAATGATAGGTTGGTGAATTTTGAATATCATTGAACTATCTTTGAGGGCTTCAATCATGAGGACAAGAATTGTGAAATATATATAGCATGAGTTGTAACAAAGATTTCGCACACAGAACGACCTTGTTATTATAAATTGAAGGCAGCTGTCATGGATTATAGACAAAATTAAAGGGCACGACAGTGGTAATATATTTCGCCAAATTGAAACAATTGTTGGATGAACTTGCAAATTATGAATGAATGGATGTGTGGGATTGTGAGAAAACAGTGAAAGAATCAACTAAGGGGCATGAGAAAGAAAAATTGCTGCAATTTCTTTTTGGCTTGGATACCTCTAATTGTGGAACGATTCGCTCCACAATTTTGGGGTAGATCCTTTACCAAATGTCAACTAAACATATTCCAAAATAATACACCAAGAACATGTTAAAAATATGGACAAAGAGAGATTAATTAGGAATCACCTGCTCAGCGCGTATAAGAGCCATTAAAGCCCAAGATGTTTGTACCAAATTTGACTTATTTTCTTCCAGTTCGGTGTATTCCTGTTACAACACGAAGTTTTGATGAATGAATTAATTACTAGAAAAATAAGCATAATACATATGATGACAATTCAGTTTATAACTATCACATATTATAAGTAGAAGGATAAAAATTAAGTTTTCTTCTTATAAATCTATTGAGAAGGCTGCATATTGAAATAGTATGTCGATTAACAAAAAGTTTTTTGGAAATCAAATATTATTTCCATGAGGTGGGTCAAAATGAGGATAAAATTATCAATATAAAGAAAGTATACTTTTTGCCTCATATTTTTATAAATATTTTTCACATTAAATGATATTTTTACCTACATTAACCCAATTAATTAGATAAATCCTTATCTTTATATCATCACTCGTCTATTAATTCTTACCGTATTTGCACATGAAAGGTAGCTTTCTCCCCAACCACCATCTTCATGTTGCTTTGAAAGCAAAAAATCGCAGGCTTTACGAACAATTTTACTGTTGCGACATGTTTTCCCAGATGCTGCTAAAGCTCCTAATGCTAGCCAAGAGGCATAAGTAAAACATATAGCCCAGAATCCACACCTAACATCAAATTCATTTCATCACAAGGGAAATGAGCAAATCACCCATAAATGTTCGTTAACAATTTGTTTCTTTAATTATCATAAACTTTTATTTCATTTTTCTATACATATGAACAAATTTTTAACTAGAGAGTTTGACAAATTATGTGTTATTTAGTAAAAATTGATTAAAATAATCATGCACAAATCATTTGCTCATCAGAATAAAGTAATTTTTACACTTATGTGCTTCATTTACGTCGTTCTTTCAGTAAGTACATGACTTAAGCATGATTATTTTAGTTGAATTTTGTCAAATAATAGATAATTTGTCAAAATTAATTGTTGAAAAATAATTTGAGGGCGTAAAAAGATGAAATAAAAGTTTATGCATAATTTAACAAAAAGTTAAATTATTGATGTGTATTTATGACTATTTGCTCTTTGGGAAAATATTTATAATCTCATGTTTAATTAGAAAAGTGTTTTGATATTAAAATGATAAAACTAATGACCTATCCATATTATACCAATTTTCTTTTCTCTCCTATTAAAAAACCATGAAGACTTCATTATCATTTTCTAGATTTTTAGCTTTTATATATATTATATAAAAAAAATTTCATTGGTTAAAATATTTTAGTCATAAAACAAATCTAACTAAACACAACTCCATCATCCCTATCTCAACTCAAACACCACTTACCTACATTCTCTATCTCATCTCTGCAGTAATTTCAATCTTTAATAATATTTTCATTCTTCAAAAGAAATGAGGCTTCATCTTGTTATATAAGTTGTGATTCTTCTTTGATATCCTGATTATACGTAATTTTAATGTATGCTTATTCATTTTTTGTTCTAATTCTTAATCATAATAGTTATAGATTTTGAATAATGTTTAAATGGATACATCTTATTTTAGAATTTTTATTATGGTTAAGGGACATTGAATATATTAGATGAAAGATGCTAAGTTGACTTGTAAGAATTATATTCATTTGAGAGCAGATTTTTATGGATTTATCAAGTCTATAATGTATATCACGAATTATATATTTAACAAAACTGGATAAATGAAGCACTATCTTTTCTGTTCTCATCCTATATGATGAATTATCAAGCACGTTCATTCGTAAATCTTTCTCTCTCAGTGATTATAAGTGTGGATTAGATTTAAAAATGAAAAAAAAAAAGTATAGAATTTTTTTTAAAATTTAGTAAAAGGTAAATTTGTTATGCTAGAATAAGTGGATACAAGGGAAAAACTAAAATAGTTTTAAACTTATTTCAATTCAAATGCATCCTAAGGTTTTTTATTTTTATTGTGAAGGCTTTTTGATTTTCATATGTACAAGTAGAGAAAACTAAAAAAAAGATTTTGGTTTTATATTTTAATTTTTTTATGCATATGAGGGATGTAGTTTGAACCTCTAGTAAGTGCACCAATGAATCCAACCGAAAGGTGATGACTGCATTGTCATTCCAGGAGATCTTCAAGGAGAATTAGTGGCACAGAGGTTATGACTATGTGGAACAGGTATACATGTACTACTAGGAACTATAAATTAATGGATTATAAATGAAGATATTTTTTTTTTGTAATTAATATCCATCAAATTTATTATGTGTTATATGCACCATGTACACGTTAGATAGTATGAGTTTAGATATACTTTAGATTGTATGAGTTTATATATACTTTGCATGTGCATTTTGTCCTTTTTATCATATTTTTTCATCTTCAATTCTCTATCATCTTAGAAGTATTTTTATCATCTTCAATTTTTTCTAGGGAGATTGTGGGTGTATACTAAGGATGTATAATGTGTTTTTATACAAGTTATCGATTTTTTTTTTTTTTACATGTTGAGTTATCACATTTGACTTGTTTTCTCATATACCAATAATTATTTTTTAAATATAATCATATATAGTAATTAAATTTAATAAATCTATATAGGATAAAAAAAATCTTTTAAATGAAACTTTATTCCGTGGGTTCTGATACTTACCATGAACCATCTGGATTTTGAGATTCTTCAATAAATTTGATGGCCCTTTTTATGGATCCTTTTATTTCTTTGTCTTGATATCTTGGATGTAAGCGATTGAATAATATAAGAGAATGGGCGACTGATGAAGTACATTCAACATACCTAAAAGCACCATTAGTTCAACATGATTTTAGCAATCATTCAAATGAGATTAATTGAGTTCTCTAAATTTGAATCAAATTATTTCATATTAATTAATCTTACTCGTGCTCCATGACAGCTGCTCGGAAAAGTTCAGTGGGATTAAGAACCTACAACATTTCAACGGAAGCGTGTCATTACTAATAGTAACAATTTCTAAAATTATGGACAGTTTATATGAAGTTTAGAATGAATAGAAAAAGACACATACTTCCTCCAATGTTTTTTTTTTTTTTTTTACTTCTCACATTTTGGACATTACATATTTTTATAAAAATACGAAAATTTAGATTTTTTTAGACTATAATACCATTTATTTCAATCATAATCCCTCTCTCCATTATTATTTTTACAAATTTATTTGTTGGAAGAATTTGAAATGTGGAAATTTGTTTTCTTAAGAGAAGGCTCAACGAGAAAAAGTTCATAAAATATTGCATATTTTCACAATGTGCAATTAAGAAGATACAGTAATTAGTGAAATGTGACGAGTAAAAAATTATGGAAGAAGTAATCCCATATCAGAAAAAGCAATATGAGTTAACTTTATCCGAAATTAATTGACTTAATAAAACATAAAATTGTCAACTTAATAAAAAATAAAATTGTCAACATAAGATTAATTGTACTCTATCTATACCCTTGGTAAAAGTACATCCACCCATAAATGATCTTTTTATCCCTGTTGACTCAATCAATTGCGAATCAAATTATCCGTATAATACTACTCAATTCATTTATATGGCTAGCACAAGTAACTCACCTCCAACCATGATGGTAAGGTTGATGGCTCCCAAATGGCAAAGCCGCCGTTCTTACTCTAAACAAAGATTTTGTACAACAAAAATAGCTCAGATGAGTGAAATTTACCAATATGCATGTTTGATGTACTTAATATATAATAGTAACCTTTTTTTACTTTTATTTTTATTTTTACCTGTAAACTCAGCATGAAATCAACAGCTTCATATAGTCTCTCATCTTCAATCTTTTCTCCCACGATGTTAGATGATATTTGTGAAAGTGGAAGTAATGCATTTAATGCTTCAGCAGTGCAATCAGATACTTGCCAACCATGATCTCGATCAGCTAGCATCCAAGCGCCTTTGCATGCATAACGATACATGCTACGAAAGTTGCCCGACGGATTTTTTCGTATCTTAAAATTTATTCCATTATATATATAATATTAGAAATGTAAAAGTTAATAGAATTCTTGATTTTGCATGATGAAGGGATAACTTTTGCAAATTATTCTATGCATTTGGATACACTTTATATTGTGTACCCTGTCATAAAATGTGCATTATATTTCTATAGAATTCTAATAAGATTATTAAAATATGGGTTTGGTCTAATTCACTATAAAAGTTACTTCAAAAGGGCCCCCAAGCCTTATAATACCAAGGATTGAACATTTGGAGTATAAAGTTTCTAGGATTAGACATCTGTGGTTGGCCAACATGGATTTTGCGACCCTCATACCATGTTAAAATATGGGTTTGAGTCCAACTCACCCCCAAAAGATACTGTAAGAGAGGAAGATTGCCAAATTTTATAATGAGTAAATTTTTCTCAAACACTAGCCATGTAAATTTCTCAACAATCATTATAAAACCTACATTTTATTTCTATTGAACCATAACATAGAATCCATGAAACTATAACATAATATACTTTACATTATGTTATTATGTTATGAAACATGAATTCTATTTCTATATAACTGTAATACAACACAAATGAAATCACAAGACAGTTATAACATGCATTGTGTCATGGAATCTTCACTCTAAACACATAACCCACATACTTAACTTTGATATAAGGTAGACCTTATATTGTTTATATTGTGTACTAGATGCATACTATAAGAAATCACGGTAATTTATGATACCTGTGTTTCTTTAATGAAATGGTTGGCATTCTTCAAGGTCTTCCCATATTCATCGATAAGACCACTAGCTATAATTGCTTGAGTGGTGAAAGCAGTGTCCCATAATTGACTACCCATATTCTGCAAAAATAGAAAATAAGGAAAGCCAGATTTCTACCGGATAAAAATAGGGAACTAATAATCAATCAATATAACCGGTGTAATTTTTTGCTTAATTACAATATATTACCCCTTTTTATAATACAAGATTAACTTACCATATTTTGTGTTTCATAATATAAGCCTGATTTTTTTCACATACTTCTTTTCCAAGAATCTCCTTACTCAATTAATATATCCCTACCTACTAATTTTCAAAATTTAAACTCATTCAAATTTGATAAAGTCTTAAAATATGAAGAGAAGAAAGCCAAGAAAGAAGATAAAAGTCTTATAAAAGGGAATTTAATAAAACTAATAAAGGGGTATTGTAGGTATTTATTATAAAAAATATATTAATTTCATATTTTTCTTAATGTATATAAAAAAAATATATTAATATTATATTTTTCCTAATGTGTGTGAAAAAATAACTTAATCCATAAGTAATGAAACGGAAGTGATGTATACCTGCACCTTCATTCCATCCTCGGCAATCCATAAGTAATCAGGAATTCGTGCTAGATGATACTTAAATGCTTTTGAGTTTGGATTTGGATCCTCTGCCCAACAAGCCATCATATGGAAAATCTACAAATATTACCAGACTTCTTGATTTATACATTCATTAGACATTGTAAGAATTTCTGAATGCTGATCATTGAATTTCATGGGTGTTTCCTTCGACAGAAATAAATATAAAAAGTTTCAAAACGTTAAAAAACCTGATAAATAAATTTTATAAATGTTATGAAGGGCCGTCCAACCTAGCTTTTCTCTGGTATCTCAAGATTGTATTAACATATATCATGGAACATTTTTTTATATACTTTCCTAGATTTATTTTTCAAAACTTAAAATTATGTTTTATTTAATACATTTTATTAATAAAATATTATATTATGAATAATATAAATATATTGTTACCCAAAATGTTAATGTTACAGAAGCACGAAAAGTCTTTGTTACTATACGGCGGGGTTGATGCATATTTTTTTAATTACATTTGGGAGGAGCCCTATATTTAAAATTATCCTAACTAATTCATACTCAATTTATGAAGACTCTTTGAGAGGGACTCCTCGTATATAAAAGGTGCACGGTCTAATCCAAATTCATCTTACAGAATGCTTAGAGTTTGACTCATGGGCAGAGCAATGAAGGGGTTCGGGAGGACCTCGACCTTCCTTAAATTTTTTTGTAATTTATATATGGTATAAAATTATGTTCTTTATATAGAAAAATTATTTTTTTTAATCATGACTATCAGAATAAATAAAATTAAATTATTAAGTTTAAAAAATATTAATTTATAATTAAATGAAACACAAAATTTTTGTATTTGAATTTTGACTGTCTAAGAGTTAATATGTAGCTTCACTCTTGATTTGACTCTTACTCCCGCATTAAGTTCTGATTCATAAATTTTGAACATAACACCATATACAGTAATCGAATTCGACCTCTCACTAGCAGTGCGCTTACCAACCCTTCCGAACCATGGAGTTCTTTTTTTTTTTTTTTGCTTGGGAAGACCATTGAGTTTATGCGTTTATATTTATAAAGAAAGAAAAATTGTTGCTTACCTTGTTAACACATCCGAGGTTTACGTATCTGCTGTTTTCATCCTCATAGTGAATAAGTGTGATGGCTCTTTCCAATGCTTTCTCTCTAAGCATGGATAAGGGCCAAACCCTTTGGATTATGGGCTCCGTAATATAGTGAATTATGTCATAAATCACATCCAATAGAAAAGCATGAGGAACCACCACGTCGTCCTCTAAGCAAGAATGCCTTGCTTTATTCCAATTGACTTCGTGATAAGGTTGGTTGTAAAGTTCTTCCCTCAATGAAATAATGATGTCTGTAGTTGGTCCAACAAATTTCTTCCCATACAGATATGAAAGTGGGGTGTATGTATCGCGTATGTAGCACCATAATTTCCCTTTATTAAGGAGAAAACAAAAAGTGAAAAATAAGAGAGAAAGGAAGGGAGAAAGAGAAATAGAATAAATAATTGATAATGTTCGAATAAAAAATCTCTTACTTATTATTAAAAAATATTTTTATTATTAAACTATTATTATTTAATAATTGCATCTTATCAATTTATTAATATTATAATTTTTTTATTTATTACAATATAAAAATAATGTGATATTTAATAAAATTTTTTATTATACTCTTCTATTAAAATTCAAATATTTTAATCAACTTTTGATTCTTTTAACAAATAAATTTATAGAAGTAGTAATAAGGTGAGAGATTAATGTAAAATTCTATCCTATATATAAGAAATTCTTGACAAATAAATAGATATAGAGGTTATACGCATCATACTAATGAATAAAAAAGCTATTCCATAAAATAAAAAAAAATGAATAAAAAGACACGGAGAAACAATAAACATGGGCATGATAATATTCTTTTGGACAATTACCTGCATGAATTGGTAGATATGATGGGAAGGTTAAAAATTCTGGAGGGACAGGATTGCATCCTAACCATTCATATACTCCAAGAACCTAATAGAAATGCAAAATTTGCAAAAATCATATATGATTAAAATGTATAAGTGTGTCACAAAAATGTCTAAATACATCTTCTACAAAAGACAACAACACCGCATTTATTGCTTTTTTTTTTTTTCCACTCTCACGTCTCATCCCTTAAATTTTTTGTTTCCTCGTTTATCACATTTTGAATATCTGGAACTCATTAACCACCCTTACATCAGTCAATAATATATTATGGATAAATTTTGAGAACAAGGTTAATAATTAAAGTAAATAGCCTCACTCTTGAAAAAAAATACAAAATTATAAATATTCTTTACTTATATAGACTAAATTTTCCATAACATTACTCTCTTACATTACTCTCTTGCCTTTTTAATTTATTGTTATTGAAAATGGAGTATTTAGAAATGTATTTCTCTCTCAAACCTTTAATCTCTCGTGTTTACTTCGTAAAATACAGAAAAATATTGAAAATGAAGAATCCACTATTATACTAGGACATAAGAATTAGGAGAAAGGTTAAAATGTTGATAGGACATAAGAATTAGGAAAAAGGTTAAAATGTTGAAAGGAAAGAGAGCTTTCATCAAGAGATCTTATTTGACCTTCAAGAGTTGAATTTATTCTGGCAGCAAGAATTGAGCTTCAAACTAAATTAACGAAATGATTAGGTGTTTAGATCCAAAATAAAAATGGACTAAACTACTCATTAAGTGTAATTAATAATTGCAATTTAAGTTACTAGATAATTGTTTAATTTCAATAATATAGGGATATAAATATATATATATATATAAACATAGTATTTATTACTATCTTGATTTACTAAAGTAATATGTATAATTTAAAACAGAAAAAAAGTATGTTGAGCGACAGAAAAAATATATGAAATGCAAAGTATAATACATGCATTGGATAATTCAAAATAATTAGTACTATGGATTAATTTGTTTCCTTCCTTATTTATTACTCCTCTCATCTTTTATCATTAGTTATTAAGGATTACAATTATAATAGAATTATTTTGCTTTAGTCTTCTCATAAAATCCTAAACTATGTATATTTAGTTTCCTAGTTGTAATTAGTTTTAGTTTCCTAGTTATTATTTATTTACAATTTGTCACATTGATAGGTATATAATGTAAACTACTTTACAATAATAAGACAGAAAACATTGAATTGTTTTCCCCACTGGAAACTTTCATAGTATCAGAGTCAGATTGTCTAAACTCCCATGCTGAGTAATAATAATACTGGTAATGTTGGCAATG
This sequence comes from Catharanthus roseus, assembly GCA_028651295.1. Classification (NCBI taxonomy): domain Eukaryota; kingdom Viridiplantae; phylum Streptophyta; class Magnoliopsida; order Gentianales; family Apocynaceae; genus Catharanthus; species Catharanthus roseus. The sequence goes on along the minus strand of JAPQWS010000142.1, from coordinate 1,143,116 downwards.
ACGTGGTAGAAGAAAGCCATATTCGTAGAATAAAGAAAGATGCCTACTATGTAATATCCTCAGATAGACCCGAACTGATCATAACGACAGTCCAGTTAAAAGAGAATGAAAAAGACAATAATTATACAGAGTGGGCAAAAGAAATACACCTAGCCTTGCGGTAGAAAAAGAAATTGGGTTTCATCGATGAAACAATGCCCATATCGGAAAATGACTCAGACAAAAAAGAAAAATGGTGGGAAATTAACACACTCATAAATTCTTTGATACTCAACACTATTGAGCCTTCTCTCTGATCTTCTATAAATTACTCCGAAAGAGCTGATGAATTGTGGATAGATTTAAAGGAAAGTTTCTTAGTTAGAAGCGGGCCAAGAAAATAGGAGTTGAACGTGGTGTTAGCAAATTGTAAACAAGGAGGAGACTCGAGAAACGTGTATTATTCACATTTGAAAATTTTATAGGATGAATTAGACAATTACTCTCACTCCCATCCACCACGAATAAAGAAATCTTAACTGCTATCATAAATAAAAGAGATGAAGAAAATGTTTTTCAATTTTTAATGGGACTAAACAGTGATATTTACGGTACTGTTTGCTTCCATATGATACAATAGGAACCCATGCCAAAGGTACGAACAGTTCTTGTACAAATTTGTAAACAGGAGCAGCATCATAACCTGGCACGGGCAGTAGACCATGCCGGCGACAGCGCCGCCTTTGCTGTCACCTTCATTGAACAATCATCTTCTTCCTCTTTGAAACCGTACTGCAAACATTGTAGTCGTCTTTTCCATGAAGCTGCGAGCTGCTTCAAGCTTATAGGGTACCTTAAGTAGTGGCCCAAAAGCTCAACGGTCAATGCTCAACGGTCGGAGCAATAGAGGGGCAGTATTTACAGGAGGTTGGCGAGGCAGATCTAGAGACCAACTCTCTTCGGACCGGGCTGGAAGCACCGGGAGACCGCAGCAACAGTTGCCAAGAAGACGAGGCATTAATGCCTGGGCCAACACTGCAACGTCCAGTGTGAAGAAACGGCGTCTGTGGCAATCGACGGCAGCAGCTTGCACAAACCAGCCGAGGGAGTTTCAGCAGAAGCTTCTAGCAGCTCATCAATATCCTTTCCAAATTTAACAAGTGCTAAATAGTCAAAATTATTGACTATTATAAATGACACAATGTCACTCAGTCCGAAAAATTATGTGGTATGTATAATTTATAGATTTTGGATGCAGGATGTTCTAATCATATGACTGGTAAGAAAAATGTTTTGAGTAATTTAAATAATATCTACCCATATACTATAGGTCTACCTAATAGTGCTAAGGCAATTGCTCTGCAAGAAGGAATGGTTTCCTTGAATCCTAAACTCAAACTCCTCAGCGTGCTTTTAATTCCTGAGCTTAATGCAACTTAATTTCTTGTTTTCAATTAGCCCGAGGCTCACAATATTTTATCACTCTTTCTGATAATTTTTGTGTTATACAGGACTGTATTTTGATGAGGCCGATTGGAGTGGATGAGCAAAAGAATGAGATTTTCTTCTAAAAACCTATGCAGCTGTCATCATTATATGCTTTTTCCAGCACTGTTCTTGATTCCGCATATTGTGGCATGTAAGGTTGGGACACCCTTCGGATTTTGTGGTGAATAATTTTTTGGGATTTCCTAAGAATTCTAGAATCAAAACTACTCCTTGCATATTTGTCCGCGTGTTTAATAGACTCGTGACTATTTTCCTTTAAGTAGCAATAAAGCATCTGGAATTTTTTATTTAATTCATTGTGATTTGTGGGGACCATATAAAACTATATCTACTATAGGCGCCTCATATTTTCTTACCATACTAGATGATTACTCTAGGACGATTTAGATATATTTAATTTCTGAAAAAAGTGAAGTCACATCTGTTCTAAAAGATTACTTTGCCATGATCAAAATTCAATTTCACAAAACTGTGAAAATAGTCCAGAGTGGCAATGGCACGGAATTTACATGTCTAAAGTCGTATATCTCTACTTATAGTATATATATCAGACCACTATTACTGTCACCCTACAACAGAGTGGTGGAGTTGAACGCAAGCATTGTCATATTTTGAGCGTTGCTCGGGCTTTGCCTTTTCAAGCAAATTTGCCCATAAAATTTTGGGGAGAATGTGTTCTGAAGGCCGGATATCTTATAAATCGCACACCATCTTCGTTGCTACATGGAAAAACTCCTTATGAGTTGCTACTTGGGAAAAAGCCATCATATTTACACACTAAAAGTTTCGGATGTTTAGCTTATGTCCATGATCCTGATCTACCTAAAGATAAATTCCGAGCCTGAAGCAGAATGTGTCTTTCTCGGTTATCCTCCTCACAAGAAAGGTTGACGATTTTATGATTTAAAAAGGGAAAAGTTCATTTTATCCAGAGATGTAATTTTTTATGAGACAAAGTTTCCCTACAAAGAAAAATCAGATACCCCACAATGTACTTCGAATTTTGCACGCTCATATAATTTTGGGAACAAATTTTGGGCTTACCAGAAAAGGGGAGTGAATTTTTCCATAAAGACAACAAATCAATCCAGCCATCTACTGAAAAAACTCAACCCAGAACTAGTAGTCTAGCGCATGGCCCAACTGCGAGCCCCACAGCCTAGCAACCATCCAATTCAGTGGCCCAGTCTCAACAAGACCCCAGTCCAGTCGCATCTGACCCAACAGCTAACGCGGCCCAGCTCGGACGGTCCAACCCAGCCGTATCCCCTCCAACTACTTGCGCGGACCAGCTATATACGAAGGGCACGTCGTCCACTCCAACCAGCACTGAGGCCCACATTGCGGCCCAATTCGACAGCTCCAAACCACCAGCTCCCACGCCCGATTTAGCAAGTTCTGCGGCCCAATCCACTTTGTTTGGTCCAGCGGCCCTCAACCCAGCAGCAATTAATCCATCAACTGTTGGCCCAGCTGCTCCTTTTCTTTGTCCAAGCCAGCCCACAGAAATACTTGGTACAAGAAAAAGTACTTGCATTAAAAAGGTTCCTACTCAACTTCGAGACTTTGACTGTAATGCAATATGGAAGTCTTTTATATCGCATTCCTCTTCTGCTCCCTCACCCTTTTCGGACTTCTCAGGTATGTCTCTTTATCCTATAACAACTTTGTGGACTATGAAAAATTTTCTTCTTCACACAGACATTTTTTAGCATCTGTGGCCATAGAATCAGAATCCACCACTTACTCTAAGGCAGTTTACAATCCTAAATGGCGCGCTGCCAAACGCCAAGAAATTGATGCACTTGAAAAAAATAGAACATGATCCTTAACATCTTTGCCTCCGGGAAAACGTACTCTTAGAAATAAATAGATTTTCGCATTAAGTATAAGGCGAATGGGACCATAGAACAATATAAAGCCTATTTTGTGATTTTGAGCAGCAAACAAATAACATATATTGATTTTACAGACACTTTTGCCCCTGTTGCTAAAATGGTAACTGTTCGCACATTATCCATTGCTACCGCTTGAAATTGGTTTATACATAAAATAGATGTCCACAATGCTTTTCTTCATAGAGATTTATAGGAAAAAGTTTATATACGGCCCCGCCTGATTTTTACCCATCTTTTCACGGCCAGATTTGTCTTCTAAAGAAATCTTTGTATGGTCTTGTCAAGCTCCTAGGTCTTGGTTCTCCAAACTTACTATAGCTCTTCGGAAGTGTGATTTTTCCCAATCCTATGCAGACTGCTCACTCTTTACATATTCTAAAGATAATATCTTTTTTTGTATTCTCATTTATGTGGACGATTAATTACTTACTGGAAATTTACTATCTTCTATTAATGCCTTCAAAGCTTCCTTAAATACATGCTTTCATATGAAGGACTTAGTTCCTCTAAGATATTTCTTGGGGATTGAAATTGCAAGAAATCCTTCGGGTTTATTTTTGTGTCAACGCAAATATACATTGGAGATCATTTCTGAGACTAGCCTACTTGAAGCCAAACTGGCCTCTACTCTAATCGAACCGAATCATCAGTTGGCTAAAGCATCTGACCCTTATTTTGATAAACCTGATTGCTATCGTAGACTCATTGGGAAATTAATATAACTTACTCTCACACGTCTTAAGCATGCATGCACCTCATATCGCACATTGGGATGCTACTCTACGATTCGATATCTAAAAGGTAGTCTTGGTTGTGGTATTTTCCTTCAATCTAAATCTCCTCTTTTACTGACTGCCTATTGTGTTCCCTTGGCGGCTCTCTTATTTCTTGGAAAACAAAGAAACAACACACAATTTTTCGCTCTTCTGCTGAGGCCGAATATTGCTCAATGGCTATGACTTTGTGTGAATTAAAGTAGTTATCTGGCTTGCTTCGTGATCTTCATGTGCCTATCATTCTTCCCAATCAATTACATTACGATAATCAAGCTGCCCTTCACATCGTCGCTAATCTCGTTTTCATGAACGTACTAAATGTATCGAGGTGGATTGTCATTTTGTGTACGATGCTTTCCCGGATGGCTTTATTTTTCCTGCTTATACCCGCAATGATTTTCAGCCGGCAGATATTCTCACTAAAGCTGTTCATCCCACTCAGTTTCATCGTTTAGCTTGCAAGTTGGGCATTTCAGATATTTATGTTCCAACTTGAGGGGGAGTATTAAGGATTTATTAAGGATTATAATTGTAATAGGATTATTATTGTTTTAGTCTTCTCATCAAATCCTAAACTATGTATATTTAGTTTTCTAGTTGCAATTAGCTTTAGTTTCCTAGTTATTATTTATTAAGGATTTGTCACGTTAACAAATATATAATGTAAACTATTTTGCAATAATAAGACAAAAAACATTGAATTGTTTTCTCCACTGAAAATTTTCATTAGTTGTCACATTTCAAACATCACAATGTTTAAGAAAAAAATATTTTTTTTGTGTATTAGAATGTTTTGTAAATTTTTCCCTCTTCTCATTATTATTTCTAAAAATTTTTATCTCATTATTATTTCTAAAAGTTTCTAAGCTAGAAAAGTAAAAAAGATTAAAATTTATAATAAATGAGAAAATGTATTAAAAAATTCATTAAAGTGATAAGTAAAAAGAAAATAAAAAGATGAGTATGATGTGACAAGAAAAATAAAGAGTGGAAGAAAAGAATATAGATTGAATAGGTTTACCGCGAAAGTCATCTTTCCCCAAGCAGGTACCATTGTGAGACCTCCATGATCTAGAATCCATTTCCGGGCTTTGGAAATACCACCACCTTTAGTAGGGCCATCTTCGTTTTCTCCTAGCAAACGTAGCGCCACATAGTTGTATGAAGTGCAAAGCATTGTGCTGTGGCCTTCTATATGGAATCCCCAACCACCATCTTCATTCTACACCCAAATATTTCCAAAAGTTGACTTTGAGTATTTAATCAACAGTTGATTGCTTAGCTCATGACTAATCCTTATATATTCCTTCAAAAATAAATTCAGCTATTTTTTACTTTCAAAAAAAAAATTAAAATAATTCTGGCCCCAACAATATAATTTTGAAACAAAGTATATTTGATGCCTGTAATTAATAAAGAAATAATTAATAAGGGTGGAGAATAAGAACGAAATAGATGAAACAATTAGTCAGAGATGGATAGTGTTGAAAATTAAATAATAAATAAAACATTCTTTAAAATATGTAAATAATTTATATTTTTGTCAATTATAATAAGTTCAAAAGAATTTATATTTTTTTACAGTTAATCGTAAAATATTCATACATTTTGCTTTCCAAACTCAATAAATATGCAGTTTATCCCCTAAAGTCAATCAGTTTATTAAAAATATCTAAAATGCACTTCAGGTAAGTTATGATTTTATTACAAAAGAAACTCTAAAGTTTAATATAAAAATATTTTAGTCCATATCCTAATTCATAGTTATAAATTTATTATAAAATACTTCCATAAATTTTGTCATAATATTTTTTTAGTATATATTATTAAAAGATTAATTAGTTCACTCAAAAAATATATTTTATTTTTTAAAAAAATAGTTAAAATGTTAGAATTTTTCATTTACTTATTCTAATAACTACTAAATATTAATATTATTTTCTTTAAAGAAAAAAAATTTGGATTTTTATCTATTCTTTCAATACTTTACTTAAAGGTATTATTTAATTCTTGTCGCAAGAAATTACTACAAATCCTAACATGTTTAAAAATTTCAAGATAAAGATTTAAAGTTGAAAAATATTCTATTTATAAATGAATATTTAATTTCATTGAATTAAATTTAGAATATACATGCTATTTTTTTTAAATAATCAATACTTAAAGCATATAGAATAAAAAGTTATTATTACAAAGTGTAAGGAAGTATTTTGTAATAAATTATAAATATAAATTATGTTTTGTACTAAAATGAATTTATATGGAATTTAGAAGTTATTTTGTAACAAATTATAACTTACATTAAGAACATTTTAGACATTTTAAATAAATTAACTAGTTTTAGAAGATAAATTATCTATTTATTGAGTTTGGGGATAAAGTACATTTAAGCCCCACTTTAAATGAGTATTTTGCAATTAACTCTATTTTTTTTCTTTTACTTAAAAAAGCGATATGATTGAATGTAATTAATGAAATATAAAGTAGTACTTGATGATAGTAGATGTGGCGAATGATTTCCTTTCTGTGCTCTGCTGATAGAACCAAATTCATAGTTCCGCTCACGGACAAGAACATGATCTGTACGGATTGATAAATATATCAAAATCTTGTCACAATGAAAATAATTTTGGTGTATAAAAATAATTCTCCAACTGGTTCACTTGTAATTTAATTTAAATTTTTTGTTTTACTAATTATCTTAATTGTACATCCATATTGGTTTAACAATATATAGTCTCTGTCCATGAATAATTGTACGAGGGCCAAGAATTAAAACGTTCTAAATAGAAGATTGAAATTAAATTTCTGCAATATACATCTCATATATATATATATATAATAATAATAATTTTGAAACAAGCAAACTAGTTGAAGTATCTTATTCAAAATTAATCATAATCTTTTCTGAACTTTTGAACTTATCTTTAAAGAAAAAAAGAAAAAAAATAATTGAGCAGACTTACGAGAAGAGGCGTAAAAAATAATGGACCGGACATTTCAGCAGGCCAGTGTCCGTCATGTGCTTGGATTGCAGAGGTGAATTGAAGAGCTTTTCTAAGAGCATTTGCAACAACTTCACCATTAATATCTTCCACCTTTTCCACCCTTATTTTGGTCATACTTAGATCTGCCTTGTTTTCTTTGATAAGCTACGTACCAATAATTACACGACCAAAATGAAAATACACAATAAAATAGGTCAATGCGTATTTTTCTATTACCCATAAAAAAAAACAAAAAAATAATCTTTGTGGGAATAAATGATTGGAGAGACAAAATCCTATTATTATTCTCTGCAATAAAAAGAAAATTAGACTTGGTGCTAGTAAATTTGATTGAAAAGTAGTACTTCAATGACAATAGCACTTAGAGCTTGTTAGGGTGGATCTACCTACCCAATTAATTTGTATTTCTTTAACTCTCATTTGATTGAGGATTCAAGTAAAAATGCATGTTAATTTCGTACTTAAAGTTAGGACTGAGTTAGGGATAAAAATCAGGTTCTCTCTATTCCTATTCATCTCTATTATATTATATAAGTTTATATTTTTAACATAGTTAGACTTTTTTTTTTTAAAGGATTGTTACTTATATAATTTTTTAAAGTTTTAATTCGATTGATTTTTTGTATAATAGGATAATTGAAAATAATACATCTAATTTCTTGCTTGACTCCTTAAAAAATATTCCCCAGTAAGTTTGATTGGGAATAGGACTAGATTCCATCCTTAAGTACGCGGATGAGTTTGGGATGAGAATTAATTAGGGAGATCCGGTAAAGAATGTGGATGATTTTCATATCTAAGCACGGAGATAGATTGGGACGAAGATAAGGTAGCTAGGTGGGGATGGGCCGGAGTAGCGGTCCCAACTCTCATCCACTCCTATTGCCATCCCTAATAACACTCCTTATTATGCTAGAAGTTTTTTTTTTTAAAAAAAAAAGAACTTTTATATTTAAATTGATTATATCTTATGTCACAAATAATTTACTTTTTACATATTTTTAAAAAACACATACATTTTTTTAAATTTAAATCTAATCAAGCACATGAGAATTACCTTTAACTTAATGAGAAAAGGCATGCAGATCAAGTTAATCAATAATTAATTAACTCAATAAAAAATAAAATTATTAATACAAATAAAATTATTAATACAAGAGAAAGGTATTTTCTACTATTTTTACAAGTGCTTTCACAAAAAAATAATATATTTACTGATTTTAATTTAATGAGTTGAATCAAAATTTAATTATGTATAGCTAGCATGCAGTGTATAAGAAAAAGATCAAACGTAATGAAAGAATCAAAACATGTGAGATGGATTAAGTTTCACCTGCATCTGCATGAGAAGGTCGGAACTAGGCTTTATTTGAGTTCGATTTAAATGATAATTTAACCGAGCTTTCTCAACTTGAGCTCTTTCATCAGGGGTACCAAGTTCAGGATCAAACTCCCATGTTCTCCTACCAAGGAAATTGTTTGTGCTGAACAACCATGGGTTGCCCTGCCCTTCACTAATCTTAAGCTTCCACATGAGTATATTTAACAGGGAACTTATATGAAGTATAAGAAGAAGAAAGTAAACAACTTAAGAAGTACTAGTGCTTGACAAAAGAAGAAAAACACTTCATTTATACGTATCAAGTGTAGGAGAGAGCGTATCATTCATTCAAGAAACTAAGCTTCGTAATCAAAGTTTTCTTTTATTTAATTTTATCTTTTGGGGGTCCAATGGTAATGAATGTTGTATGGGTATTTTTTTTTATGATTATGTTGTATGGTTATTTATATTTTTTTAGTTGTTAAAGTTATATGCTGTTAGAGTTTTATATTTCAGCTGATAACGTTTTTGTAACCATAGTTTCATGACTATATAATTAATTGTCTATGAAATATTATGTTGTGGTATATATTTTTTTTATTATATATGAGTGATAAAGTGACATATTGTTGAGTTTGTTAATTGAAACCCTGACACATAATTAATGAAAAATTATCATAACAAATCAAACCTAGTATAGAACTTATAAAAACTCGTACAGAACTCATGAAATATGTATTATATTTCCATGAAACATTAACATATAACTCATAAAATAAATAGAATATAATAAAACTATTATTATTGAACCTTAACATAGAATCATCTTCACTAATTTATTAGTTTACTCGTTCGAACCATTGATCAAATCAGATAATATCATAAATATACATATCGTAAATATATATTAATAATTCATCCATAAATACATCATACATCAATATAATTGACACTAAATATAATTAAAAGTATAATTCTAGAATATTATAAACTTCTCAACTAAAAAATAATATACTAATATATAACTTTTATTAAGTAAATTTGTTTTAAAAATTTTAAAAAACAATTTCAAAATCGAGTCAATTTACCGGTTGGAGAGATCCAACCATATTTTACCGATTTGGTTTCCATCCTGACTCAACAGATGAGGATAACGGAGACAACATGGTTTTGGGCTCTATAGTGCCTCTAATATTAGAAACTACATCTAATTAGGGATATTTTGTTTCTAAACTTAGAGACTAATAGCATACAGTACCTAATTGGTCTCTATCACAGTTGGAGATCACGTAAGAACTTCTATTCAAAGTAGAACAAATTCGGCTTCTAATAACACTCTAATTACATATTTTATAACCCATTTTGATTTTGTCTCTGTAAGCTTTATTGGCCAATTCTTTCCTCCCAATATTTTCATTTTTGCAGTCCAATCTTTTTAATTCAATGATGAAACCATAGGCCTCAAAACAAGATAGGTGGTTGAAGTTTGAATGGGTCAGAGATGCCGTGCCGGACCGGGTCGGACCCGTCCGGGCTGCCTGTTGTAACTCTTGATCTATTTATGTCTCTCTCCCTCCTCAGTTCTAGAGTCATTCCAGACTCTTCCTCTCTTCTCTCTTTTTCTGCTCCGTCTCGGCTTTCCCAAGAGCCGTCTCTGTCTCTTCTTGTTTTTCCCTTTTTTTCCGCGCTTATCGCGTCTGTTGCTCTTCTCTGGTGACCTCCACAGTCCTTTGTTATACCGTCTCTAAAAGCGGTGGTTATGTATTGTTCTTATTTGATCTTTTCGATCTTTTAAGGAGAGCCATAAGGGTGAGAGAGAGAGGGTGAGCACCGATGAATTTTTGTTTGAGGCCGAATCTGAGGGTGATTTTACCGTTTAAGTTTATATCTTTTTTTGTCTTGCCAGCACCTTGACGTGGTCGTCATTTCAACACCGTTGCTCGTCGCCATCGGGGCTCGCTGCATGCCCCTACCGGTTCCGACACTACAGCGACAGATAAAGATCCCCTTACTGATTTAAGGTTCATTTTTATTTTAACGGTGATTGTGATTATTTTTTGTCTTGCCGACCGGAGCCGATTGTGAACAGGAAAAGAAAGAAGGATATTGTTTTACTGTAATATAATAAGTTTTTCTGCTGCATTTCTATTCTTTATTGATTTATAATAGTAATCAGAGAGTTTGTAAAAGTAATTAGGTCATAACAGTCTTAAATGAGACTCATATCGTCTTTATTTAGAAATGAAAGTGTTTCGCCTTTAATATTTCGTCTCAATATGCAACCTCTCCCGTGTGTATATATGTATATATAAAAGTTGATGAACAACCCAACAGTAACTTTGGTTCAATTTTTCTTCTTTTTTTTTTTTTCCCTTGACTACATTTTGATTCCTTCCTATTTTATTTTTCTTTCACCCCTATTCAGAAAATTGAATTTTATATTTGGTTGTTTTTTCCTCCCTCCATACTTCTATGGTTTTTTTCTATACCAAGTCATTTTTATTATCCAAAAATAATTGTTTTTATGGCTACCTTTTTCTCCTTCTCCATTTTATTATTTTCTTTCTATACCCATACTCTAAAAATGTAATTTTATTAGAAAAATGTAATTTGATTTTATATAATATAAAATATATACTATAAAATAAAATTTCTACAATATCATTTAAAATATAAATAACAATTTATGTTTACTTTTGCGAAATTTCATTTACAAACATATTCATGTTCCTTCGATAAATAAATGAATAAATTTATGTTCAAATTTGACCGAAATATTAAATGAGTGAATTTAAACGAGCTTTTTTGTTAATCATTAATATACTTTGAATAATAACTCTTATCACATAACACATTAATATCCAATTAATTTAAAATCAATTTAGAACAATCTTTATTAATATGGGACAACCTTCTATACCTTGGTGACGTAGAGTGTCCCACCTAACGCGTGTGTATATATATATATATATGTATCTTGCCCGCATAAAGAAAATTAATACATCAATCAAATGTAAAGGATATTGTACACGCATCTCAAAAACTAATTAAAAATAAAATATTGTCCGGCATGATCTGCATGATCACCATTTTATGAAATAATTTATTTTTTTTTTTTTTGTTGCTAAAACGTTTAATGTTGTTTGACGAAGATTTTTGGGTATCTAGACTTTTAATTAATGTTGTTTTAGTATTAATATTTAGGATTAATATTTAGATAACAAAAATAATACTTTTAATAAAATTAATTTAACAGATAATATATATTTTTTGTTGACATTTCTTATCTTTGTATTGTAATATTTAATTACTGTTTTTAGATTCTAATTAAATTATGACTTGAAAAAATTTTTTAAAAAAACATTAAACTTTCACTAGGTACAAATTATAGGTTTAAAGCATTAGTCAAACTTACCGAAAAATTAATAATACAAACAAAAGCAATATTATCAAAAAAATAGGAAGAAAATATAGAGGGGGTTGGAACTCCCAAAATAAACAAATTTTGATTAGAGAAGATGCAGCGTTTTGGTGAGGTTCTAGCAACACATTGCTTAATGGTGAGCGTTTTATGTTTTACTATGTTAGGTAATTACTGTATGGTTGAAACTAAAAATTCTAGTAGAACTCTTCAATTTGGTGTCATGTAATCATCAGACTAATTAGTTGAAATTAGTAAACCCTTATGTGATATGATAGTTACTCTTAATTCACTCTATGGCATTTCGAGAAAAGAGTGATTACATGGAGAACTTGGTCACGAAAGCCTGCATCATACCAAAATTCTACAAGAATTAGGTCTTTTTTTTCAAATTAAATTACTTACGAAAATAAACTAGTTAAGGACTTATTAAACTGTGTGTTTGATAAAATATTTTTAAATGCTTAATATTTTAATTAGGTTTGATGACAATTTTTGTAAATTACTTAATTATTTATGTACTTAATCGTAATTAAATATTTTAAGTGAAAATTTTATACTTTAACTCGGAACTCTAAAATATATATATATATATATATATATATATAACATTGCACAAGAAGCACTACAATTCAAATAAAGCAAGTGGTTAGAACTAAGACTTCAACTTGGAGGTCACATATTTAAACTTCTTCTACGGCAAACTCTTAACATTTAAATTCAAGGTTGTCGTGGATTGGGTCTCGTTCTTGTTTTTGGCCGGGTTAGCTCTGTGGGTCAGGTTGAGTTTACTACTCTCGACCCAAGCCTCTTTTTTAGTTTTAAGAAACAAATTACCGATCAACGAAAAAATCCGTCCCAAAAGTTATCAACAAATTTTCTCTCACTGACCTTGATTGGTTGGTAAGTGCCATTTATCAACCAAATAATCGAACGGTAATCGTGATTTTTTTTTTTTTTTTTTGTAGTGTGAATAAATTAATGTAGAACATTGTATTAAGATTTTTTTCGATTTTTAAAGGTTGAAATTTAGGTTTACATTTTAGCTCCAAATAGTCCAAATGAGATTGAGTGTTTGGAGATTACTTGTTTAAATCCTCAAGAAGTGAGGTCGGGGTCTTAATTTATTTATTTATTTTTTTACATTTGAAGGATTTTTTTTAAACTTTACAATTCAAGATCCTCCATTGACATTTTCCATTTTGGTGGGATCAATTTAAAATTTATCTAAAAATATTTTGGCTCAAAGATATTAAAGATAAATAATTATTGAACTAAAATGAGTAAATAAAATATATAAGACTAAATTAAGAGAAAATAATAATTGTTAGACTAAAATAGATAAATATATATACGTATAAAATTATGTTAAAGCGGAATAAATAATTATAAAATTAAATTTGCCAATTACTTATTAGAATATAACTTTGGCAAGTTTCGTCATTTCAATAGTAAATAATCTTCTCTTACTAAGTTTCTAAGCATTTAGCAAATCTTACCATTCACAGAATAATATCTTACCATATTTTCTATGAAAGTAATTTACAGAATATTAAGTGTCAAATTTAAAATAGTAAAGTTTCATGTAAGATTGGCAAGATTTTAAAATTGCAAGATAATATTTCAGATTTACTATACTCATTTTTTTAGTTTACTAAAAAACTTATGAAATGTAAAATATTATATTTTAATGAAAGTAAAATTTTGGTTATCGATCAGACACTTTTGATGACGTGGCACAATTAGAGAGTGCCACGTTCTAGCCCAAAAAATACTTAAGGTTTGTCGAGAGCCGTAGAATTAGATAGTTAGAATTAGAATTTGGAATTCTTTTGTTTGATTGAGCAATTAGTTATAGAATTCAAAGATAAAACTTAAGAATTACAATTTTAATTTTCTAAGATTTTATATTTATTGATTTCGTTATTAATTTTATATTTTATATTTATATTTTTTTATATACTTACGCACATTTTTTTTTTCAAAATTTATGACACTTTTTTCTTTAAAATTCATAATATTTTCTGTTTCTAAAGTACATGAAACTCTCTTTAAAATTCACGAAAATTTCTCTCTCTAGTATTTACAATACTTTCTCTCTCTAAAAATTCACGAAACTTTCTCTCTCTAAAATTCACGAAACTTTCTCTTACTAAAATTCATGATACTTTTTCTATCTAAAATTTATTACGCTTTCTCTCTCTAAAAATTCACGAAACTCTCTCTAAATGACACTTTCTCTCTAAAATTCACGACACTTTCTCTCACTAAAGTTTTATGACAATTTCTCTCACTAAATTCACGACACTTTCTCTCAGTAAAATTCACGATACTTCCATTCTCTAAAATTTACGACACTGAGTCTCTTTAAATTTTAAGACACTTTCTCCTTCTAGAATTCACCACACTTTCTCTCTCTAAAATTTAAGCTCACTTTCTCTCCCTAAATGATACACACTCACACTTTCATTTTTATACATATAAACATTTTGAGTAAATATATATTTAAATTTTTTAAATTATATTTTTGTAAATTTTTTTTCACTTCCGAACAAAGGAATTAGAATTAGAAATGAATTTTATCACAATTTTATAGTTTTACTGTTGGCCATTTGGGCCTTATTTGCCGACATTTTTCATTTTTCAGCTCATTGCTCCCAATGATAATTATGGACTGGGCTCACTAAAAGGAATGGGTTTAAACTACTTGGGCAAAGATGCCGGGCTGAGCTGGGCCAAATCGGCCCGCCCAAGGTGACTTGAGTTGCTATATACTCTCTTTATATTTTGGAGGCTGCCCTAATTAGAAGGACAACCTCCCTTTTTCTATTTTGTTCTCTTCTTCATTTCTGCTTTCTTCTCCTTTTCCACTATCGACCAGCTGCCGCTGCTCCCTCTCAAGGAACTCTCCACCGCGGACATTGCAAGTCGGTTTAACCGCCTGACTGCCCGTCGTGTGGCTGTGTTGGAGAGAGAGAGAGACAGAAAGAGTGAGCTGAAGGAGAGAGAGAGAGTGAGAACGAGAGAGAGAGAGAGAGAGAGAGAGAGAGAGACATTCCCTTGTGAGCTTAGTCGGACTGAGGGACCTCTCGCTACTGGCTGCTCGCTATCCGGAGCTTGCCGCAGCTCACCCGTGGCTCGCCGTCATCCTCATCGCAGCTCGCCGCTGCTCGTTGACGCCATCTTCACCGTCGCTGGTCCTACTCCATCCGCGGTTCAGGTAAGCTTCTTCAAGCTCCTTTCCTTTCTTTTCTTTGCTCACGGTTTTGTTACAATTTCCGGCAAGCTTTCGGTGTGTTGCTGCCAAAGAAGAAGAAGAAAAAAGGATGCCATTTTCGGTCAAGAAGAAGATGGAGGACTCGATTGCAATTTTGTAATAGTTTAGGGTCTTTCTATTATTTCTTGTTTTTATGGGATGTAATAGTAAATAAGAAAGTTGTGTAACAGTAAATAGGTTTGTGGATCTTTAGATCCGCACCACAGTGGTATCAGAGCCCGAAAACGACTTCAACTTTCTAGTGCTCTTGTGGACCGAAGGCTGGACCTCTCGGGTAACTCCCGATTTCAACATTCCAGATTCACGGAGTCCATGGATCTAGCTCAGGGAAGCATCCTCTAAACCTTCTCTGTTTATTTTGATTTTTTTTGGTAGATCTTTACTGTTATTTTTGCCTATTTTGTTAGATTTGTTGTTTTTTGTTAGATCTGCTTATTTGCTTTAAATCTACTGTCACGGATCTGCTATTTTTGTGAATCTAGTTTATTTTTGATAAATCTAAAACCCAAGCCTGGCTTGAGTCCATAGAGACTTCAAGTAGCTGTGTCTTGGTGATTTTTCTATATCTGATTACAAATTGCTGTTATTATTCGTGATTGTTATTTTTCTGTTATCTGTGTTCGAAGGCTGTTGCTTAGCCCTTACCTATTTATTTCTCTGTCTCGGTTATTTTTGTGCTACTGCGTTGTTTCTGTTGTGAGATTCTTGCATTTTACTTATTTTTTTATTGTGCCATTTTTCAAAGCAAAATCCGGGCATTTTATTTGTGCGACAAACTTCTTTTTCAAATCTTTTATTTCTCTAGCCATTGATTACTCTTATTTTCCATTTTAATTATGTTTGTTCAAAAAATTGAAACCGACAAATTTGATGGCAAATTTGATTTCGTAATGTGGCGGAGAAAAACGAAAGCAGTTTTAGTCCAAAATAAAATCGCGCCCACAATTTGTAGGCTTGAAAAGTATTCGGAATCTTGGAAGGGTGAAGTGCTTTCTGAAAAACTTGGTGATGCTCAAAGTTGCCTCACCTTGCATTTAACCGAAAATGTTTTACGAGAAACAGACGAAAAGGATAACGCTTTTGAGATTTGGACAAAACTCGAGAAACTGTATTTGGAAAAAATCCTTATCAAATAAGATTTATTTAAAAGAACATCTTTTCGATTTTAAAATGAGCAGGTCGAAATCACTTTCAGAAAACATTGATGATTTAAACAAAATCGTTTTAGAACTTCAAAACATTGGAGAGAAGATCTCCGATGAATACGTTGATGTTATTTTATTAAACTCCTTGCCTGAGTCTTTTAATGATGTTAAATCTGCTATCAAATATGGCAAGATGATTTGACTCTTTCTGATGTTAAAAACGCTTTAAAATCAAAAGACCTTGATTTGAGAAAAGAAAACAAATCTAACGGAGAGAACCTTTACGTGAGAGGGAGGGTTGACAGGAGAGAATCTTTTAATCATTGTTCTAAAAGTAAAGGGAGGTCGAAATCACGAGATAAGAAAGTGAAGTGCTTTTATTGTGGCAAGGAAGGTCATATGAAAAATAAGTGTTTTAAGAAGATCAGAGATGAAAAACAACGTAAACAAGGTAAAGGGAGTGATAAAAATGACAAATCCACGATTTTGAATCAGATGGTAATTCCATGTATTATGAGGTTTTGTGTGTATCCCCTTCCCCTTATTCTGTTTCTGATAATTGTATTTTTTATTCTGGCTGCACTTTTCACATGACACCAAACAAGCATTGGTTTTCAGATTTTAACCCCTTGATCATGGAAAAGTTTTCATGCGAAATAATTAAGTTTGTGACATCAAGGATATTGGAAATGTTTTCATTAAAATGCATGATGACGTGACAAGAAAACTGACTCAGGTGAGATATGTACCCGACCTTTGTCGAAATCTAATCTCTCTCGGTGTTTTTTATTCAAACGGTTATTCTTACAAATCTGAAAATGGTATTACGAGAGTTTGCAAAGGAGCACTGGTCATGCTCAAAGGTTTTAAAAATGATGGTTTATACCATTTGATTGGAAAAACTGTTGCATCTGTATTGGTTTCCAAATCTGTCCCTGAAAAGACTTTGTTGTGGCACTGTCGGATTGGCCACATCAGTGAAAAGGGACTACATTGTCTTTATAAGCAAAATATTTTGTGTGGTGACAAAGTCGATTCATTGGATTTTGGTGACCATTGTGTTCTAGAAAAACAAAAGAAAGTCAGTTTTTCCGTTGGCACACACAAGTCCACTTCTGTCCTTGATTATGTGCACTGTGATTTGTGGGGACCTGAAAGGTTCCAACCTATGGTGGTAAAGTTTATTTCTTATCTGTTGTTGATGATTTTTCTATGGATGTGTGGGTATTTCTTTTAAAATCAAAAGATCAAACTTTTGAAAAGTTTTCTGAGTGGAAACGCCTTGCCGAAAATCAAACCGGAAATAAACTAAAGATAAATAGGACAGATAATGGCATTGAATTTTGTAACAAAAAGTTTGCTGATTTATGTGCACTGCATGTCATTTTGCATCATAGGACTATTAGGCACAACTCTCAGCAAAATAGTGTTGCTGAAAGGATGAACCGTACGATTATGGATAAGGTTAGGTGTCTTATGGTGTCCTCAGGTATCCGAAAACCCTTTTGAGGAGAAGCTGTAAGTACAGCGGTCTACCTCAACAATAGATCCCCTTCAACAGCCATAAACTTCAAAACTCCTTTAGAGTTGTGGTCCGAAGAACCACCAAACCTGTAAAACCTCAGAGTGTTTGGATGTGCTGCATTTGCATATCAGAAGGAGGGTAAGTTATACCCTGGGTCTAGAAAGGGAGTGTTTATAGGCTATCCTAGTGGGGTGAAGGGATACAAAGTTTGGCTCAAAGGTGAGCCGAGAGTGAGGGTCATTATGAGTAGGGATATTTTCTTTAACGAGCTTGATATGTCTTGTCTAAAGGCTAACACCGATCCCGATAGTTCTACCGATGTTCCCACCGATGAGAATGTTCCCGTGGAGATGGAGGACATCTCCGAGCCTTCACAAGTTCACGCACTTGAACCCGAAACCAGTGGAGAGTCGGATATACCGGCTAGTCAACCCGAAACCGACACGCCTGAATCTGAAAATTCAGATGATGATAAGGATCATCCAGAGGCAAAAGCACAAGCCCTTCGAGACTACCAGTTGTCTAGGGATAGGGCTAGAAGAGTGTCGAGAGAACTCATTAGATACAGTTATTCATACATTATCTAGTATGCCTTTGCTACTGCATCCAACGTGGAAGATAAAGAACCACTGTGTTTTTAGAAGAATGTTGTTGATAATACTATTTTTACTTCTATGAATACAAAGAAGTCAAAGGATAATATATATGCTTGTCGTGACATTGAAGAGATGGGTATTAGGAGGCTTTTACATCCTCAACAAGTAACTGGGTCATCAAAAGTTGTGCTTCTCCCAGCTCCTTATACTATGAGTAAATAAGATGGATATATTTTGCAAGGTATTGAAAGACTTGAAGGTCCTAGATGGGTATGCTTCAAACATATCAAAGCATGACAATTTAGGTGATCGGAGCATTTCTGGGCTTAAAGTCATGACAACCATATCCTTATGCAGCAATTGTTACCGGTTGCTCGTCAAATACTACGTAAGCATGTTGTTCAGGCTCTTATTGAATTATCTAATTTTTCTCGTCTACTTTGCTCCAAGGTGAGTACTAAAAGCCAATGAGAGTACGTTCAAGATCAAATTGCTCTTACACTATGTCATCTCGAAAGAATTTTTCCTCCTTTTTTTTGATATCATGGAACATCTTCCTATCCATTTAGTTGAAGATGACAGGTTCAATTCAATTTAGATAGATGTATCCAATTGAGATGTACACCAAGCTTCCCTCATACCATTTCCTTTTTTGTTTTTCTCTTTCTCTTTCCAATTGTATTCATTCAATTATAGGTATTTGTATACCCTCAAAAAATATGTAAGAAATCGAGCATATCCAGAGGGATCCATTGCGAAAGGTTACTTGATGGAGGAATGTATGAATTTTTGTTCAAGGTACTTAAATGATGTTGAGACTAAGTCAAATAGTCGTCCAAGAAACGATGATAGGACTTGTTCTAGGAAAAAGTGAGAAGTTCACCTTAGATCGTGTTAGATGGGTTCAGGCACATAGATATGTGCTTATAAATACAGATGAAGTTACCCCTTATAGAGAGTAAGTCATCACCTTTTTAAATTCGGTGTTAATGCTTTTATTTCCTTGTATTAAATTTTAGAGTAATATTGCTTTCTTTTGAGTAGCATACACTTGTCCATATTAGCAAGGGAACATCCTCGTGTCGGAAGCATTCATATAATTATGTATTACGAAAATGGGGTTTTTTTATTCAATTTGCATGAGTTAATCTTACATTTTAAATCATGAAATTAGATTGTAGACATACAAAGCACATAAGTGTAGAATTTTTAGAAGAGATCAAATTATATCTAATGGACCATTTCCATATGCTAAGCGACACAAAGCGTGTGTTGTTAATGATCTTCGATTTCGTACGAAGAGGTATGAAGTGCCTAGAACAACACAAAATAGTGGGGTCATGTTGAGAGCAAGTACAATTAGTTTTGCTAGTACACGCAATAATAATTCTCGTACATGACAAGTTCCATATTATGTAGTCTTGCAAGATATCTTGAAGATACAATTTTCAAGTGATATGTAATACATACTTTTCAAATGCAATTAGGTTAATACTGAAAGAGGCGTTATGCAAGATGAATTTAAACCCTACCTTGGTGAACTTAAACGCTTACTGTACGATGGAAATACTTTAGCTGATGAGCCTTTTCATTGTGTCTACACAAGTTGAGCAAGTTTGGTATGTGGCTCACATTATTGATCCAGATTGGAATGTTTGTAAGGATGAACGTCATGAATAGTTTTAATATCTATTCAAGGTTTTCTGATCTTGAAATGTGCGTAGCTCAATCACTAGATGATTGACCCCTTACTCATGATGAAGATGCAAGTTGGGTTAGACAAGGAGTTGAACTGATTTCAGTTGATGTACCAATGAATGTAACTTGTGAGGAGGATCAAATAAATGAGGAAGAATGAATATGTGATTCTTTTGGGAGTTTTACATGTTCGATATATTTTGTTTAGAAAATTTATATTTATGCAATTGTTTTATTTGGTTAATTTATTTTTATATATTTTCTGTTTGTTAAGTTATAGAAATTTTTTTGACCAGGTAATTCTGTAATTATATTTTCTTTTTAATATATCAATTTTTTTTATTACACAATAGGTTTCCTTTCAAATGCAGAATTTCACTGTTGGAGGTGGCTCTGGAGAGCAAGTACAATTAGCGTTGCTAGTGCATGCGATTATAATCCTTTTTCGGTGAGATAAATATTACATTTTATGAGGTAAATATTATATTTTCGGTGAGTTAAATAAATTTCCATGTCATTTTGCTACGAAATTTTCATTTGCTGTTGAGATACTTCAAGTTTTAAATGCATATTTCTTTTGAGGTTATAATGAAATCTATGCCTGCATAAGATGTTAATGGACTTCTTGTGCTCTTTTATTTTTTGAAATAGTAAATTATATCTTTTATTTCTACGTTTCACTCACTTGGTGCATGTGTATTTTAGAAATGAAAGGCAAAAGAAAGTTATGTGGTGGTGGTCTAAACTTGGGTGACCTTATTAGAAGGAGATTCACTATAGCTGATCTTGATGAAGTATTAAGGCAATATATGGCACTTCAAAATCCACCTCCACCTCAACAGCCACATGCAAATTCCTCTTTGTCACATTCGGTACCATTGCGCCAAGTTTACCACCAAACCCAAATCTACAACCATCTCTACAACCATCAACATAATTACAATCACAACCAGTGGCTCATACACTGTTGGGAAGAGCCTAAGCTTTGATACCACTGTTAAGAATAGTTGCTCTAGTGATCAGCCTTGTTACATAGACAAACCTCTCCTACAAACTATTACAAAAGCAAAAGAGCGGAAGAACAAGAAATTATTAATCTATTACAAATAACCGGATGATGGAACCGGATAACAACTCTTAAAACAAGCTCTTTAAAATCGGATGAGGTGTCCAAAAAATGGACCACCGATTCTTCTTCAATCAAAGGTACCTGCAAAAATCGAACTACAAAATCGGATGAGTTGGGCAAAAATCGAACGTTCGATTTTTGCCAGCAAAAGAAAGAATCGGACAACCAACTTATAAAACCGGACGACCAACATAGAAAAAATTGGACAACCAGTTTTTGTGTAAAAGAGGGGAACAGAGATATTCGGACGCCAAAAACGGATGAGAAAGGGAAAAATCGGATGACCGATTTACTCTGTATGTTAGAATCTTGATCAAACCATCAGCAATGGATGAGCCTCACACAACAATCTAATCTGTCACTTTCAATTCTCTCCTTCACAAACTACCCAAGCACTTGGTTAACCAGAAATGGTGACTAACGGTGGCCGTAACAGAAGAATTCACAGAGAACAAACATACACTAGAATCTGCAGAGAAGAAGAGAGAAAGAAGAAGGCTTCACACAGACTAAACAGTCATGTCTCATCTGTTAGCAACAAGACAAGGATAAGAGTATTTATAGAGTTTCTAAGTTAGACTCATTCAAATAACAGAACAGTTATTTGGAAGGATCGTTTAATAACAGAATATCTTGATGCCTGGAAGACTTCTTCAAAGAAGCAACAGTCAAGTCACCTAGGAAGACTCAAGGAGATTGGGTTGTTTATCAGCCCGGCCAGCCCGACATCTTAAATTAGACTTACACTTATCCTACTTGGGTTGTGAGGCTCAATCCAACTTATCACAGGGATTAAAGAACATGGGCTGAGTAGAGAAAATGTGCGAACACTAGCCCAATTGACCTACATATACAAACCCAAATTCAACCTCTATGTAACAATGAAGCTGCTGATATTGTTATCCAAATGCTAACATTGAACCCTCATACAATTACTGGGTCATCACAAGCAGTTGGACAACCTAGCTCTAATATAGGTACATAATAGTATACTGTGCATTGTTATTCTTATCACAAGCTAGTAAATTGGGTTTTAAATTGCAGATGAATTGTAGATTTTATGAAGTTTTGTTTTTACAGCAAGCCAAAGTGGAACTTGTTCCAATGCTTCCAAAAAGAAGTCAGGTCGTGGTCCACTTCTTATGCTTGCTATATAGGGAAATGGTAAGTTCTTAGAAGCTGATGTAGAAGAGGGATATATTGTTAGAAAAGATTCTAGAATTGTCCATAATGCCCTTGGAACCATTGCAAGAAATAGCATTAGACTTCCACTGAATTATCCAA
This sequence comes from Catharanthus roseus, assembly GCA_028651295.1. Classification (NCBI taxonomy): domain Eukaryota; kingdom Viridiplantae; phylum Streptophyta; class Magnoliopsida; order Gentianales; family Apocynaceae; genus Catharanthus; species Catharanthus roseus. Next base: position 1,120,550 of record JAPQWS010000142.1, on the reverse strand, counting down.
AATGGGACGATATACTGAGTAGTATAATAGATTCAATACGGAAAGAAGTTAAGGTATGAAATATTTTATATATATGTGTGTATATTGATCCTCTTGAGCTATTTACTAAACTTTAAAAAAAATTATAGGATAATACTACTTTTTCTGAGATTGCAAAGGATGACATCGTAGAGGTAATCCAAAATAAATGGAGGGATTTCAAATGTCAGATGAAAAGGAAACATTTTCTACCAAATAAGGAAAATGATGAGGCTCTTCTACAATGATACTCAATGGCAAGCTTTAGTCAAGTATTGGAAAGATGAAAAAGTACAGGTGATTCTCTCTAGCTCTTAACTATTTGTTATCTTTGTTAGTAATTAATTTAATCTATGTCATTCTTTCACACTAATGTTCCTTTCTAGGTAGCATACATTGAACAAAACAAGAAAAATATAGCAAATGGGTGATTTCCTCATAGGACTGGCCGAAATGGTTTAGAGTAATCAAGAACGAGGTAATTAAAGTTAGGAGCAGTTAATTATTCAAATAAAGATATTACTTATTTTGTTTAAGCTTAAAAGGAATCTAATTATTGTTGTAGCTGAAAAGTCAAGGACTTCCTGCATCACGACTTGATGTGTTTTCAAAGTCTCGTATAAGAAAAGATGGAGTTATTCTTGATGAGGAAACATGTCAGGTTTAGTCAGTTTTTATATTGGTTTGTATGACTTCTTATTTAAAACCTATTTTATGTGTGAACCCTAATTTTAGATATCATTTCATTAGATATTTAATAATTTTCAGCTCCTTATTAAGGATGCATTACTCAAGTCCCTGAGGAAGATCGTAATGAAGCAAAGGAACAAATATTTAAAGAATTCATGGGAGAAGGTAACCATGGTTATACACTTTTTCATCGCAAAGTCGCAAATGATTATTACGATGAAAAAAGGCCATTTACCATGAAATTTTATCATCGTGATAAGCCCTTTTTCTAGTAGTGTGCGCCAGCCATTAGCACACGAACCAGTTGGTGTACCAATGCTTGGCGTACCAGCTATTTTGTGCGCTAGTGGTTGGCGCACTAGCTTGCTTAGTGCACCAATTATTTTCATTCAATTTTCCAGCGGTTTTTTTTCTTTTATTAAAAAATATTAAGGTCAATTATGTTTTAAATTAATTTTTTTATAGATAAACTATTTTATATCATTGTGTTTATAATTTATGTGAGTTATTTATGTTAAAGTTTGTGTTTATCTTTTTTATGTTATAATTATGATTATAATTAGTATGTTTAGTTTCATGTAGTAATTAATTGTTTATTTTTTACTATAATTAACATGTTTGTATAACATCATGTTTAGTTTGTTATTTTATTTTCTTTAAGAATGCTATGTTAATGAAAAAGTCACTATATTAATATATTGTTATGTTACTTAATTTTATTTTTATTTAAAATATAAGTTTTTGATTTTTTTTATCTTCTAATATTGTATAGGAAGTGAATTATTTAGATTTCGAACAATTTGTAGAATTTATAAATATGGAGGATTTTGGGGATTGTAATATTTATTTAAAATGGATCGATTATTTGATTCGAAAGCCAATTTGGTTAAATTGGGTAAAAGACTAGGCAAAGATAGTTAACATATATGTCCAGACTATGCATTCTTTTTTGAAAAGGGGACTTTCTCATCAGTCGCATGTTTATATTGGTTGCGATCTTGAGAAGGCCAAAAAACGTAAGGCTATAGTGGACGACGAAGAAGAAGAACCAATTCTTGTAAAGCGGAGCGGTCTGTATGGAGCTAAAAAATATAACTGTCTATTTAAATTGAAAGGCGTATAAGATGCTAGTAGTGCACATTAGAATTATACATAAAAGACGAAAGGCACAATCATAAAATAGGTATCTATCATCACGGTCACTCTCAAACGGCAAGGCTGATGGAGGAGAAGCTAAACCTGACAGACCAATTGAGTAGATGTTAGGTGGCATCTCATTTTGTATTGGTGAATTTGAGAGAGAATAATTCAAATACTGCTGCGAGGTACGTTATATTATTGTTATGTTGCGTAAGCTTAACTTAACTATCTTAAACTAATATGATTTTATATGTTTTTTCAATGTAACAATCACTTTATTTGATTTTTTTGAAGTTCTCGAACTATATTAATGCTCAGGTGAAAATGAAGAAAATAGGATGGAGGGATGTAACACAGTGGATGAAAGACTCCAATAGTGTTTCAACCTTAGATGTACGTACTAGTCGAGAAATTGTAAAGAGAGCACAATCTTTAGCAATATAGTTGTTGCGCATCCGATATCCATTCAGATGATGAAAACGTGACCTTATGTACTTGTACCAGAAAAAACGTACAAAACAAACAATGAGTTACTTAAATAAAGTATTTGGTTGCTTTAATAAATTGCTATAAATTTAGGATTGTTATCATGTTAGTTAATTTTCTAATTGTTAAATGTTATTTTAAATATATTAATTTTATGTTAAATATTATTTATGTTTAAAATGAATTAGTTAAATTTAGTAGTTTACATTAGTTTAATTATAATATTTTAGTATTTACTTCAATTTATAACAATGAAATTTATAAATGAATTAGTTAACTTATATTATCCAATTGTATAATAATGGATATTTTAAGTATTATTATTTTAATTGTAGGTGTATATATCTTTTTATAATACTACGATAGATATTAATTTTCTTAAGTTTAAACATTTATTATATTACTTTGGTGCACTATGCCATTACTTGAGGCAGTTAGGATGACACCTGCGGGAAAGAATTTCTGTATAGCTACTACTTTTATACGTAATGAACAAGATGCTTCTTATGAATGGGTGCCGCAGCAGCATAAGAAATTTTATTTTGATGTTTCTGAATTGGCAGTGATCATTACTAATAAAGAGACAGGTTTGATACTTGTGATATTTGTAATGTTCGATAAACCATACCATATGGTTTGTAGGATACATATTGAGAAAAATATCGATAGAAAATTAATTCCGATAATTGGAAGGCCAATGGTTGAAAAGTATGTACAAAAACCCTGGAGAAAATTACTAAACTCCGAGGATGAAGTTAAGTATACAGAGAGATTGGGAATACTAAATACCAACTGGAAAAACATGCGATGGTTCTTGAGATACTTTCGTGATGAATGGTTGAATACGTTTTCGCATAAATTCATGAGAGTGTGGACCAAAAAATTTTACATTTCGTGTCTGAAACCATGAATAGGTTATGTCTGAAGATCATTATCGAAGATCTGGCTCCAAACATGCCATAATGACTTAGATACTGTCTTTAGTAAGATACATTCAAAGATTAAGTCATAGATTTCTGGGATTAAGACTATACTTGAATGTTTCCAGTTGAAGGAGAATGATAATGCAAAGAGTAATCAAGTGTTAGCTGATATTTGTGGAAGTGTAAGTCATTTGGCAATGAAGATTATGAAACAAGAGTTAAATAGAACCTCGAAGATCATGGCTGATCCAGATAATCTTTGCGGACATTAGCTTAGGGGTTCACACGGTCTCTTATGTTCATGTGAGTTGATTACTTGATACACTAGGTACCTTCTATTAAATGTGCTCATTCTTCACTGTTTCTGGTCGTCCCTTGTGATACACGGGGTATCGGTAATAGAGCAGCATCAAATAAACCCTGAGGATGACATGGAGTATCAAATGCATTATATCAGTTGTACTCTAGCTGAGTTCAGTGAATGACTATCTTCAAAGGTAAGTGTAATATACCTAAGACCAATTTTTTTTATTAAAGTTGATTACCATTTATACTAATTATGAAGTTTATTTTTTTAACAGATTATAGAGTGGCGTCGTTGTGCTCGAGACATTTTACATCTCCTCCAGACACCTTCATTACTAAAGCGAAAAAAAATACTAACTCGATGAGGAGGGACAAGTTACATTGGGAGCATATACAGATTGCTAATAGTGTGTTCAAGAACACTAGTGGATTTGGTCCTGGATCTGGTTTAGGATAGGGTCTTGGGCCAGAGGACGCCCACCCAGTGCTGAGCACCCACCCTGTTTCGAATCATGGTATAGAGGACACAGAAATGGGTGGGTTTAGTGTGTTCATCTACCGTGGTTGCAGATACTACTTCTCGTGAGTTCCCTTACATGAATTCTCACCTTTTATATATCCTTTAGTGGATAGTTGGACAAATCTCACAGGTGGTGATAATTGTAGATTTATGGTGGTTTCATATTTTGTAAATGGCAATGTGGAAAATTAGGTTGTTGTAAGCAGACACATGTAGCGTGAGATTAGAAATAACTAGTCTTTATACGTAAATATACTTGGCGATCAGAGACACCAAAGGGTTTTAGATAGTTGTGTTTAAAAGGAAGGAATAGCCCTGAGAGAATAGTGGATTGTTAGCCCTAAGGGCATTATTACTTGTGTTTTGATTATGATTAACATGTATTTGTGTGAGTATGTTAGCTAACCCTCCATAGAACAAAAGAAGAACATATGAAGTCTCAAAGTCTCAAGCAAAAGATCTTGTTGATGAGGGCAAAATAGAGAAGAAGAGATCAAGCCATACCAAGATCAAATCAAATTGTAGACATTGTATTTGTGAATTAGGTACTATCTTGTAAAACTCTCTAGTCTTAGTTTTTGATTCATTGTTCATACATGAAGCTCTTCACTTGATTTTCCAAAATATAATCCTTTGATTAAATCCAAGTATTCTTGACTAAAGATGTTTTGAATAGTTTTTCTTCTCTTTAAAAATTGTCAAGAATGCCTTTGAAACTTGGAAGAAAGTTTTGTTCAAAAAAAAACTTGGGTCGAGGAAAAAGCAGAAATTGAAGTCCGTTTTTAAAACCGATCGTCCGTTTTTTTTTCATTGCATAAAATTCGGAAGTCCGTTTTTAAAACCGATCGTCCGTTTTTTCATTGCATAAAATTCGGCAGTCCGTTTTTCAGAAAAACCAAGTCCGAATCTTTACGTTCGAAATTCGGCGATCCGAATTTTTTAACCGGTCGTCCGAATTTTTAATTCGGCGATCCGTTTTTAAAAAAACTCAAGTCCGAATCTTTCTGTTTCAAAGAACCGGAAGTCCGTTTTTACGGAACCGGTCGTCCGTTTTTAGTCTGTCGATGTAAAAATATTACCGTTGCACTGAAGCAACGGTCATTTCTGAAATTTGACAGCCTATTTCTTAGGCAACGGTTTTGAGTTTAAAAAATCCTTTATATACACTCAATTCTCAGTCATAAATTTAAGAAGTTTGGGAATTACTCATTGAGAACATTTAATACATTTCAAGAGCTTCAAAAAATACATTTTATTACAAATCATTTTCAATCCCAAACAAAAATCTTCTTGAGCTTCATTGTTGATCATCCATCAAAGAAGAAGATAAGAGGTGCTTGTAGAAGTATTCCATTGAGTTGTAATCTTCCTCTTCTCAAGCCAATTTGGTAACATTGTTCCTTACTCTACTTATTCCTTTTATTGTAATCAAAGGTTTGTGGAAAACCCTTTGGGTGATCCTTTGATAAACTTGTTGTGTTGTTGTGATTGAGGTTATAGTGTAAAACCCTTGAAGGGTGAACCTCATTGTGTAGTTGTGTAACCAACTTTAAAGTTAGTGGATTTGTGAAATCCTTGGGTTGAGAGCTCAAGGTAGTGGATGTAGCTCTTGGAGAGAGTGAACCACTATAAATTGTTGTGCATGCTATTTAATTCTTTGCTCATTTCTTAATTGCCAATTCTATAAGATTATGCTTTGTGTGGATTCTTATTAAAAAGAGTTTTAGAAATCTTTCACAAACAAATTGGAGGTTTATCTTTCTAATCAAACAAAAGATTTTTTTAAATTAGCCAAAAACCTTATTCACCCCCCTCTAAGGTTTTTCAATTGGTATCGGAGCGGGGCTTCTTAAAAAAAAAGGACTAACACCCTTGAAGCAAAAAGATCTTTATTTTACTATGGCTAATGTTTCTAGTTTACCATATGTAGAAGGCTCTTCTACAAATAGACCTCCTCTTTTCGATGGTTCAAATTATACTTTTTGGAAATCTAGAATCAAAATATATATTTGCTCTATTAACTTTAATCTTTGGAGCATTGTAGAGAATGGACCTTATGTTCCTATAAAGGATGGAATTGTCAAGAAGGTCGAAGATTATGATGAGCTTGATTCAAGGAAGATGACTCTAAACTTTCAAGCTATGAACATATTGAGTTGTGCCTTGGATGCTAATGAATACAATAGAGTGAGCGGATGCGACTCGGCTCATGAAATGTGGAAGTTACTTGAAGTAACTCACGAAGGCACCAAATCAAGTGAAGGAGTCTAAATTGGCTATGTTGGTGAGAGATTATGAGCTATTCATGATGAAACAATATGAAAGCATTAGTGACATGTTCACAAGGTTCACCAACATCACAAATGGCTTAAAGGCATATGGAAAAGAGTACACAAGGGGAGAAGTAAATAGAAAGATTCTTGATTCACTCCCAAAAGCATGGCAACCAAAAACTCTTGCCATTGAAGAATCAAAAGAGTTAAGTCAACTTCCTATTGAAGAACTCATAGGATCTCTCCTCACCTATGAGATGAAAATAAAAAAGACTAGATGAAATGGAAGATGAAGACAAAGGAAGAAAAGGCATAGCACTCAAAGTGAATGATGATGATCATACATGCTCGTCCAACAATGAAGATGAGATTGAAGATATGGCCCTAATGATGAGGAAATTTAAAAGATTTTACAAAGAAGACTTCAAAAGAGGAAAGAATCCTCCATTCAAGAAAGGAGGACAAAGTTCATCACTCTTCAAGGCTAGATGTTTTAAATGCAATAGCACCAATCATCTTGTAGCCGATTGTCCCAAGGCCCTTAAAAAGGAAAAGGAAGCTTTAGAAGTCAAGCTTGAGGCATTGAAGAAAAAGGAGAAAGGCAAAGGCCTAATTGGAGCTTGGGATGAAGACTCAAGCGAAAATGAAGAAGAAGAAAATGCCAACATATGCTTCATGGCTCTAGAAAATGAGGTACAATTTTCACTTCCTAACTCTTCTAGTATCGTTGATGATTATGATATTGATCCTAGCATAATGCTTTTTGAAATGTATGATGAGTGCAAAAAGGTTACCAAACGAAACAAAGATTTGAAAAGCAAAACTCAATTTTTGTTAGATGAAAATTCAAGACTCATTTGTGAAAATAAAGCCATTCTTGAATCCTTGGAAGTCTTGAAGAAAGAAAAAGAGAGCTCAAATAATGACTTTCAAAAAACTTGTTTTAGAAAACAAAAACCTTTGTGAAAAGATTTCCCTTCTTGAAAAATGTTTAATTGATTATGATGTCTTAAAGAAAAAGGTGAGTGATCTCACTCTATGTGTTGAAAAATTCACAAAGGGAAAAGAAAATTTTGAAAAACTTCTTGGCTCTCAAAGATCACCTTTTAACAAAAATGGTATTGGATATGATCATTCCAATATTTTTTTCTAAACAAACACGTTTTGTAAAAGCCTCCTCATCCCTTTCACACTTTTTGTTGTACTTATTGTGAAAAGAGTGGTCATAAAGCCACAAAGTGTTTTATAAAGAAAAAGATTGAAAGAGGAGTGAAAACCATTTGGAAAGTTAAAGAAAATCAAACTAACATCCATGGACCCAAAAAGATGTGGGTACCAAAAGACCCTTCTACTTCTTTTGTTGTAGGAACACAAGTCAAGGTCATATAAGTGGTACATGGATAGCGGATGCTTAAGACACATGACCGGATATGCATCCCTCTTGATTAAACCAAGGAAAACCGAAGGTGCCTTGTTTTTGGAAGAATCATTGGTATAGGTAACATTGCATATAGTTTATCTTCTTTAATTAAGGAAGTGCCTTTATTTGATGGTTTGTAGTTTAATTTATCTTGTATTATTCATTCCAAACCTTTCTTGTTTGCAAAGTGTTATGGGAGAAAATTCAACAACCAAGTTTTTACTAAACCTCTTTCAAAAGATCGTTTTTGCCATTTAAGAAAATTACTTGGTATAGGGAGATTTAATGAGTAATGTGTGTTGCTTGTATTTGCCTTTTTCCCTATTTCTTGACTTGTCTGTTGTTTTAAGAGAATTCGGACTCTTATTTTGAAATTAGGACGTCCGGTTTTAAAACCGGACTCATACCCCCCTTCTTCAAAAAAAATTCCGGAGATATTCGGACTCTCAAACCGGACGCTGCTCCAAAAACTCGGGACGTCCGAATTTTGCAAAATCTCGAAACCGGAAGACCGGTTTTAACAAACGGTCGACCGAATTTCTCAAAAGGGGGGTCGGGAATGCGTTTTTAAAATCGGACTTTCTCACAACTCTTCTCATTCCTCTCCACACTCTCTCTCACTCTCTCGACCGAAAAAACTCTCTTCCTCTCAAACCCATCCGATTTCTTGATCCGGTTTTTCAATCTTCTTGTCTTTTCTCTTCAAATTCATCTCTTGTCACAACAAAGAAGCAATCTTTCTCTCTGATTAATATCTATCAATCTCCAAAACTCTTCATCTCCTCTCCAAATCCTAACCTCAAATTGTTCAAAGATGGTTAAAACAAAGAATGCCCAAGTTGGTTCAGGGCAAAATCCTGAAGAAGCAGGCACCAGTAGAGGAAAAGGGAAAGGAAAAAGAACACCTGCTTTGGGCTCAGGGGCTGCCACTGCTCGCTGCTAGGGTTTCTAGAACTGGCGATAGATTTATCTCGAGTAAAGGAAGCTGCTCGGTTTGAAGAGTGGACTCGGAATCATCGAAAAATTGCTCCAGGTCATAGGGTGGACTTGGATGATATGCAAGGTATGGAGGTTATCCCTAATCTCTTTGAAATAATTGGTTGGATACCTCTATTGATTGTCAATGAACTATTTTATGTGGACATGATATATGAATTCTATGCAAATCTCCACAAGGGTAGAATTGAAAAGGTGGATAACATTTCACATCAATGGTTAGTGACTAGAATTGGGGGAAGGGATATAGCATTTGATGATAGGCTATTGAATACAATTTTGGATACCCCTCAAGATGGTATAAGATTTTATACCAAAAAATAAGAAATGCTATGATGCCAATTTATACGGTGAAAAACGATTTGCTTTGAAATTTTCACTAAGGGGGTGATATTGAAAAGGCATGATGATAGAAATGTAAATAAAGCTGGATGCATATGGGCGAGTGCTTCATCACATGATTTCAAACATCATCATTCCTAATGTTGGGCATAAATCCTCTATCACCAACATGCATGCATTTGTGATGCTTGCCTTGCATGAGAAAAAGGGGAATGGATTTTGGCTTTATGGCAATAGAGCATATGTTAGCTGCCCAATCTTCCCAAAACAAATGCTTGCCATATGGTTGTTTCATCACTAAAATCCTCCAACATTTTGTGATTAATCTGGTTGGGATGGGTAATCACATTGGACCTGGCAAGATATACACTCAGCAAACCTTCAAGAGAATGGGGTTTGAAAAAGACGAAGCTGGGATGTACATCCGAGGTGGACAAGGGTTTGATGACAGTGATGATGAGGAAGATGATGATGAAGATCCAGAGGATATGGATATTGAAGAAGAAGATAGCGAGGAAGAAACAGAGGCAGAAATCCAAAGGAGAGAAACGAGACAGAAAAAAAGACAAGAAAGAACCGAAGAAGGCTCATCTTCAGGAAGCATGAGTCAACTTATGGATATGATAGTCTCTCTCCAAACATCTATGAACACCCGACTTGATGCATTCGACGGTCACTTTGAGGCTTTGAATGGGAAAATTGATGTTTTGGACCAAAAGATGACCGATACACAAGAACGAGTTAAGAGACTTGAGCAAGGAAGAGGAGCTGGAGATGATTGAGACTTTCCTATAAACCTTTCTTCCTCTTGTTTTTTTTTTTTCTAACTCTTTTCAAAACTCCTGTTTTCATTTTTAATGACATTTTTTTTAACTTGCTTATTTCAATTACAACTGTGCTTTTATGTGATTTGGTCCTTGCTCTTTAGGCCCTTTGTTGTTTATGGACTTCATGATGACATTTTTATGTTGAAAGTCCTGCTATTATCTCTTCTATGATCCCTTGGTATTTTTTCTCCTACAATTTTTTGATTTATGACAAAAGGGGGAGAAAATAGTGCAAGATGTAAGGGGGAGAAATGATAATCATGGATGTTTACAATGATTATTGATGCAAGGGGGAGTTACCTCCTGTTCTGTTCTTGGTAATTGTTATGCCTTGCCTCTTTGATATTTTGATGCATCATCATACTTTACTTTTGCTTTTTTTTGTTCTTCTTGCATATGTGTTTGTCATAATCAAAAAAGGGGGAGATTGTTAGCCCTAAGGGCATTATTACTTGTGTTTTGATTATGATTAACATGTATTTGTGTGAGTATGTTAGCTAACCCTCCATAGAACAAAAGAAGAACATATGAAGTCTCAAAGTCTCAAGCAAAAGATCTTGTTGATGAGGGCAAAATAGAGAAGAAGAGATCAAGCCATACCAAGATCAAATCAAATTGTAGACATTGTATTTGTGAATTAGGTACTATCTTGTAAAACTCTCTAGTCTTAGTTTTTGATTCATTGTTCATACATGAAGCTCTTCACTTGATTTTCCAAAATATAATCCTTTGATTAAATCCAAGTATTCTTGACTAAAGATGTTTTGAATAGTTTTTCTTCTCTTTAAAAATTGTCAAGAATGCCTTTGAAACTTGGAAGAAAGTTTTGTTCAAAAAAAAACTTGGTGAGGAAAAAGCGAAATTCGGAAGTCCGTTTTTAAAACCGATCGTCCGTTTTTTTTTCATTGCATAAAATTCGAAGTCCGTTTTTAAAACCGATCGTCCGTTTTTTCATTGCATAAAATTCGGCAGTCCGTTTTTCAGAAAAACCAAGTCCGAATCTTTACGTTCGAAATTCGGCGATCCGAATTTTTTAACCGGTCGTCCGAATTTTTAATTCGGCAGTCCGTTTTAAAAAAACTCAAGTCCGAATCTTTCTGTTTCAAAGAACCGGAAGTCCGTTTTACGGAACCGGTCGTCCGTTTTTAGTCTGTCGAGTGTAAAAAATATTACCGTTGCCTTTGAAGCAACGGTCATTTCGAAATTTGACGACCTATTTCTTAGGCAACGGTTTTGAGTTTAAAAAATCCTTTATATACACTCAATTCTCAGTCATAAATTTAAGAAGTTTGGGAATTACTCATTGAGAACATTTAATACATTTCAAGAGCTTCAAAAATACATTTTATTACAAATCATTTTCAATCCCAAACAAAAATCTTCTTGAGCTTCATTGTTGATCATCCATCAAAGAAGAAGATAAGAGGTGCTTGTAGAAGTATTCCATTGAGTTGTAATCTTCCTCTTCTCAAGCCAATTTGGTAACATTGTTCCTTACTCTACTTATTCCTTTATTGTAATCAAAGGTTTGTGGAAAACCCTTTGGGTGATCCTTTGATAAACTTGTTGTGTTGTTGTGATTGAGGTTATAGTGTAAAACCCTTGAAGGGTGAACCTCATTGTGTAGTTGTGTAACCAACTTTAAAGTTAGTGGATTTGTGAAATCCTTGGGTTGAGGCTCAAGGTAGTGGATGTAGCTCTTGGAGAGAGTGAACCACTATAAATTGTTGTGCATGCTATTTAATTCTTTGCTCATTTCTTAATTGCCAATTCTATAAGATTATGCTTTGTGTGGATTCTTATTAAAAAGAGTTTTAGAAATCTTTCACAAACAAATTGGAGGTTTATCTTTCTAATCAAACAAAAGATTTTTTAAATTAGCCAAAAACCTTATTCACCCCCCCTCTAAGGTTTTTCATGGATGAATGCACCTGACCATTTGCATGTTTTTGGAAATCTTTGCCGGGTATGTGTAGTACTTATCGCCCGACATCCTACAAGTACAACAATATTGTCGTATATATCTGTTAGGGGCACGCCTCAGAGGACGATTGTCATAGGCCACATGACAGTGAACTCTTAATTGGGGTAAGTGAAATCTTGAAATAATTAATCGTTCTATTACATACGTCATTTCATTTGCATTAATTAGAATAGGTCTTTTCTTTACAGTTACACATGCAGGACGACTTTATAATACCACAGATAAATCTATTATGGCAGTGGCACGCTCATCCGGACATATATGATTAATGAGTTCCATATCATTTCATTGTTAGCAAAGTGGGCTGCTACGTGTGCCCGAATGTATCCCTCTTCAAAACAACCTTCTCAAACATTCGATATAGATTAATTGTAATATTTATTAATTTTATTTCATACCATTTTATTAGTATTTTATTTTTATGTTGTGATATTCATTGTTCTTGAAACAAATTTATATTAGTAAAATGTAAAATAAACATAACATCCATGCATGCCAATGTAATAAACGTAATATCCATACATGCTACTATAACCATAATAAATGTAACATCTATACACGCCAAAATAAACGTAATATAATCAAAGCGGTAAATCTAACCACTAGACAAATGCCACCTACATATAAGACGAGAAATCTCTCCATGTCGTGCAACCTAGGTACCTACATCCTCCGAATCATCATCCTCAACATAGAGATCTAATGAGTTAACTAATACGATAGCTGGTGGCCGAGAACGTGGTGGGAACTCAACACCGGGAGAAAGTAAGTCCGGGTTCTGTGTCCTCAGATATGTGTGTCAGAGATGCCACGCCATGTAACTCAGATAGAAACGTGTGAAGGCATAGCAATATGTCTCATATGATCGGCATATACATAGTGGCTCGCAGCATCATCCTAGAAGGCTCTAGTGAAGGTTTGCTTCATGACATATAACTGAGTTAAAGCCGGCCTATAGTACTCGATCGGACTAATAACGAGAGCATATGGAATACCCTGAGTCCAATCGAATTGCCGTACACATCACTTAGGCATGTACAGCTCTACAATAGAACAATATGCTAAAAGGTTGTGGTATGTAGAAAAACATACTTCATGTATATCTATGGGTCTATAAGGCGTCCATCGAACCTTAGTTATAGTCATGACATCTAACCTCATCCGATAGTCGGACAATAAAACTGCACCACCTTTATGTTCCATCATAAAAAGCTGTTGGATATAAAAAAACTTCCGGGAACTATTTCGAGCCTCATAGGCTGTGCGAACATGAGACTGTATAGGTATATCCAATACTAGAAAAAAAAATATACATATATTACAAAGAATTTAATAAATATAAAAATTCAAATAATATAAGAATTTAATAATGTAATGAACATGAATACCTCCAACAGTGATGAGAAATCTCCAGTCTCTCGGGTCCGAACTTGAGATCTTTCCAAGATTTTTGTATAACCTGGCTAATACTGCAGCATCCCAAGCCATCTTCTAACACCTCCATAGATTCCTCACTATATGCCATAGCTTGTAGCTTGTCAAAGGTAGGCCACTCTTGTCAGGGAAGAGAGAGTTCTCGAGAATGGAAAGCAAGTAAGAGGATACCCTAATCTCTGTAGGAAGACTAGCATGTGAAATAACTGACATAGAAATTCCATGTACGTCACTTCCCTGGGAAGCGGTAAGAATGATCCTTAAATCCTTATTAATCATTTTGATAATCTGATCCAGGGGTAAAAACTCTTCTGGTGGCTCACTATATGTAGGTATTCCAAAGATAAATTCCATATAGTATAAAGTGATCGTCATCTCTGTAAATGGCATGTGACTGCCACCTCTCTACAAATGCCAATAAAAGAGTACTATGCCCATACTGAAACATGCATGACTGTAAATGAAGTAGTCCAGATGTAGTACCCATCCATTTAACTTCTACGTCACTCGGTGTATACCCGGTAAATATCAAATGACGACCACGTAATCTCAAAACCGGTCAATCCTGCATTTTTACGATCACATAAATACCTCCAACTAGGGAAGGTATAAATATACCCAAAAAAATAAAATTTATCCATACATAATAAAATAAAATACTTAAGAAAAGGATTGTAAAGTTTACCTGCCCACGATATATAGTAACGGTGATGTGTCCAATATATGATGGAATCATGTCCGGCTTCAGTGGAACTTCGAAAGCGGGTCCTATCTGCTGCCAAATGTCCTGGACTTTCTCACCCTCTTCTTTCCACCTTCACCTCCCGAAGGCTCCGAAGCTTCAAGAACTGCATCCTCAGAAGGTCGGTTCTTAGGAATTTGAAGAGACTTGCACCCTGTTGTTGATCGTCTTCGACTCACTATTCTTACCACTCTTCTCGCACTCTCAATAAGACCACCTCTTCTCCCCATACGCCCTGAAAACAATACAAGTACAACCTCTTTCTCCTCAGCTGCCTCCCCCTCATCCATCTCCTCCTCATCATCCACCCTAAACATCCCTATCCTGTATCTCATCTTGAACATCTAAACCCTCACGCTCTTCCCCTACTTGAACTTTCTCCTCATCAGCCTCCTAACCCAAGTGCATAGGAAGACATATGCTCTGAGGTGTCATAATAACCCTTTTGATATAATGGTGACTCTCCCAATATCCTAATAAAAAATCATCTAAGACCAATGGGGGATACTGCGCACCCGGGAACTTTGGAAGTGGATGTTGTACGAGGAGATCTATATAACTTTGATCATAAGAAGATGATGTACCATGGTGAGAATGAGTTTGTGGTAGTCAAGAATGCTGATATGGTAATGGTACATATGTGTCTTGCAGCAACCGTAGTGGGAATAGGTGGAGGCGAAACGAAAGACCCGGGTGCATCAAACCCATGACACATCCCATGGAGAGGAGTGGTAGGTACATCGGACGTGCTATGCCTACCTCTAAGCCCCCTAGAAGAAGCGTGATCATATCGGCATGAGTCAAATGATTCGTATCTGCAACCAGACCTAACTCTGCATCTCTAGTCGTGACTGCTCCGGATCCATCTAAACAAATTTCAAAATTAGTATAAATAATATATATGTATATATTTTCATAATTCTTAATAAATTATTCATAGTCTTATTCAATTATTATTTAATTATTATTGAACTATGAAATTATTTCTTATTATTATTCATTATTATTAAATTATTAAATTATTTCATTCGTAATCACTATTAATTATATTTTTAAAGAATTAAAAACTATATATATATACTAAATTAGACTATGATTAAATTAATCTAACTATTTTAAACGAACTAAATTATTCAAAATATTATTTAAAATTATTAATTAATTTTTATAATTATCTAATTATTATTTAATGGTTATGAATTTATTTATTATCATTATAATTTTTCATTTTTAAGTTTTAATTATATTTTTTAAAAATTAATAACTACATATTTAAATTAGATTATGATTAAATTAAGAAATAATTAAACTAACTAATTTATTCAAATTATTATTTAAAATAATTAATTAACTATTATAATCATTTAATCTCTAAATGTTAATTAGTTTCTAAATATACTTATTATTTAAATTAACAAATATTTTATTTAAGCTAAACACAAGCTAAATGCATAAATTAATACAAAAGTATCATTAAATTATATAACGAAACAATAATAACATTGCCGACATGGACATTTAACCATTCTTAAGATTCTTATAACAATTAAATACATCATAAATTAAATAATTCATAACTACTACATGAACAAACATACTAATAATATATGAAATTAACTAAAAAACTAATATAAGGATATAATCTATATTAAGAACAATTAATATAACAACATAATTAAAATTATAAATTAAAAAAATTAAGAAAACATAAAAATCGGAAAAAGGGGGTGAGTTGGTGTACAACCCCTGCCATGTGCCAGTGGATGGCGCACCACTCCCACTAGTGTACCAATTGGGTGCACAACCCCCCAACCCGAGACCACCGTGTTTTTTCATTCAAAATGTAAATAAACGAGTATAGAATAATATATACTAACCTTTTTTTACTTTTTAATGGTTGAGTTTGTGTAAACCTTCCTTGGAAGGTAGAGAAAATTTGAGAGAAAAAGAGTTTAGATAGAGAAGGGGTTAGAAGGAAATGAAATTTTGTGGTGAAAATTATATAATTTTATCGTGAAATTTTTAAACACCCAAATAATGTGGCTTCATCGAATGATTACGTTGATATTTGTACATTTTTGAAATGTCAAAACCCTAGTCATATAGTGTTGTCCTGTATTTTGCCTTTGACGATCGTATGTCATGTACTACCTCTAATGCATTCTTTAATACATTACATTTAATAGTAACTTTTCCTTAGAGTTTATATATATATTTTAAAGTTTAAAGTTTATCTTTTTTTTTATAAGATTTATATTAATAAAAATTATTATAAAATATATGTACTAAAGAATGTAGCAGAGAGTATACTAGATGATTCTAGCCAGTATTTTGTAGGTGATCTCAATTTTGTATTCTTCATTCCAAATACTTCGTTTAGTAGTAAATTTTTTTTCGTACGATTTATCTTTTAGAACTAAGGTTAATCTTTTATTCTATAAAATTTATATTAGCAAAGTTATTATAAAAGGAACTTATTAACGAGTGTATTAGAAGATGCAATAGATAATTCCAGCCGATGTGCTTAAGTTTATCAGCGTTGAGAACATGAATTGTAGAGCTCCACTAAATACTCCTTCCATCCTTTTTACTTGTCACATCTTATCAATTCTCAAGGCCTTTTTTTTCCTTCACATCATGAAAACTAAACAATATAACATTTAATAAAAATTTTCCAATTATACTCTCTCATTAAAAAAAAGATTTCAACCTCTTTTAACTCTCTTCTCTAATGAGAACTTGCAGAAAAATTAATGATGAAAGAAATAATTTAAAAAGTATTCTAGTTCATTAAAAAAATCTAAAATTTTGTATTTTTTTTGCATAGTATCATATTCAAAATGTAACAAATTAAAAAAAAAAAAAAGACGATATTAGTACAAAATATCTTGGTTTCAGAAAAATTAAATTACTACTTACAAGATAATATGCATGATCTAAAATTATACTAGTGTTACTTGTATTTATACTAATTAAAAATTATAGTAGTACTACTACTTATAAGAGCAGAAGCGTGATCTAAATTAAATTAGTAGAAGCATATTTATATTGAATTAAATTATACTTTCATTGTTCACTACAAGAAATTATAATTTTACTGACCGATCATTTTTTATCGGAAAATACGATCGAAAGCAATTCGGTCAATAATTTTATATTTTTTTATATTTTTAAATTTAATATATATGTATTTATGTTTATATATATGTATATATTTAATAGTGCACAAGATGCATAACAACTTCAATAGAGTAAATTGTCAAAATGACTTTTAACTTGGAGGTCATAGTTTCAAACTTCTTCTAAAGCAAAAAATTTCAACATTTAATTCAAAATAGTTGCAGTTCAGGTTGGGTGCCCTTGGCCTGAGATACATTGCTGACGATACTCGGTCGGTAACTTTAAAAATTCGGTTGGTAAATGTTATCCACTGACTAAAGAAGTCATCAGAATTTACTGATCAAGTATTACCGACCGACCTTGATCGGTTGGTAATTGGTCAGTAGGTGCCGTTTACCGATCGATTACTGACTGAATGGCGATCAATAATTTGAAATTTTTTTTTAATAATTTTTTTACTTGTCACACTTTGAAAATCACTTTATTTTAAAAAATAGCGAATTTCAAATTTTTTTTTCTTGTGTATAGATTGGAATGTCCTTTAAAAGTTTCTCTCTGTTCATTATAATTTCTACTAGTTTCCATATTTTAAAATAATAAAATATTAATTTAAATGAGAAGTTATAATAAAAAAATATTAAATATTTTATTAAAACCACATGACAAATAAAAAAGTACTAAAATTGACATAATATAACACAATTGGAGTATTAAATTTCTCTTTGAAACCCTACTGCTTACGTGGTGATTTTGTACATTTATAAAATGTCAAAACCCCACGCATTTATAATTTTTGTCGGTGATATCAATATACTAGACTAACAACGTCTTCAGCAACGCCCTTATTTACCTTACCTACTCCATTCCATATTTCGGTTTTTTTCTTAGCTTAGCCATTTTTTTTTCTAAAAAGGTCATTAAAGTGGCAACAAAATTTCTTTTATTCGTAATCCATAACGCACAATATTTGTACATTATTCATTAGGATAATGTATAACAGCTATGCGTTATCACTTAATTCAAGTTTTCCGCTTTAATCCGGTGATGTGGTGGATAACGCATAAGTATTGTGCATTATCAGCCACGTCAATTTTTTTTTGTTTATGTTGATTAGAAAGAAAGAATTTTTGTAGGTATTTGAAAAACTTGAAACATGAATAACTCTATGATTGGAGGTCCGTTTCACGCATATGACCACTCGTTTTGATGTTTCTCGTAAAGATAAACGCAATGGCATTGGCAAAAAAGTGATATGGACGTGTTTCAGGGCAAAAAATTCTTCCCGTAAGTCGAAAACTTTGACGAGCATAACTTTGCGCTCGGACGTCGGATTGAGGCGATTCTTGTGGGCATTTTGGGTATTTTTTCGACAGGCCGTTTCCATCAACCGTTTTGACAAAATCGGTCTAGTTTCTTTCTAATTTACATTTTTATATTTTTCTAATACTTTCTCTCCTATTAACTGAGGAATTATGACGCGAATTTTGAAATTAAACAGAAGAGCAGTTCTTTTTTTGCTCTAATTAAAAATTTTAAATGATTGACATTGGTAAATATTAATGTAAATAAGTTATTATTACATAAAATCCCATGCACTCATTAATATGAAGCTTGATGTTGATCTTTTGGTAAGTATTCTATATTATTTTTTGTGAGGTCATGTTCAAGTCTCTAACTAAACAAGTTTTTTCCCTAAAATGATGTGGCAAATAACGCACACTATGGATGTGTTATCGTTAATGATAATGCACACTCATTGTTCGTTATTCCGCCACATCCACTAAACAAGATTATTGTCCAGATTACATTTCTTATTATCAATAACGTACATTCATTGTGCGTTATCATTAAAAATAATGCACAATGATTGTGCGTTATGGTCCGTTTATGGATAAAAATATATTGGCCACCTTAGTGGCTATTTTAAGAAAAAAAAGGCTATTTCTTTTTAAAAAAAAGAAAACCTCCCATATTTCTGATTTGCAACCTTTGTTCCACTTTAAATCATGGAGTCACCTCATTCAGTACTAGGAAGCCTTCCCAATCAAAATCAAACCACCATGCCCGTTGATCCAAGCAATGGCTTCTCTAAATCCAATTCTATTTTCTACATTACCATCCAAAACCCATTTCATTACTATCAATCAAATCCTTTCCTAGGCGTAACAACTTTTGTTTCTTCCCAAAACCCACCATGACAAAGTTTCTTTAATCGATATCGCCACTGGCCATCAACTCACCTATGCCGATCTTTGGAAAGCAGTTCATTCCGTTTCCTCTTCACTTTCCGACATGGGTATTCGAAAAGGACACGTGGTACTAATCCTCTCTCCAAACCCCATTTTTTTCCCTATTATTTGCCTCTCTGTTATGTCCCTTGGTGCCATTATTACCACATCTAATCCAATTAATACAACACAAGAAATATTCAAACAAATTATTAATTCAAATGCAACCCTCGTTTTCACCATTCCTCAACTTCTCTCAAAACTCAATTTAGCTTCTAACAGCATTTCTATTGACCTAATGACGTCCGAAAATTATTCAACATTCCCACCATACCCAAAAATAGTATCCACATTAGAAGAAATGATGGGTAAAGAACCTAATCCAACCCAATTAAGAGACCGGAGACACAAAATGATATTGCAACATTATTTTACTCATCCGGTACTATTGGTGTAAGTAAAGGTGTCATTTCTTAAAGTTTTCATTGGAAAATTTTTACTGTTCTGTTGTGTTTTACTACAACATATTACAGACAATATATACATGTTGATCCTAGCTACACTAGGTAAATAAAACTAAACTAGGTAATTACATAAATTAAGGAATTAATCACCTAATGTAATTATTACAAATATTTCCAAGAATTGGAAATATCCTAATATCCTTATATCTCAAGGAATTCCAAAATAATCGGCTAATACTCCCCCACAAGTTGGAACATGTAGGTCACAAATGCCAAACTTGTGCGCCAAAAAGTGGAACTTAGCGGGCTAGAGAGCTTTGATTAGAATATCAGCGGGTTGCAATTCACTTTGAAGATGAGATGGAGAAAAAAAACCCAGCTTGAACAGCATCACGAACAAAGTCACAATCAATTTGAATGTGTTTCGCCCTTTCGTGAAAGATGGAGTTAGCAGGAATGCGGAGCATCGCCTGACTGTCACAATGCAAATGAATTAATAGAGTGATAGAAACTTGGAGATCACTAACTATCAAAGCCATTTCAATTCATATAAAGTCATAGCCTTAGAACGGTAATCTGCTTCAGTAGCAAAAGACTGAAAAATAGTGCGTTGCTTCTTAGTCTTCCAAAAACGGGAAAGCCCCCCCAAGCAGACAAAATAACCAGCTAGGGCTGTAAACGGGGCAGGTTTTACCCGTACTCTCACGAGTCTGTACCCGTTTTTAGCGGGTAAGGTTTAAATTTTATACCGGCGGACCCGTACCCGTACCCGTATTTATACTGCTATATGGGTCCGGGTAAGGTATGGTGATACCCAGACCCGTATACCCGTATTAAAAAAATAATAATATATTTTTAATATTATATTATATTAATATATAATTTATAATTTTTTTAACATATTATTTTACTCTTATCTTTAACCCTAACCTACTACCTCTACCTACCAACCAACTACACTCAAATCAAATCACATCACACAGTCAGACTACTACTCACTCACCTCTCACCTCACTCCTCGCCTCTCCTCTCATTTCAGCTCTTTCTCTCTCTCTCTCTCTCTCTCTCTCTCTCTCTGATGTGGAATGATCTTCAAGAGTATAAAATTTTGTCCAAGAAGTGAGGGAGAGAACAAACAAAACAAGTGTAATAAGTAGAAGAAAGTGCCTTTGAAAGGACTTGAAAATGTTAAACTTCAAGCAACCTTGGATATATTAAATCCAAGACCTCAAGAAGGTTTAAAAAAAATCTTTTCTTCAAAGTTCAAGCAACCTAAGGTATTTTGAACCTTAGACCTCAATGAAACAAGAAGAAGACCTCAAGACTAGTTTTCTACAAGAGTGTAGTAACTAGTATGAAGGAATTTTTTTTTTTTTTTATGATCAACCTTGAAGCTCTTGGAACTTTCAACAAGTCTTCAAAGTGATTTTTTTTCAAGGAAGTTCACCCTTGAAGAAGATAGAAAAACTAAGCTAAGAACTAAGAATACTAAGAGAAGAATCTTTGTCTTGAAAAATTTCTTGATTGCTTCTTCAAAAGGAAGACTACATATTTATAGAGACTTGAGGGAGAAAATAGGAATTTTTCCCTCTCATATATTCAGCCCAAAGGATAGATATAACCTATACATACACTTGATAAGACAATAGAGGTGTTTTAATTGCATTTGGACTATTCTAGAGCACTAGTCAACACATTGCCAAAAGTAGGAGGCAATTTTTCAGCTTGGGCAAAAAGGGATTCCAACTATCTACCAAGGTAAATTTTCAATTTCTAACTTATTCAAAATTAGGATATTGCTCCATAAAGTCTTGGACATCAAAATTTAATCCTCATAAAGTCTTGGACATCAAAATTGACATCAAAATTTAAGCCTTGAAACTTCTCTTGCTCAATTTGATCCTTGTGACTCTTTAGTTGTTTTGCCTTTGCTCTTGTCACAACTCCTTGATGTTCTTGTATGTCTAACTGATTCACATCATCTTCCCCCTCTTGAAAAGGATTCGTCCTCGAATCTCCATCACCTATATCAAATAAAGAGAGATCGGAAACATTAAAAGTGGCACTAACATTATAATGTCCGGGAAGATCAACTTTATAGGCATTGTCATTAATTTTCTCAAGGATTTGAAATGGCCCATCTCTCCTATCATCAAGCTTAGACTTTCTTTATTGGGGAAATCTTTCCTTTCTAAAATGCACCTAAACCCAATCACCGGGTTTGAATACCACTTTTTTTCTTCCCACATTTCTTTTCTCTACAAGCTTTTTGTTGGAGTTGACAATGGCTTCATGGACCTTTGCATGAATTGCTTTCACAAAATCAGCCTTCTTGCTTGCATCCTTGCTTAATGCTTGATCTATAGGCAAAGGAACCAAATCATAGGGAGTTAGAGGGTTAAAACCATAAACAACTTGAAATGGAGAATGAGAAGTAGTAGAGTGAGGTGCCCTATTATAAGCAAATTCAATGTGTGGCAAACACTCCTCCCATTGCCTCAATTTCTTCTTCAAAATAGCCCTTAGAAGTTGACCAATTGCTCTATTTACCACCTCGGTTTGTCCATCCGTTTGTGGATGGCAAGCTGTAGAATAAAGCAAGTTAGTACCAAGCTTTTTCCAAAGAACTCTCCAAAAATGGCTCAAGAATTTAGTATCCCTTTCCGACACAATAGACCTTGGAATTCCATGGAATCTAACTATCCAAGTAAAGAACAAGCTAGCTACATGACTAGCATCATCGGATTTCCTACAAGGAATAAAGTGTGCCATTTTAGAGAACCTATCCACAACAACAAAAATAGAATCCATACCTCTAGAGGTTCTAGGTAAACCAAGAATAAAATTCATAGAAATATCAACCCAAGGTTCTTTAGGAACTTCTAATGGTGTGTAAAGTCCATGTGGAAGAGTTCTAGATTTAGCTTTCTTGCATTCAATACAACTTCATACAAATCTTTCTACATCTCTTTTTAAATGTGGCCAAAAAAAATGTTCATGAAGAATTTCATAGGTTTTAGTGACACCAAAATGTCCCATTAAACCCCCACAATGTGCTTCTTTGGCAAGTAGAATTCTAGTAGAACAAGATGGTATGCACAATCTACCTTCACAATAAAGAAATCCTTCATGCAAAAAATATTTTCCAAAAGGTGCTAACAAGCATTTCTCAAAAATTTCCTTAAAGTAATGATCACTAGAATACATTTCTTTAAGCATTTCAAAACCCAAAATTTTTGTTTGAAGGGTGGATAAGAGAGTATACCTTCTAGATAGAGCATCGGCCACCACATTCGCCTTACTTTTCTTGTAATGGATGACATATGGAAATGTTTCAATGAACCCCATCCATCTTGCATGTCTCTTATTGAGTTCATGTTTGCCCTTGAGAAACTTCAAAGCCTCATGATCGGTGTGCACAACAAACTCCTTTGGCCATAGGTAGTGTTGCCAATGCTTTAATGTTCTTATTAAAGCATAAAGCTCCTTGTCATAAGTTGAGTACCTCACGGCTGCCCCATTAAGTTTTTCACTAAAATAGGCTAAGGCTTTCCATCTTGCATAAGTACACCACCTATACCAATGCCGAATGCATCACACTCCACCTCAAAAGTTTTCTCAAAGTTTGGTAGTGACAAAAGGGGTGCACTACAGAACTTTTCCTTCAACAATTGAAATACTTGTTCTTGTTTTGTTTCCCACTTAAATCCTTTGGTTTTCTTGATCACATCGGTCAAAGGGCTAGTAAGTGTGCTGAAATTTTTGGTGAACCGCCTATAGAAACTTGCTAGGCCATGGAAACTTCTCACTTCTGATGCGTTTCTTGGTGTTGGCCATTCCTTAATTGCTTCGACCTTACCTTCATCTACTTGAAGTCCTTGTGAGCTTACCACATAACCTAGAAATGTAACTTTCTCCAAACAAAACTCACATTTGTCAAGGTTAGCAAAAAGTTTTTCAATTCTCAAGACATTTAGTACTTCCCTAAGATGTTCAACATGCATTTCATATGTCTTGCTATAGACCAAAATATCATCAAAGTATACAACAACAAATTTCCCAATAAAATTCCTCAACACATGATTCATTAATCTCATAAATGTACTAGGAGCATTAGTTAATCCAAAGGGCATAACCATCCATTCATACAAACCAAAGTTAGTCTTAAAAGCGGTTTTCCACTCATCCCCTTCTCTCATCCTAATTTGATGGTATCCGGATTTCAAGTCAATTTTAGAGAAAAGATTAGAACCATGCAACTCATCAAGTAAATCATCAAGTCTAGGTATGGGATGCCTATACTTAATAGTAATATTGTTTATGGCTCTACAATCTATACACATTCTCCATGTACCATCTTTTTTTGGAACAAGCAAAACCGGAACCGCACAAGGACTCATGGACTCATGCACATACCCTTTTGAAATTAGATCCTCAACTTGCCTTTTTAGCTCCTTAGTCTCTTCCGGTGGACTCCTATAGGCCGGTCGGTTTGGCAAGACCGCCCTGGGGACAAAATCGATTTGGTGTTCGATTCCTCTAATTGGTGGAAGACCTCCGGGCATCTCATCGGGAAATACGTCTTTGTAATCTTCAATAACCTGCAAAATTTCACTTGAAAAAGAGGGTGAGTGTTCTTTAGATGAAGTAAAGGATTCCCTACAATACAACAGCAATACCACTTCTTTTCTTTCAATTGCTTCAATCACCTCACTAGGTTTTGCAAAGAAACAATTCTTTTCTTTCATCTCACTCTCTTTTTTTTTTGTCACTCTTTTTCTTTTCAGTCTTGTTTTTCATCACTCTTTTCTTTTTCCTCAACTCTCTTTCCCTCCCCAATTTTTTTCCTTTTGATCTCACTTTCGGCCCTCTCTTTCTCTCTCATCTTTTTTTGTTCATCTCTCACTTGTTGAGGTGTAAGAGGATTCATAGTGAATGTTCTTCCATCCTTCACAAAAGAATAAGTATTCTTCTCCCCATTGTGGAGGAACTTTCTATCGAATTGCCAAGGTCTTCCCATGAGAAGATGGCATGCTTGTATGGGCACCACATCACATAGTATCTCATCTTTGTAAGCTCCCATTTCTATTGGTACCACTACTTATCTCAACACTTTAATTTCTCCACTATCATTTAGCCAATGGAGTTTGTAGGGTTTATCATGTTTTGTAGTAGGTAGTCTCAACTTCTAACAAGATAAGCACTAGCCACATTTACACAACTACCACTATCAATGATAAGGTTGGCAATCCTTCCCTCAACTTTACATTTAGAATGGAAGATGTTTTCTCTTTGTTCAATCATGTTATCATCAAAAGTTTGAGCGCTTAGTGCTCTTATGGTAACTAAGCTCAAGACATCGTCATCACTTCCTAAAGGATTCAAATCAACATGTTCATCATCCTCGCCATTTTCTTCACCCTCAACACATTCGCTACTTTCATCCTCCTCCTTCTCAATCCAACCATTCAAATTCTCCCTAAAGATCAAAGCTCTCTTTGTCGGACAACTACTTGCATAATGTCCTACACGATTACATTTAAAGCACTTTGGAGGGTTAGAAATGATTTTACCTCTCTCTTCCATCTTTGGTTTGGTTGGAGGTTGGAAAGTACCTCTAGGAGCCTCTTTCTTTTTTGGCCATAGCTTGAAGTTGGAAGTAGGTGGTTTTGTTGTTGCAACTTGTCTTTGGTTGGGAAATGAGGATCGCATCATCCCACTCCTTTTCCTTTGTGATTCGATCTTGTTGGCAAGGTGGCACATATCTTCATAAGTTGTATGTGGATACAACTCAAGTTGGTTGGCTATCTCCCTATTGAGACCACTAAGGAACCTAGCCATTGAAGCATCCTTATCTTCTTCCAAGTTCAACCTCAAGATGTAGAGCTCAAGCTCTTGTCTATACTCTACTACACTTTTTGCACCTTATTTTAAAGTCATGAGCTTATAATGAAGCTCTCTATAGTAGTGCTCGGGCACAAATCTTTCTCTCATCAAAGCTTTTAACTCTCTCCAAGTATCAACCGGTGGTCTACCACTTCTAACTCTTTGGTTTACTACCCTTTCCCACCAATGTAAAGCATAGCCGGAAAATTCGGCTATTACAAGTCTAGCTTTTAAGAACTCATTACAATTTTTCAACATAAACATGTTTTCTACTTGCCTCTTCCAATCTAAGAAAATGTTAGGGTCATTCTCACCCTTAAAACTAGGGAGCTTCCACTTCATTCGGTCCAAGGTTTGGTCACCTTGGTCTCTTCCACGGTTTGCAACAAATGGAACATGTTCATGATCATCATATAATGGCTCTCCATGCCTAGCTTGTGGACTTGGAACTTCTTCAAAGTGTCTAGGCATGCCTCTTCCTCCAAAACTGCCTCTTCTACTACCGTAAGGAGGTGGATGAAGTTCTTCATCAAAATGTGGAGGTTGGTGGAACTCGGTTGTCCTAGAGCAATTGAGTGGTCCATTGCTCCTTGGGGTAGTAACATTGAGTCTACCATGAGGACTAACCTCCCTTTGTTGATTAGAGAGATTAGTGACATCCCTTCTAATATCCCTCATGTCATCTCTTAGGGATTGTAACTCTTGCATTATGAGCCTCAAAGGGTCATCATGTTGGGAGTTGCTAGACTCTTCTCCAAAAGGAGTTGGTGCTTGAGCTTGGGTTGACATCTTGGTAGTGTTTACCTCACAAAACTCTCTTGTTTAACTCTCTTTGGCCTTTTTGAGGATATTCTCACAACTCTTGCCTTTTTCTAAAGGTTCAAGTCACAAAGAGTTCTATGAGTTCTTAATAAAGATTTAACACCTGTACTCAAGTTTAAAACAACAAAAAAAAAATCACAAACAAAAACTAGTTGAGAAATATGAGAAGCAAGGAAAATGATATTGAGTCATCTATTCATTTTAAGGAAGTTCAACAACATTTCCAAGAGCATTTGAGTCAATAACGGTAGATTGACCAAATGAAGAAATAAGTACTGAAAAAGGAAAGAAATTCGACCACAAATACAAACACAAAGCTAGGACACTTCAAGAACAAAAAAGAATACACAACAAAAGTTTCCAGCATGCAGAGTAGATGACATACTCAGCTTGTTTGGAAAACTGGTATTTAACCACAAGTCTAAATTGAATGAGGTTCGTCTAGAAAGAATCCTCACTCAAAATTCTTGAGTTTAGGCTCAAGAATCAAAGAAAAAGGATTAGTAAAAAGGAAGATATGCTCAGATCATTTCAGTAATTTTTTGTGTGCGGAAAAGCCAGGTACACCTTCAAGTTTTGACTATTTTGAGATATCAAATGAAGTCCAAATTAGATAAGACTTGTTTCATTTGTTTCCCAGGTCAATGTAGTATAACTCCATGTAAAAATATTGCAAAGTTCAAGTCATATTTCAGGTCGTTCAAGCATTCTATTTTTGTGATGCCATTTTCCAGCAATCTTGTCTCTTTTTTCTTTTTTTTTTTTGTCTTGTATTTTTTTTTTTTTTTTGTATGTAAGATATCTAAAAAACACTAACTTGAAGGTGGCTCTGATACCAAATAATGTAGAATGATCTTCAAGAGCATAAAATTTTGTCCAAGAAGTGAGGGAGAGAACAAACAAAACAAGTGTAATAAGTAGAAGAAAGTGCCTTTGAAAGGACTTGAAAATGTTAAACTTCAAGCAACCTTGGATATATTAAATCCAAGACCTCAAGAAGGTTTAAAAAAAATCTTTTCTTCAAAGTTCAAGCAACCTAAGGTATTTTGAACCTTAGACCTCAATGAAACAAGAAGAAGACCTCAAGACTAGTTTTCTACAAGAGTGTAGTAACTAGTATGAAGGAATTTTTATGATCAACCTTGAAGCTCTTGGAACTTTCAACAAGTCTTCAAAGTGATTTTTTTTCAAGGAAGTTCACCCTTGAAGAAGATAGAAAAACTAAGCTAAGAACTAAGAATACTAAGAGAAGAACCTTTGTCTTGAAAAATTTCTTGATTGCTTCTTCAAAAGGAAGACTACATATTTATAGAGACTTGAGGGGGAAAATAGGAATTTTTCCCTCTCATATTTTCAGCGCAAAGGATAGATATAACCTATACATACACTTGATAAGACAGTAGAGGTGTTTTAATTGCATTTGGACTATTCTAGAGCACTAGTCAACACATTGCCAAAAGTAGGAGGCAATTTTTCAGCTTGGGCAAAAAGGGATTCCAACTATCTACCAAGGTAAATTTTCAATTTCTAACTTATTCAAAATTAGGATATTGCTCCATAAATTCTTGGACATCAAAATTTAATCCCCATAAAGTCTTGGACATCAAAATTGACATCAAAATTTAAGCCTTGAAACTTCTCTTGCTCAATTTGATCCTTGTGACTCTTTAGTTGTTTTGCCTTTGCTCTTGTCACAACTCCTTGATGTTCTTGTATGTCTAACCGATTCACATCACTCTCTCTCTCTCTCCTCACAAACGGTTCACAAATTCACAGTCACAATTTCTTCTTCAACTTCATCTACCGGCGACGCCATCGCTGCCGCCGCCGTTACCATCATCGCTGTGTACACCCAGCTTCATCACTTTCCCAGTCCCGCGCACCGTCGTCATCTTCAGCTCAGATTCTCTCCCTTCACTGTCATCTTCTTCATCTCATCTTCTACCGCCACCGCCGGTCCGCTGCTACCGCCGTCTGTTTCAAAAAGCTGACTTGCTTCTGCTCCGGTATCATCTATTTTGCTGTCTGCCGTCTGTTTCGCTGCTCTGCCTTGCTGTCTCGGTTTCTCTTCTTCCATCTTCCCAGATAATAGCTTGGATTGAGTTTTGAAGAAATCTTGCTGTAACCATCTTTTGCTAGTTCAGGTACATTTTTGTTTTATGAGTAGTGTACAAAGATTTCACTGGTGGTATGTAGTTCAGGGATTGAAACTGGGATTGAATTTTTTTGCTTTGTTGAGCAGTAAATCCTTTGCTTTAAGTAGTTGTTGATGTAATTTTTGTGTCATTTTCTTGTTTTTTTTTTGTTTATAGTTTTCTTGCTGTGGAATTTGAAATGGGATTTAGGGAAATTTGTTTGCATTGTTTATGTATCAGCAAGAATGTTGTAATTTCTACTTTGTTTCTGTTGTTGTGTTTCATAGTCTGGGCAGGGGACAATGTTTACAATAATGAAATGATATTTTGTTGTACTAAAATCTCTTTGTTTGAGTTCTACTTTTGCTTTTCTATCAGCCTTTTCTAACAAAGATGCAAATATGATATCTGTTAAATTTGAAATGGAATTTAGGGAAATTTGTTTGCATTGTTTATGTATCAGCAAGAATGTTGTAATTTCTACTTTGTTTCTGTTGTTGTGTTTCATAGTCTGGGCAGGGGACAATGTTTACTATAATGAAATGATATTTTGTTGTACTAAAATCTCTTTGTTTGAGTTCTACTTTTGCTTTTCTATCAGCCTTTTCTAACAAAGATGCAAATATGATATCTGTTAAAAAGCAATCCTTAGCTGTTACTGCTAACTAAAGAAGTGGTAGTTTAATGGTGAGGCTCCCTTCCGTTAGATAACTCAATTTGTCATGTCAAATGAGAGATTTTCAATTCAAGTTTTTTGCCCCTGATCCCTGTTGGATTAGTAAAAAATTTTCTGATAAGGAAACCAATAACTGCTATTTTTAAGTCACAAGTTCGACGAGAGTCTTGTTGAAGGAATTTTAGAGTAAATTAGAGTCTCATTGAAAAGCAGGTTAGTGACAAACAATCATAAAGCAACTAGAGAAGAATCATTTCTTGCTTGTTTTCTCTACATTATTTGATCATCTTACTGTGAATGTCGGTTGTTTTAAAATGTCAAAGTTGAAATTAATTAATTAAACATGAATAATATTTATAATACATGATTACAAGGTTTAAAAGCAAAAGCTTTATTTGGACTTTATGAATCATAGTATAACCCAATTTTATAATAGGTTTGACTTGGCAGAGCAGCCAATCCATGCACATGACAGATAACAGTTTGGTGGGATCAACTTTGAAGAGTGCATTATTTCTCTTTTGTTTTTTAAATTAAAGTTTTTCTCCCCAGTTGTGAAGCAACTTTGCGAAGAAGAGATCATGCACGAAAATGATGTGATTCATTTTTATATTCTGTCATGACTCCTTTTAAACCTCCAAAATAATCAAAAGAACTTGTTCAACTGTGAAACATGTATGATACTTGCTTTCTTTTGAACAAACAAATTCCAAAAACTAATATGTTTGAGTACTCATTATTAATTGATTGATGTTATGTTCAATTTACATATAGAATTTGTTTTATTATTAATAGGTTTTTTGCTTTATCATTTAGGAATTAGGATGTCCGGTACAATACCCACTCAAAGTTCCAAGGCATCTACTGCTGCTACTGATGATATGGAAATAACTAATTACAATGAGTTTAATGTCGAATAAAACCTAGAAGACCAAGCGGCTGCGAATCCCTCAAAGTTAAAAAAAAAATTAACTTCAGATGTATGGAAAGAAATGTCAAGGCTGACGGATCCTGATGGAAGTACTAAATCTCAGTGTATTTGGTGCAAGAAAAAACTTGTTAGCGGCGGTAAAGCGGGGACTACTCATTTGACAAAACATTTGAAAGTTTGTGTTGCTAGAAAACTTCGGTGCAACGGGCAGCAACAAATCCAACATTCAATAAGTAACTTGACAGGTAACATTGAACTTAGTAATTTCAAATTTGATCAAGAAAAGAGTAGGAGGGCTTTGGCAAAAATGATAATCAAGCACAATTATCCTTTCAATATGTGTGAGCATGAATTCTTTGAGAAGTTTTGCAACAGTTTGAATCCTAACTTTAAGCTTGTTTCTAGAAATACAATTAGGACGGAAGTGATGTTAGTGTATAAGGAAGAGAAGATGAGATTGTATGAATTCTTGGATGGTCTTGATTGTAGAATCACATTAACAACTGATATTTGGACTTCAGAACATGCTAATATTGCATATACTTCTTACTGCTCATTTTGTTGATGACAATTGGGAATTGAAAAAGAAAATTCTTGCATATAGACATGTTCCTTATCCTCATGACGGTGAAACATTATTTCAATTCATCAATGATCTCATATTAGAATGGAATTTGGACAAAAAATTGTTTTGTTTGGTTGTGGATAATGCATCATCAAATGATTCAATGGTTAGACATTTGAAATCTTGGTTGGTTGAGAAAGCATGGCTTCCCCTTGGTGGTGATTTATTTCATGTTCGTTGTAGTGCACATATTCTTAATTTGATTGTGCAAGATGGTTTGGCTATTTTGGGAGATGTGATTTTGAAGATTCGAAAAACATGCAAGTATTTGAAAAAATCTACTTATGCTTCTCAGAAATTTGAGTGTGCTTTACAACAATGCAAATTAAAAAGCAAGAAAAAAGTTGCTTTGGACGTACAAACTAGATGGAATTCTACATATTTGATGCTTGAATCTGCATTACCTGTTAAGGAAGCATTTAACCGTTTTGCACAAATTGATAGAAATTATAAGTTTTGTCCAACTGATGATGAATGGAAAGTAGCTGATGTGATTCATGGATGTTTGAAGATATTTTATGATTGTACTAATCATTTTAGCGGTAGAAATTTTCCAACTTCAAATGTCTTCTTCCCTGGTGTGTGTAAAATCCAACTTAAGTTGAGGGAATGGGAAAATAGTCAACATGATTTTCTTAAAGTTATGGTTGGTCCTATGAACCAAAAGTTTGAAAAATATTGGGAGGAATCATGTTTGGTTTTAGGAATTGCTGTTGTGCTTGATCCCAGGTTTAAAATGAATTTGGTGGAGTTTTATTATGATGCCATTTGTGGTAGTGATGATGCTTCTCGTTATGTTGAAAGAGTTAAGAATGTGTTTCAAGATTTGTACATTGAATATGGTGGGCAAGTAAGTTATGTTAGCAATAATTCCTATCCCATATCTGGTGGAGGAGCATCGGAAGATGATTATTCTGCTTTTGATGAATGGTATAAGACGAATAAGTCCACTACTATTCGTATGTACCAAAAAAGTGAAATAGAGCATTATTTAGAAGAGCCTGTGTTTCCTAGAAATGAGAAGTTTAATATTTTGAATTGGTGGAGAGAAAAATCTCCAAAGTATCCTATCATAGGAAAGATGGCACGTGATATTTTAGCTGTTCCGGCTACTACTGTTGCATCGGAGTCTGCATTTAGTGTTGGGGGAAGAGTGGTTGATGAGACACGTGCATCATTACTTCCCGAAATGGTTGAGGCAGTAGTAACTACAGCGGATTGGATTGAACTTTCACCGAATAAAAGTAAGTACTTTGTTTTTTTATTCTAATTTCGTTTTTCTCCCTCTTATATTAGTTAACTTCTATTTTGTTTCTAGAGTATGTTTTTTATGACAATGATATTGCTGAGAGTTCTTCCATCCCTTCAGTTGCATTTGCAAAGAAAAATTGGTGTGAGTTTTTTTATCTTTAGTTACATTTTCATAATTATCTCTATTTTACATACACTTATAAAATTATAATATATACTCACTTCAATATTTCTTTTGTAGGAGACAAATAGGAGCAAGCGGTATCCTAAATCCAAATGCTTTGATTAATGTATTTTTATTGAACTAGAACTTTTATTTTTATTCGATTAATGTACTATGACGATTTTGTGCATATTTGAACTTTTAATTATGTGAATTAGAGATGTTAAATGATTTTATTTGTTGAAAGAAATGTTAAGGAGATTATGTTAATCATGTTAAAATTTTTATTTTTTGAATTATACATTGTTTTACATATTTTTGTTTAACAGGGAAATAAAATAGAAAAAATGTCATACGGGATACGGGTATACCCGTACCCTACCTTGGACCCTGGAGGGTCGGGTCTGGGTCCAGAATTTTATACCCTGGAGGGTAGGGGTCTGGGTCTGGGTCCAAGTTTCACTATAAGGGTACGGGTCCGGGTCTGGGGGTACCCTGAGGGTCTGGACCCGTTTACAGCCCTATAACCAGCGACAGAGAGACGGGTGAGAGGACAACTAGCCCAGTCCGAGTCACAATACGCAGTCAAAGATAGGGGAGATGCGGAACTTAGTAAAATAACTTGACCGAGACACCCTTTAAGGTAGTTGACAACATGAGTAGCCACCTTCCAGAGGTCCTTTTGAGGGGTGTGCATGAATTAAGCCAGAATGTGAAGAGTTGAGGATGAGTAAGAGTCAGATAAATCAGTTTGCCAATTAAACGATGGTACCTTTCCGGGTGATCAAAGAAGGGTTCCGCCGATGTAGCCAGCTCATTGTTCGGCTCGAGAGGCCGGGAAGCCAGTTTAGCACCAAGTAAACCATGTTCTGTAATAATTTCCAAAAGCATACTTCCTTCGACTTAGAAACAAACTTGAGTGGTTTCGAGCAATTTTAATACCCAAGAAATTTTTAAGAGACCCCAGATCTTTCATATGAAAATTGAAGATAATGAATTGCCAGTAATAAGCAAATCATCAACATAGATAAGGACGCATAGAAAAATGTCACCTTTGTGATAGGTGAACAAGGAATAATTGGCGTAGGATTTTTGGAACTTATACTTCCTAAGAGCTTCAATGAGTTTCGAAAACCAGCAACGGGGGACCAGTCAGATTTCATAAGGAGATTTCCACAGACAACACACCTGAGCAGGAGAAGTGGTGCGGAATATAGGGTGTTCGCATATAGGCTTCTTCCATCTAATCACTGTGGAGAAATACATTGTAAACATCAAATTGATGAACAAGCCAGTGTCTGGCGAAGGCAATAGATAAAAGGGTGCAGAAGGTTACTATTTTGGCCACCGGAGCAAAAGTGTCGGTGAAGTCGATCCCTTTAGTTTGGCCTTGTATCGTTCAATAGACCTATCAACCTTGTATTTGATTTGATAGACCCACTTACTACCAAGAGCTCGTTTGCCAAGGTCCAAGTACCATTTTTTCCAAGGCATCAATTTCTTTCTTCATACCGAGACGCCATCGAGGATTAGAAATAGCATCAGAATAGCAGTTGGGCTCGGTTTCTGCAGTGATCGAAGCTAAGAAATACCGATGTGAAGGAAAAAATTTATTATAATCCACAAAGTATGCCAGGGGATACAAGGACTTACCTGAGAGGAGCGACGAAGGTGGATGAGTGGAAGAAGAGTGGGATATACTACAAACAGCATTGCAGTCGTAGTCAAGAAGATAGCATGGAGCCTGTGTGATTCCTGCACTTTTTCTAGAAACAGACAACTGTGGAATTCCTGATGGTAAATTTGAGGAAGTAATGGGCTTGCTGGAATATAGCATGGGGCGGTCTAGTGGTTCAATATCTGGGGGTGGGGAGAGGCTAGGCTGGAAGGTACGAAGCAGGGCAGCGGATGGAATGGGCCTAGGAGAATATGCAGGTGGGGTGGGCTGTGTGGAGGATTTGTGGGGGATGTGTGCGATGGTAGGCCCAACAGGTGGATTTGTAGAGGTATTAGGGCTAACAGGTGGTGGATTTATGGGGTTATCCAAGTCCAAAATAAGAGTCCGTAATATTCACATAATTTTGCCCAAAATTGTATGAGTTTAGAATATCCAAGGATTTTGCTGCAATTTTAGTATCATGTTCAGGATTTTCAAGTGCATAAGGAAACTTCCTTTCATCAAAGATCACATCCCGAGAGACAAGAAAGCGTTTATTTTCTAAATCATAGAATTTCCAACCTTTCTTCTGAAACAGATAACCAAGGAAAATACATCAATGACTTTGGGCATGAAATTTGTCTTTTGGTAAATCATGATCATGAACGAAGGCTAAGCAACCAAAACTTCTTAAATGAGAATAGGAAGGAGGTTTTCCATGAAAAAGTACAAAAGAGGTTTTGTTGTGTAGTAAAGGAGTGGGCATTCTGTTTATGAGATAACCGATTGTCAAGATACACTCACCCCAAAGTTTGATAGGTAAATTCATTGAGGTGCGCAAAGCACATGTCACATTGAGGATGTGATGATTTTTTCGTTCAACTCGGCCATTTTGTTGTGTGGTTCCAGCAATGGTGGTTTAATGAAGGACACCATGCTCCAAAAAGTACGGTTTTAGACAAGTAAATTCCGTGTCATTGTCACTCCGCGTAATTTTAATATTTTTAAGAAATTGAGTTTTGACCATAGAAAAAAATTCCTTAATGGTGATGCAACTGCACTTTTCTCAACAAGTAAAGATATCCAAACAGCTCGAGAAAAATTATCCATAATTGTCAAAAAAATAAGACACCCCATAAGTAGAAGTAGTTTTGTAAGGTCACCACGGATCACAATGAATTAAATAAAAAATCTCAGTTGCATTATTCGTACTAAAAGGAAAATTTTCTCGTTTTTGTTTACCATGAACACAAGTACAAGGTCTATAACCAAAGGTCTCAGAAACATTTAAAGTAGTTTGCTCTAAAAATTTATTCACCATAGAATCTGAAGGACTTCGCAAACGGATATACCACAACTCACAAGGAATAGAACCAATACCATAAAAAGCATAAAAACTTGACAGTTGCACAGGTTTGTATAAGTATATCCTATTCCTCTGCTCATCCACTCCAATCGGTCTCATTGAGGTACAGTCTTGTATAAGACACATTTCATTAGACCAAGTCACAAAACTATTAGTATCTCTTGTTAATTGAGCCAATGAGATCATGTTAAATTTAAGTTCAGGAATAAGCAACACATTATGAATATTGAACTCCGGGTTTAAGCTTGCATCTCCTTCCTGTACTGCTATTGCTTTAGATCCATTTGGAAGACCAATTAAATAGGGATAAATATAGTTTAAATTTTTCAACAATTCCTTCCTATCAGTCATGTGATTCGAATAGCCTGAATCCAAAATCCAAATTTTATTCATACCAGAAAGTTTGTCTGTATTTGGGGGCTGATTATTGATGATGGTCACAAGTGATGACCACTGTTCAGCAGTGAATCCCAAAAACGAACCAGAGCTGCCTAATTCAGGTGCACTCGCTGCTATTCCCCCAGCGTCCTTCACTATAGCGTGAGCCTAACCACCTACCCCAGTCAACTCTGAAGACAACAACATGCCTCCGTTTCCTCTTCCATGCCGGAGTCGTCTTTTACCTCTACTCCGGCTATTCACGACTCCGTGCCCACCTACCGAACGGTGCCTTTGATGTACTTTGAGCCACCAATTTGGATACCCAACAAATTGGAAATAATTTTCCATCTCATAGCCGACGCGGTGACAGTGGCTGCAAGTGGAGGTTATAGTTTGTGTTGTTGGCAGTTTGACAGCTGTAAACTCCATTCTGGTGCCGCTTCTGTCTTCCATGGTTACTGCCTTGGAGAGATATTTGTGTTGCTGTTCTTTGCAGATCTGAGCCAATACCAGTTTAACCTTGGGTGCTGGTTCTTTTTGGATGATTTGTGAGCAAACCGTGCCATAAGTTTCATCATGTAATTCCCACAAAAAATTGGAAGACTTTTTCTTCTCTCTTACTAGAAATAATAGAGCAGATTTCAGTATTAAAGTTGGATGGCAATTGGACATAATTGTCCAATTCATCCCATATTTTCTTTAGATGCAAATAATCTATGTTTACAGAATCTCCCTTTTTCTTGCAATTTGCAAGTGCGGCTTTTTATTCATGTTTTCTGGGTCCGTTTCCAACCAAGAACATTTCCTTTAGATCAGCCCATAATTCATAAGCCCGTTTTGTGTACTTCAAAGAAGATCCCAAAGAGGTTCAATAGTATTAAGAATCCAAGAGTTTACTAGTGTATTTATTTCCCACCATTCTTCTTCTTTTTCTGGATCGTCTTTCGGGATTGGGATTAATCCATCAATGAATACCAATTTTTTCTTTGATCGCAAGGCCAAGTGCATGGCTTTTGCCTATTTAGTATAGTTATTACTTATATTATTCTCTTTCAACTGGACTGTCATTATGATTAGCTCAGACCCATCGGAAGATGCCACATAGTATGCATCCTTCCTTGCACGTTGAATATAAGATTCTTGAACGTGGATTTCTTCAATCCCGTCGTTCACAATATTACTAGAATCTTCCTTGTCCTTATGCATTGTGAGAAATAGGACAGTAGCTATTATACAATGAAAGTTGTCGGCAGGAAATCTTTATGTTCTATTGTGTTTTATTACAATATAGCACAGACAATATATACATGTTGATCCTAGCTAAATTAGGTAAATACAACTAAACTAGGTAATTACATAAATTAAAAAATTAATCGCCTAGTGTAATTATTATAAATATTTCCAAGAATTGGAAATATCCTAATATCCCAAGGAATCCCAAAGTAATCGGCTAATAATTTTGATTCACAAAAATCTAATAGTCCTTATAGATATTATTAGAGGTCGATTCTTAACGGATGAAATTGACCAAACTTATATTGCTACGATTCCTATGTTTCGTTATTACAGTTTATTATCATTTACCTTATGTCTTCTATCAAAAAGTGTCACAACTATAGTTTTGTCCAAATTCGATATGTACAATATGTTATCAGCTGTACAAAATTATAATGTCACATTTTTACCCTCAATTCCGCTGTTTTTATTTTGTTAGCGAAAAATGAAGATGGAATTAAAAAGAGGTATGATTTGAGTAGTTTATGGTACATTTTAACTGCATTATGTAAGGAGGGGATGGATGAGTTTATGGAGAAGTATCTGACGGTGAAGTTTCTTCAAGGGTATGCGTTGACTAAATCTAACGGAGCAGGTGCTTCACGGATATAGTGGAGGAAAGCCATCGGTTCGGTAGTTCTAGTTTGCTTATGCCGAACACGGAAGTGAAGATTGTTCACTCTCAATGCGTGGCGTTGTCTGTTAATAAGAAAGGGAACTTTAGCTCAGAGGTCCTTCCACTATGAAAGATGATTAGGAAGTTTTATGTTTTGTTTTTATTTTGCTTTTACTTCAAATAATTCGATATTGATAGTGACTCAACAATTTAAAAAAAAAAAAGTCCAATTAGCAGTGAAAAGGCTGTATGTCGGATCTTTTAGTACAATTTTTAATAAATATTTTTTTATACTATTTTTATTAATATAAATATTATAAAATAAAAAATAAATCGTAAACTCTAAAAATAAACCTTAGATCTTGAAGAAAAGTTATTGTTGAAAAAAATGTACTAGTAGATATGATAACAAATGTACTAGACGATCTTGAGTGAGCAGCGAGCCATATTCAACTTAGAGGAAAGAACTTTAAAGGGACTAATTACTTATTGGCAAAATAATTATTATCCACACTAGATTTATATTTTGGAGCATTTTGTATATAACATTTAATTTCATTTTTTTATATGCGTATATAAATTTTGAATCGGTATTTTGAAATCATAGATGATGGCAGGTTCTGGTAATTATTAGTATCAATCTTACATATGATTGAAATTTCAAAGGTAAAATAAATATTATAAGTATCATACAATTGTAAGATGCATGATAATACTCTTTGAAACCGCTGTGAACTATAATGTTGGGCACTTTTGGCCGCAAAAAAAAAAAAATTGTAATACATATGAAAGAAGGAGTAAAAAGTTTTGTATAAAATGAGCAAAATATAAATTTATTGTGGATAATAATAATTACTATTTCTTAGTTAATCTAATTTAAAAAATATTTAATTCATGTCATTATCGTTGAGATTTTAGAGCATAATACATGT
Source organism: Catharanthus roseus (assembly GCA_028651295.1). Taxonomy (NCBI): domain Eukaryota; kingdom Viridiplantae; phylum Streptophyta; class Magnoliopsida; order Gentianales; family Apocynaceae; genus Catharanthus; species Catharanthus roseus. The sequence continues at coordinate 1,081,921 of JAPQWS010000142.1, read as the reverse complement.
GTTAATGTACATAATTTACACGCTTGTCACAGTCAAACAGGCCAAATTGGACCTGATCGTCCCGTGTCAAGCCCGCACCTAAACAGTCCGGTCAGGTCCGGGCTCATTTTTTATAGGCCGAAATTGCATAAATCCATATCCATCCATAACCAGCCCATGGATTTTTTTAATAAAAATTATTTTTAAACTTAAAAAATATTAAAACACAAAGATATTATATGAACAGTGTTCTTGAAGAATGCATACAAACACAATAATGGAAAATGAGAAACCAAAAACAGAAAGAACGCAAACATAAACACAAAGAACGCATAGCTGCATTTCTTCAATGCCAAAAAACAGAACGAATGATCAAAATCTATTAAAAACTGCTCATACAAAACCTCCAATTTAAGAACTAATCAGATGTTTGGATTCAAAATTTTTTCTAAATTACAAACAAACTCAAATACAAACAGACAGTATATAAACTATAAAGTAACAGAGAAGAACATAATAAAGCAAAAAACTGGGAGAAAAGGATATGATACAATTGAACTAAGTCATGACTGTTAAATAGCCATACATTACAAAACAAAATGACGCAAATATAGTAGTCTATATCTAACAGACTACCACTAACAAAAGACATTTTCAAAACAGAAAGAATCCTATAAATCTAGAGATATTATTAGCTGTAAAACTAATTATTGACTAAATCCTAACAATTCCTCCCTTAAGCTGAATGCTGAAAGCATTTAGTTTATGCTACTCTCAGCACAGACGCCTAGCAAGGCTCGAAACTTCAAAAAGTTATCCAACTTGGGAGGCTTTGTCATCATATAGCTAGTTGTTAGATAGTGCTACAATGAAGCAGTTTCACTAAAACAGTTTGAGTGAGCTCCCGGAGAAAATGAAAGTGCACATCAATGTGCTTGCTACGACCATGTATTACTGGATTTTTTGATAATTTGATAGTAGAGCTACTGTTACAACGAATAACAATGGCTTCATCTTGTTTTCCATCCAGCTTCCTTAAGACCCTTTTCAGCCATATAGCTTGACATGTGCATGAAGCCACAGCAATGAATTCAGCTTCAGTGGTTGACAAACTTACCACAGGCTGGTTTTTAGAGGACCAAGATACAGCTCCAGAATATAACAAGAAAATATATCCTGATGTGCTTCTTCGATCGTCCAAGTCTTCTGCATAATCACTATCTGTGTAGGCAACGAGTTCATTATCTCCTTCCTTCTTGTAAAAAATTCCAAGCTCAAAAGTTCCCTTCAGATACCTGAGAACTCTTTTTGCCAACTTCAAATGCAACTTTGTTAGATTTTCCAAGTACCTGCTAAGAAGACATATTGCAAACAACATATCTGGCTGAGTTGAGGTAATATACATCAAACATCCCACGATCTGCTTGAAATAAGTCTTGTCAACTTTAGCTCCTCCTTCGTCTTTTGTCAACTTGAAACCAGGAAAAATAGGATTTTGAACTGAATTGTTTTGGTCCATTTTGAATCTCTTCAAAGCTTCCATGGCATACTTCTCTTGGCTAACAAAAATCCCATCTGATCTTTGTATGACTTCAAGTCCCAGGAAGTATCTCATCTTACCAAAGTTCAGTCATATTGAACTCTCGCTCCATGGGCTTCTTGAATTCTCTAAACATCAATTCATCATTTCCAGTAAAAAGAAGATCATCAACATACAAACTTACAATTATCATGCTACCAGAGCTGTTTATTTTTATGAAGAGAGTATGCTCATAAGCACATTTTTTGAACCCTTCTTTTGTGAAGTAAGCTTCTATACAGCTGTTCCAAGCACGGGGAGCTTATTTAAGCCCATAAAGCACTTTCTTTAATTGGTACACTATCTGTTCTTTTCCTTTCTATATGTAACCATAAGGCTGCTCCACAAACACATTTTCATTCAGCTCACCGTGTAAGAATGCAAATTTCACATCAAGTTGATAAACAACCCATCCCCTTTGCCTGCAAAAGCAATCACTAATCGGATTGTTTCCATGCGCACCATAGGAGCAAAAACTTCAGTATAGTCTATACCATGTTGTTGCGCATAGCCCTTGACTACAAGATGCGCCTTATACTTATTTATTTCACCTTTTTCTTTCAATTTGGTCTTGTACACCCATTTACTCCAACCTTTTTAGCTCCCTCAGGCAATTCAATCAACTCCCAAGTCTCATTCTTTCTATTACTTCCATTTCAACGTCTATTGCTGTTCTCCAATGCTCACTTTTCACTGCATCTTCATAACAAGCAGGATCAGCAATAACAACAAACATAACAAACTGCATTCCATCTTCATCAGACAATCCTTCTCCAGTCTCACAATCTCTCATTCATAGTGGTGATCTTCTATCTCGTTCTCCATCTAAAGAAGAACTTGTTTCACTTCCAGAAATCAGCTTCTCTGATGATGTTGTTTCAGTGTCCAATTCTGGTGTTTCTTGAACGTCCTCCCTTTCATCATTACCCCATTCCAGATCACAAGCAATATCCTCTTCATATTTGGCATCCCATGCCCAACTTTCATTCTATTCAAAAACTATATCTCTACTTATTATTATTCTTTTAAGAATAAGACCATAAAGCCTGTAAGCTTTAGATTCCTCACTGACTCAAAGTAATACAGCGTAGACTTTTATCATTAAGCTTAGTTCTTGTTTTCTTAGGCACATGTACATGAGAGACACAACCAAAAACTCTAAAATGATCAACAGAAGGCTTCACCCTGTTCCAGGCTTCTTCAGGTGTCACATTCTTCACCACCAAAGTCCCGACTGAGATTCAGGACATGCACTGCCCAATTTACAGTCTCGGGCCAAATAGATTTTGGAATATTCTTTTTGGACAGCATGTTGCGAACTAGGTTCATTATAGTTTGATTTTTGCATTCAGCAACTCTGTTCTGTTGTGGAGTATAAGCGGTTGTTAGCTGTCTCTGTATCCTTTATTCATCACAAAAGCTTTTGAATTCCTGTGATGTAAATTCTCCACTAGAATATGTGTGGTAACCTTTAATAGACAAAGCTATTTCTTTTTCTACATGAGTCTTAAAATTTTTGAAAATAGCAAAGGCTTCAGATTTTTCAATTAAAAAATAGACCCATGTTTTTCTACTATAATTATTAGTAAAGGTAAGCATATACCTCCTTTTGCTATTGAAAATGGGATTAATTGGCCCGCAGATATAAGAGTGAACGAGCTAAGTATCTGTGAGGCTCTCCAACTATTTTTCTTTGGAAAAAGATCTCGCTTCTGCTTTCCCACGAGACAATCCTTGCATAGCTTTGAAGGATAGTTGATCTTTGGCAAGCCATTCACCATTCTTTTCTGTTCCAAAGTCTGTAAACCCTTGAAGCTCAAGCGCCCATATCTACAATGCCAAAGTTGTGCCAAATCCTCTGTAATTACGTTAAAACAAGTAGATCCTATCGGCCAACATATAGCATCAAACATGTACATCCGATTTGTAGACACTTTTATCTCCATAATCAAACCTCTTTCAGGATGATATACTCTGTACTGCTCACGCTGAATTAGAAACGACAACCCCTTCTCTTGTAGCTGCCTAGTACTTAATAGGTTGTTTTTCAATTGCAGCAGATAATACATTCCTGTGATAATCTGCACAAATCCATTGACTTGCAGCCTTACATTGCCTTTCCCAATCACAGCCAAACTACAACCATTGCCTAGCTTTACATTATTCTTGTAATTTTCATCAAAATCCATGAAGTAATCCTTTTTTCCACACATATGATTATTACACCCTGAGTCAAGAAACCAAGTGTCCCTTTTGATGGTTGAATCTCCTTCCACATACGCCATCAGCAACATATCATCTTGCGTTTCTGCATAATTTGACTCCTTCCTTTGACATTCCCATTGAAAATGTCCCAACTTATGACAATTGAAACATTCCACTATAGATCTGTCAACAGATGGCCTACTGCATCCCCTTCCTTGTCCTCTAAAGCTTCCTGTACCTCTGCCTCTATCTCCTCCACCGAATTGATCTCCAGATGATAGTTTCAGGGCTTGTGCTTCTTCAACCAGAGAGTCTTTGTTGATACGCAGTTGATGCACAAGCAAACTGCTCTGTAATTCATCAAGGGTTAAAGTCCTTGTGTCTTTAACTCTTCAATTGAGCATACCACATAATTGAACTTACGAGTCATCGATCTCAGAATCTTAGTGACCACTTCAGCATCTCCCTTGTTCTCACCACTTGCTTTCATTTTGTTAGCAATGGCGAGAGTTCGACCAAAATGCTCATTGACAGATTCACTTTTTTCATCTTGAGCAACTAAAATTCCTTTCGAAAGGCTGCAACTGCGCATGCTTAACCTTTATTGTACCTTGGAATTTTGCTTCATTGAATCCCAAATACTTTTGGTTGTGTCTTTGTTGAGAATTGTTTCAAGGATCGAACGATCTAAAGCCTAAAATAGATAATTCTTTGCCTTCAAATCCTTCAGCTTCTGCTCTTCCAAGAGTTTTTTCCGTCCTTCTATTAGCACAGTATCTTCTGCTACTACAGAAATCCCATTCTCCACTAATCCCCAGTACTTTGTTGATTGTAGAAAGTTTTCCATCAACATTGCCCAATGATCATAGTGTCCATCAAATTTAGGAACTGATGGTTGGACAAATGAACTTTCTGATGACATTTTGATTCGCTGCTTATGTAGAAAGCTGTTGTCTTTTTTGTTTTTTCAAATAATCAGGCATCGTGAGGTGGCTCTGATACCAAATGCAAAGTAACAGAGAAGAACACAATAAAGAAAAAAACTAGGAGAAAAGGATCTGATGCAATTGAACTAAGTTATGACTGTTAAATAGCCATACATTACAAAACAAAATAATGCAAATATAGCAGCCTATATCTAACAGAAAACCACTTACAAAAGCGTTTTTCAAAACAGAAAGAATCTCATAAATTTAGAGATATTATTAGCTGTAAAACTAATTATTGACTAAATCCTAATAGAAACAAGGACAAAAAAACGAACTCGAAAGTAGATCCACCATATTTGATCCAAAATCTACCATCATTTCAACCATTAATAATTGTAGTGACGTTGTATTTCTGAATCTGAGGATCATTTGAGGAAATTATCGATATCAATGGCTTGATTGCTTCGGCTTTCACGATTTTGATTCGATTGGCAAACTTTTTCTTTGCGAGGGATGAGTCTGAGTTCCAATTCCAGTCTTCCAGAGCTGCTTGTTTATGTTCCTCAAATTGATGATGATTCGATCGAGACCGGAGAAGAAGAAGAGAATAGGAAGAAGAAAAAAGAGAAAGAAGAAGAAGAGAAGAAAGGGGGCGGCACGCCAGCATCGGCGCCGATGTGAGATGAGAGTGAGAGACGAGCATGGTAGCTGCCATTGCGTGGAGGAGGAGGTGAGTGTCAAGAGAGTTCTTGATGTCGAGAGTGAGGATGAAACGAGAAGAGAGGCTGAGAGAGGGTTAGGTATTTTTATTTTAGAGTTGAAGAAAAAATTTTATTTTTCATTTAAAGCCTCAAGAAATTATTAATTCAAATCAGGTCCTAAACATAAAAAAAAAAAAAAAAGAGTTAATGCCGCCCGTGATCCGAACCGGACCGGATCGCAAAAGAGTACTCAAAATAGGCCGGTCCGATCCGAACTAATTTTTGACAGGCCTAATTTTAAAACCATATCCATCTATTTTACGAACGGTCCGAGCCAGCCTGCGGGCTTCGACCCTCTTTACACTACTACTTATCATTAGTAAAAATAATGAATTTGATTCCCTATCTTCTGGTCATATATATACTGTGTGCTACTATGACGAGGCAGGAGAAAAAAAATTGGCGAGATAAGTGTCTATTCAAATGGATTACCTATCTTATAGAAAAATAATAAATTTTAGATATTCTATAACAGATTAAATTATGGATATTGTAATTTATTAAGTAGGTTTTTTATTCTATTTCCCCCTGAATAATTGGGGATCCGTGTGAATTTATATTTGGTCCTTTCTTCTTTTTATGTATTCACAGTGGAGATGTAATTTAAACTTAAAGATCTTTTTACCTAAGTACAATATTTTTATCACTAAATTATTAATATGACTTTCCTTAATATTTTTTCCTCCAATGATAACATGTGGTTGGTCCTCATGAAGCTTTGCTCTATTTACATTGATTTTCAATTTATTTTTTTTTTTTTTGGGATTAATCTAGGCTAAAACTCTTATCTCACAAATCATTTTAGCTTAAAAAAAAAAAACTCATTTCTTCTTTCAAATAAAACTCATTCCTTTCCAAAAATTAATTATTATACGCTATTATTTTGTGGTATGTTCAGGGTATTTCAGAAATGAAGAAGCAGCTTTATCCACTCTAAGTTCAGATGGATGGTTAAGAACTGGGTATATTTGTTACATTGATGATGATGGTTTCATCTTTGTGGTAGATAGGCTCAAAGAGCTCATTAATTACCAGGGATATCAGGTAATTAATTACCATTTCATGTGGGCTGCCGTAGAAAATTCATATGTTATTTATTAATGGCTTAATTAGCTTAGAAAATTTACAAAAAATTTTTTCTCTATATATATGGCTGGTTTATTTTGTAGGTAGCTGCAGCAGAGTTAGAAGCTTTGTTACTCACTCATCCTCACGTAGCTGATGCTGCTTCATTCCGTAAGCTTTTCTATTATTATTATTATTATTATTATTATTATTATGTCTGAAACCGGAATCAATATTTTATTAAGAGAAAAACATGTAGAAAGTGTATAGAGGATCAAGGCTTTACCAAACAAACCTTATCACGAAATAGAATTAGACTTTTAACTTTAAGGTTTAGAAATATGTGTAAATTTTTTTTAAACATAAAAAGGTACTTAAAAAATATATCTAAAATTAAAAAAATAAAAAACATTAATGAATTTGCGAAAAATAGTTATATACACCTCACTATTATACTATTTTCGAACGGTTGCTAAAATCTTTTAAACTTTATTTTTAATTTTTTTCCGTAAACTAATTTCAAATGGTATAAAATGTTCCGTCACTCAATTATGCAGTGGTTTCCAGTAAACATACCCTACAAATCGTTATATAATTGAGTATCCGAATATTTAAATTTAAAAATATTATGTACTGTTTGAAAATAGTAAGTACATACAACCATTTTCTTTAAGAGTTTTTATGCATGTAAGAGGGAACTAGTTTCTGGCCCTTTAATTCTGTCGGTGATTTTTGTAGAGTTCATTTGTACACATTCATCAACTCTTGATTGGCATTAATTAATTAGGTATCCGACAAGGAGGTGGTAAAGATCCCCATGGCCTATGTTGTAGGAAAACCAGAAAGTAACATATGTGAGATTGCTGTTAAGGGCTTGATTGCCAAGCAGGTTAATTAATTAATTGGAATTATTCTTAGAATAATTAAGTTGGATTTCGCTCTTAATTAAATTTCTAATGATATTCATTATTATTAATTTGTGTACAATTTATGTTGTTGGTTTACAGGTTGCTCCTTACGAGAGACTTCGATGGGTGGCATTCATAAAAACCATTCCTAAGAATTCTTCCGACAAGATTCCAAGGAAAGATCTAATCAAATTGGCCACCTCAAACCTCTAATTAATTAGAACACTTGACGGGTTTTCTTTTCTGGGGGATAAGATGTGTCTGTGGTTCAACCGATTTGACGTAAAAGTCTTACACATGTATTCACTGGTTTCTGCTGCTATCCATTTCGAAGACATTCTTATAATTGTTGCCATCTCTGATTTAGTGTAATCATGTTAGGATTTTATATTTATTTTTCTAATTGTGATATATTTCTTTATTGGTAGTTAGAATGGTTAGGGTTTGTTTGTGCATATATAATGTAATTATTCATTTAATAGAAAATGATTGACTGTTTTTATCACTGGAAACTTTCATGTTATCATAGCCTTAGTCTAATATCTCACAATGACTGCAGACAAGAAAAAAGCGAGCATGGCTGGAGAAGCCACTAATGTCGTCAATGATGTGGTTGATCAAGCCCCACTAGACGAATCACGAAATATGCATACTATGTAGCATCTTCCGATGGATCCGGACTGATCATTACTATGGTCTAATAGAAAGAAATTAATAAGGACAATAATTGTGCTAAATAGGCAAATGCCATGCGCTTGGCTTTGCACTCAAAGAAGAAGTTAGGGTTTATTGATGCATTAATACCAATCTCAGAGAATGATCCAGAAAAGGAGGAGAATGTGGGAAATTAATACTCTCGTCAACTCCTGGATTTTTAATACCATCAAACCGTCCCTCTGATCCTCTGTGAATTACTCAAACGGGCAGATGAATTGTGGTCTTATTTGAGGGAAAGATTCTTGGTTGAAAAAGGTCCAAGAAAGTACGAATTGAAGGCTGTTATGGCCAATTATAAGCAAGGTGGAGATTATGTTAATACATATTGTTCACGACTGAAAAAGATTTGGCAAAAGTTGGACAATTATATGCAATTGCCAAAAACAACACCAGCTGAAATTTTTTCGTTCATCAATAAGGAGTGAGAAAAAGAAAATTTTTTTCAAATCCTCATGGGATTGAATGACACAATCTATGGAATGGTGAGATCGAATATTATTCAGAAGACTCAATGCCCAAAGTGAAAATGATTTTGGCTCAAATTTATTGGGAGGGAAAGCACAAATATTTGGTGGAATCCACAGTTGTGGATGAACAAGGTGGCGTCGACGTTACGTTGAATACCGAAAAAGCACTGCAACCATCATCTTCTTCACGAACAATGTGCAATCATTGCAATTGAACTGGTCACGATATCACCAATTTTTTTTAGTTGGTGGGATATCCTGAGTGGTGGGCCAAAGGTGCTCAGTAGTCATTTGGTAGCGGCGTGCAATCATCTATTCGTGGCGGTGCACATGGAGGTGGTGTGCAAATGGGTAGCCGAGGTGGGGGGAGAGGACGCAGCTACCCTGGTAGTTGTTCATCAGGAGGTAACCAAAATTTTCAGCAACAAAGTCAGGGATGGGCACATGCAACTGTTGGGATTGCTGGAGCCACGCATAATCCTTCTACTAGAGATGGAACTAGATAGCCGCTGGACTTCGGTGCACAGCTACCAAGATTGTACACCGAGCAGTGGAGAAAACTTTTGAATCTCCTCAACAGCAATTCAACTCAATACGAAAAATTATCTGGTATGAGAAACTTTTGGATTTTAGACTCTGGGTGTTCTCATCATATGACTGGTGGGGTGGATTCTTTATATAAATTGCATTATATTTGTCCATATACTTTTGGTCTCTCTAATGGGGCTAAAACAATAGCCTTACAAGAAAGATACGCTCGTTTAAGTCCGGAACTCATTCTTCGTAATGTGTTACTTATTCTCGATCTTAGATGCAATTTAATCTCGTGCTCAACTAGCATGAGATAATTATTGCTTTATATCTTTGTCTGACAAGTTGTGTGTTATACAGAATCGTACATCGATGAGGCTGATTAGAGCGGGTGAACAGAGAGATGGATTGTTTTTCTACACACCTTTGCAAAACTCCTTTATATGCGTGTTCTAGTGTTTTCTGATTCAAGTACGTTATGACATATTCGTTTGGGACATCCGTCGGATATAGTCGTAAATAAATTTTGGGGACAATCTTCTTTAAATGTTATTAAGGATTCTTATAGTCCTCCTTGTACTGTTTGTTTGCGAGCTAACCATACTCGTGAATCTTTTCCTATAAGTAATAGTCATGCTTCTAGCATTTTTTAATTAATTCATTGTAATTTATGATGTCCATATAAAGTTGTGTTCACTATTTGTGCGTCTTATTTGCATACTATTTTGTATGACTATTCACGGGCTATTTGGATTTATTTAATTGCTGAGAAAACTGAGGTAGCTACAATTTTGAAGGAATTCTTTGATATGGTAAATACCCAATTTCATCAAACTGTTAAAATTGTGAGAAGTGATAATGGAATTGAGTTTCTTTCTTTAAAGCCGTATTTTCTATAAAATGGTATTTTGCACCAAACAACCATTGTAGAGACACCACAACAAAACGGAAGAGTTGAACGTAAACATCGTTACATTCTCAATGTTGCAGGTGCTTTATGTTTTCAAGAGAACTTGCCTAAAAAGTTTTGGGAAAAGTGTGTGTTGACTGCTGGATATCTTATAAATCGAACCCCGTCTTTTTTGTCGAAAGGAAAAACCCCATAGGAACTGTTGGATAGAATGTTACCATCTTATTCTCATTTACAGAGTTTCGGGTGTTTAGCTTATGTTCTTGATTATGAGTTGCCTAAAGATAAATTTCATTTTAGGAGCAGAATATGTGTTTTTCTTGGATATCTTTTTAATAAGAAAGGTTTGAGATTTTATGATTTGGAAAATAAGAAACTTGTTTATTCTCGAGATGCGTTTGTTGAAGACAAGTTTCCTTATATTTCTATGATTCAAGAAAATTAGGATTCCAAATTGTATTTTTCGAAACTATATAACTTCGAGGCCAATTATTTGGGCTCCCAACATCTTGCCTACATTTCCAGCGCCAATCTAAAAATAGATGCTCCTTCTGTGCCCAAGGATGATAGGCCCACAGACAGCTCCCCATCAGCCCTGAGGATCGTGCATCTCCAGTCGTTGGGCCAACAGAAATAGATCTATGACCCAACAATTTCACTCCAGTTCTCTTGGACTCTCCGCCCCCTGGCCCAACAGACACAACCCACAATCTCAGTCCAGCCATGGCGGCTCTTGTGCCTCTGGATCAATTTGATGTATCGACCCAAGTAGAGAGTTCCACTAACCAAATTTCAAACAGTAATGCTTCGTAGCCCCAAGGCAGAATTACTTCCTTGCCTTTGATTTCTGATTCTCCTATGGTACTTAAAAGAAGCACTAGAACTAAGACATTCCTGCTAAATTAAAGGATTATGATTGCAGTAATGTATGGACAACCACTCTATCTTCTTCTACTTCCCTTACTTCTTAAGACCTCTTAGGTATGGTTTCCTATCCTATAACACATTTTGTGAATTATGACAAATTTTCCACTTTATATCAGCATTTCCTAACTTCTGTCACTGCAGAAATTATGCCCACTACATATTATGTCGTTGTATCTCATTCCAAGTGGCACTCCGCTGTGAGACAGGAAATTGAAGCCTTGGAAAATAATGGGACTTGGGTTTTGACTTCTTTGCCTCTTGGAAAATGGGCCCTTAGATATAAGTGGGTATACCGCATCAAACATAAAGCCGAAAGTACTGTTGAACGATACGAGGCCCAATTTGTGATTCTTGGAAACACTCAGACTGAGGGCATTAACTTTTAGGAGACATTTACACCTGTAGCAAAGATGGTTACTGTTCGAACCTTACTTTTTATTGCTTCAGCCTGAAATTAGCCTATCCATCAAATTAACGTTCATAATATTTTTCTTTCATTTTGATTTAGTGGAGGAGGTACATATACGTCCTCCACCAGGCTTTAGAACTTCTTTTATTGGACAAGTCTGTCACCTGAAGAAATCTTTGTATGGTCTTTGACAAGTGCCCTGTTGTTGGTTCTCAAAACTTTCTACAGCTTTGCATAGGTGTAGTTTTATTTAGTCATATACCTACTATTCATTCTTCACTTATGATCACGACAATGTTTTTCTTTGTTTTCTCATATATGATGATGATTTTCTTATTATTGGAAACTCTTTGTTGTCTATCACTAAGTTTAAAGCATACATAAGTTCTTGCTTTCACATGAAAGACTTGGATCCACTCAAGTACTTCCTTGGAATTAAGGTTGCTCGAAGCTCTTTGGGGATATACCTATGTGAAAGGAAATACGCTTTGGAGATTATCTCAAAGACTGGTTTAATGGGAGCTAAGTCGTCTTATACTCCGCTTGAGCCAAATCATCAATTGGCTAAGGCTAATTGTCCTTTCTTTGATTCCCTTGACCATTATTGCCTTCTCATTGGCAAATTCATATACCTTACTCTTTCTCGGCATGAGCTCGCTTTTGCGGTTCATATTCTCGCTCAGTTTATGCATGCTCCTGGAAATGCACACTGGGAGGCCGCTCTTCGAGTTGTTACTATCTTAAAGGATGTCCTAGCCGTGGTATTTTGCTTTGTTCTGATTCCCCTCTATTATTGACCGCATATTGTGACTCTGGTTGGGCAACTTGTCCGATCTGTTACCAGCTATTTTATTTCCTTAGGTGGTTCTCCAATTTCTTGGAAGATGAAAAACCAGCATATTGTTTCTTAATCTTCTGCTGAAGCTGAATACCGTTATATGGCCATGACTTTATGTGAGCTAAAATAGCTCTCTAAATTGCTTCATGATCTTCGACTCAAGATACATCGTCCGATTTCTTTACATAATGATAATCAAAACTACTCTTTATACTGCTGCTAACCCTGTTCTTCATGAACTCACCAAGCACCTTGAGATTGATTGTCACTTTGTCCGAGATGCCCTTAGGCTGGTTTAATTACTCCGAAATTATCTTTGTAGTGAATTCTAGCCAGCCGATGTTCTCATGAAAGCTCTTCATCCTGCACAGTTTCACCATTTAGTTCGCAAGTTTGGCATTGTTGATCTCCATGCTCCAACTTGAGAAGGAATATTAAAGTTAAAGATATCTCATAGGATATTTCCATATCTTGGACATTCCTATAATTGTTGTAATCTCTGATTTAGTGTAATCATATTAGGATTGTATATTTAGTTTCTTAACTGTGATATATTTCTTTATTGGTAGCTAGAGTGGTTAGGGTTTGTTTGTTTGTTTTTTTGTATATAATGCAGTTATTCATTCAATCAATAAAGAAAGAAAATGATCGACTATTTTCCCCATTGAACACTTTCAAATCGCAGTACTTAATTGTGTAAATACTTTTTTGTTCTTAGCAAAAATATTGTGGCAATTGGTTTGTAGTTCATCAATAAAACGGTTAGGATCGTCCAGTACATTTTTTAGTAGACTCTCTAGTATACTTTTTTTTATAATAATTTTATTAATATAAATTTTATAGAATAAAACATAAACTCTAAACTGTAAGGGTAAGATTGGACACTATCTCAAATATCAAATTTTAGTTTTGGAACCCACTTCTTATTTCACAAATAATTCTACCCAAAGGAAAAGTTACTACTAAAGAAAGTGTACTAGAGAGTATATTAGAAAATATATTAGAGAATCTTGCATAGTAATACAAACACTTTTGTCAGAGGGCCTGAGTTTGAAAGATAATCTCCCAGTGTAACAAAAGAAAAAAAAAGGAAAAAAAGAAACTTACCTTTGTTATGTACCTATGCATTTAGTATGAAAGAGTACTGTCAATTACATCCCACGTTGTGGCTGTTTTAGGGTGCATAAGGATTGATATTTTAGTTAGAAAAAGTTAGAGTTTCTATTTAAGATTTGTAAAAAATAAAATATTTTTAAAATAGAATAGAGTTTATGGTTAAAAAAATGAAATTATTTTCATTTCAAAATTTTGAACAAAAATATATGTTGAGAATTTTACATCACCGAATTAAAGAATTATTAGACTCCTTATAAGTTTGGGCAATCTCCTTCTCTTGAGTTATCTTTTGCGGTAAGTTAAGTCAAAATCCGAATTTTAACATGATATTAGAGTCAAGTTACTTCAAGAAATATTCCAGAAAAAAGAAAGTTGTTTCAAGAAATATCTATGCTCTTACTGGGATACTAACTCAGATTTTAAAAAAAATAAAAAAAAGTAGTTTTATTCTTTTTCTTATTAACAATTTATCTTTATTTGAGGAAACATTTTTTTCTTTTCAAATTAAACCTCAATCCAAAATCATACTGCATCTTCTTGTGGTGCTTATTATTTCCTTACAATTTTGGATGGCATTTCTTGAGCCATTTGTATATAATTAATTGCAAAAAAGAGGTTGTGGGTATTATAAAGGATTTTTTGGTTATGATGAAAACATAGTTTAATAAAACTATTAAAACGGCCTGTATAATAATAGTACATAATTTACTTGTTTAAAAATTCATTTCTTAGAGTACGGTATTTTGCACCCACCATCCATGGTAAGTACCCCTCCACAAAATGGCCGCGTGGAACTTAAGCATCGTCATATCCTTAATGTGGCGTGCTCTAAATTTCCAAGCAAACCTACCAATTAAACTCTGGGGATATTGTGTTCTGACTGCAACTTATTTGATAAATCTTACCCCTTCTCCTCTTTTCTGCTTGGAAAAATACTTTTTTGAGATACTCCATAATAAACCTCCCTCTTATTCACATCTTCGCACTTTTGGGTGTTTATCTTTTGTTCATGATCATTACTTGCTTAAAGATAAATTTAATGCTCATAGTAAAAAATGAGTTTTTTTAGGATACCTTTAGAAAAGAAAGGTTAGAGATTTTATGATTTGGAATGAGATAAGATTATTTTATCCCTATATGTGGTTTTTGATAAATCAAAATTTCCACATATTTCTGATAATTACAGGTTCATGACAATTCTATTGATTTTAGAACATTAGACAATTTTGGAGAAATTGTTCCTAATGGGGCATGGGGCCACTCACTCTATTTACGACAATCCACTAAGGAGGAGCATCTTAGCTAGGAGGGCCCACAACTGCTTCTGCCATTCTCCTCTTCAACGTTTTTGGACCATAGACTGCCACCGACGCTAACAACCAATATTTCTTCATCTGGGCCTAAGTCAGGCGACCTAGTTCCCAACTCTGTCCAACAATTCGTGGTGGGCTCCATGCCTGCTGACCTAGCTACTGATGGGCTAGATTGTGCATCTGGGTCATTCTTGTCGCCTACTGCTTCTTCCACTTTGCAGCACGCAGACTCTTCTCTAGATGCCAGTTGTCCAAGAATTTTTCTTCAACAGATGAAGTATTACAAGTCATACGGAAAAGCATACGAAAAATGGGATCTCCAGCCAGATTAAATATTATGATTGTAATACGGTTTGTAAAATCAATTCTACTTCTTCTACTTCTCCTACTCCTTCAGCTTCTTCTGGTACGTCTCCTTATTCCTTAACACACTTTGTGGATTATAACAATTTTCCTACTTCCTATCGGCATTTTTTAGCTTCCATGACTATAGAAGTTGAGCCCACTAGATTTTCTGATGTTATTTCTAATACTAAGTGGTGTCTTGCTATGAAATAAGAAATAGTGCCTTGGAAAAAAATGTTACTTGGGAGATGACTTCTTTGCCCCGGAGAAGCGGACCCTGGGTCGCAAATGGGTATTCCACATCGAATATAAAGCTTATAGAAATGCGGAAAGGTATAAGGCAAGATTAGTAGTCTTAGAAATACCCAACAAGGAGCAATGCATTTTATTAAGACTTTTGCTCCTGTTGCGAAAATGGTCAAAGTTCGCATCCTTCTTTCAATTGTATCTATCCAAAATTAGCTTGTGCACTAGATGGATGTTCATAATGCTTTCCTTCATGGCGATTTGAACAAAGAAGTGTATATGCGTCCCCCTCCGAGTTGTCATTCATCTAATTCTAATCAAGTTTGTAGGTTGCGAAAATCCATTTATGGTCTGCGGTAGACACCTCATTGCTAGTTCTTCAAACTCACTACTGCCTTACATAAGTGTGATTCACTCAGTCCTATGCTGACTACTCTCTTTTTAGTTACAATGTCGATAATGTATTTTTATATGTCCTTATCTATGTTTATGAGTATTATTCACTAGAAACTCTATTGCTTTAGTTACTAAATTCAAGAATTATTTAAATTATTGTTCTTACATAAAACACTTGGGGACGATAAAATATTTTCTTGGCATTTCGATTGCTCACAATCCTTTTGGTATTTATCTGTGTCAAAGAAAGTATACTTTGGAGATAATTTTTGAAACAGGTTTAATGGGCGCTATCAACTCCTTTGAACAAAACCATCAATTGGCAAAGAGTTCTAGTCCTTTCTTTGATATGCCAGATTGTTATCAAAAGTTGATTGGTAAGCTTATATATCTCACTATCACTCGTCTTGAACATGCTTACAATATACATATCTTAGCTCAGTTTATGCAAAACCCTCGAAAGGAGCATTGGGAGGTGGCTCTTAGAGTTGTTAGATACGTCAAAAGCCAACCTGGGCAAGGCCTTCTCCTGAAGTCTAATTCTCCTCTTACCTTATCAGCTTATTGTGATTGACTGGGCAAGCTGTCCAACTACTTGCTGATTTGTGATCGGCTTCTTTGTTTCTTTGGGATATTCTCCTATTTATTGGAAAACAAAGAAGCAACATATTATCTCTAGATCTTCTGCTGAAGTTGAGCATAAGTCCATGGCTATTACTCTATGAAAAATTAAATGGCTGCAACCTCTTATTTGCAATTTTCACGTTACCATCGATCATCCAATTCTGCTATATTCTGACAGTCAAACATATTTATATAGCTGCCAATAATTTTTTATGAACGAACAAAGCATATTGAAATAGATTGCCACTTCATTCGTGATACTTTCCAAGCTGGCATTACCTCCCCTTGTTATCTTCGAAGTGATCTTCAACTTGCTGATCTTTTGACTAAAGTATTTTACCCATCTCAATTTTACTTTCTTCACACAAGTTGGGCATTTGGAACCTTCATATTCCAACTTCAGGGGGAGTCTTGACTAGAGATATGATATTGGCGAACCATATCACTGCCATATCACTTCTAATTTGGAGGCTTCATGTTGTTGTACACCTAGACTAGGCTTTGTATGTAATTTGTTATCTTTAGTACCCTAGATACTTTAGTAGTCTAAATTTATCTTTCTTTTACTTCTGTTGCTTAGCAGGCAAGACTTAGCATTAGTGTAGGGTTTCCATGTATAAAGTATATAATGTATCTTTGTTGTCAATAAACACAAGAAAATACTATTGTTTTCCCACTGGAAACTTTCACATACTGACCTATTCAAAATAGCTTATGATCTACCAAAATAAAAAAGATGACTAAATAAGTAATCATTTTTGCTTATCCTTTTAAAGATTTGTTTTTTTTTTTAATTTTTTTTTGGTAACCCTAACATTCGAAAGTCTTCGACTAATCTAGAAGGGATAGAGTGGCACGAGGCTCATGACTATAACACAAGGCTGAAAATCTGTTATAAAGCCACGCTTAAGATGAGACTCAAAACATCTCACTTGGCATGTCAGGTAAATGTGCCTAAGGGAGGGGAGCGTCACCCTCGGGCTACCACCTTTTGATTTTGTTGAAATTCCAAATTAGTAAGAATTTATTAGTATTGGACATATGGACCAGTCAAGTCCATTACAGGTTACCCAAGAGCCTAACGAAGCCACAAATTGGTTTGTGTTCATAGAAGCTTCTGTGCCAAATGGGCTGATGGACTAACTCACTGATATTCTTTTAAGTTAAAAATTAGCAACAAAAATTATATTTGACCAGTTGATAACTATTTTTAAATTTGAAGGAAAATAAAAATAAGTTGAAAACGTTTATAATCGTGCTATTTTGGTGTTACCCAAGTAAAACTCTATTGCCAAACTAACTTGAATTAGGTCGTAATGTTTTTTTTTTTTAAATGGCTGCACAAATCGACCCTAAGTTTTATTTTGCTCTTGATGACTTTTATCTTATTTGGCCCTTTAAAAAAAATACTAATAAAATGGCCAGTTTTTTTTTATGATTTCTTGTTTGGTCATAACACACACGATGTATGCATTATCATAAGTGATAACGTATGCGATGTATGTGTTATAGGTTAAACACGATTATATGTTAGTTTAATAACATTGTGATTGGTTTAATGACATGGGGATAAGACGTGGCATTGACGTGTCGTCGAGGGGTCCGTGTGGCGGATAATGCACGTAGCGTATGCATTATTATCTAATAATAATGCATACAGTGTATGCGCAAGCTAACAAAACAAAAACCCTACTATCTTTACAGCAGTATTTCTTCTCTTCTTCTAAAAATTCTTCTTCTTTTTCCTCCTGCAATTCTTCTTCCTCTTCTTCCTGCAATTTACCTCCTCTTCCTGTTCTTCAAAGAACCGCGATTCTCTCTTTCTCTCTTTTGGTGATATTAGTGCTCTTCACAAAATCAAAAGCACGAAAAAAAACGAAAGCTTAATTTTCAAATCATAGCAAGGTAATTATCTCTTTTGCTAAATGTCGACTTGAATTTCATATTTCAAACTTTAAATTTAATTTGTGTTGCAATTGGGTTATCAATTTGTAGTACTTGGAATCCATTTGGTTTGTTAGCAATTAGGTTATCGATTTGAAGAAATTTGAGGAAATTGCATAAATTAAAGAGTGAAAACCACTTCTGTTGTCAATTTGAAACTTTTTTGAAAGAATTTGAGATATTTCGAGAACGACGATAAAAGGATTTGAGACCACTTTTTCTATTCTACCCAAGTATCTCCAAAAAATGAAAGATACTAACCCAAAAACTATCTACGAGTGCTTGCGTCACAAAAAAAGTATTTCCCCATACTAAATTTTCAAATTTCTGTTTTGGCTTTCGAGCCTTGCATAACAGGATTCTCAAACTATCAACCGGTCATTTCGTTGATGGAACTCATCCTAGGGGATCATATAAGACGTACTGTTAATTGCAACCACATGGATGCGAATAACCATTTCTTCCTGCTAGCATTTCCAATTGTTGATAAAAAGTCGTCCGAAAGTTGGATCGACATGTTTGTTTAATCTCCAATCGGCACAAAGGGATTTTATCTGCTATGCAAAATGATGTTCTGTGGAAACCTCTATTTGTTGAGCATATATGGATTCTTTCTATGCCACATTCGTGCAAATTTCAACAAACCTTTTAAGAATAACGATTTGAAAAGTTTAATGTGGCAGGCCAGCACAGAAGGTAAGCAATAGAAATTTGATCATGTGATGAATGAAAATTAAAGTAGAAATGTAGAACCGCATAATTATTTAGTTAAGATCCCGCTAAAAAAGTGGACATTTATGCATGATGGTGGGCATAGGCACAGAAAGATGACGATAAACACATCAGAAAAACTTAACAGTATACTGAAAAGAGGTAGGGTCTTACCTTTAGAAGCCCTAGTTGAATTTATATTCAACAAACTTGTTAAGTACCTCAACCAACACCATCAGGAAGCCCAGAACCATGTGCATCCGTCTTCAAAAAAATTTTCGACAAGTTTCTTTAGATCGAATCAAAATCAAGAGGCATACAATTACATCATGTAATGCACAAGTTGGTATTTACATGATTAGATCTCCCATATGGGTTAATGGTTGAGGCAACAATATATACACTTTGAAAATGAAAGTAAGCTCGTGAAGTTGCAGGATATGGCATGAATATACATTGTTGTTCATTTGCTCTTGCAATTTGTAGAGGAAATAATGCAAGAAGTGATTGTTACTTACCAGACATATATTCACGAGTAACTTACAGATAAACATACCAATCCAACTTTTATCCGATTGTGCATGAGAACTTTTAGAGAGAGGCCGCTTAATTTGACATGCTATCCTCCAAATATGAACAATCAACAGGGTACAAAGATTCGAGGAGAAATGAACTATCAGAACCCGGATTTTCCTCCGAGATATGGCAGATTCTTTACGCCCGGATATACTAGAAAAACTCATACTAACCCCGGTTCAAGTAATGTATAAGTTTATTTTTTTTCGAAGTATTATAATACTTTACTTTTTATACTAATGATATATTTCTTCTTTGAATTACTTCTACGTACATTTTTATAAATTATTTTACTCAAATCGGTTATAAATTATTATCATAAAATATACATCAAGTGACATAAACAAAAAAAAAAAAATACTATCTTCTCTTGGAATTACTTCTACGTACTTTTTTATTATTATTATTACTTAATTTGGTTATAATTTATTATCATAAAATAGACACCTAGTGAAATAAACAAAAAATATATTTTTTCATTCTTTTCCGGAAAAAAAGGAAAAATTATAAATTTTGATTCATTCTTTCAAAAAAATTATTGAAAAAAAAGTGTTTATATGGCATATAACGCAAACACCAAATGTATTATACATTTGGTGTTTGCGTTATATGCCACATCAATGCACATCAGCTAATCAATTTAGTATCTCTGGTTAGGTATAACACACAACACACAGTGTACGTTATTGCCAAAGCAGAAATCAAAAAAGAAAAAGTTGGCCATTTTAGTGGTACTTTTTAGAAAATAGGCCAAATATGATAAAAAGCCGCTCTTGACTCTTTGCCTTTCATTTCCTTTTAGTATAATTCTTTTATAATTTATATATTAAAAGATTCTCAAAACTTTATTTACACTGGAATTAGTATCTAAATATTAGAGGTTGAACTAAGGTGACTACAGTGAGTTGACTTGCACCGCCAGTTGGTAGTGACTACTTGAGAGGAGGATAGTTTGACTCGCCGCCACAATGGATCACATCAGATTTGTGTGTAGGAAGGAGATTGAGTGAAATGAATGTCTATGATGGGTAAGTAAAATTGAAGAAATACTAATTGAAAGTTAAAATGTTTTTTTATATTTAAAAGAAATAAAGCAAAATGATGTCGTTTTGGAATTCTTTAAAAAAAATTAATTTTTAGCAAAAATTAATAGAGAACTGTCTGCCATGCCTAGTTCTACAAACAATTTTTTAAACCAGATTAATTCCTACCTTTTAATATTTACCCAAGAAACAAAATTTAATTCTCAAATGAACTAATAACTCCATATATGTCAATCAAAAGTTAAGATTGTTGTTTAAAAAAAATCAAAAGTTTAGATTGATCGAACCAATATTTAATCTACTCAGAAGAGAGAAATGAAAATGATTTTTTGTATTACTCTAAAAGTATACAGGTCAATTTCACTTTGTATTGATTTTCTTATTCAATATATATATTCACTTTTTCCTAATAACTATTGTAATCGAGAGAATCTATTGAAACACCATACGAGAAAACTATTCTGCAACAACGAAAACTACGCCACGTCCGGATTATTTAGGGTCCCGTACCCCTAAATATCGGGTGCCTGTCAAGTTAACAAAAAAGAAAACTATTCTACAACAAAACAAAGGAAAATCAAGTTCTTCCTACGAAAATTTTTCAGCTATAAGATAACAGTGCTGTTTGAATTGAACCTTGATTCTGAACAGAAGCATCTGAGGAAGCTCCTTTGCAAGTGGTAACATTCAACAAAGCTTTTTCTACATCAACAGGAGGCTTTTTCTTCAACAAACTTAGTATATATTCCATCAATTCTTTCTCACAAGGAACTTCAAGACGCCCATGAATTGTTGGTCCATATTCTTCTTCAGCCATTTCCAATAGTACTTTAAAGATTGGATGAGACAAATAACAAAGAGGAACTACAAACCTCTCTCCATCTTTCGTGTAGATGACGAATTGGCCTTTCTTTTTCTTTCTCCATTTCTCCATTACCATTTTTCCTAGCTTCTTTGGTGGGCTTGCCTTCATACAATTTTT
This sequence comes from Catharanthus roseus, assembly GCA_028651295.1. Taxonomy (NCBI): domain Eukaryota; kingdom Viridiplantae; phylum Streptophyta; class Magnoliopsida; order Gentianales; family Apocynaceae; genus Catharanthus; species Catharanthus roseus. Next base: position 1,060,400 of record JAPQWS010000142.1, on the reverse strand, counting down.
ACCTGTATTTTTTTTATCAAACAACTTTCTTATAATGAAGATAAAGTAGAAGATTGTTGGTGTGTGGAGGGAAAGTGTGATCCTGTGAATTTGGAGTCCTATGGGAGAGGGCAGGGGAAAGGATAGGGGAGATATATGTATATGCTTTAAATGTCCAAAATTCAATCCTCTAGTTTTGTCTTGAAGATTAGGATAGTTTTCGCTAGAGACATGTAGAACTGTCCATTTCAAAATGTGAACTCCATAACTTTTTGGTTTTTAGGCCTTCTTCCCCTTTTAGTTTACCTTTTCTTTTGTGGAGTCATGGGTAGGAGGATTAATGCTCACAAGAGGCAAGAAGGAAAAACGAAAAAGATCTTAAAAATGGCTTTACGTCCAAAAGACAAAAATCAAGGGCTATTTCCCTTTTTTCTCCCTCAAGGAGTCATATCCTATTAGAAAAGGGAAAGGGGATGGGTATTAGGAGCCATGGAAATCATAATGTTCAAGATTGTTTAACTTTTTTTCTTTTTTTCTGGAAAAAAGTTATCATATATTTTTTAGATATAAAAGTTTGTTTTGTTGACCTTGTGTATATTAAGTTTCTTTTGTATTTATTTGCTATCACGCTACTTTGTCATGTTAGGACGTTTGTGCTAAGTTGAAATAAATACATTTTTTGTTGTGATTTTTTATGTAAGGAGGATATCATTCCATAAAAAACATAAAATCGAAAGAGCCATCCCCTTTTGTAAAATCTAGACCAATAAGTCAGCCATGTTTATGTAAATTTTTTTGTGCCTTTTATCTTCTTCTATTTTCTCCTTTATTTTAAGAAAAATAAGGATTTTCAAGGTGAAAAAGATAACCTAAAATTTGTCATACTAGAGAATTTTTTTTGTGAGTTCTTATGTACAAACTAACCTGATTTTTATAGTGAAGTTTTAAGATAAAGTAGAAGGCCTGGAGCCTTACGTGGGCTATTTATATTTATAAATTATCGTCAATTCTGGATTTATAATCAAAAACATTTTTTTAAAATTTTTATTCTCATGAACTATCTACAATTTTACTTGTGTGACAAATTATATTCAACACAGCAGTTTATAGCATATTTTGGGCATGCCCCACACATGAGTCCTTTTTGAATGATATTTTGGCTCTTAAAGTTGTAAATTACAAAAAAATATAAAAAATTTAATTAATGTATACTACAAAATGATGGAAATGTGTATTTATAAGAATTTGTTATTTTAAGTTTTTTAAGGAATATTTTAATTTTAGTTGGATAGTTATTGCATAATAATAGGGAATTCATGTGTGGGACATGTCTAAAATGAACTGAAAATTGACGTATTAAATATAATTTGTCATAACAATTGTAAATATTTCATGCAAAAAGTTTAAAAATATTCATCATTTGATCTAAAATGACGCATAAGCAAGACGACCATCTAATAAGGGAAAAATTTATCCGCCTTTCCTTTTTTAAAACATTTATTCCGCCATTTTGACGTTTAATTTAGTCAATTCTTGGTACAAAAAAAGGTGAAATTCTTCGTTCACAGGGCCTTTGCCAGACTGCCTGATGCCCTGGTAAAAGATGTAAATCATGGCCATTACCAGACTGCCTCTCTTCGTTGAATTTGTCTTCTTTCGCCCTTTCGTGGCTGCTACCTCAGGAGGTGATGCCAATGTCATACCCGGATCTTCAGGCGAAACTGGATCCAATACCCTTTTCACAAGACGACACATCTCTCTAACTTTGGATATGGGTCCTGTACTTATCTAATGTAAGAGGTCGGTGAGAGAACACATCTCAAAATTCATGTCATGCTGTCGGGCTGAAGGATGGCAACTACCAATTTCTAGTGTCTTTTAAAAGGCCTCAATATCAACCAACTAGATAGGGAATGTGCGATCGAACTGTGTAATCAACTCGCAAGAACAAGGAAAGTCGTGTGATGTCCCCATATAGTGCCCGCACTTATTTTTGGGATCATCAATTATCTCAGTAACTCTCAATATCTCATTCCATATCTCTTTCAAGGCCAAGTGACTGATTTTATTACTAACCATTCTTAGTATCGAATTACTCTTCACAAACTTTTCTTTAGTCTTGGAAAACTCCAATGATGCCTTAATGTCGGCTATTTGACCTTCAATAAGCGAGTCAATATTAAGGAACACAGTGTCTAAATCATCGTGGCATGTTGAAAGCCATAGCTTTAGCACTGAGTCTTCACTCTCAAACCGGTTGGTGGTCTCCACCCCAAAATGCATGACACTCTTAGTCCAAACTCTTACAAATTTATGAGCAAGGGGATTCAACCAAGTGCTGAACAAATAATATAAGAAATCCAGCCGGCTATGCCATTTTGTCTTTAGAACATCCAATTTCCTTATTTATTCCTGCTCATCGATTTCATTCAACACTTTTTTCATGACCCATTAACAAACCGTGATGCAACCTCTTCATCTTTTATCAACTCCGTTAATTTGGCCAATACATTCTGATCGATGTACCTCTACATAACATATGGTACGCTTTACTGAACACATCGTTGATCACGGACATTAAACCGCTTTCCCTATCTGTAATAATTACCTTCGCCTCATGATATTAACATATTGTTGATTCACGGTTGACATAGCATTTGAAATTCTTAATCTGTTAAAGAACCCATCTATAAGTCGTAGCCTGCTCATTCCGCATAAAAGCAGTGGCTACAATGAAATTCTTATTAGTCGGGGTCATCCCTATGACTTCCAATAACGGCATATTATACCTTTTTTAAAAGACACATAAGGCAGATAACTTATTTAGAAACTATACATAAAATTAAACAGTTAATTTGCAAATAAATCCAAATGTACAATTAATATAACATATTTAATACAACTTACTTGTTTATTTTATATGTCGTATCCATTATATGTTCATAGGCCCACGTTCTCTTCATTTCAATAGATATCGGGTGAGCAACAATAATGTTACTGAGCACGTTGTTGTCATCACAATTTCTATAAACTACTGTGTAATCCCCTTGAGCACTTAGGTAAAGAACTTCTTCAACCGTGTTTCACTCTTGCATCCTATTCTTCTTAATCTTCGCAACGACGTTATATATTTTCTGGACACTATAAAAATCAGGCAAATCATATTACTAGAACCTAAATTTAAACCCTAAAATATAACAAGGATTCATTAAAAGTAATGAAACATATCTGACGACACAATCCACGTTTTGTTCCCGAAAAAATCGTAAGATATTACGAGGTGGCACATGGCTCTTCCTAAATTGCTCCGTCTGTATCAGCTACTCATCTGTTAGTGTTGCTGCCTGAGCGTGACCGTGAGTATAGACTCCTATTGCATGGTTGTGCTTCCAATCGTGTACGAATAGTTGCCAATTTTTAGAAGTCGCCATTTGTTCGCCTTTTAATTTGAAGGGACAACCACACCTTTTAGTCTTGTAAGGACCCTGCCTTTTTTACTTGAACTTCTTCTTCCTCATTGTCAATTCCGGGCTTCGTTCTCGGTTTATTTGCACCTCTACGCTCGCAACACAATATAACATACAGTCGGTGGTCGGATGTTCTTGAACTCAAATACCGAGTGACAATCAAATACGTGTTCACCTTCATAGCTGTTTTTTTTTATTTTTTTGCCCAGTTCACCAACTCTACTTTCGAAATTAAAGATTCGGTCAGTTACAAATAAATGTCTGTGATCCACGTATTCTTCCAGTTCAAAAAATTCTTCAAATGTATTTGGACCTACGTCGTTCTGTTACGATATTGTACAAAATAATTTAAATATTAACACATTTCATATTAAAAATAAAATTATAACATCAGTGTGATAGACAAAAATTTCATACACTAACGTAAAAAAATTAAATAAATAAAAATATAAAAAAGGAATAAAATTGCAAAATCAGTGTAATAAACAAATATTTCATAAACTAACATTAAAATAAAAAAAAACAAAAAATGCTCGGGTCGCCCAGGCTGGCGAGCCGGACCTGTAGGGGTCGCATATCTGGGTGACCAATTCTGAGAAAGGACCGCCTGAATAGGTGATCCACTCAGGTCCGAGTCGTTGGTCCCGGCAATCTGAGCCTTAGTGCCGAAAAAAATAATTTCAACTTTTCTTACCTCAAATTCTATATTTTTTCTTCTGCAAATTCTTCATAATGATCCATATCTACCTCCAATACAAGTTCAATATTAAAGATTATAGTTTTGGAGTAGAGAAGGAGTAGAGAGAAGGAAAAATTGTGTAGAGAGAGAAAGAGTAGGGAAGAAGAGAGAAAATAATGAATTTTTTCGCGCTATACATATAGATTTCCGAGTCACGTTTATCGACCCCCAATTTCTTTCATTTTTATTGTTAGTTTTAAAGGATTGTAGGATAAATTTCTTCTATTTTTTTAAATAGGTAATAGGATAAATTTTTAAGGTAATAGTCTTATTGGAAAGGAAAAAAAATAGATGTCCACTTATAGTCATAATAAGTAAAATTAGAAAGAAGGGTAAAAACATGTAATAAATTATAACAATTTTAATTAGTGATTTACTCTTTAATCTTTTTAAAAAAGTTTCGATTTCTTTTCCATACCTACTTTTAGTAAACTCCATGGCACCTTAGTAAGATTTTTTTCTTTAGTAAGGGAAAAAATATTATTAAATAATACAAACTTAAATTATTTATTTTACCTATAAAATCCATCCATCTTTGAGATCCTCTCTATAAAACTCAAAAAAATAAACTGAGTCAAAATTTTTTTTTTTAATTAATGGTTTTAATAAAAATATTTTTTTTTTGTTGAGTAGTTTAATAAATATAATTTGGTTCCATAAAATCTACTTTGTCTAGATTGTTTATATGGGTTTATATGGAGTTTATATGAGGTTGAACAACAATAACAAGATTTTGAAATTAGGAGTTTTATAATGATGGTCTAAATGTTATGTTTATTAAAACCAAGTGCTACGTTATTAAACCTCTCTTTTTAAATGAATAATCTTTTGTTCATAATGCATGGAGTATTAATTTTATGTACATTGACTTTGGACCTTTCTATGGCCCAATTTATCAATTGTTATGTGTTGGGATTTAAAGTCTCTGCAGTTGAAGTGGACACAAACATGAGCACTTGATGGTCCAGACAAATATATATATATATATATATATATATATCTTCTGCAGGATCAACATCTGGGATGAGCTTGCACTTGTTGGTAATTCTAGTAGTATTATGGAGTGTGGAACTTAACTGATTGAAACTCAAATCTAAAGTCTTCAATGACTATAATTTTCCATGGATTCTACTAGATATCAACTGAGAAGTTATCTGAAATGTCAATATAGTTTAATGGTCCCTCATCATATCTGCTCTGCATTAAAAAAGTGCATTTCACAATCTGAGATGGTACTGGGGGTTTAGATTCAAGCGAATTTATTAAAAGAATCAACAGATAAAGCTGAGATCTCCAATTCCAGTTCTTGGACTTGACCAGAAGATTGTAAAGATTTTGGAAAAATCTTAAATAAGGATGACAATTGCACAATCCATTTCAGTCTTCCCATTTGCAACTTTGGGAATAAATGCGTAGTAGATTTCAAATCCGGCAATAATTAACATCCCAATTAGCCAAAAAAAAAATTATGTTTATAAATGAATTCAAAATAGTACTTGATTGTCTCACTTGAAGTTTGGGTCTGATAAATTTTCATATAGAATGTGCATCAGATCTTACTCCTATAATAGTTGGCAACCCATTTTTTTTAAAAAAAGATAATCTATAATTTCACTGGGAAGGAAAAAAAAAAAAGAGAAAAATGAAGGGAAAAGCTCTCATTTCATAATTTACCATTTCGGTAACCTTATATCAAATGCTTGATTCAACCTAATTCTTGTGTTCATTTCGATAACCTTCTATACTTGGTAAATTACAAGAAAGTTAAAATAAAGAAAATAAATACGTTAACTCTGTATCTTTCAATAAAGCAAAATCATAATTACGGAGGGAGGTGTTCATAAATAAAATAAAGCATAAAAATATAACATATATGATATAATTATTAATATATAATATAGAAATAAATATCCTCAATTGGAGGAGGTAGTATTTTCACAACATATATGATATGGTTAGTAGTATTTTCACAACACATATGATATGGTTAGTGATATATATAAAATATAGATAGACTTGCTTAAAAATATAAAAGAAAAAAAATTAAGTGATTTTTTTAATAGATTCTGGTGATGATAAGATGAATTGGTTAAACAATTATTATTGCATCGATCCATTGCCTAAAAATTGAATTTTAGAAGAAGTAATTGGTTATAAATGGATATAGGATAGAGATATGGGAAGTCAAATATGGAGATATGTAAGAAGTTGTTAGGGAGAAGTACTAATCTTAAGCTAAACTTTTTGCTTGATTTATTGGAAAAGTTAAATAAAATCTTCAATTATAATCTTGATCAGGCATAAATTTGATATATTATCCCTTCAAAAGAGATTATATATTCCTTTAAAAAAATTGATATATTGTATGGGTTTTGCTCAAGAGAGGTAACCAATCAAATATATTATTTTTTTAAAAAATGGAAAATGGATCTTTATATATATGAATTATTTTTCTCTTAAACAAATGTATGATTTATTTGCTTAAAAAAAGAAGAGAATAATAAATGGACATATATTTAACCAAAAAAAAATGTTAATAATGGGATATACACGTATGAATATGTGTCATGGACATAGAGATTTTTTTTATTTATTATATAATAGAATAGAGATTGGTTAAATAATTCATATCCCAAACAGTTAAAAAATTCTTATGGATAGAATCAACTTTTTAAATTTAAATGAATGTCAAATTCTTTTAATTAATTTAATAGATTAAAAATTCTATCAACCAATCATATTATTTAGAAATAATTAAAGAAATCAAAAAGCTAGAAATTAGATTGAGGTCTTGAAGGATTGAGAGAGCTCTAGAACCAAAGCACACTCTTCAATATATATATATATATATTAGTATTATTATTTTGAGGATCTTCACTCCATTCTTGATAAATATATTAGACCTTTGAAATCAATTAAATTGCTCTTTCTAACCACAATTTATACCATGTATTCGGTTACACCTATCATGGTGTAATCACTTATTAAAACTATATCGTTTTAGTATATGTTTTATGATTTAATAATAAATAAAATCATCCTTAATTTTACAAATCCATGGGACTCAGTATTCAAAGGGTCAAAATGTTGGCTTTGGGCCAGCCAAGTAGTAGAATACTTTCTGAACTGCGATCCCTAAAGTTAAGGGAATTGAGGAGCCTGCTGTCAGCTTCATACCAGGCTTGTTCTCAGAACTACACGGAGAATTCAACGGATTTGAACAAATTCCGGAAGATGGGTCCCACAATCAAGGGTGATCCTATCTGTGCAGATTTCCCAACAGCACCAAAAAAGACGCTCGAGCCAAGCGAGAGGAAAGGAGCAGGATGATGTACTAGCTTTTTACCAGCTTCATAACCAACCTCTCATCCCGGGTTGCGAGAACAGATGTTCTGGCACAACTCTGAGGTCCTCAGCTTTGGAAATAGACTAGGCTATAAGGAACGGAGTCTTATATGCTCCAGAACCAGGGGCTTTAGCCTATTGAAAACCAGGACCCGCCTTAGAGATTGAACAGAAATAAGAAAAGTTTGTATACTTTAGCTTTCTAAAACAGGGTATTGAGAAATCGAATTTTTCTCACCTTACTTTCTGCGATCTCTTCTACTCTCATGAAACTCTACTGTGCAGTCTCATCAATTCATCAGATTTTTGTTTTGCCTATAATTTTCCTTCAATTGATCATTGTTAATCATCTGCGATTTTTATTTTCAATGAAAAATTGTGAAGAAACCAATATTGTGTCGTTTATTGATGTGGAGGATTTAAATTGTGGTATTTTCAATCCTTCTACATGTATGATGTTGATTCGATGATTCCAGAATCTATTGAAGAAGCATTTATAAGCAAGACATTGTTGGTTTTAGATTGATTTTGTTGTTTTAGTGTTTTATGTGTTAGTGAATGTATGTGTGTTGTGTTACAGGTGGGGAGATTGCAAATTGTGGTATTTCAAACCCTTCTATTTGTGAAGATACCATTTTGGTGCTGATGAAATCATTGGAGGAAGAAATTTCACGTAAGATATTGTTTTTTTTTTTTATCAATTTGATTGTTATTTTGGAGATGCTATGATGTTATATGTGCCTAGTTTTATAACTAGGGATGCCCAGTTTTGATAACTGTGTACGCCTAGTTTCTCAAAAATTGTGCCCATGTTTTATAACTAATGCAATTTTTGAATTTTTGTTTTGTTTTTATTTTGACTTAATGTAATGTCTGTTATGCTTTCTAGCTCATTTTAGTTCTAATACGGTTTGGGATCATTTTATTTTATTTGTGTTATGTATTTGAACTTCAGTAGTTAGTGCCTACTTTTATAACAAAATGTGCCTATTTTTTTTTTTTAAATAAAGTGTGCCTACTTTTTATATGTAAGTGGAATATTAAAATTTTGGTATGCTTCTATGTTTTATGTGTTTTTTTGTTTTAATGTAAAGTTTTGTTGTGTGTTTTAGCCTTATATTCGTTTTATACGTATTTTAGATGTGCATGGTTTTTGTGTTGTTTCTATTTTAGATTTTTTTATTCATTGTAATGTAATGTTTGTTGTGGTTACAATCTTAGGATAATTTTATTATAACTGTGGATTGTTTTATTTATTTTGGATTATATATTTGAACTTTAGTAGTTAGTGTCTCTACGGTTATAACCAAATGTGCATATTTTTTTAACTACAAATAAGTTGAATATTGAAATTCTGGTATGTTTCTATATTTTATATATATATGGTTTTATTGTAAATTTATGTTGTGTTTTTTAAACTTATATTGATTTTGTTACGTATTTTTGAAGTTCAGTAGTTGACTGCAGAGTGTGCCTACTTTATTAACTATGGTGCTTACCTTATTTGAACTTTTATATTTTTGGGTTATATTGTTTGATGCATTTTGTTAGATTCATTTACATCTTATATGTATTCTAAGATTCTTTATTTTGTCTTTAATAGAGTTGTGATGTACGGGAATATCGAACGAAGATTTGTTGGTTGAGATTGTTGTTTCATCCGAAGAAGATGAATTAAAATTATATAATAGGCACACAATTATGAAAATAGGTACACACAGTTATAAAAGTAGGAACACCTACTAACAATCACTCATTTTGTACGTTTTATATTATAATCACCTTTAGTTATGAAAAATGGGCACCCCTAGTTATAAAAAGTAGGCCTCCATAGTGTTTTTCTTATTAAAAAAAAAAAAAAAAGAGCACCACTGCAAAAAGTATGCCATCATGCAAGTTATACATTGTAGATACACACAATTATAATAGTAGGCACACTCAATTATAAAAGTAGGCACACCTACTAACAGTCACCCATTTTGCATGTTTTATATTACAATCACCCTTGGTTATGAAAAATAAGTACCCCTAGTTATAAAAAATAGGCATTTATAGTTATAAAAAGAGGCACGACTGCAACAAGTAACTCATCGTGCATATTATACATTGTAGGCACACACAGTTATAAAAATAAGCACACATAGTTATAAAATTAGGCACATTAGTTATAAAAGTGGCACACCGACTAACAATCAACCATTTTGTATGTTTTATATTATAATCACCCTAGGTTATGAAAAATAAGCACTCCTAATTATAAAAAATAGGCATCTATAGTTATAAAAAAAAGTTACCACTTAAAAAGTTACACATCATGCATGTTATACATTGTAGGCACACACAATTATAAAAATAGGCACACACAGTTTAAAAGTAGGCACATGCAGTTATAAAAGGAGGTACACCTACTAACAGTCACCCATTTTGCATTTTTTATATCATCATCACCATTGGCTATGAAAAATAGGCACCTCTAATTGCAAAAATGAGCATCTATAGTTATTGACTAAGCTTGCAGCCTTTTTTGTTCTTTTATATACAAGCATGATATAAAATATGCAAAATGGGTGTCTCTAAGTATGTGTATCTACTTTTAAAATTTGGAGTGCTTACTTTTATAATTAGAAGTGCCTACTTTATCGTTAATTTGGATGCACTTTTATAACTGGAAGTGCCTAAATAAATAATTTAACCCACCTTTTTTATTAAAAAAATGAAGGAATATATAAAAAATTATTTCAAGATTCATCATGGGAAGTTCACAGTATCATCCACCTCTATATTCGCACCTCAAAATTGTAAATTTCAAAAGAAATCCATTAATTTTCCTTTCCTTTTTCAAGTTTATTGCATCTTAACGTTATTTATAAATAAAATGAAAACTCCTTCGTCTTCACTATTCGTCTTCACTATTGTTGGAAGTTGAAACTGGCCATTATTGTTTTTTTGTTTTTCTAGATTCAATTTTCCATTTCTAACCTCATCTACCCACACAAATTCGATCAAGAATGCCAATCAATCAAACAAGTTTCAATGATCCAAGAAAATCCACTTTTATACAGAACAACACACTAATTTACGTATCATCGGCAACAAAACAAATTTCATATTAATTTTACAATAAAATTTCAATAATCCATTGCAAAAAATAGAGAGATCAGGGAAGATTTTTCCTGAATTAATTAAGATTTAATGCATGAGAATTAAACAGATTTCTCAGTTTCGAGTCATATTATGGGAGAGCCTCAATTTAGAGCTGAAACTATTTTATCTCTAAATACTTGAATTTTGTCTCTAAAGTGATTTAGAGACAATTCGGAGACGAAAACTCATTTGTTTCTCAAGCCCTCGTCTCTAAATAGAAACTAACAAAATTGTCCGTCTCTAACTACTCAAGACGGGATAAATTTGTCTCCAAAAATATAATTTCGTCTCTAAATCAAATGTTTGGAAATAAAGAAAGATCTATTTTGAAATGAAAATATGGTATCTAACTCGTCTCTACAATGGAGACGAACATATTAATGAATCTGTCTCTCATTGATAGACACAACTTTTGTCTCTTTTGCTTTTTTGAGATGTATTTTGGAGACGAATTCGGTGGTCTCCAAATATGAAGACTAGATCTTCGTATCTATCTCAACTCGATATAGAGACAGTTTGGAGTCAATTATTTGAATGTGACGCGTCTTATTTTAGAGACGCCATATTCATCTCTATTTTAGATATTACAATTGTCTCTAATTTTTCTATATGTTATATGATTAATTATTTTTAAAAAGATCCATTTAACATGCATATTTTGAACAAGTAGTGAACCACAAAATGAACACTAACCATAAACATGTATAATATAAAAATTAGTCCACCAAAAACTAGATTATGTCAACAATTTAGCGAAACCCAAAGAGTGAATATCTTCATAATTCCAATTCCTAATCTACAACAAAGAACTTATATGTAACTTTCACTATCTGCCAGCAAACATACTCTTTCACCATGAATTCCACCGATAAGAACTGCCCCTCAAATGTTTGCTCATATTCCTGGGTATTCATAAAGAAAGGGAAGAAAATTAAATAGAAGGAAGTCATATGACTACTTTCCTTAGATATTAATTGGCATGCCACCAAAATTGTGGATAGAAGACAACACATAGATAAGGGCAAAAAAAAATCAAGCCTATACATCTCAGTTTTATAAAACAAACAATAAAAACATGGTTTAATTAGCTTATAGCCTTAAGTTATAAACAACAAAATCAAATACCGCAAGTTACAATAATAATTCAATTTTACAATCTCAGGTTGTGGTCACTTTGAGCCACACTTTCAACCAAATACATTCATCTACTTTTCTGTCTCTTTAGAAAAGCAGGGCAACATTTAACACTTAATAAATCAACATTTTTTTACCAATATGGGGCTGTTTGGTAGGGGAAAGGGGGGTTTGTATGTTTCAATTCCTTTCTCTCAGCCACATACTCATCATTACATTACAGGAACTTTTACTCTCTGCTTAAGTAAGTACTTTTTTTTTTGGTTATATTACATTTTTACATTATTCAAGGCAATGAATTCTTGGTTCTAATAACAGACAAAATCATGAGCCATATACAATACGAAGCTTGAATTATTGCTCATGTGTAAAGATTTAACAAATTTATCAAGGTTTATAAATTTTCACTACAGTTTACTCATATTATATTACTTGGCCAGCACAGAAAGAAATGAAAACTAAATTTCCAACAAGTTTTCAGTATAACAACATAAGTATGTAACATGTCAATCATAGTATAGAGGAAGAAAGAATGTTTGCTATAACAACTTAGAAAAGATATTAACAAATTGTCCTTCGTATTTACTAAAGTTCATGCTATGTAATGTTTACCATTTTTGAGTTGTCATAAGCTGTCTATCCACGATATACCCAAATTGCTCTCATCTTTTCCTCCGCCTTAGCTATCTCATGCTTTATCAGCCACCACATGACTGGCAGGATAGTTGATGTTACGAGTGCCACCCTGCAGTTATTAGAATATAAGCAAGTTCAGAAATGAAATGCTTTAAGACGTTATACAGGATAAGCCCACCTAATGCTGCCCCACAGAACAACCCTAAATCCTCTTTGTAGGCCTTTTTGTGGCCCATGTTCCCCCAATATTTTTTTCCAGCCCAACATTCTTCTCCTTACCCAATGATGATGGGCCTCAGCCTGGAGTAGGCATTTGACCGGGTCAAGAGATGCCCGGGACGGCTACCCAAACTGCCCGTTGGTGGTTTCTCGTTTTAACCCAGCTGCCTCCTCGATTCTACTGCGCACACTCTCCCACTCCTTCTCTTGCCCGTCTCTTCATTCTGCCTCTCTGTCTATTTGAGTCCCATTGGAACTCTCTGGTTCTTCTGCCCTCTCCTCTCTACGGCTCCGCTACTGCTCCTCTCTCTGTGTTCGGCATTCTCTGTTATTCTGTCCTTTGCCGGTCTTCTCTTTCACTTATTTTGCTTGTCTGTTTGGTGTATTTAGAGAGTGAGCCGAGAGAAAAGAGAGAGAAATAGAAAATGAGGTATTGCCGGTGACTCTTGTCACGGCTGAAGCCATTTCTGAGGGTGTAACGTCCGATCAATCCTTCACTTATCCACGGCGCCTCGATGTGGCGTTATCACTGCTCGGCGACCGTTCGATTGCCCAATGACTGTTCATTTGCTCTGTCTCGGTCATCTCTTTGGTTTGGTTTCTGCCGTCGGTTTCTACCACGGTGGTGGTAAGTGAAACTTCCGTTGTTATATTATGGTTTTCTTTATTACTAACAGTTTGTTAATTTTTGCATAAATCTCTTTGTGAAGATTTAATCTTCTATCTTCTTTTCTTCCGCTTTGTTTTTCTGTTTATTTTTTGAGGCGTGTAATAGTAATTAGGCTTTTAAATTGTAATACTAATTAGATTCTTTCCTCGACAATTGGTATTAGGGCCTGGTTCGGCTCATCGGCGCCGGCATCTGTCAACAACCTTTTGGATCTGAGGAGTTCCTCAAATCCGGCCAATGAAGTCCTCTTTTTCCCTCTTCGTTCTTACAATTTTGTTATTGTTATTTTTATTGCTTTTATTCGACTTGCCGCCGTGCCTTTACTGTTCCAGAGTTTTTTTGTTATCTTTCGGCTTGCCATCGGTTTCTGTTTATTGTTTCTGTGATTCGGCTTGTTGCCGGTTTCTGTTCTTTGTTTCTGGGTTTCGGCTTGCTGTCGGTTCTTCATCTCTGTTTATTTGTTGATACGGCTTGCCGCCGATTCTTGCTATTACTGTGATTACTGGTTTTATTATCCTGTGTTTTTTTTTTCTGATTACTATTATTATTCTGCCTCTGTTTTTCCCTCAGTTTTTCCTTCAGTTTTTCAAACACAAAAATCCAAGTCTGGCTTGAATCGTGAGATTTCAGGTATCTGTGACTTTGCGGTTTTTTTTTTGTTTTTTCAAAAGTTTATATATATATTTTATATATATTTCTTTTGTTCTTGTCTTTTTCTGGTGTTTGGTGAAACTGTTTGTTTTAGCCTCTCTTTCTCGTTATACTGTTTGTTTTTGTGTTTAAGTTTTGTGCTCTCTTTGTTGCACTGTTTTTGCTTAATCAAAACCAAACCTAATCAGACAAACTAAAACAAACAACGCCGTTTTTCTTTTAAAAGTTTTTTCTCTCTAACCTAATCAGACAAACTAAAACAAACAACGCCGTTTTTCTTTTAAAAGTTTTTTCTCTCTATTTTTCGAGGAAAATCCGGACAGTTTTATTCAAAACTTTTTCAAATATTTTATCTTTCCTAAGCCACCAAATTACAGCTATTTGCCTTTAAAATATGTCTGTTCCAAAATTTGAAACTGATAGGTTTGATGGGAAATCTGATTTTGTAATGTGGCGGAGGAAAATGAAAGCGCACAAAATAAAATTGCTTCCGCTATTGGTAGCCCTGAAGAGTATCCGGAATCTTGGAATGATGAAGTTCTTAAAGAAAAACTAGGTAATGCTCATAGTTGCCTCACCTGCATTTGACTGATAACTTTTTACGAGAAATTGATGACAAAGACAACGCTTTTGAACTTTGGACAAAATTGGAAAAACTATATTTGGGAAAATCTCTGTCTAATAAAATTTATTTAAAAGAACAGCTTTTCGGTTTCAAAATGAGCAGGACAAAATCATTTTATGAAAATATAGATGATTTAAATAAAATCATTTTGGAACTTCAAAATGTTGGAGAGAAAATCTCTGATGAAAGTATTGCTGTTATTTTACTAAATGTCTTACCTAATTTTTTTAATGATGTCAAATCTACTATTAAATATGGCAGAGATGATTTGCTTCTTTCCGATGTCAAAAATACTTTAAAATCAAAAGATTTGGATTTACAAAAAGAAAATAAATCTCTTGGTGAAAATCTTTTTGTACGAGGAAGGATTGACCGGAGAGAACCTCCAAGTTATCATTTTAAAAGTTGTTCCAAATCACGAGAGAAAAGCAAAGTAAAATATTTTTATTGTGAGAAAGAGGGTCATATGAAAAATAAGTGTTTTAAACGGATTAAAGATGAAAAATAACGTAAACATGGTAAAGGAGGTAATAAAGTCGACAAAACCCACGTTTTTGAGTCAGATGGTAACTCTATGTTTTCTGAAGTTTTGTGTGTTTCTCTTTCTCCTTCACGTACTGATGCTGTTAATCATTGGGTGCTTGATTATGGTTGCTCTTTTCACATAACACCTAACAAAGATTGGTTTTTTGATTTCAAACCTTTAAACCAAGGAAAAGTTTTTATGGGTAATAATCAAGTTTGTGATATTAAAGGCATTGGTAATATCTTCATAAAAATGCATGATGGTGTGACTAGAAAACTTACTAAGGTGACATACATGCCCGACTTACGTCAGAATCTTATCTCTCTTAATTATTTGGACTCTTTGGGTCTTTCCTTTAAATCAAAAAACGAAATTTTACGTGTTTGCGTAGGAAATCTAGTCATGCTAAAAGGTTTTAAAAAGGAAACTTTTATACATTCTTCTTGGTAATATAGTTTGCAATTCCACTGCATTGGTTTCAAAAACTGTCCTTGAGAAAACTATGTTATGGCATTGGAGGATCGGCCACATTAGTGAAAAGAGGCTTTATCATTTACAAAAACAAAATCTTTTATGTGGTGACAAAATTGATTCCTTAGATTTTTTTTATCACTGTGTTTAGGGAAAACAACATAAAATCAGTTTTTCAACTAGCACACACAAGTCCTCTGCACCTCTTGATTATGTGCATTGTGATCTGTGGGGACCTGAAAAGGTTCCAACTTACGGTGGTAATGTTTATTTCTTGTCTATTGTTGATGATTTTTCTAGGCATGTATGGGTTTTTCTTTTAAAAACCAAAGACCAAATGTTTGAAAAATTTTGTGAATGGAAACGTTTTGCCGAAAATCATTCTCGAAATAAACTAAAAACTATCAGGATCGATAACGGTCTTGAATTTTGTAACCAAAAGTTTTCTGATTTGTGTGCATCGCATGGCATTTTACACCATAGAACGATTAGACATAACCCACAACAAAACAGAGTTGCCAAAAGGATGAACCGTACCATTATGGATAATGTTCGATGTCTTCTAGTTTCTTTTAGTATTCCTAAACATTTATGGGGTGAAGCTGTTAGTACAACAGTATACCTCATCAATAGATCCCCTTCCACAGCTATAAACTTTAGGACTTCTATAGAACTCTAGTGTGGTAAACCTCCTAATCTTTCAAATCTGAGGGTCTTTGGGTATGCAACCTTTGCTCATCAGAAAGAGGGTAAACTAGATCCAACGTCTAGAAAGGGAGTGTTCATAGGATATCTTAGCGGGGTAAAGGGTTATAGAGTATGGTTAAAGGGTGAACCAGTGGTGAGGGTTGTTATCAGTAGGGATGTCATCTTCAACGAGTTAGAGATGCCCTGTCATAAGGATAAACCTATCTTTGATAATCCTCCTTCCCGCTCCTAGTAGCATTCCGGTAGAGATGGAGACCATCTCTGAACCTTCCATAGATTCGCCTCAAGAACCTGAAACCAATCCTGAGTCTTCTGCTCCTTCCAGTAATACCCTTGTTCTTCCTAGTATTACTAAAACCTCTGATCTTATTCTAGATCGTTCTGATGAGGAAGAAGAACATCCTGAGGCTCAAACCCAAGCTCTTAGGGATTAACAACTCGCTGGAGATCGAGTCCATAGGGTACCCAAGGATCATCCTCGGTATTGTTACTCCTGCATTGTATCATATACCTTTGTTGTTGTATCTTATGTGGAAGAAAAAGTACCTTTTATGTTTTTCTAAGGTTTTAAAAAGTCCCAATCGCATTTTATTGTTATGTGCGATGGAAGAATAAATGTTTTCTTTAAACAAAAACAAAACCTGGATTCTTGTTCCAAAACCCTCAAAACAAAAACTAGTTGATTGCAAATGGATTTTCAAAATAAAAGAATCTGAGTCTTCTAACGAACCTCCAAGGTTCAAGGCCAGACTTGTTGCAAAAGGTTTTCACAAATTGAGGGCATTGATTTCAACGAAATTTTTTCTCTTGTTGTTAAATACAAAACTATCAGGATTATTCTTGCTCTGGTTGCTTTTTATGATCTTAATCTTGAACAACTAGATGCAAAAATTGTTTTTTTACATGGTGATCTTGAAGAAACCATATATATGTGTCAACCACTTGGTTTTGAGGTAAAGGGTAAGGAACACATGGCGTGTCTTTTAAAAAAGTCTTTATATGCGCTTAAATAGTCTCCAAGATAATGGTACAAGAGGTTTGATTCTTTCATGACAAAAATTGGTTTTTCAAAGAGCAACTATAATAGTTGTCTTTATTTTTCTGGTAATAATATGGATTCTGTTATTTATTTGTTGCTGTATGTGGATGATATGTTAATCGCTTGTAGACACAAAACAAAAATCGATGATCTGAAATCCTTACTAAAATCTGAATTCGATATGAAGGATTTAGGGTTGCATCCAAAATTCTTGGGATGAGTATTTCAAGAGATAGATCTGATTGTTCTCTCTTTCTATCTCAAAAGCCTTTCCTTCAAAAAATTGTATCCAAATTTTCAATGCACCTGTGTAAACCCGTCACAACTCCCCTTGCAAGCCACTTTAAACTTTCCGACAAAACCTATCCTAAAACTGAAAGTGAGAAAAAGAGATATGGCCAATATCCCTTACAGAATGGCTATAGGCTCAGTTTTGTACTCAATGATATCTACCCGTCCTGACATTGCTTTCTCTATAAGCCTTCTCAGCAGATTTATGTCAAATCCCGGAAGAGATCACTGGGCTGCCGTTAAGTGGCTTCTACGTTACCTGAATGACACTGTAGATCGAGATTTACACTATCATAATTGGTCTGATTTTGAATTAATTAGATTTGTTGATTATGATTTTGCAGGTGATAAAGATGGTAGAAAATCTACCACTTCCTATTTCTTTACCTTAGCGGGTAATTGCATTTCATGGAAATCTCAACTGTAGCCGGTAGTTGCCTTGTCAACTACTAAGGCTGAGTATATTTCATCAACGGAAGCAATCAAAGAAGCCATCTGGCTTCAAGGGTTAATGAGTAAATTAAATATTTTACATTCTAAAGTTATTATTTATACTGATAGTCAAAGTTGTTTACATTTGTGTAAAAATCCGGTCTATCACGAACAGACGAAACATATAGATGTCAAATACCACTTTATTAGAGAAAAGGTCTCTAGTTGTGTAGTTGACATAGACAAGATTAGTACTGATAATGATCCTGCAGATTTTGGTACTAAAATAGTGAACAGTGACAAATTTATGTTTTGCAGAGACTTTCTTCATGTGGAAACAATTTGACTCAAATTGAGTCATTTCAGGGATAGAAAATATTGTTCGAGGTGGATATTATAGGCCCTGTTGTGGCCCATGTTCTCCCAATATTTTTTTCCAGCCCAATCTTCTTCTCCTTACCCAATGATGATGGGCCTCAGTCTGGAGTAGGTATTTGACTGGGTCAAGAGATGCTCGGGCTGGTCTAGGCCGGCCACCCAGGCTGCCCGTTGGAGGCTCCTCGTTTTAGCCCGGCTGCATCCTCGATTCCAGTGCGTATACTCTCCCACTCTTTCTCTTGCCCGTCTCTTCATTCTGCCTCTCTATCTCTTTGAGTCCTGTTGGAACTCTCTAGTTCTTCTGCCCTCTCCTCTCTGCGATTTCGCCGCTGCTCCTCTCTCTGTCCCGGTATTCTCTGTTATTCTGTCCCTTGCCGGTCTTCTCTTTTACCTGTTTTGCTTGTCTGTTTGGTGTATTTAGAGAGTGAGCCGAGATAAAAGAGAGAGAAATAGAGAATGAGGTATTGCCGGTGACTCTTGTCACGGCTGAGGCCATTTCTGAGGATGTAATGTCCGATCAACCCTTCGCTTACCCACGGCGCCTCGACGCGGTGTTGCCGCTGCTCGGCGACCGTTCGATTGTCCAATGACTGTTCATTTGCTCTGTCTCGGTCATCTCTTTGGTTTGGTTTCTGCCGTCGGTTTTTACCGCGGCAGTGGTAAGTGAAACTTCCGTTGTTACATTCTATTTTTCTTTATTACTAACAGTTTGTTAATTTTTGCAGAAATCTCTTTGTGATGATTTAATCTTCTGTCTTCTTTTCTTCCGCTGTGTTTTTCTGTTTATTTTTTTAGGTGTGTAATAGTAATTAGGCTTTTAAATTGTAATGGTAATTAGGTTCTTTCCTCAACACTCCTCAGTTGAGCTTAGTTACTAAATTGCAAGAAATTCTTCTAATATGGCAAAATACAAAATCAAATATGCTTTTAATCCAAAAATTTCAACCACAAGCATATAAATTTTATAGTTTTAATGGTAGCATTTAGGAGCGAAACTGAAGGATAGCATTTGTATTAATGGCAATCACAAATAAAAGATAATCTAGTGGACTAAGAAAATGACCGGCAAGAAATCATGTGGGAAATAAGGATAAAACAACAATGTAACAAAATGCTCTAACTAAGGCACTCAATGAAAATAGCAATGTACAAATAAGATCTTATCTTAGTATGTTCTGCAAGAAATATGACTTAAAGGAACTTGTACAGGATTAAAGAAGCCCTAAATTGTTTAAGTCATTGGAAACCTTGAATCCAACACTACATCACATCATACCCATATACAAATACACTTACCAAATGCAAAATTGCTCCTCAAACTTTCACTATTTCATAATGGAAATTTGGCAGCAATGAATATGTTAATAGCGAACACAATAAACCTCATTCTTCTCAAAACCATCCATTTCAACAAGTATATAGTCGATGTAGTGTTTTTCTTGTATGGCCTTCCTACTGCTTTTCAAGTTGATCTAACAACATTGACTTCATCAATAAAAATGATGCACATTAAATATGAACAATAGAAAAGAATGCCATAACATATCAAAGTAAATATACTTTTTGTTTATGTCTTTCTGGTAGAGTCAAATATGACTTCTTTTGTCCAAATGTTTCTGTCAAAACGGTAACCTATTGCCATAAATTGTTTATCAAAGCCCTCTCATAACAAAATTTAGAAAAACTATACCGAACACATCCTTTACCATGTACCTATAAGTAAAGACCCCAATTGAAATATATTTATATGTTACATCATCCAAAATTATTTTCCCGAACCTAATTTGCTTCGTTTGAAACTTAACACACACAAACACGTCTGTTAATACTATTTTTGAGAAAACATTTTGAACAGAAAAAACATAGCCAAGTTATTTTTTTAAGTTCTACAGGTATTCACCCTTAATCTTAAATGAAAACAAATGGAAACCTTAAAGAAAGAATAGATGACAAATATTTCTGCAAATAATAATACTTCACAAATAGGGGAAATAGATCTGAGAAACAAGAGGAATTGCGGTACGGAGAATCATACCTTAACAAGAAAATAATGGGGTGAAAGCAAGCAATAAATCAAACATTGCCATTAAGGGCATTAAATCAGTTCCCCACTGAGTAGCAAATTGAGCCACCTTTAACAAAATTGAAGAAGAAATTTGAGAAATGATACAAGAGAAAGCTCCAATTGGATTATTCTACGAGAGAGACACTAGTTAACTATGGGCTTTACAACCCTAATTTGCAAAGTAGATAAAAAACAGAAGGGGGGAGGAAGCAAATTAGTTTGGAGGGTGAGAAATTATAAATTGGTCTTAAGAATATAAGAAACTGAGTAAAAATAGTGAAAGAGAGCATAGATAAGGAGAATAGATAGCTCAGTTAGTTTTGGAGCTATAAAGTTGGTATCAATGACCAAAGTTTAAATCTTGATAGTGACAACGTTAGAATTTCAATCTCTCCAATGTGGGGAATGGTTCCTTTTGTACACCAGTGCGTGACCTCCAGTTTGCAGAACCTGTGAACGAGGGATTTCGCCTTTATGAGTACCAAGATAAGAGAACCGAACCGTTGAAGATTGGATTTGACGAGAGAAAGTGGGGAAGAAATTACTATTCAACTTTAAAGTCTTTTTTTTTTATTCATTTTAAATTGATATTTTCTTTCCAAATTATTTGAACAAAAAAATAATAATAAAAGTAGGGATTTAAAAGAAATTTAAAAGTAAATTTCAAATAAAAATTTGAAAGTAAAATTTGGACAAACGTAATAATATAATTAAAGTTTTTTACCTTATTTGGATTGGTTTTATAATTTAGTACATCCAGTAAGTACGATTAAATATTATTATGTTTAGCAAATATATACATAAATATTTATCACTAATAAAAAATATTTACACAGAATAAAAAAATATATTGGTTTCATATTACTAAAAGAATATTAACACATAAAAATAATAAAACATATATAGCTATCTAGTTTTGCCTCATAATATTGGTTTTATATCATTCTAAAAAAAAAGTTGAATTGTTATCTCAAGCAACTTATTATACATTTTAGATTAATTAATCTCCTAAGGTTTTATTTTACTTGTAGTTCTTCGAATCTTAATCGAACCATTAAATGTAAAATACTACTATTTGCAATCATGTTGGTCAAATTTCATAAAGAATTGATTGAATTTGATCGATAATTGACACCCTAAATCATGTTAACCGTTTGTCTGTATAATAGGTATTTTAAAAGTAATTAATTGCATGGATAAACACTTCTCAAGAAGAAAACTAGTCAATCAGATCCGCCTTTCAAGATAATTATATCCAATTGTTAATTTCTTAAATCAATGTTCGAAAGTCGAGAAACATAACTATAAGTGTAATACTTAACTAGAGTCGCAGGAGAGACAAAATCAATCTGTCTCAGAAGTAAGAACAAGATGAGACGGATTGGAGATTAACAAAAATATATTGGAATTTTATTTAAAACTAAATAATTGGCTCTAAATGGTCTCCGTATTTTAGAGACGAAAGTTTCGTCCTAATTGTGACTCTAATATAGCGACCAAATAGAGACGACAAATCCTATCTCTATTTCTAGAGACGCCTAACATTCACAAATAGGTAAAGTCAAACTCTATTTAGTTTCTATATAGCAACCAAATAGAGACAACAAATCCCATCTCTATTTCTAGAGACAACTAACGTTCACAAGTGGGTAAAGTGGGAATATAACAGCATACTTTGTCACTATTCTGACACAAAAGAAGAAAATACTAGAGACGTGATTTTTATCTCTGTTTCCTCTCTAATGTTAGAGACTAAATCTAGTCACAGCTATTTGATCACTAAATTTAGAGACGATTTATATAAGGTAGCCAGTAAGTCTCAACATATTGGTCTCCTTCACAGTCATAGACGAAATGGTGACTAACATTATAGAGTCGAACACATTCCGCCTCTAATATGTCTCTAATTCCGTACTTCATGGCCTTTTTCTATTTGGTCTCAAGCAAGACTTAGTTCGTCTCTATTTACAGACCATAGTATTCTGTATCTAACATTTTGTCTCTATATGGAGGCTCTCCCGTAGTGTTATCAATGGAAACATATTCTTAGCTTAATTCCATAACCACATGAGGAAGCCATTAGGAGGAGAGAGAGAGAGAGAGAGTTAATTAAAGGAGGAAGCCATTAGAGAGAGCCTATCTCTGTTGCCGCTACGGCCGTTTTTTCAGTGAAATTGATGAAGAAGAGGAGCGTCGTGTGAATTCAATTTCTTAGAGTGGTATTGAGTTTGTTGTTTGTCCAATTCTTGAGATTGAATAAAACTACGTAGTTTTGGTATTGGGTACTCGTTGCATAATGTACCTGGATGCATGGTATAATAACTACTTTCCAACCCATCAAGTACATATAATCAATACTTGGTTTGTTTATTTTGTAGAATTTAAAAAGCATGTAAATGTTAACATCTTATAGAAAAACTAATATTTTCAGAAAATTACGAGTCCAAAGTGAGATATGGGCAGAGATAGAAATTTCTATAATTACATAGTTTTTTAATATTAAGAATGATAATTATTCCAAAAAAAAGTTTTTTTTTTTTTTAAATTAAAAGTCTACCCCTCTCTCTCTCTAGGGGTGGCCAATGAGCTAGGCCGTGGGCCTTGGCTGGGCTGACCTGGGCTGTAGCTCAAAGACCAGCTAGCGGCCAGTTCGCAGTTCTAGCGGTTTCGAGTCAGTCCAAACTGAAGTTTTGGTTTGGTCGACCCAGCTCTTGATATTTTTCTTAAAATAACTTAAGATAAAACATAAAAATTTGAGAGTTTTTTTAAAATTTTAGAAAATTTGAGATTTTTTTTTTTAATTTTAGAAAACTTTAAACTTTTTTTATTAAGTTTAGAAAACTTAGATTTTTTTATAAGTTTAGAAAATTTAAATTATTTTTATTAATTTTGTTTAAACATAAGGTTTTCTACTACGTTTAGAATATTAAATTAATTTTTTAGGGGTTTAGAAAATTTAAAGTATTTGTTTTAGGTTAGAAAAATAAAAGTATTTTTATTAAATTTATAAAACTTGAGAGTTAAAAATAATATTAGAGAAAGCCATCTTGACGTGGTGGGGGTTTGGCATGGATCCCTACCGGTTTTATTAATAATAAAATTAAAATTACATAAGAAGGGGACTTAGAGCCTAAACCTCCCACAAGAAATTACAATTTAAAATATAATAAATTAATCCTATACTATCTAGCTAAGTCCTAACTATTAGGATTAAAAAAATTAACACTCTCCTAAGGTGTAACACTTGCAATTTAAATATAAAAATCAAATTAGATTGACCGAGTTTGACTAAAGTGAACTTCTCATTCATCTTCTTCGTCAGATCTGGCTCGATATTTAACCCTACAATCCTGTCTTCTTGAACATATCAATTGGCTAAACATATAAGAGCCTCTAATGTTTATAAGACATCCGACTCCTAAATTAGTCGGTTGTACAACGACGTTAGAGAAAGTACTTTTAGAAGCCACAGTATAGACGACAGGACCTGTTAAGATATCTCGAGCGATCCTAGATAGTACTCGATATTATGCTGAATTGGTCTTCAATTGTTCAAGTATGTCGAAATTATTTGAACAATGCTCAACCCGTGGAGCGTATTCGTATATAGATAACTCGGTTAGAGTTGTTCTCGCAGATGATAAACTTGTGCCGCAAAGACCATATATATGCATCATATATCCATATCCTCCTCCTCAACATGAAGAAGATGCATCTCTCCTGCACTTGCACTAGAGCTCCCTGTTTCACTTTCTTTCCATTATAGATCGAATAAGTTTTTCAAAGTTTTTGATGCATCCTCTTTATTTTGTTGTCATTTCTTTGGAGAGTAAAAAATGAATCAAAGCGAGTATCCAAACATGATAAAAAAAAATCAATTAAACATTCAAACCCCTCACTTTTAAAATGAGGGTCTAAAATCAAAGAAACTCAATATATGACAGGAAAATTTTCGTAATACTTTAAAAAAATTTTTCCATATCAAACATCATAGGACTATATATGTCATGTGGTCTAAATTCTCTAAAAACACTTACAACTTTTATCATTAAGGGAAGCATGTGATAAGTAGTGGGGCAGTATTATCCAGATAAAAGTTTGGTCGCTTACGTATAAGTTTTTAAAAAGGAACAAATAATTACAACTTCATTAAAAACATTTGAATCAAGTAGTGGTCCATCATTTGCTAGTGTAAATTCAATAAGTTGTTGTTTATAAGGAAAACAAGTTTGTAACATATCTAAAGTTGAGTTTCCATATTTTAGTAACATCTATTTCAAAAACTTTATAAGGTACTTTTTGATCTAAACAAAATGATTTAAAATGTTATCGTCTAGGATCGGAAGATCTAACAAAATTTATAACGTCTCTAATTGTATTTGTAACACGTTAAACATATGAATAACTGTCTTGTACACACAAATTCAAAATATGAAATGCATTTAATATGAAATAACTTTTCATCTAAAATAGGTCTAAAATAATTTCCAAAATTGAAACTGAAGAATTATTATCTGAAGCGTTATCAAAAGAAATGAAAAAAATTCAATTATTAATTTTAAAATCACATGTTTGAGTGATACTTCGTGCTATATTTGCACCAGTACATGTGAATTCAAAAATCTTAAAATAAAAATGCTAATTTTCACAGACCAATGACATGTAATGCACAAAAAATCTTCAAAAATAACAACTTTCCAAGAATCATAAGTAAGCGAAAAGTTACCAGGAATAGATTCAAAAATTGAAGCCAGTATGTTTTTATCTTCCTGAAAGGTCTTATGAATTTCCCTTTTAAATGAAGTTCTAAGAAATCTCTTATTAGCCGGTTGAAGTGCAACTTGTTAATCTCACAAATGGATGACTAGAAGGTAATGAAAAAGGAAGTCTACCAACTGACACCCACCTAACTATTTCTCTTTTTACTAACTCACTATCATATTTAAAAGTTTTCATTTCATTTCCGTAAACACTAGTCAAAAGTTGTGTTTGTATAGTTAAATCTACAAAATGAGAAGGGTGAACTTGTTGTATATGTCTTTTAAGTGTACCGGCGTCATCACCGGTCTTATGTGCGATGGCAACGGTCTTATGTGCGAAATTCGGTTTACAAGGTTTACATTTAGCTGTATTATTTATCTTATCAAAAACACTCTAAACGATAAACCTTTTTTTACTACTACTACTACTACTAGATGCGGGATAGCAAGGAGGAGGCATCTCAATTTTTTCATTTTATTGTTTATTTTCGTTATCAAACAAAGTGTACGGGAGGATGCATGTCTTAAAGATGAATCCATAATAATAATTAATAATAAATTGAAGAAGTTTAATAACTAAATAAATCAAGTAAACAAATAATAATTTAAAACTAAATAAAGAAATTCTAATAAATAAAGTAAACAAATAAGTATTAAAAATCAAATAAATATATTATAATAAATAAAGTAAACAAATAATTATTTAAAACTAATAAAGTTCCAAAATATAATAAATAAAAAAATTAACGTAAATTAAGGTAAAGAGAGCAAAGTATCAATGATGAAGTCAGAAGTCCGAAGAAGAATTGAATAAGTTTTGATTTTTGCCGAATTTTCTTCGATTTCTTCCTTCCTCCGAATTTGAACAAATGGAAAACTTCCAAAAATAATTTATTCTTGAGAATTGATAGAGTTTAAAGACATTAAGGAGTTTAAGAGAAGATAGAAGAAAGAATAAGTGATCTTTTATGTGAGGAATGAATTGGTTTAGGGGGTATTTATAGTAAAAAAAGTAAGAAATAAATAAAAAAATCCAATCGATTTAAAAAAAAAAAAAAAAAGACCTTTGGATCTGAACGATCAAATAATCTGAACCATTAGATCTCAATAGTTCTGAATAATTGAGAATCAAACGGCCAGATCATCTGGACCGTTGATCTGCAATGGTCCGCGAAGCAGGGGGTAAAAACCCCTAACAATTGGAAGCCTTCAAAAGTTTTTCTTTTTTTTTTTTTTTGGTTTTTTGCAGCTGGACCGCGGTCCTGGTCCTAGGTTGGGCGGTTCAGTGCTAGCAGTTCACGGACTGGTCCGAAATTTTAATGGGTTGGGTCAGTTGGGGCTTGGGCTGCGGTCACAAAATCAAAGCCCAGCACAGACCGTTCCCCTTGAACTACTTGCTTGTGAGTTGGGCAGGACCTGATGTGTCGGAAGCCAATCCCAAAGTGAGATGAGCTGGGTCGAAAAAGTTTGTGGGGCAGCCCGACCCCCTAACCATCTCTATCTCCCACGAACCCGCTTTAGAAAACAATTAATGGATATTTTTTGAAGAAATTTTTTATTGATTGTTAATAATTATAATTATAACACTTTTTTAATGGAACAATTAACTAATAACATTTTATACATGATTATCAATTAATAAATTCAACTATGATCTAGTTATTATGTCATACATATGAATTCAAAGGTTAGTGTAGGTAATTAACATACTAGTTTAGAATAGTTGAATCAAAACCATAATAATTTATTCAATTAAAAAAAATAAAGTATGTTTATTTTATTAATAATAACTCCTGACATTTTTATAACTTGAAAATCTACCCGACATTTAGGGTACATGGTCCTAACTCTTACTTTTGGTAGCGTTATATTAATAAAATTTTAATTGAAATACGTTTAATTTTTATAATTAAAAGTTTAAGAGTATAATTAAAACAATTCCTATAATTTAGGTGATTTTTTCTTAACATAACCCTTTTAATAAAAACTTAGGTGAGAAAAGCATGTAATTCGCAAAGGTTAACACCTATAAATAAAATTACAAAAATGTCCAATATGCATTTAGATAATTGTTTATGGAATAAGGGTAAAAATAGTCCTAAAACTTTTTTCTTAGATTCCAAAACCCTCATGCAACAAATATATATACTTTATATCATCTTTTTTATAACATATTATAGTACTCTTCTGTTTAGTTTGAAATTTAGAAGTTATTTTATATTTAATGGATTTTATACATAAAACATTATATATAAATAATATTTAAAAAAATATTACAAAAAATCAGCACCATATAAAAATGCAAAACTCTGTTCGGCAATAAGATTATGTCCATCCTCATTTTTCTTTTGATCTTTTCACCATTACTAAAGTTTCAGTACTTGCTTTTACAGCTTTTTTTTTTTTTTTAGGACAATAACCTTTCCAGTGATTTTTCTCTGGAGTAAAAATACTAAAGTGAAGAATAGACCAATAAAGATGATTTTTTCCCATATAAGTATTTTGGGGAAATGGCGCTTTTGGTACCATGTCAATGTCATTTGCTGACTCCAAAAGATTTTTTTCAGCCATTTTACTCAAATTTTTTTATTTACATCTTAAATAATCTTATTACCTATTTTCATCACGAACCATAAAGACGACCAATTCATGTGAGATCTTGAGAAGGAAAATTTTAGAATAGTAAAAAATTCAAACACCCCCCTCCCCACACCACCCCCTAAAAAATTGAGCCTTTTTACCTCCCACCTTATTGAAGTTAGAACAAAATTAAAGAGAAACTGCAAAATAAAAATAAGGCCAAACCTTTGAACCCCTTACTTCCTTTGTTTCTCCTTTTCCTTCCTACTTCCCTCTGTTATTTTTCTTATTCTTTCGACAAACACATGGTTAAGTTTTGCGGAGCTCATATTTTGTGAGAAAATTTTGCGTGTTCTAATTTTAGCTTTGTCAACAACTTACATGCATTGGCTGTGCTTGTTGACTGTTGTGGCTGATGATGGAAATACGTAGTGAACTTATTTAAGATGCAAATAAAATAACTTGAGACTATAATAACAAAAAAAAAATTTTGAGATCAACAAATGAAATTTGCCTAACTTTCGAGACTATTTTCCTACAAAAGAAGTTTCCTTTTCTCTTCATCTCCTTCATTTATCAAGGAACGTAAGCCAATGATGACAGGTGACATGGTGACAGTGAGAGTGTATAATGAATTGAGTTGAGTTCAAACATATTTTACCTCGAGCTCAACTCAAATTTTTTTTATGAGTTTAAATTTAAACTCGAATTCGATCGAGTACATTGATTCTTAATTGAATTCGAGCTCAATTCTTTATACTGAGCTCAATACTGTTGAAAAATTATATTTTATCAATTAAAATTACCAATTAATCGATTTCTGACCAAAAAAATTCAGCCGATAATTTTCAAAAGTATCGAATGATTTCAACATCAGTTGGTAATTCGATTTTATTTGGTCAGTAATTTCAATCGGTAGTTATACATTTTTTCTTTTATAATTTTAAATTTAATATATATGTGTGTGTGTTTTTGTTTATGTGTATACAATATTGCACACGATACACAATAACTTTAATTGAACAAGTGGTAGGACTAAGATTTCTAATTTGGAGGTTGGATGTTTAAACCTCTTCCAAGGTAAAATCTGAACATTTAAATTTAAGATTGTTGCTGGTACAGTAATTTGGATTTTTTTTAGTGCGAATTTGAATTCGAGTTTTTTTATTATATAAAGTATTTATATACTATCTCTTTTCTATATTATAACGTGAAATTATTGTATTTAGAATTCATATTATAATACAATTTTCTTTTATAAACATTTTTTATATTAAAATTTTATACACTGATCTATAAGTTTGATGAGACATTAAATTAGTATTAAAGAGATTTGAATTCAATTCGTTTTTTTATAAATTAATTTAAATTCGACTGTCAAAACTTGAATTGAACTTTAATTGAGCTACCAGCTAGTAACTCGACTTATCTACGCACTTAGTGTTAGAGCATTTCTTCTTTTGTTAGATATTCTAAAGTCATAAGTTATTATCAAAATGGTACCTTTTCTTTTTTTATCAATGTTAAAATGGTACTAGGTATCATGAATCAGTTATCCTTCTTCAAAGCAAATTGAAAAGGAATTAACTAATATAATTAAGGTACTTTTCTATGTTAATCAAGTCACTTCAGACCGAAGTTGAGAAGGTTTGAATGATCTTTCCTCGCAAAACGATCATTTTTTACAAATAGGTTAATCGGGAAACTTTTTCTATCCCATGATTTAGTACTACAAAATGTAAAAGGAATTATGAATATTGATTTTTTAAAAGGGAAATTGATTATAAACAATCATGAATTATTTTAAATTTTTGTGTTTATTGTTTTCTAATTATGAATTATTGTTGCTTTTCTATTTATATATAAAAATAAAATTTTAATTTTATCCTTTTCTACCAATAAATCATTTTTTAAAAAAAATAGTCATAAACA
This sequence comes from Catharanthus roseus, assembly GCA_028651295.1. Lineage (NCBI taxonomy): Eukaryota > Viridiplantae > Streptophyta > Magnoliopsida > Gentianales > Apocynaceae > Catharanthus > Catharanthus roseus. Next base: position 1,030,609 of record JAPQWS010000142.1, on the reverse strand, counting down.
ATTTTAATAACTTTTTATATTTGATGATTAGAGGTCAAAAATAATCCACAGCTATTTCCAAAAACAATGATTCACAACAAAAAAAAGATAAAATTAAAGTTTATGTCTATAAATCGAAAAACTACAATAGTCCATGATTATAAGTAGAAAAATTAAAATATTTCATGGTTGTTTACAGTGACGGAACCAAGACAAAAAGGTTGGAGGCTGAAGAACAATAAAAATTTTATTAAAGTTTTGGGATTCTTTTAAAAAAGGGGGTGGGGAGGGGAAGGAGGAGGAGCTTAAATATAAAAACTTCATAATTTCTAAAATTTTTAAAATTTTTCGGAGGGCTTGAGCCCACCCGAGCCACTCCTAATTCCGTCCCTGATTGTTTATAGCTAGTTTCTCTCTGTTTAACATTTGTATAACTATTTTTATTGTGCAATGAAGCCAAACTCAAAATATTAAATATTCTATTACATGAGAGTACATGAGTATAGCTAAGTATCCAATTTCTTTTTTTCAATATAGGTGACAAAAGTTTTTTTTAAAAAAATATACATTAGGAGAGGGGGAGTGACAGAAGTATTTAAATATTATGTTTTATTTATAAATTATTTATAAAGTGTTTTCATTTTTTTCAAAAAAAAAAAGTATTTCATTTTTTTAAGTTCATTTTTCTTAAAAGAAAATTCATTTTATTTAGATTTATTAGTTAATTTCCAAACGTAACTGCTAGAGCTTTTAACAAATCTAATGCAATCTGTAATTAATGGTTGTTGAGTATCATATTAGTAAACCACTTCTTAATTTGGTTTGAGATGAATTGATCGAGACACCAATTGAAGGTGAAATTTATAATTAATCACAGGTACGTTTTTGGTGTGTTAGAAATCAATGGCTTTTTTTTTTTACCATCTCTGTAACACCGTCTGTTTACAAAATTAAAATGAAAAAGACATGTTTTCACAGGAAAGTAAGTAGATGAGGTTAGCCATCTAAATAATAGATCAACTATACAATGCTCAAAAGATCATATGAGGAAGGAAAGGAGATGATGGAGTAAATGAACTCTTCTATAATAATGATGATGATGATAATAACGATGGAAAAGATTGGAGGTGTAAAATCTCCCTTACATTGGACAAAAGTTTGAAATATGAAGGGAGGAGTAAGAAGAAAAAAATAAAATCATATGAAATTTAATAATTCAATATAAGGATATTAGCGATATTTTATTTTAGAAAACACATCAATTCGATTTTTCTTAATATGTGTATACTCCCTCTATTCTAAAATATTTGGTCTCGCTTTTTTCATCCTAAATTATAGTCTCATTTCCTTTTATAACTTTTAATTTTGTATTATATACCCTTCATCATTATACATCTTAGCTACTAAATATCTCCATTTTCCAAAAGATATTAATAAAAAAGTAGCTATTCCAATAACTTCATGTCTACATTTAAAAAGTTCAAGACAAAAGGTCAAATTAATTTAATATCGAAGAAGAGTAGAAAAGAGAAATCAAAATAAGTTTTGTTAGTCTAACTAAGTTTCTTAATCTATGTGAAAATTGAAATGAAACCAAAGATTTGAGATGGAAAGAGTAATATGAAACAAAGATAGCAACATTTAGCAATGTAATTAATACATTAATTATTTGTTTCCATGAGTGGGACACGAATCCCGTGAATCATATTATAAGACAAAATCAGCAACATAATTAATACATTAATTATTTATTTTCGTAGGTAAACAAACGTATCATCCACACGGATAATCAATGTATTAATTATATTGTTGATGTGGCATATTATTAAGGGAGTAAAGATATCATTCATACGGAGACATAACGTATGACTTATTGAAAATAAAAGATTAATATATTAATCATATTGCTAACCTGGCATAACGTAGTGTAAAAGGCTAAATATATAATAGCATTTACTCCTATGTGATTCGTATGAAAAGGTGATAATCTTTGAATTGAATTTTCTTTAACAAAATAATTTACAATCTTTTTCTTATTTGACTGTCAGTTCATTCTTTTCTCTCTTTGCCTTCTTTATTAAGTCCATCAAACTAAAGTAACTGTATTTTATCCTTGGTTCAGCAGTAGACAACAAAACTAAGTCATTTTGCTACTACAACTTTCAATCATATGATCATTCATCGTCCTTCAGAAATGGAGGATCTTACCAATACCAATCAATCCCCGATCGACCCAAGAAGCGGTTTCTGCAAATCCAATTCCGTTTTCTACAGCAAAAGGAAACCCATTGCATTACCACCAAATCATTTTCTAGACGTGACAACTTATATTTCTTCACAAACCCACCAAGGCGAAATTGCCTTAATCGATGCCGCCACCGGTCGTCAACTCACCTTTTGCGATCTCTGCAAAGCAATTCACTCCGTTTCCTCTAGCCTCTACGAAATGGGCATCCGAAAAGGTCACGTGGTACTCATCCTCTCTCCGAACTCCATCTTTTTCCCCGTGGTTTGCCTGGCGGTCATGTACCTCGGCGCCATCGTCACAACTGCTAATCCGCTAAACACACCACAAGAAATATCCAAACAAATTACCGATACAAATACAACCCTTGTCTTCACTACTCCTCATTTCCTCCCGAAGCTCAATTTGGCTTCTAACAATATTTCTATTGTCCTGATGAGCCATGGTGCAACATTCCCACCGTTCCCAAAAAATGTATCCACATTGGAAGAAATGATGGGTAGAGAACTGAATCCCACCCAAATAAAGGACCGGGTGACCCAAGATGATATAGCAGCTATATTATACTCATCTGGTACAACTGGTTTAAGCAAAGGCGTGATTTCGACCCATAAAAACCTTATAGCATTAACGGATACTGCCATGGATCGATTTAGGACATATGACAAAGACCAAATTTACATTGCTACCATTCCTATGTTTCATAATTACGGTTTAACCTCATTTTGCATAGGACTCCTAGCTAGAGGTTGTACAATTGTTGTTTTATCAAAATTCGATTTAAACGACATGGTTTCAGCTATACAAAAATATAATGTTACTTTTTTACCCTTGGTTCCACCGATTATACTCTCATTGGTTAATAATTCTGAGGGGATAAAAAAGAGATATGATTTGAGTAGTTTGAGGTACGTTTTAACTGGGGGTGCACCATTGAGTAAGGAAGTGATGGATGAGTTTGTGAAGAAATATCCGACGGTCACGATTTTACATGGCTATGCTATGACTGAATCAAATGGAACCGGGGCTTCTACTAATACGGTTGAGGAAACCCGGCGGTTCGGTAGCTCCGGTTTGATTACGCCGAGTACGGAAGCGAAGATTGTTGACCCTCAAAGTGGAGTGGCACTAGGGATTGGTCAAAGGGGAGAACTTTGGCTCAGAGGTCCTTCTGTTATGAAAGGTACCAAGTAATCATATTATTGAATTATTTTCTTCCTTTTAGAAATTAAAAGCAATCTTTTTTTTTTTTTCTTTCGTCTCATAATGATCATCAAAGGCTCAAGTTGAATGGGAGTTTATTTTGAATTTTATGTCTATTTTTTTTTAAAATTTATTAAAGATCAATTAAAAGATGTCAGTCTTACATGAAAATTAGAGTTTAGCTTATTTTCTTTTCTATAAATTTTTTGAATGAAAATTTTTGTTTTTTTTTCAATTTCATATCTTTATTAGGATTTCGTGAGATTTGAATTATTAGTAAGAGAATATATAGGATTCAGGAAAAAGACAAAAGAAAGTTTAAGTTAATTATCTATGTAAATATACCCTAATCTCTTTGTTATGCAATCAAATCTTCATGATTAATCAGCTCTTTAATGATCTTAAAAATAAATTTACGACGAATAATCACATAAAAAAATAACAGTTGATATGCTGAATGAATCTTAATTTGGGTATTTAATTGTTAGAATTAAAAGTTTTTAGTCATTAATTTTTTACGAAATTCTAAGGTATTTGATTGTAAAAATGAAAAGTGTAAGTACTCAATTAACAATTCAGTAAAGGGGTTTATGGAACTAAAGCCATGATTTTATTATAGGTTATTTCCGCGATGAAAAAGCAACAGCATCAACTCTTGATTCGGAGAGATGGTTAAGAACCGGAGATCTGTGTTATATAGACGAAGATGGATTCCTTTATGTGGTTGATAGGTTGAAGGAACTCATAAAGTATAAGGGGTATCAGGTAGTTTATTAATTAATTCTCATTTCATTTCATTTATATTCTGATCATCAGCTCCATCTATGATATTGAATTGAATTGTAGGTAGCTCCGGCAGAGTTGGAGGCTTTACTAATGGCTCACCCTCATATTCTTGATGCTGCTGTTATTCCGTACGTAACATTCATATTCTTGTTTGAGTTAATTAATTTACCAATGTAACCTTAAGCCTGCAGGCATTTGATTAATTATTTTAATTTAATTATTTGATAAAGGTTTCCGGATAAGAAGGTTGGAGAATATCCGATGGCATACGTTGTCAGGGAAACTGGAACCTCACTTTCAGAGGATGCAGTAATTCATTTCATTGCCAAACAGGTAATTACTATTGAAACTTCCCTTACTCTGTTGAGCTTGGTTTGTCCCATTCTCTATTATATCATCTGTTTCATTCATAAACATATATATATATATATATATATATCAGACATTCTTTACTATACTTATGAGTAATATCGTACGAATCAAAGTTCATCTAATTAATAGTATCAAATGAGACTAAAATTATTATTTATTACAGGAAGTATATATTTAATCGATTAGTGACTTGTATAGTTTGATGTTTGATTGTGTAGGTGGCTCCATACAAGAAAATTCGTCGGGTAGCTTTTGTAACTTCCATTCCAAGGAACCCTTCAGGCAAGATTCTCAGAAAGGACCTCATAAAACAGGCCACCTCCAATCTCTAAAATCTACAGCAATCCCCCATGAATTAATATCAATTAGCCACACTTTTCAATTCAAGATTACATCTCTGAAATTATAGACAGATCTAGTTGCGTGCCCACAAAGAAAATCCTTTATATGTATATGTATGTGTCTTTAAAATTTGTTTAAATTAAATATCAAATTTTATATTTATTTTTTTAAATATATTGATATATACTTTTAAATATTTGTTTAACATGTGCTTTAAAAGTAATTTTTGTCACAAGATTTTACTTTATGAATAAAAAAATAAAAAACAAATAGGTACGATGACAAAATACACCTTAAATAATTTATTATGGGGATATTTTTAAGAAATTTCCCTCTTAGGGTGCCCTAGTCATATTTTTTTGTTATAGATCCGTTATTCTCTAAAATCTTCTTTCCATCAAAAATTAAAAAGGATTAAAACAATATATGGAGAAAGTATTAATTTTACTTTACTATTCGCATTTTCGTTAGTGTTTCTCCCCTTTTATGATTCATTTCATCCCAAGAAAAAAAAAGAAAGAAAACAATGGTCCATGAAATATCTTTCTATTTATTTATTTATTTTGAGTACATGGTCTGTGAATTTGAGTTACGCTAAGTTGAGATATTCTCCCAAGTAACCATTATTTGGTTTACTAATTCAATTTTACCGGGCCCAATATGGGTTGTATTACTTTATATACCACTCTTTCTATCGTTTCTTTTTATAAACTATTTTTTTTAAGAATTTTTTTCTATAAAATTTATCTTTTATTTAAAGTGCTACAGAGAGAGGTAGATAAAATTATATAGAAGATCCAAGTCCGCTTTAGAATATTGCTATGTTATCCGCTGAGTTGATTATGTCAGATAATCAATTGAATTAATATAATAACAAGGGATTTATTTTAATTAGCATACTAAGGTAATTGTGACTTTTGTTGGTTATTAGATTGTGACATTTTATAGTTGTACTACTAAATAGTAAAATATATTAAAATGTTATTTTTTAGGACATCTATTAGTATATGTATATGCCACGTATCACTCATAGCATTTCTTGCAATTAACACATAATTAAATTGCCATAAAATTATGGTATTATAAAAAAATTTAAAAAAAAAGCCATAGATTATGCTGTGAAAATATGACACAAATATAAAATGCCACAACTTAAATTCTACAAATAATACTACACAAATATAACACAAGTTCACATGTCACAAATAATGCCACAAAAATATGACACAAATTCAATACTACTAATTTGTGATATATACACATACAAGCCAATATTAAATACGTAAAACTAAATTTTATAAGTAAAAATTAAATTCAATAATGTTTCTCTATAAGTTTGCATTAATAAATGTATTCATATAAAACAAAACATAGAAAAATTTAAAATATTATTTTATAAAATACTGATCTTCAACTAGAGATTGAACTTTCTTTAATTAAGAAATTTATTAAGGTTTATTTAAAATTTATGAAAAAAATATTTTAGATAAAAAAAAAAAGGAAAAATACAGAAATATTTTTCATATGGGCATGTCTTACATTTTATATGATAAATTTATAGTATTTTTAGTTCCTTGATATCTCTCATAATTTATTAAAAGATTTGCAAATAGCTATATTAATAGTAGTTTTGTCAAAAAAAAAAATTCTTAACATCATTATATAATTAAAATAAGATAAAAAAATATTAATTTATAAGTTATCCTAAAAGTTGCATATATGTTTATTGAAAATCTTTAGAATATAAGAAAATTATTATTTATCTAACAAAATTATTTTTTATTATTTAGTAAAAACAACTTATTTTAATAAATACACTAGCTTATTAATATACAATATAAAGAAAATTTGTTAATAAATTATGAGAAAAGTGTTTATAATCCATTGGTTTTAGCACTTGTTACTCATATAGGCTTTGTTGGGATTTTATATTTTTAATAAATTAAAATTTATAACATTTTATTTTATATAATACAATTAAAATACTTTTTTATGCCATTTATAAGAAAAGTGCCAAAAAATGTCATTTTTTTAAATATATTTGTTGCATTAAATCTGTGTAACAAGTAGTGCCCTCAATATATTTATGGCACTTGAAGTGGCATGAAAAAACTATACCAATTTCAATGGCATTTATATGGATTGCTGTATAAGTGCCACAAAAGAATTTTTGTAGTATTTAAGTGACTTTTGGTAAAATGTAATTGGTGTTCCCAAACCCCAATTTTACCATAATGACTAGAATTTATCTTCTTACTTACAAGAAATGGAAACTCAAAAAATAAGAAAAAATAAGTTTTTTCTGGGCCTGGCCCACTTTAAAAAAACGCAGACTGAAGTGGGTCTTTATTTTTTTCCAGTTCAGGCCATAACGCACAATGACTGTGCGTTATCTGTAATGATAATGAACAACCATTATGCATTATCAGTTAATTAAGCTAATCAGCTTATGTGACTGATAACGCACAATGGGTGTACGTTATGACTGGGCATAACGCATACTTGTTGTGCGTTATCAGCCACGTAATTATTTTTTTAATTTAATTTAATATTTTTTTATTTTTTTCAATTTTTTTTATTTTTTTAATTTTTTTCAATTTTTTTAAATGTTTTTTTTAATATTTTTTTTTGTTTACAATTGTGTTATTTAATTTATTTTATTTTTTTGAATGGACATTTTTTTTTATTTTTAATCAAAATTTCTTTTGGGAAAACTTATAATTGTATAAGTTTTTTTTAGTAATGCGTTTAATGAATTATTTTTTTTAATGAAAATTTGTTTTGGAAAAACTTACAATTGTATAATTTTTTTAAAAAGATTGTATTTATTATATTTAACTTAGTTTGTGTTATTTATATAATTTTCTTAGAAAATATATTTACATTTTGACCATTCATCGCAAGTTATTTGAAGAAGTAATACTAAATAACTCGTAAAAATTTCGAGTAATGATGTAGTAATTAGAAGAAATTGAAAGAAAAATTTCATTAATATAAACATGTTTTATTACAACTATTTCAAGAAAACGTTAAACTTATACATTGCTCAGTCCGGGGTTATTACAATTTTTCCTATTATGTCCTGGCATGCGACATCTACCACATCTTGGGGAAGAATTCGGATTTCTATAATCCATTTCCTCCTGAAACCGCTTGTCTTGTTTCCTACCCCGTTCCTTTTTCATGTTTGGAGGATAGAATGTCAAATCAAAAGGGACATCCCTCCAAAAGTTCTCACTCAAGACCGGATAAAAATTCACTTGGTAAGTTTTTCTGTACGTTTGTCGCGAATATATCTCCGGTACATAAGCATCTGTTCTTGACCCATTTTCTCTACACACTGCAAGAACATGAGAACAAGGCAATGTATATGTTTGCCATTTTCCGCAACTACAAAATTTTTTATTTAACCGCAATGTATAGACGTTGTTGCCCGTACCAGAAACTCGAATTGGAGATTTGACCATGTATATTCCCTCTCACGGATTGTAAGTTGTAACTTTGTGTTATCTTGATTTCAGTTCAATCGGTAAGAACTTATCAAAAATTCGAGTTGGAAATGGATGCACACAATTTTCTGCCTCTTCACGGTGTTGGTGAAAGTACTTAACTAGTTTGTTGAATATTAGTTCAACCAGGGCTTTTAAAGGTAGAACCCTAACTTTCTTCAGCACACTGTTAAGTGCCTCGAAAATGTTGGTTGTCATGATACCATGTCTGTGACCGCCATCATGCAACAGTGCCCATTTCTCTGCGTCCAACTTCATCAAGCTACAGCAGGACCATCCCTAACACGAACTCACCACTGGTTCCAAGCATCGACATGGATAGCATGCTGTGTAACCCAGGATGTGTTGTCATTCCCTCTTAACTGGATCCGGTGCAGGTCCAGAAGAGTATCAACTGCATCTAGAACCATCTGAGCCCATGCGAACTGTCGCATCACATGCCGAGATAGTGGTACTCCACTATCTCGTAACATATGAGCGGCACCTCTGCCCGCCACAAGTCAGATGGAACCAGAGGGCGGTCATAATACGAAAACCACATAAACTGTCATGTCAAAATTCAAAGTCAATAAAAATGTAAGTACGATAAGAAAACACAATTAATTACAAATAATACAAGCTATTGTAAAGCAAACCTGGTCAGATGGCATAAAGTCCAACTGGTCTCTGTATGTAACCAGAGTGTGCGTAGGCAGCTGGCTACAGTCAAATGTTGTGCACCATATTGCGCCAAGAGGAGCAAGAGGGTCGGCCATAATCTCCGTCATCAGGTGAGGCCGCAATGTAGGTATACGCGACCACGCCCATATATGAACTAATACCAAGGCCCCTCCAATCTGTCGTGCACCTCCTAAAGCCGTCGTGCACAGCTGCCTATACAGAAACCCAAGAACGCAACTACCCTAACTATATGTCTTAATAGCATCAAAATCCTCCAACAAGCTGAGGTAGCGCACGTGAACCAAATTCCCGGAGAAGTCGGAAAGTATGTGTCCGCCAATAAGTAAAAAAATAAATCTACGAGCGCGCAGGATTAGATCGTCGTCGGTCTCTAAACAGGTGAACGCTTCACTTTGTAACCGGAAAAGTAACTAAGAGACAACCGCACACCAAGAAGTTTCTCGATAACATCAATCCAGTATTGTTTAGGGTGTAGACTCCAACTAGGCCCGGTAACAACCGTGCCGTCTATCCCTAAACCCCACAGCGCCTGTACATCTTGGAGTGTAATTGAGACTTCACCGCACGTTAGATGAAATGTGTGGGTCTCTGGTCTCCACCGCTCGACCAATGCGGTGATAAGCGCTTGATCCAATCTAATGTAACCACACCTAAAGACTCCCCCCAAGCCGGTTCTATCAATGATCTCAACCAATCTACGGGGAGCCGCACTATAGCACTGGAATAGGTTGCGGCCAAAACGCCTACACTGGAGGTCAGTATAACACGTCTCTCGATCCCCACTCCAGATCAAACTCGATCTGTGCTCGTGCTGTCTGGATAAGACGTCAGTGACAATGGGCTCCGGATGCACATGTGCTGGCACTTCTTCCATCTACATTAATTATATTTTCCAGATAGTGTCAATATCTATATGTTAAAATTAAAAAGTTTTAAACATATTCTAATTCCAAGAATATTAAGATTTAATTGTTATTACGTTTAACGGTTGTAAAGTTTATATACGTTCTCATATTTCTAAATATCAGGTATATTGTTAACACAATTAATCCACAATTTAGGGATTTTTAAATAAATAAGATTTTAAAGTTTTTAAGGTTTACTGTTACGTAATAAACGTGGTATTATCGAATAAATGTTTGTAGATTTTCGTTTCTTTAAAATATTGAAGTTTTTATAATATATCCTCTAGAATTTTAATATTATGATTTTGGTTGTTTAAGGTCGGTTCACTGTTAAAAAGTTTCTAGTTCGACGGTTTATAGTTAAGCATTTTACTACTTCATAAATTCGCTATTACGGTTTTACAATTTAAATAAAAGTATTAATTACTAAACTATAAATTTTCAAGTACCGGTTCCCATATTTTCTACTCGCAAAATTTATACGAAATATTCAAAATAATTATATAAGTAATTATGAAATTTTCTAATAATCATAAGGTAAGAAATTAAACCTAATTCCTTTCTTTATTCATGAAAAAAATCCTAAACCTAATATCAGTTTTTAAATAAAAAAAAAATTATATACATAACATTATCAAATTTGTGCACATTTATTAATAACTACAATTTTAAACATAAATCAAAAACCCACTTTCATTAAAAAAAATAATAATAATGTAAAATTTTGGATTTTAATAATAGATTTTTAAGTTTCGTATTATTTAAATTTTACAATTTTTAAGTTGCAAAAAATAAAGTTTCAATAATTTCTACTGTTTAAAAAAATAAAAATTAAAAATACTGAATTAAAAATTTCCATATTTTCTAACATGCAAATTCATTATCTAAATAATTAAAATAAATTTCTATTAATCATAAAGTAAGAAATTAAACCTAATTATCCAAATAAATTCATGAAAAAAATCCTACACCTTAATAGCACTTTTTTAATGAAAACAAACTTCGTACACATTTATTAATAACTAAAATTTTAAACATAAATCCAAACCACACTTTCACAAACATAATGTAAAATTTTGGATTTTAATAATAGATTTTTAAGTATTGTATTATTTAAATTTTACAATTTTTAAGTTGCAAAAAATAAAGTTTCAATAATTTCTACTATTTAAAAAAATAAAAATTAAAAATACCGAATTACAGATTCTCATATTTTCTAACATTCAAATTAATTACCTAAATAATTAAAAAATTATATTAATCATAAAGTAAGAAATTAAACATAATTATCCAAATAAATTCATGAAAAAAATCCAAAACCCTTATATCACTTTTTTTAATGAAAAAAAATCGTATACATTTATTAATAACTACAATTTTAAACATTAATCCAAACCACAATTTCACAAAAAAAAAACATAATGTAAAATTTTGGATTTTAATAATAGATTTTTAAGTTTTGTATTATTTAAATTTTACGATTTTTAAGTTGCAAAAAAAAAAAAAAATGTTTCCATAATTATCCAAACAAATTCATGAAAAAACATTATCCCTAATATCACTTTTCAAATACAAAAACAATTACATACACAAAATTATCAAATTTGTACAAATTTATTAATAAGTACAATTTTAAACATAAATCCAAAAATTAAAAAAAATGTAAAATTTTGGATTTTAATGATACATTTTTAAGTTTTGTATTATTTAAATTTTACAATTTTTAAGTTACAACAAAAAGATTTGTTTTCATATTTTCTACTGTTTAAAAAAAATGTTAAAAATATCGAATTACATATTCTCATATTTTCTACTCAATAATTTATACGAAATATGCAAAACAATAATCTAAATAATTTCTTAATACTCATAAAGTAAGGTAATAAAGTAAACATAATTATCCACATAAATTAAAGAAAATAATACATCACCTTAATATCACTTTTTAAATTCAAAAACAATTATATACATAAAATTATCACATTTGTACAAATTCATTAATAACAAACATTTTAAACATAAATTTAAAACCCATTTCCACAAAAAATAAATTAACTCAAGTTAATAAATAAAATTCATAAAAAACATTAACAAATAACAAATAACGAAATAATCACACTTAAAATGTAATAAACAAAAAAAATTATATAACTAAAAACTTATTGAAAATTTAAAATACAGTTTTAGTAGCCTTCGTACTCCAAATCCTTAATAGCCTTCGTACTCCAAAGAAAATCTCCAAAATTTACTAATTTAAACTGTAAATTTCAAACTAAAATACACATTTATTAGATAAAAAGAAATCAACGCATAATAATAAGAAAAAAAATAGAGTAAAATACCTAGCAGTTGGCGGAGGCAGGGAAAAAAAGAAAAGGGGGAGGAAGGGGGGTGGGGGGAGGGGGGGACGGCAGCCGCACAAAGTTAAGATTTTTTTTATAACATGATAACGCACAGTCACTGTGCGTTATCAACTTAATAACGCATAATGGCTGTGCGTTATTAAGCTTGATAACCACAGTCATTGTGCGTTATCTACAGCTCAGCGCCAGTTGGGATCCATGTCAGATTTTACGCGATTAACGCGGTGATTAAGGATAATGCACAGTCATTGTGCGTTATGGCTTGAACTAGAAAAAAAATAAAGGCCCACTTCAATCTGCGTTTTTTTAAAGTGGGCCAGGCCCAGAAAAAAACCAAAAAATATAGAAAAGATATAAGCATTGCTGGTGATCATAAATTTAAAAAGGTTGTTTTTATACATTGGAAGGAAATATTGGAAGGAAATATAGTTAGAATTTCGTAAAGAGTGTTTTTTATCATCAAAGTACTATTTTGCCACAAATTTAAAAATATCCTTAGAAATAGTCTTTGTAAATTATAATATTTTCTACAACACTGGTGTAACATTCTATCTATAAAAATTTTAGGATATCAAAATGATTTTTTTTTTTCCGTGTGTGCGCAAATAAGACTCACTTTTTTTTTAAGGGACATATTTCTCACATTTGGGAACATGAAAAGAGGCAACCAAAGAATGGAAAGAGGAAAAACAGAAAAAGTTTATGAGAAAAGCTAAAATAAGTAACGATACCCTTTTATTTTAAAATAAATGTCCTTTTAATTTATGATATAAATATTAAAGGTTTATAAATTAAAGAAATATTTTACTTATATAATAAGGAAAGAGAATATGATAAAATTTGAAAGTAATAATTACTTGTTAAGAATTATAAAAAAATATTTATTATGAGAAAAAATTTAGTTCTAAAAGACACTAGGTTTAACAAGAAGAGTAATTGTCAGCAATTTGATGATATCTGGGTTTGGGGTTGTGTTCCGCTGCTATTTGGGTCTTCTGAGTTTCGACTGTTTGAAACCTTGACGCCCATAATTGCTTGAAGAAGGCTTTTAAGCCTGTGGTGTGCGTTCCTTTAACTATTAGTACTAGCCCATTTAAGCCATCTTTCTTTTTGTTTTTTAAAATACATGTTAAGCCTTCTATATTTATGTCCTCCTGGCTTGATATAATAAACTGGAGAAAATCACAAATTAATCATAAACACCCTACACTTTTCTCTTTTTAATAAACAATTATTCATTTAATTTTACTTAAATATTATTTTCGAGTAACTTATAGTATATAATTAATAAAAATAGGACGATAGTTAGAGCTTCAACACACACCACTTGCCATAGAGGGTATCTATTCATTAATGTAAAATGGAGATTTTAGGAAACTCATATAATCCTCCTCTCTCCCACAGGACATTTGTTGCATCTAACAGAATAATCAAGTCTCGACTTATTTTTTTATGTAGTTATGATAGTTTCAGATTTAGTCAAATCAGGTTATAAATAAGTTGGATAGTTACTTATATTTAATGAATGGATAAAAATACTGTTCCTCCAATGACACGTGCATTAAATGTATCCATCCTCCACTATATTTTTATTAATTTAATAGTATAAATAATTTTAAAATAATATTTAAATTGAAATTCAACGAATAATAATTTAATTGTCTATTGAAAAAGGTAAAAGAATAAATTTTTTATGAAAAAATTGTGTGAATTCCTCATAAAACTATTAGTATTATTTGTACACAATTTTAAGCCTTCTCTTTCTTCCCGCATACAATTTAAGACTTCTATATTCATATTGTCCTAGTTTGATAAAACTAAAAGTTGAAATCTTAAGTTTGAATTATTAAAATTTTAAATTTTAAATTTGAACATTGAATTTTTTTTAATACAAAATCTTTTAGCTTAGTAAAAAGCGATTGTAATTCTACTACTAATATCTCAGATTCACATTATTTGGCGCTTAAAGTTATTTTTTCCTCTTCAAACAATTTGTCATCTTACAAAATCAATAGAGTATTAAATGATATTTTTGTATATATACTTCTGTCTGATTAGAATGAAACAATTGCGTAAAAATTTTCATTAGAATTATTAATGACATTTAAAGGGCAATTTAGTCCATTTTTTTTAAATTTAGATAACATAATTATTTCCTTAATTTTTGTGCTATATTCTTCGGCGACACATAATATAAGATAGAGGTATTAAGTACTTCTTCCGTTTCATATTATATGTCATTTTAAAACATAATAGAAATATTAAGAAAAATAATTAAGTTATCTTGTTAAATAGATAAATTATATTTTTTTGGAATATGAACTTATTTATATTTTTTAAAAATATTTATTATATTATACTATCTTTCTAATATACATCGGGACGCTTATTAATATAAAAGGGTGGAGGATCTTGCGAAAAACCACGACCCGTTTTCGGAAACAACGATGCAAGTTCCAATTCTTTCGCATGCCTAGAACAACAATTCAAGTCGTTCTTGGTCTCTAATGACAAAGATTGAACATGAGAACTTGAGAAGGTTCAACTCACTGTGGAAAATCATAAAATTTGCTCAAGAAAGGAGACGACTGCATGGGGTTGTTGAGTGAGAACTCACAATTCTGCTTTTCTTCTTCTTTTTCTTTTCTCAAAACCATCGTGCTTTTTATTTTCAA
Organism: Catharanthus roseus; assembly: GCA_028651295.1. Taxonomy (NCBI): domain Eukaryota; kingdom Viridiplantae; phylum Streptophyta; class Magnoliopsida; order Gentianales; family Apocynaceae; genus Catharanthus; species Catharanthus roseus. The sequence goes on along the minus strand of JAPQWS010000142.1, from coordinate 1,015,549 downwards.
AATATATCAAACCAATTTCATATTTATACCAGCAAATAATCAGTTAAAAAAAATGCTTTTAGAGAAGGTGATATTTTGTTTCTGTCGTAACAAAATTTTACTTCTAGATAAACGTATTCATTAGTATAATAAGACAAGGAAAGTTTTTGAATTATCTAACTCCCGAAATGGCCGAACACTAAGTACTAATTAGGTGTTTATTGTTTAATTAAATAAAAAATTTGAAAAGATAGTTGGAAATAGAAAAAAACAATTAAAAAGAGGAAAATAATTAAAGGTTTTAAAACAAGTTTGTAAAAAGAGTGTTTAAATTGTAAAATCTCACAAAAACTTTAAGTTAGTTTTATTTAGAAAATTGTTGTAATTAATTATTAAAAATATTTGGTTGGATCTCACTCAAACATTGGATAATCTCTATTCTTAGGTGAAAACTATCATATTCATTTAACCGTCTAGAGAAGAATATTTTTTCACCAAAACCCGATTATGAACAAATTATAGATTATGAGTGACTTTAGTGATCTAAGAAACATAGTTAATATCCCTACTTAATTACTAATTCCTATTATTAATTGAATAACAATCAAACAAGAATTAATACTCAAAACATAAAATTCAAATAAAAATTAACCAAGTATTCTATAGTTCATCCATATTCAACACAAAGAGAATTAATCACAACATGTTTCTAAAACATAAATTCACAGACAAATTCATGTAAAAGAAGAGTTTAGGGAGCTTTTTATAAGAATTGAAGATTCCACGCTTCTGGTGAATGGCGAAATCATCTTTCAAGTCGCCCGAAGAAATCCTAAAGCTACTTCCAAATCAAATCTTTCAATTTTCTTACAAAATATGAATAAGTGAATCTAAAACTTGAGCTATTGAAACCTAGCTATAGGGGTTCATATAGGAGAAATTTCTGCAAATCATATTCTAAAATTGCCCTAAATAGTTTCCTAAAAAAATTTAGAATCAAATTACCAAAGGGAAACAAAATAAGAGTATAAATAGAAAATATAAAAAATTACATTTTAGTCCCTCTGCACGACTTTCCGAATCACGAAAGTCGAGCTTTCCGAATTCGAAAAGCTCTGGAACACTTTCTTTAAACGGCTTGCTACTATTTGAAACTGGATAGTAAGTTTTCGAATTCGAACAGTTTTAATATTCTAGAATTTTGAGTTTTTGTATTATCTTCTTCTTTTTCCTCATTTTTCCTTTCAAAAGTCTTTTTTTTTCACTCATTTTTAACATATATTCATTCTGAAACTACGTAAAACAATAAAGAAGAAACATGGCTCAATAAATTCATTTTTATAAACAAATAAACTCAAAAATAGTTAAGAATAATAAACTTAATAAGGTAAAAATAGACATATCATCAAAAGAAAAGTATAAGAAGAATCATCATGTGGGATGAATATATCTCTACTTTCCCAGTTAGAATTATTTACAACACCTTCTATAATATATAATTTCTAAAAGTTAGTTGATATTTATAAAAGGTATATTATATACCATCCAAAATGTTATCTCCTTCTTCAATGTAAGTAAGAATACTCTTAAAGATAATTTTTGAGTAAATATATATATATATTATGTTTATTATTTTCTCTGTTTTCTTTTACTTGTCATTCTACTAATTTTTTTGTATTTTTTACTTGTCACATTGTGAAAATAATACAATATTTAATAATATTTTTCAATATCCCCTCCCATTAAAATGCATTTCAACATCTTTTACTCTTCTAATCTATAAACTTGTAGAAATATTAATGGAGAGAAAGAAATGTTTGAAGGGCATCTTAATCCACACAAGAAAAAACGTCCAAAATATCTTATTTTTTTAAACAGTATGATGTCTGAAATGAGATAATTAATAAAAAACGGAGGAATTAATATTTATAATACATTCACATATTTGTAATTTGTTCACCATTATTAATTAAAGAGTTTACTTGTGGCACAAAAATTAAGGGTTTGAAAATAAAAAATATATTTTACTTATATATCCATTATAATAAAAAATCTAAAGGAAGAGAGATGAGAGAAATAAATAAAGAGATAAGAGAAGATAAAATAAGAAAAGTTGTAAAAATTGTTCATTGAGGGTTATAAAAAGACATTTATTATGAAATAAAATAAATTTTTAAAATGAAACTTGTTATCAAAAGGAGAAATCTCTCGCCCTTAAGGATTCCACCCCGACTATCCGACACCCAAGTGTAGGATGTAAATTATAGTAACTCAGCGATTAGAGACCAAATCTTGATGCGCACAAGAAATCACTTCCCATATTAGAGAGGTTGAAATAAATTTTTAAAATGAAACTTATTTTGAGACTGTGAGAGTATATATCTTTCCCCTCTCAATGTACAATTGTCCAATGCTTTTGGCTTGAAAATAAAATGTCTGTTGATTTCTTTTTTTCTTATTACCTCTGAAAGTTATCTGCTATTTTGGGTACACTACTTGATTAATCTGAACTTGATAAACGTTCAAAAAATTTGACTCTTACTCGTAAGGTTCTCACTCAAAATTTTTTTGACATGCCAACGCATATAGGAATTTATTGATATCTTTAGAGAAAAAACAAAATAATTAATTATTTACATAATATGTAACTTAATAATTACAGGTGTATAAAATGTAGGGGTCCAAATACATCTTCCTCAACTTATAAGCCCCAATTTTATATTCTCCGATATTATGAATGATACAAATAATTGATATTAGAGAGGACCAAAACAAAATTATTGGCTATTCTCCATTGCATTTGCATATCAAACAAATTATAGGAAATTATAATCAGTAGTTCAGTTGGTTATGAGACTGCAAAGTTGATACCAAAGACTAAAGCTCAAAATTTAATAATGGTAATGTAAGAATTTCAACTTCTCTAACATAGAGGTGGTTCTTTGTTTATACCAAAGTCTAACATCTAATTTACAAAACCGTTGAATTATTATAATTTATATTTTTTATTTGAATGTGAATTCTCTTTTGATACCAATTATAGGAATTGTGGAGAAGAAATGAGCCCCAAGAAAAGCATACGGTGGCCCTCTTGGCAGTCGGTACAACTCCCTCTATTTTTTTCTTTTTTGCTTTCCACCACCGTATATACCCATCCTTAACCCCACAACCCCACGGCCATGTCATGTTCTTGCGTCATTGACATTGCATATGCTCAGGTGCCACTCCAAACGATCTATCCTTTAATGTATCGTTGATTTATTGTCGCATACTAATTTTGTGATGTTGTTTAGAATCGTTGTATCATTGGACCCTCCCGAATTAATCAATGAGGCTCTGATATCGGGTTTAAAAAAAAAAAAAAGTGCTGCGCCTCTTGCCTGTTATGATTCAAGTATGGCAAGGGAGAACTGTGCATCCTCCACAACATTTTTTTTTTTACTCTCTCAAATTACATTCTTATATAATATTTTATTAACAAAATTTACCAAATAAAGAATAAATTCTAAAAAAAATTATAAATTTTTTAAAAAATATATTATAAAAGAAAATGTTACAAATAATATTATAAAGAATGTTGCACATACTCCTAACGTAGTTCCTTAATATTTTTAAAAATCTTTTTGTGAATATCTATTACTTTTGAAGTTTTTATGCACGCTTTATTTTGTACACTTTATTTAATAGTAAATTCTCTTATAAGGTTTATCTTTTATTATATAAGATTTATATTAATAAAATTATTATAAAAAAATATATTAGGAAGTGTATTAAAAAATATATTAGATCATCTCAAGCAATAAAATATCATTTTTAATCTCAAATATTAATTTTTAAAGTCATGATCCTAATTATTCAATTTTTGCAAAATCTAGTATAAAGATTTCAGAATGAAACTATATCAAAATGCACCTTCTGCGTAAAATTTCTAAGAGTCCTAGTTCATAACTTTTATTGACTAATTTACTTTTTCTTAAAGAAAGAAACTCAAACTTTCTATATATCTAGTTATAGGTCTTTGAATTTTATTTTGAGTATTTTTTTCGTGATAATATTAGGTTTTTGTGTAGGTAATACTATCTAAAAAAATTAATTAGTAATTTTTTCACTTAATTTCAAATAAGTATATTTAAATTATACAATAGAGTAGTCAAGAAAATAAATTTTTTTATTTAATATAATATTTTATTAATAAAATTACCACACATCTTTCAAAGTAAAAAATGTTACTGAAAATGTGATAGAAAATGTTTTAGACGATTATGACTAGATTACCTAGGATATCAGGGACCACATTAGTTCCTCAATATTTTTAAAAATCTTATTGTGAATGTATCTGATACTTTTGAAGTTTTTATTCATGTTTATTTAATATACGGATCAAAGAGACTTTCACTGCATTAAAAAAATAGTTAAATCATCATTAGTCACATGCATTAATTCAACTAAATAATCTGAGTTGAGTGTGGATGTGTGGCATGGAAATTACATCTAAATGTAATCTATGCATGCCTATTTCTAACTGGTCCAACAAAATTGAGATCATTTTTACATATAAATAGGAAATGAACAACTCAACAACATAGTCTCAATGAGCGAATGGTAGAAAAATTATTGTCATATTAACAATAATAAATAAATAAATAATGAGCATAAATATCTGTATACAGACTCTCACTGAACTTAGACACCATCTAAAGATGCAACACCCATATGGGTAGTATGTTCTGTAAAGACCTTCGGTGTCAATGTTTCCACAAGCATGGAGTCTGACCCAATAAACTCAATACTAATTATATAATTCTGAACTCGCTCTTTTACAACTAGAAACTTGAGGTCTATATACTTAGATTTTGTTGGGCTCCTATTATTGTTAGAATAGTAGAGTGCAGCTTTGCTATCACAAAATAATTTAAGTGATCTCTCAATATTGTCAACCACACGCAGTCTTATCATGAAATTACGTAGCCAAATAGTTTGATTTGATGTCTCAAAACATGCTACAAATTTTGCCTCCATAGTTGAAGAGGTAATGAGTGTCCGTTTGACACTTCCATGATATCGTCCCTTCAGATAGTAGAAAAATATATCCTGATGTAGATCTTATGCTATCTTGACATCCATCTACACATACAAGAATCATATGTAATATGTAAATAATCCAAAAAAACTAAATAAATAAAACTTTAAAAGAGATTATCCGAGTAAAAAAAATTAAATCGTTCTCGGATCCAATTAAATTCAAAGTAAAAAAACAGTTTTTTTTTAATAACAAAAAAAAACTTAAGTCAATTCGATATTTGAAAAAATATGTTCAAGACAATAAAAAAAAGAGATGCAGAACAGAAATCATAAAAACTGCAATAAGTCCATTATCAATTTAATATGACAATAATCAAATATGAATCCATATACATGCTTACGTATGTTGACAAAATTAAGCACCAAAATCTTGCCAAAAAAATAAATTAATAAATTAATAAATCACTAACCAAGGATTAAACACATAAAACAACTGATTCTCCATTGGCTTCAAGTTTATAACCACACGACAAGCCATCTAAATTGCAAAGATTCCACCTTTTTTTTTATTTTTTGTTTCTCGGAATCCTTGATATAAAATCACAGAACTGCATTAGGAAAAAAAATACACAGACTCACCGCTTTTTTAAAACAGAAACAAATCGGCGGTGCGGTGGAAGACGCTTCATCAATTGTTCATACGAAACCAAAGCATGATATAAAACAGGATCGGCAAATTGTTTTTTTCTTTTTCTTATAATCGATTTATGAAAATAAAACCAAAAATTAATAATCTAAACAATCTTTGATGTAAGGTGGCTCTGATACCATTTATAGAACTTAAACAAATAAAACCAAGAATTAATCTTACTCAATAAATTATTTAAAATAATGAATCGAAACGTGTACCTTGATTCATGGCAATTTAGTAATTTGAATATTGGATTTGAATATTTTGATTGTTATGTAACTGAAGAGATGAAGATTTTTAGAGGTGGCTGATAATCTAATCATATGTGCAATCAGGAACATAACCTAATATATAGATGTATTTGCTAAATAGCTCATTATAGTTTTGCTATACAATCCTTAGGTTTCTACACATTTATAAAGGGATTCCACAATTTTTATTAAGATGACAGACCTATCTATATAAATATAAATTATCTTAATTGGGATCAATATATATAATAACAAAAACATAACTAAATTTAGCAATAGATGTACGTCTACATATCTAAACACTATATAAATAAGTGTATACATGAATTAAGTACAAAGATCTAACATATTTTCGTTCTCAAAATCAAAATATTTGTTCCGCTTGTGATATGAACACTGGAATCATCCAAAGTACTTGAGAACTCATTATCTGATCATGAATATATAGTATAGTTACAGAAATGCCCTCCAATCTTTAAGAATCAATGGAGAAGCCAACTTGTGGTTTTTATTAGTTCTTCAAAGTTTTTGTTAATTATTTTAGCTTTAGAAAGAGAGAGATGCATGATGATTATCGTTCATGAACTTCCCTTTCAAGTGGAATAGAAAAAACAGTGCAAGAGAATTTCCTAGCAAAACACACACTATTGGCAGCTTATACTTTTCATCCCTTTGCCTTTAATTTGCTCCTGCTGGTGATCGTATTGATTAGTTAATATATAGCCCTATGGCTACCATACCACCTTTATGGAGACTAAGGAATTTCCTCGCAATTACATAAAATACATGTTTGAGTTATGAGTAATACTCTTTTTAGAGTAGGATGTTCAACGAAGAAAATGAAGAAAAATATCCAATCATCTATCTAATACACTTCCTTTTTAAACTGTCACATTTTTTTTATAATAGATTTATTAAAAAAATTTTGAGAAAAATTATTATTAAAGGAATATATAAATAAGAAAAATTACAAGTTTAAATATTGAAGAAAGAAAATCGTGCTCAAATTTGAGGAAAAAAGAGGCAGGTAATTCAATTGCTCTGTGTAATCCTGATCATAAATAAAACGACGTGTTTTTGTGTACTAAAAACACAAAATGATGTCATTCTATTTAATCGTCCTCCTAGTAGTGTTTGAACGTATTTTGATAATGAGTTCTTCCATTAACTTATTTTGACAATGAGTTCTATTGTTAACATGGCCTATCCAGAAAACTTTCTTACTTCTTATTTTCTTCTTTGTTCCTTCTTTTCTTTTTCTTCTTTATCCTTCTTTCCTTCCTCCTTTAATTCTTTAATCTGTACTTTGTGTGTATTTGAAGCATCAAATTCAACATTCCCCTCAATTCAGCGGGTAAAAAAAGAGAATGCAACCCCAATGATTGTAACAAAAAAGAAAAACGAGAGAAAGATAAAGGTTTAGTAAACACATCAGTAAGTTGCAAATAAGAGAAAATAGGAAGAGGCTTCACCAAGCCGGATTGGAATTTTTCACAGATGAAATGACAGTCAATAGATATGTATTTTGTTCTCTCATGAAAAGCAGGATTTTCAACAATGTAAATGACACTTTGATTATCACAAAAAAGATGAATTGGATGAAGGAGAGGAAAACCAAGATCCTTGAATACATATGCAAGCCATTGAAACTCACAAGTAGTTACAGCTAAAGCTCTATATTCTTCTTCGCAAGAGCTCCTGGAAATAGTACTTTGCTTCTTAGATTTCTAGGATATAAGAGCATCACCAAGGAAAACACAATAACCAAAAATAGACATCCTAGTTTCCTGAGAACCTACCCAATCTGCACCAGCATAAGCTTTAAGAAGCATATCAAACTGTGAGGGAAAAATACACCAGTGCCAAGAAAACCCTTTAGATATCTAAGAATTATGATAGCTAAGGTATAATGAAATTGTGCGGAGCAGCTAAATATTGGCTTAGCTGTTGAACAACAAAAGATAAATCAGGTCTGGTGTAAGATAAAGAAGCTTATCTATCAATCTTCCATAAAGAGTGATGTCTAAAAACGGAGTCATATTAGGATTTTTTTTGAGATTGAGAGGAGCAATGTGTAGGAATATAGACAGGTTTTCCATGAAGATAACCAAATTCTATGAGAAAATCAAGGACATATTTTCTTTGACAAACATACATTCCTGCTAAAGATCTAGCCACTTCAAGACCAAGGAAATATTTTAGAGGACCAATATCCTTAATTTTAAAAGCATTATGAAGATAAGTTTTAACATCTTGAATTAAATCCAAGCATGTTCCTGCTAGAATAACATCATCTACATAAACAAAAGGAAAAGTAAACTAGCTTGGATCACTAATAGATTTTGAGAAGCCATAACTTTGCAAAATGGAACTCAACTTGCAATTCCACTGTCGACTAGCTTGTTTCAATTTATAAAGATTTTTCTACAATTTACATACCAAGCCATATTTAGAAGAATGAAAACCAGGAGGAAGCATCATATAAACAACCTCATGTAGATCACCATGCAAATAAGTATTATTGATATCAAGTTGATGCAAAACCTAATTTTGACAAGCTACAATAGCCAAAACTGTTATAATGGTCGTGACTTTTGCCACTAGCGAAAAAGTATCCAAAATATTAATGCCCTCTTGTCGTGTGAACCCTTCTGCTACTAATCTGGCTTTGTATCTTACAATAGTGCCATCAGTTTTGTGTTTAATCCTATATACCCGTTTATAACCTATAGGATGTTTACCACGAGGTAAAGAAACCAATTTCCATGTTTGATTGGTTTCCAAAGCTTGGATTTCTTCTTGCGTAGCCTTCTTCCATACCTCATATTGAACAGCTTGTGCATAAGTCTGAGGTATAGCATTATAAGTAATATTTAAAACAAAGTTTTTATAATGAGGCGTCACATTATCATATGAAAGAACTTTATTAAGTGAATGAGAAGAAGTAATGAAAGAAGATGGAGCATATGAAGTGTTGCATTCATAATCAGCAAGATATGAATGAAGTTTAATGACTCTAGTAGAATGTCTATCAGGAACAATAGGAGAACTATAAGTAGAAGAAGAAGAAGGCAAAGTGGAAGAAGGAGGACAATTATCTGACTTTGAAAGATGATGATTGGTAAAGGATGGTAAATGTTGGCCATTTGGGCATTATTTGCCCACATTTTTTATTTTTTCAGCCCATTGCCCCCTATGATGATTATGGACTAAGCTCACTAAAAAGAATGTGTTGAAATTTATTGGGCCAAGATGTTGGGCTGGGCCTGGGCCAACCCGGCCCGCCAATGGTGACTTGGGTTACTATATATATTCTCTTTGCTATTTTGGAGGCTACCCTAATTAGAAGGACAGCCTCCCCCTTTCCATTTTCTCCTCTTCTCCATTTCTACCTTCTTCTCCTTCCTCATTGCTGACTAGCTGCCGCTGCCCCTCTCAAGGATCTCTCACTGCCGACGCTGCGAGTCAGCTTCACCACCTAACTTCTCTCCGTGCGGTTGTGTTGAAGATTAAAAGAGAGTGAGCTGAAGGAGAGAGAGAGAGTGTAAGAGAGAGAGATAGAGAGAGAGAGAGAGAACCATTTGGTGAGCTCGGTCCGACTGAGGGACCTCCTCCCTGCTGTTGGCTGCTTCTGTCTTGAGCTCGTCGCAGCTTCCCGCTGTCCGTCGCTATCGGTGCAGCTCACGCTGCTGTTGCCGTCCTTCATTGCTACTGCTGCTGTTCGCTGCTCCACTGCCGTTGTGTAGCTGCTGCTGAGTTGGAGCCAGTAGACCTCGCTGCAGCTTGCACGACTTCCGTTGCTGCTCACCGCCGCTGCTCAATGCCGCGATCTCCTTTCTCGCTGCTCAGGTAAGCTTCTTCAAGCTCTTTTTCTTTCTTTTCTTTTGCTCACGGTTCCGTTATTGCTTCCGGCGAGCTTCCGGTGTGTTGCTACCGGAGAAGAAGAAGAAAGAGGCCATTGTCGGCCGAGAAGAAGAAAGGAGGACCTGATTGCAATTTTGTAACAGTTTAGGGTCTTTCTGTTATTTCTTATTTTTGTGGGCTGTAATAGTAAATAGAAAACTTGTGTAATAGTAAATAGGTTTGTGGATCTATAGATCCACACAACAGTGGTATTAGAGCCTGGAAACGACTTCAACTTTCCGGTGCTCTTGTCGTGGACCGGCTGCCTCGGGTCGACTTTTCGGACCCACGGGAACTGTTGACTTCCGTGGATCTGGCTCAGGGAAGCATCCTCTAAACCTTTACTATTATTTTTGCCTATTTTGCTAGATATGTTTGTTTTATGTTAGATCTGTTTGTTTTCTGTTAGATCTGCTTATTTGTTTTAAATCTACTGTCACGAATCTGCTATTTTTGTGAATCTAGTTTATTTTTTTGAAAAAACTAAAATCCAAGCCTGGCTTGAGTCCACAGAGACCTCAAGTAACTGTGTCTTGGTGATATTTCTGTAACTGATTACAAATTGCTGTTATTATTCGTGATTGTTGGTTTTTCTGTTATCTGTGTTGGAAGGCTGTTGCTCAACCCTTACCTATTTATTTCTCTGTCTCGGTTATTTTTGTGCTACTCTGCTATTTCTGTTGTGAGATTCTTGCGTTTCACTTATTTTTATTGCGCCGTTTTTCAAAGAAAAATCCGGACATTTTATTTGTGTGACAAACTTCTTTTTTCAAATCTTTTATTTTTCTAGCCATTGATTACTCTCATTTGCCATTTTTAATCATGTCTGTTCAAAAAATTGAAACCGACAAGTTTGATGGCAAATCTGATTTTGTAATGTGGCGGAGAAAAATGAAAGCAGTTTTAGTCCAAAATAAAATCGCACCCGTAATTTGTAACCCTGAAAAGTATCTGCAACCTTGGAAGGGTGAAGTGCTTTCTGAAAAACTTGGTGATGCTCACAGTTGTCTCACCTTGCAAGAAATAGACGAAAAGGACAACGCTTTTGAGATTTGGACAAAACTCGAAAAACTGTATTTGGAAAAATCCTTATCAAATAAGATTTATTTAAAAGAACAACTTTTCGGTTTTAAAATGAGCGGGTCGAAATCACTTTCAGAACACATTGATGATTTAAACAAAATCGTTTTGGAACTTCAAAACGTTGGAGAGAAGATCTCTGATGAAAACGTTGTTGTTATTTTATTAAACTCCTTGCCTGAGTCTTTTAATGATGTTGAATCTGCTATCAAGTATGGCAGAGATGATTTGACTCTTTCTGATGTGAAAAATGCTTTAAAATCAAAAGACCTTGATTTGAGAAAAGAAAACAAATCTAACGGAGAGAACTTTACATGAGAGGGAGGGTTGACAGGAGAGAATCTTTTAGTCACCGTTCTAAAAGTAAATGGAGGTCGAAATCACAAGATGAGAAAGTGAAGTATTTTTACTGCGGCAAGGAAGGTTATACGAAAAAACAAGTGTTTTAAGAGGATCAAAGATGAAAAACAACGTAAACAAGGTAAAAGAAGTGATAAAAATGACAAAACCCACCATTTTGAATCAGATGATAATTCCATGTATTCTAGGGTTTTGTGTGTATCCCTTTCCCCTTCTTCTGTTTCTGATCATTGGATTATTGATTCTGGCTGTACTTTTCACATGACACCAAAAAAGTATTAGTTTTCAGATTTTAAACCCCTTGAGCATGGAAAAATTTTCATGGGAAATAATCAAGTTTGTGACATCAAGGGTATTGGAAATGTTTTCATTAAAATGCATGATGGCTTGACCAGAAAACTGACCGAGGTGAGATATGTGACGACCTTTGTCGGAATCTATTCTCCCTCGGTGTTTTTTATTCAAACGGTTATTCTTACAAATCTGAAAATGGTATTATGAGAGTTTGCAAAGGAGCACTGGTTATGCTCAAAGGTTTTAAAAAGAATGGTTTATACCATTTGATTGGAAAAACTAGTTGTGAAACATCTGCATTGGTTTCAAAATCTATCCCTGAAAAGACTTTGTTGTGGCACCGTCAGATTAGCCACATCAGTGAAAAGGGACTTCATTGTCTTCATAAGCAAAATCTTTTGTGTGGTGACAAAATTGAATCATTGGATTTTTGTGACCGTTGTGTCCTAGGAAAACAATATAAAATCAATTTTTCAGTTGGCACACACAAGTCCACTTCTGTCCTTGATTATGTGCACTGTGATTTGTGGGGTCCTGAAAAGGTTCCAACCTATAGTGGCAATGTTTATTTCTTATTTGTTGTTGATGATTTTTCTAGGCATGTGTTGGTATTCCTTTTAAAATCAAAAGATCAAACTTTTGAAAAGTTTTCTGAGTCGAAACGCCTTGCCAAAAATCAAACCGGAAATAAACTAAACACAATTAGGACAGATAATAGCCTTAAGTTTTGTAACAAAAAGTTTGCTGATTTATGTGCATTGCATGACATTTTGCATCATAGGACTGTTAGGCACAATCCTCAACAAAATAGTGTTGCTGAAAGGATGAACCGTACGATTATGGATAAGGTTAGGTGTCTTATGGTGTCCTCAGGTATCCCAAAACCCTTTTTGGGGAGAAGCTATAAGTACAGCTGTCTACCTCATCAATAGATCACCTTCAACTGCTATAAACTTCAAAACTCCTTTAGATTTGTGGTCCGGAGAATCACCAAAGCTGTCCAACCTTAGAGTGTTTGGATGTGCTACATTTGCCCATCAAAAGGAGGGTAAGTTAGACCCTAGGTCTAGAAAGGGAGTGTTTATAAGCTACCCTAGTAGGGTGAAGGGATACAAAGTTTGGCTCAAAGGTGAGCCGGGAGTGAGGGTTATTATGAGTAGGGATGTTGTCTTTAACGAGCTTGATATGCCTTGTCTAAAGGCTAAAACCGATCCCGATAGTTCTACCGATGTTCCCACAAACGGAAATATTCCCGTGGAGGCGGAGGACACCTCCGAACCTTCACAAGTTCACGCACTTGAACCCGAAACCAATAGAGAGTTGGATACCGGCTAGTCAACTCGAAATCAACACGCCTGAATCTGAAAATTCAGATGATGATGAGGATCATCCAGAGGCACAAGCACAAGCCCTTAGAGACTACCAGCTGTCTAGGGATAGGACTAGAAGAAGAGTGTCGAGAGAACCCGTTAGATATGGTTATTCATACATTGTCTCGTATGCCTTTGCTGCTGCATCCTACGTGGAAGAGAAAGAACCGCTGTGTTTTTCTGATGTGTTAAAGAGCCCTAATCGCTCTTTATGGTTGCATGCTATGGAAGAGGAAATGTCCTCTCTTCACAAAAACAAAACCTGGATTCTTGTTCAAAAACCCTCAAAACAAAAATTGATTGATTGCAAATGGATTTTTAAAATCAAAGAGCCTGAATCAGCCAATGAACCCCCAAGGTTCAAGGCCAGGCTGGTTACAAAAGGTTTTTCTCAAGTTGAGGGCATCGATTTTAACAAAATATTTTCTCCCGTCGTTAAATATAAAACGATTAGGATAATGTTTGCAATTGTTGCTTTTTATGATCTTGATCTTGAACAACTTGATGTAAAAACTGCATTCTTGCATAGCGAACTTGAAAAAACTATCTATATACGACAACCACCAGGTTTTGAGGTAAAGGGTAAGGAACACATGGCATGTCTCTTGAAAAAGTCCTTGTACGGACTTAAACAGTCTCTGAGGCAATGGTATAAGCAGTTTGACTCTTTCATGCTTAAAGTTGGTTTCATTAAAAGCAATTATGATAGCTGTTTATATTTTTGTGGTGATGATGTTAAAACTGCTATGTATCTTTTGCTCTATGTGGATGATATGTTGATTGCTTGTAAGCATAGAGATAAGATTGCTAGTTTGAAATCCTCGTTAAAGTCAGAGTTTGATATGAAGGATTTAGGTTCTGCTTCTAGAATCCTTATGATGAACATCAGTAGAAATAAAACTGACCGCTCCTTATTCATATCCTAGAAATCTTTTTTGCAAAAAATCGTTTCCAAATTTTCGATGCATTTATGCAAACCAGTTTGTACCCCACTTGCCAGCCATTTTCAGCTTTCCGAAAAATCCTGCCCAAAAACTGAAAAAGAAAAGAAAGACATGGCAAACATACGCTATAGGATGGCTATAGGATCCGTCATGTATTCAATGATATCCACCCGACCCGATATTGCTTATTCCATAAGCCTTCTTAGCTGATTCATGTCTAATCCGGGTAGGGATCATTGAGCAGTTCTTAAGTGGTTATTACGGTACATTAATGGGACAGTAGATAGGGGTTTACTTTATCATAATTGGTCCGATAATTTTGAATTGGTTGGATATGTTGATTCTAATTTTGCAGGTGACAAAGATAGTAGGAAATCTACAACTTCATATTTCTTTACTTTAGCAGGCAATTGCATATCTTGGAAGTCATAGTTGCAGCCTATAGTCGCTTTATCGACTTCGGAGGCTGAATACATCACCGCCACAGAAGCAATTAAGGAAGCTATTTGGCTTCAAGGGCTTCTATCTGAATTGCATGTTTTAAATTCCAAAGCTGTGATTTATACTAATAGCCAAAGTTGTCTCCACTTGTGTAAAATCCCTGTTTATCATGAAAATACTAAACACATAGATGTTAAGTATCATTCCATAAGGGAAAAGGTTTCAATTGGCTTAGTGAATATTGATAAAAGTTAATACTAAAGATAATCCTGCAGACTTTGGTACTAAAATTGTGACAACTGATAAATTTTCTTTGTGTAGGGATCTTCTTCACATTGATGAAGGTTGACTCTTTTGAGTCTGTTTTGGATGGAAATTTTAGGAAAAATATGTTCAAGGTGGAGTTTGTTGGACATTTGGGCCTTATTTGCCAACATTTTTTTATTTTCTCAACCCATTGCCCTCTATGATGATTGTGGACTGGGCTCACTAAAAGAAATGGGTTGAAATTTATTGGGCCAAGATGCCGGACCGGGCCGGGCCCATGGTGACTTGGGTTACTATATATATTCTCTTTCTATTTTGGAGGCTGCCCTAATTAGAAGGATAGCCTCCCCCTTTCCATTTTCTCCTCTTTTCCATTTCTGCCTTCTTCTCCTTCCTCATTGCCAACCGGCTGTCGCTACCCCTCTTAAGGATCTCTCCGCCGCCGACGCCGCGAGTCGGCTTCACCGCCTGACTTCCGTCTATGCGACTGTGTTGAAGAGTAAGAGAGAGAGTGAGTTGAAGGAGAGAGAGTATGTAAGAGAGAGTGAGAACGAGAGAGAGAGAGAGAGAACCATTTGGTGAGCTCGGTCCGACAAAGGGATCTCCTCCCTGCTGTTAGCTGCCTCTGTCTTGAGCTCGCTGCAGCTTCCCACTGTCCGTCGCCATCGGCGCAGCTCACGCTGCTGTTGCCGTCCTTCATTGCTGTTGTTGCTGCTGGACTGTTCGCTGCTCCACCGCCGCTGTGTAGATGCTGCTGGGTTAGAGCCAGTCAACCTTGCCGCAGCGAGCTTTTGTTGCTGCTCGCCACTGCTGTTCAACGCCGCAATCTCCCTTCTCGCGGCTCAGGTAAGCTTCGTCAAGCTCCTTTTCTTTCTTTTCTTTTGCTCACGGTTTCATTGCAGCTTCTGGCAAGCTTCCGATGTGTTGCTGCTGAAGAAGAAGAAGAAAGAGGCCATTGTCAGCCGAGAAGAAGAAAGGAGGACCATATTGCAATTTTGTAATAGTCTAGGGTCTTTCTGTTATTATAGTAAATAGGAAAGTTGTGTAATAGTAAATAGGTTTGTGGATCTATAGATCGGCACAACATTAAAGAAACAGAAGAAGAAAGGGGAAAACTAAATGAGAAGAAAAAGGAAACTGGTTTTCATGAAAAATAACATTCCTAGAAACATGAATACTGTCAGTTTGTAAATCCAAAAGAATGTAACCTTTACAACCAGACTGAAAACCTAGAAAAGCACATGCATGTCCTCTTGGATCAAATTTACTTCTTCCTTGTAAAAATGTGCAGGAAAAGGTAAGACAACCAAAAATCTTTAAAGAAGTGTAAGAAGGAGTAGTATGATACAGGATTTCAAAAGGTGTCTTCTCTTGTAATAAGAGTGTTGGAGTTGATTGATTAGGAAAACTGCATGAAGAACACAGTATCCCCAAAGGTTCATAGGTAAAGAATAATGGAATTTTAATGATCTGGCTATGTTTAAGATGTATTGATGTTTCCTTTCTACCATGCCATTTTGATGAGGTGTTTCATGCAAGAAACTTGATGAATTATACCATGTGATGCATAAAAATTAGTCATAAAAAATTCAAGGCCATTATTGGTTCTAATAGATTTAATTTTGACAGAAAATCGAGTTAAAACAAACTGATAAAGAATAGGAATAATAGTTCTAACTTCTTCTTTATTTTTCATGATATACCCATGTGTATCTGCTTTTATCATCAACTATGGTGAGAAAATAATGATGACCATGAATGGTTGGTGTTTTAAAAGGACCCCAAATATCCATATGAATAAGATCAAAAAAAGAATTAAAAGTGGTTTTGCTAATAGAAAAAAAGTAATTTTCTTTGTTTAGCCAAGGGACATATAGTGCAAGTAGGATCATTTGAAATTTTCATAGAAAGACATTATTTTTAAGAACTTATAATCTAGATTCAGAAATATGTCCTAGTCTATAATGCCATAACAAGTCTTTTGACAAAATCTTAAATCCAACAGCAGTATTACATTTAGCATAAATAGGGAAAATGACTGAATCAAAACAAGAAGTGCAAGGGGATTCAATACCAAGGAAGTATAAGATTCCCTTGTAGACTTTAGCACAACCAATCTTCCTTAAATTGAATTGGTCATGCATGATACAAACAAAAAGAGAAAGAAATAAGTAACTGTTTGATTAGCTACTTAAATTGTGTAGCAGAAATGATATTGAAAGAAAATTGGGGAATATATAGACGTCACGAAGAGCAATGTGAGAAGTCACAACAAAACTTCCTCTATGTGTGACAAAAAGAATGATCCCATTTGGTAGTCTAACACTCACATCAAAGATAGGAATTAAAGAAGAAAAATTGAGAAAGATAAAAAAAGATATGATTAGTAGCATCTGAATCAATAATTCAAATGTTTTAAACAAAACTTCCTAGGCTTACCTAATCCACCTGCAATCTGATCATTAGAGGTATTGAAGTCAGCTTGAAGAATGGTGGTCTGGTTTGCAACATGCTAAACTCCTTTGTCTACTGCCTTGGCATTAGTTATATCACTCTGCAGTAGAGAAAGCAGATGGTTGTACTAAGTTTGAGTAATAATTGGTGTCTGAATATGAGAATCAACCACATTAGCATTCAAATTCTCTTTGTTAATTTGAGCATCTGTGTACATGTATCCATAACTCTGTGAACTACTTCCAAAGTCTAGAACATGATTAACAGCTGCCTGAACACCAGGATTTTTGTTTTTGAGCCTGGAGGGATATCCATGTTTCTTATAACACCTTTCAATAGTGTGACCATTCATACCACAGAAGATACATGTCATAGTTGGCCTCTTAAACTTTCTAAATCTTTTATTTCCTCCTTGGAAAGCATTAACATACAACTGTTGAGTATTCGTATCTCCTCTAATCATACCATCTCCTTTTGTAGAAAAATTCACAATATTTGTCTTTCCAGGCATAAAAGAGTTCATCTAAATATTTCCACTAAAAGCATGAGGTTTGAATTATCTCTCATGTTGCAAAACCATGAAGAAGACTTCATCAATGGAAGGTAGTGGTTTCATAATAGCATTTGAGATTTTACTTGACTAAAGCTCTCATTCAGTCCTTTTAAAGTATTAATATGATCCTTTACAACTTTAATCACATCACATTCAAGATTGCAATGTGGCTCACAATAGCTTTAGGTGTAGGTTTGAAAACTTGAATTTCATGCCAAATGATCTTAAGATTTGTAAAATACAAATTAACATCAGTTGTGCCTTGTTTAACAACATAAATTCTTCATTCAAATATGACAGGCTAAAGGAATCACCCTAAACAGACCTAGATTTCAAATTTATCCAAATATCTCTAGCAGTGTTAAACCAAAGAACATTCTGAGCAATAGGAGAACACATTCAACAACCAAGTCATCACCATAATATTGCATTGTTCCCAAACATAATACATCATATCATCAGAATTCGGAACAACAACGATTCCATCAACAAATACAAACATTTTCTTAGAAATTAAAGCCAATTGCATGGCTCTGGACCCAGAATTGTTATATTGTGTCAGGGGTGGATCCACAAACTTAAGAGATAGATTTTCATTAGCATGAATGTACTAAGGACTTGATAGTGGAATTTTAGCAGTATTTGCCATTTTCTTAATCAACAACAGTCTCAATAGAGTAAAATTGATAAATCAATTCTAGATCTCAATCAATTAAATCAGAAAACTATGATCTCAATACAATCAATAGTATAACAAACAATTCAACTTCAAAACACCTCAATATACAAAGAACACAATCTGTACTGGGAGGAAAAAAACCTCAAAACAAAGAGAATAAGCATAATGAGATCAGAGAATTACTTATCAGAAGATTTAGCGGAATTTTCTAGCTAATAACTCTGATACCATGTAGAATTTCAGAAATCCAAAAAGTAATCAACAATGGACTTCAATTTGCAGTGAAACTTTTAGAGAGAGAAAAGAGAGCAGAGAGAATAATAGAGAGTGTTGAGAATCCCATATCGGCTAATCAAATAATTAATGAACTCTTAATAAACTTGGCAATCCTCCTCCTCTTGAGGTACATATTGGTGTGAGTTAGGCCCAAGCCTAAATTCTAACATGGTAGCAGAGCTCCATATGTCCAGTTCTGAGATATTTACTTCTTATAATTGTTGGAATACCGTGTTGGGCCACCCGTACAGATGTCCAGTCCTGCAAAACTTCACGCTCCAGATGTCCAGTCCTGGCATGAGAGGGTGTGTTGAGAATCCCACATGGCTAGTATTTGAAAAATATTTACTCCTTGTAAAGACTTAGGCAGTCCTCTCCTCTTGAGGTACCTTTTGGGGTGAGTTAGGCCCAAGCCCAAATTTTAACATTGTATCAGAGGCATGATGTTGGGCCACCCGCAAATGATGTCCTACAGAATGTCACGCTCCAAGCCCAAATGATTAGCTTGGGTGTGAGGGGTATGTAAGAATTACTCAACTCTTAATAAACATGGGCAATATTCCTCCTCTTGAGGTACCTTTTGGTGTAATTTAGGCCCAAGCCCAAATTCTAACAGAGAGAGAAACATTTTCTCACTAATTATGAAAATCTCCAGTATAATCAGATCCATAGATAAAACGACGTAGTTTTGTGTATTAAAAACACAAAATGACATATTTTGATAATGAGTTCTTCCAATAACTCATTTTTATAATGATTTCTTCTGTGAATATGGCTTATCCCAGAAAATCTTCTTCCTTCCTATTTTCTTCTTTGTTCATTCTTTTCTTTTTCTTCTTTATCCTGCTTTCTTTCCTCCTTTAATTCTTTAATATGTACTTCATGTGTATTTGAAGCATCAAATTCAAAAATGACGAGCATTCACCTTCAAAAAACTCGTCAATCTTTGCTTTCTCAGATTCCAAGTAGTATTATCTAAGTATATACCATGGCCGAGCTTAATAGGGACACATGAGTTACAAATGATTCTCTAAAAAGAAATATTATATATATGTATTACAAAGAGGTTGATAAATTTCATGATAAAATTATGAAATTTCCTTGACAAATCTCATTCATCCCAACCTCCTCTTTCTCTAAACTCATTCTCTCTCACCTCTCTCTACCTTCCCTTGAAGATTATTGAATATTTTGAAGATTTTAGATGCTAAAAATGGATAATTTTGAAGATTCTGTACAAGAAAACATAATTTTGAGATAAAAACGACTCCACAAACGCTGGAAAAGCGTTTGTCAATAGCGCACAAACCATCCTGTATACTAGTGGCTCCTGGTGTGCCAGTTGCTTTCGTTCAATTTTCCAGCATTTTTTAATATATTAAGTTTAATTATGTTTTTATATATTCATTGTTTTCATATATAAATTGTTTAATATGATTGTGTTATTAATTTATGTGAGTTATTTATGTTAAAGTTAGTATTTATCTTTTTTATGTAATAATTAATTGTTTAATTTTGTGATTATAATTAATATATTTAGTTTCATGTAGTAATTAATTGTTTAATTGTTATTATAATTAAAATGTTTATTTTCACATTATGTTTTGTTTTTTATGTCATTCTCTTAAAGAATGTTATGCTAATTTAAAAAGTAACTATGTTAATTATGTTGTTATATTACTTAGTTTTATTTTTATTTAAAATATGATTTGTTGATTTTTTTTTTATCTTCTAATATTATATAAGAAGAGAATGATTTAAATTCCAAAAAATTTGAAAAATTTATAAGTACGAAGGATTTTTTGGATCACAGTTATTTATTTCAAACGGATTAATTATTTGATTTGAAAACCGATTTGATTAAATGGGTAAAAGACTAGGCAAAAACAATTAACAGATATGTCACAACAACACATATCTGCCTTATGTTTATATTGGTTGCTATCGTGGGAAGACCAAAAAAGAAAGGCTATAGTAGACAATCAAGAAGAAGAACCAGTTCCTATAAAGCGGAAGAGTCCGTATGAAACTAAGAAATGTAATTGCCCATTTAAATTGAAAGGCGTGGAAGGTGTTAGTGTTGCACATTAGAAATTATACATAAAAGACGAAAGGCACAATTATGAGATAGGTATCTATGATCACAGTCACTCTTAGGCAGCAAGTCTGACGTAGGAGGAGCTAAAGCTGATCGAACAATTGAGTAGGTGCCAGGTGGCACCTCGTTTTAATGGTAAATTTGAAAGAGAAGAATCTGGATGCTGTTGCAAGGTATGTTATATTACCGTCATGTTGCGTAAGCTTAGCTTAAGAATGTTAGACTGATATGATTTTATTCTTTTTGTCAATTTAATAATCAATTTTATATGATTTTTTGAAATTCTCAAACCATACATAATGCTGGGGCGAAGATGAAGAAGAATAGGATAGAGGGACGTAATACAGTGGAGAAAGTAATCCAGTATTGTTCCAAATCATATATATGTGCTATTGGAGGAATTATGAAAAGAACACAGTCCTTAGAGATATAGTTGTTGCACATCAACATCCATTCAGATGATGAAAACGTGGTCTAATGTACTTGTACTAGACAAAATGTACAAAACAATCAAGTGAATTGTTTTAATAAAGTATTTGATTGCTTTAATAATTGCTATAAATTTAGGGTTGTTGTCAGTTTATTTTCTATGCGTTAAATATTATTTTAAATATATTGATTTTTACGTTAAAATATTATTTATATTTAACATGAATTAGTTAAGTTTAGTAGTTTACTTTAGTTTAATTATAATATTTTAGTATGTACTTCAATTTAGAATAATGAAATAAATGAATTAGTTAACCTAAATTATCCAATTGTATTATTATGTATATTTTAAGTTGTATTAGTTGAATTATAGGTATATTCATTTGTTTATAATACTATGATATGTGTTTGTTTCCTTAAGTTTAAATATTTATTAAATTACTTAGGTAAAACATGTCATTACTTGAGGTAATCGGGATGACACCTATGGGAGAATTTTTTTTGTATAGCTACTGCTTTTATATCTAATGGACAAACTGCTACTTATGAATGGGTGCTGCAACAGCTTAAGAAATTATATTTTGATGTTCCCAAAGTCACAGTAGTCATTATCAATAAAGAGATAGGTTTGATGCTTGTGAATCTGAGGCTTTCAATAAATCATACTATAGCTGTGTAGGAGACGTATTGAGCGAAATATCGAAGGAAAATTAATTCTGATAATTGGTAGGCCAGTGTCTGAAACGTTTGTACAGACAACTTGGAGAAGATTAGTGAACTCTGAGAATGAAGTTGAGTAGGCAAAGAGGTTGGAAAGATTAAATACCAACGGGAACAACATGCAGTGGTTCTTGGGATTCTTGCATGATGAATGGATGAACACGTGTTTGCATAAATTCGTGAGAGTGTGGACCAGAAAAATTTTACATTTCGGGTCAAAGACCATGAATAAGGTGGAGTATGAACATTCAGTATCGAAGATAAGATTCCAAACATGCCACTGTGACTGGTATTTTAAAATGGGTATATCTAAAATTATGCAACAGGCAAGTGTACATATCACCATAGTAACAAAGCTACACCCGAGTTGTCAAACTCAGGGAATAGATAAGCTTAAATACTAACCGCTAAACTAATGTCTAGCTTAACCAACTTGATCTCTGAGAAAATGTTTAAAAACTACTAAGGAAACAATTAGAAGAAAGCAATTAGTTAAAAATTTAGAAACTTGACAAAGGAGTTTGAATGGTGGAATCCCCCTAACTTTTGTCAACTATTTCAATTGGGAAAATCATAAAATAATGTTTGAAAAACCAAGGTAGGGTTATTACCCAAAAACCAGGCAATCCCTATCTCTAAGTGAAGGCCACTCTACTCACTAACTTTTTAGAGGAGGATCTTTTCTCTCTCTCTAACTGATTATGAAAGCAATTAGATTAGGTGATCTAAATACCTAAAAGTGCAAAGAATATCTCCATTCAATTGCCAACTTTTATTATCCAATTAGTTCTCCTAGATCAATTATCGACTCCGCAAATCAACTATCACAAAAACATAATTGAACAACAACCCAAAGAAAAACAAACATCAATTGCACCCAACCAATAATCAAATCATTCAAAAGTTAGGGTTCATCCCTTATTCAAACAATGAAAAATCTAGCTACTAAAACATCCAAACAAAACTCGAATAAATAATAGTATTCATAAGTAACAAGGAAAAGGAAAGCTTAGGATGAAGAAGAGTTGTTGTCACGGTTCCGAAGATCACTCGAGCTCGTCTCTCGATTTGCTTGATGAAATCCGAAATTGCTCTGTAAAACTTCCTCAATCTTCACCTAAAAGTCTTCAATTTAATGTTAATTGATGAAAAACTACCTAATTGAAGAAGAATTGGAAAGGGTTTTATTGACAATTTTTGCCCCAAATTCTTCCTCTCTAAACCTAAGCTGAATAATGTCCCAAAAGAGGGGAAAATTACATAAAAATAGCAGAAAAACGCATTATTTGCATTGTAGCCGGGACCTACCGTGTGCAGTAGGTCGAACACTACGGTCTGCGGTAGGATTCTGTCTAAAGCTCCTCTTGAAAACTTGGGACCTACCATCCCCGGTAGGCTTCTGTCCAACTTCTTCTTTGAGCTCTAATACCTACTGTTGGTAGATTAACCTACCGTTAGCGGTAGGTTGCCCTCCTTGGTGCTGGAAGCTTCCGTTTTCTCTATGTTTTTGCCTGTTTTCACTTTATTTTCCGTCTTCTTCATCGGGAAGCACCTAAAATAAAAGTAGAAGGCAAATGGTGTAAATGATGCATCTTATATACCAAAACGTAAAAATAACGAAAATAACATATAAAAGAAATGACAATATAACACATATTATTGACTTAGATATTGTATTCAGTAAGGTACATTTAAAGATTGAGTCAAAGATCTCTAGATTAAGTCACACTTGAATATTCCTTGTGGAAAGAGAAAGATAATGCAAAGACTAATCCAGTGTTAGCCGAGATTTGTGGAAATATAAGTCATTTGGCAATGAATATTATAGAACAAGAGTTAAATAGAGCCCCAAAGATCATGGCCAATCCAGATAATTTTTGTGGACATCGGATTAGGAGAGTTCACACAGTTTCCCATGTTCATATGAGTTGATCACTAGATAGCATAGATACCTTCCATTAAAGGTGCACAATCTTCAATGTTTCTGGTCGTCGCTTGTGATAGACGAGGTATCAAGAATGTGGCATTATCAATCGAACCCCAAAGATGATATAGAGTATCAGATGCATGATATTAACGGTATTTTGGCTGAGTTCAATTAATGACCACCATCACAAGTAAGTGTATTATACTTAAGACTAGGGGTGTAAACGGGTCCAAACCCTCTGGGTACTCTCAAACCAAGACCCAGACTCTTATAATGAAACATGGACCCAAACCCAGACCCAAATCCTCTGGGTATAAAATTTATGGACTCAGACCTGTACCTCCAGGGTTTAGGGTATGGTCTAGGTATACCATACCCATATGACATTTTTCTACTTTTTTTCCTGTTAAACAAAAATATATATAAAGCAATGTATAACCCTAAAATAAAATTTATAACATGATTAACGTAATTCCCTCAACATCTCTTTCAACAAATACAATCATTTGACATCTATAATTCAAATGATTAAAAGTTCAAGTACGCACAAAATCTTCACAGTACATTAATCCAATAAAAACAAAAGTTCTAATTCAATACAATATATTAATCAGACATTTGGAGACCGCTTGCTCCTATTTATTTCCTACATAAATGTATATATTATGTATTAATAAAAAATATAAAAATAATATAATATATATTAATATATTATTATTTTCTTATATCGAGTATACGGGTATACGGGTCAGGGTATTATCATATCCTGTCCAAACCCATTTAATAAAATTTATATGTGTACAGGTACGGTACGGGTTCGCGGGTGTAAAATTTTAACCTTACCCGCTATAAATAGGTATAGACCTGCGCGGGTACGGGTAAGGCCCGCCACATTTACAGTTCTACTTAAGACCACCTTTTTTTATTATTAAAGTTAATCATCGCTTTATACTAATTAAGTGGTTTTAGTTTTAACATATTATGGAGTGGCATCATTGTACCCGAGATATCTTACGTCCCGCTTTGCATTCAAACCCCAAGGGCCCATTGACATATCCTCTAGACACCGTCATTACTAAGGGGCAAAAAAAGACTGACTTGATTAGGAAGTACAGGTCACACTGGGACCATATATAGATTGCCCATAGAGCGTTCAACAACACTAGTGGATCTAGGTCCAAATCTGGTTCAGGATCGAAATCTTGTGGCAAAGGGCGTCCACCCCATGCTGGTTGTTTATCCCATTCCGGATCTCGGGATAGAGGACGCAATAGTGGCAGGGTTTGGTGCATTCATCTACTGTGGCTGCATATACTCCTTCTCGTGAGCTCCCTTACATATATGAATTCTCCCGTTTTATATATTCTTTAATAAATAATTAGACGGATGGCATGGGTGATGGTAACTATGAGTTTAGGGTGGTTTCATATTCGTGAATTGCGATATAGAAAATTAGGCTATTGTACGCAGACTGATGTGGCGTGAGATGAGAAATATACTTGGCGATCAGAGGTATCAGAGGGTTTTAGATAGGTGTGCTAAATGGGGAGGAATAGCCCCGAAAGAATATCAGATGGATGTACTTGACCATTTGCATATTGTTGCAAATCTTTACCAGGTATGTGTAGCACTTATCGCCCGACATCCTGCAAGTACAACAATATTATCGTATACATCTGTTGGGGGACCGCCTCAAAGGATGATTGTCATTGGCCACTTAGAAAATCGTGAACACTTTATTGGGGTAAGTGAAATTTTACTTGAAATAATTAATCGTTCTGTTATATATGTTATTTCCATTTGCATTAATTAGAATATGTATTTTTCTTTATAGTTACACATGCAGGACGACTTTATGAACCCATCTATAAATCTATTGTGGTGGTGGCATGCTTATCAGGACATACATGATTATTAGGTTCCATTTCATTCACAATTGGCAAAGTGGGCTGCTACGTGTGACTGCATGCATTCCCCTTCAACACAACCTCTTCAGACATCCGATGTTGATTGATTGTAACATTTATTACTTTATAAATTTTATTTCATGTCATTTTCTTAGTAATTTGTTTTTATGCCTGTGATAGTCAGTGTTTTCAGAATAAATGTTATATTAGTAAAACGTAATATCCACACATGCCAAAATAAACGTAACAACGTAATATCCATACATGCTAAAATAAATGTAATAAACACAATATCTATACACAGCAAAATAAATGTAATAAAAGCAATATCATACACACCAAAATAGGTAAATTTAATCACTAAACAAAAGCCACCTACGTATAAGAGAAATCTCTTTGTACCATGCAGTCTGGGTACCTACATCTTCCAGATCATCATCCCCGATATAGGGATCTAATGAGTCAACTAATATGATAGATAGTACCTAAGAACATGGTGGGAACTCAACACTAGGAGGAAGTAAGTCCCGGTTCTATATACTTGGATGGGTGTGTCAAAGATGCCACGGCATGTAACTCAGAGGGAAGGTGTGTGGAGGCATAACAATATGTTGCATATGATCGGAATGTACACAGTGGCTTGAGCCTCATCCCAAAAGGCCCTAGTAAAGGTGTGCTTCACAATATAAGACTTAGTTGAAGCCGGCCTACAGTGCTCGATCAGTCTAATAATAGGAACATGTGGAATACTTTGAGTCCAACCGAACTATCGTACACATCTCAGGTATGTATATCTCCACAGTAAAATAATATGCTAAAAAGTCATAATATGTAGAAAAACGCACCTCATGTATCTCTGCGGGCCCATAAGGTGTCCATCAAACCTTAGTCGCGATCATGATATCTAACCTCATCTGATAGTCAGGCAAGAAGTTGCATCAAATCTATGTCCTATCATCAGAAAAAGTTGGAAATAAGGACTTCCAGGAACTGCTCCGGGCTTTATAGCCTGTGCGAACATGGGAACGTATATGTATATCCAATTCTAAAACAAAAAACTCATATATTACGAAAAATGTTATAAATATAAAACTTCAAATAATATAAGAATTTAATAATTTAAATAACTGTGAATACCTCCAACAGTGATGAGAAACCTCACAACTCTCTCGCGTCCGAACGTGAAGCCTGTCTAAGATTCCTGTATAACTAGGGTAACAATGTGGCATCCCCCAAGCAATCTTCTTGTACCTCCATAGATTCCTTACTATAGGCCATAGCTCGTAGCTGGCTATAGGTAGGCCACTCTTGTCGGGGAAGAGAGATTATGATAATATAAAGCAAGTAACAGGATGCTCTGATCTTCGTGAGAAGACGTGCACTATCACCGGCACATGAAATAACTGACATAGGAATCCCACAGTATGCATCGCTTCCCTTGGAAGTGGTAAGACTCACCCCCAAATCCTTATTAATCATCTGGACGATCTGATCCTAAGGTAAAAACTCATCCAGTGCCTTACCATGTGCAGGTATCCTAAGAATAAGCTCCATATCGTGTAAAGTGATCGTCATCTCTCCAAACGGTATGTGGAATGAGTTAGTGTTTGGTTGGCACCTCTCCACAAATGCTGATAAAAGAGTACTAAACCCATACTGGAACATGCATGATTGTAAATGGAACAGTCCAGATATAGCAGCCGTCTATCTAACATTTACATCACTCAGTGTATACCCAGTAAGTGTCAAATGACAACCACATAATCTCAAAATAGGTTAATCCTGCATTGTAACAATCATATAAAAAACCCCAACTGGAGAATGTATAAATATATGAAAAAAATTAAGCATTTGTCCTTACATAATAAAATCAAATACTTAAGAAAAAGATTGTAAAGTTTAGTTGTCCACGCCATATAGCACCGACGATGTGTCCTCTATATGATGGAATCATGTCTTGTAGACCTTCAGGAGCGAGTCCTATCTGTTGTCAAATAGTCTCGGACTTCTTCACCCTCTTCTTTCTGCTTCCATCTCCCAAAGGCCCCGAAGCCTTAGCAACCACATCCTCAGAAGGTCGACTCTCAGAAATCTGAAGAGACTTGCCCGTTATTGTTGACCGTCTTCGACTCACTACCCTCACCACTCTCCTCGCACGCTCAATAAGACCATCTTCTCTCCCTGTACACCCTGAAGACGATATAGGTACAGCCTCTCTCTCCTAAACTACTTCCTCCTTATCCATCTCCTCATCATCATCCCCCTGAACATCCCTACCTTGTACCTCACCTTGAACATCTAAACACTCACCCTCTCTCCCTGCCTGAACTGTCTCCTCGTCACTCTCATGACCATGAGACTGACCAAAATGCTCTCCCAACCTAGGTGCATAGGAAGACATATACTCTGAGGTACCATAATAACCATGCTGATATGATTGTGACTTTCTCGGTATTCCTATTAAAAATCATCTAAGACTAGTGGAGGATACTGCTCACCAAGGGATTTTGGAAATAGGTGTGGTACGAAGAGGTTGATATAACTCCGGTCACAAGAAGATGATGCACCGTGAGGAGAATGAGGTTGTTATAATGAAGAATGTTGCCACTAAAAAAAATCATTAGAATACCGATGATAAAAAACCATCGGTGATCCGTCACTACAGAGGGGTTACCAATGGAAAATTCTCTATTGGCTATTTTTCGTCGGTAACAAAACTTTCCAACACCAAAACCATCGGTATATGAACTTTCAACGGCTTACCGACGGAAACTAACATTAGATGTCGATTGAAATGAAAAAAATGTATTGACTATCGTTATGTCCGTCAGTAAAATACCGACGAACTTGCCTTCATCATCCATAAATTCTCCTCACCTTCTTTTTTTTCATCTCCAAAATAAGTTGAAAAATGTTGGCCCTATCTAGATTTTTTTTAACTAAAAATTTTTATTGTTTTTTTACACTTAAGTTCCAAAAATTGTTTAGCGATGAACCAACTAAGCCGTCAGTACTTGATATTTGATATTGACGGTGTTAGCGACGGTAACATGATTCAGTCAATAATAAAGTTAGATACCGTCAATTTTTACCAACGTGTTTGTTATCAGTAATTTGTAAATATTAATTACCAACAGCAAGTACCGTCATTGTTCCGCCGGTAACAAATTCCAAGAATTACAAATGGGGAAAAAGCTCATTCCTCCCTCAAAAGCAATTTCATCTCTCAAAGCAAAAACCCTCCTCCCTCCCTTATTTTCAACTGTACCCACCAATCACCCACGACTGACACCACTGCTATCATTAAAGGTCCTCTCTCTCTCTCTCTCTCTCTTGAAGCTTTCTTCTCGTTCTTCTTCTCTCTTTCTCCTATGTTTTTAGCTTCTTCTTCTTCTTCTTCTTCTTCTTCTTCTTCTTCTAGAAGCTCGCGTTGCCGATTGCTGAAAAAGAAAGTCGTCGTTGCCACGGTAAGTATAAACATTTGAGAAAATGATATGAAATTTTGAATCTTTTCTCTGTCCAAAATGATATTGTTTTACAATTTTTGTAATTGTTGGAGTTTTCCAACATGTGAGCATGCATGATTGATTTTTCTCTTCAAGAGAAATTTTTCTATAATTTGGAATTGCTTAGGTTTTTTTTTTTTTTTTCTGTTTTTTAGCTTCTGAGTTTCCAATACCCACCCAACTTCTCTGTTTTTTCTATTTTTTCTTTTAGTATAATGGAGATTAATGCATATGAAATTGTTGTTTTGAAGAAATCGATATTGTTCTTTGTTGTTATTATTGCTAATTGTGTTGTTGCTACTGTTATTGTTGTTATTGCTTGCATTTGTGGCGTTTTGGAGGAATCGATGATCTTGCTCCTTGTTATTATTGTTGCTACAGTTACTACTCTTTGTGGTGGAATTTGAGGAGAAATGTTGAATATTATTATTGGTTTTTGGGATTGAGAAGAAATAACTTAATTTGTTCATTGTTGTTATTTGAATTTGTCAAGTGAAGAGTATTAGCAGAAGTAGTAATTTTGGAAAGGATCTTGTTCATGGTTATTATTGTTGTTGATATTGTTGGTGGTGGTGGTGGTGGAATTGGGGGAGAAATGGTAATCAGTAAGAGTTGTATTATTGGTGATGGTAGTTATTTATGTATGAATAATGAGTGTTAGTTGTGCTAATGGTGGTGATGGTGATGGTTTTTGTATGAATGATTAGTTTTAGTAGTGGTAATGGTGGTGGTGGTTTTTGTATGTATGTTATTTGTCAAGTGATGAGTATTACTAGAATTTTTATATGAATGATGATTTGATAACAAATATTATTGGTGTAAAAAGGAAAAACGGTGGCTAAAGATCACAACACACAATGTAAACATATTTCTTGTTGTGTTTTAGTAAGATCAAGACCTATGGTTTTTAAGAAAAGTTTAAAAATGATTGTGATTTTTGTCAGAAGTACTTATTCTAATACTAAGAGTTTTAGTTCTTAATGATGGGAGTGGAAGAAGTTCTTGAATTCTCTCATTTATCTCTTAATGGTGGGAGTGGAAACTCTGCCAAAAGAATTTCAATCTTATAAAGAGAAATAGATTTTTTAGTGATGACTTAACGCAAAAGTTAATATGAAAGGAGAAATTGGAACTTTTTAATCTTCTAAGAGAAACTTTGTTATGATTTTAAATAGAGGAACATCGTTTATAAAGATTATAAAGGATTAGAAGTTATATCTTCTTGTTACTAAACATTATAGGACTTTTAAGTACATCTAAAATTATATTATTATACTTATTTTAATTATATTTATGTCATTATATTTATGTTATTATATTTATGTTATTTCACTTATGTTAATTATATTTATGTCATTATACTTATGTTTATTATATTTAACTAATTCTTTCATGTTACTTATATTACATGTTCGATGGCCCGAGGACACAAGAGAAGAGATCCACCAACTTCGACACAACAGGACTACTAACTCTGACACAATATGATCCACCAACACTGACACTTCAGGATCCATTGCCACAAACACAACAGGATCCACGGATACAGCAGGAGGCACGTTCGGACACTCCCCTTCCTCTACCATACCTACCACACAGTCATCATCCTTTGTGGCTCCCAAGATAGATCCTAAGGCTTGGAAGCTAGATGTCGGTGATAGCCGACAGTTATTGACATTGAATGTAGATCGATAAGTTCACTAAAATTATAATAAATATATACTTGTCATTAAAGAAATCCACAAGTATAAAAAAAGGGGATAAGAAGGGCAATATGTGGATTCAGTTACCAGAGTTCTAGGTAAGTTTAGTAAAATTTATACCTTAAATTTATATGATATTTTATAACTTATAACTTTAAAATTTATATAATATTTTATAACTTATTATCCAACTAACATTTCATATCTTAGACGAAATTTCATGAGCTACGACAGAAGGCCGAGAAGGATGTTGCGGCCACGAGCAATACTATGCCCGATGAGCTCCACTTGATGACCATTATAGTTGGTGGCATGAGCCGCGGCCAATTATATGGAACTAGTTCGAAGGCTGTTCATCTCAGAACCGAGAGCAGTTGAGCTGCAACTAGATTGCCACCTTGTTGTTCGGATACAGAGCAAAGGATAATGGGAGGGTGGAGGTTGCTGCTTCTAGCAATTCTGTTACTTTCTATAAGCACATAAGGCGGTCGAGCAAAACCACTTGGGGTACACTCCTATGCCACTATCGTCAGAACTGCTATGGCTGTCATTCCATCGACGACATCTTCAATGACTGCCGTAGCAGCGGGGATCTCTGAGGTGCCGATTCCATCTTCCTCTACTCCCCTCCCAGCTCTATTGATGTCCCAGGCGCCAACACTCTGATTCCCTCTTCCTCCCCCCCCTCTAGTGATATTAGAGTTCCTGAGTATATTTGATACTTATATAGTTTATGTTTATTTGATGTTTTATGTATGAATTTTAGAGAATAGATGTTTATGAGTCTCATGTTTAATGTATGAACTTCAATTTATAAATATATATGGCTGCTATTGGGTTTACTGCATTTCAAGGAGTTTCAAATTTGTTTTATATATTGTATATAAAACAAACCAAAATATCGACAGAATATGACAGTTTGGCAGTAGAAAACAAAGTTTTATTAAATGCGTTACCGACAGTCGGCATCATCGTACTAGTTACTGACGATTTTTTCTGTCGCCAATAAAGTTGTCGGTATTTATTACCGACGAACAAGGGACATCGGCAAGTGATACCTTACAGAACGAAACTTCTCCATTGAGAATGCTGTCAAAAATAAGAATTACGGATGAGCGACCCGTCGGTACTTTTTATTACCGACGACAAAGGCTCGACAGTCGTTTTTCTGTTGGATCGTCATTGGTAATGACTAAGTACCGACGATTTCCTCTATCAGTTCATGATTACTTTTTGTAGTGTTTAAAATTTATGTTTTCCTTTTAGATTAATTATTTTTTATTCAATAAATTTTATTAATGAAATATACAAAATTAAAATATTACTGAGGATGATACGTAAAGGTAATACTGGATTGTAAAATGAACGGAATGTAGAGCATGTACCAATGAATTAAGATTACAATTAATTAAGATTATTAATAAAGAAAGATCTATGGATTTATGAAAATCAATTTGCATGGTGGCTGCATGTATATTTCATTAATTCTTCAATCAAAAGTTGGGATTGAAGGAGACATCATTTCTAACGTGTTCACCACTGATTCCTTTTCATTTTAACTTTAAGAGTCACAGCAGCCAAAGTGCATTTCTTCAAAGATACCACTTTATTCCCTTTTGACTCCATCGAATTCATGATAAAGCCCCGCTCCCCCCTCCCCCCCATGCACACGCCACCCCAAATCCCCCCCCTCCCCCCCTTCAAATCCGATTCATCCTATATAAGGTTTTTATATAACGTAGAAAGTCTTAGAAAATATATGCGGTAGGTAATTGTTGTCTGATAAAAATGAGAACTCATGAGGTAGTTGAAGTGAGCTCCAGCCCTGTTATTCAAGAACTGGCGCCGGTGACCAGAAGTACTCCCCCAATGACCCCTAAAAGCCCTTTTGTTGCTAGTATAATGACACCCTTAGCCAGCCCTATGAAGAAGGCAATAGAGAGCATGCAAGGTTGCTTGGAAGAATTAGGTCATTTCACCAAGCTTGACCCTCAAGAGGCTTGGCTTCCCATTACTGAGTCTAGAAATGGAAATGCCTACTATGCAGCATTTCATACTTTAAGTTCTGGAATTGGAGTTCAAGCTCTTGTTCTTCCCCTTTCTTTCACCGTTCTTGGATGGTAAGTCAATTTGATCGTGTGATCAAGCCTCAACTAATTTTTGCTTATGTTTGAATAAATTTTGTCTTAATAACTTGATGATAGAAATATTACTACCGAATTAAAATATAACAGTTTTAATCCATAGTGTTACGAGTTTGTATCATGACAAACAATTAATTACATTAACAAGTAGTATAACAAACTAAAAAGCACTAAATATAATCATTGTTAGTTTATTTCTCGATAAATATAGTTTATTATTAGTCACGACAAACTGTTTATTGCATTCATAAATAGTATTGTTTGTGTTACATGTTTGTTTCATGACAAACAGTTTTTTATATTGACAAATAGTATAACAAACTAAAAAGTACTATCAAATATAATAATTATTAATTTATTTCTTGATAAATATAGTTTATCGTTAGTAATTGTTAGGTTATATTCAAGTAAATATTAGCCTGATGTTATAAATTTGTGTCGCAATATGTTTAGTTTATAAATAGTGTAATAAAGTATAAAAGACAAAAGCTAACAATAATCAAGAACCCAATAGTAGTACATTAATGATTATAAGGCTTTATAATTTATCTTAATTTAATTTCCATGTATTTCTGAATTAACATTCTTATTACATGGATATTCATGAAGGATGTGGGGAATTATATGCCTGTCAGTGGCTTTTGCGTGGCAATTATACACGCTATGGTTGTTGATCCAACTCCATGAATCCGGTTCCGGGGCACGATACAGCAGATACCTCCGGCTCTCAATGGCTGCTTTCGGTAAGCATTTCGAGCCTAGAAAAAGCACGGCAGGATAGAGAATGGGATTATTCTCGATTGTTAAGAGTTTTCTTTTTTTAAATAAATAAATAAACAAATAAATAACTGCTAAAAGAAGTTTCTTCTGGAAAATTTATTCTAAAATTTTTCATGTGATATTTTTATTAGTGAAGTTTAAAAAAACCTCCGAGGTTTGGGATTCAGTCGTGTAGGGTCTGGATATACCCGTACTCGTATGACATTTTTCTAATTTTTTTCCTCTTAAACAAAAATATAAAAAAAAAATCTCATAAAATCTAACCTTAAAAAATCATGCCTCTGTTATTCGCTTTTGAAACAAACAATCACTAGTATAAAATTTTGAATGAGAAAAACAAGTCCACAAGAAACATCTAATGAAGAAAACAATAATACTGATATCTCAAAGAAGAAGAAATCTTGAAGAAAATTTCTCTTCTCTGAACAATGAAGAAAAATTTGTCTTCTCTTCTCTGAACTACAAAAATAAACTACTCAATATTATAAATGTATAAATTATGTATTAATAAAAATATAAAAATAATATAATATATATAAATATATATTATTTTTTTATAACGGATATACGGGTATATGGATCTGATATCATCGTATTTTACCTAGACCTATTTAATAAAATGTATATGGGTATAGGTATGGGTACAGGTCCGTGGGTATAAAATTTTAAACTTACCCGCTATATATGGATATTAACCTACGCGAGTAGAAGTAAGACCTGCCCCATTTGTAGCCTTCCTTGAGTGACTTGACCTAACTCATTGTTCCATTTATGTAGCTCGACCCTTTCAAAAAAAAAAGATAGAACACGGAAGAGAAGAAGGAGAGATATGAATGTGAGGTGTAAATAAAGGTTATTTTAATGGTAAATCTCAACAGAGAAATGAAGTGGACAAAAGAGCTTGTCGTCTGTAAAGAAGAAGTGGAGAAGGAAGAAGAGGGAAAAAAGAAAAGAAAAAATATAATTTTATATATTCGATTGGATCATTGGTTCAACCAATTGAATCAATTGACCAATTAATCAATAGTTTGACTAATTCAATTGTCCGCTTTTTTCAATGTTTCATTAAAACTCTCTAACTCCAAAATTTTTTTGGATTTAAAAGTATTTTTATTTTTAAAGGAATTGATAATAAAAACAGTCTAAAAAAAAGTTTTTATTTTCTATTTTTAGATAAAAGCAGATGTAATAACAAATGGACCAGTACATATTAAAAAAATAATTTATGTCTCCAAATAAACTGAAAACAAGTTATTTTAAACCATCCACAATAAACAATATATTCTTTTCCTATAGTAGTGAGTGAGTATGCTTTTGTGATGGTGTTTGTTTGTTTTTTTCCAGGGGAAAAACTGGGTAAAGTTTTGGCTTTATTTCCCACAATGTATCTATCAGGTGGGACATGTGTGACACTGATAATGATAGGAGGAAGCACCATGAAGATTTTTTACCAAATAGTTTGTGACAGCAAAAACACATTGACCACATTAGAATGGTACATTGTTTTCACAGTATCGGCAACAATTCTAGCTCAGCTTCCAAACTTGAATTCCATTGCTGGAGTTTCTCTTATTGGTGCAATCACTGCTGTTTCTTATTCTACTCTTATATGGCTTGTCTCTGTCGTCCATCAAAGGCCTAAGCACGTTTCTTACTATCCAATTTTCGCCAAATCCCAAATTGGTAGAATTTGCAACGTCCTAAATGCTCTTGGCATCATTGCTTTTGCTTTTAGAGGCCACAATCTAGTCTTAGAAATCCAGGTTCGTCCACTACATTTTCATTTGTATCCATATTTACAAAATACTATAGTGTTTATGAAATAATAAATACTCGGAAAAAGTAAAAAAGGAATTCAAAACTAGCTCAAAAATCATACAAAATTTTTAATATATATTCTAATGCATTCTTTGCTTTCACTTTTTTTTTTTTAGTAATTTTTCCTTTAAATTTATCTTAAATAATTTAGAGTTTATAATTTATTTTATAAGATTTATTAATAAGACCACTATTAAAGGAGTGTTGTAAAGAAAAATTTATTAGAAGATATATCATAATATCTTGACTACTCAAAACATTAAGTTTGGAATCCCTCTTAATTAGATACCGAATCTGTCTTGTAATTTGGACAATTGAGTTTCCAAATCAAGTTTCATCTAAAATTAAGTTACTTGATTCTATAAAAGTTAATAGGGTGTTTTAGGAATTTTACTTTCAATATTTAGAAACAAGTGAAGCTGTTCAGATTTTTAAAATTTATAAGTGGATTCCAAGAGCTTTTGATATTATTTTAAAACAAAGATTTGATTTATATACTTAATTGTCAAAAAATCAAGAGAAACGGTACCCAATTTACTTTAGCCGGGTAGATTTTTTTTTTAAACAGAGTTTTAATGATTTCTCCCAAATCGATGAGGCCTTCCATCAACTGAATTTTAAGGTTGTGATATTTGTGTGGGTTGCACTTGCAGGGTACAATGCCATCTACTCCCAAACACCCTTCGCGGCTGCCAATGTGGAGAGGTGTCAAGTTTTCATATCTCATAATTTCCTTGTGTTTATTTCCTTTGGCAATAGGAGGGTACCGGGCTTATGGAGATCTGGTAATTCAAATCTAGCTACTTCACTCATTCGTTCATATTCTCTTTTAACATCTTCCGTCAAAGAAAATGATACAGAAAATATTACAAATCATTCTAATAACGTACACTAATGATGACTCCCTTTTTCATTGCCAGATTCCTAAAAATGGAGGGATTCTAAGTGCATTACAACAATACCATAAAAACGACACGGCAAAAGCAATCCTGGGATTAGCAAGTCTCTTTGTGGTACTCAACAGTCTAACCTCGTTCCAGATATATGCAATGCCAGTATTCGACAATCTTGAATTAAAATACACCAGTAACAACAACAAACCCTGTCCCTGGTGGCTTAGAGTTTTGATTCGAATGTTCTTCGGGTGCCTGGCCTTCTTCATATCGGTAGCCCTTCCGTTCTTGCCAAGTTTAGCTGGGTTAATTGGAGGGATTGCATTACCAGTGACCTTTGCATATCCTTGTTTGATGTGGATAATGATTCACAAACAAAAAAGATATACCATATTATGGTACCTTAATTTGTCACTTGGGATCCTAGGAATTATTCTTAGTATTCTACTAGTCTTTGGAGCTATATGGAACATAGTTACACAGGGTATTGAAGTCCATTTCTTCAAACCCGAATAACATGTTGATCTTAGCATAAATTGCACATAATCTATTAAATAATATATATTAGTAGATGTATTAAATGATTCGAAATTTGCATGAAATATGCTCCTGACCGCTCAGCTGAGGCAGGCTACAGGACATGTTTATAACTTTTTTTTCTTATCTCGGTATCGAGAGACATCGACTAATTTGGAAAATATTGAAGAGTACAAGGCCCTCAAACAAAAGCACAAGACTAGCATGCAGGCTCTCTCTAAGTGACTCGAACTCAAGACCTCCTTAATAACTTCTTGAAAACCTTAAACATAGTCATTTGTCATCCATTGAACTATACAATCTCAAACCTGTAAGAATAGAATAATTGATCGTCTGATGGGAATTAAGAAATATTTTCAGAACCAGCTAGCCTCAAGTTCAATTACATAAGCCAAGGAGCCAAGAAAACTAATTATAAGAAGAAACAGACCAAAAATCAGAGGCCAAGAATTCTCAATTTACACATTTAAGTTGACATTCTGGGAGAAAAGTTGCCATCACTCCTACATCGATAAAGGAAGAAGCATTCTTCGCTTCTTTTTTCGTGCCAGTCTTACTTGCTTTGTAATTTTCATGCATAAAAGCAGTAGCAGTGTAACACATACTAGTATAAAAGCAAGCCTCAAATGTCTAAAATACAAGGAAACAGCTGAGAAAACCAGAAATGCTAAAATGACAAGCTCCCAGATTACGAAGACTGCAACATCCACCCTACATCAAGTTAACGAAGAAAATGGAGGTAACAGTCAGGGGATATAACAGAGCATAAAGATATGAAAATTTGACAACTTACAAACAAACAAAGGGCAAAAAAAACCAAAATGCAGGATAGTTTGTCCTTATCCAAATTCATGCTCGGAACTTTTAACTTTCATAAGAATTTATCAACAAGGATCTTATTTCATAACAAATGCCTCCCAAACAAATGAATAAGTAGCATATATAACAACTAGTAAGAATGTTTGTCTGATTAGAGTGTCCAATCTGATCAATTCATCTACGAGTCAACACCAACTCCAGTCCAGCCCTTCTTAAGTAGAAAAGGATTTGGTAAGGAGGTCAATTTAATAAAAGCAGCATACCAGAACTCAACCAGTCAAATTTCAATTTACGCTTTTCATAATACTTCACAATAGGGCATCATTTTTATTCTATCCATCTCCTATCTTAAAATAGTACAGAGCTGATAAAAAAAAGGCAATTTTTTTATTGCTCATCAGTATAGTCTCCTTTCACATACAAGCGACTTTAATTGGATATCTCAGATAAAAGAGGAAAAAGGAAAAGGCTACAAAACCTCTGTAACAGATTCCTTCAAAACCGAAAATTGACCTACAATTTTTTTATAAGAATATTAACTACCAAAACTTTTCTTTTCTTTTTTTAATGCAAAGACCAATACCTACATGTTTCTAGGTCTGTCAACTCAGACCCCATTCATATGAACCCTGATGCGGAACAGAAAAGGGTCCATGATCCGGAAAAGTTCTAATTCGAGCAATTACTTTACCGTTTAGCTTTACTCTTAAAAAATCCTAGTTTAATTAAATTTGGAGTCTTTTACCATTTTTTTTGTTTTTGGAGAAACCTTAGGATTTAGGATATTTAAGCTGATCATAGAATTTCTTCCTTTAGCGAGTTAAATTAGTTAAAGATTGCATTATTGTAATTTCTAAATTCTAGTTTGCTAGGTTTCCTAGTTATGGTAGGATTAGAGTCTCGAAAGTGTCTTTTCCTATTTGGTTTAAGATTTGGTTTTTGAGTCTATAAATACATAAACTACAGAAATTCTCTATAAATCTGGTTGTGTGAAATCAAGATTTGACGTGCGACACCTTACCGGTCCCAGGTGTGATGCCTAGGGCTAAGGGGTTTATTTTTTCCTATTCTTCTTGTATTTTCCTTGTTTCAGCATTAATTTCAGACTGTTTCCCTCTCTAGAGCTATCATATTTTGTTCTTTTCTTGTGAACAGATTTTCTAAAATTTTGTCTTGCATTACTTTGGTATAATAGCTATGTCCTGGTCTTAATAAATAAAAAAGGATCTTTAGAAGTTACATATTCAGTTTTCTTTTCTGCAGTCCCACGAATCCCAATCCAATGACAACTAGAAGTGGGAAAAACAACCAACTTACAGACAGGAAATGTGATGAGCTGCTCTATCTATCCATGGAAAAGGTGGATGTTTGGGAAGCCAAAATCAATGAATTAATGGCTGTAAAAGCTGGAGTTAATGGTGATTCAACTAGTAGAGTTACTAAAGATAATGGAAAACAAGTTGCAGAAGCGGAAGGCTCTAAATTTTCAGGTCCATAGCAGGCTGAAAATATTGAAGACGACTCTTTCAAACCCATGGTGAGGGCATGGGGCACTCTTCTAGGTATGGTAATAACATTCTTGAGGCTGGAAGGTACAAGAATACTGAAGTTCAACATGCCACAGACAATAGTACGAAAAAGGTACGCATTAATGTTCAAAATTTTGATGGTAAGATTGATCCACGAGCTTCTACCTATTAGCTTGCTACTTTAGAAAGATTCTTTGACCGGTATAACATGTCTGATAAGAGAAAAGATAAATATACGGTTATGAAACTCATTGGATAAGCACAAATATGGTGAGCTGGTAAAGAATATGATCGACAGTTGGCTGGAAATTACTGGGTTACATGAGAAGAGAAGTTGGAACTTAAGAGAAAGTATTTACCCCAATATTGTCAGCAGGATCTCTATGACGAACTTACTACTCTAAGGCGAGTAAATATGACTGTCATTGAGTACATGAATAAGTTTGAAGAGCTGAAATTTATTGCAGAGAAGCTGAGGATTCCCAACAGACCTTGTCTCGATTTAAACAAGGATTGAGGCCTAAAATACGGAACCAGATGTTAGCCCACCAAATTAACACTATCGATGATGCATTCCAGCTGGCATATATGATAGAAAGAAGCCAAAAACAGCCAGCTAAGAGGTTTCCTTCTCAAGTCGGGAAGGCCACAAATACCAGAAAATTTACTGCCAACACTAGAGCCACTAACTCTACAGCATCAGCAGCCAACAAAAGGCTCAATAATGGCAGAAATAGAAGTCAGATGGCTGAAGTAAAAGACAAGATGCAAATTTTGAGTGCTTTAAATTGTGCACTTAGGGGACCTTATGCTTGGGAGTGTCAAAAAAGAAAAAATCCGCATATTGGTGTGGAGCCTAATGAAGAACGAAAAGCTTAGGGGGGTAAAGAATAGAGCGTCTTGATGATGATGATCTTGAAGAGGTAGAAGAAGACACAAAGTTCCTACCAGTCGTTCAACGTATTCTAGTGCACCTAAGCACCAAGAGCCAAGAGGATTGGAGAAGAACATCTATTTTTCAGACTTTAGTTTGTTGTGGGAATGTAACTCGAAAGCTCATTATTTATGGAGGTTATGGTTGAAAAACTGAATCTACTCACACAGCAATAGCATTCCGGTGAGTAAATGCTGTTTGGTAACTTTTACCCACGATGCCTATAACGACTCTGGATGTGAAACATGATGGGAAGGAAAACACGCACTCCTTCAATTTTAACAAGAAGCAGATTGTTCTAAGGCCAAGTGCAGAAGCTATGAACAAGTATCGAGTAAAAAGGCCTATCAAGGACAAAGAACTAGAGCTGAATGTAAAAACAATATAATTAAAAGACCCCGAACTTAATTAAACTAGGATTTTTAAGAGTAAAACTAAGCTGTAAAGTAATTGCCTTTGACTTAGAACTTTTCTTGGAACCTTTTCTGTTCCAAAAACATTCTCCTTTGGTTGAAAAGAACTCGTCCTCAAAATTTTGAAGAATGGTAAGCCGAATCATAGAGATAAAGTCCTTTAGTGAGTTTAATTAGTTAAAGATTGCAGAATTTTTTATTTCTAAATTCTAGTTTGATTAGTTTTCCTAGTTATGGTAGGATTAGTCTTTAAATTGTCTTTTCCTAGTTAGTTTAGGATTTGATTTTTGAGTCTATAAATAGAGGAGTTCTCTACTCTATTATGTATGCTATACCAATTCAATTAATAGCCACAAAAATTCTCTCTAAATCTGGTGTATGACGAAATCAAGCCAAAGGTGCGACACCTTACCAGACACAGGCAACACACTTAGGGTTAGTTCTCTTAGTCAGCTAATGGATTCATCTTTGCATATTCTTCCTATGTTTTCCTTACTTTCAGCATTAATTTCAAAGTGTTTTTCCACTCTAAAGCTATCTCATTTTGTTCTTTCCTCGCAAGCAGATATTTTCTGGAATTTAGTCGTGCGTTAAACCCCCCATGAGTTTCCACCAGAATCAATAAAGAGTTTCCTTTTTAACCATTTGCTAGTGCTATGCCACTTCCCCATCTAATACCCTGAACCAAACTTGGAGAAACCACAGGCTCTACTTGAATTTATACTATGAATTCTTTTTTCGTTTAGGTCTCTCACCTCTCACAAACAATTATCTTCCACTAACCTAAGAAAAAACACATTTTTCAAACAAAATCCAATCCAAATAGAGCCTAAATCCCCTCAATAGCCACAGATAGAGCAGCAGGACACCACATAGCATATGTGACTTATAAAGCCCAACATAAACCAACTCCAAATAAAAGTGGGGAGTACATGCATCTATACAGAATTAGCATGCAAGGATTGTTAAGATATGGAAGTGTAAGAGATACTCTATCTCAAACACATCACTTCCATCAATACAAACATACATGAGCAAAACAGGATAAAGCCCAAAATTATATTAAATTAGACCAGTGAACAAGGTTGACCCTCTGGGTTCTACATATGACGACACATCTTTCAAATCTTCTCTTATTTAATAATGGAATAAAATTACAATCACCAACCATTGATCTATTGATCTTTAACGACACCAGCGTACATGTACTAAGAAAAGATAAACTACTTGGAAACCAAATTTTTCCTTCTCAATTCCTCTTGCAATACAACAATGTATTTTCATCAGCAAAGTGCAAGTGAGTGTGACTTTTTATGTAAAATACTTCCATCAAAATTGAAAATGCCTCGTATTAGCATCAATTTTAGACAGAAGGAAATAGTTTGGCACAAGGAACACCAAGAAGAAACGCTCCACAAAGATCCGAGGAAAAAGCTTTGTATATGATGAACATGGAAATGTTAAGCTTACAATTGACATATTATTCCAACCAAAAAACCAACCAAAAAAAAGCTTTGCTTGGTTTTACAGAAGGCATACATGAGAAAGTTTGATCATCCTTCGCTATTAGTATTACGAAAAGTTGGAAGCACAATGATACACTTAAGATCAATTTCCACATCATTCCCATTTCTGTACAGAAATGTCCTGATGAAACATTAAACTACTATTGATCAAGAAAGAAACAAACTAAAAGGTGAAGATCTTATCTAAATTCAAAAAGATTAATACTTTTACATATATTGATAAGTACTGCTTATTAATTTCTCATGCCATA
The DNA here is from genome assembly GCA_028651295.1 of Catharanthus roseus. Taxonomy (NCBI): domain Eukaryota; kingdom Viridiplantae; phylum Streptophyta; class Magnoliopsida; order Gentianales; family Apocynaceae; genus Catharanthus; species Catharanthus roseus. The sequence goes on along the minus strand of JAPQWS010000142.1, from coordinate 973,051 downwards.
AAGAGCATAAAACTAAGGACCGAACCCAGAAGGTAATCTCCGTGCATAAACTGTTCGGACATCTATGGCTATGACCCCAGAGCAAAATCTACTTATATTATAGAGCTTCCAGAACAAACTTTCTTGGATCAAATTCAATCCAGTTAAAATATTTATTTCCCGATTCAAAGCCATATCTAAATAACCCAGTAAAATGCTTAAATCGCTCTAAATTTAAGAATCCCACATTCCCCAAAAAAAATAGTAAACATTTCCAAGCTCCTCCAACCAAAAACCATTTGATCTATTTTAACAAAAGGACCTGCAAATTCAATCTATTTGATCTATTTTATTCCAGCTCAAATTCAACCCTTATAATGCAAGCATCACATCATCAAAGAAATAAATTTTCACCCAAAAAAACATAAATTCTGAAAAGGCAAGCAGAACCCAAAACAAAAATTATAATCTTTATACGATTAAAACATACGAATACCTGGAAGAAGAGAGATTAGCACTAGAAGTGGAAGAAAAGAAAGAAACGGAAGCCCAATCGTGTTTGGATCGAATCTGGTACTCTCTAAGCTGCTCCGCTAGATTCGATCTCGTTATCATGGCTACCTCCGCTACCCCCTTACCCCACCTCAATCTCCCTTCCCCCTTCTCTTCTCTGAAACTATACCCTCAATTCTTCCGTCGGAGATTTTCCACGCCTGAGATGTCAGAGCTCATTTCATTTCGCTCGACAATTTCGCAAGAGCCGACGGACGAAAGGAAATGGCGAGAAAATATGACAAACATCCACTTTACATTGGCTTTTTCAATTTTTTTTTGAAAAAAAAAAGTATTTTTATTTCCTTTGGTGAGCGGCAATTTTCTCTTTTTTTGTCTATCTCTCTCCGTCGCCCAAACACAAACCACCCCCCCCCCCACCCCAACCCAACAACACCCCCCCATCACTCTCTCTCTCTCTCTCTCTCTCTCTCTCTCTGGGTATTTGAAACTTGGGTTTAAATTTAGGTTTCAATGTAGAGCATTGGGCCTTTAAAGTAGAATGCCATCATTAGAAACACGAGGCTAAGGTTCTGATTGGCCCATTCATAGTATCATGCTAGAAATTTTGGAAACCCAGTATGTACTTTCCATCATCTTATCTTCTCTATGGGACTGGGCTGGAAAACGGAAAACGTACGGCAAAGGTAACAGAGCCATCAATGCTAGCACATCCATTTGGACTTCTTTTTTTAAATAAAAAAAAATATTGCTTTCTTTGTGCTTCACTAAGTTGTACCCTTGTAAACCATCTTTTTTCTGGCCAAGTGTTTTAGAAGGACAAAATCTTCTATAAGTTGGTTTGCGATACCGAATTGGTAATGCCTTTTCCACTACCATTAGGTATTCCAAGTAGATTCTCTTAATAGCTTTACTCCATCTTCCTTTTTCCCTTATTTAACGGAAAAAAAAAGAAGATGACTCATTGGCTTCAATTAATGTTATTGGAAATAAGACAGAGGCAGTATCTTTTTCTTAGAAGTTATTATTCATATTTCCTCAATCCTTCTTAGCCAAGGACAAGCTATTTTTGGAACTTTAGACTGATATGGATTTTATTAAGCACGTCACATCAGTATAAGGGCCATCGAACACACACAAGAAACTAGACTTTAGAATTATATTCATCAGCTTTCTGTGCAACCCAAAATCAGAGTCTTCCTATGAAAAGTAATTAGAATATGCTTACCCATTTCTATAAGAAAGCCAAATAGTTCTATATGGAATCCCACATGGAAAGTCTACAAGTCTCCTGAGAACTTATACTCTCATATAAATAGGTAACGTCACTTATTAGATGAGAGTTTTGGTACCACACACTTTATATACTGTCTCTATGACATCAACACTTATTATGATAAGTAACCTTGTTGTATTTCCTTTCCAGTTTATTATCATTTAACTATTGTACTGGCCTAAGCATCAGAGCAAGAACGGGTGTTTAGCCCCCACCTCTCTTGACTTTTTGTGTTTATATCTCAGGTTCAAGACCCCTGATTGCAAGGACTTATCAAAAAGCAATGTTAAATATTCATCCAATGGGGAAGAATCTCATGAGGAGGGGGCTATATGATGGTACTAATTGAATACATTATAGGTTTCAGTTTGAAGATGGTAGATATGTTCTTTCTTACTGTGCCTTTGCAATAAGAGTTTTGGGACACTTGCCACTCGGAATGAAATGGACTTGAATTCAACTTTAAGATTCCAAGATCTCATGCATTCAATCTCCCTTCAATACAAGAAAAAAGAAGTGGCTATTTTTGTAACTTGTGCCTGGCTAATTTGGTTGGCTAGGAACAAACTCCACCATGAAGGTACCTCGATGATGAAAGCATGACCATTCTTTAGGCTCCACGAATTTTCTACTTCTTCGACTGTAGTGTTCCCTTGATAGGAAAAATCAAGACCTTTACTCCAAAAGGTTGTAGAAATTGAGCTCTCAAAGCTTATTCATATAAAGCATTAGCGAGGAACCAAAATTCTTGATCATCCTCTTGCAAATTTGAACCTCATGTCTTGAAAGATAACAAGACTTAAGGAAGGCAATAAGAATCTACAACAAATTCCAAACAATAACTTAGGAAAGTTAAAGAGAGCCTAGACCTATTTGAGAGGAGAGTTTGAGGGAACATTCAAGAAGCTTTGGACATAAACAATCAAAGACACAAGAAGAGATAAACAATCACAAGGTGTTCCATTCCTTGAATAACTTTCCTACAAAGAGAAAGAAGAACCCTAAGCATTTGTTCAAAGAGATAGCAAAAAGCTCAAAACTGTAATTTTCTTCAAGGTTCAAAAACTAAATAAGGTTTAGCCCATTAAGAGGTATGAATCCACGTTAAGACCTAAACCAACTAATTTCAAGTTAAATGTGGCTAAAAACCAATTATTACATCATTTAAGAGTCAAAATAACAAGTTAAAATGAAAGAAATCAATTAAAAACTGAGAAAAATCAAAATAAGGCATTTTGGCCCACCAAGGCCAGCCACAAAAATGTCCAAACCGGCAACATACATGGAGTTTTATAAGGCAAATGTTGTCCAGAGAAAGTCTGATACGGACTGGTAAGATATCTGGTGTAGGTTCGTTGTTTTGACCCTACACCCAGAAGAATATGCACTTTTGGTCTTTCATAAAAGTTGTATCTATGCCTCTTAGCTTTTCAAGGAAACAAAAATTACCTCAGTTTTATATTTATAAAACAAGTTATGATAGTTCTACAAAATAGTATGGATAGGATAGGAAGTTAGAAATACTGAATTTGCACAACTCTTTGTTTGGCTGTTTTGGATGAACTTTACCAATTTGGAAACCTCATGAAATCCTCTACAAATATTATGAAGGACTTCTTTATTGAATATTTTAAGTAACCTAAAAATACATGTAAACAAAACCTGTCTTTTCGACCTATCGATTTTCTTCCATGAATTGTATTGCTCAACTTTCAAGTTATACTTTCCCCACTTTTGTGCATTATTTTAAACTCCTTTAAGCTTTGGGAATTCTTCATAACATGGAAAATTGGTGCCGTTCATGTTTCTTCAATTCTTCCCTCATGGAATGTCTTCAAAATCTTAATCTTCATGATATCGGTATTCTTTGCAAGAAGTTGAAGACTCCTGAGAATGCCCTTGTACATGCCTAGCCATGGCCTTATCATCCCTCCCATTTTTTCCCCTCATACTTGGAAGCCACTAGACCCTGTGATTCTAAGAGTCAATATTGATATAGCTTTCTTTGAAGAAAAGATTGACATTGCATAATTGTATGGAACTATGTGGGAGTTCCCCTATTAGCTAAATGCATCCGCTGTTTTTCTGTGGATCATGGTTAACTATTGAGTATCATTGAAGGATATGTAGCTAGCTCCTCTCTTGCTAGAGGGATAATTATTGAGAGTGATTCACTTTTAGCGGTTAAAAGTCTTTCTTCGCATGGTGAAGATTACTCAAAGATAGGATGTTTATCTTTTAATTTCCTTTAGTATTATTGATGTATCTTCCATTACATTCTCACATGCATATAGGACGAGCAACTACTTGGTCCATCTCCCATCTAGGGTTGCTTTAGCCTCCCACTTCTGTACAGGAATGGATTAAAAACATTCCTCCTGATGTAACTCATGCTATTTTATTATATTTTAATAATATGTAACTCCCTTTTTTTGAAAATAACTGTTTAAATTGAACCCTTCTCACAAATAATTTAATATTTATTCTTAAAGAAAAATATCTTGAAATCCAACCCCATCCAAATAATTTAAAATTCTCAAATGAAACATCTTTTGAAATGATTATTCAAAGAATTAATTGAACACTTTTATAAAAAAATAATTCAAAATAACTTTTTCTATAGAGAAAATTATCATAAATGTTCATAAACTATTTACACTTTTCTTGAATTACCTATAAATCTATTACTTTATATATTAGAATACATGTAATCTCCTCCCTTAAATCATTTCAACCCTCTATACCCATTTTCTAGATATTTTTGTTTTTTTAATTAGTTTGAAAGATTATGATTGGATATTTAAGATAAAGAGAAATTAGCTATAAATACCATGAAACATTTTACGTTTTTCTCTTTATACTCTAAATGTTTTATTTTAGCTCTTTATGCCCTCAATATAAAATACTAGTTATTTATACCCTCAAACATTTTTCGATATGTATATTGTTATAATTATAGTGAAGGACGGAGGAATCCAGTGATGGTGAGCACGCTCCACTCATCTGCATACTAAAAAATGTCAATTGTTGACTTTGTTTTAGTGTGCACATGAGTGGGTCGTGCTCACCACCATCTAATTCTGTCGCATTTACTATAATTATAATAATATGCATCTCGAAAAATGTTTGAAGGCATTAAAAACTAAAATAAAACATCAATTTTACCTTTTTTTTTAGTGTGCCTGTGAGTTGGACGTGCTCACCATCGTCAGATTCCGTCATCCTTCACCATAATTATAACAATAAATAAATAAAAAATGTTTGAGGAAAAAAATATTTGAGGGTATAAAGAGCTCAAATAAAACACTAAGGATATAAAGAGAAAAAATATAAAATATTTTAGGATATTTATAGTTAATTTCTCAAAGATTAAGTTAACTAACTTTATACAAATTCAAATTTAGCATATTACCTTATCACCTAAACTCTCCACTAAACACATTCTCATTTAAACTCCTTTACTTATGTCAGTTATTTATATTTCTTCTACGTCAGAGATCAGTTCTTTTCCATCATAATAATTCATGTTCATGCTCTCTTAATCGCCTTTTTCATCAATCTGAAATACCTCTCTCACTTTATTTATGCTCTTAAAAGTTCAGCATACAAGGGTATCCATTACATGTATTTCTCTTTTAAAAAAAGTAAGAGAGATGAAAAAAAACAATGGATGTCTGTTTTCTTTTTTTAAACTATTTGCCAGAAGCCAAAGCTAGCCTTTCATTAGAACCAGTGTCGCTCAACCAGGTAATTTTCTTCGTCCAATTTACCGCCACATTTCTTTCATTGATTGGTTATTTTGGTATATTTTTGTGATATCTCACTCATGTTTTTTTAATTACTTTCGTCGTAGTTCAATTTTTATTTATTTTAACTCTTTGAAAGAAGCCAAAGCTAGCCTTTGCAGATGTACTAGTATTGCTAGGACAGGTAACTTTTTTCATCCTATATTTTGCCCTATTTCTTTGATTGATTGGGTATTTTGGTCTTTTTCGTAACTTACTCACCCATCAATTTCAGTTGTGTTTTTCGATAACAGGAAGGGGATCGATAAACCCAACTCGAAAATCTATATGTATAGCGCGAAAAAATTCATTATTTTTCCTCCTCTTCCCTCCTCTTTCTCTCTCTACACACTTTCTCTCTTACTTCTTCTACTCTAAAACTGTAATCTTTAACATTGAACTTGTATTAGAGGTAGATATGGATCATTCTAAAGATTTTGTGGAAGAAAACGATTTTAAGGTAAGAAAAGTTGAATTATTTTTTTCGGCATGAGTACACATTCACCCAGATCGGCAAAATGAAGCGAAGAGTTTCGCTCATTGAAGCGAAAGTTTTCAGGAACTTTCCCCCAGATGGGAAAAATAATTCGGTTCATTTCACTGGTCTAGGAAGAAATTAAGTGAAGATGTTTTTTTTATTTATTTTTTTGTATTAGTATATTAAATTTTTTTTTATTACACTGTTTTTACAATTTTATTTTTAACATGAAATGTGTTCATATTTTAATTATTTCGTACTATATTGTAACACAACGACGTAGATCCAAATACATTTGAAGAATTTTTGGAACCGAAAAAATACATGGATCACAGACATTTATTTGCAACTGATCGAATCTTTAATTCAAAAGTAGGGTTGGTGAACTGGCAAAAGAAATAGCTATAAAAATGAACACGTATTTGATTGTCACTCAGTATTTGAGTTCAAGAACATCCGACCGCCGACCGTACGTTACATTGGGTTGTGAGCATGGAGGTGCAAATAAACCGAGAACGAAGCTTAGAGTTAACGATGAAGAAGAAGATGTGAAAAGGCGGGGTCCTTACGGGACTAAAAAGTCTGGATGTCCCTTCAAATTAAGCAAATGGCCATGTGTGAAATTGGCAATTATTCGTATATGATGGGAGGCACAACCATGCAATAGGTTTATATAATCACGGTCACACTCAGGTTGCAAAATAATGGAGGAGCAGTTGATACAGACCGAGTAATTTAGAAAGAGTCATGTGCCACCACGTAATATCTTATGATTTTTCCAAGAACAAAATGTGGGTTATACCGTCAGGTACTTCGTATTACTTTTAATGCCTCCTAGTTATAATTTAAATTTAAATTTGGTGGTTTAATAATATGGCTTTCATGATTTTTGTAGTGCCCAAAAAATATACAACGTGTTGCAAAGATTAAGAAAAATAGCATGTAGGGACAAAACACGGTTGAAGAAGTTCTTTGCCTAAGTGCTCAACGGGGTTACACGGGTCTTCTATAGGAATTGCGAGGATAACAACGTACTTAGTGACATTATTGTTGCTCACCCGACATCAATTCAAATGATGAGAATGTGGTCATATGTACTTATAATAGATACAATGTATAAAACGAACAAGTAAGTTGTCTCTATTTTTCATAGAGTGTAGATTTGGGTGGGTATTATTTGAAAATTGATTGTTTAAGTGATATTAATGTTATTAATAAGGTTAGGTCTTGATTGTCTAAAAATGTTATATGTCCTCTATGTTTTTTAAAAAGGTAAAATATACCACTGTTGGAAGTCGTAGGGATGAATCCGACCAGTAAGAATTTCACCATGGCCACTGCTTTTATGCGAAATGAGCAAGCTATGACTTATAGATAGATTCTTCAAAAGATTAAGCATTTATACTTTTCAAATGTTATGCCAATAGAGAATGAACAAGATGTTAATGCTCATGAGCGGAAGGTAATAATTACAGATAGGGAAAGCGGTTTAATGCCTATGATCGACGAGGTGTTTAGTACAACACACCATATGCTATGTAGAAGGCACATCGATCATAAATTATTGGCCAAATTAACAGAGTTAATAAAATATGAAGAGGTGGCATCATGGTATATAAATGGCTTATGGAAGAAATTGTTGAATGAAATCGATGAGCAGAAATACTTAAGGAAATTGGATGTTCTGAAGATGAAGTTGCAGAAGAGGCCGGACTTCTTACATTATTTGTTCACCACTTGGTTGAATCCCTTCCTTCATAATTTCGTGAGATGTTGGAAAAACAGAGTAATGCATTTTGGGGTAGAGACCACCAACCGTCCTGAAAGTGAACATTCAGTCCTGAAGCTATGGCTTTCAACATGCCATGGTAATTTGGACACTTTGTTCCTCAATATTGACTCACTCATTCAAAGTCAAATAGCTGACATTAAGAACTCATTGGAGAATTCTAGGACTAAAGAAAAGTTTAATGCGAAGAGTAATCTGATATTGATGAATGTAAGTAATAAAATCAGTCACTTGGCCTTGAAGAAGATATGGGTTGAGATAATGAGAGCTGCAGAGATAATGGATGATCCCAAAAATAAGTGCAGCCACTATATGAGGACATCACACGGCCTTCCCTGTTCTTGCAAGTTGATTACACGATTCGACCACATGCTCCCTATCCAGTTGGTTGATATTGAGGCTTTTTGGAGGACACTAGAAATTGGTAGTTTTCATACTTCATCCCAAGAGAAGGACATGGATATGGATTCTGAAATGCATTTTCTCACCAATCTCTTGCATCAGATAGTACAGGACCCATATCCAAAGTTAGAGAGATGCATCGTCTTGTGAAAGGGGTTTTAAATTCGGTTTTGCCTGAAGATCCGGGTATGCCATTGACATCCCCTCCTGAGGTATGCATCACAAACAGGCGAAAGAAGGCGAACTCAACAAAAAGAGACAAATCGTATTGGGAGGACGTATCAATTGTTCATAGAAATATACAAAAGTCAAGCGTTTTGGTTCAGGTTCTGGCTCTGGATCCAGGTTGGGTTCGGGTTCGGGTTCTGGTTCAGGTTCCCGTGAGAGAGGGAGACTGCCACAAGCACCTAGAGATACGAGTAGGGGTAGAGGGCGTAGCTGTGGACGAAGTAGTTTATCTTCTGTTATAGATCCCATACATGTTCCACATTCTCTTATACCGATGCTTTCCTACTTTCATTTATCATTTTATTGAGAATTGGAAGAACGTGATCGGTGATGGAAATTGCAGTTATCGGGTTGTGGCAAATTTTTTGTTTGGGGATGAGCATTAATGGCCGAAGGTACGTAGACGAATGCCTTTTGAATTGGAACATACGACGAACATGTATATTTCACTCGTCGGATCAGCGAAACGTGTTTATGAGTTTTTACAGAGGACATAGTGGTAGAATAGACCTGCACCCTTAGATCATTGGTTGGAAACACCGGATTCGCTTTATGTTATAGCAAATAAATTCAATCTCTATGTGATATTAATTGCACGGGTTGGTTTTACGACTGTGTTGCCTTTGTATTCGTATTCGGATCGTCGAGGAGGCACATTGGTTATTGGTCTCCTGGCAGAATAACAGCATTTTATCCAAGTAAGTGTAAATTAATATAGGGTTTAGTAGTGTTCTTGGAATAATACCCGTTTGTCTAATTTTTATGATACTAGTTAACAATTAATTAATTGTCTTATGCAGCTACAAATGCATGACGGATGCTTAATATCCCTTTACACGTGCAATTGGTTTATCACCATAGTCATCGAGTTAGTAGTTGGGCAGATGCATATTATGATAAGATTGCAGATTGGAACGCGAGGGCTGCAAATTGGAACGCGAATGTTTGCTAGGAATAATTCATCAGGAGATCCCACTTATGTATAACATGTAATTATAACCATAAACCATAAATAGTTGTTCCAATGTTATTCGGACACAGAAACCGGACGACCAATTCTTAAAACCGGACGTTCAATTTTAAAAATCGGTCGCCCGTTTTCATAGTCCGAATGTCTTTGTATTTCCATCCTTCTCAATTGCCAGTATTTCATAATTCAAAGTGTTATCGGTCGACCGATTATTAAAATCAGATGTCCAATTTTAAACATTGGTCGTCCGTTTTCATAATCCGAATATCTCGGGTTTGAATTCTTTTCAATCGCCTCACTATTTCATAATTCAAAATGTTATCAGTCGATCAATTTTTAAAATTGGACGTCCGATTTTAAAAATCGGTCGTCTGTTTTCATAGTCTGAATATCTCGGGTTTGAATTCTTTTCAATCGCCTCTATATTTTTTTTCTTTCGAAGTGATTTCGGTCATCCATTTTTTGTTTTAGGACATCCGATTTTAAGATGCAAGACCTTTTTAAGACATATGACGTTCGATTTCTTTTTATACGGCCTGTCATCTTGTTTTTTTGAACGTTCATCGTTGATTAATGTAGAATAGTTGCAAATCTCACAAAAGTGAACATAAAAACAAGTACCCTATACTAGTAAAACCCTAAACCAGCAACCATAAGCATACAAATGCCAAAAGTAACATACTCCACATCGCTGATACAAAAAACAACAATCTAAGAGCGAGGTTGATAATACTTCTTAAGCATGTCGGATATCCTTCCGATCTTCGTATCTAATTCAACATCGTCACGGTCAACCTCATGAAAAATCATGTCTAGGAGAACTTCCTTGGAAAGGAGAGTTGTACTCGGCAATTGAACACTGCATGGGAACCTTTCAAGATACTGTATCCTTGCATGAGTACGGGGGAGATACCAAGCTATGTAATCGTCTATGTAACAAGATGGTAGTACAGCAGGGACACTTGTCCATGTCTCCGTCAGCAGATGTGAAGGTGCCTGTAGCCACAATGCCTCGATAAACACATTCTTCACTCGGTACTGCTTGTTGTTTGATGGCCTGCGGTGCTCCAGAGGGCGAATAGGATGAGCTGGAATGCATTGAACCCACCCAAACTGTCTGACAACCCTATTGAGAGTATACGGCTCAACACAGTCGAAGTATGCAAGCATCCCATGCTATTTAGAAACCCAAACATCCTCTATCTCCTCGGGCCTATACAAAGTCCACATGATCTTGTTGGCAGTCATTGTGTCTAAAAGAATTTGGATGTCGACTAATTTGTGTTCCGTTTTGTGGCCCAACATTGCAAACCTCTGTATATATGGCTTGCATAACTTTGCTCCCGGTCTCACCGCTGGGTCAAACATAGGAAAGTACAGGTATATTTATGTGATACCCCCAACCCTGCCACTAGGTTAACTACGGCTGAGTAGGGCATCTGCGTGCCTCTAGGTACTAAACTATAAGTCCCAAAGTAAAACACAACCCTGGAATAACACTTACAGGTATATACACAAAGTACGCAGCAGAAAACTTAAGTAAACTAGATACTACTAGTGTGCTCAAAACACAAGATTTAAGAAAGCTTCTCATGATCATTTTAATATAAAAGCAAAAGTATCTTACATCCTCAAAACCTCACGACAAAATAAAAAGAAGAACTTTACAACCGGCTCGAGTCTAAGAAACAAAACATGAATACATGTTCTTCCAGGGAAACCATTAGGCAAAACTCCATGCCTAAAACTTTAGCGACTTACCATGCCTGTCTATCCTAAGTTAATCTGAGGAGAAAACATGATATGGAAAATAAGAGCACGAATGCTAAGTGAGTCCACGTGTGTGTGCACCTTCATGATTTCTTTAAACGATGATGTTGCAATTTCGCGTAAACAATTCATGCAATGTTATAAGAAAACATTTTCTTTTATTATTTTGACAAAACTGATGCTTGAACCTATATGAGGGTTTCGAGCGCATTTGGGAAGTCTGAGCGAATCAAGACACATCAGTGCAGCCTCTATAAACGAATTTAAAAAAACATGCATTGCCACAATCAGGATCCACGGACAAGGTCCGGATCCCAAAATGAGGTCACCAGAACCAAGTTTTGGCATCTCGTAGTCAATACCAGCCAAACACCATACGAGCGCTCGATTCCATAACAACCGCTCTCCCATATCACTGGCCAGACCAGGCTACAGATTCCTAGAGTACCTACTAGGACTGCCCTGAGACCAACCTTAGTTTCAAGCCCCTCCTGGCTCTCCCCAAGGCAGCCATCCTACTGCAGAGCATGATGCGATTTCCACGTAAATACCGATTGGGCCACGCCTTCCAGGTACTATGCCATCTTCAAGTGGATCTAGCCTCATAGTCAAAAACCAGTCCACGTCATCGGAAGAGGCCCTAGTATGGGGGACTAGCCATGTACAGTGCAATCCGCTAACGTGTCCGTCACTTGATTTTCATCAAACTTTAACCCCGGTCAGAATGAGGTTTTCATATGTATTTACAAACTGAAAGGCCATTTGCCCGGCCGTTGAAACATATTCAAGTCATAAACCTTACAGAGTAGCAAAAAATCCTCATCCACCAGTCACCACATGCTTATGCAAATTTCACAATTATGACAATGCCAGATCTATATTTATGCATGTCAAAACATGTAACTTTTTAAGCTAGAACATTTTCCAACATATAAACATTTCAAGAAAAAAAATCTGTGTACAACGAAATTCTTTTTCACCACAATAATAGTCTGTTTTAAAAGGAGAACACCTATATGGAGAACCATTCCTATGCATTTTCTAAGGAACATGTCACACATTGTGGAGAACATCTCCAAAAACATGCTGAGTTATATCGTTCCAAGAGCAGCAAATATTTTGTGACAGGTTCGAAAAACATATTTATACGTCTCGTGATATTTTAACTACCATAATAAAATAAAGTTTGTGGACTCACCTGGATGCAGATCTGGTGCTAAGATCCTACAAAATAATAATACGAAAATACTTAATACCCGGGTACCGATCAAATAGTCCTATTCCCTAAATAATATCGAAATGCCATGAAATGAACTTAGGATGTATATATATACACTTATATAACGATATATACTTATAATAATTTTTTAAAAAGATCTAAAATCCTATACCCTTAAAAAGTATACTTTTTCAAGAAACCATAATTAGCTATATACTAAAACCGATTTTAAAAAAATATTTAAATCCTAAAAAAACACAAGCTCACACTATGTATTTATAAGCTTATACTATATATTTATAAGTTTATACTATATATCTATATGTATAATATAACTAACAAATAATAGATAAAAGAAAGCCACTAACCTTGATATACTATGGCTCCTCTCTTGTTGCCAAACAAATCAAAAGAAAAAAAACATGCTATATATAGTGAATTGAGGCAGTTAAGGGGGAAGGAAAAGAAAAAAGAGAAGGGAGAAATTGTGAGGTGGTTAAGGGGGAAAGAAAAGAAACAAGAAAAGGGAGAAATTGGTGGGGTGACAGGTGTGCCGTGAGGTGGCAGTAATTCTTCATGATTAAGTTTTTTTTTTTTTTTTTTTGAAATTATCAAGTGTTTAAATTTCTAAAATACACATACTAGGTATAAAAAAAATCCATTTAGAGGCATTTATAAACTTTAATATAATAAAATTTTATTTTTATTCTTGAGTATCCCCAAAATATCACTAAGTGTCAAAAACACTATATCCCACCAATATAGATCCAAACTCTATTGTCATAACATCCATAATTTTAAAGTCATGCTGGGTACTTACAGGGTAGGGAGTTACAATCTGTGCCTAAATAAAAAAAAAATTTTTAAAAACATAATTCATATGATGTTAAACAATAAACGATAATAACTAGTTACATTAAACGACAACATAATTGCTGTGATTAAACAAAATGCAGACTGTGAATGATATTACCTCTAGCAGTGACCAACACTCAGGCAACTTCTTCGCATCAACCCGCGAGGCCTGCCCTAAATTTCAGTACAAGCACACCAGTGTCGCAACACCCTATACAAATCCACCACTAGACCGAACGTCCTTTACCAGAGGCCACAACTTTGTGGGGACAATGTTACCACTCTTATCAGTAAAGAGTGAACTGCCAAGTAAATACTGGACGTAGCAAGTGGCTCTCTGCTCCATGGAAAGTTGACTATCGGGCTCCTCTGCAACTTGTGCTAACTCTTGACCATTTATACTACCTCCGGAGTAGGTAATTCGCAAATCTCTATGAATAACTGCAATCAGTTGCTCTCGAGAATAATGTAGATCAACAACGTTACCATAAGCAGTTTTGCCCAAAATCAACTCCATATCATGCAAGGTAACTGTCATCTCTCCCCAAAGCATGTGGAAACTGTTGGTGTCTGACTGCCACCTCTCTACAAAAACAAATAATAACGCAGAATTTCGATGCTGGAACATGGAAGACCTCAAATGTGCTAGTCCCGTCTCTTGTGCGAACTCTGCAACTGCAGGATCAATAGGAGACCAACACGTCAATGACAAAGCAGGACCGCGACTTTAATATGCCTCTCTCCTGCACATAAAAAAAATTAAATTAACACAAATATTAAATCAATGAATACTAAACATTTATTATCAGAAATAAAAGATTCAAGGGACATTAAATTTAACTGTCCACGCTATATACTACCATCAATATGCCTACTGTATAAAGGAATAAGGACTGGATCCATTGGATCTCCATTAGCTGCTCATATCTGCTCCAAATTGTCATTCTTTACTTTCTTCCTTTGTGTAGGCTTTATTGGAGGACGCGACATCTCGGGTCTTTTTTGTCGAGATCTAGAATTCTTACTCATCACTAACATGAAACTGTCAGTCAACCCTTTCCCCTTCTCCGGAGTAGGCCTACCACCGGAGATGATGCAGGAGCCTCAAGAACAGGCTTGTCCTCATCACCGTGACTATCGCCATCATCACCATCATCTTCAGGCTGAACATCATCGTCCTCACCGTCGATACAGAGAGAACCAACCATGTCAGGCTTCTCAGACCGGGTCCTGCCACCATTCCCTAATGTACCAAAATCCCTACTCAATCTAGCATCAGATGAGAGATTGCCATAATTAGTGGCTCCATTTTCAACACCGCTGTAAAATGAATCCAGCGGTACGAAAGACACAAGGTGCTCGAAGAACTGGGCACTTAATTGCAACCCCGGACCACTGACATCATTTAATGGCACCTGAGTTTTAACCATACAATGTGGCCAATCCTGGCTGGGCATACGAGGCAGTGTAGGAACATGAGCATATAGATCATATGATGTAGGTGGTGGCTGAGAAGATCCATAAGGGCATAGGGTATGGGCGTGTACGGACCATGTGATGGAAAGAGGAGGACGTGTCCTAAACAATATAGTAGGTGGCCGGGTGGAAGACCTTGGTGCACCAGAATCATAATATATACCCAGTCTAAATGATGCAGGAGTCGACAGTATATCAGAAGTACTGTGGCATCCCCTCACATCACGGGATGACGCAGTGACTACATGACCTTCAACTCGATCGGTCCTTTCTGTCACAGGACCTAAATCATCATCACCCCTGCGTGCTCCAGGCCCAACCATCTAAACAAATTACCAAACATTTTCATCAATCACATTACTTCATATTTTTCTAATTCATGTCTTATATTATTTAAATCTTTTTACACTGCACAAGTAATGCATTTGTCTTATCTTTTTATTATTTAGTTAATGCCATACATTAAGCTTAATATCATAGAGTTTTATTTATTATCCCCTTTAAGCACTTCTTACTTTTTTACTAACTAATGTCAACCCTAAACATATAAAATCATTCAAAATATAACATGAAAAATACTAACAAATACCAATTTAAAGTCATATTATTCATATAAACCGTACATAAACTCTAAATAAACAAAAGTAAACACCATGTCAAATAAACATGCACCCTAAGTTATGTAAATTCTAAATTAAATAACATAATATAAACAAATAAATATAAACGTAATCATAATTTTAAAAAAATAACATAATCATTAATTATAATAACATAATCATAAACACATCTAAACAAAATTAAATGAACAAACACTCGATTCACCCATTCCGGTGAATCGGTTCAGCAAATTTCGCCCAGAAATGGTGTCAACAACGACCTCCATTGCCGAACCGAGCGATAGACAATTACACCACAACGCCGGACCCAACGATAGACCAATACTCCACATCGCCGGATTGAGCGAATAAAAAAGGCACAATTCGCTGGTCCGGACGATTCGAGGTATTTCTAGCAGGTTTTAAAGCATCCAAAAACAGTCATTTTTTATAATCCAACGGACATTTTCAAATTTTACACCAGTAAAATTGTAAATAAATGAGTATAGATCGAAATGTAAACTTTTTTTTCAAATTAGTCGGATCTTCCAAAAGCTTAAGTTGAAATTTGAGGTTTTAGAGAGAGATTAGAGGATTTGATGAAGTTGGAGAAATTTTATATTCAAAAATAAAATTTTTTGAATTTTTTCACGCTATAAATATAGATTCTCGAGTTGAATTTATTAACCCCCTAACAAGAAAAGTACGTTCCAAGTCTTACTTTGCTTGCCCTTGATGGTTGGACATGGATAAAGGACGTTCGAGAAAAAAAAAAAGAAAAAGACCCACGGAAATTTTTAAAAATTACTCT
This sequence comes from Catharanthus roseus, assembly GCA_028651295.1. Lineage (NCBI taxonomy): Eukaryota > Viridiplantae > Streptophyta > Magnoliopsida > Gentianales > Apocynaceae > Catharanthus > Catharanthus roseus. Next base: position 956,901 of record JAPQWS010000142.1, on the reverse strand, counting down.
CATTTCTCTTTCTATCAACTTTCTCTCTCCACTCTCTTTATTATTCAATGATTTTAAACCAAGATTTGTGCAACTCTAATCTTAAAAAAAAAATCTTAATATAACATTTTATAATCGTTTATTTATAATTTAATTGGTTTAAAAACAAAAAAAGGCACCAAATCAAAAAAATAATACCTACACCCCATCAAGAGTAGGTCTTAGGAGACATGCGCCCAACCAGACACAAGTACTACCTCATTTGCCCAAATCCCAGCTTCAAGTATGTAATGTTCTTCGTGTAATATTTTTTCCATGCAAAATCAACCAAAACATGCAAAAATTTTTTGTAAAAAAAAATTATTCATTTTAGGTTGTTATATTAATTATTTTCGCGCCCAACCCAACTTTTGTCTAATTTTTTTATTTTTTTTAAATTCATTAATATTATGTATGTTGTTATATTAATTATTTTTAATATATTTTATATACCATTTTGTTAATTTTTTCTTAATTTTATATTATAATGTGAGTTATTATATGTGTATATATTAACATTTAATTTGTTGCATATATATATATTAGTGTTTAATTTCTTTAGTTCATAATTAATTGTTTAATTTTTGTTAGCCCTAAGGGCATTAATACTTATGATTTTGATTATGATTAACATATGCTCATGTGAGTATTTTAGCTAACCCTTCATAGAACAAAAGAAGCACCTGTGAAGTCTCAAAGTCTACAAGCAAAAGATCTTGTTAATGAGGGCAAAATGGAGAAGAAGAGACCAAGTCATTCCAAGATCAAATCATTTTAGACATTGAAGACATTGAAGGCATTGTCTATGTTAGAGTGGAATTAGGTACTCCCTTGTAAAACTTCCTAGTCTTACTCTTTGATTATTGATCATATATGAAGCTCCTTTTACGATCTTTTCAAATATAAACTTTTGTTAAAATCTAAGTATTCTTGACTGAAGTTGTGATGCATTTGGAAGGTTTTTCTTCTCTTTAAAATGATTGTCAAGAATACATGTTTTTGAAACAATGAAGAAAGTTTTTGTCTTAAAAAGAAACTTAGCTGAAGAAACAAAAATTCGGTCATCCGGTTTTAGAACCGGTCGTCCGATTTTTGCTAAATCAAAAATTCGGCAGTCCGTTTTTTCAGTTGAACAAGTCCGAATATTTCTGTCCAAAAATTCGGTCATCCGGTTTTTAGAACCGGTCGTCCAATTTTTCTCAATCAAAAAATCAGCAGTCCATTTTCTAGTTGGACAAGTCCGAAACTTTCTGTTCAAAGAACCGGTCGTCCGATTTCAGGAACCGGCCGTTCGATTTTCATAGATACTGTAAAAAATTATTACCGTTACACAGTGCAACGGTCACTTTTTTTAAGAAAGTATAAATAGACCTTTTGATCAGCCATATAGAGACAAGCTTGGTGAAATATTCTTTGAGAACATTTTAGAACATTTAAAGAGCTTTAAAAGTACATTCTTTAAAATATCTTCATCTCATAAAAACAAATAGAAAATTCTTCTTAGAGCTTCATTGTTGATCTTCATCAAAGAAGAAGTAAAGAGGAGCTTGTAGAAGTATTCCATTGAGTTGTATCTTCCTCTCCTCAAGTTCATTTGGTAACATTGTTCCTTACTCTTCTTATTATTTTATTGTGATCAAAGGTTTGTGGAAAACCCTTTGAGTGATCCTTTGATAAATTTGTTGTATTGTTGTGTTGTGTAAACTTTGAGGTTTTAGTGTAAAACCCTTGAAGGGTGATCCTCATTGTGTTGTTGTGTAACCAACTTTGAAGATAGTAGATTTGTGAAATCCTTGGGTTGAGTGTCAAGGTAGTGGATGTAGCTCTTTGAGAGAGTGAACCACTATAAATTGTTGTGCATGTTCTTTAAAGTTTAATTCTATGCTCATTTCTTGATTGCCAAAACTATAAGATTTTGTTTGGTGTGGATTCTTATCAAAAAGAGTTTTAGAATTCTTTCACAAACAAATTGGAGGTTTATCTTTCTAATCACACAAAAGATTTTTTTTTTAAATTAGCCAAAAACCTTATTCACCCCCTCTAAGGTTTTTCAATTTTAATTATATAATTCATATTATGTTTAGATGCATAACTATAATCATATTTAAAAAAAAAAAACTAACATAATAGTATAAGATATATTAAAAATAAGATAAAATCACCCCCATGTCCCTGACTTATTTCTACTTTATCGTCGTGCCTTAAATATTTTTATTAGCCTTTTTTGCGATTATAAAATTTACGTACCACTGTTCATTGCCCAAGAGGAGCAAAATCCAAAAAATAATAGCTGCTTGAGGTCACGTGCAATGTACTAATTGACCGTTACATGAGCAAAATAGTCTATCCATCCAACTCACATGTTTTGAGTAAAAAAATAAATACTAAAAACTTTAGGGTCAAAACGAAATTACCCTCTTTAACTCTCTCCCCCTCCAACTATTTCTACCGTTTCTTTCCACCCCCCACAACCCCTTCTTCCCCTTTCTTCTCTTTCCTTTTTCCCTCCTCCTTCCTCTTTCTTTTCTCCTTCACCAATCACCTCAGCCCACGCTACCGCCACCGTCGTAGAAGTACCGCCACAGATCTAATGGAAAATGAAGACGCCGATAGCAATTCCTCCACAATCTGGTCAAGTTCTTCAATAGTATAAATAAGAAACCCATCTGATTTTTCCCAAGTGGGAAGACATTTTGTTGTAAAATTGAAAAAGGATCTGTTATGAAATCCGGCAACCAAACAGTAATAATAACCTATTTACTATTACAATGCCCCTGTTTACTATTACAGATTTCAAAAGGAAGAAGCAAAACAGAAAGACGAAATCCTAATCTATTACAAGTCAGATTTCTTCGTCTTCAACGTCTCCCAGAACACGATCGGAGAATAGTAAAGAACAGAAACACTGTTAGCAGTAAATAACAGAAAGAAAGATTCGATCTTTACCTCGAGACCCTTCAGGTCTCGGTTAGAGCGCCAACAGTCGGAGTTGAACGAGCTCTGCGAGTTCGGCCTCAGCGTGCGCGACGAAGGACGCCTCCGGAGTGTTCTTCCGGTGAAGAACAGCGTGAATCCCTCAGCTAACCGGTGGCCTCAAGAAACGACTCTCAGTCTCTCTCTCAACAAAAGCCCTTTTCCTCTAACCCGCAGCCACACACACGGTAACCCAAAAGGTCAACCGGCACAAACCAGCGGAGGAGAGTCCCGAAGGGTCGAACACCAAAGACTGTTCGAAGGAAGAGAGAGGTAGACAGAAGGTCAGAGAGCAAGAGGAGGCAGCGGCGGCTCAAGCAACAAATGAGAGAATTAGGGCAGGCTGAGGAGAAAAGAAAGTATAAATAGCCAAGTCACCTAGGCGGGTCGGGTTGAAGTCGGCCCGCCCGGCATCAAAGGCCTGCCAGCCCAACTTCCACTCTTGATAAGGCCCACCTGGTTGTATTCATCATTGGGATAAAAGAAAATGGGCTAAAAGGAGAAATGAAAATAATGTGAAGGTAGCCCAATAGGCCAACAAACTCCACCTTGATCCTATTTTCATTTACTTTTCAACCAATAATGACTCAAAGGAGTCAGCCTTCATCTATATGAAGGAGGTCCCCGCACAAAGAAAACTTATCAGTTGTCACAATTTTAGTACCAAAATCTGCAGGATTATCTTTAGTGCTAATTTTCTAAATATTGACTAAACCACTTGAAACCTTTTCCCTTATGAAGTGATACTTAACATCTATGTGTTTAGTTCTTTCATGATAAACAGGATTTTTACACAAGTGAAGACAACACAGCTTTAGAATTTAAAACATGCAATTCAGATAGTAAGCCTTGAAGCTAAATGGCTTCCTTAATTGCCTCAGTGGCAGCATTGTATTCAGCCTCCGTAGTCGACAACGCGACTACAGGCTGCAACTGTGATTTCCACGATATGCAATTGCCTGCTAAAGTAAAGAAATAAGAAGAGGTAGATTTCCTACCATCCTTATCACCTGCAAAGTCAGAATCCACATATCCAACCAGTTCGAAATTATCAGACCAATTATGATAAAGAAGACCCCTATCAATAGTCCCATTAATATAACACAACAACCACTTAAGAGCTGCCCAATGATCCCTACCCGAGTTAGACATGAATCGGCTAAGAAGGCTTATGGGAAAAGCAATATCAGGTTGGGTAGATATCATAGAATACATGACGGATCCTATAGCCATTCTATAAGGTATGTGGGCCATGTCATTCTTTACTCTATCAGTTTTGGGGCAAGTTTTCTCGGAAAGCTTGAAATGGCTCGCAAGTGGTGTACAAACTGGTTTACATAAATGCATTGAAAATTTGGATCTATCAGCTCTATCCCTACTAATGTTCATCCCAAGGATTCTAGACGCAGAACCTAAGTCCTTCATATCAAATTCAGACTTCAGCTAGGATTTCAAGCGAGTAATCTTATCTCTATGCTTACAAGCAATTAGCATATCATCCACATAGAGCAAAAGATAAATAGCAGTTTCAACATTATCACCACAAAAATATAAACAGCTATCATAATGCTTTTAACAAAACTAGCTTTAAGCATAAAAGAGTCAAAGCGTTTATACCATTGCCTAGGTGATTGTTTAAGTCCGTACAAGGACCTTTTCAACAAACATGCCATGTTTTCCTTACCCTTTTCCTCAAAACCTGGTGGTTGACGCATGTAAATAGTCTCTTCAAGTTCCCCATGCAAAAAAACAGTTTTCACATCAAGTTGTTCAAGATCAAGATCATAAAAGGCAACAATTGCGAGCATTACCCTAATTGTTTTATATTTAACAACGGGAGAAATATTTCATTAAAATCGATACCCTCAACTTGAGAAAAATCTTTTGCAACCAGCCTAGCCTTGAACCTTGGGGGTTCATTGGCAGATTCTGGCTCTTTGATTTTAAAAATCTATTTGCAATGAATTAATTTTTGCTTTGTGGGTTTTTGAACAAGAATCCAGGTTTTGTTTTTATGAAGTGAGGATATTTCCTCTTCCATAACATGCAACCACAAAGAACGGTTAGGACTCTTTAACACATCTGAAAACACAGAGGCTCTTTTTCTTCCATATATGATGCAGCAGCAAAGGCATATGAGACGATGTAAGAATAGCCATACCTAGCGGGTTTTCTCGTCTCTCTCCTAACCCTATCTCTAGGCAGCTGGTAGTCTCTTAGAGCTTGGGATTGTGCCTCGGGATGATCCTCATCATCCTCATCTGAATTTTCAGATTCGGGCGTGCTGGTTTCTGGCTGCTGACTGGTCGGTATATCCGACTCTTCACTGGTTTCGGGTTGATCGTGGGGTTGTGAAGGTTCGGAGGTGTCCTCCACCTCCACGGGAATATTCCTATCTACAGGAATATCACTAGGGCTATCAGGATTGGTTTTAGCCTTTAGGCAAGGCATGTCAAGTTCATTGAAGACCACATCCCTACTCACAATAACCCTCACCCCCGGCTCACCTTTGAGCCAAACTTTGTACCCCTTCACCCCACTAGGGTAGCCTAAAAACACTCCCTTCTTTGACCTAGGGTCTAACTTACCCTCTTTTTGATGTGCAAATGCAGCACATCCAAACACTCTAAGGTTTGACATGTTTGGTGGTTCTCCGGACCACAACTCTAAGCGAGTTTTGAAGTTTATGGCTGTTGAGGGTGATCTATTAAGAGGTAGACAGCTGTACTTACAGCTTCTCTCCAAAAAGGTTTTTGGATTTCTGAAGACACCATAAGGCACCTAACTTTATCCATTATCGTACGGTTCATCCTTTCAGCAACTCCATTTTACTGAGGATTGTGCCTACAATCCTATGGTGTAGAATGCCATGCAATGCACATAAATCAGCAAACCTTTTATTACAGAATTCAAGGCCATTATCTGTCCTAATTGTTTTTAGTTTATTTCCAGATTGATTTTCGACAAGGCGTTTCCATTCAGAAAACTTTTCAAAAGTTTGATCTTTTGATTTTAACAGAAATACCCATACATGCCTAGAAAAATAATCAACAACAGATAAGAAATAAACATTCCCACCATAAGTTGGGACCTTTTCAGGCCCCCATAAATCACAGTGCACATAATCAAGGACAGAAGTGGACTTGTGTGTGCCAACTCAAAAACTAGTTTTATGCTGTTTTCCAAGAACACAGTGGTCACAAAAATCCAAAGATTCGATTTTGTCACCACCCAAAGGATTTTGTTTGTGAAGGCAATATAGTCCTTTTTCACTGAAGTGGCCAATTCGACAGTGCCACAACAGAGTCTTTTCAGGAACAGTTTTGGAAACCAATGCAGATGCTTCGCAAATAGTTTTTCCAATTAAATGGTAAAGACCATCCTTTTTAAAACCTTTGAGCATGACCAGTGCTCCTTTGCAAACTTTCATAATGCCATTTTCAGATTTGTAAGAAAAACCATTTGTGTCAAAAACACCAAGGGAGATTAGATTCCGACGGAGGTCGGGGCACATATCTCACCTCAGTTAATTTTCTAGTCACACCATCATGCATTTTAATAAAAACATTTCCAATTCCTTTTATTTCACAAACATGATTATTACCCATGAAAACTTTTCCATGCTCAAAGGGTTCAAAATATGAAAACCAATGCTTGTTTGGTGTCATATGAAAAGTGCATCCTGAATCAAGGATCCAGTGTTCAGAAACAGGAGAAAGGGAAGAGGATACACACAAAACTTCAGAATACATTGAATTACCATCTGATTCAAAATCGTGAGTTTTGTCATTTTTATCACTCCCTTACCTTGTTTACGTTGTTTTTCCTCTTTGATCCTTTTAAAACACTTATTTTTCATATGACCTTCCTTGCCACAGTAAAAACACTTCACTTTCTTATCTCGTGATTTCGACCTCCCTTTACTTTTAGAACGGTGACTAAAAGATTCTCTCCGGTCAACCCCCCCTCTCACGTAAAGGTTCTCTCCGTTAGATTTGTTTTCTTTTCTCAAATCAAAGTCTTTTGATTTTAAAGCGTTTTTCACATCAGCAAGAGTCAAGTCATCTCTACCATACTTAATAGCAGACTTAACATCATTGAAAGATTTAGGCAAGGAATTCAGTAAAATCACAGCAACGTTTTCATCAGAAATCTTTTCACCGACGTTTTGTAATTCCAAAACTATTTTGTTTAAATCTTCGATGTTTTCTGAAAGAGATTTCGACCCGCTCATTTTGAAATCAAAAAGCTATTCTTTTAAATAAATCTTATTAGATAAAGATTTTTCCAAATACAGTTTTTCAAGTTTTGTCCATATCTCAAAAGCATTATCTTTTTCGTCTATTTCTCGTAAAACGTTATCGGTTAAATGCAAGGTGAGGCAACTGTGCGCATCACCAAGTTTTTCAGAAAGCACTTCGCCCTTCCAAGATTCCGGATACTTTTCAGGGCTACAAATTGCGGGGGCGATTTTATTTTGGACTAAAACTGCTTTCATTTTTCTACGCCACATTACAAAATCAGATTTGCCATCAAACTTGTCAGTTTCAATCTTTTGAACAGACATGATTAAATGGCAAATAGGAGTAATCGATGGCTAAACAAATGGAAGATTTGAAAAGGAAGTTTTGTCACACAAATAAAAATGCCCGGATTTTGCTTTAACGAAAAACGGCACAATACAGTTCGTGAAACGAAGTAGTGTTTTTATGACAAAAAACAGCACGGATGTACACTAGATTTAACCAAGACAGAAACAGCGAAAAAGCTAAAACAATCACACAGTACAGAATCAATCACAAGTATTACAGTGTTTGTAACAGGTAATGAAAAAAACTCCAAGATACAGATACTGGGAGTCTCTTGGACTCCAGCCAAGCTTGGGTTTTAGATTTTAGAAAAAATACCAGAAAACAAAACACAATCGAAACTGAAGTACTGCAGTTATACTAATGAACAGGACAGTAAACCCAGAAATTAACACAGCAGATTCAGAAACAGCAGGTATAACCACAATGAAGCAGGTCTACGAAATCGTCAACAGTGAACAGAAACAGATGCAGAAAACCCAAGAGCAGTTTAACAGAAAAGCAGTAACAATATTAAGATCTAACAGTTATACGCAGCAGATCTAACAGTTATACCAGAACAGAAACAGAAACAGAGAAACGAAATGAGGAAGGTTAAGAGTCTTCCCTTTACCGGATCCCGCGTGGATCTGAAATCGAGTGGTAGCCGAACGGTTGCTCCGTCAACCGTGGCTCTGATACCACTGTTATGAAATCCGGCAACCAAACAGTAATAATAACCTATTTACTATTACAATGCCCCTGTTTACTATTACAGATTCCGAAAGGAAGAAGCAAAACAGAAAGATGAAATCCTAATCTATTACAAGTCAGATTTCTTCGTCTTCAACGTCTCCCAGAACACGATCGGAGAATAGTAAAGAACAGAAACACTATTAGCAGTAAATAACAGAAAGAAAGATTCGATCTTTACCTCGAGACCCTTTAGGTCTCGGTTAGAGCGCCAGCAGCGGGAGCCAAACGAGCTCTGCGAGTTCGGCCTCAGCGTGCGTGACGAAGGACGCCTCCAGAGTGTTCTTCCGGTGAAGAACAACGTGAATCCCTCAGCTAACCGGTGGCCTCAAGAAACGGCTCTCAGTCTCTCTCTCAGCAAAAGCCCCTTTCCTCTAACCCGCAGCCACACACACGATAACCCAAAAGTTCAACCGACACAGACCAGCAGAGGAGAGTCCCAAAGGGTTGAACACCAAAGACTGTTCGAAGGAAGAGAGAGGAAGACAGAAGGTCAGAGAGCAAGAGGAGGCAGCGGCGGCTCAAGCAGCAAATGAGAGAATTAGGGCAGGTTGAGGAGAAAAGAAAGTATAAATAGCCAAGTCACCTGGGCGGGTCGGGTTGAACCCGGCCCGCCCGGCATCAAAGGCCTGCCAGCCCAACTTCCACTCTTGATGAGGCCCACCTGGTTGTATTCATCATTGGGAAAGAAAATGGGCTAAGAGGAGAAATGAAAATAATGTGAAGGTAGCCTAATAGGCCAACAGGATCTGAACCATCTGCTTTAACAAAGTTAGGGAAAGTTGACTTACATGAAATTTCCTGCTTCGAGAAAATCTGACAAAATGACTTCCCCTTTTCACTGTTTCTGTAAGGCAAATTCAACCACATAGAGTAAAACAAGCTAAACCCAAATATACCAACTCCACTAGAAATAACATGTAAAACTACAAATTCATGAGCAACATCAGCTGACCAACCGAAGAAAAAATCACCAATAACACAAAGTGGCTTCTCACCTCTGTTTTTCTCAACAAAATCAGCAAGAATTTCTGAAAAGAAGTTCAAAACAAGAAGAGACATCTAGAAGGGGCAATATTCCAGTAAAAACCACCATTGATGTCAACAAAAAGCTCCCAAATTGATCCCAAGAACACTGTGAAGCAGAAAGTAGCACCGTGGGGAACAGTCACCGAAGATGGTGTAACGTCGCCGGACGGAACTTGGAGTCTTTAAGGAATTAAAGATTTTTTCCTCGAACTTATGCATCTCTTGATTATTTATAATTTCTTGAATGAATTATCCTACAAATTAAAAAAAAAGAAAAAAAGGGAAAAGGGGAAAGAGAACAAGAAGAAGAGTGAGGGGAAGGTGAAAGGAGCCGTCGGTAGGGGAGGAAGTCGCCCGTGGAAGAGGGGGGAAGGGAACACTACCAGAAAGAAAACTTTTTATTGGTAATTATACCAACCAGTCAGTCAAAAATTAAGTAAAAATTAATTAAATAAAATTATGGATCAATAAAATTATGGACCAAATCTGATCAAATTGGTGGGTGATTCATTTGAACAAGTTATTTCGATCAGTAATTAGACGGTAAATGATTTAAATTTTTTTTTATTTTTTTCTATTAAAAAACGAATTAGAATCCCCCAAATTTACAAATTAGCTCTGCCTTAACCGCTCTCCTTCCCCTACTTCCTCCCGCGACGATTGAAACCACCATCCCCTCCCCATCTCCCTCTGACCGGCAGCCACCCTACCTCTGCGTCTGACGTATTCCAGCATCCACGGAAGAAGAGGCCATCACAGGTACTCGCCTCTCTCTCTCTCTCTCTCTTTCTCTCTCTCTCTCTCTCTCCTCTTTCTAATTAATTTTTTGTTTGCTATATTTACTTAAATGTAGTGATAAATATGAAATATGATTTTTTTCATAATATTGTTTGAGGGTTATTGTTTTTGTTATTGTTTGAAGGTTATAAACAAAATGTTGGGTTAACAACAACTAATGTGGTTGGGCGGTGGAAATTGTGAGATTGCATGCACATATTTTCTTAGAGTTTTGTTCTACATTTTAGGCAGTTTTTTATGGGAGTAAATATGTTGTTCATTCAGTTGCTGCTCTGCCTATTTTAGTTTCCACTGCTCTTGTGGTTTATATTTCAACTGTTGTTTATGCTTTTCTGCATTGAGTTAAGCTTGAAATTAGTACTTTTTGCTTCAGTATTTTCTATCTCATGTATATTTGTAGAATGATGTGGTATTCTTAAGCTTTGAGGCTATTCATTTTCTATGAAGAAATCTGGAAATCTCTGTTCGATTGGAGAAAATTTTGAATTTCTTGTCCATCTAAACTTGTTATTAAAAATATAGTACAAAAGTTAGTTACTTATTTTGTTCAAGTTTAAATCTTTAATGTCAAATGTTAGCTTTACAATGGTTGAGCATATTTTACTACAAAAAAGAGCCTATTACCGACGATAAGTCCCGTCGGTCATCCGTGGGTACCACTTTATTACTGCTCGTCATTTTTGGGTAACACTTTATTACTAACGGTATTCTGATAAAAAACTGTCCGTCAGGGCAACGGCATTCCGTCAGTAGATGTAGTTTTCAATGACATTTCCGACGGTACTTTAGTTTTCCAACGATTTGTCAGCAACCGAGGCTATGGGTGTAAATGAATCGAATCGATTGTGAGCCGCTTGCGAGCCGTCCGGTCAAAACTCAATTCGAGATTGATGTTGACAGAACTCGAGCCGACTCGTTAAGCAATCGAGCCGAGCTCGAACTGCCGCAAGCTTGGCACGTTAGCTTATCGAGCTCACCAATGGCTCACTGCCTCTCTCCTCTCGTTGCCAATTCGAGTTTCTCTTTCCTTTTCAAGCTTCATCAGGAGAGCAGTAGGTAGAAAAGAGAGGAAGAAAAAAAGGTAAAAGCTTCATCTTCTTTTGGACTTTTTCACTTGATTCTTTAAATTGTTCTGTACTTCTATCTATATATATTAATTCACGGTATGCTTTGAAATCAGTTCTGGGTTTAATTCAACAGCAGTTCACAATTTTGGGATTCTTCCAGGCGTCGTTATCAACAAGTTCCCACCTTGGGCTGTTCTTCTTGTTGGGGTGCTTGCTTCTTTCTTGAGTTTCTTGAGTTAGCCAAACTGTTCAATCCATGCCGTACTGGGTTGTAAGTATCTCTTCTCTGTGTCCTTATTTTTTAATCGCAAGGATGAACTGATGAAGTGCTTTTGGCTTTTCCTCCTCAAGAAATGTACTTCAAGTAGAGGGATTGTTTTTTTTTTTTAATTGAATTATTTATTGTGGCATTGGCTTTGCTGTGGATTTGTTTCAGAGAACTGCCTATTTGTTCTTCTATTGCTCTGAGAACCTCTAGAAAACTTTTTATTCTTATTACTTTCAATTACTGTCCCTTGGATGTTTAAGAAGCTATAGTTTAATGAGAATATTACCTTCATGTTCTTAAAATCTCAAAGAGATGCAACTCACATCAATTTGAAGACAAACAAAAAAGTTTATGGACAATAGGAAAATGCATTCATATATTTGTAAGAATTCTTGTTTCATTAGAATGTTTAGTCGGATTCGGGATATTTTATTCAAATTTGGTAGTCCGGAACATAGTTTGTAATTTTCAGAAAAGAGACCATTCCTAAAAAAACTTACTCTTGGATATATTTACATAGAAGTAATCTATGCTTGCAATGTTAATGTAATTATCCTAGCTAAAACAGAATTGTCTGATTATCTCTCAAATCTTCCACGTATTATCCACTTCTGTCTGATCACCCAGTGGGCTTATATGTCATAAAACAACTAGTTAATAACTTTTCCTTCACTTTTTTTTTTGGAATTTTTATCACAGTTTGGGTTTATATGAAGAAATATGATGAATTTCAATGGTCCGTATTCAAGAAAGATTCTATAATTTTAAGTATTCTGAGACTGAGGGCATGTTCCTTTCATATTTCTACAACGGTTTGGGTGCTTGATTATGGAAATTGTTGTATTCTTCTCTGTTTGCCGGTTAATCATATATAATGTGGTACTGTTGTACAGATCTGAGCATTTTGTTTTGGAGGATATTTGTTGACTTCTTTCCATCTCTCTTTTTCGTCCAGCCTTTTTTTTTTTAAATTTTAAGGTGATTTTTAACACTTAAATTCTGACTTGCTGCATACTTTTATTTATTTTCAAATCAGAAAATGGCGTAAATCTTACAGTTTTGAGTAGTTAATAAGTAGATTGCTAATGTTAATTTTAAATGACAAATTTGATTTTTGTATGTGACGACATGTTGAAAGAGTTGTGTTAGTATTCTATGAGTAAAGATGTCGGATACTCTACAGAATATTCATCTATACCACGTACCAAAGTCAATGTCATGGGTGATAGTAATGAAACCAACGATGAGCTTTGAAAGCAAGCTGGAGCATTGGGAAGAATAGAGTTGAATTCAACTGGTATAGTTGGTCATGAATCGCAAAAAGATGCACAAGAAGTTGAGGAAGTAGAGGAAAAAGAGGAAGAGGGGTTCCAAACAAATAAAAGGAAAAAAACTTCAGTTGTTTGGAAGGATTTTGAAGTAATTGTTGTCAATGGAAAAAAGAAAGCTAGATGCAGTTATTGCCACAGCCTCTATGCAGTGGCGAAAACAGCAACCACAAGAAGCCTTTTGAGGCATATGAAAAATTGTGAAGAGAAAGATTGCTATGAAAGCTACTGAACAACAAACAAGGCTAAACTTTTTGCTGGTTGATTCAGTTTCACCCTCAATTTCCCTAATACATTCCGGGAAATTTTACATGGAACAAATGAGGGAGGTAACTACCCACTGGATTATGATGCATGAGCATCCTTTCACCATCTTGGAAGAAGAGGGTTTCAACTTAATGATGAAGCGGGGGATGCCAGAGTGGTTAAAGATTAGTAGAAACACTTGCAAGGTATATGACATGGAAAAGAAGAAGTTGAAGAATCTTGAAGGTGTTAGCAAGAATAAGCTTGACAACTGATTGCTGGAAATCAAAAAATCAAAGATTGAATACATGGTTGTCACTAGCCATTGGATTGACTTCTCTTGGAAGTTGCAAAATAGGGTTTTTAAGCTTCATCAATATTCCACCACCAAGAGGAGGTATTCAGATTTCAGATGCTTTTTTTCAAGTGCATGAAAGATTGGGGTATAGAGAAAAAAGTGTTTACTACGGTTGATAATGCTTCTAGCAATGATGCTGCTATGCGGAATATCAGGGAAATAATTCAAAGATTGAGAAAATTGGCATGTGGAGGAAGTTTATTTCATGTGCGTTGTTGTATACATGTCTTAAATTTGTGTGTTCAGGATGGGTTGGGAAAGATTGAAGATATTAGTGATGTGAGGGAAAATGTAGAACACATCAACCATTCAGATGCAAGGCGAACACAATTTGCCAATATTTTGCAGCAATTACAGTTGAAAGATAGGAAATTGGTCCGTGATTGCAAAACAAGATGGAACTCAACATATGAGATGTTGAGTTGTGCGTTGAAGATCAAGGAAGCCTTTCAAATGTATAAAGAGCGTGATCCGTTTTATGATTGTTGTCCTCTTGAAGAAGATTGGAATATGGCTCACAAGATTTGCTCAGTGTTGGAAGCTTTTTGGATAGCCACACACATCATTTCAGGTAGTGAATATCGTACTTCAAATCCGTTTCTCTAAGAAGTTCAAAAAATTAAATCGACATTAGATAATCATGTGGAGGATCAAGATTACTTTATTAGGGATTTTGTAACGCAATACCCCATAAGCACCTAGCGTAACTCAAAAAAAATATTTGTGGGCGTTATAAAAGTAGAATTTGGGGTCTAATGTAGTGGAGTATAGTATTTTGACACTTAGTGGTATTTTGGAAATAATTAGGAATGAGAGTAATATGTTATTGAGCTTTTAGCAGTGGGGTTTATAAGTGCCTTTAAGTGGGAATGTTTTTAGAATACCTAATATTTATATGTTAGAAATTTAAGTACTTGACTTTTTCATATAAGATTTTCAAATGGTGCTTTTAAAAATTAAAAAAAAAACTTAATGACTAAGAAACCTTTTGCCACCTCCACCTTTCCACCTGTCACCACCACCACTTTCCTTTTCTTTTCTTTCCTTTTTCAGCCCCTAACCAACTCCTTACCTATATATATATATATATATACATATATATGTCATAGGACTTTTTCCTTTTTTTGGCTAGCATTTCGGCAGCCATATAATATACATATTATAAGTCTTTTTTTGTTAAGTTTTTGGGCAGCCATAGTATATATATATATATATAATATTTATATAAAGTATCAAGGTTGGAGGATTTCAAATAAGGTTAGTGTTTGCATGTTTTTTCTTTCTTTTTGTTGTTAGTTAGATTATATATATAATGTAAATTTATGATTTTATTTTTAGGATTTAAATATTTTAAATGGATTATTAGTATATAGTTAATTATGGTTTCTTGGAGAGTATATCTTTTTAAAGGTATAGGATTTTCGATCTTTTTAAAGAATTATTATGAGTATATATATAAGTGTATATATATATGCTAGATTCGATATCGATAGCATATGGAGAAGCTACGGGATCAAGCAAGCAAAATGAAATTGTAAGAGTTAGAAGGGTCAGCGTGGTTGTTCGTGTTTCATTTTTTTCTTCCAAGCCAAGCCCGTCTTAGAAAGCATCACTGAGTTACTTAGGGGTGCAGTGAGATTTGTGGAACTAATCATGCCTTTATGCCTATCGTCATAGAATATCTCCTAAGCTCATTTCGTAGGATCTCGATATTATTTAAGGAATAGGGCTATTTGATCAGTACCCAAGTATTAAGCATTTTTGCATTATTATTTTGTAGGATCTTAGCACCAGATTGGCATCAAGGTGAGTCCACAAACTCCATTTTATTATGTTATTTCAAAAGTTACGGGCTATATAAATATGGTTTCTAAACTTATCATAAAATATCTACTATTTTTGAAACGGTATAACGTGCCATGTTTTTCTTAATTGGAGATGTTCTCCACGATGTGTTACATGTTCATCAGAAATGCATAGGAGCGGTGCTCCATATAGGTGTTGTCTTTTTAAATCAGATTATTATTGTTGTGAAAAAGAACTAGTCTGTACACGGGTTTTCTAGAAATATTTATAAGTTGGAAAATACTTTGTTTTTGAAAAGTTATATGATTTGGCATGCACGAATGTAAACATGGCATGTTTATAAAATCTGCATAAGCTGGAGAATGCTTTGGTCTGAAAAGTTGCATATTTCAACATGCATGAATATAGGCCTGGCATTGTTATTAGCACTGTCAAAACGGGCTCAAGCCCGCAGGCTGGCCTGGACCGCCCGCGATATGGACGGATATGGTTTTTAAAATTTAGGCCCGTACAAAATGAGCCCGGACCGGACCGGACCGTACCGTTTTTTATGCGGGTTTTTACGGGCCGGTCCGGTCCAGTTCGCAGGCTGGCCCGTTTGTGAGGCATTATTTTATCTATTATTATATAAATTATTTTAGGACCTAATTTAAGTTATTTATTCTCTTAGGGACTTAAATGAAAATAATGTGTTTGTTTGTTTGTAAACCCTACTGTCTGAAGACAGCCTTCCTTCCTCCCCTCTCTCACTCTCAGTCTCCCGTAGCTCTCGGCTCTCTCTGTCTCTCTGTCTCTCATTCTTCTTCAATTTTCAGTAATCCTCAACTCTCGCCGCCGCCTCCCGCAGCTCTCACCTCTCGCTGCCGCCTCTCGCCGCCGCCTCCCGCAGCTCTCACCTCTCGCCGCCACCTCTCACCTCCCGCAGGTTAACCTTTCAAGTCTCTTGATGTAGAAAGGCCTCCATTCATCTAATATCAACACACAACACAAAAGGTACAATTTTTTTTTTTAATGATAACTCTACAAGGCAGATTTAGCTTTTACGTTTTTGTTTCTTGTTATATTATGTTAAACTGATTCATCTAGGTCTTCCTTAACTACTGCGGCTTACCTATTTTTCTGATTTTTTCTTTTAATGTTAGTGTACGTCTTCTTTTTCTTTTTTTTAATAGAGATTTTGTGCTAAGAAATGTTATATATGTCATAATAATATTTGTACTCTCATTGTCCATAACTTTGTTGTAGTAAGCTAAATCATATTTCTCATATGTTTGGAATTGGTGTAATGTTATCGTAATTAACGATAATAATTTTACTTGTGAAAGTTGTCTCTTGTAATTTTTTTTTATCATGTTGTAATATTATCATTATTTACTTTAGTCAGTTTTAAATTTGATTTTCTTCTACAAGTGTTCGGAAATTAGTTCAGGGAATTTCACAATTCCCATTCTAAGCAGGGAGTCTAAAGGACTTCACCAAGCAAAATGCACTATTTTGAATGAACTTGGGATGAAAAGATCACTCCGAGCCTCGTAACTACACATCCGCCTTAGCTAATCCACTTGAATTATCAAATCCATTAAATTACTTCAAATGAACTTTCCAATTGGTAGAAATAACCAGTCCTCACTAATCACTAATACTACAAGAACTTCGCATTACTGAAAGCATAAAATCTTTACTTCATGTATAATTAAATGAAACTGCCTTAACACACACACACTCTCGAAAAAAAAATGAAAATTCATATAACCAGATTTTCATCATCATGTATAATTTATCTTACATATTCCTACCCATCATATTCCCAAAAAGAAAAAATAATCATCTTGATACTGCCTTAACATATTCATACTGCCTTAAATAGATCCCTTTTCATATTGCAAGTTTTTCATGAAGAACAAAAATTAAAAAAAAAACAGAGAGATGTTTTTGGTTTGATAATATATTATTTACTTGAAATTATTAGATATGGTCTGACTCGATTTGTCAATGTCTGCAACTTGAGGCATATAGTTCGAGCATGTAAACCATAGTCATTGAGTTTAGTTTTAGCCTACTTGTCATTATGTATCTTACTTTTATGTTATTTGTTATCGTGTTTACGTTGAAAATATTAGTATGAATGTGTATAATTTAATGTGCTTTGATTGTTTAATTTTTTTGATCAATTTATTTTGGGAATTTCTTATGCTTGAACTAACCTTACAGATGGTATCTTGACATGCTTAACTGTTTCTTTGATTTGAAACTGCTATCTATGTTTTAAATATAAATATAAAAGATGTCCTGCAGCTACTGTTTGGTGTGTCTGAGTGTCTCAATGTTTTACTTGGGCACTATATCATGTTTTAATGTTTATGTGATTGTGTTTGTGTAGTGTTCGCTATGTGAATGTGTTTGTGAATTGAAATACTGCAGAAAATGGATAAAAATGTTGATGATGATGAATCAATTGCTGAACAATTCGTTAGGCCTATAATGTTCAAATCATGAATTATAAACATTTTATCCATTGCAGAAGATGGATAAAAATGTTGTTGATGATATTATTGATAAATGTGATCAATCAAATGCTGGACAATCTTTAAAGAAAGCGAAAAAATCCTATAAGTCAAATGTATGGATTCATACTAGAAGGCTTGATATTGTTGGTAAAGATGGAGAACCTAGGGTTGAATGTGTTCGTTGTGGGAAGGTGTATATTGCAGAAGGAAAATATGGAACATCTAGCATTTCACGTCATGTAAAAGTTTGCTTTGATATCAATGAAATGATATTTAGAGAGTAAGTACAACTTTTTCTTCATTTAATTTATGAATATTATTTATTAATTTTTTTATTTACTATATAATCTATGTTTTGCGTTTTATAGGTAAAGATGATGAGGAGAGGATGTAATCAAGTTGAAGATGAGTCCTCAAGATGAAATGATGAAGAAGAAGAAGTTGGTGTTTAATTTTTCGTATTGACTTTTTGTTAAATAATTATTAATTTGTTTTGTTGGATGATTATTGTTACTTATTACTTTTTTTATGTTGGTTTTTCTCTATTTTGATTGATTAGGATTAATGTATATTATTATTATAGTTAATAGGCAAGATTTTAAAAAAATCAAAAAATTAGCCCAAAAAAAAAAAAGAGCAAGCCCGCGGGCTGGCTACGGATGGATATGGATTCCCTTAATTTAGGCCCGTCAAAAACAAGCCCGGACCGGACCGTTTAAGTGCGGGCTGGACGCGGTCCGGTCCGGTTTGGCCCGTTTGACAGTGCTAATTGTCATAATTATAAAATTTGCATAAGCATGTGATGACTGGCGGATGAGGATTTTTACTACTCTGTAATGTTTATGACTAAAATTTGTTCTGGCGGCCGGGCAAATGGCCCTTCGGTTTGTAACTACATATGAAAATCTCATTCCGACAAGGGTTAAAGTTTGTTGAAAATCAAGTGAACGGACGCGTTAGCGGATTGCACTGTACGTGGCTAGTCTCCCGTACGAGGGCCTCTTCCGATGATGTGGACGGGTTTTTGACTCTGAGGGTGGATCCACTTAAAGAGGGGTGTAGTACCTTGAGGGCGTGGCCCAACCGGTATTTACGTGGACATCGCATCATGCTCTGCGGTAGGACGATCGCCTAGTGGAGAGTCAGGAAGGGCTCGAAACTGAGGTTGGCCCCAGGGCAGACCTGATAGGTGCCCCAGGAGTCTGTAGCCTGTTTTGACCAGTGATATGGGAGTGCGGTTGTTTGTAATCGAACGCTCGTATGGTGTTTGGCTGGTATTGACTACGAGATGCTGGAACTTGGTTCCGATGGCCTCGTTGTGGGAATCCGGACTTTGTCCGTGGAGCCCTACTGTCGCATTACATGTTCTTTTAAATTTGGGGCGTAAAAGCTGTACTGATGTGTCTTGATTCGCTCAGACTTCCCAGCTGCGCTCGAAACCCTCATGTAGGTTCAAGCATCAGTTTTGTTAAAATAATCAAAGGAAATGTTTTCTTATAACATTGCATGAACTGTTTTGTAAAACTGCATCAGCATTATTTTAAAGAAATCACCACGTGGACTCACTGAGCATTCGCGCTCACGTTTTTTCATATCATGTTTTCTTCTCAGATTAACTCAGGATGGTCAGAGATACAATAAACCGCTGAAGTTTTAGGCGTGGAATTTTGGTTCGAGTCTCTCCGGAAGGACATATGTTTTTGTGTTGCTCTCTTGAACTCGAGCCGTTTGTAAAGTATTTCTATCTTTGTATCAGAATTACCATAAGATAAGAAGTTTTCTTGAACCCTATATTTTGAGCTCCTTTTTAGTGTTCAGATTGTTTAGTTTTCCGCTGCATATTGTATATGTTAGCCCTAAGGGCATTATTACTTATGATTTTGATTATGATCAACATATGCTTGTGTGAGTATTTTAGCTAACCTTTCATAGAACAAAAGAAGTACTTTTGAAGTCTCAAGTCTACACTCTCTAAAAACAAAAGATCTTGTTGATGAGGGCAAAATGAAGGAGAAAAGGCCAAGCCATTCCAAGATCAAATCATTGGAGACATTGAAGACCTTGTCTATGTTAGAGTGTAATAAGGTATTTCTTTGTAAAACTCCCTAATCTTACTCTTTGTTTATTGATCATATATGAAGCTCCTTTTACGATTTCCTCAATATAAACTTTTGTTAAAATCTAAGTATTCTTAACTGAAGTTGTGATGCTTTTGAAAGGTTCTTCTTATCTCTAAAATGATTATCAAGAATACATGTTTTTGAAACAATGAAGAAAGCTTTTGTCTTAAAAAACATGGCTGAAGAAATAAAAAATTCGGTCATCCGGTTTTAGAACCGGTCATCCGATTTTTTCTAAATCAAAAAAAATCGGCAGTCCGTTTTTTAGATGGACAAGTCCAAATCTTTCTGTTCAAGAACCGGTCGTCCGATTTTAGGAACCGGTTGTCCGATTTTTTCTACACTTAAAAAATCGGCAGTCCGATTTCTAGCTGGACAAGTCCGAATCTTTCTGTTTAAGAACCGATCGTTCGATTTCAGGAACCGATCGTCCGATTTTCAAATTTATTGTAAAAAATTATTACCGTTACACAGAGTGCAACAGTCACTTTTTTAAGAAAGTATATATAGACTTTTTGATCAGCCATAAAAGAGATAAGTTTGGTGAAATATTCATTGAGATCATTTAAAATTTTTAAAGAGCTTCAAAAGTACATTTATTGCAAACACTTTTAATCCCAAACAAAAATCTTCTTGAGCTTCATTATTGATCATCATCAAAGAAGAAGAAAGGAGGAGCTTGTAGAAACATTTCATTGAGTTGTACCTATTATTTCTCAAGCTCAAAATTTGTAACATTGTTCTTAAACCTATCTTTCTCTCTTATTGATATCAAAGGTTTGTGTTGAAAAACCCCTTGGGTAATCCTTTGATTTACATTGTGTTGTGAATTGAGGTTGTGTGCAAAACCCTTGTAGGGTGATCCTCATATTTGTAGTTGGTGTAATTTTGTGTTTTTAGTGGATTTGGAAAATCCTTGGGTGTTAACTCAAGGTAGTGGGTGTAACTCTTTGAGGGAGTGAACCACTATAAATCCTTGTGCTTTTTCTTTCTAAGCTTATTACTTATTTGTCTCAACCACAAAATTTTGTTTGGTTTGGAATTTTATTAAAAGAGTTTTAGAATTCTCTTTCAAACAAAATTGGAGGTTTACCCTTTAGTTAACAAAGGTTTTTCGATAATTAGCCAAAAACCTTATTCACCCCCCCCCCCCTAAAGTTTTTCAATTGGTATCAGAGCAGGGCTTCTCAAAAAAAAAAAAAAAAAAAGGACTAACACCCTTGAAGCAAAAGATCTTTACTTTACTATGGCTAATAATTCTAGTTTACCATATGTAGAAGGCTCTTCTACAAATAGACCTCTTTTTAATGGAACAAACTATACTTTTTGGAAATCTCGAATTAAAATATATATTTGTTCTATTAACTTTGACTTGTGGAGCATTGTAGAGAAAGGTCCTTACATTCCCAAAATTGATGGAGTAGCCAAGAAGGTTGAAGAATTTGATGAGTTCGACTCAAGGAAGATGACTCTAAACTTTGAAGCTATGAATATTCTTAGTTGTGCTTTGGATGCAAGTGAATATAATAGAGTGAGCGGATTCGATTCAGCTCATGAAATGTGGAAGTTACTTGAAGTGACTCACGAAGGCACCAATCAAGTAAAGGAGTCAAAGTTATTCATGTTGGTGAGAGACTATGAGCTATTCATGATGAAACAAAATGAGAGCATTAGTGACATGTTCACAAGGTTCACCAACATCACAAACGGCCTAAAGGCTTATGGGAAAGAGTACTCAAGAGGAGAAGCTAATAGAAAGATTCTTGATGCACTTCCAAAAGCATGGCAACCAAAAACACTCGCAATTGAGGAATCAAAGGATTTGAGACTACTTCCTATTAAAGAACTCGTAGGATCACTACTCACCTATGAAATGAAAATAAAAAGATTGAATGAAATGGAAGATGAAGAAAAAGGAAGAAAAAGCATTGCACTCAAGGAAAATGAGGATGATCAAACATACTCATCAAACAATGAAGATGAGGTTGATGATGATGAGGAAATGGCATTGACAATGAGAAAATTTAAAAGATTCTACAAGAAAGGTTTCAACAATAGAGGAAAGAAACCTCCACTCAAGAAAGGAGGACAAAGCTCATCACTCTTCAAAGCTAGGTGCTTTGAATGCAATAGCACCGATCATCTTGTAGCCGATTGTCCCAAGGCCATTGAAAAGGAAAAGGGAGCTTTAGAAGCCAAGCTTGAGGCATTAAAGAAGAAGAAGAAAGGCAAGGGCCTAATAGTAACTTGGGATCAAGACTCAAGTGAAAATGAAGAAGAAGAGAAGGCCAACATATGCTTCATGTCACTAGAAAATGAGGTACAATCTTCACCCCCTAACTCATCCAATCTCATTGATGATATTTGTGATGATGATCCTTGTACCATGCTTATTGAAATGTATGGTGAATGCGAAAAGGTTTCCAAAAGAAACAAAGAGTTGAAAAACAAAAATAAACTTTTGATTGATGAAAACTCAAAACTTATTTGTGAAAACAAATCTCTCCTTGAGTCTCTAGAAATCTTGAAAAACGAAAGGGAGTGTTCAAACAATGATTTTCAAATACTTGCTTTAGAAAACAAGAGACTTTGTAAAAAAAGTCACACACTTGAAAAAAGTATGGTGGACTATGATGTTTTAAAAGAAAAGGTGAGTGATCTCACCATATGTGTTGAAAAGTTCACAAAAGGGAAAGGAAACTTTGAAAAACTTCTTGGCTCTCAAAGATCACCTTTTGATAAAAATGGTATTGGATATACTCATTCCAATATTTTCTCAAAACAAACACGGTTTGTAAAGGCTTTATCATCTCACTCACACTTTTGTTGCACTTATTGTGAAAAGAGTGGTCATAAAGCCACAAAGTGTTTTATAAAGAAAAAGATTGAAAGAGGAGTGAAAACCATTTGGAAGGTTAAAGAAAATCAAACTAACATCCATGGACCCAAAAAGATGTGGGTACCAAAAGTCATCTCTACTTCTTCTTTTGTAGGAACACAAATCAAGGCCATCTAAGTGGTACTTGGATAGCGGATGTTCAAGGTACATGACCAGGGACTCATCACTTATGAGCGATCTCAAAGAAACCGAAAGTGGATTTGTCACTTTTGGAGATAAGAACAAAGGAAAAATCATTGGTATAGGCAATATTGGTAAAAATTCTTCCTCTCTCATTAAGGATGTTCTTCTAATTGATGGTTTAAAATTCAATTTGCTTAGTATTAGTCAATTATGTGATAGTGGAAAAAAAAGTTGTTTTTGAAAGTGATTCTTCATCTATCATTGATAAGCATGAAAACAAAACTATTTTTGTTGCTAAAAGAGTTGGAAACGTCTATGTCTTTCATCTTGAAGATTTCTTTCTCAAAATTTGAAGTGTCTCTCGGTTCATGATAATGATGCATTTTTGTGGCATAGAAGACTTGGTCACGTTAGTATGGATTTATTAAACCAACTATCTTCAAAAGAACTTGTTAGAGGCCTACCAAAATTTCACTTTGAGAAAACTAAACTTTGTGATGCTTGCCAATTTGGAAAACAAATTAAGACATCTTTTAAATCAAAGAACATGATTTCAACTTCAAAACCTTTGGAACTTGTTCACATGGACTTATTTGGACCAATGAGGACCACTAGTCTCGGTGGTAAGAGGTATGCTTTTGATATTGTGGATGATTTCTCTAGATTTACTTGGACTTTGTTTTTAAGTCAAAAAGATGAAGCTTTTCATGAGTTTGTTAAACTTTTCATAAGAGTTCAAACCTCCCTTGATTGTAAATTGATCTCTATGAGAAGTGATAATGGGAGAGAATTTAACAATCAAGATTTTACAAAACTTTGTGATGATTTTGGCATAACACAATTTTTCGGCCGCTAAAACCCCACAACAAGATGGTGTCGTGGAGAGGAAAAATCGCACTTTACAAGAAATGGCAAGATCAATGCTTTGTGAAAACTCCCTTCCTAAATACTTTTGGGCCGAGGCCGTTAACACCACATACTACGTTATCAATTGGTTATTTTAAAGTTTTCGGATGCAAATGCTTTATTTTAAACACCAAGGACAATCTTGGGAAGTTTGATCGAAAATCTGATGAGGGAATTTTTCTTGGTTATTCTTCAAACAAAAAGGCTTTTAGAATTTTCAACAAAAGAACCTTATGTGTTGAAGAGTCTATTCATGTTAATTTTGATGAAACTAACATTTTTGACAAGAAAGTTGATGATGATGACGTAGATAACACTCTTAGTAACCAACCATTGTACACTCAAGAAATGGAAGAGCACGCTATGAAGGAAGAAGAGATTGAGAAAAAACGAGGAAACGATCAAAAAACTCAAAATCTTCCTCAAGATGTGATATATCCAAAGGGACACTCCAAGGATGAAATTATTAGTGATGTATCTCAAGGGGTAAGAACAAGAAGGTATTTTATTGACAACTTTGCCCTATTATCACAAATTGAACCTAAATTTATTGATGATGCTTTATGCGATGAGTTTTGGATTATTGCTATACAAGAGGAGTTAAATCAATTTGAAAGAAACAAAGTTTGGACTTTAGTCCCTAGACCACGTAATCACCCCACTATTGGCACAAAATGGGTTTTTCAAAATAAACTAAATGAATCCGGAGAAGTCATTAGAAACAAAGCTAGACTTGTTGCCCAAGGATTCAATCAATAAGAGGGCATAGATTTTGACGAAACCTTTACTCCGGTTGCTAGACTTGAATCTATTAGGATGCTTTTAGCTTTTGCTTGTTTTAAAGGATTCAAGATTTTTCAAATGGATATTAAGAGTGCTTTCCTAAATGGTGATATTGAGGAGGAAGTTTATGTTGAACAACCTCCCGGTTTTGTACATGAAAAATTTCCAAGTTATGTTTACAAACTCTCAAAAGCACTCTATGGTTTAAAACAAGCTCCAAGGGCTTGGTATGAAAATTTAAGTGGTTTTCTTCTTTCAAATAACTTTTCAAGGGGTGTGGTGGACACTACTCTTTTTACAAAAACCTCTTGTAACAATGATCTTCTTCTTGTCCAAATATATGTTGATGACATCATTTTCGGTGCTACTAATGTCTCTTTATGTGAAGAATTTGCCTCACTTATGCAAAAAGAATTTGAAATGAGCATGATGGGAGAATTGACATACTTTCTCGTCCTACAAATCAAGCAAACGAAAGAAGGAATCTTCATCAATCAAGAGAAGTACACCAAGGAACTTCTCAAGAGATTTGGGATGAGCAATGCAAAAGGTATTGGCACTCCTATGAGCTCGTCATTGAAGCTTGACAAAGATGAAAAAGGTAAAACTGTTGATGAAAAGACATATAGAGGTATGATCGGTAGTTTACTTTATTTAACGGCTAGTAGGTCGGATATCATGTTTGCCGTATGTTTGTGTGCTAGATTCCAAGCTTGCCCCAAGGAATCTCATTTAATAGCTGTAAAACGTATTTTGAGATACTTAATTTCATCATATGATTATGGCTTGTGGTACTCTAAACAATCTTGTTTTGATCTTATTGCCTACACCGATGCGGACTATGCCGGATGTAAGGTAGAAAGGAAGAGTACAAGTGGAAATTGCCAATTCTTGGGAGGATGCTTAGTATCTTGGTACAGCAAGAAACAATCGTGCGTGTCCCTATCAACCGCCGAAGCAGAATACATCGCAGCCGATTGTTGCTGTGCTCAGGTACTTTGGGTGAAACATACATTAATTGATTTTGGTGTTTCTTTTAAGTGCATACCTATTATGTGTGATAACATTAGTGCCATAAACATTTCCATAAACCCTGTGCAACATTAAAAAACAAAACATATTGAAATCAAACATCACTTTATTAGAGATCATGTTGCTAAAGGTGATGTATCTTTAGAATATATTTGCACAGAAGACCAAATTGCCAATATTTTTACAAAACCTCTTTCGGAAGATCGCTTTTGCTATTTAAGAAAATTACTTGGTATCGGGAAATTTAATGAGTAATGTGTGTTGCTTGTATTATTTGTTTTTCCCTTGTTTCTGTCTTGCTGAAATTTTTTAAAATTCGGACGCCTCTTTTAAAAATAGGATGTCTGGTTTTAAAACCGGACTCAGAGTTTTCCCTTAAAAAAATTCCAGAGATATTCGGACGATAAAATCGGATGCCTGCACAAAAACTCGGACGTCCGATTTCTTCAAATCACCAAAATACCGGACGACCGATTTTAAAAAACGGTTGACCGAGTTATAAAAAAAAAGAAAAGGTCGGGTCTGTGTTTTAAAATCAGAATTTTCTCCAACACTTCACACTTTTCTCTCAACTCTCTCTCACTCTCTCGACCGAAAACCCCCTCCTCGCAAGACCCATCCGATTTCTTGTTCCGATTTTCAATCTTCTTCTTCTTTTTCTTCAAATTCATCTCTCAACACAACAAAGAAGCTATTTTTCTCTCTGTTTTGTTTGCTACAATCTACCAATCTCAAACTCTTCATCTCCTCTAAAACCCTATCCAAGAATTTCTCCAAAATGGTTAAAACAAAGAATGCTCAAGTTGGTCAAGGGCAAAATCCTGAAGAAGGAGGCACTAGTAGAGGGAAAGGAAAGGGAAAGAGGGTACCTTCTGGAACTGGGGTTTCTGCAGCTAGGGCTTCAGAGAGGTTTATCTCAGTGAAGGAGGCTGCCAGGTTTGAAGAATGGACTAGAAATCGACAAAAAATTGCTCCGGGTCATCGGGTGGACTTACATAATATGCAAAGTATGGAGGCTATCCCTCATCTTTTTGAAATAATTGGTTGGATACCTCTGCTAATTGTGAATGAACTCTATTATGTGGATATGATATATGAGTTGTATGCAAATCTCCACAAGGGAAGAATTGAAAGAGTGGATAATGTCCCACACCAATGGATTTTGACTAGAATTGGGGGAAGGGATATTGCATTTGATGATAGACTGTTAAATGAAATTTTGGATACTCCTCAAGATGGTATAAGATTTTACACCAAGAACAAAAAATGCTTTGATCCTAACTTATATAGTGAAAGACGGTTTGAGGAAATTTTCACTAGGGGAGAGGTTTTAAAAAGACATGATGATAGGAATGTTAACAAGCTTGATGCTTATGGGAGATTGCTCCATCACATGATCTCTAACATCATTATTCCAAATGTTGGGCATAAATCATCTATCACCAACATGCACACATTTGTGATGCTAGCCTTGCATGAACATAGGAGGATGAATTTTGGATATATGGCTATAGAACATATGCTAGCTACACAATCCTCCTCAACAAAATGCTTGCCGTATGGTTGCTTTATCACAAAAATCCTCCAACACTTTGTGATCAATTTAGTTGGCATTGGTGATCACATTGGACATGGCAAGATTTACACTCAATAAACCTTCAAAAGAATGGGGTTTGAGAAAGATGAAGATGGGACATTCATCCGAGGTGGACAAGATGATGATGACAATGATGAGGAAGATGATGATGAAGATCAAGAGGATATGGATATGGAAGAAGAGGACAGTGACGAAGAAACAGAGGTTGAAGTCCAAAGAAGATAAACAAGGCAAAAGAAGCGACAAGAAAGAACAGAGGAAGGCTCATCTTCAGGAAGCATGAGTCATCTAATGGATATGATAACCTCTCTACAAACGTCAATTAACACTCGGTTTGATGCATTCGACGATCGCTTTGAGGTTTTGGATGGGAAAGTCTCCAACATTCAAGAAAGGCTTGATACATTGGATAAAAAAATGACCGACACACAAGAACGGGATAAGAGACTCGAGCAAGGAGGAGGAGATAGAGATGATTGAGATTTCTTTTATAAAACCTTCTCTTTTTCCCTTGTTTTGTCTATAACTCCTTTCAAACTAATTGTGGTTTCCTTCTCTTAATGATATGTTCTTCAACTTGCTATATTCTATCTTAATTTATTTTTGTTATGCTAAGTGATCCTTTTGTTGTTTTTTGTTTGTTGTTTGGCCTCTCTTGTTATGGACTTCATGATGATAATTTAATGTTGAAAGTCCTATTGCTACCTCTTCTATGATCCCTTGAAACTTCTCTCCTAAAATCCTTTTTTTGAATTATGACAAAAGGGGGAGAAAATAGTGCAAGATGTAAGGGGGAGAAATCTTTGTAATATGTTGTTATATTCTTTGTTGATGCTTATGTTGTTATATGTTGATGCTTATGCCTTGTGGTGCTATGGGCCTTTTGGATTAGTTTGATCTTGTGATATTCTTTAGCCATATTTGATATAGAGCATGTGTTTAGGGGGAGTTATCTCTCTTTTATGGTGATTGTTGTGCTTTGCTCTTATTATTGATCCTTTTGAAACATCACCATACTTTTACTCTAGCTCTTTTGTTCTTCTTGCATATGTGTTTGTCATAATCAAAAAGGGGGAGATTGTTAGCCCTAAGGGCATTATTACTTATGATTTTGATTATGATTAACATATGCTTGTGTGAGTATTTTAGCTAACCTTTCATAGAACAAAAGAAGTACTTTTGAAGTCTCAAGTCTACACTCTCTAAAAGCAAAAGATCTTGTTGATGAGGGCAAAATGAAGGAGAAAAGACCAAGCCATTCCAAGATCAAATTATTGGAGACATTGAAGACCTTGTCTATGTTAGAGTGTAATAAGGCATTTCTTTGTAAAACTCCCTAATCTTACTCTTTGTTTATTGATCATATATGAAGCTCCTTTTACGATTTTCTCAATATAAACTTTTGTTAAAATCTAAGTATTCTTGACTGAAGTTGTGATGCTTTTGAAAGGTTCTTCTTATCTCTAAAATGATTATCAAGAATACATGTTTTTGAAACAATGAAGAAAGCTTGTCTTAAAAAACTTGGCTGAAGAAATAAAAAATTCGGTCATCCGGTTTTAGAACCGGTCGTCCGATTTTTTCTAAATCAAAAAAAAATCGGCAGTCCGTTTTTTAGATAGACAAGTCTGAATCTTTCTGTTCAAGAACCGGTCGTCCGATTTTTTCTACACTTAAAAAATCGGCAGTCCGATTTCTAGCTAGACAAGTCCGAATCTTTCTATTTAAGAACCGATCGTCCGATTTCAGGAACCGGTTGTCCGATTTTCACATTTACTGTAAAAAAATATTATCGTTACACAGAGTGCAACAGTCACTTTTTTAAGAAAGTATATATAGACTTTTTGATCAGCCATAAAAGAGATAAGTTTGGTGAAATATTCATTGAGATCATTTAAAACTTTTAAAGAGCTTCAAAAGTACACTTATTGCAAACACTTTTAATCCCAAACAAAAATCTTCTTGAGCTTCATTATTGATCATCATCAAAGAAGAAGAAAGGAGGAGCTTGTAGAAACATTTTATTGAGTTGTACCTATTATTTCTCAAGCTCAAAATTGGTAACATTGTTCTTAAACCTATCTTTCTCTCTTATTGATATCAAAGGTTTGTGTTGAAAAATCCCTTGGGTAATCCTTTGATTTACATTGTGTTGTGAATTGAGGTTGTGTGCAAAACCCTTGTAGGGTGATCCTCATGTTTGTAGTTTGTGTAATTTTGTGTTTATAGTGGATTTGGAAAATCCTTGGGTGTTAACTCAAGGTAGTGGATGTAACTCTTTGAGGGAGTGAACTACTATAAATCCTTGTGCTTTTTCTTTCTAAGCTTATTACTTATTTGTCTCAACCACAAAATTTTGTTTGGTTTGGAATTTTATTAAAAGAGTTTTAGAATTCTCTTTCAAACAAAATTGGAGGTTTACCCTTTAATTAACAAAGGTTTTTCGATAACTAGCCAAAAACCTTATTCACCCCCCTCTAAGGTTTTTCAGTATATATACTTCTAAGTGTTGCCTATGGAGTTATGCTCTTGTTTTTAGACTTGTAGCTTAGTGCCGAGAGGCATGCAGATATCCTACTCAGCCGCAGTTGACCTAGTGGCTGGCAGAGTTGGGAGTATCTCAGTTGGGAAAATGAAAACAAAATTTGACAAATATTGGGGTGAGTGTAATATGTTGATGGCTATAGCTGTTGTGCTTGATCCAACCAAAAAAATGCTAGCACTTGAATTTTGCTTCCCTAGACTCTATTCTTATACTGAATCACAAAGAACTATCTCTATGGTGGAGGGAGCAATCACTAACCTTTATGAGAGTATGTTGCTGAAGAAGCTAAGAAAGGAATTTTTCATTCATCACATTCTGACAGCTTTGGATCTTCTTTTAACATTAATTAGAGCCAAGAAAGTTCTGTGTATAATTGGGATGATTTTGATGCTTATTGTGCAGAAGTTGAGACTTCAGAGCCTAGAAATTTTGAATTGGCGGATTATCTAGAAAAGGATCGTCTCAAGAAGAGTGAGATTCCTAGCGACTGCTCTTGTTTGGATTGGTGGAAGATGAATAAAATGCATTATCCAATATTATCAAGAATGGCATATGATAATCTAGCCATTCCTGTGAGTACAGTGGCTTCTGAAGCAACATTTAATGCAGGAACAAGAGTAATTGATGCTCATCATTCGTCACTCTCCCCGGATACCGTCAAACCTTACTTTGTGGCGGAGATTGACTTCGGCATTTCTATGGAGTTAGCAAATAGATGAAAGTAAGTTGGATTTTATTTTGCAATGCACAAATTAAAATAAATTTAATCACTTCTTATTTTATGTTTTCTTTTTTGTAGAAAGAGAAGACATACTAAGAAATTATACTCAAGTATCTAATGCTACCTCGTGAAAGTAAGTTAAATTTCTTTTCTTCTTAACTTTTTGGTTTTTTGATGTGTTTCTTTTGGTGTTTTGTTAGTGGATTTGGTGCTGTCATGAAAGTTGAAACTATTATATGATGGATTTAAAATGATTTTTTAATACGTGCTTTTGTTGCTGTTGTGAATGATGAATTGAAGCTCATTTAGTTGATTTTTAGATAATGATATCATTTTGTGTCAATAGAATTGCTCTGTTTAAGTCTTATGAATAAGACACTATAACTCTTATAGTAGCAGATTAACTTCTTCATGTAGAAATTCTTTATACTTCCATTGGTAAGGCATTTGGAAACTTTTATTTTAGTAGCACTCTTCTATTTGTGTTTTCTAAATTGGGGCTAAAGCCACTTCTACATGTAGATAATTGTTGAAAGTGTTTACTTCTCAGATGCTTATCTATCGTAATGCACACAGGATGATTTACTCATTCAATATTTGACTCCTGCAGCTCTACTTGTTGGGGAATTCATCAGTAGAGTCACTATCTGGTGCAGAATACTCGAAGTTGACATCCGTATGTTCTTTGTTTACTCGTTCATTTTTGGGTTTCTGTATTCAGCTATCTTCTCTTTTCTTTTTCACCTAACAAATCAGCTGTCTGCAGCATTAACTCCCCACTTCCCCCAAATGAAAGGAAAAAAGAATGAAATCAGCATTGTGGGTTTTATACTTTTGTTTCCAGTACTTGAGGCTTTATTTGCCTTTGGTTCATTGGTTTGAGCCTTTATTCTCACAGCTTCCCTTTTGTTTTCCATCTTGAGAATGTGTAAACTTAGAGAAACAAAGAAAATAGGTGTATGTATTTTGCATAGACAAATCAAGTCGTTTAAATTATAACGGTCCAATTTTGTTTTATGCTTTTACAGGGTTTCATGCGCGCATATTGGGTTGGTGGTGGCTGGTAGTTTATTTCATGTTGAATTTGAATTTTGTGAATTCAATATTTTTGTGTAAAGTTTTGGAGCTTGGAGTGGATTTGTGAATTTTACTAACAATGTTAGTTTCATTTAATGTAATTTTTAATTGAAAAAATTAAACAAAAGGAAAAGATTGCATTCGAGTTCGAGTTCGAACGAGCTTGAGCTCGTAAAGAGACGAGCTGTCGAGCCAAGTTCGAGCTTAACAAAAATTGTCAAACTCGATCTCGAGCTAAATTTATTGAGCTCGATCAATCTCAAGCTAACCTAACAATTAACAAGTTGAGTTCTAGTCGATGCGAGCTCGAACTCGGCTCAACTCATTTAAACTCCTAGCTGACGTTTGTTTTTCATCGAAAATTGATACTGACGGCTCTTTCGACAGGTTTTCTCCGCCATCACAAAGTTGAGCCGACGAGAGTCCCGATGGCCTCTTTCTATCAGTGACACTGATGGAACTTACCGACGACTCTTTTTGTCAGTTTTCAATTTTGTGAAAATTCTGGTTGCTACGGGGATATCGTCGGTTTCTTGCCTGTGAGTTTTTTTAAAATATAATTTGTAAAACCGACCAAAAACTCCCTGAAATGCAAAAAAATCCAACAACAGTATATACTCATAAACTCATCCATAAATAGTATATATTCATAAACATCAAACCCATAACATATCCATAAAGCATAAAATGTACATGTATCAATGATTCTCGGGATTCCTAATATTACCAGATGGCCGTGGGGAGGAGAGAGAATCAACAGTGCTGATGCTCGGGGCATCAAGAGATGAGGGAGGGGGAGTAGAGAAAGATACCCTCGCCGCATCTAAAGTCCTCGCAGTTGCTGCCATCGATGAAGATGTCGATAGAACAGTAGCTGTAGCAGCTCTCACGATGTCCATCATCGGTGGCATCGAGTGTATGACAAGTGGCTCTACTTGGCAAACTGCCTCATGTGCTTGTCGAAGGCGGCACAGACACTGGAAACAGCAGCCTCAAGCCGTCTCATGATCCTTTGCTCTGTTTCCAAACAGCAAGGTGGCAATCCAGTGGCCCGACTGCTCTCGACTCTGAGATGAGTTGCCTGCGAACCAGTTCCATATAACTGGCCGCAGTCCAATCCACCAGATACATGTGGCCATCAACTGGAGATCATCTGGGAAAGGAGCGCCCGTGGCTACAGCTTCCTCCTCAGCCTTTTGTCGAACCTCGTGAAATCTCGCCTATAATGTGAAATGTTAGTCAGATAATAAGTTATAAAATATTATATAAAATTTAAAGTAGTAAGTTATTAAACATTATAAAAACTTATAAATTTCACTAAACTTACCCAAAACTCCTTTGAATGGAAATCCACATACTTTTCCTTCTTATCCCCGTTCTGAACCTTGTGGAGTTCCTTCAAGTGTCTGCTCGTGGAGAACCTCTCCATTAAATCCTCTTACTGCAAAAAAAACTTTAAGTTATTAATTACATTATAATAAAGTAATGAAATGAAATAATGAAATCAAACATCAATTCTTACCCTCTTCAATTGATGCTTTGTGAAGGATATTGAATTACCTGTGTACTTCCCTGCTCCCTGACCCCCTCGTTCCTCATTCCTGTTTCTTCTATTCCGTTGACAAAATACTTTGTATACATCTCAAGAATCTAAACGGGCCTCTTCCTCGCCCCCCAAGCATCGCCAAGCAAATCTCTCATTCGTTCTCCGAACTTGACCTCCCATGCATGCCTCATCTTGGTCATGGATAAACTCAGGTTTCATACACATCTTTTATGAAATTTCAATGAAATATGAAAACATTAGGAAATAATATGCTCCCAATATAAGTATAACCAGTATAAGATTCAAAAAGAAACATTCAAAATACTATAAGTATTAAAGATTTGAAAAACAATTAAGGCAAAGTAAAACCACTACAATATTAAATTAATTTACTTGAAACTCTCCCCATCCCATGTCGTGTACATCCAGCAGGCCTCAGACCAACGGTGGTAAGGGCCGGTGAACTGCTCTTGCAAGATAGCTGAGATATGGGTGGCGGCTCTGGAAGATGGATGTAGTCTATACATATTAATGTTAGTATATATTTCGAATATTTAATTATAGTTTATATAATACTAACGTTATATAGTTTATTAAACTTACCGATATACATTTAGGGTCAATAACTGGAAAGTATCACCAAGGGGCGGTTTCCAAGCCACAAGAGCCATAGATGATGATGGCTGTGTGGTCGGGAGATGAACCGGGAGTGTAGGAATTGGCGGTACTTGTGTCTGTGTGGGGGGATCCTGCTGGACGGAAGTCAATGGATCTTGCTGTACGGGAGTCTGGAGATCCATCTGTGTAGAAGGCAATATCCTACTGTGTGGAGGGCTGTGGATACTTTCTCTTCCGTTCTCTAGCCATCGAACCTGTATAAACTTAAGTATAATTAGGGTTTATTTAAATATCACTAGTTAATAAACATGATAAACATAAGTACAAGACATTAATAAATATAATTATAATGATAACACGAGTACTATAACATAAGCTTATAAATATAATCATACAATGTTCTATATGTCGAAATCCTCATCAGAATCATTATTGAATGCAGCGTCGGAATCCTTATCGGTCTTTTCATCGGAGCCTTCATCAGAATCTTCTTCATTGAATCTCATTCTATTTCAGTTTCACCATTTTGTACTTCCTCAAAATATGTCTCAACTACGATATCTAATTCTTCTAACGAACGAGACTCATGGAAGGGTTTTAGGGTTTTCTAATTATAGGATTTTAGGGTTTAGGGTTTATAATCTTAAAAAGTTTCCCTTAAAGATTTAAAAGTTTCAACTTCAATTTTCATTTATAATCTTAATAATATTAATAAATTCACACAATCCATATAATAAAAATTGAAAATAAAATCATAATTAATTTTCCCTTAATAAACAAGGTTCCTCTCTTTATAATCGTAACAAAGTTTCACTGTGTCAATTTAAAAAGTTTCAAATCCTTTAATTTTAAATTTAAAGTTTAGTCATTACTAAAAAATTAAGTCTTAATATTGAAAAATTTTTGGCAGAGTTTCCTTTGTATTATGGACGTTTTTCAGGCACACGGGCCACTCAAACAAGCATAAAAATTTAAGAGTCAAGGCTCTCCCATAAAACTTTAAGGAGTCAGGGCTCCCCCGTAAAACATTAAAGAGTCAGGGCTTCCCCGTAATGCGTTAAAAAGTCAGAGCTTCTCCGTAGAACTTTAAAGAGTCAGAGCTCCCCCGTAAAATAAAATTTAAACTAATTAAACACATACCTCTAACGCGTATATGATGATATTATGTCACTGAAATCCTCACGAACAAAACTATAAGAAAAAAAGAGGATAATATTAAACTACTTAAAGTTGTAAACTTAAAGTAATTTAACAACATAAACTAATTTAACTACCATGTGAATTCACAGAAACATTACTATGTATTTTCTTTCTTTTATTGAAATAAAATGCTAAAATAGTAAATATTTAAAGGTGATTAATACAAGTAGAATCTTTTTCCTAGATGATTAATAAAATAGTAAACATTCTTATGTGATAACTTTAACAATCTCTCTTTTAAAAAAGTGTAGATTTTCATGACAAAAGTATGAAAGCTCCACATTAAATAATCTATAGAATGAAGTTCTCAAAAAAGAAATGATATATAATTATTTATCCTGTTAACTATTGTCATGATTCCAAAAAAAGACATGAGAAATTAAGCTAATATATCGCCACAAGTTTCTTTCTCTTATTAAATAATGCTACTTGTGACACAATCAACATCTACTTTTTTAAGTATCAAAGATAGAGCCTATTATATATGTTTTTAGCTAACAGAATTAGAAAAAGAAAGATTTTACCAAATAAGCTACTATTACAATAATATTGGGATTATTATTAATATTAATAATAAATTGCATATAGTACTTTTGCAATTTGAAGAGTATTGCACAAAAATTTCAAGTATAAGGAAGTGGTTTCAAGTGTAGTAATAATAAATTATCAGTCCCAATTTTCTTTCATGATGGTTTCTTTGTGGTAAGCAATCATAAATTTTTAATTTTGAATTTCTTGAAAAGTTGTACCGTGAATATTCAAAATTTTGCCATTAAAATTTTGTGGCTCGAATTCTTGTCCTTCGAGGAATTAAAAGTTTTTGTATATATCAAATAATACCATAACTCACAAATAAAAACTCGATATCAGTTTGTACAAATAAATAAATGGTATATATATATATTAAGACTTAAATAATTTATGAATGAATATATCAATTTATGAAGTGGGTGATTTCAGTTTGGAGATATAATGAAAATATATTTTTGGAGTTAAACTTAGTTTTTTAAAATTTTCATTTAGATCATGATCTTATTGTAAAATAAAATATTATATATATACAATTTAAAATTTATCAAAAACAAGAGGAATATTCAATACTTTTTCTTTGAACAGAGTGTTAATGAATCGACAAGACTTGAAGCAAAAATTACTTGCATTATCAAATGATGTAATACTCCTACATTTTTAAGATTCCAAATAAGCTACTATGAATAGAGCGCGATTATAACAATTGTCTTTGGGGTAAAACAAATAAAATCATGATAAAAAATCTGAACAGTGAAATTGAGAGGCTTTTTTGGCTAGTAGATGAGCATAATTAATTGTAAAAACATTCAAAATTCTAGAAATATTATAATAAAGAGTAGAAGAGCAACTGTAATGCTGCTTTGTTGAACAAAACTAAACAGTAGAAGAGTATTCAAGTAATAATATCTTCTGAACAAAGAACAAGCATAAATTTTAAAAAAAACAAAAAACAAAAAAAACCTTACCAGCAGCAACTATTTCGGCGGCAGCAGCAACAGCAATTTTCAACCAGGAGCAGCTGCAGCAAGAGAAGAAGAAGATGAAGAAGAACAGGAAGGGAGAGAAGAAGAGAAGAAGAAAAAAAAGACGGCTGATTTAAGAGACAGAGGGATTACGTACCAGAGAGAGAGAAACCGGTGTGGTGACTTTGGTGAGGTAAGGGTGTTAGCGGCGAGACGTTGTTGGTGGCGACATGTTGGTGAGGGTGGACCGTGTTGAGTCGGCTGTGGGAGGGGTTGGGGAGGGTTTTTTGGCTGAACAAATTGGGGAAGGAAAGGGTTTGCTCGATTTTGTTCACCTTTGAAACTATTATCGATAGGATACCTACGGGAAAACCGTCGGTAATATAATATAATATAATATAATATAATATAATATAATATAATAAAACACCGATAGAAACACAATCGTTAATGCAGAAGGTAAAACATTAATTACCGATGGAAATCCTTCTGTTGGACAATCGTCGGTATGTTGCTCAATGGACAGCTATTTCTGTCGATACCTAATCATCATTTTTTTGGCACGCAATTTCCCTTAGCGGCGAGACGTTGTTGGTGGCGACATGTTGGTGAGGGTGGACCGTGTTGAGTCGGCTGTGGGAGGGGTTGGGGAGGGTTTTTTGGCTGAACAAATTGGGGAAGGAAAGGGTTTGCTCGATTTTGTTCATCTTTGAAACTATTATCGATAGGACACCGACGGGAAAACCGTCGGTAATATAATATAATATAATAAAACACAGATAGAAACACAATCGTTAATGCAGAAGGTAAAACATTAATTACCGGTAGCTTCTGTTGGACAGAAATTAATTACCGGTAGCTTCTGTTGGACAGAAGCTACCGGTAAAACATTAATTACAGATAAAAACACAATAGTGTATATGGTCTTGATCTTTTAGCTTCTCAATCTTGTTTCCAGAAGGGGTGAAATCCTTCACCCTAAGAGCCTCTACATTTTTTAATACATCTAAGGTTGTGCCAATCCACACGAATGCAAAAGGCTACACTGCTGGGTAGCTTCTCATTTAGTGAAATGGCTTAGAACATCTTGCTATTGTTGAGAATTCTTAAACCTATGAAATTGATTGGGGGCTTTTTTTGAAAATTTTTGTCTTGAATTTTATAAGAGTAAATTGTTCCAACTAGATGTGAAATAAAATTCTTTATTTTTTGGTGTTTTAGAGGAAGCAAAGGTATGGTAATTACCATGAATTACTAGTATTTAACTTTTTCCATTTTCTCATTTGTTGTCACTTTGAGTCCTCTATTTTTTATAATCAACTAACTGCCCTACTAGTTACAAAAACACATTTCATTAGATCCTCCAATATGCATGTTTTGAGCTTTCTAATTTCATTGTATGATTCAAGCAATGAAGTGTGAAATGAAGTTATGTATAACTAACCTCCGAGCTGTAAGCTTTCTCATGCTGATGACCTTTTTCAGAAACTAAGTTTATTTTAGAGACAAACTTTATGCAGCTTGAGTTAGGCAAACTCTTTTTAAAACTCTTTGTTCAGAGTATAGCCAGCAAGAGAAAAGAATAAATATATCAGAAAGTGTGCCTCATGCGATACCTTCAGATCATGAGCTATATAAATTCATGCCTAACTCATTCACTAAATAAAGGCTATAATAGTAAGCTTCACTAAGACTTAAATCACCATATACAATATCTTAAATCAATAAGGAAACTATATAGTAATTTTAGTATCAGGTCAGAACCACATATTTAATTTATTAGAATTTAATATATTAATTAAAAGGTTTTGTCTAATATGTGTCATGAAACATACGTTAGTATGGATTAACTTTTCAATTTAAGATATAAGTTTCTATTTAAGCTTCATGCATGCCAATGTATTTTCTTTTTATTCTCTTTTTGTTCAGTAAAAATATAGGATCCTTTAGGAACTACGTATGAACTCTTGAAAGTAATATTCATTTCTTAGAGTTATGAAACAATAATGTTCATGGTTTAATCTCGATAGTTTGCAAAAGAGAAAAAGTGATAGTTTTTAAGCGTTCTTGTGCTTTATAAACCATTGACTATTTGTAAAATAGAAGTTTAAAAATTGAAATTTTATACTAAGCGGATTTACTTGTAAAAATGATATTTTAGGTTATGTACTTAACTATTTTTATTTGTCAATCTTTTAAACATTGTGCATATTGTTTATCTTACGTTTTTTGTGCTTTTCTTACTATATAGAAGAAACCATAATAAATAAGTGATATCCTATGTTTTTGTATATCTTTGTTTTAGGCATACTTTCAAGACTAAGAGTCGCTTATTCTTTCGATAGAGGTATGTATTATGCAATTGCATTTTCTTTCTTTATTGTTATTATGGGGATCCCAGACACTTAAATATAAAGTTATTTTGTTTTTATTATGAATACTTTGTCATCTTTATAGGGAGCTCGGACTCTTAAAACAACAATTACATGCTTATATTATGGGGGAGCCCGGACTCTTAAAAATTTTGGTACATTTATTTGTGTTTGTATTGTTGGTTTACTCTGTGGCTATTGTGCTTAGGAATTGTTAATTTTATAGGAAAATTCTGTCAAAATTTTCTTAATTAAAAATTTTAAACTCTTAATCTCTAAGTTTAAACTATTACCTTTGGGTTTATAAGGTCATATTATCTCATTAAGTTTAGCTATTACTTCTTCTTTTAGAAGTAATTTAATCACAAGTTATATTATTAGACATGTACTACATCTTCTTTTAGAAGTGAACTTTTCTCAAAATGATAGAAGTGTTTGTACTTCTATTATTTCTTCATTTCAAATGTATCAAAAGTGACTTCTTCTTTAGAAGTCAACTTAAACAAATGTTTTCGTTTTTACTCCAATATATTCTTTTTGTTTATTTCCAACTATTTCGGACTATATACATTGATGTATATATGTGTAATACTCCAATCATTAGATCAATATATTAAACTCTTAATCTATAAGTTTGCACGTAAAACTCTTAAAGGACAAACTCTTAAACTCTAAATATTTCATAAAGTACATTTAAACACTTTAAATGTAAGGCTTAACGAGTGATGAATTCTAACTTTAAATGAAAGTATTTTGTTTAGTGAAGTTATGAAGGAGGATTGTAATTGGATATATAGAAGAATTGTGCCTGAGTTTTGGGGATTAGTAGTGAGTTTCAACTAGGTGTGAAGCATTTTGTAAATTGGTGCTTTAATTACATTCTTGGTATAGCTAACGAGTTACAGTGTCCCTGTGCAAAGTGCAAGAACAAAAGATATCTTAAAGAGGATGATGTGAAATTGCATCTTTAAAAATCAGAGTTTTTACCTGATTATATAATTGGACGGCACATAAAGAACCTTCGTGGGGTTACCGATCGATTGTTGGGGAAGGTAGTATTACAAGAAATATTAAAAGCAATACTTATCGTGAGGGTATTTTTTATGCAGCTGGTCCGAATTTTGAACCCGATACAACATACTACAATTATAAGGAGACATCTAATCCTGAGGCTCAACGGTTTTATGACATTCTGGAATATGTTGATACACCGTTATATGAAGGATGTTCAAAGTATTCACAGTTGTCTGCGATGGCGAGGTTGTTGAACATTAAGTCAGAGAACAACATGTCTGAAAAGTGCTTTGATCAAATAGTAGAGTTCTTAAAGGATGTACTCCCCGAAGGCAATAAGGTGTTGGATGATTAGTACCAAACGAAAAAATTAGTTTCCGGTTTGAATATGCCGATGCAAAATATTGATGTATGTGTTAATGAATGTATAATGTATTAGAAAGAGGATGCCCAAACAAGTTAGTATAAGTTTTCTAGCTATTATCGTTACATGAGAAGAAAGAAAAATAAGAAGAATAAGTCCAAAGAATTCCGTACAAGAAGATGTATTATTTTTCGCTAACTCATTGGCCAATGCTTGTTACGCTGTACAACTTGCCTCCTTGGGTGCGCTTAAAAACTCCGATAATGTTTTTGACATGTATTATTCCGGGTCCTTAAAATCCAAAATATAAGTTAGATATTACTTGCAACCGTTGATAGAAGAATTGAATCAATTGTGTAGGGCTGTAAACGGGACGGGTCTTACCCGTACCCGCGCGGGTTTATACCCATTTTTAGCTGGTAAAGTTTAAATTTTATACTCGCGGACCCGTACCTGTACCCGTATTTATTTTGTGATATGAGTCTGGGCAGGGCATGATGATGCCCAGACCCGTATACCCGTATGAATAAAATAATAATATATATTTATATATATATTATATTATTTATATATATTATATTATATTAATATATAATTTATAAGGTGGGTTTAGCGACCATAGAAAAAAAGGGTTGGATTAAAGGTTCTATATTGACAGAGGAAGAAGAAAGGGGTTTCTCAGAGTTGATAATGAAGAAGTATTTGCCGGGAAAAATGTCACAGTCGTCGCCATTTTTTCTCGAGCTCGCTCCAGGGAAGCCTGCAAAATGCAGCAATCTTCTACCCACTGTGATTGCTACATTTTGAAATCAGGATTATATTTATAATTTTAGGATTATACATTGTTTTATATATTTTTGTTTAACAGGGAAAAAAATAGAAAAATATCATACGGGTACGGGTATCCCTAGACCCTACCCTGGACCTTGGAGGGTCGGGTCTGGGTCCAAGTTTCTCTATAAGGGTATGGGTCTGGGTCTGGGGGTACCCTGAGGGTCTGGACCCATTTATGGCCCTACAATTGTGGTTGCATGGAGTTAAGTAAGTTAGTCTCATTACTTAGTATATAGTAAGATATTTACTTATTAATGAAATTATGTGATTAATTATATGTTAAATATATTAATTACTTGTAGAAAGTACACAACAGATTGAGGATGCGATTTCCAAGTTTAACAGAAGGTGACATACATATGAGAATCAGTGAGGGGTTTTCATCATGGTTTAGGGAAGAAGTGAGTTGAAAGTTATGTTAATTTTCATAATATAAGTTTAATTGTGTATAAACTAAACAAAATGTTGATTCCTTTATTCAGATGATGAATCCAGTGAATGCAAACAGTAGCGAATGTCTTAAGAATTTATCATGGGGTTCATCTAAACTTGTGAAATCGTGTAATGTGTATTTCATTAATGGGTTTAGGTTTCATACACGAGAACGAGCTCCTGTATTCTTAAATATAATTGTCGTCTATAGATAAAAGGTGATATCATGGGATTTTAAATAAGATCCTTCAGGTTGGATTCCTGAAAATACCAAGTCAAAAGGTTGTGCTTTTTAAGTGTGATTCATTTGATTCGTCTTTACATCGAGGTCTGAAGATTCATGATAAATATAAACTTATGGAGCTGCACATTAAAAGAAAACATGCAGGGGGTATGATTCTTTCATTTTATCCCAACAGGCCGAACAAGTGATTTATGTCCCGTACCCTACTAAACGACAAAAAAACTATTGGTGAGCTATAATAAAATCAAGACCTCGTATTTTAGAGGTACCTTTTATAGAGATTCACAGGAGGAATAACATTGGAGATGAAGATGACAATAATAAAGATGAAGAAGAGGTCGAATGGGAGTCCAATCATGAAGTGGAAAAGGAAGAGTTTCAATCGAAGTCCGATTCCGAAACGTAGAATGTTTAATTGGTAACTCTTTTATTTATAAGTACTTTCTATATTTGTAAGGTCTTATCGGTTATGTATTTCTGTGTTAACTTTCTTTTTAAATAACTTGTTTATTCTTTTTGCGTTATATATTTTTAAGTAATTTGGTTGTCTTATAAGTAACTTTCTTTTTAAGTAACATTCCTTTTAACTAAGTTTCTAATCATTGGTTTCTCTTTTTATATTACAGATGGTGCTGGGAGTAAGAAGAAGAGGGCTCATCCAGATTCGCATGATCCTCCGCCGCCCACGGCATCCACTCCTCTGGTGTCATCTACTTCTCTGACAGCAACATCTACTCCCCTGGCTGCGGCATCCACTCCTCTAGTGACCTTCACTCCATTTCTGCAGCTACCATACTCGAGTTCGTCGCCTATCTCCACTCCATCTTCTTTTATATATGCTATTGGGACGTCATCAAGGTCTGCCCCTTCATCATCTACACCTCCACTGGCATAGGGTTTTGTTGATGCTCGTTTGCTTATTATTCAGCATTTCAAAAGATATATCTTCTTGTTTTTTCATTTAGGCTAAATGATTAGAAATTAAAAGTTAGTTTTTTAAATTGAAATTTTTATTTTTTTTCTTAGTATAACTATAAACATTTAACTTGTAAGTTAATTTTGGTTTTTAAGTATTGTAAGTTAATTATGATCTTTAAATGTTTTATGTGTTTAAATTATCATACTATTATATTCAAATTTTATGAATCATTTATTGTCTTTATGGAGAGCCCGGACTCTTAAAAAATGAGTATTTATATGTTTATATTATATTATAAGGGAGTCCGGACTCTTATTCAATTCTATAGATTTTTTTGTCTTTGGTTTCTTGTGTTACTATTGGAATTGTTCATTTTATAGGAGAAGCTCTGTCAAAATTAAACGATACTATTTCTTTCATAAACTTTTAAGTTTGGTTAATTTTTTTTCTAAATTTCCACAGCTTCAACAAGCAATCGATATGTGCAAAGATTATTTTGTAAACTATTAAGCAGCACTTAATTTTGAGGCTCATCCCATTTCAGGAAGGTGTTGAATTCTATAAAGAATATATGGTATACAGAGATAATGGGTAAGCGTTTAGTTAAATAACTGTCATTTATACGAATTTTTAAATATACAACAATTTTTTATTTGTATTCATATGTATTAACATGTGTTATTGAAGAAAAGGTTTCAATGAGAACTGAGACATGAGGGTCCCGTACAGACCATTTGGGAGAAATGGGTGTCCACTCATTACAAGGACTTGATATATGATGTTCAAGTGGACGGGTTTTAGCCTGATTGGATGACAACAGCACAATAGTTCCAGCTCTGTGCTCATTAGAATTCTTATCCTTACAAGAAGAAGCAGGAGGTGACAAAGATGAACAGTCTGCAGGGGCATGGTAGACAAGGGTCCAACAAGTACACCGGCGGGTTTAGGTCATTTATTGAGTGGGTAAGTCAATTATATGGTTTCTTTCTTTAAATTCTTATATTTTTTAACTTACAATCTAAAACATTTGATATTTGATGTCGTTAATCCTTTAAATATTTGCAACAGAATAAAATGGGCGAAGCATTTGCACAGTTTGAGTTGTATGTCCTCCTACATCAGCGAAAATAGTGGGTGGATACACGTTCTGACGAGTATTGGGTAATATTATTTAATAGCTTTAGTTTTTTTTTAAGTTATCGTTTATGGGTTATTTTTAAATTTCTTAACAATAACTTATTAATCTCTTTTTTGTAGGCCAAATTTTCAGAGTTAAAGGCAAATGCAGCTATGGAGTTCCGAGTGACGAGCAGTTGATATTCAAGACTACTGGTGGCAGCAACAATGACCACGTTTATGGTTTTGGTTCCTGATTTTGGAGCCATCGCTTTCGAGCGACAGGGAAGCAGTAGCTCGTCATCGGTTCCTTTTGTCTCTTCTACAACTGTCACGAGTGTTGCATCAAGATGAACAGGCAGTGGCATGGATATATGGCAGGATATATGCAGTAGACACAAGATAAGTGGGCCAGCTTTATGTAGGGGTTCGAATCTCAGTGTGGTGTGCAGTTTGATTCAGTACCTGCACTGTTCCTTCCTTTGCCTCCTTTCCCTCTGATGGATGACGCCATATCTGATGCCACTCGGGTCGATCCCAGCCATCGACCAGTCCTCCCTCCTCCTCTAATGCACCTCCACCCGTGTAGTACATTTATTTTGATTCCGATACTTATGTTTGATTCACCGTACATTTGTTATCTTTTCGTTTTGAATTAGATAATTATATATTTGATATTTATATGTAATTTCATATGTTATGTATTATCGTATGACGTTTTTGTCATTTTTTAATTGTTAACATATTGGATGTAGATTATAAGTATGTTGTTCTTGCTGTTAAAGTTTTTTTGAATTTCAAGTGGATTATTAAAATTATAAATAAATATTTAAAAAAAATATAAACTTACTGACCGAAGTTCGATCGGAAATTATTTTTGAAAAATATATATATTTAAGAACTTAATGACCGATAACAGTCGGTAAAAACAATTATTGACGGATCTTCAGTCGGTAAGTATAAAACATTCGGTCGGTAATTTCTTTAAATAATTGAA
Source organism: Catharanthus roseus (assembly GCA_028651295.1). Lineage (NCBI taxonomy): Eukaryota > Viridiplantae > Streptophyta > Magnoliopsida > Gentianales > Apocynaceae > Catharanthus > Catharanthus roseus. Next base: position 912,230 of record JAPQWS010000142.1, on the reverse strand, counting down.
TTTTTTATTCTAAAAAATAAATTTACCTATCGATCCTTCGGTCGGTTACTGCAAAATATCTGTCGGTAACTGTTACCGACCAATAGTGTATTCGGTCAGACTGTATTACTGACCAAAATTACTTGACCGAATATTTCTTTATGGGGTAAATTTTTCTAGAAGAAGAGAGTTTAAAGGGAGAAGAAATGTTTTATTTTTGTTTTGGCCATAAATCTTTTTATTATTTATTTTTTAGCCCCAAGCTTTGTGGGTTGGCAGAAATTGAGTTGATTTGATAAAATTACCCTTTAAATGTGCATGAGCATGTGACCTAGATAGGCTGAGCATCGCCGAATTTTGCTCCTCTTGGACATGAATAGTGACACGTAAATTGTATGATGGCAAAAAAGGTTAATAAAAACATTGAAGGCGCGGACGGTAAAGTAGAAATAGTTCAAGTGCAGGGAGGATAATTTTCTCTAAAAATAATTAATATAAAAACATAAGTAATACTTATGATTTAAAAAACTAAAAAATATGACAACATTGACAATCCTACGACTTACACACTAATATCTACAAGTTGGTCTAAGTGATATTCAATTTCATTCCTATCTTTATAGGTTATTTTCTCTTCATTTTCAAGATAGCACATGAGACATATTTCTCAAGTTTTTCGCATTTTCTTTACATAAATATTAGTATAGGTTCTAGCAATATTAAATTTTTTTTCGGCTTTTTTTTTAAAAAAGTCTATTTTTTTAACAAGTTATTAAAGTGGCCTAAAATTTTCTTTTTATGCCTGATTTGGCCATAACGCATCATGGTTGTGCGTTATTAATTAGGTTAATGCACAATGGTGCGTTATCTGCCACATCATTTTTTTTAAAGTTTTTAATTTTTTTTTTAAAAAAAAGTCTTATAATAAGATTTGAATCCTTGAACTTATGAGAAATAACATAGAAGACTTACCAATAGATCACCATTAAATCTTATTCAATAGGTGTATGGGATTTTATTTAATAATAACTTACTTACTTACGTATTACAATATTTAACAACTTCAATCATTTGAATTTTTCATTAGAGCAAAAAAAAGACTGCTCCTCTGTTTAATTTTCAAATTGGCGGCGTAATTTTTTAGTTAACAAGAGAGAAAGTATTAGAAAATTACAAAAATATAAATTAAAACGAAAATAGGAGGTTTTTGTGGAAACGGTTGGTGGGCAACCGTTAAAATGGTTTTCATTGCGCAGATCTGGAAAAAATACCCAAAATGCCCACAAGAATCGCCTCAATCGGATGTCCGAGCGCAAAGTTATGCCCCATCAAAGTTTTCGACAATACGAAACGATTTTTTCCTCAAAACGCGTCCGGATCACTTTTTCGATGATGCCGCGTTCCTCTTTACGAGAACCATCAAAACGAGTGGTCATACGCATGAAACGGACATCCCATCGCAAAGTTATTCATGTTTAAAGTTTTCCTAATACCTACAAAAATTATTTCTTCCCAATCAACATAAACAAGATAACGCACATTGGTTGTGCGTTATCATCCACCTCAGCACTTAACGCGGATTAAGGCGGTGATTATCTATAACGTACAACCATTGTGCGTTATTTCATTTGATAACGCACAATGATTGTGCGTTATGGCCTATTCAGGATTTTAAAAAAAAATTGGGCCTATTTAGTACACATTTTTTGAAAATGGGCCCAATAAAAAAATTTTTTTTTTCACTTTGTTACTAATTTTTGCACAATATTGTTTCACTTAATATTCTGCATTTTTCTTTTATTTATTTATTTTTTATCACTTTGTAAGTGATGGATTATATCTTCTGAAGTTTTATTTTTTACTTTAATTTATTTTTACCTTTATATTTATACTATTTTTTCCTTTTGCAGTGTTATATTTGAGGGGGAAAGGACACATACTTTTTTCGCTCTGAATTAATTAATGAATTAATTAAGTAGATAGACAAATGCAGTTTTTGGCTGCAAAAATAAAATAAGGACAACATGATTTACTAATGACTCACATTGACGTTCCTTATTAATTATTTTCCTTTTTTTATAATTTATTTACAATTATTGGTATTACGTTTTCGTTGAATTAAAACTTTTTGGAATTAGAATGTAAATAGTGGAATTTTAATGGTTTGCGCCGATGAAAATCGTTCTTCTTACTCTCAATTTGGATGGGTAGGAATTGAAGGTATTAGGTATATAGTCTTCAAGAAATAATAAATCCATTACATTTGTACAGGTGAAGAATTTTAAGATATGTTTTAACAAAATATGTTTAGTATGGAATCAATAATTACATACATTGTAAAAGATTTTAGATTGTACAATGATAGTCAAACATAAAAAAGAGAAGTAAAGAAAAAATTATAAAAGGAGTTATGAATATAATTTGTAGAACAGAAAGGTAGATGTTTTTCATATTACATGTACATATAATACATTATTTATATGTACATGTAATATGGAAATAATTCTTTTTTTAAGAAATTTATAATCTTTTATGTTTATAAAATTAACCCGTGCACAACATGAATTTTTTTGTTAGTTTTTATATATTAAGATAATAATATCGTTCATTATGAAAATTAAACTCACCAAAAAATATTTTAGAAAGGAGTATTATGGTCTTAATGTATAGTAACAATAAAAAATAGATAGACGAAATGATATTTTATGGAGACTTTAAATTTCTTGCTACAATGTCATTATTTTCTGGTAAGTTTTTCACATTAAAATTAATAGTAGAGATTAATTAGTTATATATATAAACGATGAAATTCATAATTTATATAAACTAGAAGCATGAAATCATCATTTGGAGAAGCTCAACGAGAAAGATGTAACTAACCCTAATGGTTTTGTTCACAAGAATTTGATGAATGAGAGAATGATTTAGCTAGATGGCATAAATGACTATTTCGATTCTTGAAGGGAATCCAAGTTGGATACTTATTACTCAATTCCTTGAGAAAGCTCTCTACCAAAGGCGTCCTTGTAAGGTGTATGAAATTATTATTCGATTTGATTTGAAAATGAATACTTTTATTACTGAACTTGAATTACTATCTTAACATTTTTGTTATTTTTTTTTTATTATTACAACTTAGAAGGTCTTACCTTGATCAAGCATTTCTTTTAGGTACTTCCTTGATCAAGCTTACCAAAGCAATAACGCCAAAGTGTGGTTGTTAGTTATTTATTTATTTATTTGCTGAATGGGTGGTTAGTTAGAAGTGCTTTAGTTATGTTGCCTATTTATCCAAAGAACGCAAATTATATATGTCAAAGCAAATAGGCCCCTTTCCAATCTTCCCTTTCCCACCTTTCTATGGAACATATATAAGGATTTTCTTGCCCAAGAAAATGCCGAGAAGTTTTGTGTAGCATAGGAATGCCGAGAGGAAGATAGGAGAGGTTTTTTACTATATTTGGATTTTTTTTTTTTTTAAATTATTGAAGTAATCGTGAGTTTGTTTTAATCTGATTGTAGCCATAACGCACACAGTGTGTCTATTATAATTAAAGATAATACACATATTGTGTGCGTTATCACTAAACATCACTTTTTGCACGTAATTATCTGATGTGGTAGATAATGCACATCAAAAATGTGTTATCATCTATGATAAAGCATCTACTATATGTGTTATCTACCACATCATTTTTTTTAAAAAAATTTATAATTTTTTTCCTGCAGAACTTGTAATTTTTTTGGGCAAAACTTATAATTATTTTTTTTTTTTGAAAAAGACAAAGTATTCTTTGATTTATGTCATTTGATGTATATTTTATGATAATAATTATTATCATTTTAAGAAGGAAAATTTTTATTAAAAAAAAGTACGAAGAAGTAATTTAAAGTATTTTATATTTTTGTTACTTGTTGTAAATTTTACTATAATAATTTATAATCGATTTTTAAGTAAAAGACTTTATAAAAAAGTATCTAGAAGAAATATCATTATTAGAAACCCTAAAATATTACAAGATTTTGAAAAAAAGAAACTTATACATTGCTTTAAATGGGGTTATTACAATTTTTTTTATTATGCCCGGGCATTCAACATCTGCTACATCTTGGGGAGAATATGAATTTCAATAATCCATTTCCTCCCAAAACCTTGTACCCTATTTTCAACCCCGTTGATTGTTCATATTTGGAGGATAGAATATTAAATTGTAAAGAGCATCTCTCCAAAAGTCCTCATGCCCAACTAGATAAAAATTGGATTGGTATGTTCGTCTATAATTTTCCTGCGAATATATGTCCAACACATAAGCATCTGGTCTTGTACCATTATCTTACAAACTGCAAGAGCTTGAGAATAAGGCAATGTACATTCTTTTCATTTTCCACAACTGTACGATTTTTCATTTATTTTTAAAATGTAAACGTTGTTGCCACTACTATCAAGCCGTATAGGAGATTTAACCATGTAAATACCAACTCGTGGGTTATACGATGTAATTATGTGGTTTCTTGATTTCAATTTAATCCGAGAAACTTGTCAAAAACTCTTATTGGAAATGAATTTGCTGGTTGAAGTACTTAACAAGTTTTCTAAATATTAATTCAACTAGGGTGTTTAAAGGTAAGACCTTAGCTTTTTTCAATACACTTTTAAGTGCTTCTGAAATGTTGGTTGTCATCACTCTAGGTCTGTGCCACCATCATGCAAAAGTGTCCAATTCTCTAGGGGTATCTTGGCTAAATAAATGTAAGCTTCTATATTTCTACTTTGAATTTCATTCATGACACGTCCGAATTTCCATTGTTTAGCTTCAGTTATGGCCTGCCACATTAAACTTTTTAATTGGCTGTACTTAAAGGTCTTGTTGAAATTTGTCCGAATGTGGCATAGATAAAACCTATGCACCACAAATAGAGGTTGCCACAAAGCTTGATTTTGCGTAGCAGATAAAATCCTTTTGTGGCAATCGGATATTAAACAAATGTGTGATCCTTAACAACGTTTTCCCGTAGAAGTTTGAGAAACCAATTCCAACTTTTGCACGACTCTTTATCAAAAATTGGAAATACTAAGGAGAGCAAATGGTTATTCGCATCCTACATTCTTGCAATTAATAATACGCCCTTATATGGTTCCCGAAGATAAGTGCCATCCATAGAAATTACCGGCCTAGAGTTTTGAAATCCATTTCTACAAGGCTCGAAACACCAAAAAAAGAAATATGAAAAATAGTCGGGGGGAATGCTCGTTCTATGATGCAACCACTCATACACAGTATAGGAATAAGACCAAGCCCAAGTCTGAAGTAGTACAAAGGCTCCCCCATCCGTCGTGCACCCCATAAAACTGCCCCACATAAAAACTCTAATACACAAATCCCTCAGTTGTAAGCGTGGATGGCATCAAAATCCTCTAACAAACTGATATAACGTACGTGAATCAAGCTGTCCCACATATCAGGGAATATATGACCGCCAAGAAGTAAGAAATAAAACTCTGGGCATGCATGAAAAGGTCATCATCAGTCTCTGTTCTGGTGAACTCTCTCAAAATCCAAGCATCTAAAAGTTCCTTCTCAACCCTATATCCAGAAAAGTGAGTAAGAGACAATTGAATACCAATAAGCCTCTCAATCATATCAATCCAATAAGGCTTATGATATACATTCCAACTAGGACCTGTAACAGGCAACCTCTCTATCCGTAAACCCCATAGTACATGCACATCCAATAAGGTGACTGTTACCTGACCGCAAGTCATGTGGAATGTGTGGATTTCAGGCCTCCAACGCTCAATTAAAGCAGTAATAAGTGCGTGGTCGAGACCTATATAACCACATCTAAAAACTCCCCCTAACCCCGTCCTATCAATAATATCAATCAATCTACAAGGAGCCATATTGTAAGCTTGAAACAGATTACGACCGAAACGTCTATATTGAAGATCAGTACTACATGTCTCATGATCCACACTCTATATCAACTCAGACTTATGTTCATGCTATCTCGTCAATATATCAGGATTTATGGGGCCCAGATGCACAATCTATATTACATGACAAGGTTTTACGGTTTTAGGTATTGAATTATACACTTTCTAAATTTAAATTTTTATAGGGTTTAAAATTTAAAGAAAAATATTTTTTTATCATTACACAGTTCATTAATTTTAGGGTATTAGGGTTTAGGGTTTTAGGTTTTAGGGTTTAGGATTTTAGAATTTTAGGTTTTAGGTTCGATAGGTTAGGGTTTACGGTTTTAGGGTTTAAGATTTAGGGTTTACGGTTTAGTGTTTAAGGTTTTAAGGTTTAGGAATTTAGGGCTTAGGGTTTTAGAGTTTAGGGTCTCAAGGTTAGGGTTTAGGGTGTAGGGCCTCAAGGTTAGTGTTTAGGGTTTTATGGTTTAGGATATTAGGGTTTAAGGTTTAATTTTTATCATTACATACTTAATATTTTTTATCATTACGCACCCTAAAGTAATGCTCTTGATAATTTTGTAGGGTTATAATAGTCATTTTTTCTATGTTAAAATATAAGAATGAACATTCAATTTTATAGGAAATGCATATGATTTTAGTCTCTTATAACTAATCATTTTCTCATTAAGCTCTTGATTTGGGTGATACAAATTGTTTTTTTTTTAATTACACACATTTTAATGTTGTTTTTAGATTAGTAATTTAGGGTTTAGGGTTTATAGTTTTATAGAAGGTTATATTCTCTTTTTTGTCTATCATTACGTAGTTCATAAATTTTAGGGTTTAGGAGAAAAATAAAATAAATTAAACAAAATTGTAAGAAAATTATTAAAAACAACATTTCATCAAATCACATTTCCAATAGAAACACACAACTAGTCTAAAAAAATGGTCAAATATGCACAAATCTATCAAGAACAACAAGCAGTGGAAGTAATCATAAAACCTACCCCTAAAAAATTAAATTAACAGAAATTGTGAAATAACCCATATAAAATTCATCAAGAATATTCACAATCACAATAAACAACAATTTTCATATAGATAATAGAAATCAACACAGTATGCAAAAAAATTTAAAAAATTAAAGAGTAAATTTGACAATAAGAAATTTCCCAAGGAACGAAAAAAATTAAAATTAAATGTTGTTCTTTGGTAGAGCTTCCTCTACCGTTCTTCGTACTCCACGACTGGCTTCTTGAGAAAAGTTTCGTACTTCAAAGCTTCTTCAAGTTCAAGAAGACGAGAATGAGAGAAGAAGGAAGGAGAAGAGGAAGAGAAGAAGAAGAGGAAGGGAAGAAGAGAAGGAGGAAGAAGAAAACAGTTTCAGAGAAGGAGGAAGAAAACAGCTGGCGATTCCTTTTTTTTTTTTTTTTGGAGAAGAAAAAAGAAGAAGAAAGCGACAGTTTTACCCTTAAACATTTCTAGATACAAAATAATGCACGTAGCGTGTGTGTTATCAGTAAGAATAACGCATTCACAGTGCGTGTTATCCTTACTGGTAACGTATACGTAGTGTGCGTTATCATCTACCTCACCAGCCACCTGCCACTTCAACAACCACATCATTAATCACAAGATCTAATTGGTGATTAGCAATAATGCACACGCTATATGCGTATTATTATAAATAACGCACACAGTATGTACGTTATAGTCAAAATACAATTTAAAAAAATGTTGAAGCCACTTTAATGACTATTTTTAAAAAATTGGCTAAACATAGTAAAAAGCTGACAAGTGAAGAAAGGCATATTAGGATGTCGCTCATTAATCTTTTTTCCTTTAGTTTTCACTATTATTTTCTCTATCTATACTTAATTCATCGAGTAAGCACTAAATTAATGGGTCCTTATTCTTCCCCAAAAGAAATAATAATAAAATAAAAAAAGTAAAAGGGTCCAAAATTTGGTAAAAATTAGTTTTACAGTTCCATGAATGATCTCCTAAACTATCTCCTTTAATAACGAAATTTAGTTTTCTATTGAGATACAGGCCGTCAAGACTTATTTATTTCCGTGAAAATTATTAGCTCGATTGTTTTTAGAAAAATTAAAGAGTCACTTTCAATTTGATCCTTGAAATTGGACAAACTTTTCAATCAAAGACTTTAGAATGCAAATCCTTCTAATTGGGAAAAACATGTCAATTAAGTACTTCCCTCAGTGACTATAAAAAAATTAGATAACATTTGAGGAATACACGCACCCTAAATCTGGAACCCTCATCAATTTTCATCACTTCTAGACATTCTTTAAGAAAATTGATACGCTCAAAATATTTTAGTTTGTTGCTTTTAAGAAATTTTTTGGATGCTAATTTTTCCATATCGTCAGTATCAAGATTTGGCTAGAAAGATGTCGAAAGAAGATTATATATGTTTTTGTTTTGTGTTCTACCTAACTAGATTTACTAAGATTAGGATCTTTTTCTAGGGTTAATTGTAAATACTCATCTAAAGTGAGGGACTAAATGTACTTTATCCCAAACTCAATATATAAGCAGTTTTACCCCTAAAGTCTGTCAATTTATTTAAAATACCCTGAATGTAAATTATCATTTATTACAAAATAAAGGCTAAAGTTCAATATAAAAATATTTTAGTCTATATCCTAATTTATAGTTATAATTTATTATATAATACTTCCATAAACTTTGTAATAATATATTTTTTAGTCTATATTATTAAAAGATTGATTAGTTAACTCAAAAATATATATTTTATTTTTAAAAATAATCAAACTCTTAGGATTTTTCGTTAATTTATTGTAATAACGACTAAAATTAATAGTATTTTCTTTAAAGAAAAAATTTAAGTTTTTGTCTATTATTTTAATACTTTACTTAAAGCTATTATTTAATCCTTGTGATAAGAAATTATTACAAATCCTAACATGTTAAATTTTTTAGAAAAATGTTAAGATAAAGATTTGAAGTTGAAAAATACTCTATTTATAAATGAATGTTTTATTTTTTCATTGAATTAAATTTAGAATATACATGCTATTTTTCTTTAGATAATCACGTCTTTTAAAGTTAAATAATCAATCTTGAAAAAATATAGACTGCAAAAATATTGTTACAAATTTTATGGACATATTTTGTAATAATATATTTTTAGTTTATATTATTTAAAAATTATTATTTAACTAATATCATATTTTATTTTATAAAAATAAATAAACTAAATAATTTGTCACAGATATAGTATAATAAATTAATGGTAGTTACTGTATAAAAAGAAAATATGTTTAAAAATAATATTAAAGTTTTTAGTTAATCATTGTTACAAGAAATTACTACAAATCCTAAAAAGTTAATAATTTTATAAATTTTAGATAAAGAATTGAAGTTGACAACATTTTATATTCTATTTATAACCGAATATTTTATTTTTTTATTGATTTAAATATAAAATTATCGTGCCATTTTTCTTTAAATAACAAAATTTATTATGTTATACTCAATATTTTAAATATATAAACTAAAAAGATATTATTACAAATATAAAAAAGTATTTTGTGATAATTATAAATATAAATTTTTTTATTAAAATAATTTTACATCAAACTTTAGAGATTATTTTATAACAAAACATAACTTACATTGAGTTAAAGTATTTTAGCCATTTTAAATAAATGATTGGTTTTAGGATAAACTGTCTATGCATTGAGTTTGAGGATAGATGCTAACCCTCCACTTCAAATAAGTATTTTACCATTAACCCTTTTTCCTATTATGATAGAAGTTAAAAGTTTATTTCTCATACATCTATATAATTTATTTTCTATTATTTAATACAACTATTTATTAAAAAAATTATAAAACGAGCTATTCTGCCGAGTCGGCTCCACTTCCCCTTTCCTTTACAAATTAAACTAAGGTCTACATTCATTAAAAAATTATTCTTTTTTTAAATGCTTTTCATTAAAAATATATATATTTAGCTTAAAACAATTTGATTTGAAAATTAAATGAACAGAACATGAAACATCGTACTCTATTTCTAGAAATATTCTTCATGATAGTAATTAATTAAACTCATGCTTTCTAATTTAATTATTTTGTATATATATATCGATAAGTTTAATGTTAATTTTGATCAGGTAGGAGTTTAGATTCAGTAAAGATCATATAATATTATCTTTTTAAGATTAATTTGATCAGGTAAGAATATAGATTTACTAAAGATTGCCTAATATATCTTCTCATATAAATTTTTTTAATAATAATTTTTTAAAATTTAAAATTTATTTGATAAATTTTATTTAATAAAATTACTATAAAATATATATACTAAAAATTATATTAAAAAATATATTGAACAAGCTTAACCGCTACAAATTAATGGTAATTCTCGAAAAGGGGTTACATGCCGAAAGTGGGTGGTGTTCCGTATTCAATTTGCTAACTTGACTGTTAGGCCCAAATATATATACATATATATATATATATAATTTCTTTCATTTTAAAAGAGAGTTAATACAGATAATTCGAAAATCTATAAAAATAACACGAAAAATTCAAAAAATTTCATTTTCATCTTCCAACTTTCTCTCTCTAAACAAAATCCTTTCAACTCTCTCTACAAATCTACATTTTAAACTCAGATTTAGGAAGATCTTACCGTTAAAAATTAAAAAAAAAAATTTAGTACTTCGATCTATACTTATTTATTTACAATTTTATCGGTTTTAGATCTTGAAAATATGCATCGTATCGGAAAAAATACCACATTTTAGAACCTAAAACTTTTGCCGAAATGAGGGGTTTTCGCCCGGACCTGCAAAAAAATTTGTGATTTTCGCCCGATCCGGCAACGATCTTTACACATGTCGCTCGTTTGGGCGTAAGTCACTTTGATTTTCGCCAGGCTGGGCGATTCTTTGTGTAATTTTCTCCAGCAGGGCGAAAGTGGTGCAGATAATTTTTTGAATTTTTAAAAATATTTTTTTATATATTTTACTTGGGGATCAATAAACATATCTCAGAAATTTATAAGACTAGCGCGAAAAAGTCATTTTTTCCCGCCAAATCTTTCTCTCTAACTCAAAACTCAAATCTCTCACAAAACACAAACTAAAGGTAGATACGGATGGTTTTGAAGATTAAGAAAATATCAATTTTGTGATAAAAAACTCAAAAAATTACAATTTTTTTGAATTGTTTGAGTTTCTCCCAGATGGGCGAAATTATATAAGATTTTCGCGCATCTGGGCGGGCGAAATTATTATTTAGGAAAATAAAGAATACATAAATAAGTTATTATTAAATAAAATCCCATGCACTTATTGACATGAAATTTTATGTTGGTTTTTTGGTAAGTTGTTTATCTTATTTTTATAAGATCAAGGTTCAAATCTCATATAATACAAGTTTTTTTTAATGAGATTGTAAAAAAAATTGCATTGTCATGAGATTTGAACCCTTACCTTATGAAAATAAAATAGCAACTTACCAAGATACCAACATGAAACTTCATATTAAAGGATGCATGAGATTTTATATAATAATAACTTATTTAGTGATTTTTTTTTAAAAAAAAATCACTAAGAACCAATTTTCGCCCATCTGGGCGAAATTTTGTGTAAATTTCACCAGTTTGGGCGAAAATCATAGGAGGCTTTCGCTCATCTGGGCGAAGCTAACTTCAGTGACAAAAAAAAATTGGAACTTTTCTTACTTCAAAATCGATATTTTCTTGCAAAAAAATCTTCAAAGTGATCCATATCTACCTCCAAAATGTGTTAAACGTGAAAGATTGAAGTTTTAGAGTAGAGAGAAGTTAGAGAGAAATTATTTAGAAAGAGCAAGAGGGAGGTAAAAAATGATTTTTTTTGTGTTATCTTTATAGATTCACAAGTTATGTTTATTGATCCCGTTTTACCTTTATATTTATAAATATTTAAAATTATCATTATTCTTAATTTGTTAATGTTATGTTATTTAAAGTATTTATTTCAAATGTTATTTAATTTTGTCTATGTAGAATACATGTAATTAGTTGTTTAAAATAGTTTATCTTATAATTGTTTGTTTAATATGATTATGAATTATGTTTATATGAACAATTTGAATCTTAATGTGCATTCGTTATTTTGTTAGCATAAGCATAAGTGTTATAATTATTCATGTTATAGTTTGAATCAATTTATATGTTTAGGGTTAATTAAATTTATTTATTACATCAATGTTATGAAAAATAAGAGGGTGGTAGATTAATGATTTCGTTATAACTTAGTGTTTAGTGTTACAAATAGGGCTGTAAACGGGTCCAGACCCTCAGGGTACCCCCAGACCCAGACCCGTACCCTTATAGTTAAACTTGGACCCAGACCCGGACCCATACCTTCCATGGTATAAAATTTTAGACCCAGACCCGACCCTATAGGGTCCAGGGTAGGGTATAGGTATACCCGTACCCGTATGATATTTTTCTATTTTTTTCCCTGTTAAACAAAAATATATAAAATAATGTATAATCCTAAATTAAAAATTTTAACATGATTAACATAATCTCCTCAACATTTCTTTCAAAAAATACAATCATTTAATATATACATAAATGAATAGGGAGATAGACCCATTTAACTATATTAATTTCAGTCTGTAATCCAAATTCCTGGACAACTTCTGAGCAAAGAGTATATGTAATAATACGGTGTTGCCTAATAGATAAATCAAATAGTAACATATAAGATAGAGAACGAAAAAGAAAAATAAAGAAAAAGATTGTCCTTTTTATCATGATACATATTTTTAGCAGTTCTATGAAATAAAAAATAAGGCAAAAATATTACTATCATAAATTGTTTTTACACGAGATGAAAGAATATATTTTATATTTAGTAAAAATAAATTATTTGTGAAATGGCATTTGAAATAAAGTTGAAAATAAATAAATAAATAATTTGAAAGAGGTTAGTTGGGCCAAATCCATCAAATAAAGAGATTGTATTTAAGACTGAAAAGGAGAAAAAAAAAAGAAAAAATGACTGAAAATGAGAAAAAGAAAAAGATAAAAGGACTGAAAAGAAAAAAAAAAAGAAAAAAGGACTGAAAAGAAAAAGAAGAGAAAAGGAGAAAAAAAAAAGGTTGGCAGCAGCAGTATTTAACTTCCCCTCCCTAACCACTCGGCCAGACCTCTTTATATATCTTTAATATCTTTCATCTAATATAATATATAATATATATTATTATTTTATTAATACGGGTCTACGGGTATACGGATCTGGGTATCACCATACCCTACCCAGGCCCATATAGCAGTATAAATACGGGCACAGGTATGTGTCTGCAGGTATAAAATTTAAATCTTATCCGCTAAAAACGGGTACAGATCCGCGTGGGTACGGGTAAGACCCGCCCCGCTTACAACCCTAATTACGGACCCCTAAAGGGATAATAAATATAACTTGAGAATCTATTAATTTATGATGATTAATGAATGATTTTAATGAAATAATAATTTAAACATTGATATTTAAATAATATTAAATAATAATAATTTAAAATAATTATTTGAATTAAAGTCAATTAAGAATACAAATAGAATAATGAATATAATTTAAATAATAGGATCTAATCCCTTATAATTAGTAATTTTAATAAGAAATAATATATACAATATATAAATTAATAACTATTAATTACATTATTATTAATGAAAAGAAATAAAATAATAGAAATAAAATAATAAATCCTGTTAAGAATAAATAATAAAATAATAAATATTAAAGTAATGTGAATTAAATAATAATGGGCTTGAAAAAATAATGAAATAATTTAATAATACAAGAGAAAATTAAAGTAAATTTAAAAAATAACATGATGAAGTTAGGTAAAAATAATGTAACTAAAAATAATAATATAATGCACAATAAATTAAATTTAGGCAAATATATGCTAATTATTGATGAATATGTTTGAATAAATAATAGATGGTTCGGCCAGACGCATGTAGAGGAGATGATGATCTAGGTCCTTTGATGGATCTCCCAAGCCACCATCTCAACCCCCACTCACATTATATGATCCCTATGTACATGCTCCTTCTGTTCGTCCTCATAATGTACCCTACAGATCTAAAGTTCGGGAACCTTTTAATGAGGTTAGTGGTCTAGGGAGGAAGTTAGATGTTGAGTTTTTCGAGCAGCTTGTGGGTAGAGTCCCTCCCGATTCATCTTACAACACACATGATTACACAACCACTAATTATGGCGTTTCTTCTTCTAAGCCTTTTCTAGGGAGGGATTCTGGGGATATAGCGTTGAAGGGTAACAGGGGTTTAACTTAGGAGCCTGCCATGGTTAGATCCCTCCATATCAGCGGAGAGGATGATTAGGGGGATGTTGATGATGATGATGATGATGATGATGACGACGACGGTGATGATGTCGGAGATGGAGAGGAGCTTGTACCTGTGGCCGCTGCATCATTATCTGGTGGTAGGCCTAGTCCAAGAAAAGGCAAAGAGCTTACCGTTAGTTTCATGTCGGTTATGAGTAAGATTGTAGGGTCTCGGAACAAAAGACCCGATTAAGTCGTGTCCTCCTACAACACCTACCCAGAGGAAAAAAGCGAAGAGTGCAGATTGGGAGCAGACAGAACCAGCTGAGGGGAGGTCCTGTCGATCTAGTACTTATCCCATCGTATGACTGACATGTGGAAGGTTCTATATAGCATGAACAGGTATTTTTCTTTATTAGTAACTGCTCAACTATTTATATTTTTTATGTTATATTATCTATGTTAAATATTAATTTATTTGGTTGATGTTCAGGACCGAGGTACATTGAAGTCGTGGTTGCGCTATATCGCACTTACAGGTTGGACCCCTAGTGATCCTGAGGTGGTAGATTTGGCGGCAGGAACAGGACTCATGCATTTGAGGTCTTGTATGTTCCAGCACCCCAACATAGCGTTATTATGTGCTTTTGTGGAGAGGTGTCAGCCGGACATCAACAGTTTCCACATACCTAGGGGTGAGATGACAGTGACCTTACATGATGTGGAGCTGATACTGGGTGTACCTACTTACGGTAATGCTGTGGATCTTCATTACTCTCGGGATCAATTGATTTCTGTTATTCAGAGTGACTAGGTATCACCTATACTGGGAGTGGTATAAATAGTCAAGAGTTGTTTGATGTTTCAGAGGATCCCCGGAGTAGACTTTCCTCGGGTGACAAGGTTGCATGTTACATCCAATATTTGCTTGGTAGTTCACTCTTCATGGATAAGCGTAGTAACATCATTTCCGTCAAACTTTGGCCGCTCGTGAAGAATGTTCGATCCTGTTGGGGGTTTGCTTGGGGTGCTGTGACGCTTGCCTACTTGTACAGGAACCTTGGTCAGGCCTCGCGTGTTGATGCAAATGAGTTGGCTAAGCGCTGGTCACTGCTTGAGGTATTATTTTGCGGATCATCAATTATCTTTGAAGATCTTTTTATCTTGACCCATAAATGACTAATGTTATTACTTATATTCTTCGATATGAGATTACTCTTTGCATTAAATTTTTCTTTAAATCTTAATAACTCCAATGAGCTCTTAATCTTCGCGATTTGACTTTTGATAACATAATCAATATTAAGGAACACTGTGTCCAAATCAACATGGCATATTGAAAGCCATAGCTTAAGGACCGAATGTTTGCTTTCAGCATGGTTCATGGTCTCAACTCCAAAATGCAGTACCTGAGATGTCCAAAACTTTGCAAAATTTATGCGCAAATGGATTCAACCATGTGTTAAACAAATAATGTAAAAAGTTAGGCATTCTTTGCCACTTCGTCTTCAACACATCCAATTTTCTTAGGTATTCCGCCTCATCGATTTCATTTATTAATTTATGTCATGAGCCATTAACGAACCGAGATACCACCTCTTCATCTTTAATCTTTTCGATTAATTTTTCCAATACATTTTGATCGATGTGCCTTCTACATAACATATGATACGATTTACTGAACACATCTTCGATCACATGTATCAAACCGCTCTTTCTATCAGTAATGATCACAATTGATTCACCATCATTAACAACTGACTTGTTCCCAGTTGACATAGCCGATGAAAAATATAGGTGCTTAATTTGTTGAAGGACCCATCTGTATGTCGTAGCCTGCTGTGCCTGAAAGTAGTTGCCACAGTGAAGTTCTTACTGGTCGGAGTCATCCCTACGGCTTCCAACAGTGGCATATTGTACGTTTTTTAAAAAAACGAAGCACGAATTTTAAATCTAAATTTTAAACTCTAAAACCCCAAACCATAAGTTATTTTAGATTATAGCTTAAAAAATTAATATATATTTAAATTAATATGGAGAGTTAATAATACAATGCTTGACAGGAAACTTACTTGTTTGTTTTATACGTGGTATCCATTATCAGTACATATGCTCACGTTTAGATCATTGCAATTGATATCGAGTGTGCAACGACAATATTACTAAATACGTTGCTGTCCTTACAGTTTCTATAGAAGACCGTATAACCCCATTGAGCACTTAAGCAAAGAACTTCCTCTACCTGTTTCGCCCCTGCATCCTATTCTTCTTAATCTTAGCAACGACATTGTATATTTTCTGTGCACTACATACATCATAAAAATCATTTTATTAGGGGAAGAAAAAACAAATTTAAAATATTATAATAAACTATTAAAAATAATTTGACATACCTCACGGCACAACCCACATTTTGTTCTCGAAAAAATTATAATATATTACGTGGTGGCACATGACTCTTCCTAAATTGCTCGTTTTGTGTCAACTGCTCCTCCGTAGTCTTGCAGTCTAAGCATGACCATGACTGTAGACACCTATTTTTATGGTTGTGCCTCTCATCGTGTACGAATAATTGTCAATTCTCACTTGTGGTCATTTGCTCGCCTTTTAATTTAAATAGACAACCACACTTTTTAGCTCAGTAAGGACCCCGCCTTTTGATGGGAACTTCTTCTTCTTCATTGTCAACTCTAGGCTTAATTTTGATTTAATTGTACCTCCACGCTCGCAAGCCAATGTAATATAAGGTTGGCGGTCAGATGATCAAATATGTGTTCGCTTTCGTCATCGTTTCTTTAGCCCAATCGACCAACTCTACTTTCGAATTGAAAATTCAATCTGTCGTGAATAAATTTCCGTGATCAACATACTCTTCCGATTCTAAAAATTTTGCAAATGTATTTAGATCTATAAAACATAATACGAAACAAATTACTAATACGTCTTTTATTAATAAAAAGCTAAAAGATTAACATTTAAAACAATAAAAAAAAAAACTGGACTGAGTGATTTTCGCACAGGTGAGCAAAACTATCCAGAAGTTTCGCTCATCTGAGCAAAATTTTCTTAAAAAAAAATTTGCTCAGATGAGCGAAACTTCTGGATATTTTTGCCAATTTGGGCGAAAGTCCTTCAGAAACGAAAAAAATTAAGCACCTTTTTAACCTCAAAAATGATATTTAAAAAAATTTTGCCCAGATGAGCGAAACTTCTGGATATTTTTGCCGGCGAAAGTCCTTCAGAAACGAGAAAAATTAAGCACTTTTTTTACCTCAAAAATAATATTTTCTGGAAAAAAATCTTAAAAAATGATCCATATGTACCTCCAAATTAAGTTGAATGTAAAAGATTGATGTGTTTTTTTAGAGAAAAGTTAGAGAGAAAGAGAGAGAAAGTTTAAGGTAGCAAATGAATTATTTTCGCGTTATTCTTATAAATTCTTGAGTTATATTTATCGACCCTTTTTAAATTTAGGATTCTTTTAACTTTTATAACATATTTTAAGAATTTTAAAAATTAATAAAACAGTTTACTAATATATTTTTTGTATATATCATCCAAGATTTTGCACCACTTTATATACCACTCTCTGTATAACTTTTTCTTTATAATACATTTTCTCTTTAAAATGTATTATTTTAAAAAATTTTCTTAATAAAATATATTAAATTAAAAAACGGTACAAAAAGTTGTATCGCATGAATATAGAGAAAGAATCAAATATTCATTGATCAAATGATTCAGTCCTTAGTCTGTAGATCTTTTCAAGAGACTAGACTTCTAGTAATAGTAGGTGTGCCTTCAGTTGAGGAACATTTCCACATCTAGGATTTACATATACAACATATACCGCTGTCAAGGGGAATTCCGGAAGATGGGTCCCCACAATCAAACAATCAATTCATCCAACAACGATGAGATAAATATAAAAAAAGATATATAGGAGAAATAAATAAAGAGAGAAAAGAGGATAAAATTAGGAAATTATAATAAATACTTTTAAGAATTAAAAAAATATATATTATGAAACACATTTTTTAAAAAAATATTTGAAATGGAGGGCGTTTCAAAATAAAATTTTTTTAATACTTGACACTTAAATTAAAAGTTTTGAAGTCAAAGAAATATTTTTTTAATATATTTCTCGTAAATATAAAGAAAAATAAAAAAGAAAAATGTAAAAAATAAATAAGGATAAAAAACTTTTAAAAAATATAATAAATACTTATTAATAGTTAATTCAAACTCTTATATTAAAATAAAATTTATTTTAGAAAATACTTATTTAAGACGAAAAGAATATATGTATATAATATATATACATAAACAGAAAATAATAAAAGATAGAGCGGAACAGTGAGATGCCGACGTCAACCGACCACCTGTCCAAATGCGGGCCCAATGGGCCATAAATCAAAGGAAAAACGACAACATACCATGGATGGTGATCCGCGGCCCCATGAAAGAGACGCATCCTTCCCAAATTGTGAATCTCGAAACGCCTCTGCCACCCATACAGTCGACACGTGTCAACTTTCGGTTCTTCACATCTCCCCTTACACCGACGTTCTCACAAAGTTATCCAATCGAGGCCGACACATGAGGTCACCCAAGTACAAACCTTCACGTTCTTATCCTATGTGGTAGAGTATTATTGGCTGTTCTCCACCCCCGCATGACAGCGTGTCCTTCTCCTTCTTTAATTTCTTCTTTCTTAATAATTGCCTCGTGTGCGTCGTCTACCGCGTATTCTACTACCATCTCCTCCTATGTCCTAACTCGAATCTCGTAGTACTATTTCACTATTTCTTGCACCATAGGTAGATCTTATTGCATTTGCATAGCTACTTCATTTCATTACATTTGTTAAAATATACCGTACCACTATGAATTAGGAGGATGAAGTAAGTTCTGCTTTAATTTACTGGAAGCTGCTACCTCCCTTTCACCATATAAGATTGGATTATTTTTCATACAAATTAAAAATATATAAAATTAAAATATTTATAATATTTTTTATAAATTTTTTTTAAAATTTTTTCTTCTTTTTCATTTGTTTATATTTTAAAATTTTATAAAATATTTTTTATATTTTAAAATTTAATGAAATGTGAATGAATTTAAATTTTTAAAATTATTAAATTGTAATAGTTTAAGAGCTTGTTTTCTATTACTTTTATGTTTTTAGAGCAGTTTAAAAAAATACTTTTAAAAAAATGTTTTAAAAAAATTTTTTTATAACATTTTTAATTTTAATAGCATGAAGTAGAACAATTTAAAAAACATCCGTAACGTAGCTTCTTAAGAATAATTTATTTCAACTTGTTTTAAATTATAAATAGATTTAATAAATAATCGAGAAAAGCTCAAAAACAACTTATAACTTAAAATAAATTAGAAAGTTTTCATTTTAAGCAATGGAGATATAGTCTAAATGAATAGGGGTATCTTTGCCAAAAAAATTTATAAAGAGAAGTCACTTTATAATATGAAATTCTAAATATGTTAATTTAACCTTATATTATAACATGGAGATAGTATTACATATTATATATATATACATATATATATTACTACCTCCATTTTATATTGTAAGTCAAAATTACCAAATAAAACAATTTTTCTTTATAATTTTTTTTCAAGAATATCCTTATTCAATTAATGCATGGTCCACTTAGGCATGTTCTCTATTCCTTCTATTTTTTTAAAAAATTACTTTTAAAAAGGTTGTTTTTAAAAGAATTATTCTAGCATTTTTAGTTTTAATATCATTAATAAGTAGAAATAGTTTCAAAAAGTATCCCATGATAACTCTTTTAAAATTAATTTTTTTCAACTTATTTTAAGTTAAACATAGATTTAATAAGCAATCAAGAACAATTAAAAAATAGCTTATATTTTAAAATAAGTAAAAAAACTGCTTATTTTAAGTAATAAAGAACATGGCCTTAATAATTTCCAAAACCTAAATACATTCATATTTAATAATGTCTTGAAATATGGGGAGAGGAGAGAAGATAAAACTTTGAAATATAGAGTTTATTAAAATTAATAAGGTATTTTACTTTAAAAAGCACATTAATTTCAAATTTTCTTTATCTAAGTGAAATAACAAATTGCCTTATAATATGAAATGAAGATAGTAACACTTTCTCCAATTTTTTACTTGTAATGCTTTATTAATATTCGTAGTTTTTTTTACTTAATACATTGTAAAAATAAGATAATATTTAATAATTTTTTTATATCTTCCTAAAAGTAAATTCTAATTTTTTTTAATGCTTCTAATATGAAAATTTGTAGAAATATTAAGAGAGAAAATGATTTGAAAAGCATTTTAGTCTATATATAAAAAAAAAAATATTTAAACTTCTATAAGTTTTAAAAGTGTTGTAGAAAATATAATATAAGAAGGCGAAAGGAAGCATTTGTTTCTCCAAAATTTAATTTAAAGAGTCAATAACAATTCTTACTGACTGACCAACAATTGTGTCTAAATTGGTGAGTTATAGGGTTGTAAATGTGACACGAAATTGACAAAGGATTATTCAATAATTTGCGTAGGAGAAACTAGAGAATTAAAGAAAGCATGGTTGAAGTTTCAATCAAGTAATTTTAGATTTAATTAGAAGGTTTGGAAGAGTTTACAAGACTTCCAAGACAAATTAAAATCATAAGAAGTTTAATGGAAGCAAACTAGAAGTTCTCGGCCATCATAGACGACGAAAGAAGCAATGAAGGGAGGAAGAAGCTCCTACCCTACCTTCCTCGATATGCCTCGGGTTAAATGGCAAGATTTGAAGGTTGAGTGGCCGGACACGGCTGGGTCAAGACTACAACTTATTTTTAGTTAAAATTAGTTAATTTTAGGTCGAATTATTGGTTTCTTTATTTCCAAACTTGTAATTAATTTTATTAAAAAGATAATTAGGTTTTTAAGTACTCATCAGGTTTAGGAGAATAGTTAGGGTTTTTCTATAAATATCATATCATGCCTCCTTTTGTAAACAAGTTGAATAATATATTAAAATGGTGAGTTTATTATTAGGGTTCTTAGGCTTTGAGGCCTTCTCCTAAACTTCATCTAGGTTTATTATACTTGAGCACTTGGATTGGGATGATTCAAGGGTTCACAATTTGATTACGATTTCTAATTCTATGATAATCTCATCCTTGTAATTTTTTTTTTCTAGAAATTAAGTCTTATTCAATTGATTTAATTGGGTAGGGGGCATCTAATTCCTTTGCTTGATTAGTAATTGAGGGAAAAATCTTCTTCATAGGCATTTTAACTCTTAGTTTGGGTTGAATTATGGGCGGATGTTGTTGAAGAAGATTAAGTTCTATTAAAGGCAAGGTATTTGTATAATGGATATGAACATTTGGTTTCACCGAAGATCCTAATGGGTCCCAATGGGTATGGTAGTATGTATCGGGGCTAGACCATCTAATAAAACACATACCTAGGTCCACATCTCTACCTTGTGGGTATATAATTTATGAACCCAAACCTTACCCTAAAGGATATCGAGTAGGGTCTTGGTATATCAATTTTCTTTTATTTTTTCTGTTAAATAAAAAATATAACATTTTTTCAAATTATCGAATAATAACCCTACAATAAAATTTTTAGTTTATAACATCATTTCTTTAATGTCTTTTCAACCAAAAAATTATTTAATGTCTCTAAAATTGAAAAAAAAACCAATATTCTAAGATAAATTATCAAAAGTTCAAGTACATTCTAATAGGGCAGTGGACGGTGGGCGGCGATGAAGGTTGAGGTGAAGTGAGAGAGTGTAGAATGAAGACTTTGTAGCGGCAAAGGGAGAGTGGGCGCGACTGAATAGGAGGTGAAATGTGAATTGATTTAAAATTAAGTTTTAATACAAATTTTAAAGCTTTCTAAAACACTTCATATATAATAAATATCTAAATGAATTAGAAATGAAGTTATAACTTTTATAACAGTTTTTGATAAGATGTTATTAATTCCAAAATAGTATAAAACTTAACATATGATATTAACTAATTCAAAGATGCATATAGGATAAACAATACAAATTAGATTAAGCCACTTAATACATTGAAGAGCTATTCTTCTAAAAAAAAATTCAGGTGTCAACTTCTCATTTTTCTTCTCTAACTTTAATATATATAATATAGATTTTCACTTTTGGACCTATTTAATTTTTTCCACCAATGATAATTTAATGCTTACAAAATTTAAAAAAAATTAAAACAAACACTATACAAATATACTTATTTACAAACACTTTTCCTAAATTCCTTATTTGGGTAGAGCAAAACGTGAGAAAGAAAATGAACTTTTTGGTGATAAGTTTATAATTATACATATTTTAGGAATTTTTTGTTTCTCCCCTATTGTCTTTATTTAAAATCTTATGTTTTGTATTTAGGGTTATAAATGAGTCAAGTCGTTTATGAATCGTTCGATCTAAATTCGGGTTAAGTTAAATGTTAACCGAGTTCGAGATGACTCGTTAAAAAGATAAATCGAGTTCAAATTTCATTAACACTTACTCAACAACTCGTTGAACCTAATCAAAATATATACATTTTTTTTACTTTATTCTAATTATTATATTCAGTATATTTTAAAAAATTAAATTCAAAAAACACAAATAATCAATTTTAAAGTCAAACCCAAACTAAAAATTAATAGGTTCAATTGAACTCCAACCAAGAATTAATCACCGTTTTTGAGGGTTTCTGCGAAGAAATAAATTAAGAAAAGCTTTGTGATCTAAATCATAAATTCTCATAAGAATCAAAGCCACGTGTCCATACATGGAAGCACGTAGTTTAATTTATTCCTAGTCGCGAAGGTAGACGAGAATTAACCACGCATAACATAACTATCGACTTTAATAAAAAACAGAAAAGGACCCGTAGACGTCGGTTACACTTTGGTGTCAGTTGATTAGGTTGCTCTTTAATCAATTAAATTAAAATTAATGAGTTTTTCTTTATTATCTTGATCGCGTTAAGGACGCGTTCCATTTCTCTATATAAACCCTCCTCCTCCTCCTACTCATACAGCATCCTCAAAATTAACTATACTCATATCCGTTGTTTGATCCATCATTTTAATTTGCCATAAATAAAATTTCAAAGGGATAGGAAAAATGGCTGATAATGATCAGGAATTGAAGCATCATGACGAGAAGCCAGTACCGATCAAGGTTGAGGAGGGTGAATCTGCGGTGGAAGCCACAGATCGTGGATTGTTTGATTTCATGGGGAAGAAAGAGAAAGAGGAAGAGAAGAAACCTCATCAAGAAGGAGAAGCGATCGCCACTGAGTTTGATCAGAAAGTTCACGTTTCAGAACCAGAGCATAAAGAAGAGGAGAAAAAGCACGGCGGTTTGCTTGAAAAGCTTCACCGATCTGATAGCAGCAGCTCCAGCAGCGTAAGTTTTCATGTTCTATCAGTCAAAACATCTTTCAATGTAACTTTTAATATATATTTACTTTATTTCTTTTTTCAAGCATGAATTATTATTAAGATGTTAAGTTTATACTACATTCAATCAGAAATAAATTCTTTTATAGTTTAGTTAGAAAGTATTTTTAGTGCGTAATCTATGTGTGAAAATGAAATGTAACGTAATCATGATCGCGCTGGTTTTCAGTTTTGAGTGATGGATGGATCTTTGTTTAATTATTTATGAATGCAGTCTAGCGAGGAAGAGGTAGAAGAGGACGGAAAGAAAATAAGGAGAAAGAAAGAGAAGAAAAGTTTGAAGGAAAAGATGAAAGAGAAAATAAGTGGTGGTGACAAAAAGGAAGATGAACATGTACATCATCATGATGACAGTACTCATGTCCCTGTTGAAACAGCAGCAGCCGTGCATACTGAAACAGAGGAAAAGAAAGGTTTCCTAGACAAAATCAAGGAGAAACTCCCTGGTGGAGCTGGAGCTGGAGCTGCCCACCACAAGAAGCCTCCTGCAGAGGATCAAGTTCAACCACCAACCGAAAGCGCTACCAGCCCCACTGCCGAGAAGAAGGGATTCTTGGAAAAGATTAAGGAGAAGCTTCCCGGGTATCATCACAAGACTACTGAGGAAGAAAAAGAAAAGGAAAAGGAAAAGGAGAGTCATGAATCACGTTAAGGGAAGCTGGGATGATGGGTCTCTTTTCTTTTACTGGAATGCTATGATTGTGTTGTGTGCCCATATAATATATATATATATATATATTATTAGTTCATCTTTTTTGTTTTTAATTTCTTTTGGTTTGATTTGGAATATGAATATATATGTATAAGTACTTTTGTTTTGTGTGCTTATATATATATATATATATATAACAAAAAAAAAAGAAGGAAAAGAAAAAAAGGGTTGGGCTATGTCCATAATCTTGTTTTGTGTTGTTTTCTCATTGGTATTATTAATGGAATATTGATTGTTTCCTTTCATATTTTTTCATAGGTCAATTTTTATCCTTTTCGTATGAAATACTTTTATCATTTATATTCTCTGGAGGAACATTCATATTTTTATCACTTATATTCTCTGGAGGAACACATTTAAGTAGACGCTCAAAAATTTACACCCGGTTGTTTAAATGTATTCTCATGTTGTGTCTAGTTTTTTTGAATGAAATGAAATCCGGTTTGAAAAAAATTAATTTTATGCAATCATGTATGGCATTATCATATAAATATTTATTTATGATGGTCTATTAAAAACTTACTCATTTTAGGTGATGATAATGTAATAGTAGAATAAAAACTACTTTGCACGAAGGTATATATGAAATTGATCTGGTACTAAAAAAAAAATTCATCTAAAAAATTTAGGTATTAAAATTGATTTTCTTTATTATATTTTACAAAAATACAAATTATTTAAAAAATTTGAGATTTAAAATTAAGAAACGAGATTTTTTTTTTGGTTTTAAATTGCAACCAAGTAAAACCACAGCTAATTAAACAATAATGTCCTTTCAATCTTTTGATTTTGTTGTAAAGGAAGTTGGACAAGGGAACTTTGGACCTAATGATTCAAAAGATAAAGAATTCAATTATTCATATATTCTTTAGCTTTAGCATTTGGGTATGTGGACAAGAATGCTAATATGTTTATGCTCCAATGTAATTCAAAACACACATTTTTCTTCCAACTCGGTTCAAATCTTCTCAATGTTTTTTTTCTTTTTTTTTTTTTTAAATCATTTTGTCAACCCAACCGTCTCACCAAATTGTTATTGTAATTTTTTTATTTTGCAAAATTGTCCTACATAGATAAAAATGAAGAATAAGTTGGGACTCAAAAGGAAATTTTTTTTCTTCTTCAGAAATTGGCAGCGATTCCTTTATTTAAAAAAGCACCAATTGATGGCAAAGAATCTGGGAAAAAAACTATTCTATAACAAACTAAGGGGTTTTAATCTTAACTACAAAGATTAAACATCTTGAAAACAAGACAAGTTTTAAATTACAATATGTTTTTTACCCTTCGTAAATAAAGAAAGAGATAGATAGTATGAATGAAATAAATTAATATAAAGGTGAGTAAAGATTAAAAAAGTTCAATAAATACTAATTGAATGTTGTAAAAACTCTTAAAATTTTAAGGGTTAATTACATTTTATTCTCCTTCGAGGTTTGTCCGAATTACAATTTCATCATTCTATTTTGTATAAATTATAAATATATATTTATTGTTTATATTTTCATAGCTTATTAATCCCTACTATTAATTTTTTAGTAAAAAATTTTATCAGAAAAAATGATTATGCAGTAACAAATTTAAGATATTCCTATAATATCATTTGCAAATTTACTTATTATTTATTATCCTATATAAAGACAATAATATCATTATTAAAAAAATTTTAATTAGTCTAATTTCCGTAATGAAAGATATGATGTTCTTAATATATAATAATAAATAAGTAGTAAACTTGCAAATGAATATTTTTAAGAAGATTTAAAACTTTTTACCACATAATCATTGTTTTCTGAATAAAAATCTTCATTGAAATTAATAGTAAGGAGTAATAAGTTATAAAAATATAAATAATAAGAATGTATCTGTAATTTATATAAAATAGGAGAATGAAATTGTAATTTAGACAGACTTTCAAAAGAAAAATATAATTAATCTCATTTTTAACCATCCTCACTGAGACTAAAACCTTTTATATTGTTTATCGGAAGTAATATGGTTTTTGTCATCATATCTCATAAATAATTCCTCCGTGATATGATTTTTGATAAATAATTCACTTTTTACTATCTTGACTTTTCTAAAATAGAAAAAACAACACAAATAATATTATCAATACGTGTGCAGCACCAAATGTTCAAACCTGTTGGTCAAGAATTGAAATTTACTTTTGATATTGTTATTCAACTATGAACTTAGTGATATACTAACAAAATAATTCATATTATGTACAAAAATACTAATATATTACCTCATTCTGCCTAATGTAAAAATAATACCGAATAATTTTTAAATAATAAGATTATTTCAGTTTTAGAGAAGTGCAAAAGATGCTCTTAAAAAGGAAAATTTAGTCAATAATAAAATTCATCAAAAAGAAAAGTTTATTAGATAATGAAATTAAATTATAGAAGCAAAGGATTTACAAGTCTAATGGGAGAAGAATAGCTGACACGTTGATTGTCTTCGATACTAGAAAAAATAACCCAAGCGGTCTAATCCCTGGGGCAGACCCCAACCGAAAGACGCTAGACAGACTAATGGCAAGCGAGATAAAGAAAGCAACTGGCCCTATGTGTAAAACCTTGCTGCGGGAGAGTCTTTCTCCAATGAGAATAAAGAAAGTTTTTGGGCAAGACAAGAAAGGAACTCGCCCTTTGAAAGGGGTAAGAGCTGATTGCTGGTGATGACTTGGTCAAGGGAATCTATGAGAGAAGGTTTTCGTTGGAAATTTGGAATGTAGGTTCTAGGAAAGGTAAATTTTTAAGGGGAAATCAATGAAAAGCGGAGATAGTTCTTCAGGGCGGTGAGGGGGGAAATGGCACACTTAATTCTATCGTCAAAAAAAATTTTTTGCGCGCGTTTTTTGGCCTGGTACCGGCCTTACTCTATTTCCTTTCTGATAGGAAATAGCGGTTGGCTCCACCCCCGCTTTGCTTCGCTTCGCTTCGCCCAAGAAGGCATTCTCTCATGTACCCCCACGCTACTTTTTTTTGGGAATACGCATAGGGACAGTGAGAAATGATTAGAGGCTTCCTGAACGGAAGCTGATTCTCCGTATTTCTATGTATTCTTCTTTCTTCTTAAAAGTTTTACATTTGAACCACATGCTTATTTTGTGTTGCGTGATCAGTTATGATATTTTTGTCTATGGATTAGTCTGATCCAAAGTTTGAGATAATTGATTTGCATTTGCTACCAATATCGACTTTAATTAATTTTTAGCTGCTAGCTTTTTATACATACCACTAGTTTTGACTAGATTTAGTAACCAACATAGTTTTCCTATCTTAAGGAAAACTCAAAAATTTTGATAAGGTATTGTAAAACCTAATTTAAGTTTTTAACACAGAAACTTGAAAACCAAGAACAAACAAATATAACCACAAGAAAACTTAAATCTCAAAAGAATTCTACAAAAGACACTGTAATCTTCTCTTCTTCAACTTTTCAGAAATTTTCTGGTGCACCTAAACTTGCAGTGAAGCTCTTCTCAAATCTCGGAAAATGCACACTTTCTTCCCTGTTATTCATCCCCTTTAAATACACTTCTGTGAGGTAGAATATCTCTTCTGTGATTCTGCTTACATGTGCCCATCCATGCTACCACAAAACTGTCTTTCACATGGATTCTGTTTCAACAAATTAATTTCTTCACATGCAAGTTAGTTAGCATTAATAAAAAATGAATAATTCTTATGTAAGCAAAAGTTACCACAAGGTAAAGGACAAAAGAAGTTAAAACTTAGAGAACAAGTATCACTTATATACTTCTTGTATAATGACACATATAAAGTAATTCAGCTGCCATGACCCTTTTGCAATGCCATGTGTAAAGTGCTTTAGTCCTCACAAAAACTCTAAGATATTGCTTTATACTCTTTAGCTCCTAAAAAGGTTTATTGTTTAGGGTTTAGGGTTTATTTTTTAGGTTTTAGGGTTTAGGGTTTAGGATTTAGGGTTTTATAGTTTAGGATTTAGAGTTTTAGGTTTTAGGGTTTAGGGTTTTAGGGTTTAGGATTTCGGGTTTAATTGTTTAGGGTTTAGGGTTTTGGGGTTTCAATGTTAGGGTTTCAGGTTTACCATGTTCGGGTTTTAGGGTTTTATGTTTTAGCGTTTAGGTTTTGGGGTTTTAGGATTCTAGTATTTAATGGTTAAAGATTATGGTTTAGGGTTCACGTTTCAAAATTTCAAGGGTTTTAGGTTTTAGGGTTTAGGGTTTGGGGTTTTAGGTTTAGGGTTTATGGTTTAGGATTTCAGGTTTAATACTTTAGGGTTTAGCGTTTAGGGTTTTAGGTTTTAGTGTTTAGGGTTTAGGATTTAGGGTTTAAGTTTTAGGGTTTATAGTTTGGGGTTTTAAGGTTTAGGATTTCGGGTTTAGGGTTTGGGATTTTAGGGTTTCAGGTTTATTTTTTTAGGTTTTAGGGTTTAGGATTTCAGGTTTAATAGTTTAGGGTTTAGGCTTTAGGGTTTTAGGTTTTAGAGTTCAGGGTTTAGGATTTAGGGTTTAGCTTTTAGGGTTTAGGGTTTAGGGCTTATAGTTTTGGGTTTTAGGGTTTAGGGTTTTTTTTAATTTTATTTTAGGGTTTAGGATTTAGGGTTTTATAGTTTAGGTTTTAGGGTTTAGGGTTTACGGTTTAGAGTTTGGGGTTTTAGGGTTTAGGGTTTATTTTTTTAGGTTTTAGGGTTTGGGGGTTACGAGTTTTAAGGTTTGAGATTTTAGGGTTTCGGGTTTATTTTTTTAGGTTTTAGGGTTTAGGATTTCGGGTTTAGTAGGGTTTATTTTCATAGGGTTTAGGCTAAAAAAGGTTTATTGTTTAGGGTTTAGGGTTTATTTTTTAGGTTTTTGGGTTTTAGGTTTTAGGGTTTGGGATTTAGGGTTTTATAGTTTAGGGTTTAGAGTTTTAGGTTTTAGGGTTTAGGGTTAAAGGTTTAGGGTTTTAGGGTTTAGAATTTCTGGTTTCATTATTTAGGGTTTAGGGTTTTGGGGTTTCAATGTTAGGGTTTCAGATTTTCCATGTTAGGGTTTTAGGGTTTTATGTTTTAGTGTTTAGGGTTTGAGGTTTTAGGTTTAGGGTTTAGGTTTATGGTTTAAGATTTTAGGTTTAATACTTTAGGGTTTAGCATTTAGGCTTTTAGGTTTTAGCGTTTAGGGTTTAGGATTTAGGGTTTAGGTTTTAGGGTTTAGGGTTTATAGTTTGGGGTTTTAGGGTTTACGGTTTAGGGTTCAGGGTTTGGGATTTTAGGGTTTCAGGTTTATTTTTTTAGGTTTTAGGGTTTAGGATTTCGGGTTTAATAGTTTAGGGTTTAGGCTTTAGGGTTTTAGGTTTTAGAATTTAGGGTTTAGGATTTAGGGTTTAGCTTTTAGGGTTTGGGGTTTAAGGCTTATAGTTTTGGGTTTTAGGGTTTAGGGTTTATTTATTTATTTTTTATTTTAGGGTTTTAGGGTTTAGAGTTTAGGATTTAGGGTTTTATAGTTAGGTTTTAGGGTTTAGGGTTTACGGTTTAGAGTTTGGGGTTTTAGGGTTTAGGGTTTATTTTCTTAGGTTTTAGGGTTTGGAGGTTAGGGTTTGGGATTTTAGGGTTTTGGGTTTATTTTTTTAGGTTTCAGGGTTTAGAATTTCGGGTTTAATAGTTTAAGGTTTAGGGTTTTAGGTTTCTGAGTTTAGGGTTTAGGATTTAGGGTTTTATAGTTTAAGGTTTAGGGTTTAGGATTTTGGATTTAGGGTTTAGCTTTTAGGGTTTAGGGTAGTTTGGGGGGTTTAGGGTTTAGGATTTCGGGTTAATGGTTTAGGGTTTAGGGTTTATAGTTTCGGGTTTTAGGGTTTATGGTTTTTTTTTTTTATTTTAGGGTTTAGGGTTTTAGGGTTTAGGATTTGGTGTTTTATTGTTTAGGGTTTAGGGTTTTGGGGTTTCAATGTTAGGGTTTCATGTTTTCCATGTTAGGGTTTTAGGGTTTTATGTTTTAGCGTTTAGGGTTTGGGGTTTTAGGGTTCTAGTATTTAATAGATAAAGATTATAGTTTAGGGTTCACTATTAAAAATTTCAAGGGTTTTAGGTTTTAGGGTTTAGGGTTTGGGGTTTTCGGTTTAGGGTTTAGGTTTATGGTTTAGGATTTCAGGTTTAATAGTTTAGGGTTTAGCGTTTAGGGTTTTAGGTTTTAGCGTTTCGGGTTTAGGATTTAGGGTTTAGGGTTTATAGTTTTGGTTTTTAGGGTTTAGGGTTTATAGTTTGGGGTTTTAGGGTTTAGGGTTATTTTTTCTTATTTTAGGGTTTAGGGTTTCAGATTTAGGGTTTTCTAGTTTAGGTTTTAGGGTTTAGGGTTTACGGTTTAGAGTTTGGGGCTTTAGGGTTTAGGGTTATTTTTTTAGGTTTTAGGGTTTGGGGGTTAGGGTTTCGGGTTTACTTTTTTAGGTTTTAGGGTTTAGGATTTCTGGTTTAAGGTGTAGGGTTTACTTTCATAGGGTTTAGGCTAAAAAAGGTTTATTGTTTAGGGTTTAGGGTTTACTTTTTAGGTTTTTGGGGTTTAAGGTTTAGGGTTTGAGATTTAGGGTTTTATAGTTTAGGGTTTAGAGTTTTAGGTTTTAGGGTTTAGGGTTAAGGGTTTAGGGTTTTAGAGTTTAGGATTTCGGGTTTGATTGTTTAGGGTTTATATATTTTTATTTTAGGGTTTAGGGTTAATGGTTTAGGGTTTTAGGGTTTAGGATTTTGGGTTTTATTATTTAGGGTTTTGGGTTTTGGGGTTTCAATGTTAGGGTTTCAGGTTTTCCATGTTAGGGTTTTAGGGTTTTATGTTTTAGCGTTTAGGGTTTGGGGTTTTAGGGTTCTGGTATTTAATAGATAAAGATTATGGTTTGGGGTTCCCGATTCAAAATTTCAAGGGTTTTAGGCTTTAGGGTTTGGGGTTTTAGGTTTAGGGTTTAGGGTGTAGGTTTATGGTTTAGGATTTCAGGTTTAATGCTTTAGGGTTTAGAGTTTAGGGTTTTAAGTTTTAGCATTTAGGGTTTAGGATTTAGGGTTTAGGGTTTGGGGTTTATAGTTTGGAGTTTTTGGGTTTAGGGTTTATTTTTTTTATTTTAGGGTTTAGGATTTAGGGTTTTATAGTTTAGGTTTTAGGGTTTAGGGTTTACGGTTTAGATTTTGGGTTTTATTTTTTTAGGTTTTAGGGTTTGGGGGTTACAGTTTTAGGGTTTGGGATTTTAGGGTTTCGGGTTTATTTTTTTAGGTTTTAGGGTTTTAGATTTTACGGTTTACAGTTTGGTTTTTAGGGTTTAGGGTTTATTTTTTTAGGTTTTAGGGTTTTAGAGTATAGGGTTTAGGATTTCGGGTTTTATAGTTTCGGGTTAAAGGTTTTTAGGTTTTAGGGTTTATTATTTTAGGTTTTGGGGTTTTAGTGTTTGGGGTTTAGGATCTAGGGTTTAGGGTTTTGGCTTTAGGATTTTGGGTTTAGGATTTAGGGTTTATTTTCATAGGTTTTAGGGTAAAAAAGGTTTATTGTTTAGGGTTTAGGGTTTATTTTTTAGGTTTTGGGGCTTAGTATTTAGGATTTTGGGTTTTATAGTTTAGGGTTTAGAGTTTTAGGTTTTAGGGTTTAAGGTTTTAGGGTTTAGGATTTCGGGTTTTATTGTTTAGGGTTTAGGATTTTGGGGTTTCATTGTTAGGGTTTCAGGTTTTCCATGTTAGGGTTTCAGGGTTTTATGTTTTAGCGTATAGGGTTTGGGGTTTTAGGGTTCTAGTATTTAATAGATAAAGATTATGGTTTAGGGTTCACGAATCAAAATTTCAAGGGTTTTAGGTTTTAGTGTTTGGGGTTCTAGGTTTAGGGTTTAGGGTTTAGGTTTATGGTTTAGGATTTCATGTTTAATGGTTTAGGATTTAGAGTTTAGGTTTTAGGGTTTAGGGTTTATAGCTTGGGTTTTAGGGTTTAGGGTTTAGGGTTCAGGACTTGGGATTTTAGGGTTTCAGGTTTAATTTTTTAGGTTTTAGGGTTTAGGATTTCGGGTTTAATAGTGTAGGGTTTAGGCTTTAGGGTTTTAGGTTTTAGGGTTTAAGGTTTAGGATTTAGGGTTTAGATTTTTGGGTTTAGGGTTTAGGGCTTATATTTTTGGGTTTTAGGGTTTAGGGTTTTTTTTATTTCAAGGTTTTAGGGTTTAGGGTTTAGGATTTAGGGTTTTATAGTTTAGCTTTTTAGGGTTTAGGGTTTACGGTTTAGAGTTTGGGGGTTTTAGGGTTTAGGATTTATTTTTTTAGGGTTTAGGGTTTGGGGGCTAGGGTTTTAGGGTTTGGGATTTTAGGGTTTCGGGTTTATTTTTTTAGGTTTTAGGGTTTAGGATTTTGGGTTTAATAGTTTAGGGTTTAGGATTTTAGGTTTTAGGTTTAGGGTTAAGGGTTTAGGGTTTTAGTGTTTAGGATTTCGGGTTTTATTGTTTAGGGTTTAGGGTTTTGGGGTTCAATGTTAGGGTTTCAGGTTTTCCATGTTAGGGCTTTAGGCTTTTATGTTTTAGTGTCCGGGGTTTGGGGTTTTAGGGTTGTAGCATTTAATAGTTAAAGATTATGGTTTATGGTTCACGATTCAAAATTTCAAGGGTTTTAGGTTTTAAGGTTTGGTGTTTGGGGTTTTAGGTTTAGGGTTTAGGTTTATGGTTTAGGATTTCATCTTTAATGGTTTAGGGTTTAGCGTTGAGGGTTTAGGATTTAGGGTTTAGGTTTTAGTGTTTACGGTTTATAGTTTGGGGTTTTAGGGTTTTGGGTTTAGGGTTCAGGGCTTGGGATTTTAGGGTTTCAGGTTTAATTTTTTAGGTTTTACGGTTTAGGGTTTAGGCTTTAGGTTTTTAGGTTTTAGAGTTTAGGGTTTAGGATTTAAGGTTTAGGATTTCGGGTTTAGGGTTTTTGGGTTTAGGGTTTATTTTTTTTATATTAGGGTTTTAGGGTTTAGCATTTAGGGTTTTATAGTTTAGGTTTTAGGGTTTAGGGTTTACGGTTTAGATATTGGGGTTTATTTTTTTAGGTTTTAGGGTTTGGGGGTTACGGTTTTAGGGTTTGGGATTTTAGTGTTTCGGGTTTACTTTTTTAGGTTTTAGGGTTTAGGGTTTATTTTCATAGGGTTTAGGATTTCGGGTTTAGGTTTAGGGTTTAGGGTTTAATTTTTTAGGTTTTAGGGTTTTAGGGTTTAGAGTTTAGGGTTTAGGATTTAGGATTTTATAGTTTAGGGTTTAGGGTTTTGGGTTTAGGATTTAGGATTTTAGGTTTTCCATGTTATGGTTTTAGGGTTTTACAGTTTAGGCTCTTACACTTTCAAAATTCAGGGTTTTAGAGTTTAGGCTAAAAATTTTAGTACTTAGGTTAGGGATTTAGGGTTTAGAGTTTATTCTTTAAGGTTTTAGGTTTTCCATGTTAGGGTTTTTAGGGTTTCAGCGTTTAAGGTTTTACATTTGGGCTTTAGGTTTAGGATTGTAGGGTTTCAATGTTAGGGTTTCAGGTTTTCCATGTTAGGGTTTTAGTGTTTTACGGTTTAGGTTTAGAATTTAGGGTTTAAGGTTTAGGGTTTCGGGGTGTCAATGTTAAGGTTTTAGGTTTTCCATATTAGGGTTTTCACGTTTTAGTGTTTAGGGTTTGGGGTTTTATGGTTCTAGTGTTTAATAGATAAAGTCTGGGGTTTAGGGTTCACGATTCAAAATTTCAAGGTTTAGGGTTTTATAGTTTAGGGTTTAGGGTTTCAATGTTAGGGTTTTAGGTTCTCCATGATATAGTTTTAGGGTTTTACTGTTTAGGCTCTTACACTTTCACAATTTAGGGTTTTAGGGTTTAGGCTGAAAAAGTTTAGTGTTTAGGGTTAGCGTATTAGGGTTTAGAGTTTATTTTTTAGGTTTTATGGTTTCAGGGTTTAGGTTTAGAGTATAGGATTTAGGGTTTTATAGTTTAGGGTTTAGGGGTTTTGGGTGTAATTGTTAGTGTTTTAGGTTTTCCATGTTAGGGTTTTAGGGTTTTACGTTTTAGGGTATAGGGTTCTAGTGTTTAATAGATAAAGTTTAGGGTTTAGGTTTCACGGTTTAGGATTTCAAGGTAATAAGGTTTAGGGTTTAGGATTTATGGTTTTATAGTTTTGGGGTTTGGGTTTAGGGTTTAGGGTTTTATGTTTTCAACGTCATGGTTTTAGGGTTTTACAGTTTAGGGTTTTAGGGTTTAGGGTTTTACGATTAGTCTTAGGGTTTAGGGTTTAGGGTTTTGGGCTGTCAATGTTAGGGTTTTAGGGTTTTACGGTTTAGGGCTTAGGGTTTGGGGTTTTAGTGTTTTCAGGTTTAATAGGTAAAGTTTAGGGTTTAGAGTTAACGATTCAAAATTTCAAGGGTTTAGGGTTTACGGTTTAGGTTTTAGGATTTAGGGTTTTATATTTTAGGGTTTAGGGATTAGGGTTTCAATGCTAGGGTTTAGGATTTAGGGTTTATTTTCATAGGTTTTAGGGTAAAAAAGGTTTATTGTTTAGGGTTTAGGGTTTATTTTTTAGGTTTTGGGGCTTAGTATTTAGGATTTTGGGTTTTATAGTTTAGGGTTTAGAGTTTTAGGTTTTAGGGTTTAAGGTTTTAGGGTTTAGGATTTCGGGTTTTATTGTTTAGGGTTTAGGATTTTGGGGTTTCATTGTTAGGGTTTCAGGTTTTCCATGTTAGGGTTTCAGGGTTTTATGTTTTAGCGTATAGGGTTTGGGGTTTTAGGGTTCTAGTATTTAATAGATAAAGATTATGGTTTAGGGTTCACGAATCAAAATTTCAAGGGTTTTAGGTTTTAGTGTTTGGGGTTCTAGGTTTAGGGTTTAGGGTTTAGGTTTATGGTTTAGGATTTCATGTTTAATGGTTTAGGATTTAGAGTTTAGGTTTTAGGGTTTAGGGTTTATAGCTTGGGTTTTAGGGTTTAGGGTTTAGGGTTCAGGACTTGGGATTTTAGGGTTTCAGGTTTAATTTTTTAGGTTTTAGGGTTTAGGATTTCGGGTTTAATAGTGTAGGGTTTAGGCTTTAGGGTTTTAGGTTTTAGGGTTTAAGGTTTAGGATTTAGGGTTTAGATTTTTGGGTTTAGGGTTTAGGGCTTATATTTTTGGGTTTTAGGGTTTAGGGTTTTTTTTATTTCAAGGTTTTAGGGTTTAGGGTTTAGGATTTAGGGTTTTATAGTTTAGCTTTTAGGGTTTAGGGTTTACGGTTTAGAGTTTGGGGTTTTAGGGTTTAGGATTTATTTTTTTAGGGTTTAGGGTTTGGGGGCTAGGGTTTTAGGGTTTGGGATTTTAGGGTTTCGGGTTTATTTTTTTAGGTTTTAGGGTTTAGGATTTTGGGTTTAATAGTTTAGGGTTTAGGATTTTAGGTTTTAGGTTTAGGGTTAAGGGTTTAGGGTTTTAGTGTTTAGGATTTCGGGTTTTATTGTTTAGGGTTTAGGGTTTTGGGGTTCAATGTTAGGGTTTCAGGTTTTCCATGTTAGGGCTTTAGGCTTTTATGTTTTAGTGTCCAGGGTTTGGGGTTTTAGGGTTGTAGCATTTAATAGTTAAAGATTATGGTTTATGGTTCACGATTCAAAATTTCAAGGGTTTTAGGTTTTAAGGTTTGGTGTTTGGGGTTTTAGGTTTAGGGTTTAGGTTTATGGTTTAGGATTTCATCTTTAATGGTTTAGGGTTTAGCGTTGAGGGTTTAGGATTTAGGGTTTAGGTTTTAGTGTTTACGGTTTATAGTTTGGGGTTTTAGGGTTTTGGGTTTAGGGTTCAGGGCTTGGGATTTTAGGGTTTCAGGTTTAATTTTTTAGGTTTTACGGTTTAGGGTTTAGGCTTTAGGTTTTTAGGTTTTAGAGTTTAGGGTTTAGGGTTTAGGATTTAAGGTTTAGGATTTCGGGTTTAGGGTTTTTGGGTTTAGGGTTTATTTTTTTTATATTAGGGTTTTAGGGTTTAGCATTTAGGGTTTTATAGTTTAGGTTTTAGGGTTTAGGGTTTACGGTTTAGATATTGGGGTTTATTTTTTTAGGTTTTAGGGTTTGGGGGTTACGGTTTTAGGGTTTGGGATTTTAGTGTTTCGGGTTTACTTTTTTAGGTTTTAGGGTTTAGGGTTTATTTTCATAGGGTTTAGGATTTCGGGTTTAGGTTTAGGGTTTAGGGTTTAATTTTTTAGGTTTTAGGGTTTTAGGGTTTTAGGGTTTAGAGTTTAGGGTTTAGGATTTAGGATTTTATAGTTTAGGGTTTAGGGTTTTGGGTTTAGGATTTAGGATTTTAGGTTTTCCATGTTATGGTTTTAGGGTTTTACAGTTTAGGCTCTTACACTTTCAAAATTCAGGGTTTTAGAGTTTAGGCTAAAAATTTTAGTACTTAGGTTAGGGATTTAGGGTTTAGAGTTTATTCTTTAAGGTTTTAGGTTTTCCATGTTAGGGTTTTTAGGGTTTCAGCGTTTAAGGTTTTACATTTGGGCTTTAGGTTTAGGATTGTAGGGTTTCAATGTTAGGGTTTCAGGTTTTCCATGTTAGGGTTTTAGTGTTTTACGGTTTAGGGTTTAGAATTTAGGGTTTAAGGTTTAGGGTTTCGGGGTGTCAATGTTAAGGTTTTAGGTTTTCCATATTAGGGTTTTCACGTTTTAGTGTTTAGGGTTTGGGGTTTTATGGTTCTAGTGTTTAATAGATAAAGTCTGGGGTTTAGGGTTCACGATTCAAAATTTCAAGGTTTAGGGTTTTATAGTTTAGGGTTTAGGGTTTCAATGTTAGGGTTTTAGGTTCTCCATGATATAGTTTTAGGGTTTTACTGTTTAGGCTCTTACACTTTCACAATTTAGGGTTTTAGGGTTTAGACTGTGAAAAAAGTTTAGTGTTTAGGGTTAGCGTATTAGGGTTTAGAGTTTATTTTTTAGGTTTTATGGTTTCAGGGTTTAGGTTTAGAGTATAGGATTTAGGGTTTTATAGTTTAGGGTTTAGGGGTTTTGGGTGTAATTGTTAGTGTTTTAGGTTTTCCATGTTAGGGTTTTAGGGTTTTACGTTTTAGGGTATAGGGTTCTAGTGTTTAATAGATAAAGTTTAGGGTTTAGGTTTCACGGTTTAGGATTTCAAGGTAATAAGGTTTAGGGTTTAGGATTTATGGTTTTATAGTTTTGGGGTTTGGGTTTAGGGTTTAGGGTTTTATGTTTTCAACGTCATGGTTTTAGGGTTTTACAGTTTAGGGTTTTAGGGTTTAGGGTTTTACGATTAGTCTTAGGGTTTAGGGTTTAGGGTTTTGGGCTGTCAATGTTAGGGTTTTAGGGTTTTACGGTTTAGGGCTTAGGGTTTGGGGTTTTAGTGTTTTCAGGTTTAATAGGTAAAGTTTAGGGTTTAGAGTTAACGATTCAAAATTTCAAGGGTTTAGGGTTTACGGTTTAGGTTTTAGGATTTAGGGTTTTATATTTTAGGGTTTAGGGATTAGGGTTTCAATGCTAGGGTTTAGGATTTAGGATTTAGGGTTTTATAGTTTAGAGTTTAGGCTTCAAGGTTTTGTGTTTAGGATTTAGGGTTTAGCGGTTAGGGTTTAGGGTTTTGGGGTTTCATTTTTAGGGTTTTAGGTTTTCCATGTTAGGGTTACAGGGTTTAGCTCTTGGGGTTTTAGAGTTCTAGTGTTAAATAGATAAAGTTAGGGTTTATTGTTCACGATTCAAAATTTCAAGGGTTTAGGATTTAGTGTTTTTTAGTTTAAGGTTTACGGTTTAGGGTTTCAATGCTAGAGTTTTTGGTTTTCCATGTTATGGTTTTAGGGTTTTACGATTTAGGCTCTTACACTTTCAAAATTCAGAGTTTTAGAGTTTAGGATAATAAAGATTAGTGCTTAGGGTTTAGGGTTTTAGGGTTTAGGGTTTATTTTTTTAGGTTTTAAGGTTCTAGGGTTTAGGATTTAGGGTTTTATAGTATAGGGTTTAGGGTTTTGTGTTTAGGATTTAGGGTTTTGGGTTTTGGGGTGTCAATGTTAGGGTTTATGGTTTAGGGTTTTATAGTTTAAGGTTTAGGGTTTCAATGTTAGGGTTTTAGGTTTCCCATGTCATGGTTTTAGGGTTTTACGTTTTAGGCTATTACACTTTCAAAATTTAGGGCTGTAGGGTTTAGGCTAAAAAATTTTTGTATTTAGAGTGTAGGGTTTATTTTTTAAGGTTTTAGGGTTTAGGTTTTCCATGTTAGGGTTGTTAGGGTTTGGGGTTTTACGTTTATGCTTAGGGTTTAGGGTTTTTGGGTTTCAATGTTAGGGTTTTAGGTTTTCCATGTTAGGGTTCTTCTGTTTTACGGTTTAGGGTTTAGGATTTAGGGTTTAGGGTTTAGGGTTTGGGTTTTTGGGGTTCTAGTGTTTAATAGATAAAGTTTAGGGTTTAGGGTTCATTATTCAAAATTTCAAGGGTTTAGTATTTAAGGTTTTATAGTTTTAGGTTTAGGGTTTTGGGTGTAGGATTTAGGATTTAGGATGTTAGGTTATCCATGTGGTTTTAGGGTTTTACGGTTTAAGCTCTTACACTTTAAAAATTCAGAGTTTTAGGGTTTAGGCTGAAAAGTTTAGTGTTTAGGGTTTGGGGTTTTAGGGTTTAGAGTTTATTTTTTTAAGGTTTTAGGGTTTAGGTTTTCCATGTTAGGGTTTTTAAGATTTTAGGGTTTTGGGTTTTACGTTTAGGCTTAGGGTTTAGCATTTTGGGGTTTCAATTATAGGCTTTAGATTTTCCATGTTAGGGTTTTAGTGTTTTACGGTTTAGGGTTTAGGATTTGGGGTTTTAGGGTTCTAGTGTTTAACAGATAAAGTTTAGGGTGTAGGGTTCACGATTCAAAATTATCAAGGGTTTAGGGGTTAGGATTTAAGGTATAATAGTTCAGGGTTTAAATTTTAGGGTTTCAATGTTAGGATTTTAGATTTTGCATATTATTGTTTCAGGGTGTTACGGTTTAGGTTCTTAAACTTTATAAATTCAGGGTTTTAGGGTTTCGGCTAAAAAAGTTTAGTGTTTAGGGTTTTAGGTTTTAGGGCTCATTCTTTTAGATTTTGAGTTTTAGAGTTTAGGGATTAGGGTCTAGGATTTAGGGTTTCATAGTTTAGGGTTTAGGGTTTTGGGTTTACGATTTAGGGTTAAGGGTTCAGGGTTTTGGGGTGTCAATGTTAGGATTTTAGGTTTTCCATCTAAGGGTTTAGGGTGTTACGTTTTAGGGTTTAAGGTTTGGGGTTTTAGGGTTCTAGTGTTTAATAGATAAAGTTTAGGGTTTAGGGTTCACGATTCAAAATTTCAAGGGTTTAGGATTTAGGGTTTTATAGTTTAAGGTTTAGGGTTTCAATGTAAGGGTTTTAGGTTTTTCCTGTTATGCTTTTAAGGTCTTACGCTTTAGGCTCTTACACTTTCAAAATTAAGGGTTTCACAGTTTAGGCTAAAAAAGTTTAGTATTTAGGGTTTAGGGTTTTAGGGTTTAGGGTTAATTTTTTTAAGGTTTTAGGGTTTAGGTTTTCCATGTTAGGGTTTTTAGGGTTTTAGCATTTAGCGTTTATGGTTTAGGGTTTAGGATTTAGGGTTTTATAGTTTAGGGTTAAGGGTTTAGGGTTTTGTGTTTAGGATTTAAGGTTTAGGGTTTAGGGATTTTGGGTGTCAATGTTAGGGTTTTAGGTTTTCCATGTTAGGGTTTTAGGGTTTCACGTTTTAGGGTTTAAGTTTTGTGTTCTAGGGTTCTGGTGTTTAATCGATAAAGTTTAGGGTTTAGGGTTCACGATTCAAAATTTCAAGGGTTTAGTGTTCATGGCTTAGGATTTCGGGTTTTATAGTTTAGGGTTTAGGGTTTCAAGGTTAGGGTTTTAGGGTTTCACATGTTAGGGTTTTAGATTTCCCATGTTAGGGTTTTAGGTTTTACGTTTTAGAGTTAAGGTTTTGGGGTTCTAGGGTTATAGTGTTTAATAGATAAAGTTTAGGGTTTAGGGTTCAAGATTTAGGATTTCAAGGGTTTAGGGTTTTATAGTTTAGGGTTTAGGGTTTTATGTTTTTGATGTTATGGTTTTAGGATTTTACGATTTAGGGTTTTAGGGTTTAGGGTTTTATGTTTTGGCTTATGGTTTAGGGTTTTTGGGTGTCAATATTGGGGATTTAGGTTTTCCATATTAGGGTTTTAGGGATTTACGTTTTAGGTTTTAGGGTTCAAGGTTTAGTGTTTAGGATTTAGGGTTTAGGGTTTTGGGGTGTCATTGTTAAGGTTGTTGGTTTTCCATGTTAGGGTTTTAGGGTTTAAGGTTTAGGGTTTTAGGGTTCTAGTGTTTAATAGATAAAGTTTAGAGTTTATTGTTCACGATTCAAAATTTCAAGGGTTTAGGGTTTGGGATTTAGGGTTTTATAGCTTAAGATTTATGGTTTAGGGTTTCAATGTTAGGGTTTTAGGTTTTCCATGTTATGGTTTTAGGGTTTTACGATTTAGGTTTTTACACTTTCAAAATTCCGAGTTTTAGTGTTTAGGATAAAAAATTTTAGCATTTAGGGTTTAGGATTTTAGGGTTTAGGGTTTATTCTTTTAGGTTTTAAGGTTCTAGGGTTTAAGATTTAGGGTTTTATAGTTTGGGGTTTAGGGTTTAGGGTGTAGGGGTGTCAATGTTAAGGTTTATGGTTTAGGATTTAGGGTTTTATAGTTTAGGGTTTAGGGTTTCAATGTTAGGCTTTTAGGTTTCCCATGTCATAGTTTTAGGGTTTTGCGGTTTAGACTATTACACTTTCAAAATATAGGTTTAGGGTTTAGGCTAAAAAATTTTAGTGTTTAAAGTTTAGGGTTTATTTTTTAAGCTTTTAGGGTTTAGGTTTTTCATGTTTGGGTTGTTAGGGTTTTAGGCTTTAGGGTTTTACGTTTAGGCTTAGGGTTTAGGGTTTATGGTTTTGGGGTTTCAATGTTAGAATTTTAGGTTTTCCATGTTAGGGTTTTAGTGTTTTACGGTTTAGAGTTTAGGGTTTAGGGTTTAGGATTTAGGGTTTTGGGTTGTCAATGCCAAGGGTTTTAAGTTTTCCATGTTAGGGTTTTACGTTTTAAGGTTTAGGGTTTGGGGTTTTAAGGTTATAGTGTTTAATAGGTAAAGTTTAGGGCTTTGGGTTCACGATTTAGGATGTA
Source organism: Catharanthus roseus (assembly GCA_028651295.1). Taxonomy (NCBI): domain Eukaryota; kingdom Viridiplantae; phylum Streptophyta; class Magnoliopsida; order Gentianales; family Apocynaceae; genus Catharanthus; species Catharanthus roseus. The sequence goes on along the minus strand of JAPQWS010000142.1, from coordinate 870,704 downwards.
AAGGGTTTAGGGTTTAGGGTTTTATAGTTTAGGTTTAGGGTTTTATGTTTTGGATGTTATGGTTTTAGGATTTTACGATTTAGGGTTTTAGGGTTTTATGTTTTGGCTTATGGTTTAGGGTTTACGATTTTGGGGTGTCAATGTTAGGGATTTAGGTTTTCCATGTTAGGGTTTTAGGGATTTACATTTTAGGGTTTAGGGTTAGGGGTTTTAGGGTTCCTGTGTTTAATAGATAAAGTTTAGGGTTTAGGGTTCACGATTTAGGATTTCGAGGGTTTAAGGTTTAGGGTTTAGGATTTTAGATTTTATAGTTTTGGGTTTAGGGTTTAGGGTTTTAGGCTAAAAAAGTTTAGTACTTAGGTTAGAGTTTTAGGGTTTAGGGTTTATTTTTTTTTAAGTTTTAGGGTTTAGGTTTTCCATGTCAGGGTTTTTAGGGTTTTAGCGTTTAGAGTTTTACGTTTAGGCTTAGGGTTTAGGGTTGTAGGGTTTCAATGTTAGGGTTTTAGGTTTTCCATGTTAGGGTTTTAGTGTTTTACGGTTTAGGGTTTGGTGTTATAGGGTTCTAGTGTTTAATAGATAAAGTTTAGGGTTGGGGTTCATGATTCAAAATTTCAAGGGTTTAAAGTTTAGGGTTTAGGATTTAGAGTTTAGTGTTCAAGGTTTTGTGTTTAGGATTTAGGGTTTAGGGTTTAGGGATTTGTGGTGTCATTTTTAGGGATGTAGGTTTTCCATGTTAGGGTTTTAGAGTTTAGGGTTTGGGGTTTTAGGGTTCTAGTGTTTAATAGATAAAGTTTAGGGTTTATTGTTCACGATTCAAAATTTCAAGAGTTTAAGGTTTAGCGTTTAGAATTTAGGGTTTTATAGTTTAAGGTTTAGGGTTTAGGGTTTAGGTGTTTAGGGTGTTAATGTTAGGGTTTAAGGTTTTCCATGTTAGGGTTTTATGGTTTAGGGTTTAGGGTTTGGGGTTTTAGCGCTTTATTATTTAATCGATAAAGCTTAGGGTTTAGGGTTAACGATTCAAAATTTCAAGGGTTTTGGTTTTTATAGTTTAGGGTTTAGGGTTTAGGGTTTCAATGTTAGGGTTTTAGGTTTTCCATGTTATGGTTTTAAGGTGTTGCGGTTTAGGCTCTTACACTTTAAATATTCTGGGTTTTAGGGTTTAGGGTTTAGGATTTAAGGTTTTATAGTTAAGGGTTTTGGGTTTAGAATTTTAGGTTTATGATGTTATGGCGGTCTGTTACACTTTCAAAATTCTGGGTTTTAGGGTTTAGGCTAAAAAAATTTAATATTTAGAGTTTAGGGTTTTAGGGTTTTATTTTTTAAGGTTTTAGGGTTTAGGTTTTCCATGTTAAGGTTTTGGGATTTTAGGGTTTAGGGTTTTACGTTTAGGGTTAGGGTGGGCCCGTGGTGGATCAAGGCCCATCAAATGACAATTTAGATACATGTTTGGCCCTTTTGGAATCTGACTCGGTCCCGATTGGACAGTAGTGGTTCGAACATTCGACGCAGCAAATGTACAAAGAGAGTTCCAGGCCAGCTCACCGATTTTGATTGCAGTAATGGTTTGGAATTCTAAGCCCCATTCCTCTTCTACTCTTCACACCAACTTGGCTTCCTCAAGTCGGTCTTTATATCCATTAAATTATTATATTAATTTGATAAATTCTCTGCTTTTCATAAATAACTTTAGCATCTGTCTTTGCCATGCTGAACTCACTTGGTTCTCTAAATCTGTGACCGATTCCAAATGGCGAGATGCCATGAAACATGAAATAGAGACATTAGAACAGAACGGCACTTGGGAAATGACTCCTTCCTCCCCTGGCGTGTTCTCGCAAGTAAATGAGTATACAAAATTAAATACAAGACGGATGGAACCATTGAGCGGTGTAAGACCCAACTTGTGATACTTGAAAATACAAAGCAGGAGGAAGTTGATTTTATTGAGACTTTTGTCCCTGTGGTAAAAATAGTTATTGTATGTACCCTTCTATTTTCTATATGTTGCTGCAGCCCAAAACTGGGTCGTCCACAAGATGGATGTTCACATGTTTGTCGTCTGAAGAAGTCCTTATATGGTCTTCGCCAAGCACTTCGTTGTTGGTTATCCAAATTAACTACTGCCCTTTGGGCATGTGATTTCTGTCAAGTCTTATGTCCATTACTCTCTTTTTACTTATCGGGTTGGTGACATATTCTTGAGCATCCTCATTTATGTGGATGATTTACTTATTACTGGGAATTCCATTTCATCTATTATCAAATTTAAAAGCTATTTGAGTTCTTGTTTTCACATGAAGGATTTTGACTCTGTCAACCCAAATATACTTTGGACATTCTTTCCAAGGCCAGCTTATCCGAAGCTCTGCCTACATCTACTCCGATGGAACCTAATCATCAACTTGCTAAGACTATCAGCCTGCCGTTTGCTCTACCCGATTGCTATCGTCGTCTTATCGATAAATTAATTTTATCTTGCCCTTACACGTCCTAAGCTGGCTTATTCTTTCTACACATTGGCTCAGTTCATGCAGGCTCCTCAGCAGCACCATTGGGAGGCTGCCCGCCCTTAGAGTCGTTTAGTCGTTTGTTATCTTAAAGGAAGTCCTGGTCAAGGGATTCTTCTTCATGCTGATTCTCCACTTTGACTTGTTGCCTATTGTAACTTTGATTGGGCCAGTTGTCTCATCACACGTCGTTCTGTTATTGGGTAGTTTGTCTCTCTAAGTGGCTCCACTATCTCTTGATAGCCCAAGAAATAACACACTGTTTCCCGATCTTCTGCCGAAGCTGAATATCCATCCATAGCGGTCACTTTGTGTGAACTCAAGTGGCTCAATCCACCTCTTCGAGATCAGGCTGATACTCATATTGCTGGAAATTGACTGTCACTTTGTCCGTAACGCTTTCCAATCTAGTTTTATTTCTCCACGCTATCTTCGTAGTGTTTAGCCTGCAGATATCCTTACTAAAGCTCTTCAGCCTCTTATTTTTATTCCCTCGCATGCAAATTGGACATTCATGATCTCCATGCTGCAACTTGAGAGGGAGTGTTGACTGGCATTATTTGGACATTCATTGAGAATATTGTTGCGTTAAGTTGCATACCGACTCACCAATCTTGTGCCTTATTTGTTGTAACAAATTAGGTCGTTTAGGAAGCTCCTTGATTAGCAAGATTCTTGTATATTGTACTTACCTTTGTATATTGTACTTACCTAAATAGGCTACCTATAAGCTGATGCACGATGTATATAATTTCAAAGCTTTTATTCAATACAATTAGGAAAATTGGGGAAAACTTTCAAGCACAATTAACAACATAGCAAAGAAACCTCCGATGTTAAACCTATTACCCAAGCTTATTCTGGAGCATAAGAGGGAAAGCAATATTTCAAACATACAAAATACTACTAAAATGTTGTTTTGCGAACTTTTCACAAGTTCTCTAAGAAAGATTCAGAGAGAACTATTTAATCGATTCAGATCAACAAACCCAGAAAGCACAGCCCTGCTCCTTTCCTTCACCTTCACCTGATATAATACCCTGCACACACACAAATCACCATTCTTTCCTGACTATCATTTCTTTGGTCGAAAAATGGGTAAAAAGTTTAAATTTGAAGAAATAGAAAGGTAAATCCTTTCTGCTCATCGAACAATACAACTGAATACCAATTATGGATTCAAATTACCTCATGCTGTCAAGCCACATTTCTGTTATCAAGGTCTCACCAGGATAAACATGCAATAAAAACCTGCCGGATATTTTCTTGACCATGTTTTGGTCTCCTCCGCAGATGCATTTAATTACAGCCCTAATTGCAAATCCCAGTGTGCAGAGTCCATGCAATATTGGATGAGAAAATCTATTCCAGGTAGAAAATGAGGAATTTGAGCACAACGATCCATTCACAAAATCAAGTGCTATATCAATTCTTACTAATAGCATATTAAAGAAATATATCAGGGAAACAATTTAACATTGGAAGTCACTGAGGAGGAAATGGCAAAAAGAAAAGGGTCAACTGTGGTATTTCTAGATGCAACCATTCACTGCAAGACAATAAAACAAATAAAAAAGAAAAAAAAAAAGGTTCCTGAAAACTTTGAAAGCTTCAATGTTGCCCTAGCATGTAATCTTGTTAGAACAATTGAAACCACTGCTCGGGACACATGACCTTATGTACTGCTCTCTAATTTTAACCCAGAACTTTAAATGTTGACCAGGCTAAGGATATGCATTCTTAAACTATAAAACCATCCTACAAAATATTGCCAAAAGTAGAAAGTTGAAAAAATACATGGATCAGAATTTAATGATTTCTGGGAAAGCTGAACTTAAGCAAAACAACTACACAGTTGAGACTTGACAGATTATTATATTAAAGACAACTACCCTGCAATTTCTGCAACCTTTGGATCTGAATGCAGAGGATTGTAATCTCCAGAAAGTCTATAAAGCAAAGCCTGCAGAATATCAAAGGAAATTTTAGCATGTGGACATAACAAATTTGTTTAGCCACTAGCAAAGCGGCAAAAGACTTGACCACAATGAAATAAAGTTGTGTCAATTCGCTCCCTTATAGCAAGAAGAAAGAACTTTTAGAATAATTAAACAAACATAAAACATTGAAACAGTTGTGTTTCAAATATCCAACAAATGTCTTCATTCAAAAACATGATGCATATTCTCATGATGATTAATAACAAGCAAGCTGCAGCACCAATATTTACCAAGAGGATGGTAAGGTATCCAAGATCATAAGGGAAGAACTCAAAACAGGCATCATATGTGTGGAGGGAGGAGGAATGTTTAGGGAACGTGACAAAGTCAAAAAAAGGACAATCAAGTCGAGCATTCAGAGGTTTTCTAAATTCCTTATGACACAAGAGTCAAGTCCAATTGCCTATAGGTGCCATACTTAAGATATGTCCACGTTAATCAGGATATGTGAGAGAAATTGTCCACAATATTCAAACAGATGTCGTAATCTCTGTATAAAAAATAAAATTTTTAAAAAATATATCAGAATCTCTATGTGATACAAGTTGCACATGATGTATTTTGTATTTGGCTAGATAAGAAAGCCTCATAAATGAAATACTTTAAAGCCGAATAATCAAATTATAATAACTATCACGCTATCCTGTTAACAATATCAATATAAGACCATTCAACTAGTACAAGACCTTTCATCCAACGTATACAAAGTAAGGAGTAGATAATTCTGCTCAGTTGGCAAGCACAAAGGATTATATTACCTCCGGTCATAAATGTACGAGGTTTTAGGATTGTGCACAAGAATTAAGGACATTGAAAACAAGACAATTGTTGAGTCAAAGCATCCTTTATACCCTTAGTAAACAAGGAGAGAGTTAAATAATAAGAGTGTAATAAATGGGTATAGATGGAAAAAATGTAATAAATGCCCATTGAAAAATGTAAAACCCCTTATATTTTTTACCATCCTCAACCCGCCTAAAACCTTTTATATTTCTGACCGGAGGTAGTATTAAAAAACATGAGAAAAGAGAAATGAGTATTCTGGCAATCGTTGACTGACTAAAGGGAACATATATATCTTCCATTTCTCGACATACAAGCATCGTCAGTCATTATTCCACAACTGAGATATCAGCGTATAGCTTGTGTAATCAATTGTGACATCTGAAAGCAAGGTATACAAGCTGAAAACATGTTACAGGATACAATCCACATAAAACGACTGTTATCATTCTTAGCTTACGTGCCTGAGATGATTGTGTAGATTCCTCAAACACAGCAAATGGTTGACCTTTCGGGATTTTAAGAATTGGAGTTTGGTTACTTGGGTCCTTGGAATATGAATATGGTTGAGATGATTTTGAGAAGCCACCAGCACCCCTTAAATAGACAGCCATCCTGCAAATAGAAAATGGTGCATAAAATGGATAACAGCAATTTTAGCTCTAACACCTGAATAATTACTTACCTATTCATGCATAACAAATCGCCAGACTCTTTCTCATAACTCAGAATATCAATCTCAATAATAGCTGCCTTACCTGCAGGGAACAAACAATTACTTATGCATTACAAAAGAATCGGCCACAACAGCTCCAGCAGCAAGGAAACCAAGTCAAAATTCCAGGATATTTAGATGATATATCCTTCTTTTCCCCTAAACAGGATAAACTTTAAAATTGTTTGACGAACTGTTCAAGGTAACTGTATGTATAGTTGGAACAAATATATTAAGCAATAATCTTTCAAATGGGATCCAAGGCTAGAGAAGCAATTTTCTCTACAGACATTAAACATCTCTAAAGCTCATTCTAATTTAGTTTTAGCTGAAAGAATTTAGTTTTTTTCCCCTCGTCTTAAATATTGCAATTGCAAACCTTAGTTTGTTCACAATGGAAAACTTTAGTTATGCAAGTGCATTTATTTGAAGATAACATTCACAAAATAACTGTTACGAGGTAAATTTTAAAGCAAACCTTTATCGTGCAGTCCAGAAATACTTGCTTTACTGAGTATCTGCAGGGATGAGATGATTTGGATAAGTTCTTGTAAACCTTGTTCAGACCAAGGATGTTAAATGTCATCATGCTAGATTCTCAGAGATGAGCTAAACACTCCACTCCAACACCTTAATACAAGCTTCATAATCATTCACTTTCCTGAATATCCAACTATAGTATTGTTATGAAGCCCAGTGTCAATTTTACATGGGAAATCAACAAGTCATGCTGTGACAAAAGTTAACTTTTGGAACCATGTAAAGTTTTGAAAATACCTTGCGCAATCTCAAATTTACAGAACAAGCCTTGCCAAAGAAACCAAACATTGCCTCTTCACTCTGTTCTTCGCTCTCTTTATTATTAATGTCATCAATTGTACTTCTCTTTTTGGCTTCTCAAACAAAACTTACCTTCACTCACTAAAATCATCATTGTCTTTCATCAGATTAGGGTTGAACTAAATAGAGCCTTCTAGCTATAAGGTTCTATTAGACGAGGATCCTTTGATTAGGACAATAACACCATATTTGAAATTAATTTCTTCTGATTTTCCTGAAGATCCTTGTAGTTTCTAGGTACGGTCAATGGCTCAAGAATCCTATATGTTATGTTTCATTTGCAAGAGAGGGCTTATGAAGTGGAATTAAGGTAATCAAGATCTTGTACTAAGAAACTTTAAAGAAAAATAGTTAGCTGAGGCTCTTTATCCTTTTCTTTTGCATATGATCTCTGCGCTACTGCAGTTAGCTAAAGTTCTATTATCTTACAACATCAAGCAATAATTAAAATAAGCTACTAAGAATATGAAACTTGAGCATTCTCTCTTGTATGCAAAAATGAAAGTCATTTTGCACCTAGCCAGTCATCAGTGATTCAGCAGAAATCATACAAGATATATATATACACTTGATACTATATGAAGGTTTCAATACAAAATATAACATAAAACAACTGCATTTTATACACATAATATTGATGTTATTGTTCATAAAAATGTATAGATGTAAACATAAATGTTTTATTGCATCTCGTGGATATTGAGACTGGAAGTTTGCCTTCCCAATTCCAAGTATATATGATCTAAGAATGAAACAGAAGACAGAAGCCTATTACTTGATCTAAAGCTTGCCCTTTACTTTTTACAATTTTTGTTCCTTTCGGCCATGTGTACTTGGATTGGTTTATTTTTTTTCAGCTTTTTTCACCTTGGTTTCTCTCACAATCCAGTTCACCATTTCATTCTCGAAACAAAAATACTTAAAAGAAAACCAATACAAATACTTACACATGCATTAGTTGGAAGTGGCTTGTAGATTTCGATGTACTGTTGTCCGTGCAGCAGAAGGCGTGGATCATATCTGGCCACGAAGAAATAAACAAGTGAATGAAGAAAAGCTAGAGATTCCAAAAGCTAATGAGTTTCAAGCTTGCTATCTCGCGCAAAAATGTACAACTGATTCAAATTGAGAATAGTAAGAGGAATCCCTTTAAATTTCTGAGTGCATAACACGTACTCAAAGCCTGGAAGTTGCTCAAGCTGTGAACTGAATTCATAAGAAAACAAAGCAGCAAAAGTTGGCAAGACCTAGAATATATGAAGTGCATAAATACTATGAGAAATTCAGAAAATGCATCAAATGCTCAAAACCAAAGAAGTCTCAGCCTTATCCTGTACATGAACCTTGATGCATTGCTGTCCATCCGGATGGTAAACAAATTTGAGTTCCTTGTCATCTACCGCATCTTTCACACACGCTCCAATTCCAAGAGCATATAGAGCAGCATCTCTTTCGGTGTAAGTGACTGTTTTCTGACCATTTGAAAACGAATGAATCATTTCAAACAGCAGAAAATATTTGAGCTCCGTAAAAATTCATAAAGTCAGAAATTTTAGTAAACCTCGTCAAATTTGTGAGAAATGACAAGCTGAGGATCAAATCCTGAACTCACAGCCATAGAAAGTTATGGAATATTAACCGCAGAAAACGGATAGTTCTGCAAACCTAAAGAAATATTACCGAGTTTGATAATCAGAGAAAACTATGAATTGAGAAACTTGAACCCTAAGAACAAGTTGGGAATTTGTAAAGCTCCAAATTCTAACTACGTTTATGAAAAAGAAATAGATCAGTTCCACTTCTTGACCTATTCAAAAATGTTAGCTGCGATTGTCTTCTACAAGGATAAGACAAAACACAAATTCCTTGAGAAACGAGGGCAATGGATTAGAAACAATGGTTTTTTAGTTTTTTTTTTTTTTTATAAGAGAAAAAACTATAAAAGGTTCATATGGATTAGAAATAAAAATGGAAAAAAGTAAAAAATTTTTATTCAAATTTTGTAAAAAATAAATTATTTGTGAGAAAATAAGTAAGGTCCAAAGTAAAAAATTAAATGAATTTTACTTTTAAAATCTAATCCAAATACAATATTCAACAAAATGGCATGTCTTACCTAAAATGGAATGTTTGAGTCCATTTCAGAACATTTTCGCTAGAAGGTAGACCGGTGAAAAACTACTGAAAGAAGGGTTTATGGAAATGTGAGAATAAAACTTCGATTTCGAAGAAATTATCTCTACAAAGAGAGAGGCTACATATAGACAGAAGTGATTGACTTTTAATAATTAGTCTATTAGATAAGAAGAAGCCAATCACATAACTTTCAATAATTCTAATAAGTTCACCATAATCCACTGAATAACGGTCCTTTTGTGATAGAGCTTTTACTAACAATATGCCCAAGTAATTGTGTATGATGATACCAATGCCAATCTTATTTTCTATAAAAGTTATATCAGTGTTGATTTTCAAGATTCTAGGATTCAAGGGCTCCCAGATACGTTAGGTGGATAGTGAAGAGCCACTTATTGTAGAGGACTTTGATTGGTCATGAAGCACAAGGTCTCCATCAGTAAAATGCATAGTTTACATGGCAATTAGACTTCCATTTGAGTATGAACCTTCAAATATGAGTTTGTTATGGTCATACCAAATCAACCAAGTCCGGTGGCGAAAATTGTGACATCTTTCGCCTCATAAAGTGACAAAAATATGTATTAGGTCTTTGGATATAACTGCAAGAGTCTTCCTCCACTTGTTACCCAGTAGTAACTGGTCACATACTTCTTTTGTAAAGACACATTCAAACAAGGCAGGTATGTCATCCTCATATTGAAAACCACACTATGCATATGCAGTAGTATCTATCATACCTCTCCATATAAGATTTCTTCCTATGGGGGGAGGGGAGACACTCAAGGTGGCCTACCATAGGAACATCTTAATTTTGGACTGCACTGGAAGGTTACATATAGAATTCCATAACCGAGATATGTGCTCGAGGGTCCTTCTGTTGCTCGAATGGTGCGCATGAAATTCATTCATGCTTTGTATCTAGAATTGATAGTGTAGATGCCATTTGGAGTATGGTGTCATATAAGTTTGTCCTCAAGCCAGGCCGGATTGAGATGGATCTGAAAGATTCCCTTTTCTTTATGGTGGAAGAATAGATGTCAGATACAGCCTTCTTTCCGGGCCTCAGGAGAGACAAAAGGAGAATGGGGATGGAGTGAAACCATGTAGGGAGGGGATCCACTTATTTTAACAAATTTTAGTGGAGATGACATTACCAATACGCGATTGTAGCTCTAAGGAAAGAAGGTTTCTTCCCTCTAAGAGACTTCACTAGAGATAAGAAGACCTACGCCCTAACGAAGCACCAACGAAATTTTCATGTGGGAAATACTTTGCTTGGATATATTTGACCACTAAAGATGATGGAAAAGCGATGATGCGCCAATATTATTTGGTGAGTAGAGAAAGATTAAAACCTTGAAAATCTCTAAAGTCCACCTCCCACATTCTTAGATTTACAAAGATCATCCCAAGATTTCCTATAAAGTTTTTTATTTCCTTCAAACTCACCCCAAAAGAATTGAAGGACTATAGAATTTAAAGAACGAATGATATTAACATGTAAAAAGAAGCAAGACATTGCCTAGGTGAGAATAGCTTGGACTATGTTTTTAATTAGCACCTCTTGACATGTTTGCGATAAGACTTTTTCCTTCCAACCATTAAGCTTCTTCTAGAATCCCTCTTTGACAAATTAGAAAATTTCCTTTTTGGATCTATCAATGAGGCAAGGTTATGCTAGATAGTTCCATAACCGCTCTTGTTTGTGTTCTCTATCATAGATGTGATGGCGTCCTATAAAGGAAGAGGGATAAACTCATAAGAAAAATTAAGGCTATTTTCTACAAGTTTATCTCTTATTCAGACATGGAAACATAGTCTTGGGGTATTTTCTTGATTGCTTCTACTTGTGAAAGAGTAGCTTAGCAAAAGATAAGAGGTGAGAAATAGACGAGTATGCAGAGTTAAAATATAAGCCAGAAAAAATCGCTTACATTTCTATGTACCAAAACATGGAAGACGGGCCTTCAGTACAAAGGATAAATAAGTAAGGAGAGAGAGGGTCACTTTTTCTGATTCTCCAAGAAGGGGAGAAAACAGCAGAAGGGCTCCCGTTAATAAGCACAGAGAAACGCTCAAACGAATACAACGCATAATAAGTGCAAGAAGACTCATAAGGACATTCATAGCTATCATGATAGATTCCAAGAAGTTCATTCGAGACGGTCAAAAGTTTTACTAAGGTCGAGCTTTAGGGGAAGAGTGGTTGGAACCTATAATTTTAACATTGTTCATAAAGTGAAAGGCCTCCAAGGTGACATGATATTATCAGTGTTCAGTCTTTTCTCCACAAAGGTACACTGACTATCATGAATGAACGAACGCATATAAAATTTGAGTCTATAAAAATAGTTTTCTAGTTTTAATTTTTTTCATATATATCATCTATATTTTTTATGGGCAATTACGTAAAATGTTTTACACAATATCATTTTTTTCATAAATATTTTAATTTTTTAATTTATTAGTATTTTTCACTATTTTTTGAATATTTCTTTATATTTTATGCTTAAATTATTTTTGCATTATATATATATATATATATTGAAGAGGGTGTTTTGAGATTTAGAGCCCGACTGGTTTAGATTCTTTTTGGTATATTAAATTAATTCTAAAATCCAATATTCAATTTAAAATTTTAACTAATTAGATATTTAGTGATAAGGAACGTTTAAACAAGTTGTGTCAATCCCAACTAATTACCATTATTCTCTATTAGGAGGTCGATAATTCTAACTTGGGAATATGAATGTATAGCACGAAATAAATCACTATTTCCCCCTCCTCTTCCCTATTTTTTCTCTCCGTAAAAAATTTCTCTATTACTTTTCTTTACTCCCTCTCTACTCTAAAACTATAAATTTTAACATTGAACTTGTATTGGAGGTAGATGTGGATCATTATGAAGAATTTGTAGAAGAAAATATCAGTTTAGAGGTAAAAAAATTTTATTTTATTTTTTCCGCAATTGGGGGTCGGATCGCCGGGGGTGGCGACCCACTCTCGATCCGATCGCCCAGCCAAGCGACCCACTCAACAAAAAGAGACAAATCACATTAGGAGTACGTGTCAATTGCTCATCGAAAGATATAGAAGCCAAGCGGATCTATTTCTGATTTTGGCACTGGATCTGGGTCGTTGCCCAGTTCGGGTTCTTGGTTGGGATCCCGTGGGAGAGGGAGACTGCCACAAGGTCCTAGGGAAAGGGGCAAAGGGCGCAACCATGGCTAAAGTAGTTTATTTGTTGTGATACATGCATCTCTGTGTTCCACATTCCCTTACACAAACGCTTTCTCTACTTTCATTTATCCTTTCATCAGCAATCGGAAGAACGTGATTGGTGATGGAAATTGTGGTTATCGGGTTGGGGCAGATTTTGTGTTCGGTAATGAACATCAATGGCCAGAGGTTCGTAGACGAATGCTTTATGAATTGGAGCATTCGACGAATTTGTATGTTAATTTGGTGGGTCCAGAGGAACGTGTTACTGAGCTCATTCATAGGATACATTGGCCAGTGGATGGACCTACGCCATACGCGCATTAGTTCGAAACACCTAATTCGTTTTACATCATAGCAAATGCATCCAATCTGTGTGTGATACTAATTGCACAGCTTGGTTCTACGACTGTGTTACCTTTGTATTCGGATCGTCCAGAAGGTACATTGGTTATCGGTCTCTTGATAGAACAATAACACTTTATTCAGGTAAGTGTCGGATACGTGTATCTTTATGATTTTTTACGTTGTCTTGCATTATATGATGTTTGGTTTTACAGTTTTTCTGACATTTACATATTTTTGTTTGTTTTACACAACTACAGTTGAATGATATGTGTCCGATACCTCCTTTACACGTTCAATAAATTCATCATCGTTTCGAATGGGTCAGCAATTGGGTAGATTTGTATCAGCATAGGATTGTAGATTGGAACACGTGGGTTGCTCAAAATAGAAAGTAAATAGGACTTTATTTTTTTATTAAGAAAATTATATGTACGAAATTTTTTAACTTAGTTTTAAAACACATACACGTTGACTTTTTTGGTATATTTTTTATTTTTGATAAATGTAAACTCGTTTTATGGTTCAATATCTTTATATTTAATGTGTTTTGGGTTTATAGTGCTTTATATTTTTTCTATTACAATTGTAAAAAAACTAAATGCATAAAAAAATTCCCATCAACCAAGTAATAACAACACTACAAAAAAAGTCATGCACTACAAAATAAGTCAGAAACAACAACCAGTCAAGTACATAAAACAATGCACTAACGTCGAATCTAATGATACCTCTTGATCATGTCGGAAGCCCTACTAACCTTCATAGCATCATCAATATCGTCACGGTCCAACTCACGAGCTACCATATCCAATAGAACATGCGGTGTAATAGGAGCAATGATCGGCAATTGCATGCCGCGGGAGAGCCTGTCCGGATTCTAAATCCGTGGATGAGTGCGGAGGAGAAACCAAGGCATATAATCATCTGTGCATGGAGATGGAGGTATAGCAGGGATACTGGTCCATGTAGACGTAAGCAGATGAGATGGTGCCTCCAGCCAAAATGCCTCTTGAACACATTCTTCACCATGTACACCCTGTTATTTGCTGGCCTGCGGTGCTCCTGAGGACGCATAGGATGAGCTAGAATGCATTGAATCCACCCAAACTGTCTGACAACTCTATCGGGCATATAAGGCTCTACATAATCAAAGTATGCAATCGTCTCGTGGTACGTAGAAACCCATACATCAGTAATCTCATCGGATCTGTACGGAGTCCACCTGACCTCGTCAGCAGTCATCGTGTCTAAACGAATACGTAAGTCGATTAATTTGTTCTCTATTTTGTGACCCAACATCGCAAACCTCTGGATGTGAGGTTTGCACAACCTCGCTCCCGCTCTCACTGGAAGTGCAAACATAGGAAAATACAGGTATATCCAAGCCTTTACAAAAAAAATTAATAAAAAAAATCATCAACCCTATCATTAGACAAATAAACCCTAAAATGTAAAAAATAATTAGACAGGATGAAGATTATAATGATATTACCTCAAGCAGCAACCATCAACCAGACAACTCCTTCGCATCAACACGAGAGGCCTGCCCTAAACTCCGGTACAAGTAGGCCAGTGTAGCAGCACCCCATGCAAAACCACCAACAGAACTAACATTCTTCACAAGCGACCACAGCTTCCCGGGGACATTATTTCCACTCTTGTCAGTGAAGAGCGAACTCCCGAGTAAATACAAGACGTAACAAGTGGGCCTCTACTCCGTAGATAGGCCACTACGAGATGATTCAGCAACTTCCGCCAAGTCCTGACCATTTATGCCTATGCTGGAGTCGGAGATATTGAGATCGCTCTGGATAACTGCAATTAACTACTCCCGTGAATAATAATGGTCGACGATGTTATCGTAAGAAGGTACATCTAGAATCAACTCAACATCATGCAATGTAACTGTCATCTCCCCCCAAGGCATGTGGAAACTGTTGGTGTCTGGCTGCCACCTCTCTACAAAAGCAGATAGCAAGGAGGAGTTTGGATGCTGGAACATGCAGGACCTTAAATGTGATAGTCCTATCTCCCTTGCCAACTGTACAACTGTAGGATCACTAAGGGTCCAACTGGTCAGGGACACATAGCGGGGCCTCGACTTCAGAATGCCTCTATCCTGCAAAAATAATGTAAACACCATAATAAAAAATAAACAAAATATTAATCTATAATCATGAATAAATAACATACAAAATATTCAAATTACCTGTCCACGCCATATACTACCAGTGACATGACCTCTATACGAAGGGACAAGGTCTGGATCCTATGGACCGCCATCAGTTGGCCATGTCTGCTCCCAACCGTCATTCTTTGATTTCTTCCTCTGCGTAGGGTTGGTAGGAGGACGTGACTTCTCGGGTCTTTTCTGTCACGACCCAGCAATCTTACTCATTACTGACATGAAACTGCCAGTCAATCCTTTCCCCTTACCCGGAGCAGGCCTATGGCCGGAAGATGAGGCCTCAACCACATGAATAGGTTCGTCATCATCACCGTCATCGTCACCATCATCATCATCATCATCATCATCATCATCATCATCATCATGTCCACCATCATCCTCATGCTCATCCTCATTGCCTCACTGCTATGAATGCGGAGGGAACCAACTCTGACAGCCTCCTCAGATCGGGATGTACTAGAATCCCTACCCAACTCAACATCAGATGAGGGATTGCCATGAGCAGTGGCTCCATACTCAGCACCACTGTAAGATGAGTCCACCAGGACGGACCCAGCAAGCTGCTCGAAGAACTGTGCACCTAACTGCAACCCTGGACCACTAACATCATTTAATAGAATCTGAGTTCTAGAGAAATGCTGTGTTGGATCCAGTCCAGGTATACGAATAGGTAGAGAATGAGCATGTGCATATAGATCATATGATGTTTGTGGTGGCTGAAAATATTCATAAGGGTTATAGGGTACGGGGGTGTACGGATGGTATGATGTGGTAGGAGGATGGGTCCTAAACGGTATAGGGGGTTGGGTGGAAGACTCCGGTGCACCAGGGTCATAATACATACCCGATGCAATAAGTGCAGAAGTAGACGGTATGTCTGATGTATTGTGGCGTCCCTCACACCATGGGATGACGCAGTCACTGCATGACCTTCAACCCGACCGGTCCTGTCTGTCACAGCACCTAAATCATCATCACCCCTACGTGCTCCGGGACGAATCATCTAAACAAATTATCAAACATTTTCCTCAATGACTTTACATAATATTTGTCTAATTCATCATATTTTTATATAATACAAGTTAGGCATTTTTCCTCATCTTTATACCATTAAGTTAAAACTACATTAAGCTAAATTCATTATAGTTATATTTATTACCCCATTTGAACACTTCACATTTTTTTATTTCATTGTGTTAACTCTAAACACAAAATCTTTCAATATAACAAACCTAAATATTATAACACAAAATCCAATATAACACAAAATATTTCAATATAACACAATATAATAAATCTTTCAATATAACACAAAATCCAAATTGCATAAACGCTTATTTACACAATTTGTTTAGGACGTTTGTTTATAAGGCCATATTATTCATATAAACCCTATACCATAATTCTAAACAAACAAAATTATACAATGAGTCAAGTCTACAGATACCCTAATAAACATAAACAAATTATGCTGAACATAATATAACCTCTAAATTAAATAAATAAACGTAATAATAAATTTTTAAAAAATCATATAATCATTAATTACTACAGTAGCTGCAAGCTTCGCAGAAGCACCCTATTTTCCTACTCTTAGTCTTAGAAAGAAGAATTACCGTTTCCCGATCCTTTTCTTTTAGTGCTTCGACAGTCACACTAAGATGACCATCCAAGGATACAATGTGGGGATTGTTTACTGAACGTCCCATACTTGACCTATCGCTGGTCGGACCAGACCGATGAGTAATCGTGGCAGTTTGCAACTACGTAGAACACAAACCAACTATTTTTTACTTGGTCTACCTGCCCGAACACTCGCTCTAGTAATGAGGGAAAGATCTTTTCACCTAACTAATATGATTTTGGGCCAAAAAGATTGTCGACTGGATGCTCCTACACGTCGATATGCCCTTGCCATGATGAATCTCTGTCCTGTAGCTTTGCTGGACGGGGCACCAACCACGTTCCCCAGCTAGCAGGAGATAACTTAGAAGAGGGCCATTCTCTCACTCGAAAAGCATATTCTTTATATAATATTAAAGGAGGACTCCTTTTGTTTAGCAATCATGGATCGACTCGTGCGGTCTGGAACAGCCGCCCGCGGAGAGAATGCCGCTTCAAATCTTATTGCACCAGATACCCGAGAGACCTCCATAAGGCAGGGGCTCCCAAACCTATACTAGAAGAGGAAGCTAAAGCCGGAAGAGCATCTATTATATTAGGCCTCAAATGACTTTTCTCTCTTTTGCACTATTAATGCAAATCAGCGTCCGAGGAACTCTGCACAGGGAGCAGCCCCCGTTCGAAGCAAGGCCAATTGAACTCCCGATGCTACGTCAAAAACTTCAGTGATTCCTTTCTTGATGTACTACTGGCCCGCCCCTAAATTTACTATTCTAGTTTTAAGGAAAGCCGATCCACCTAGAAAAAAGAATCCTGCTCCGACTTAGCTGATCCATGGGTAGAACCACCTTTCTACTTTTGTGTCGTAAGGAGGATCAATTTTCAGATTTCAAAGTAGCTAGGCCTGTCCTCGTTCTAGTAGTGGGAAAAGCCCAGAAGGAAGAAAAGGCAAGGAAGGCAACTACATCATGATTCTATTTCCTTGTTTTTCGAGAAATACGAGGGGGGCCCGAGAAAGCCTCCATAACGAGGAACCTCCCACTTCATGTAATCTTTCTCCAACTCCCAGGGGAAGGAACACAGTGCGCTTTCCGCAATTATTGCTTTCGGGTTCTTTCCCCAGCCACCCATCGGGCAGGGATAATCATTCCGGTCCTGGGAATTCCATTTAGGGCGAGACAAAATGGGCCTGCACAGGCGGTCGAGTCTCTTTATTTCTCTCTCTAGTCTGTCTTCCCCTTACTCTAACAAGTAAGCAAATAAATGACCTTTGGTACAACATCTAGAAATGTTTTCTCGTACCCAAAGCCCCTATCCCTGCTTTCGAGGTCACTGAGGCAATCGTTTCTTTAAGTCAGTGTGCTCGGGGATCGGAATTGTACGCTTGCCACTGCAGCTGAGGCCCCCTTCGAATCCGTAAATCTGAGGAAAGCCAGAGTCAAGACCAATTGTTGCAAAACTGGGTCGGACGTGCAAAGCGCTCCCCCTAAGTTAGAGCCTCTGCTTTCCTTCGGTCGATCCCCCTCTTCATTGAAGTCTTCCCGCCAAGACTAATAGACAAGTAGGTCTTCCTTTTCTAACTGGATTTTATTCCAAAGATGTGATCTTAGATTACCTACCTAATAGTGAAATCCTGCAAATAAAGTTGGGGCGATGCGCACAAGAACGAGCATTTCCCCGATTTAGTAGTTGTGTGACATGGATGAAAGGGAAGAGCCCCAAGCCATCGGGAAATGTTCATATTGCTGCTTTCTGAACTTCGTTCGCGAAGGAACCGGACTTTAAGGCTTTATTCACAAGAAACCTTGGAGAGGGGCGATTTTTTCAACTTCAGCGCAAGAATCAACTGCTTCCTCAGCCCAGGCAGATTGCTTACTGCTAGACTAGGTTGGATCTACTTCTCAGTCTCAACTTCGAATTGGGAGGGCGATCCTCCCGGTGAACTGACCGCGGAACTACAAGAAATCAATCGCAATCTATGCCTCGATCTGTAGATCTCAATAGTTTAGCTTTCCCTGGTTTGAATGCCGGCCCACTTGTTGAAGATAAAAGTGTGCTCTAGTCGGAGCTGAGAAATAGGAATATTCCATCATGAAATATACGACCTCTCCTATAGAAAGCTTTTTAACATAACATAATCATAAACAAATCCTAAAAAAAATTAAACAAATTAAATAACATAACATAAACTACAAATTAAACAAATAAACATAAATGTAATCATAATTAAAAAAATTAACATCATCATTAATTATAACAACGTAAGCATAAATAAATGTAATAAAAAAATAAAAAAATTAAACAAATTAAATAACATAATATAAACTCTAAATTAAACAAATAGACAAACGAAATCATAACTTTAAAAAAATAACATAAGCATAAACAAATGAAATTAAATAAATTTAAAAAAATGAATACATAAAAACTAAAAAAAATAATACAAAAAAATAACAAAATAAAAAGTACAAAAAATAAAAAAAATAATAAAACATAAAAAAATAATACAAATTAAAAAATAATAAAAAATAAAAAGTAATAAAAATTAAAAAAATAATAAAATAATTAAAAATTAAAATATAATAAAATAATAAAAATAAAAAATAAGTAAAAATTATAAAAATATTAAAAATTAAAAAAAATAATAAAATAATAAAATAATAAAAATTAATAAAAGAATTTAAAAACATTTAAAAATTAAAAAAATTAAAAAAAAATCGAGCGGCCGCTTGAACCGGCGACCGCAAACGAACCGGGTCGCTGGACCGAACGAATAGTACCGCACAGCAACCGTGCGGTTCAGCAGTCGCTGGACCGAGCGACTCGACAATGTTTCGATCGCCGGTCCAGGCGATCCGGCGTTGTTTCCGTCTCCCGTCCACGCAATCCGACGACTTTCCGGCCAAAATTTTAGTTTGCAAAAAAAGTAATTTTTTTTCAATCCAATGGTTATTTTCCAATTTTGAACAGATAAAAATATAAATAAATGAGCATAAATTGAAGTACTAACCTTTTTTTCGAATTACAACGGTCGGATCTTCCTAAATTTGAAATTGAAATTTGAAGTTTTAGAGAGAAGTGAGAGGATTTACTAAAGAGAGAAAAAGTTTATAATTAAAAATAAATTATTTTGATTTATTTCGCGCTATACATATATATTCCCGAGTTAAAATTATTATAAATTCAAGTGTATCCTCTCTTTTTATTTCTTTTATTTTTTGAAAGTATATCCTCTCTTTTTATTTCGGACTGAAAGAAATGTTATTTAAAGATATATTAAGTATTACTAATATTTCCAAACCCAAACTTAAGAAAAATGAATCACTAAAAATTATTTTATCAAAATAAATGTGAAAGTTTTGAAATATAAAAATTCTCTAAACAATAAACCATTCAATATTTGATGGCTTAATTTCTTTTTCCAAACTAATATTTCAGAAAAAAAGAAGTTATTGCTTTAGACATGTAAATGAAAATTAGCACTAAATTTGATAGGGAACTATAGTCTTAATAACTTAACCCAACTTGGCCCTTGGTGGTGTTGTAGTGTAGTGTTAACGTATTAGATTTTATTTATTTATTTATTTATTTTTTTTGGAGAGGGAGATGGAGATATGGATTCACTCTAGAATTCTAACTACTAAAATTTTATTAACAAAATAAATATTATTAGTACAATGTATGAGTAAATCATTATAGATTTGTCAGTACACTAAAAAATGACAATTCATTTCATTTCCTCAAACAAGATTGAGTATCTAATTTTAATATCACGATAAATGGGGGTCAAAATTGGGGTCAATATACAATATGCCTTATTTGAAACTAATCATGAAAGCTAAGTTCTTTTTATTACTAAAAACTATAGGGGTTTTGATTGAATACTAAAACTAAACACCGTGAAAATTGAAAACCAAATTAAGGATCGATATGTTAATCTGGAAATCTAAGAAGCAAAATTATTATTAGCTTAAAACTTGGAGAAGAACATTATAAATTAATTGGAAGTATACTGTTACTACCAATATATATATATATATATTAAGTTCATTCCGCCGTCTCAAACTTCCAAGCTATAAGAGTTTGAGGTTTTTTTTTCTTGGGCCCATTTTCAAAATATGAGTACTAAATAGGCCCAAAATTTTTTTTAAATCCTGAAAAGGCCATAACGCACAACATTGTGCGTTATCAAAACGCACAATGGTTGT
This sequence comes from Catharanthus roseus, assembly GCA_028651295.1. Taxonomy (NCBI): domain Eukaryota; kingdom Viridiplantae; phylum Streptophyta; class Magnoliopsida; order Gentianales; family Apocynaceae; genus Catharanthus; species Catharanthus roseus. The sequence goes on along the minus strand of JAPQWS010000142.1, from coordinate 850,134 downwards.
GCGTTATGATTAATCATAAGTTTAATCCGCGTTAAGTGTTGAGGTGGATGATAACGCACAATGGTTGTGCGTTATCTTGATTATGTTGATTAGGAAGAAATAATTTTTGTAAGTATTTGAAAAACTTTAAACATGAATAACTCTACGATCGGATGTCCGTTTCACGCGTATGACCACTCGTTTTGATGGTTCTCGTAAAGAGGAACGCAATGACATCGTAGAAAAAGTGATCCAGATGCGTTTTAGAGTAAAAAAATCGTTTCGTATAGTCGAAAATTTTGACTGGGCATAACTTTGCGCTCGGACGTACGATTGAGGCGATTCTTGTGGGCATTTCGGGTATTTTTTCAAGACCTACGCGTTGAAAACGTGCTAACGATTTCCCACCGACCGTTTCCACAAAAACCTCATATTTTCCTTTTAATTTACGTTTTTGTAATTTTCTAATACTTTCTCTCTTGTTAACTAAAAAATTACGCCGCCAATTTGAAAATTAAACAGATGAGCAGTTTTCTTTTTGCTCTAATTAAAAGTTCAAATGATTGAAGTTGGAAAATATTGGAATATGTAAGTAAGTTATTATTAAATAAAATCCCATGCACTTATTGAATAAGATCTAATGGTGGTTTATTGGTAAGTCTTCTATATTATTTCTCATAAGGTCAAGGGTTCAAATTTTGTTATAAGATTTTTTTTTTAAAAAAAAACTACAAGACTTTAAAACAAAAAAAAATTTGATGTGGCAGATAACGCAGCCTAGGACATGATTAGTGATAACGCACAATGGTTGTGCGTTATCCTAATTAATAACGCACAACCGTTGTGCGTCATAACCAAATTAGGCATAAAAAAATTTGGGCCACTTTAGTAGCCTGTTAAAAAAAATAGGCTTTTTAAAGAAAAAAGCCAGAGTTCGACAATTGAGTACTTAATCTTAACATTATGATAATTGAAGTCCAAAATACGGGGGGTGGGGTGTGCGCAAAACATGATTTTTTTTCTTGTGGAGGGAGGGGAAGAGGGGTTTTTTTCGGGGGAAGGGGGTAGGGGAGAGGGGGAAGCCAAGGGTTGGGTTATAATATATAGTATTTTTAATTAAATAATACTTTCAATTTAAAAAATAGAATATATATATAAGCTATGTAAGATGAAGAGATCGTTATGTTTAATCGTGTAGTGTTTTTCTTGATATTTATTTTTGGCATACAAATCTTGATTTCAATAATATTTTTTTAGTAATGAAACTAGATGTACAAAATCAATACATACATATAAAAAAATAATATGCATAATAATTAAATTTATAAGAGAATTATTTGTTGGTCACGTCTTTTTTTTTTTTTTTAAAGTGATATGTAAAGAAAGAGTTTTTTTTTAGGGGCAGGGGAAAGGGGGGGGGGCTAGGGGGTGGGGGGGGGGTGGGGTTGGAGGGAGGAGGAGAGGTACTGGGGGGTGTGGTGTAGTTAGGGACTGCAAACGGGCGGGTCTTATCCGTACTCGCACTGGGTCCATGCACTGCTTTTTAGCGAGTAAGGTTTAAATTTTATACCCGCGGATCCGTACCCGTATTTATCTCGCTATATGGGTCGGTAAGGTATGGTGATACCTGCATCCGTATACCCGTATTAATAAAATAATAATATATTTTATATATTATATTATATTAATATATAATTTATAATTTTTTTAACATATTATTTTACTCTTATCTTTAACCCTAACCTACTACCTCTACTCTACCTATCTACCAACCAACTCAACTCACATCACACTCACACTATGACGATTTTGTGTATATTTGAACTTTTAATTATGTGAATTAGAGATGTTAAATGATTTTATTTGTTGAAAGAAATGTTAAGGAGATTATGTTAATCATGTTAAAATTTTTATTTTTTGAATTATACATTGTTTTACATATTTTTGTTTAACAAGGAAATAAAATAGAAAAATGTCATACGGGTACGGGTACCCGTACCCTACCCTGGACCCTGGAGGGTCGGGTCTGGGTCCAGAATTTTATACCCTGGAGGGTATGGGTCCGAGTGTGGGTCCAAGTTTCACTATAAGGGTAGGGTCCGGGTCTGGGGATACCCTGAGGGTCTGGACCCGTTTACAGCCCTAGGTGTGGTGATGGAAATAGATGAATTTTTTGGGTTGGAGGGGGATTGGAGAAAGAGGATTATAAATATAATTTTATCGTTTATATTTTTATAATTAATTAATCTCTATTATTAATTTTAATAAAAATTAACAGAAAATAATAATCTACATTAAAAATTTTAAAATTTTCTTAAAATATCATTTAGAAATTTACTTCTAATTTATTATCATATATTATAATAATAATAATATCTTTTACTCAGAAATTAAATTAATAAAAATTTTATTAATAAAGGTATTATAATCTTAATATATGATAATAATTTAGGATTAGACAAATAAAAATGATATTTTAAAAAATTTCAAACTTTTTACTACTAAATCATTGTTTTCTAATAATTTTTTTTACTGAAATTAATAAAGAGAGATTACTAATTATGAATATATACATAATAAAAATTCATTTGTAAATATATGCAAAATAAAAGGATAAAATAGTATCTTAAACAAACCTGAAGAGAAAAATGTAATTAACCCTTTAAACTAACATATTTTCTTAAATCTCATGTAACATTTTCCGTTTATCAATAAGCATACTCGTGTATTTAGACAAGAGTGTAACGAAATCAATGCAAATTTCATTCACATTTGATATCACAAAAATTGAAACAAACTCACTCATTTCAGATACAAATAATCTAGTTTTACTCACTAGTCTCTCCAGTCTCTGTACAGATATGGATTCAATGACCATTCAAAGATCACACACACAGCACAGTTTCTCCAAGAATTTTGATGTCAGATTTCTCATTTTTTTAACACTTGAGCCTCAATCATCTACTCCACAGGAGCTTCAGGTGGGATAAAATCCTTTTCTCTCTTCACATTTTTTGTGAAAGTAATCACTTACCTAACAAACTAGAAATTGTCTAAAAGAAAGTTTGCGTTCTACCAGCACTGTTTTCACATTCTATCTTCCCTCCTCCGCGGCGCACAAGTAAGAATTTCGTCAACCCTTAGAATCATCTCGGCAGCCTCAGTTGCAGAGAGCAATACAGCTTGCTTAACTTTGAATGACTCGGAGATTCCCAACTCAGACATATCCCCAACCTGGTGCAGAAAGAGCAAGAATTAGATTCAAATAGCAGCACTATATTGAATTGTGAGTTCTATTCGAAAGAACCACATAAGGTAGATATTGGATTATACAATCTGGACTTCAGGCTATATAACATATGGCATGTGACAAAAATAGCTATACATTCAACCCAAGCATAAACCTTAGATCCAGATGTCAAAAAACCAAGATGATTGAGAAATCAACAATATATCCATGCATATCTAGCAATTTTTATATCTACATACACACATATACATACAAACAGGAGGAGATGTATATATATAAAAATATATTGATAGGAGTTGAAATCGGATGGGAATGATGCTATTCAAAACATAATGCAAGAGGAAACTCATTTCTTAGGCACTTGGCTGACATGAATTGCTTGCAATCATGGAATTTTCTATGAACTAATAAAGAACGTAGACCAGTTTGTAGCAATCTTGGCATGTTACTCACAGATCCAGATATGACATCAACTCCTGCATTGCTCTCCTCCTTGTGGTGCTCTGCACGCAGTTGAGAAATCAGTTCCGCACTGTCTAAACCAGCATTATCAGCAATTATTGTTGGAATAGCCAATAGTGCCCGAGAGAAAGCTTCAATGGCATGAGACTTCTTCCCTGGAGTTTTCCTAGCCAGTTCATCAACTGCTTTTGCCATTACCATTTCAGGCCATCCACCACCCAGCAAAACCCTGCTATCGTTCACTGTCTGTGACAAAACGCACAATGCATCATGCAGAGATCTTTCAGCTTCATCCAGTACATGAGAACTGCCAAAAATTGGAGGAAAAATATTAAGTTCTTAGAACAAACTTGAACTTCTGATAAGCTTTAATGTGAAATGCACTCAAGTTTGTCCTAACAAATTAAATGGAACCATCATTCCTCAAACTGACAATAGAATACATCAATATATTTGGTTCTTGGTGCAAACTTTCTCAGAAAGTCAGTGCCTAACCATCTATCCATGTCAAGCTTTTTTATGCTATAGTTCATCTGTAAACAAAATCTAGAATTCTTTCTTCCATTTGGTGGCTAATTATAGACCAAACACTACTAAATCAATCACAAGAGGTGATGCTAACTGACAAAGTGTTAATGATAAATTAAGACAATGTCAAGATGAGTACCTAGCACCCCTCAACACAATTGTACAGGCCTGACCCATTTCACAACCAGAAAAATGGATCAACTTGTCCTCACCAATCATAATCTCCTCAATAAGCTTACAGTGTCCAAGTTTTACCGACTCCGGGTTGTCAAAGGTTGATGCTATCTCACCACCAGTCACTAAAGCCAGCCGCTCAATACCATCAAAATCAGCATGCTCTATTGCAAGTACTCCAGCATCAGCAAATAGTTCTTCTGGGAAGTTGTAGATTAACTGACGGTTAACAAAACAATTTATCCCATGGGAGATGATCTTCTGCACCTTCTCTCTCATCTTATCTTTTTCAGCCCCTTCAATCTCTGCAACCTTAGACATAGAATCAACACGAACACGCGCACCGTAGATTTTAACTTTATCTGCATCCATAGCAGTGTTTGCCACCAAAATATTTGCATTCTCTATCCTTTTCGGCTGTCCGATACCAATCTTTTTGTCTAAAATAAATCTTCACCAACAGAAACAGTGCCAATTAGAAAGAGAATGTTATGCTGGAAGTGCTTAGCAGGTAAAGCAAGCTGCAGAAGGAATGCAAAAGCTACATAGCGAAGCAAAAATAAGAAGAAAACTAACTTGAATTCATTAAACTCAAGACTAGAGGTAAAAGAATCCCAAAGAAATTGTCAATGAGCTCTAAATCCTTTTTTCACTTTTGAGTAGGGGAAAAAACATTGGCAAAAGAATGGTTATTAGTCAAGGAAGTCTCAAGTGGTTCTACAACAAGATAGCATCTTTCTGTTTCCTCGTGTCCCTAAATGACCATTAACTAGGAAATTATGTGTCTATTTGAGCAGCCAAGCAAATTTCTCTGAGACATCTAGCACCTATAAGCCAGCAGCAGTCACAAAGGATTGAACAATAGTCATGTGGAAGCATCTATCATGACATAACTTCATGGCTGCAGAATCATTTAGAAAAGCCAAAAGAATGTAAACCCTGGAAGTACTAAAGATAATAGAACAGCCAATAGTCTAACCATCAGAATGACAAAAAGGGAAAAAATAAAGTCTGAAAAATGATAGACAGACAACAACTAATATCAGATGAAAAAGAAATAGCAGCAGTCAGTATGCACTAACCCTTCATCTAGAAATGAATCCTCCAGTGAACCCCCGGGCTTCTTTATAATCTGGATTGCCTCCAAGTTTGTACTGCCCTGTCCATTTCAGACCTCCATCAGAAAAGAGTAAGGTTTTTAAAAATGTTCTCGGTATCCATTTCAGAAACTGACAACAAACTGCAATATACCTTTAGCCTCATGACAGCATCAACAGCTAGTTTTGCAAAATGCTCCTTGTCTTGGGACAGAATCTTGGAACTCAGGGTAGTCATTGCAATCTTCATTAGGTCTGATTTGAATTTTTCTGGATTACCCGATTACAACCACAAAACTAAACATCGTCACGAGTTCAACATAGCCAAAAACTTTCAGAAAAGAAGGAAAGGAAGAAGAGTTCAACATAGTAAAGAATAAAGCAACCCATGATATAAAACATCTACACTGTAAATAAGAAAGAACAGTAAGAGTAAGTTTGTTACTTGTGTCCTGTTTATTATCCACAACTTTTTCCAGCAATGCATTTCGTGCACATTCAACAGCCATACGGTATCCTATTAGAGAGAAGTAAGCACATGAAAGTTGAATAACAATTAACATCAGATACTCAACTAAGCCGAAACTTTGTACTAAAATATCAGCAGGTAAACCAATTCATAAAAATGAATAAGAAGAAGAAAATGAAACCCAGAAGGTAACAGATAGTTTGTGTACTTTACTAGAAATGTCCAAATATTGAAAGGTCAACCTCCGTAGTTTGTGTACTTTTTACTAGAAATGTCCAAATATTGAAAGGTCAACCTCCGTGCTATTTATTGGTTCAAAAGAACGAAACTATATCTGTAAAATCCAGTAGCATAGACTAGGCAGACAGAGAATTGTAGAACAAACCTGAAATAATAGCCATCGGATGAACCTTGGCATTTACCAATTTCTCTGCTTCTCTGAGGAGCTCTCCAGCCAAAACAACAACAGATGTAGTCCCGTCACCAACTTCATCATCCTGGACTTTTGAAATATCTTGCAGTTGAATTAAGGACGCGGCAAATGAAACAACCATTTGTGAATTCTTTATTTGAAAGCCGCAGACATATTTTATTCCCAAAAGAGTCACAGGTTTTGTTACAAAGGGCAGCAAAAAGGACAGAAAGTTCTTTGAGGGACCTTTAAGCTCCCTCTATTGTTAAGTATAAGAAGATATTAGCAACAATCAGAAACACATTTTGAAGCAATTACATACATAAAGGACAGTCCAGATAATGAAATAAAAGTCACTTACAGGAAGCCCCATAAAGCACGATCAAATTCATCGAATCCACTGGCCATTATGTAGCTGGTGGAGTAATATAATGGTGTAAAATCCCAATCAGGATGAGCTAAATTAGAAAACTAGGCTATCAAGGATACCAATAAGAACTTTTGCAGCTGGGTTGTCAATGTGGAGGGACTTCAGGATAGTGGCACCGTCATTTGTAACAGTCACACTTCTTCCCCTGCCTGTTGATTGTAAAATTTTATCCTGCAAAGAATATTAATTCACTGAGGAAATCTATATAAATGAATTACATATGTATCAAATGTGTTTCAATTAAAAGAACTTACCATTCCTTTGGGTCCCAAGGTTGTTTTCACCAAATCAGCTATTGCCATTGCCCCCACGAACGATGCCTAAAATCAAATCACATATTGTGTAATATATCAAATTAAATTAAAATTCAGAAGTAGCATAAAGCAACTATTATGACTCCTATCGCTGAGAACTCATCTTAAACAATAGAATATCACGCATTGTCTTAAAGTAATCCAGCATCACATGACAATTTAACCATTCTCAAACCAAACTATCTTATCCCATGTTAAGAGAGGCGCACTGAATCTCTCTCTTTCTTTCTTGAAGACTATAGAGAATTCCCAAAAACCATGAAGCTTGCCTTGGAAGCATATAAATGGATAACTCTAGAATGCATGAGAAATATTTAGAAGAAATCGGAAATATTTCCACCGACCTTGTAAGTCGGATAGGAAAGTAGTATAAATAGATGTAGTTGGTCATTTATGAGGTGTAAGAGTGGAAAGTAGCTAGTGAGTGCAAGAAAGCAAGTGATCAGTGAGTGAGTAAGCTCGAGAGTGGCGTGAGATTGAGAGAATTTTTGGTGAGCCAAGAAAAAATTGAGAGTATATTTTGTATGATTATATTTTCTCCATTAAATAATAAATTAATTCAAGTGTTTAATCACTTTGATTTCTCTACAAGTAGTATAAGAGCAGGTTATTTTGGGCTCGCTCCGGTAAATACAATGAGGGATCGTATTTAAATACGTCGATTGAGAATCCGTTTCATGCACAGTCTAGGATTGTAAAGTTGGTTGGTCCGGGACCAGGCTTACTTGGTTAGAGTGTTGGGCATCACCAAGTCACAATGGCAGGGTTCGTTAGTACCAATCACATCGATAAACTCAATGATGACAGCTACAGCCATTGAAGTGTTCGTCTCAAGTTTCACTTGAGAGGACAAGGATTATGGGAAATGATCAATGGCAGGCCAAACCAAGCCACCTACAAGAGAGAATACCACAGAGTATAAGAAATGGGATGCCAATGCCGGTAAGGCTCTGTCAATCCTAGCCTTAATAGTAGGAGATCAATATTTGGATAAAATAAAAAAATGCCAAAACTCCAAAGGAGGCATGGGACATACTGGCAGAATGTTTCACGAAGGCTAATGATGCTAAGCTACAGAGGCTTGAAAATGAGCTAGTGACACTCATTCAGGGCGACCTCAAAGTAAGTCAATTTTTTTAAAAAGTAAAAGTATTATCTGAGAAAATTACAAATTAGATCCACTTCATCCTGTCGATGAGACAAGGATGAGAAGGATAATAATACAGGGGCTTCGTCACGAGTTCAATTCCATAATAGCTACCACACGATGATAGGCCAAATACCCACTCTCAGCGAGTTGGAAAATATGTTGGCCAATGAAGAAGCCTTAATAAACAGAAATATAATATGAGAAGAAGGCTCTCTTTACAAAAAGACGAGCATCTGGAGGCAAGAAGAATTTTGAGGAAAAGAAAATTCAAGAAAGACGTGGCTCCAAGAAAGAAGAAAGCCCCTTAACAAAGAGGGGAGCGTACACAAGGTGGCAACAGTCGAAGAAATCAATGTCGGGATGGTGTCTACTACAACTGCGAAAAAAGGGCCACTTTGCTCAAGATTGTTGGCACAAGCAGGCCAAAGGAAACACCGCCGTCACAAAACAAACTAGAGGCAATGAAGATGAATGGGAATTTCAAGCATCACTAGCACTTGTACAAGACCATGCACTTGCCGCAATAAGTGACAGTCTTATCAATTTCAAAAGTGATTGGATAGTAGATTCTAGATGCTCCAATCACATGACAAGAGATAAGGAGAAGTTCCAAAATTTGGAAGAATATGATGGGAGTCGAGTAGTTGTAACAACAAACAACTCGAAGATGCCGATTACACATATCAGCAAGGCTACGGTAGTACCTCGTTTCAACACCACCGAGGTAGAGTTAGAAATGTGCTATATGTGCCTGGGATGAAAACGAATCTCATTTCAGTGTCACAGCTAGCGACAAAAGGTAATTATGTGGTGTTGGCCCGAAGGATGTGAAAGTCTACCAACAGCTAAAGCCAGTTGGACCACAAATTATGGAAGGACGTAAACTAGAGTCGGTTTACATAATATCAGCAGAGACAGCATATGTATACAGGACAAGAAGAAATGTGACACATGACTTATGGCATGCACGTCTAGGCATGTGAACTATGCCAAATTAAAAGCGATGATGAAGGCAATGATCAAAGAGCTCCGACAACTAGAAGTTCGGGATAACATAATATGTGTAGGATGTCAGTATGAGAAAGCACAACAGTTGTCATATGAAGAATCAAAGTTTAGAGCTAACATCCCTTGGTGACACCCCCATGAGCCGAGTAGATGCCGCTCGAGCTGTTACGCTCAGATGTGTTTGGACCAGTGAAACAACCATCGGTAAGTGGTTATCAATACATGATAACATTTATTAATGAATATTCTCGATATGTCTGGATAGATTAATGAAGGAAAAATCTGAGGCATTGGAGAAGTTTCAGACCTTCAAGGAAAAAGCAAAAAATGAAACAAGTAACTGGGTACAGTGTATCCGCACAGACAATGGTGGAGAGCATACATCATGAATTTACAGAGTTATTAAAGAAGAATAAGATACGACAACAGCTTACATGTCCTAACCTCCGCAGCAGAATGGAGTAGTGAAAAGGAAAAATAGGCATCTTGCAGAGACTTGTCTAAGCATGCTTCATGCCAAGAATGTCCAAGCATGCTTCTGGGCCGAGTTTATGAAGACAGCAACATATATCACTAACCCGCTACCACAAGCAAAGCTTGGATTCGTCTCACCATATGAGAAGTTATTCAAGAAGAAACCATCAGTGTCTCATTTTTGAGTAGTCGGATGTGTATGCTATATCCTCGTACCAGACCCCCTAAGGAGTGAGTTTGATAAGAAGACAATTCAATGCATCTTCATTGGATATGATCCACAAAGAAAATGGTGGATTTGCTGCGATCCAGATACCGGATGTTGCTACACCTCCCGAAATGTAGTGTTTGACGAGGCATCCTCTTGGTAGTCTTCTCAAAGCCTTAAGCTGCCTGAATCTAAAGAAACTGAAGAAGAGGCTAGACAACAGTTTAAGGACCAAGGGGGAGATCCTTCACTCCCTAAGGAAGCTGGAGAAGAAGAAGAACCATCAAAGACAGAATCCTTGAAAACAGGAGCTCACAGAATAACAGAGGAGCAACAGCTGAGCCAGTAGATGAAGAAGATGATGAAGGACCTGAGCTACAACTTCGCCGTTCCAACTGAGTAAGAAGGCCAAACCCTAAGTATGCTAATACAGCAGTTATTGAGAATACACTCAAGGAGCCGGACAAGTACGAAGAGGCATCATGAAAGAAGAAACGGATATCTACAGTGGAAGAGGAATTTCAGGAACTAAGGCATAATGAGACATGGGACTTAGTGCCAAGGCCTAGCAGTATACAACCCATTTCCTTCAAGTGGGTGTAAAAGTTGAAAACCAAACCTGATGGCACGATTGACAAGTATAAAGCTTGATGAGTGGCTCAAGGATTTTCACAGAAATATAGCTTAGACTATGATGAGACATTTAATCCAGTGGCCAAGATTACTACAGTACGAGCACTACTTGCTTTAGCAACAAGCAAGTCCTGGAGGTTATGGCAGATGGATGTGAAGAATGCGTTCCCGCGTAGAGAGCTTGATCGATACATTTACATGCAGTAGCCAAGGGGGTTTGAGAGTAAAGCTTACTGTACAAGAAGAAAGATGAAGTTAAAATAAAAGGATATTGCGATGCTTATTATGCTGGTGACCGCGATACACGTCGATCAACCACCGGATATATGTTTAGCTTCGGATCAGGAGTTGTCTCGTGGTGTAGTAAGAGACAACCAACAGTTTTACTGTCAAGTACCGAAGTAGAATATCGTGCTGCAGCAACAGCGGCTCAAGAATGCACGTGGTTGATACAGTTATTGGAAGACCTTCAACCAATCAATGACCTAGTAATACTGCATTGTGATAACCAATTGACGATACGTCTTGCAGAAAATCCGGTGTTTCATGCAATGACCAAACATGTAGAGGTCCATTACCACTTTATTCGAGAGAAGGTACTTTATGGAGATATCAAGATGAAGAACATGAAGACTGGAGAACAGATCGCAGACATTTTCACCCAAGGATTTAGTGGACCAAAGTTTGAGAGTTCTGAAAACAGCTTGGCATGGTAACATGGGTGGCAATAAGAGAGAGTAGTCGTTGAGGGGGAGTGTTAAGAGAGGCACACCGACTCTCTCTTTCTTTCTTGAAACCTCTAGAGAATTCCTAAAATCCATGAAGCTTGCCTTGCAAGCATATAAATGGATAACTCTAGAATGCATGAGAAATATTTAGAAGAAATTGGAAATATTTCCACCGACCTTGTAAGTCGGTTAGGAAAGTAGTATAAATAGATGTAGTTGGTCATTTGTGAGGTGTAAGAGTGGAAAGTAGCTAGTGAGTGCAAGAAATTAAATGATCAATGATTGAGTGAGTAAGCTTGAGAGTGGCCTGAGATTGAGAGAATTTTTGGTGAGCCAAAAAAAAAAAATTGAGAGTATATTTTGTGTGATTATATTTTCTCCATTAAATAATAAATTAATTCAAGTGTTTAATCACTTGGATATTCCAGCCATTTGATATTGACAATAAAAGACTCACCATTCTAGCTCGGTCACCCTTCTCTTCAGTAGCCTCATCTTTAAACAGTTTCTCAACCTTTTACACAGGGAATTGATCAGAAGAGATAACATAAAAAATTTGATGGATTTTCTTTGTGGGTTAAAAACAGTTATACTCACAGCCATTTGGGATCAAATCTGAGAGACAATCTGAAGTTCCCAACAATACCAAAAGTTGATGATTACCTGGAAAAAAACAAAAAAATGCATGCCAACTTAATAATAAGCTCAAAGAACCTTCATTTTCAATGGGCCAAAAGAATCTGACCTCGATCACTTCATTATACTATATTAACAAGGAACTCACAATAGATTTGTACATGGATAACAAACCTACTTATGTGGCGTGGCCTCAAATATAAGATATTATAAACAGAGGAAGCAAGCAGAAAGTTGGAGCACAAGAATTACTCAAAAGAGTTTACTAGTACAAATGAAAAGATAATAGCAACAAGCATACAGGAATCCTTAAAGAATTTAGGGCAGTAAAGGGCCTAAATTTCAAGCTTGTATGTTGTAGCGGCACCATAATGCCCATGTTTCAGATTGCACGTTAATTGTTATCAACATCATCACTTAAGGGAACAAACAAGAAAACCAAGTCCAAAAGTACTAGTAATTGGCCAACTAAGATACACTTAAATAGATAGAAAACATACTTCCTTTTTCACCATTGAATCACAAAAAATGTGCAGACCCTCTAAGCCCCAATACCTCTAATCAACCAATTCATACTAATTAAGCAACAAAATTCAACCATATCCAAATTACTTTAAAAAAGAAAAACAGAACCCATTGAAGGAACATAATACTTCGATTCTTCAAGCGCCCATACAACGAAAAACAACCTAGATTTGAACTAATTTAAGAGCTCCCAAAAATGAGAAACACAGTATATTTGCCTGAATTATGGAACGGAGGGAGCTGCACTGGTGACGCCGGAAGGTGACCGCTTTGTTAATGGGGATTCTAGAGTTTGCAGTTTAATCTAGCCAAAAGCGAAAATGATGCAAACGCTGCTCTGTGAAGTCTGATGAGTGAAGGTTCATGGAGTACACATTATATCAACGGCTAGATTTAAGTGAATGAGAAATTAAAAGCTTATCTATCATGTGATTGGAAATTGCTTGGGCACTACCGTAATGTAATAGTGTGGGCATGCACACCTGATGTTTACCTCCCTATTAGACGAGAAATTGCTAGACACTTCCAAGTTCCCACATCCCACTCTAAGCATTATTACATTTTTTAGAAATCGGTAGAATTAGTCCTAAATTATTTAGTTAATCTTAAATTTGTCCCATAATTATTATTTTTAAATAATTTTAATTCATAAATTATTTTTTTCCTCAAAAATATTGTGATTTAGTTTATTTGTTGTATTTTTCTTCTTAGATTCCATAAAAGTCATTATTTGTTATGAATAAAATAATATTTATGGATGCTAATAAGAGATAAGAACATCTAAGATATCTATCTCTTGAACAGATAAATATTCTGCAGAGATACATATTATGTGTAGGTAATTGATAGAATTTTAATAAATCCATCTGGATATATATAGTTGGTCTAGAAAACATCAGTAAATAAATATATTCGGATGCAAATGTTTTTAAGACACAAACTATACCATCAAAATCACTTGCATTATGAACCACCAGAAGTTAGTTATTATACAATTTTTTATCAACTATCAACCATTGTGATTGTTATACTTGAGGATAAAAGTTTATATTTATTAGTATCATACTTCTAGCATATCTTAAATATGCTCTCGCAATAGCAATACCGAGAATATATTTTTGAATATTTTATTAAATTAGTCTCACATCTTCTTGAGAAATTGAGTCATTGATGAAAGTGATATTAGTCTACTAATTGATTTTATGTCATTCCATGAATATTTATAAAATAGATTTTGATCGTGATGACAACTATGCTATAAATATTACTTATAGTCATGACTCAATAAACTCCCAGTGTATGGATTTCACTAGAAGTGAAAATTAGTGAGAAAGAGAAAGATGATACGTTGCAACACTTTGTAAAATAATTATCGATATGAATACTTTCATACCTGAAGTATCCTTTTAAATTGTTACTAAGTATCGTCTAAGAAGGGATATGAAAGTATTATTTACTTCCAAAATTATACTACTGATATTAGTGATGCTATTAGTAATGACATCAAAATGGCACATACAAATAATGCCAAATTATTCAAAAAATATTTAGATGATTTTTCCTTCACATATATTATGATTGATAGATTTTTTTCTAAAGCAACATATTAATTTATTTGTATTCCTTATATTTAAAATTTATTATTATTTTATATTGTATAATAGTGAGATGAAATACATCTAATTAAGAATGGTATATGAGGATATGCATTAAATAAATGTCCAAATATATACATGGTAGTACAAAGTTCCAAAGGAACTAATTGTTTAAAACTCCAGAAGAGTTAGCTAATTAAAAAGCTCTAGAAAAACTAGTGTATCTTTACACAAAATGTCAAATTTGTAATACATTCTTCTCAATAAAGTATCGTAGAATATATTTTTAATCTCGTTGATATTTTTCATCATCTTGAGACAATAGATAAGAAATATGCATTACTATTAGCGTTCTATAAAACAAATTGCTGCTATTTATTTGTATTGCACCAAATAAATAAATCTGAGAAACAGTTGTTCAATAAACCAGAAGTTTATTGAGTTAAAAAATTTATTATAGACATGGCCGATTTGACTATCCCGAAGTCATATATAACAAGAAGTTTCATAATTTGATGAATTCCATGTACTACTTTTTTTTTGGGGGGTATAAATATCACCAATACTGTTTTAGTGTTGAATATGCTACTTTGAGATGAATGCAAAATTATTAACCAATGCATCAATAAGATAGTATTATGAATATTATTGTCGTAACCTGCAGATTACGATGTCTTAATGAACTCATACTTTAAATATTCTCAAAAGCACAATTTGTCCTAATGATACTGGTTGTGATATGTATTTATTGATATTAGTGAACATCTTGTTGTAGAATATGTTTATACACTAAATGGTCCTGTAGACCATAAGTGCATCATTATAGTTATTATAAATGTAATAGCACTCGCTTCGTATTTTTTTCCAATAATTATTACATTTACTTATCTTTGTTATTGGTTTATGGTCAGAAACCCAGTATTGCCATCTACGAATTAGATAGAATTATATATGTTGGGCAAAAAAATCAAAAGAGATATTCATAATTTGTTGATTTTGAATATCCCAACATTAAGAGGAGAAAACATGTAGTAGGATGAAAACATTAATTGCTTTATGTCCCTTATAAGTTTTGAACCAGAAGTTCAAACGCATATAGCAAGTATGTTTTCTGACCAACATCCAACCTATAATGCTCCTAATATATATCATGTCCTGAAGGACAACCTACCACTATTAAAGTATTTGAGACACAACTGAAACGTGGTAGATAAGTCGATTCCATGGATATGAACTCCTCGTATATGAAATGAGAAAATGTTTAGATCATCATATTATAAAGTTGAGGATAAAATCTAGAAGAATTTTTCAAACATGACCAATGTATTATTTCCAAAAGAAATTCAGGTACCTAAAAAAATTGTGATATTATGAGATCCCAACATAATAGGTCATGATATAGAATGAATGGAATCGCAAAAGTAAAAGAGCATTTATATGTATAGTGGTATTGAATTAGAATGATTCAAAGTCTGCAGACTGATAATAATGTAGTCGCATGAGAAGTATACAAGTTATTCTGGACAATTAACAAGTATACATAAAGTGTACATAATTCCTATAAGTATAAGGAATTATACACTTAAAATGTAATCCTAGAAGGACAGTCATGGATGTTTATTTATGCGAATTATGAAATGAGTATTGATCTAAAATTCATTGTAAAAGTCCGGCATTACTTGCGAAGAAATATATCTGGTGGAGAATATGATTAGTTTTCATAATAGTGCCAAAGACAATTGATATACATTTATCCATGTGATCATTTGATAACATATTTATATAAAGTCTCTGATGGACTTAAATATGCCTTAAGCATATAAGTAAATTGTTCTATAAGAACATAATGTAATTAAGTCTCAGTGATTCATTATTGAAAATGATGATGAGAAGATCGAGTATGTCCATATATGAAGAAACATTCTTGTCTTGATTAATTATACTTGCCATATATATTGCTTCGTGAAGAGATATTTTTATTGTGCAATTTGTTGATAAGTACTTTGATGAACTAGTGTGCCCCATATTAAGGGGAGAAAATCAGTAATAGAACGCTTATATCATATGAGAATATCATCTACTCACAAGAATAAGTACTAGAAGTTCACAAAATTTGGCCATCTGCAAATAGTTGAGAATCAAGTATTTAATACACTTTTTCAAAATTTATAAGAGTTTATAATATATATACTCTTAGTTAGGTAGATGTCCTAGAAGGACCATAAATCTCATAAGTTTGAATAACGTTCTAAGCGTGATATACTTCTTGATTATAAAAGTAGATATCATCTAAAGAAGAGGATTATATGAGCAAATGTTATTCCAGAAGAATAAACAAAAAAGCATGTTTAATGATAAAAAATACTGAAATCAAGACAAAATTGAACATTCTTAAAATGTCTTACATAGGCATGGTACATCATTGTTATTTCAAGTCATTGAGTCATTAGATATCTTTAATAAAGAATATTGAAGAATAATTTGGTCCTGAAGTACCATAATTTTGCACATTTATAGTATATGAATATATTTGTTTCATACAAGTTGATGGTTATTATTAGGGATGTAAACGAGTCCAGACATGTACGGTACTCCCTATACCAAACCCAGACCCTTATAGTGAAATATAGACCCAGACCCACCGAGTATAAAATTTATGGACCCAAACCCTATCCTCAAGTGTCTCTAGGGTTTGGGTATACCCGTACCCGTCTATCATTTTTTTTCTTATTTTATATATATATATATATATATAAAACAATATATAACTTTAAAACAAAAATTATAATTTGATTAAAATAATTTCTTTAACATCTCTTTCAATAAATACAATCCTTAAACATCTCTAAAATTTAAAAAAAATATTTTAATTCAAATGATTAAAAGTTCAAATACACTCAAAATCCTCACCAATATATTAATCCAATAAAAACAAAATCTTAATTCAATACAATATAAATTATGTATCATAAAAAATATAAAAATAGTATAACATATAAATATATTATTATTTTATTACAAGGGGTATACGGGTATGGGTATCATAATACCCTACCCAGATCCATTTAATAAAAGTTATACAAGTACGTGTTCGGGTTTGGGCCCGCGGGTATAAATTTTGAACCTTATCCGCTATAGACGGGAGTAAACCCGCTTCGGTACGGGTAAGACTCCCCGTTTACAACCCTAGTTACCCTAGTTATTATAGTTCTTCTCTAACCAATGATTTAGGAATATATATTGAAGTTATTGTTTGATATCTCATTCAAATGATTATCTCAAATTTTAAAAAAAATCCCAACTCCTGTAGAAATAGATATATAAGATATTGATTATTTATGTGATCCATACAAATCATGTCATGCATTGACATATACTATGATTGTGTATATAGACATATATACTAGCCACTTAAGATAATTAATTATGATAGCTGGTTAAAATGTGTGTGATCAATATGAACAAATTATTATATTCAAAATTTATATATCCACTTAGATAAAATTCTAATTATATTGTTAAAGATGATTATAAAGTTTGAGGATATAAAAAAGGAGATAAGATAAATATATATATTCATGAGCTCCCCAAGAGATACAACAATGATGTGTAAGCAAGTTCCATCACTAAAATCTGGAAGATTTATACACTAAGACATTACCGATAAGAACACTTAAGATCATTTCAGAATATGTATGTTTAGAAATCTCAAGTGATTATCTCATCAGGGGTAATAATCTTTAACATAGAGAATGTTATACTCTTTTTCCGTCACTAGAGTTTTTTCCCACTGGGTTTTTATATAGTAAGGTTTAATGAAGTATATTCTCTATGTAATGGACACCCAAGGAGGAGTAGTATGAATAAAATAATATTTGTAGATATCCATAAGAGATAAAAATATTTAAGATAAAATCTATCTCCTGAAGAGATAGATATTTTGAAGATATAGATATTCTGAAGAAATAGATATTATGTATAGATAAGCAATAGAATTTTAATCATATCTTAATTATAATAGAATCTATCTCCATAATTTACCATTATCTCTTGAGCTCTATAAATATGGCCCTCACCTCTCAGCTATAAACACACCTAGGGAGAAGTCAATAAAAGTGCTATATTTTCTCTCTACTCTTCTTTATATATTCTTCTAATTATTCTTTATATTTCTATTCTCTATATTTCATATCAATTATTATATTGTACCGACAACGATACACCAACAAGTTTCATAACACTATTATTATTTTTAGTTTTGTAAAACGCATTCTCATTTTTTTTATAATGTAAAAGTTATATTAATTGTGAAAAAATATGTGAAACCAATGTGAAAAATAAAGAAAAATAAGTTGGGTCCAAGTACACTCCTGTTCTTTACCACACTCTAAGTGTATGTCAAATTTCTGTATGTGCTATAATTGTATGAGTTATTGGCTAAATACTAAATTATCAACCTTTGACTTTTTATTCCTTAATGCTTCTAATTCAGTCAAAATAGAATATATATATACACGTGTTGTTTATGCTTATACAAACATTAATGAGAAAAAAATATAATAATTGACGATTTTGCTCTAGATTGACAATTATAAGTATTACGTGATGTAATTTTCATATTATGTCCTTAGAGTGGTAGTGTGGACCAATATTTTTTAAGAAAAATAGTTGAAACTAAAATCATTAAAAATATTGAAACTAAATCAAATCAAACTAAATAGTTTAGGGTCTAATTTTATCAATTTTTGTACATTTTTCTCTATGTACCTTTTCTAAAGGGTTAATTACATCTTGATGGTAAAAAAGTCTTTCAACAATCTTTATTTAAAACAAAAAATAAAAATCAGATAAAATAAAAAAGAAATGTGTTTTTTTAAGAAAAATAAATGTTCCTATTTCTTTATTTTTTTCTTTATCCTTTATCCTAAAATGTGTTTTTTTAAGAAAAATAAATGTTCCTATTTCTTTATTTTTTTCTTTATCCTTTATCCTTTCCCCTCACGACGATTAGAAGGGAGAATCTAGTTAGTTTTTGAATTCGAAATATGTAATTCGTGGCTTCATTGTTTTTTCTTCATTTATTTGGTTGCAAGATAGTACAGTGTTTAATGAGTTTGAAGCCTCTTTGAGCTTTGGCTTGGTCAATTAGTTTATTGTATTTTCAATCTCTTACAATAATAGAAGTATATCGGGGATGGTTGGCAGATACACAACTAGTTGGTTCATAGAATTTTGAGGTGTAGGTTGTTGTGGATAAGGCTACGCTATTTTGGTGTTCAATACATTTGGGCGTTGCCATAACGTTATTTGGATGGTTGGATTGAAGTGATGGAATTGGGTGGTAGTGATTGACAGTGGAGTAATTTTTCAAGTGCTAATTAAACAGGTATAAGGCAAATATAACCAGAAATAATATGATAACCAACCCCAACAATTAATAAATATATATAGGCACGAAATAAATAACATAAGGACATCAGAGATTTTTAACGGTTAAAATTCCAAGATGGGAAAAAATCACGAGATCTAATCCAGAAATATTTCTACTATCACCAATAATAATAATGGACAATACAAAATCTTCTCTACACAAAACTAGAGGTACAACAACATCAAAATCATCTCCCAAACATTAATAAACTAAGAATAGAGTTTGGAAGGATGTTACCAAGGGGAGAATAAAATGGAGATTAAAACTGATAAATGTGTAGAAGTTCTTGAGAGGATCACAGTCATATAAATTTTGTCTCGATTGAGCTTCAAATGACCATCCGATGAGGACCCAAACACTACAAAAATCCAGTCAAATATTGACAACAAAGGAGTCGTTGATATTCCGTCACTATGGCTATGATACCAACATGAACGAGTCTGTCGGCTATTATACATGGGTAACTTCACTTTTCGACGCTTTCTCCATCAGTAACCCTATTTTCTGAGGGAATACCGATACAATTACTCATAGGATGTCGGTTGGAAAAAAAGTTTGTTTGTCGTCGTTAATGCCGTCAGTAAAATATACCGAAGCAGTTGCTAACGTAGTCTTATCCGTCGATATATTTGTTATCGACGGCCATAACGATGGAGGGTAAATAAATTATTTTAAAAAATAAAACAGATTACTGAAGACACTTCTATAGGTAAGGCCGTCGGTAAGAAAATATTTTTTATTATATAATTTATAAAACGGGTAAAAATCCCCTAAAAACAACAAAATTCCCAACACAAGCAATAATATTAAACATTCAACATAATTAACAATGTTCGATATAAAATACTAAACTTTCATACTCAATAATATTAAACATAACACATATATACATATATAAAACATCCTAATGAAAAACATAAGTAAAATAAATCAAATATCCTGATTTGTCCAAGGATCACTGGAAGGCGTGGGCATCATCAGTGTCGGGAGCATGAATAGAGAGAGAGGGAGTAGAGAAAGATTGAACCGCAACATCAGGGACAGGGGCCCCGAGTCCGCAGCAGGTACAAGCGGTAAAGATATCGAGGCGCCGTTACCCATAGCCGCTCTAACAAGGTCCAACATAGGCAGTAGAGGAATGTACACCAAATAATTATGCTCTATAAACCACCTTACATACTTAGCAAAAGCATCGGAGACGCTCGAAATGGCAGCCTCCATCCTCCTTAGAATATCAACACAACACGACCAGATCAGAGCTAATCCTCTACAAGATGGGATTCGACTTCTCTCAGCTCTTAGATGATCTGTCTCCGATCCAGCTCCATATACACATTTGCGACTCACGCCTCCCGCTACTGAGGCCATAGGGACAAGATCATTGAGCACAGTTGTGCTCGTCGCCGCAGCCTCCTCCTCAGCCTTCTTCTTCTCATCATGAAATCTCTCCTACAATATAAAATGTGAGGTAGATAATAATAACTTATACAACATTAATTAGATACACTTTAAAACATTAAAACATTATATAAACTTAATTTTTCACTAGCATACCTAGAACTCTTCTGAAGTAAAATCCACACATTCCCCCTACTTCTCCCATGATACAGCTTCTTTAACTCCTTGCTCTTCGAGAATCTATCAGCTAATATTGCTTGCTGCAAAATAACAATGTATACTAGATAAAATTTATAATTAATTAATTGAAAAAGGTAATATTAATAAAATTTAATATCATCCTCACGAGAGACTCGGTGAAGGAAATGGACCCACTAGTGTGTTTTCGGGGTCCCCGTCCCCCCACCCCTCATTCCTATTCTTCTTATTCTGTTGGGATAGGGCTAGAAACCTCGGGCTTTTCAAATAATCTAACATTGTCTGCTTATGTGTCTCTCCTCAATCCACGGGGCCTGTTTACCATCTTTTCGAGTGTCACCCATCAAATCCCTCATCCGAATGCTTGCCTTGTCCTCCAAGCATCCCGGACTTTTGACATAGGTAAGGTCGGGCCCTATACACGTTTTTTCTACATTTTTAATGAAAATTCATAAGATTATTGATTTTATTATCAGAAAAAAAAACTGATTAGTGTAATAATCAGAGTAAATTGAATTATAAGATTCGCATATATCATATTCTGTTTTACTTATTAATATGATTAATTAAACAGAATGTTGTTACTGCCAAATTGTTTGGCATACAGTCTGTAATCTGTGCAATTTAATTGTTAAACAAATATGCAGAATCACATGATTTAATATTTAATTGTTAAACAAAATTTCTGGCGGCATGATTTTAGGGTTTATAACGGCAATAACTCATTCAATGAGTTAGAAAGAAAATTCATTTTTTCTTTCCTGAGACCCCGCAAGGGCGCCGTTTTCTTCTGGGGGCTACGCCCCCGAAACCCCCTTGTTATTTCTTTGCATGTTTCTTCCTATCTTTAGATGCATGGTGCATAGCATGGCCCCTTACCTCTTGTGATTGATTGACTTATTTTGTTAATGGGTTGTATGTTTTTAAATACGGCCTACGTGTTGTTGTTTTCGTTGATGTAATATTATCAAGCTTTACTAGAATATGTTAATTTTATTTCCTATTCCTATGTATATTTTCTGTCCTATGTAACTAGATTAGAAGGTCAAGGCATTGGAGGCAAGCTCATGGAGATGAAGATTTACCTAGATTGACCTTTGACTTCCATGAGGCTCGTGGAAGTCAATATAGGATTGGGGCTATGCTATGACACGTTTTATTTGATGTATATATATTATGCATGTGATGTTTAGTTTATTTCCTTTTATTTTTATATATGTTTTGTGAAATAATATATAAATAAAAAAGGAAGAAGGTTTTTGAAACCATGTAAAAAAAAAAATTAAGTCGTAAAATGCCTTCCATGATCATAAGCACTTCTCCATGCTTGGATCATCATTTTGTTTCATTGCCAAAGCAAGAGATAAATGGTTACCTAAGTAGGGGAAGATGGAAAATGGTGATTTCCATATGCTTGGAATGGTTTGACTTAACTAGGCTATCAAAACGGTTTTGAGCCTAGGACATCATATGGGATTTTGCTGGTACATGTAGATGTAAATCCCATTAATACATTTTTCTCTAATTATGGGTGTTAAGCCAAAGCTTACTTATGATTAGAATAAAATGAATTTTTATACCCATGATTTATATCAAGTGTTGAATATTTCAGGGAAAATTTAATGCTTCATTTATTTAATTTTTACTTTGCAAATTCTATGTAGATAATGGCCTCAAACAATTCAAACACATCGTTGCGATCCGTGCTTGAAAAGAATAAGCTTAGTGGGACTAACTTTCTTGATTGGGCACGAAATTTAAGGATTGTCCTTAAACAAGAAAAAAAAGCTATATGTACTTGAGAACCCTATCCCTAATCAACCAACTAACAATGCCACTAGAGTCGAAAAGGATGCTTATAGTAAGCACAAGGATGATTCTAACGATGTGACATGTCTCATGTTGGCTACGATGGAATCCGAGTTGCAAAAAGCAATTCGAGGAAGTTGAGGCTTATGAGATGATAAAACGACTCAAGGAAATGTTCCAAGAGCGAGCACGTCAAGAGAGATATCTTACCACTAAGGCTTTGAATAGCTGCAAAATGACCCCCCGGCACTTCGGTTAGTGCTCATGTCCTTAAGATGAAAGGGTATTTTGATCGACTTGAAAAACTTGGAGCACCTGTAAGTCATGACTTGGCTACTGATATGATCTTGGCCTCTTTGACCTCTGACTATGATCAATTTGTCATGAACTTCAATATGCATAATATGGAAAAGTCCATAAATGAATTGCACGGGATGCTCAAGCAGGCTGAACAAAACATTAGGAAGTCTACTCCCAATGTTCTGATGGTTCAGAAGGGGCAGTTCAAGAAGAACAAGGGAAAGGGAAAGGGAAAGGATATGGCCAAAAAGGGTAAAGGCAAGCAGAAGCCCAAGCCCAAGGTTAAACCACCAAATGAAGGGACTTGCTTCCACTGCAATGAACCTAGTCATTGGAAGAGGAATTGCAAGCTCTACTTGGAAGAAAAGAAGAAGCAAAAGGCTAGTGAGACTGCCGCTTCAGGTATTTTCGTTATAGAAATTAATATGTCTACTCCTACTTCATGGGTATTAGATACCGGATGTGGAGCTCACATTTGTGTAAATGTGCAGGGACTCAAAAGGAGTAGATCTTTGGCAAAGGGAGAGGTGGACCTACGAGTTGCAAATAGAGCAAAAGTTCTGTCGCTGTAGTCTGTAGGGACATTTGATTTACTTTTGCCCTACTCGGGCTTATAATTGAATTTAAAGATTGTTATTATGTTCTCGCTATGAGTAGGAACATCATTTCGATTTCTTGTTTGGATATTGATGGTTTTGAGTTTAATACTAAGAATGGTAAAAGTTCTATTTATAAAAATGGTATTTTCTATGGGGATGCCTCTTTATGTAATGGACTTTACATTCTTAACCTACATGATTCCATTAGTAAGCCCATCTATAACATAAATACAAAGAAATTTAAATCTAATGATTTAAATCAAACTTACTTCTGGCATTGTCGTTTGGGCCATATAAATGAGAAACGCATATCAAAACTCCATCAAGATGGACTTTTATCTTCATTCGACCTTGAGTCTTATGAAAAATGTGATTCTTGTTTATTGGGAAAAATGACTAAAAGTCCATTTACAGTGGCAAAGTGAAAGGGCTACCGATTTATTGGAACTTATACATACTGATGTATGTGGGCCAATGAACACACAAGCCAGAGGAGGTTTTCAGTATTTCATTACATTCACAGATGATTTCAATAGATATGGTTATGTCTATCTAATGAAACATAAATATGATTCCTTTCAAAAGTTTAAGGAATTTCAAAATAAAGTACAGAATCAACTTGGAAGGAGTATCAAATTACTTCGATCAGATCGAGGTGGTGAATACTTAGGCCAAGAGTTTGATGAACATCTAAAAAATTGTGGGATATTATCACAATTAACTCCACCAGGAATACCACAATGGAATGGTGTGTCTGAACGCAGAAATCGAACTCTATTGGATATGGTTCGATCTATGATGAGTCAAACAGATCTTCCAATTTCTTTTTGGGGGTTATGCTCTAGAAACTTCGCATTCATATTAAATAGAGTTCCATCTAAAGTCGTTTCGTAAAACACCATATGAGATATGGGACCTAGAAACAACCTAGTTTAGCATTTCTCAAAATTTGGGGATGTGATGCTTATGTGAAGCGATCATTATCTGAAAAACTAGCACCCAAATCTGATAAGTGTCTGTTTGTGGGATATCCTAAGGAAACTAAATGATACTACTTTTATCTTCTATCTGAAAACAAAGTGTTTGTTGCTCGGAACGGAATTTTCCTTGAAAGGGAATTCGTTTCCAAAAGAGTCAGTGGGAGTAGAATCCATCTTGAAGAAGCTCAAGGACGACGAGACCATTTCTGAACCGAGTATGGATACTCAGTTGGACTAACGTATTCATACTGAGCCTGAACCTTTGACACAAGGGCCAAGAAGGTCTAGTAGGATTTCTCAAATACCACAGAGATATGGATTTCTGGTGACTGAGGATCATAATATTGATCTTATTGATCAAGGTGAACCTAATTCCTACCAAGATGCTATTCATAGTCCTGAATCTAGCAAATGGCTAGAGGCTATGAAATCAGAAATACAATTCATGCATGATAATCAAGTTTGGACTTTGATTGATCCACCTGAAGGTTGCAAGACCATAGGGTGTAAATGGGTTTTCAAAAAGAAAAATGACATGGATGGCAATGTGCACACTTACAAAGCATGATTGGTAGCAAAAGGGTATAGACAAACTTATGGTATAGACTATGATGAAACCTTTTCTCCAGTTGTAATGCTTAAGTCAATTAGAATTCTACTTGCCATTGCAGCATATTATGATTTTGAAATATGGCAAATGGATGTTAAAATTGCTTTTCTTAATGGAAATCTACTGGAGGATGTGTATATGACACAACCTGAAGGTTTTATTCATCATTCGAATTCTAGTAAAGTGTGTAAACTTCAAAGATCCATTTATGGCTTGAAGCAAGCATCTCGAAGTTGGAATCTTCGTTTTGATGAAGCAATTAAAGAATTCAATTTCATCAAGAATGATGATGAACCTTGTGTCTACAAAAGGGGCTACGTAAAATGCGAGTAGTCTTCTTAGTACTCTATGTCGATGACATCTTGTTAATTGGGAATGACATCCCCACTTTGCAAAGTGTAAAAACTTGGTTGGGGAAGTGTTTTTCAATGAAAGATTTAGGCGAAGCAGCCTATATTCTATGCATTAGGATCTATCGAGATAGATCTAAAAAGCTTATTGGCCTAAGTCGAGTGGATATATTGACAAGGTACTGAAGAGGTTCAGTATGCAAGATTCTAAGAGAGGATTCTTGCCAATGTCACATGGCGTTAAACTCAGTAAGTCTCAAAGTCCTACCACAAGGGAGGATATAGAACGCATGAGTAAGATTCCTTACGCTTCCGCAATTGGATCTATCATGTACGCCATGTTATGCACTCGCCCAGATGTCTCGTATGCATTAAGCATGACTAGCGATTCCGATCAAATCTCGGTGAACCGCATTGGGATCGCAGTAAAAAAACATTCTCAAGTACTTAAGAAGGACTAAAGAGATGTTTTTGATCTACGGAGGTCAGGAAGGAGAGCTTGTTGTAAATGGTTACACGGATGCTAGCTTTCAGACTGATGTAGATGATTTTAGATCGCAATCTGGATTTGTGTTTTGTTTGAATGGAGGTGCTGTGAGCTGGAAGAGTTCAAAGCAAGATACCGTGGTCGATTCTGCTACAGAGACTGAGTATGTGGCTGCTTCTAATGCAGCCAAGGAGGCAGTTTGGATCAGAAAGTTCATCACAGAACTAGGTGTAATTCCTAGCATTGTGAACCCAGTGGACCTATATTGTGATAATACATGAGCCATTGCACAAGCTAAGGAACCTAGATCTCATCAACGATCCAAACATATTCTCAGGCGTTTCCATCTCATTCGAGAAATTATTGAGCGTGGAGATGTTAAAATTTGCAAAGTAGACACCAATGACAATGTCGCAGATCCATTGACAAAGCCACTCCCACAACTTAAGCATGAGAGTCATACTAGGTCAACGGGTTTGAGAGTCATGTCAAATTGGTGGTAGGGCAAGTGGGAGATTGTTAGTATATGCCCTAAGACCAATTGACTCACATTTATGATTTATGAAACATGTATTTTTGAATTGTATTTTATGCTCTTGGTCATCAAGTATGTGACTTGATAGTAAAACCCTTATAGCTAATAAAATACTATTCTTATAAGATTATTGATTTTATTATCAGAAAAAAAACTCGTAAAAAACATTGAAATTTGATTTTATTTACTTGGAACTCTCCTCACAACAAATCTCGAACCTCCGGATGAACCTGATTCTATATACAGTATCCCCCCATGAACTTCTCATGGAATATAGAAGTGATAGCAAGGGCGGCTTTTGAAGATGGATGCAATCTGTTACACAGAGATAGGGTTAGTATATATTATAGTTTAAATATAAAGTTTAATTAAACTTACTGATCTACATAAAGCTCCAACTGCTCCTAAGGGTTACCAGGAGGCTTCTGCTAAGCCACAAGAGACTGGGAAGAAGTGGACGACTGTGTGGATAGTTGGGTAGGTATCGTGGGAGCCTCCAAAACGGAGGTCCATTGCATTTGTGTCGGAGGGGGTGTGAGGGACTGAGAAGGCAATGGAAAAGACAAAGCAGCTACATCGAGTGTGGTAGATAGCGTGGGAGTAGTAAATGGCATTCGCTCCTCTCAGGATGTGCTAGCATCCTCAACATACTTTTTCTTTCGTCCACATGCCACCAGACCTGCAATATCCAACATAATAAACTTTAATAAACTTTTTAACATAAGTCAAAAGAATACAACATAATAAACTTTAATAAATTTTTTAACATAAGTTGAAAGAATACGACATAATAAACTTTCATAAACTTTACTAAACTTTTTATCATTATGAATATGACATAATAAATTTTAATAAACTTTTAATAATATGAATAATACTACGATTTAGTAATGTTATATAATCGATAAAAATTTTTATTTTTGTAATGAAAGCTGAAAATATTTCTTTCTCAAAAGCTTTCATTTTCTTTGTTCTTTCTCTGTTTCTTTCTTTCTTGCTGAGGAAGAACAACACACGGAAGCAACATTTCTCTTTAATTCAAGATTGAATTGAAACCTTTGGTCAATGGTTTGTAGGCCTTAAAATTTTAGTCAACCAAGTCTACCAACTAGGTTGGTCTTTTATATGGGCCCAACAATCCTTGGGGCACACAACGAGTCAATAGTGGCTTCTCTCCACCAATATCAAGTTTTGTTGCTTCAGGGCGTTGGGATTAGAGATGTAAAAAGGATCTAGAACTTCTAAGTGTCTTTAAACTCAAATTCATATTCTTATAGTGAAATTTGAATCTAGATTCGGACTCATACTTTCTAGGTATAAAATTTTTGGATTTAAACTCGACCTTCAAGGTCCAGAGTAAGGTGTGAGTATACCTGTACTGGTATGACATTTTTTTATTTTTTTTCTGTTAAACAAAAATATATAAAATAATGTATAACCCAAAAATAAAAATTTTAGCATGATTAACACAATCTTCTCAATATTTCACAGTACATTAATCTAATAAGAACAAAAGTTTTAGTTCAATACAATATATTTATAAAAGCATTTGCATTTTGAATACTGTTTGATCCTATTTGTCTCCTACAAAAGAAATATAGAAGTGAGTATATATTAGAAACGTATTTAAAATAGAGATAATTATGAATATGTAACTAAAGATTAAAAAAACTCACATCGATGGGTATTAATATAATATATATAATATAAATTATAATATAAAAATTTATAAATTATATATTAATATAATATATTATATATAAATAATATAACCCTAAACCCTAAACCCTAAAACCCTAAACCCTAATTGGTATCAGAGCCATGTAGGTATATGGTATATGTGATTCATAGTTTAACATGAAATCATTAAATTCAAATGAATTTATTAAGTAAAAATAAAAGGAAAATTAAAAATACTCATAAACAAGAAATGGATATTCCTGATAAGTTGGAAGAACTTAATAAGTGGACAGTTCCTAAAATTGAATTAAAAACTGTATATCAGTTAGGAACTTTTGAGAAACTAGGTTTAAAACAAGTAGTAAAAACTACTGAAGAATCAGTTTCATTAGATGATGAAGAAACTGAAATCAAATTGTTAAATTCGCATGATACAAATCGTTATAAAGATTTATAAAAATTTATCCATATTGGATTAGTACAAATTGCATTTAAACCTTTAACATTAGAAGGTTTACCAGAAAGTTTTATTGCATGCTTAAGAGATGCTAGAAATTTAAATTGGAAAAAATCACTAATAGGTGTGATTCAATCAAGTTTGGCACATGGCCCTGTTTATTTTAATGTTTATCCTAATATTTCATTGTCTTTAAGTGATATAAATATCCTTGATGCATTAACATTAAATGTTAAAACACATGGATATAACTATGCTTCTGGTTCAGAATTAATTTGTATTTGCTGTAGAATATATTATAAACCATTATTTACATTAAATCCCAATTGTAAATTAATGGACAAACAGATAAATGAAACTGTTTTAATTGAAACAAATTTTAATAGATAAAAAATTTCTACTAGAAGAATTATTAAGTGGGATGAGATCCCTATGCCTCAGCAATGGAAACTTTAAAGAACTGGTCATATCCAGTCTAAAACTGAACATAATATTGATCATATTGAGCAAACTCCAGAAGGAATTGTTTATATACAAATGGATAATATACCATCAAGATTGGGTAATATCCCAAGAGCTTATTCTACTAGATCTTATTCTGATCATTCTTTTATTTCACCTCTCATAGAAGAAAGGGATAATATTCCCTACAGAGTTTCTACTTCACAAGTAAGTGAACGTGATGAGCATAATCATCATGTAGAAAAATTATTTAAAAATAAAGAAAATATTGTCAAAGGTGTTTATAACACTAAAGATGCAAAAATAACCGAATCTGAAATGAATTTTTCATTATGAATAAAACTAAGATTAATTTTAGCCCTGGATCTTTGGCCAGGCAAAAAGTTAAAACAGAATTTTATTTACTAAGATGGGAACCATTTATAAAGTGGTTTTTCCCTAATTTTGATGCTGAAGTAAGAAATTATATTTCTGATGAATTTTATAAATTTTTGTCTTATCATAATATTTTATTTCCTTTTGTTCCGTGGTTTATGTCTAATTATATTGAACCTTATATTTCTGTGTTAGAAAGAGATTATAAGCTTTTGAATGGAAATATCATAAAAGGAATATTTCCTCCTCAACAGTCATTTTATATGGAAAAAGAAAATAATATAGTAAGTTTTACAGCATTTTCAAAATTGTTTGAAGATGATATCTTATCTATTACTGTAAAACAAATAAATAAAATAATAGAACAGCAAAATTATACAAACATTTATTTAAATGTTTTAGGAGAATAAATTATTTCTCTTCATCAGAGAATAGATATATTAATACAAAAATTAGAAAAATCTAATATAGATGCCTTAGGAAATAAAGGATTTATAGCAGCCCCAACACTTCAACCTCCTCCTGAAATAAAAAATTATAAATTAAAAACAATGTCAGACCTTGAAATGTTAATAGACAATAAATTTAAACAATTAAAAATAAATAACTTAGAAAATGAGTTTTCAGAAAAATTAGAAGAAAATAAGGATTATAAGACAGTTATAAATGATGAAATAAATAAATTAAATAAATTTGCTGATAGACCAACTCAAAGAATACATTATTATAATAGACCTTCTCCTGTAGATATTCTACATGAAGAACAGGAATACATAGGTAATAATAGTTACAATGAAAAATGTATTTATGAATGGAATTTAGATGGTTATACAGAAAAACAAATTTATAATTTGGCTCATAGAATGCTAATGTATAGTACCATAAGTAAAACAATTGGTAATAGTGATAGTAATATAGCAAAAATGATAGTTGCAGGATTTACTGGACAACTAAAAGGTTGGTGGGATAATTATTTATCTCCACAAAATAAAGACGAAATTCTTAAAAATATAAAACAAGAAGGAAATCAAATAATTGAAAATTCAGTTTATACACTCGTAGTCACCATATTAGAACATTTCACAGGACGAATATCAAATAATAGTGAAAATATTCGTACCTTATTACAAAACTTAAGATGTAAAACACTATCTGATTTTAGATGGTATAAAGATGCTTTTCTTAATAGAGTCATGGAATTACCAGAAAGTAATAGTATACATTGGAAGTCAAAATTCATAGATGGACTACCTAATTTATTTGCAGAAAGAGTAAAGAAAACTCTTAGGAAAGATAAAATGACTATTCCCTATGAAAGTTATACTTATGGAAATTTAATAGGTACTTGTGTACAAGAGGGTATAGCCCTATGCAATGAAATTAAATTAAATCAACAAATTAAGAGACAAAGATTAACTTAAAGAAAACAATTAGGACAATTTTGTAGTCAATTTGGGATGGAAATTCCATCAGAAAGAAAATTCATAACAAACTATAAAAAAGATGATAAATATTTTAAAAAGAAAAAAAGAAAATATTCTCAAGAAAAATTAAATAAAAAATTAAAAAGAAAAACTAATAGGTTAGAAAAAAGAAAAGATAAAAGTAATATTGTGTGTTATAAATGTAAACAAATAGGACATTATGCTAATAAGTGTAAAATGAAGAAAAAGATTAATAGTTTAGATATTAGTCAAGAATTAAAAGATTCTTTAGAAAAATTATTTTTAGAATCAGAGGATTCTGAAAACATTAGTTCAGAATCAGAAATAGATCAGATAACTGATCATTCTAATATTTCTGAAGATAATGCATGTTGCATCCCTTGTAGAAAGGAAATTGGATCTAATACGGATGATAATGAAGATGATTATTATAAAATTATATCTCAATTTAGAGAATCAGATATAAATGTTTTAAGTAATAATAATATCTTAGAATTTTTAAGATCAATAAAAGACCAAGAATTAAGGTCCAGAATAATTGAACAAATGGATGATATTCCATCTTCTAGTAATAATAGAGAAGAATTAGAATTAATAGTAAATAATAATCCTTATACAATGTCGGAAGTTTATAAAATGATGAAAGAAAAAAATAATAATTCTCAAAAATCACCAAGTACAATAAATGATTTATATGAGGAAATTAATACTCTTAAAAATGAAATTAAACTGTTAAAACAATTAAATAAAAATTTAGACTCTCGAATTTCTAATTTAGAAATAAATAAGGAAACTACTTTGATAAAACAAAATACATTGGATAATATTGATCATATTGGAGAAGAAAATTTTCTCTCTGTTTTAAATATCATAACATCTTTTAAGTTCTATGTTAAAATAATATTATTAATAAATCATGATGAAATAATGGAATTAACTGCATTAATAGATACAGGAGCAGATATTAGTGTTATACAAGAAGGAATAATTCCTACTAAATATTTTGAAAAAATTACTCATAGTTTAAGACATACAGGTGGACAAAAATTACAAATTAATTTTAAATTACCACGTGCATATATATATATGTAATAATAAAGTTTGCATTCCTGAAAGTTTTTTATTAGCAAAAAATATAACTAACCAAGTTATACTTGGAACTCCTTTCATAAAAAAGAATTTTCCTATTACTCATATTGGTACAGATTGTATCATAGGAACATATGAAAAAACTCCGGTATCTTTTCAATTTATAACTGAACCAAATACTAGATTTGTTAATGAAATAAAAGATTTTATTCTTAGAAAACAGAATCAAATTAATTTTCTTAATTTTGAAATAAATTCTTTAAATATGGATGAAGTTTTACAGAATCCTAAATTACAGGATAAGATTAAGAAAATTCAAAATAATATTTCAATAAAAATTTGTAATGATCATCCAAATGCTTTTTGGAATAGGAAAAAACATATTGTTAATCTTCCATATATAGATAATTTTGATGAAAGTAATATACCAATAAAGGCGAGACATTGCCAAGTGAATTCAAAATATTTAGAATTATGTAAAGAAGAAATAACTTCTTTATTAAGGAAAGAATTAATTAAAGAATCAAACTCTCTCTGGTCATGTACAGGATTTTATGTTAATAAACATAGTGAAATAGAAAGAGGGGCACCAAGATTAGTAATAAATTATAAACCCCTGAATAAAGTATTAAAATGGATTAGACATCCAATCCCTAATAAAAAGGATTTGCTAGATAGATTATATGAGGCAGTAATATTTTCTAAATTTGATTTAAAATCAGGATACTGACAGATTCAGATAGCTGAAAATGACCAATATAAAACAGCTTTTAATGTTCCAATAGGACATTTTGAATGGAAGGTTATGCCATTTGGATTAAAAAATGCACCTTTAGAATTTCAGAAAATAATGAATGATATTTTCATTCCTTATAGTGAATTCATAATAGTTTATATAGATGATATTTTAGTATTTTCCAAAAACATTCAACAACATTTTGAACATTTGGATATATTTAAAAAATTAGTCATGCAAAATGGTTTAGTCATTTCAAAACCAAAAATGATTTTATTTCAGACTAATATAAGATTTTTAGGTCATAATATTGAAAAAGGAAAAATCATTCCTATTAATAGAAGTATAGATTTTGCATCAAAACTCCCAGATGAAATTTTAGACAAATCTCAGTTACAAAGATTTTTAGGAAGTTTAAATTATATTTTACCATATTATAAAAATTTAGCTTATGATACAGCTATTTTATATGATAGATTAAAAAATAATCCTAAACCCTGGACAGAACAGCATACTGTAATAGTCCAGAAAATAAAAGCAAAAATAAAAACATTACCCTGTTTAATATTGGCTAATCCTAATTGGCAGAAAATTATTGAAGCAGATGCCTCAGGTATAGGTTATGGTGGCATTTTAAAACAAATTTGTCCTGATGATAAAAAGGAAAGATTAATTAGATATCATTCTGGAAAATGGACTGATAGTCAGAAAAATTATGCAACTATTGCCAAAGAAATTCTAGCAATAGTAAAATGTATTTTAAAATTTCAAGATGATTTATATAATCAGAAGTTTATAGTCAAAACTGATTGCCAAGTAGCAAAATTTATGTTTAATAAAGATTTTAAGCACAATGTTTCTAAGCAAATGTTTGCAAGATGGCAAGCTCATTTAGCTCCATTTGATTTTGAAATAATATATAAAAAAGGTGAAGAAAATAATCTTCCAGATTTTCTAACTCGTGAGTTTTTGCAGCATGATACCGCGGGGAAGAGATAATCATTTCCGTGGACGAGGTGGAAGAGGTAATACCTCTCACAATCATGGAAAAAATATTCTTGTTCAAATGGGCAATAAAAAGCTAATAGCTGAAAATATTGCTGATAAGGATGCCTCATTATATGAGGAATTTAAAAAATTTATTGCTGATAAAAAGAAACAGGAAGGTGAAACCTCCTCATCCGGATCATATTCTCAAATTATATCAGAAGAGGATAATATGGCCTCCTATCATACTAATACTCACAAAGAAATTATATTTCTTTTGGATAATAAAGATCTTCAATGGAAGAATGATCCATGGATACTAATGAGTAGGTATCTCGATACAGCATCATATGCTGTCACATCATATAAACAAAGACCTTATTATGAGAGTATACTTAAAGTAAACTCATGTGATATAACACATTTTTATCCTAATACAAAAGTTACTAATATTTATAATTTTAGTAAAATCATAATCAAATGGATTATATATGTTGAAGAATGGGGATTATCTCCTCTTAAAGAGAAGGAATTTATACTTTTTGACTCTAAATTATCATTTAAATATAATTATTGGGATTATATCGATGCTTTTCATAAAGCATTTTTGTATGAAAATCCTAATAGGAAACATACATGGCTAATAGAGGTTTGTGGGGATGTTTATAACAATCCCTTACCAAATTGGTTTATACAATGGTGGAATATTTATGGCACCTCAGGGAAAATACTCCCTGACAAATTTAAACCATTATATGGTGAATGGGTGAATATTTCCCCAAAAATAGCTGATTATATCGCTGCTAATCAATATTCAGAGGAAATAGCCTCAATGTTATTCTTTATTGAATTTTCCATACCATGGGTGTGGAAATGGACACCAGAAGTGGGTCATACCCAGCAGAATATACCATGTCTCAAAAGAGTTACTCATAGTAGATTTTGGGACAGGTTGATTAAAATCAACCCAGAAACAAATCAAATTTATGGACAGAATATACTGGATGAAATCCACGAGAAAAATGATACATATCATACAATGAAAGAAAAAGGAGAGATAAAGGAAATGAGTCCTTTTCATCAAATTACCACAAAATTAAAATTACAAAAAGAAGTCATAACTAAAGAAGATTTAATCCGATCCTATATGGAGGAATTGAAGAAAGATCTGGTTAAGAATCAGATTGAAGATAATAAATCAGATGTGTCGATGACAGGCTCTTCAAATGAAGATTGCTTAGCTGGAGAATCTCAAGACCCTAATATGGAGGATATATCAGAAGAAGATATTGACCAAATGGTCAGAGATATGGAAGCACAGGCAAGAAAAGAAATTTCCAAATAAAAAGATAATATGACAGAATTCTGAACAGTTCCCATGGGAACTATTGTAATAGCATTATAATAACAATTATTGTACTCTCATAGGGTCCACCTCAATAATGTAATAGTAGTACTATTCGGACTTAAAATCCGAAAGTAAATTAGAATAGATAGAATAGATGGAGTCCGGTCTTTTCTATGCCTATAAAAAGGATGGTAACTCATTCGGAAAGGTAGGACCTAATTAGTATCAGTTAGAAAAACTCTCCCTCTCCCCTTGTAAAAATTTTATTTCTTAAATAAAAGAATATTGAAGTTTTTCAATTCATCATCCCTAGTAAGTTTTATCAAGCTTTCTTATTATAAGTTTCTTATTATAAGTATTTTTAAATTTATTCCTATCAGATTTAGCCTAATGGCAGGCTAAATCAATTCATGTTAAGCTATGACATCACATGTATCATCGTAACTATATTGAGAAGATTCTATTTTGTTTGGTTGTATAGTCTAATGTAGGAATTCAAGGTTTGGGTTAGGAGATTTGGAACTGGCCGCAATTACTCAAAGATGAGGGTTAGCCTGTTTTAAAGCCGTTGGAAGGCATATTAAGGCGTTGATCCCGGTTTCATCTTTCTTTAATGTGTTGATAATATAATATATAAATATATATTATTATTTTGTTAATATGAGTATACGGGTCTGGGCATCATCATACCTTGTCCAGACTCATATAATATAATTAATACGAGTACAGATTTACGAGTACAGAATTTAAATCTTACTCACTAAAAATAGATATAGACTCGTATGAGTACAGATAAGCCCGGTTCTATTTATAATCCTAGTTGGGATTTATCATTGGGACGGACCAAACGGTCATTGCATTTGCACTGAGGTAGATGGACGTGGAAAGCCAGCAAACAACCTACATTTACTGATAGTAAAGGGATTACCTGGTTTGCTAATAATGATGATTCAACATTTTTTCCACCTTACGCTTTTGTTGTTAGTTTTGCATGTTCCTATATAACTTATACGGACCATGTGTCTATATTTGTTTATCTATTTTTTTTCTGAAATATTTGTTTATCTATTTAAGGCAAGTAATAGTTTCTTTATTTTAGATTTTTACAAATCTTAGCACTTCATACATAATGGAGCTTTAGCATATACTTGGATAGCTAAGTTTTAGTTTAGTAGTATAAAATGTTTTTGTTTACAATATTTCCCTTTTAGGTTCAATTGTATCTCAATGTTATTTTGATCGATTAGAAAAAAATGAAATGTGTGTTTGATAAAAAGAAAAATGGGAAAATAAGAATATGGAGATTGAAAATCACTAAATTTATTATATTGGTTAGGAAATTAGTTTTCTATTTATATTAGAAGTGTATTGACATAGTTTAGATTTATCTTAACAAAGTTATATTTGAAGGAGGGGTTCTATCTCTCTCTAAGATAGTTTAGGAGTATTGAAGATTATCAATAGGGCTTTAAGATTATCAAAGGAAGCCGGAAGATAAGTCTTGAAATCGTGCAGCTGGTGCTCAAGAATTTTACCATGAGTTGAAAACCTTCTCAACTTAAGTTCTTGGTTGCTATTTATATGGAGTATTCTGGCATTATTTCCTCAAGCAAATGAAGAGAGAATACACAAAAGAGTATCGTGAAGGAGTTCAAGAATGTTCTTGTTGAAGAATAATGCTCCTAATTACTATTACAATATACTAATTACTATTACAAAACTACAAGAAATCAGCGGAAGAATAAAAACAGAAACAGAAGATTCAATCTTCAAGAACAGAAACCAAAACAAAGTAAAAAGACAATCTGCGAAATCAACACCTGGTTAATACCAAAGAGAAACCAAATGAACAAAGAGTTGTTCCACTTACCACTGTCGCGGTGAAACCGGCAGCAGAAAAAAAATCAAAGAGATAACCGAGGAGTTGAAAGCGAACGATCACCAGAAATGTAAACGGTCGCCGAGCAGCGGCAACGCCGCGT
This sequence comes from Catharanthus roseus, assembly GCA_028651295.1. Lineage (NCBI taxonomy): Eukaryota > Viridiplantae > Streptophyta > Magnoliopsida > Gentianales > Apocynaceae > Catharanthus > Catharanthus roseus. The sequence continues at coordinate 812,804 of JAPQWS010000142.1, read as the reverse complement.
CGAGGCGCCGAAGGTAAGCAAGAGGATGATCGGGTGTTATACCTTTAGAAAAGGCCTCAGCCGTGACGGAAATCACCGTCAATCCTCTTTCTCTATTTCTCTCTTTTCTTTTCCTCACGGCTCACTCTCTAAACACATCAACAGACAATCAAAGGTGACAAAGAAGACCGGTGAACAACAAAGAAACATAGGACACCGGAACAGAGAGAGGAGAGCAGCGGCGGAGCCGCAGAATCAGGAGAAAACCAGAGAGTCCAGAAGACTCCAAAAGACAGAGAGAATGAAAAGACGGTCAAGAGGAGGAGAGGGAGAGACTGCACAGAAAACAAAGCAGCAGCAGCAGCATTAAAAGAGGGGAAGTGCGCGGGTCGCCAACGAACAGCCCGAGTGGCCAACCCGAACCGCCTGGGCATCCCTTGACCTAGTCAAGAAAGAAAGGGAAAAAAGAACCCATTAACATCATAGGGTAGAAAAAGAGGAAGGACAAATTGGGCTGGAAAAGGAAAAATATTGGGAGAACATGGACTTGAAAAGTTTAAAGTTCTTTCTGTGTTCCTTTTTTATTTTTTTTTATATTATGTTGTTGACACGTCTTTATCATCTCATACAATACAAGCTAAAATTTTGAAAAGTGATAAAAAAAGTTCTAACACTTATTGAAGTTATGTTAGCCTATTTTTTAACCTTACAATATTAATAATATAAATGTGTGGAAACAAAATAATAAAAGGAAATATTTCTCTCTCAAAAGTTCTCAAACTCTCTGTTCTTTCTCTGTTTCTTTCTTTCTTGCGAGGAAGAACAATAATGGCTTATCTTCACCATTAATATATATTAGGTTTTGTTGCACTAGGGCGTTGGGATTTACCCTTGGGACGGCCATTGCAAAGAGGTAGACGGACGTGGAAAGCTAGAAAACCGCCTACATTTACAACAATGATAATAAAGGTATTAATTATTTTGCTAATAATGATTCTAAAGTTTTACCGTCTTACACTTTGGTTGTTACTTCCGCATGTTGGTATATAATTGAGCTTTAATTAAGTAGTTGAAAATGTTATTCTAATCTACTGAAGGAAATTAAATGCTCGGTTGATAAAAGAAAAAGGAAAAAATGAAATATGGCGACTGAGAATCACTAAATTTATTATATTAATAATATAACGGTGTGGAAACAAAATAATTAAAGGAAATACAGAATTGTTTGGTACAAAGTGATAAAGAATGAGAGACCTCGAGGTAAGGTCATAATACAACGTAGAGGAAATTAATCCATAATCCTAGCTGGTTTGCGTGGGTGCTGAATTGGCACCCAATATTAATAATCAAGACCACAAATTAATTACTACTATTACAATTTTCTTTCCCCTTCTCCTAATCCTTCCTTCTAAACCCAGCAAAACTATGCTCATAATTTAATGGAAACCTAAACCAAAGTTGTCCTTCTCCGGCCGGTTATAAGAGGATTTTGTTCGTATAATTTATTGCTTACAGTGGCCGAGTACGGCGACCAGAAGCCCTGCCGCAAAGGAGTGCGTTCTTGGGAATGGGGTATTCATCCCTGAGAGAAGTGGATGTTGTATAAACTCTCAAATAGAATTGTTGTCCCAGGTACTGTCTTGCCCAGAACTCTGATCTCAAGTTCCACATTCCTACGTTGTCAAGGGCCAAATAAATGGCAGTCCATGACTTGGGATACACCTACAGTTTCCACAATTCAACCATAGTTTCCCAAGTCAGACATTAATTTTAACAAAAAGTTTCAAAAGTAGGAAAATAATGTTATGGATTCCTTGCAATGACTTAATATAGTGTAAATGATCCATGTTCCTATTCATGAAACGGGTCTGAAACAGAATTTTGTTCCAAGGTATGGAAGGGGTTCCCAAATGTCCAGAAAGGAAAGATCCTTTGGGACAGAAACATGGGATTTGCACAAAAGTAGGATGATCAAAAGAAGTGTCACCTGAGTGGTGCAACGTGAAACTGCATCTCTGAGATTGTACTGTTGCCTACTAGCAGGAGTCCATTGTCCTCCGTCCATTCTGCATTTGCAAAACAAGATCAAGATAAAGAAAAGAACATGACCGAATTAAACTTTTAACTTTAAAAGAACAAAAATTTATATAAAGAATGTCTAAAACCTTAAATAGTAAAACGTCTAACAAGATTTGTACATTATAAATTATAGCAAGATAGATGCATTTTGAAGAACTTACCCAACTACCCAGAAGGAATACCCATCTAGATGCCAGCTTTGGACGATGTCTTCACCGTTTTCAAATACAATTTCAATGAAGGCCCTGTAATCAGCACCCATAACAGAGGTATCAAGGTAAATTCCTCCTCCAGTAGGATGATCAGAAATGCTTCCAACGTGGAAAACTCCTCCTATCTTGAAGTAATCAGCAAGTTTCAGGGGAGTGTCTGCCGGAACAAAGGACGCACTGTTGACAGCATACCTCTGCTTGCCATTAACTTGACCAGCAGAGTTAGCAAGCCTGATGGTCCTAGTTGTGTTAATCATACCATAGTGGTATGAACCTTGTGGATTCGGTCTCGGTCCACTTGCTGTAAGGTTAGTCCTACAAACACATTACAAAATAAATCACTGATTAAGATTAATCTAAAAGCAATATGAGACATAGAAGAGTTGTATCTCTATTTTCAAATTGAGAATTTGAACTAAAATCTTTTATTATGGTTAATTGTAACTTTACATTATTTTCGCATGATCAAAACTTTTAAATAGGACGGAATCCAGAAATTTCATGTCATGCAATGTCACCTACATAGCTGGATAATGCGTGACCAGAAAACTCTAAATCGTGTTTAGACAATTCTGGTAAACGGTTTAAGGTCACAATTAGACACAATAAAGAATTTCGATTCAGACTAACAATATGCAAAGACATGAAAGACATTTCCGACTATTACTTCTTTATATGATTAACAAGGATTAATACCTGATGGAACGGGCCTGGTTGAGTGACCAGTCAATTTGGATGGTTGGTCCACCAGGGATTGGGCCGGAGACAGGGCTGTTGGAGTTGCTGTAACGAAGAACGCCGGTAGTTGTGAGAATTGGAGATGTGAAACGGGAGGATACAACAATATAATAGTCCTGAGGAGGTTGATCAGCGGTAATAAGAACAGAGTAGGATTGGCCAACATGAACATCCAGTGAAGAGAATGTAGTTTGAAGAGTGTGAGTTCCCTCCACTTCAACCAACTTCATCTTGTGTCCTTGAATTCGGAAGTTGAGGGAATGTTGTAATCCCACATTTGATATCCTAAGTCTGTATGTTTTTTCTGTCACAAGTCATATGCTTAAAAACATGAGCAACACATTTATCTTCTGCATTTCACTAACCAAATTTTTACTGCATAAGTTTTAGAGTGAATATAGAGTTTTGAGTTGGAAATATTTTGACTGCAACAACACTAAAAATAATATTTTGGTGCAAATTTTGCGCTAAAATGGTGCTCATGAATTAAAGATGTTAAAAAAGTTCGTTCAAGCGGACAGGATAGATATTGATATCATACCTTGTTCAACATTAAAACCGGCACCGCCAGAGCCACGTCCATTGATGAGAATTCCATCAGGGAAAGGCAATTTGTGACCTCTGTCAAGAATTGCTTTCAAGTCCTACATTAACAAACCACATTAATTCTTTGACTTATACTCCCTCCATTTTTTATTCATCTAACTTTTATAATTTTTTTATTTGTCATATTGTAACAAATTTTTTCTTATTATAATCTTTAATTTATGATAATTTTAATATCTTTTTATTTTTAATTTAAAGCCTAAGTAAAATTTCGTATACCTTTTTAAATAATGTAACCTGAAAATATATCAAATAAAAAAATAGTATATAGCTCAACCTAAAATTTCCGACAATAAAATGAGAACTAGTATTTAATTAGCTGCCTCTGTCTCAAGCAAAGATTATAAACGACCATAAGCAAGCCAATGATTAGTGGGATTGTGGGCTCATAAGATGTCAACAAATTGGATAGGCGATGGGACTAATAAGAAAAGCAACAACATGGGCCCATTTACCTTGGGCCCCTGTTCCCAAATTTAGATGTAAATAATGTTTAGTTAGAAATATAAATTATTTTAATAAAAATTAGATGGTTAAAATTATGAATTTTTTATATATTTTAATGTGTAATTATCATTTATTTTTTAACTCTTCTTTAATTCATTTATATATTTTTCTTTCTATTTTCTCTCCCTGTATTTATTGTTTATTATTGTTTATTGAAGGTAAAATAAAAAATTTATTATTTCTTTCATTCTCAATTCATGTGCATATAGAAAGTACAATTGGACTTATATTATTTACCTTATATATTTACGTGGGAAGAGTATTTCAATAGTCTAGCTTAAACACAACGTTTTTATTCCTCAGAAAGAATTAAAAACAGATTTTTCAAATAAAAAGAAAAAGTAGCAATTTAAATTAAAAATTAATTTTCATCTCTTTTTTCTTGCTTTAGTCTTCGTCTCCTATCTATTATAAGAAAGTAAAAGCGCCCACAATGTTGTCATGCGGCCCTTTTCCTTGGGCCCCATTTCAAATTTGGGCTTGGAGAAACACAGCCAATAATGTGCGGAAGACCAAAAAGTAAGTAGAAAAAGTCGTAGCAATAATATTTATTGGCCATGTGACAGACATGTTAGGAACCGACACCCACAACTCGAAATCGCAATGGGAGTAACGCCCTCAAATTAAAGAAGCACTTCGAAATTCACAGGACATAAGACTGGCATTTCATGACCCACCCCCATCTTCAAATTTAAAGATTTCACCAAATTAATATTTGCTCGAAACAAAACTAAAAATTAAATTTTAATCTAATAATATAATTTTATCATAAAAAACACTTACAAATAATTTTTTATCTTTAGATAATATATATGTAACACATAAATGGTCAAAAACACTCACGATTTAAAATAAATTAAAAATAATTTACTTTAAATTGAGAATATAGTTATAATATTATGAATTTTTTTCTTTTTTAAATATATTAAAAAATTAGTAACTTATTGCGTGATAAATGATAATTCTAACTATTTGACCCATTACTATATGCCTAATCTAATTGAAACTACTCCTAAAAAAAAATATTCTAATTTAAACTGAGAAAAACTGTAAACTATTCTCTTTAACACTCATTATAATATTCTTAAAATTTATTTTTTTATTTAATAAATTTTATTAATAAATATATTAAAATTAATTAGTGATAACTACTTATACGTCCGATCTTGAACCTATAAATGCAATTCTTATGCAAAAAGGAAACAAAAACTTACAGTGTGATTAGAGTTGTACCAATCTCCGATTAGAACAGTGTAATCACCGGCTGGATCATCGAAAGGAACTGGGATTCGAGGTCTGCTAAGAATCCTAATCCCACCAAAGCCACCGGCTGCCTTGTGGAATGCCAGAGAAGGGAAGTAATAAAAGCTTCCGATTTGATCTTTTACTTGAAGAATGTATGTGAAGTTCTTCCCCGGAGGAATTGGACATGTTGTCCCGTAAACCCCATCTTCAAATGAATTCCTTCGGTTTTGAATTCCATTCCTGTAATGACCAAAACCCAATTAAGGAAACAGAGCAAAACAGAGTTCCGGATTCTAATAAGCAAAGAAGATTTGCCATGGAAATGCCCAAAAACTTCCAAAAAAAGAACCCATATGTCTGATGGTAAAAGACATTTTTACTAAGTAAAAAATTTGAATTTAAACTACATTCCATCGGAGTACTAAAAAAGGGAAAAAATTTTTTTGGTGTATCCGCACAATGCGTCTGTGACTTTCCCTTCTATATTTGCTTTTCCAGCTGCAACCTTCAGGCAGTTACAGCCTTTTGTACGCAGAAACAAATATAAAGGGAATAAAGGAAGCTTTTCATTCATCAAAAGAGACATGAAAACGCTATTTCATGAAAAAAAAAAAAAAAAGCTTTAAGGCCGCCCGCCATTTCCCACCGTTTAAGAAATGCTAGATCCGACAGAATTTTCCCATCCCACTTAAGCATTTGCTAAGTAAACCTTCATTAATCATAACCCAATTGATAAGTTCGTCATTTGATCCTTGTTGGCTCTTCTTGCCAAATACCGAACGTCTAAAGCCCAGCCAAGAGAAGACAGTAGGGACTAGCGGAACACATGGGGGACTACTTAGTCAAGGACCCCCGTCCTGTGCTAGGGACAATGCAGATTAAAGAAAACCAAGACGTCAATACCACGTGGTTGTTTTATACAACCTTCTCTTGAAAATATAAGTGTTTTTCGTCTAAATTAGATGGTTAAAATTATAATTTTTTTTCACTCTTTAATGTATATTTATTGCTTTCTTTTCAATTTTTTCCTTTTTAATTCATTTATTATTTCTTATCCCTCTCTCTCTTCATATTTCATATTTATTAAAGATGAAATAAATATTTTACATAAAATATTTTATTATTTTTTTAATTTTTAATTCGTGTATAATGTTCTAAATGATTTATATTATATTCTTGATGGCTTCCTTATATGATTACCAAGCCTTTGTTCAATATGACAAATGAATAAACAAACAAGGATCTTTGTTCAGAAAAGTAATAATTCTCATACGTATTATATCATTCGGAAAACTCCAGGAACGATCTCGTTGGCACATTCTCTAGTTGAAATTAAAAGACCAGTTGGGCAATTATAGATTGCAAACAAATTAAACGGACTCTGTTTTTTCAGTTCAGCCTTTTTGCATAAACATTTCAAACAGAACCTTTTAGATCCCAAAAAAGATTAAAAGTAACAAAATTCCAAATGAAATCTCATCAATCTCGTCATGCAATTATAGGTAGCCATTGGCATTAATTTTGTAGTATGAATGAATGGTGAGATCTGTTTTCCAGCAAGGAATGGAAAATGTTATCCTCCTCGATGTGTGTTTCTTACAATATTTTAAGTGCAAGTTTCAAGAATTTAATGCTCATAGTATTAGAGTATGTATGTAGTAGCCGCCCCCAGGAACTACGTGAACCTGCACATGGCTTCTTCTGACCTTAATGTGATTTTTACTAACATTTTAAATCAAATAGCAGAATGCAGAGGCAGACATCCTAAAAATTATTCTAAGAAATTCATTCTCTGCAATTGTATTAGTATATCTCCATATTACCATTTGAACCCTGTCCACATTATTACCTACTAAAACTTCTACAGTACTACTATTACTAATCAGAACTCAATTCATAAAGAACAATAATGTCCAAAATCTGGTAAACAAGTTTAGGCAAATTCGCAGGAAAAGCGAGAGTTCTGGCAGTTTGTTTAAATTTGTGCTCACCAGGAAAGAAGAAAAGGCTCATCTAAGCTGTTGAAGACGTTGATAATGAGATTATCATTAGTAACAGAGTGAATATCAGGACCAGGAAATTGTCCATTAATCAAAATACCCTGAAAACAACCATATCAACGTCAGTCCTTCTCAGATCAAATCAATCCACCACAAAAAAACAGCAAAAATAAATTAGAAAACAAATTACCTGTTGACGAATGCCGAGAGGATAAATGTCACCGTAAGTAACGTTCCAAGTGAAGAATCTGTACGGATCTTCGGCGTTAACAATGGCGAAAATTGCAACAGTAGCAACCAAGACGGCCGCCAATTTGAGCGGCATTTTGGGCATTAACTGAGGTACGATTCTAGATTTGTCTCTGAATCGGCAAGAATTAAAAAAAAAAAAAAAAGGTGTGGCAGAGAGAGAGAGAGAGAGTAGAAGAAGAAGGAAGAAGATTTATGGAGGGAGGGAAGAAGAAAAAGGGTTAGGAAGAAAGTGAATGATGAGGAATGGCATATTTAAAAGTGCGGTACAGACTATAAAAGGCAAATAAAAGAACAGTGTGTGTTTGGGTGAATTTGATTCATAGCCGTAAATTTGATTTGAGAGGGAAAGTTAAATTAAAATAAAAGGGAGAAATTTAACTTTAGAAAATATAATATGATAGTTTAAAACAAAAACTGAAGTGTCGGTGGTGGGGTCCACGCGTAGTGAGGAGGGTCCAATGGTATCCCACATGCTTCTGTTTGTTTTGTTGTTTTTGGATTAGGGGCTGAAGGAGGGTGGTGGAAGGAGGTGGTGGTGGTGGTGGTGGTGGTGGTTTTGACGCCACCCACGGAGTATACATGTGCGAAGGTCCCACCCTCACCTCATCCCTTGCATTGCATCTACTTTCCACTTTCACAGTCGCTTGGCGTCTTTTAAGCTTTCTAACTTCTTCCTTCACTTTGCTAATTTTGGTTCATCTTCAAATTTGCAAGTACATAACTAAAATCGGTGCGCAGGCTTTGCATATACGGTAAAAAGTTGAGACTTCTAATTAAAATAAAAGTATTATATAAAAATTAAATTTTGCAGTAGATATATTATGCGAGTTAAATTTTTAATTTTTAATTAAAATTTTTTAATTTTAATTAATAAAATTAAAGTGAGAGTCTAACGAATAATTATATTTAATATAATTAATACTTATATAATCTTCATTAACATTGTGATGTTTTTTAATATTAAATTTAAAATCGAGTAAAAAATCATAGGGAATGTCAGAGTAAGAAAAGTTACAAAATACTACTGTTAAGAATGTAACCTAAAATATGTTTACAAGTATTGGAAGCCTACCGTCACCCCAGCCTTTTTTGATTAGGTTTTCTTTTCCTTTTTCCTTTTTTTTTTATAGTTTTTTTCTTCTTTTTTAATACTTCGAAGTTATTCGATATTTTGAAGTACAGAATTTTAATTAATTTGTTTACAAAATGTGATTTTTACTCAGAAGTTAAGACCTGACTAAATATTTACATCATAAAGATTTAAACATTTGATCTTCCAAATATTTATATTTCACTCATTGTACTAAATTAACTTTGCACATAATTGTTAGCTTTGATGGTCAGTATTAATTAGACAAAGTCTACTAAAGGACAAATTTTTCTTCTTTATCAAAAATAAATTCATTAACAATTCATTAAATTTTTTTAATTACTAAAATTAGAATTATTTAATCCTTGAGCTCACATAATGATTCAAAAGTACACTTAAATTTAAAATTGCAATAGTGTGTTTTTAGCATAATTTGTCTTACATGATTTGGAATATAAATAGTGACTCAAAAATAATATATGTATACAAATAGAAAAAAATAAATATCATGTAGTATATAATGTGAACTAGTAAATAGTTCATGCTTACCTACAGTTATATTTGAATTGATTTTTTGTTAAAAATATTTTGATTTTGTTTTAAGATTGTTCTCTTTTGTAAAAATTAGAATTTTCTTAAATTCAAACCCAAATCGCACAAAAAATAGCAGCAAGAAGTCTATGATGATTTATTTAAGTGGGAACTGAGAGATAATCCATGCAAGAGGGCATCTTAAAGAATAGTATTAAGAAATAGGATCGAATAGCATAATTGTTAGACATATATTTAAAATAGAATTACCATTAATCATAAAACTGTGTATAGTTGTGTTTCCTAGTTGTATTTAGCTAGGACTTCTACTTCTAATGTGTTTCCTAGTTGTATTTAGCTAGGACTTCTATTTCTAATTTGCTTAGGATTTGTCACTTGGACAAATCTATAAATTGTACACTATTCTCACATTAATGAGACAGAAAACACAAGATTGTTTTCCCCACTGGAAACTTTCATGGTATCAGAGCCAGAGCCAATTGTCTAAAATTTCTCAAAATGAGTAACGACAATATTGGCAATGTTGATAATGACATGGTGGAAGAAAGCCATGTTAACAAAATAAAGAAAGATGCTTATTATGTGGCATCCACTGATGGACCTGGATTGATCCTAACAACAGTCCAGTTGAAAGAGACAGAAACAGATAATAATTATGCAGAATGGGCAAGGGCCATGCGCATGGCCTTGCGATCGAAGAAAAAATTGGGATTCATTGATGGAATAATTCCAATTCCTGAAGGTGATCCAGAAAAAGAAGAAGAATGGTGGGAGATCAATAATCTTGTAAATTCTTGGATTCTCAATACTATCGAACCCTCTCTCCGATCCACCATATATCATTCAGAGAGAGCTGATGAATTATGGATAGACTTGAAGGAACGATTTCTAGTGGGCACCGGCCCACGAATATATGAATTAAAAGCAGCATTGGCAAACTGTAAGCAAGGCGGTGATTCAGTACACGTTTATTTTTCACGTCTAAAAAAGGTATGGGACGAACTAGAAAATTATACTCAACTTCCGCCAAGCACAGACACAGATCTGTTGAATTTTATTATAAAAGAAAGAGAAAACGAGAAGGTTTTCCAATTTTTAATGGGATTAAATAGTGCAATTTATGGTACTGTTCGTTCCCATATGATCCAACAAGAACCTATACCCAAATTACGTACCGTACTTGCTCAAATCAGAAAGAAGAACAAAGCACAAAAATTCGACACGAAAAGAAGATTATTCGGAGATGGCGCGCCTTCGCCGCCGCCGAAACCGCTGGGAGACACCGCCGGAGCCGCCGGAGACGCCGCCGAATTGTCGCCGCCGCCCGAACGAAAAAAAATCCCGAAATTTCTCCTCATCCTTCTGCTCCCACCTGCAGACGCGCGGCCACGATGTATCCGGATGCTTCCAGCTCGTTGGCTATCCGGATTGGTGGCCTCGGCATCTCCCGAAACCCGCCGGCCGCGGCTTCTCACCGGCGACTCACGGTTCTTGGCGCGGAGGCAGATCCGGCCCTGGGCGAAGCGGCAGACCGACCCCGGCGATGGCCAGACCACGCGATGGAGGAAGAACGGGCGAGGCGTGGGCCTATTCGGCCACAACCGCGGCGGCAGTTCCAAATCCCGTCCACCGGCGCGCTGGAGAAGACAACGACAGCGGGCCGATCTACAGTACCGGGCCGGGCTTCGGGCCGAATTCCAGCAGAAACGGGCCGAGCCGGGCCGGGCCGGGCCAGGGCCCCTTACCAGCTTTGACCGTTGACCAGTGGTCAACTCTGTTGACTGCCCTCCAAACCTCAAATAATATGCAATCTGAAAAGCTATCTGGTATGGAAAATTTTTGGATTTTAGATTCAGGGTGTTCTAACCATATGACTGGTAGGAAATTTTTTTTACAAAATTTACATCCCATCTCTCCGCATATTATTGGATTACCTAACGGTGCCACAACTTTTGCTGTGCATGAAGGCATGGTCTCTTTAAGTCCTACTTTGCAACTCCACAGAGTGTTGCTAATTCCTGAACTGACTTGCAATTTAATTTCTTTGTCTCAATTGGCAAGAGATTTGCAATGCTTTATCACACTCTCTGACAAATTTTGTGTTATACAGGACCGTATCTCGATGAGGCCGATTGGAGTGGGTGAGCAGAGGAATGGGATCTTCTTCTACAAACCTATGGAATTGAAGGAATTATATACCTTTTCTAGCACAGTTCTTGATTCCAGCACACTATGGCATAAAAGGTTGGGACATCCTTCAGATTATGTAGTCAATCACTTCTTGGGTAATTCTAAAGACTCTACAACTAGAACATCACCTTGTAATATTTGTCTACGTGCCAAACAAACTCGTGATTGTTTTCCACTTAGCATCAATAAAGCATCTACAATTTTTGACCTAATTCATTGTGATTTATGGGGCCCATATAAATCCAAATCCACCATAGGTGCTTCATATTTTCTTACTATCTTAGATGATTATTCTAGGGCTATTTGGATATATTTACTGTCAGAGAAAAGTGAGGTTGCCTCTATTCTTCAAGATTACCTTACCATGATCAAAACCCAATTTCACAAAACTCGTTAAGACAATCCAGGCGATAATGGGACAGAATTTGCACCCCCTAAAGTCCTATCTTACTACCCATGGAATAATCCACCAAACTACTATTGTCGGCACACCACAACAAAATGGACGAGTTGAACGCAAACATCGCCACATCTTAAATGTCGCTCGGGCATTACGATTTCAAGCAAATTTACCTATAAAATTTTGGGGAGAATGCATTTTGACGGCTGGCTATCTCATTAATTGAACTCCCTCAAAATTGTTACAAGGTAAGACTCCTTATGAATTGCTATACGATGAGAAACCATCCTACTCTCACATCAAAACTTTTGGGTGCTTAGCTTATGTACATAACCATGATCTCCCAAAAGATAAATTTCGAACCCGCAGCAAACCGTGTGTCTTCCTTGGCTACCCTCTTCATAAGAAAGGATGGAGATTTTACGACCTGCAAACAGAAAAATTCTTTGTGTCCCGAGATGTGATTTTTGATGAAACAAAGTTTCCATTCCATGAAAAATCGAGTACTTCCATTTCTACAGACTTCACACAATCTTACAATTTTGGGGGAACAAGTTTTGGGCTCCAAGCAACAAAGTATGCAAAAGAGGGGGAGTTTAACACACAACACACCTAGCCCAGATCAAATAAATCCTTCCCACAGCCCCCACCCGCACACCCGGATCCACCAACCCTTTCCCAAAGCAGCCCCACTACCCCCACGACCCAGCCTTCACTATACCCTTCCCACAGCCCCATCTCCACTTTCACACCCCCCGATCCACACCCACAACCCAAAGAGCCTCGGGCTCAAAGCAAGGCCCACCACCAACCTCTCCAGCCGCCCCACTCCAAACTACTCCAACTCCAGATGATACTCCTGCCAGCTTGCCGCAAGACAATCCGCAAACTAATGCCCCAAGACGAAGTACTCGACTTAAAACTATTCCGACTCGGCTCCAAGATTATGATTGCAATGCCATATGGAAGTCCTCTATATCTCATTCCTCCTCTGCTCTCTCACCCTCTTCGGATCTCTCAGGTATGTCCCTTTATCCTATCACAAAATTTGTGGATTATAGTAAATTCTCTACAACACACAGGCAATTTTTAGCCTCTGTAGCAACAGAATCCGAACCTACCACTTATTCCGCGGCAGTCTCTAATCCTCTCTGGCGCACTGCTATGCGTCAAGAGATTGATGCTCTTGAACAAAATGGTACATGGACTTTAACCTCTCTGCCTCCTGGAAAACGTGCACTGGGGAGTAAATGGGTCTACCGGATAAAGTACAAAGCCGATGGCACCATCGAGCGATATAAAGCCCGCTTGGTAATTTTGGGAAATACACAAATGGCAGGTATTGATTTCACAGACACCTTTGCTCCCGTTGCAAAAATGGTCACCGTTCGTACTCTCCTTTCCGTTGCCACTGCTCGCAACTGGCCTATCCATCAAATGGATGTTCACAACGCTTTTTTGCATGGAGATTTACAAGAAGAAGTGTATATGCGACCACCTCCAGGATTTCGTACTTGTTACAAAGGGCAAGTCTGTCGTTTAAAGAAGTCTTTATATGGTCTTCGCCAAGCCCCTCGATGTTGGTTTTCCAAACTCACCACCGCTCTCCGTAAGTATGGTTTTTCTCGACCTTATGCAGATTACTCTCTTTTCACATATTCTAGAGGGAATATTTATCTATGTGTTCTTATTTATGTGGATGATTTACTCATTACTGGAAATTCCCTATCCACACTTGAAACATTCAAAGCTTCATTACACAAGTGCTTTCACATGAAGGATTTGGGGTCGCTCAAATATTTTTTGGGCATAGAAATTGCAAGAAACTCCACGGGATTATTTTTATCCCAACGAAAATACACATTGGAAATTCTCTCTGAAATGGGTTTATTAGGTGCCAAGCCGGCATCTACTCCTGTGGAACCTAATCATCAGCTGGCTAAAGCATCTGGATCCTTGTTTGACAACCCAGATCGCTACCGAAGACTCATAGGCAAGCTAATATATCTCACACTTACTCGGCCCGAACTTGCATATGCTCTGTACATACACTTGCTCAATTTATGCACGCCCTCGTCATGCTCATTGGGACGCCGCTATCCGAGTTGTACGTTATCCGAAAGGCGATCCCCGGACGTGGCATTTTTCTTTCCTCTAACTCTCCTCTTTCGTTAACTGCATATTGTGACTCCGATTGGGCCACCTGCCCGATAACTCGCCGCTCTCTCACTGGTTATTTTATCTCTCTTGGTGGGTCCCCTATTTCTTGGAAGACGAAGAAACAACATACTGTTTCTCGTTCATCTGCCGAAGCTGAATATCGCTCTATGGCTATGACTTTATGTGAACTTAAATGGTTATCTCTTCTTCTGCGAGATCTTCATGTCCCTATCACTCGCCCCATTCCATTGCATTGTGATAACCAGGCTGCTCTTCATATCGCTGAAAATCCTGTTTTCCATGAACGCACTAAACACATTGAAATAGATTGTCACTTTGTTCGTGATGCTTTTCAAGACGGTTTTATCTATCCTGCCTATATTCGAAGTGAAGAGCAACCTGCTGATATTCTTACTAAAGCACTTCATCCGACACATTTTCACCGATTAGCTTCCAAGTTGGGCATTTCTGACCTTCATGCTCCAACTTGAGGGGGAGTGTTAGACATATATTTAAAATAGAATTACCATTAATCATAAAACTGTGTATAGTTGTGTTTCCTAGTTGTATTTAGCTAGGACTTCTACTTCTAATGTGTTTTGTATTTAGCTAGGACTTCTATTTCTAATTTGCTTAGGATTTGTCACTTGGACAAATCTATAAATTGTACACTATTCTCACATTAATGAGACAGAAAACACAAGATTGTTTTCCCCACTGGAAACTTTCAATAATGAAAACACGTAGTAGTCCATTGTATTAAGGTAATACTAGAACAAAATTCCCTTCACGTGCATTAGGCATCCCAATAACACATAAAAGGCACATGTCTCTTTGCTTCTCTATCACAAATTCTTTAAAGGTTTCCTAATTTACATTTTATACACATCAAATCAATACTAATAAAATAATAATATTATGTAATAATAAATTTTAAAAATTTAATAAAATTTATGAATCATAAAAAACTATTTATCTTAAATTAAAAAATTAATTATACTTTAACATGTATCTTAACACACAAAATGCACTTGTCTTTTCTCCCTATGACAGATTATTTCAAAGCACCATCAATCAATTTTGTGACATATCCACTATATAGGTTTTGTCCTTATTACTTAAAATAAACCATTTTTAATTTATTTTAAATTACGGTAAATATTGTTTCCTTGAATTCGAGGCGATTAATTTTTTTCGGAAGAAATTAATCTTCAAAAAGACGATACTACCCCTCTCGCAAATGGGAGAGAAGTGAACCGATTTAAGTGGGAATTCAGCTCGTTTTCTTTCTCTTCTTTCATTCTGTCACATTATGTAAGAAAATTGATTGACATTTTTTTCTTCTAAAATAAAAGTATAAAAGAAACGAAGAATACTGAAGATTTTGCAAATCATAACTTCAAAAAACAAATCGGATTCCAGTATTCTCTCATCGAATACTCAGTTCTAGCTTGAGAACGAATTATAATGAAGGAAAATCACATTTTCGAATCAGGAGGCGAGCTAATGTTGAATGATGGTAGCAGGGAGAAAGGAGAGCTAAGGGAAGGAAGCGACGATACTAAAGAACTCCAAGAACCAAGAGGCTGAGAAAGATAACAAGCACTCCCTATAAGTTTAGGTAAATACTTCAACAACGTTAACAATTTTTTTGATTCATATAAGATGTATGCAAAAAGTAAGGGTTTTAGTGTTACTAAAAAATCTGGTTTGAAAAAAAGTGATCCTTTCATAAAATATCAAACTATTAGTTGTGATAGATGAATAAAAGCTAGCACTTACAAGCGGTCAAAGAGGATAGAATGCGCTACTCATATTAGTGCAATTTTGAGAGGTAATGGCACGTGACAAGTCTTGAAGGTTGTGGAACAACACAATCACGAATTACACCCATCTATGTCTAGGTTTATGCTTCCTCATAAAAGTCTAAGTTCTAATATGAAGAGGAAACTGGAAATGCATGACACGGCCGGACTGAGGCCCAGCAAGAGTGTGAGAATTTTGGAGGTACAAGCTGGAGAACTGGACAAATTAGGATGTCTACCTAGAGATTGCATGAACTATGTCCATAACGTGAGGAGGTTGAATATTTGAGGTGGGGATGATGATTGCATAAATAGAGTGTTCATTAGAATGCATCAAAAGAATAGTGATTTCTTCTATTTAATTCACATGGATGAAGAAGGTAGGCTAGATACTATTTTTTAGGTGCACCCTCGAAGTAAAGTAGCTTATGAAGAGTTCAATGATGTGGTCTGTGTTGATTCAACATATCTTGTTAACAGATACAATATGCCATTTATGACTATTGTTGAAGTCAACCATCATGACCAACCACATTTTTTGGTTCAGCACTCCCTATATCACGAGGACACAGAGACATATATTTAGTTTTCAGTACCTGGCTTGCAGCAATGAGGGGTCAAGTGCCTGCTACAAATATGATCAATCAATGTGAGAGCATCGGGAATGCAATTAAGGAAGTTATGGCAATAACAATTCGGCGATAATACATTTGGCTTTTAATGTGAAAACTTACGGATAAATTTAAAGGTTTAATGGAGTAGTTTCGCTAGGCAAGAAAGGAGTTCAGATCACTTGTCTATGATAGTTTGACGAAATGAATGTTCGAGAATAACTGGAATTAGTTTGTTGCTAAGCATGGACTTGAAACAAATTAGTGGTTGATTAAGCTATACAACGAGAGAAAACACTGGGTTCCCATATACTTGAATCACATGTTTTGGGCAGGGATGTTGTCAACTCAGAGAAGTGAAAGTATGCACTCCTTTTTTTATGGATATCTCCGTTCAACCAGCACTCTTAAACAATTTGTAAAGCAATTTGAGATCGCAATCAGGCATAAGGTGGAGAAAGAAGTATATGTTGATTATAAATTGAGCAACATTTTGGTTAGAGAGGTCACCTGCTTTAATCGGGAAAAGAGTTCCGAGGTGCATACACTAGCGAGCTGCTTGAAAAGTTTCAAGCTCAAATTAAGAAGATGTTGTACTATATTAATTGGTCGAAGATGATAATGAGGAGATTGGACTTGAGGAAGAGAATCTGGTCGAGGAAAAGTTTGAGAAGTTTAAGATATTGGAGACTGCTTTGGTGAATAACTTATTTGTGAAGGAGTTTGTATACACCGTTTTGTATAAGGAGGAGGGATGTATTTTGAATTGTAATTGTAGACTGTTTGAGTGCAGTGGGTTGTTGTGTGCTCACATATTAAAGGCTGCTTCAATTAAGAGAGTGGACATATGTTTTGAAAGACATGTACTTCGAAGATGGAGGAAAGATATACACCATAGGTACTCGAAGATTTTTTTCGATGAAGGATATCCCCACATGACCGATGACTTTGAGAAGATCAAAGATGTTGAGAAAGCTTTTAATAAAAGTGTAGACTTAGCAATTACAACCCCTGCAAGGCTAAGGTAGGCTATTGAAAGCACCGGAGAGGAGTTATGGAATTGTAATGCACTTGACTGCACGGACAACAGTGGTCCTCGGGTGGCAGTTCCTCGGGTAGGGAGGAAAGGAAAATTAAAGATCCTCGGGTGGTCCTCGCCCAGGGAAGATCTGGGAAAAACCATTTAAGATCTAACAATGAAGTTGGTGTCGGCAGAAATACTAGGAGGCTAGCTCCTGCTGTGAATACTAATTCTGAGCGACGTGAAGACATGATAATGAATTCTAGCAGGAATCCTGGGCACACCAAATGAGGTGGCGATCAGGTATATTTTGATCATTTGAAATGCTTTCTTTTGAATTTCTTGCCATCACAAGCTAAATCGAGTTGTGTTGTATGTTTGTATCAAGTTATTAACGTTGAAGCTCAAGTTCCATTTCCTTTTCGTACTACTCTAGGACGCAACTGGCATTTGAAGAGGAAAATGAATTCACTATTGATTTGAGTTTGGGACTATGAGTTGTACAAAATTCAGAACTCATATTGTAACAATATATTACAAACTAATATTTTATAATAGTTCATTGGAAGGATACATTTGATAGGCGGAGTTAATAAATTATAAACCGGCACCGAGGTGGCCTAGTTGTATGACTATTTTTTTTAGCGAAAATGAATGTTCGAGTTGGAGCGTCCGAGTTATATGTCTCTTCTAACTCTGGCCGAGCTGCTATCAAATGAAGTTACTAAATTATAAATCGTCACCTTTTGTTTTGGAATTATAAACTGTCACTTGTTACATTAATAATGTGTTCCATAACTTGGATCTGTGGACCTATCAATTCGACCTATATGGGTTCTTTCCTTGGGTACCGAACTCGCCTAGTTGTATGACTCTTTTTACGCACAAAATGAATGTCCTTAAATGGACTTACACGCTTATAATTGTTATATTTAGGGGAAAAATGCACTTAAACTTATTACATTATCAATACCATGCTTACTTTCTGTAATTTAGATATGAACATTAATGTTTGCAAACCTAGCTGACCGACCTATTTTTATGGTTATTCTTTTCCATCGGGCTGAGCTACCATAGGTGTATGACTAAATAGCTCAGATAAAATTTATGTACGAGTTGTATGGCTCTTTTCCATTTGGCCGAGCTGTACTTATATTGAGTTACGTACTTATACTTGTTAAATTATCAATACCATGCTTGCTTTCGTAACTTGGATCTGAACATTAATGTCTGGGGACCGAGCTTGCCTAGCTGTGTGACCAAATTGTATGGCTATTTTTTCCCTGGTCGAGCTAGCATTATATGGCTCTTTTCCTTGCGGATAATTTTCCTTATATCTCACTTTCCCTAATTTTCTTTTGTATATTTTGCTAAATCCAAATCGAGTGGTTCACCGAGGTACCATTCTATGTCTATTACTCTTTTCATGCAAATTACTTCTGGCCGACCCGGGTTTCAGGCAAAGAAATTCAACAGTTTACGGAATAAAAATCAAATCAAAGTACTAATGACTGAAATAAAATCCGAAAATACATTAACCATCCTGAACACCAAATATTTTAAACAATATGATGAAGAGAAACACTAAACAGATAGAAATCGATATCATCCACTTCTTTTGTTGCTGGTGTACAATGTTCCGCAAGCAGAAATCTATCTGGAATCTATACGTTTGATAATTTCTTCAATATCATTCTTCATTCTTTCATGATTGGCCTTAATTTTAGTAATTTCTCCCTCTATTTGAACAAGCTTAAATTCATTATGAACCATATTTGAAGGACTATCATTAGTGCGGCCTCATCTAGCCACTTGAAAAACCCACATGATCTCTCAAATCCTATGAGAAAGGAGATTATGAGTAACTGAGTTAAATTTCTATAGTTATGAATAAGGTAAAGGACATATATTTAACCATTTCTGCAACTTGAAATTGCCATATCAGATGAACTTTCTTCCTCTAGTCTTGGTTGTCTTTGACGTCAACATTGGAGTTGGAAACCCACACCAACATTTCATGGAGGAAGGGATTGTGAGTTCAGATGCGGAGTTTGCTGTAGATGAAGATGAGGTTAGGGAAATCCTTGATCTTGGCCATTCCTCTTTTTCTTTGTTCAGAGTAGAACAGAGAAGTATCAAGGGAAGCAAAGTAGAGTTGGAGTTAATGAAGCTGATTTGATGCAGTAAAAAGTTAGATAACTATAGTTTGGGTTTAAGTTAACCACAGTTTAGGTTAACTATAGTTTAGGGTTAGTGTTTAGTTATTACTCAAGTAAAAATAACTTTTTCTTTTATATATTTTGCTAAATCCAAATCGAGTGGTTCACCGAGGTACCATTCTATGTCTATTACTCTTTTCATGCAAATTACTTACGTCGACCCGGGTTTCGAGCAAAGAAATTCAACGAGTTTACTGGAATAAAAATCAAATCAAAGTACTAATGACTGAAATAAAATCCGAAAATACATTAACCATCCTGAACACCAAATATTTTAAACAATATGATGAAGAGAAACACTAAACAGATAGAAATCGATATCATCCACTTCTTTTGTTGCTGGTGTACAATGTTCTGCAAGCAGAAATCTATATGGAAATCTATACGTTTGATAATTTCTTCAATATCATTCTTCATCCTTTCATGATTGGCCTTAATTTTAGTAATTTCTCCCTCTATTTGAACAAGCTTAAATTCATTATGAACCATATTTGAAGGACTATTATTAGTGCGGCCTCATCTAGCCACTTGAAAAACCCACATGATCTCTCAAATCCTATGAGAAAGGAGATTATGAGTAACTGAGTTAAATTTCTATAGTTATGAATAAGGTAAAGGACATATATTTAACCATTTCTGCAACTTGAAATTGCCATATCAGATGAACTTTCTTCCTCTAGTCTTGGTTGTCTTTGACGTCAACATTGGAGTTGGAAACCCACCCCAACATTTCATGGAGGAAGGGATTGTGAGTTCAGATGCGGAGTTTGCTGTAGATGAAGATGAGGTTAGGGAATCCTTGATCTTGGCCATTCCTCTTTTTCTTTGTTCGGAGTATAACAGAGAAGTATCAAGGGAAGCAAAGTAGAGTTGGAGTTAATGAAGCTGATTTGATGCAGTAAAAAGTTAGATAACTATAGTTTGGGTTTAAGTTAACCACAGTTTAGGTTAACTATAGTTTAGGGTTAGTGTTTAGTTATTACTCAAGTAAAAATAACTTTTTCTTTTATATATTTTGCTAAATCCAAATCGAGTGGTTCACCGAGGTACCATTCTATGTCTATTACTCTTTTCATGCAAATTACTTCTGGCCGACCCGGGTTTCAGGCAAAGAAATTCAACAGTTTACGGAATAAAAATCAAATCAAAGTACTAATGACTGAAATAAAATCCGAAAATACATTAACCATCCTGAACACCAAATATTTTAAACAATATGATGAAGAGAAACACTAAACAGATAGAAATAGATATCATCCACTTCTTTTGTTGCTGGTGTACAATGTTCTGCAAGCAGAAATCTATATGGAAATCTATACGTTTGATAATTTCTTCAATATCATTCTTCATTCTTTTATGATTGGCCTTAATTTTAGTAATTTCTCCCTCTATTTGAACAAGCTTAAATTCATTATGAACCATATTTGAAGGACTATTATTAGTGCGGCCTCATCTAGCCACTTGAAAAACCCACATGATCTCTCAAATCCTATGAGAAAGGAGATTATGAGTAACTGAGTTAAATTTCTATAGTTATGAATAAGGTAAAGGACATATATTTAACCATTTCTGCAACTTGAAATTGCCACATCCGATGAACTTTCTTCCTCTAGTCTTGGTTGTCTTTGACGTCAACATTGGAGTTGGAAACCCACACCAACATTTCATGGAGGAAGGGATTGTGAGTTCAGATGCGAAGTTTGCTGTAGATGAAGATGAGGTTAGGGAATCCTTGATCTTGGCCATTCCTCTTTTTCTTTGTTCGGAGTATAACAGAGAAGTATCAAGGGAAGCAAAGTAGAGTTGAAGTTAATGAAGCTGATTTGATGCAGTAAAAAGTTAGATAACTATAGTTTGGGTTTAAGTTAACCACAGTTTAGGTTAACTATATTTAGGGTTAGTGTTTAGTTATTACTCAAGTAAAAATAAAAAGATGATAAGCATAATCACAATCCTATCTTATAAATAAATTAAAATAATAATATGATCAATGATATTTACAATAACACAATATATAATACATGTATATATCGAATAATGTTTTATTTCAGTTAATTTGATATTTCATAATGTTTGACTGATGCGAAATACGATATGCTTTAATTCGTAATGAGTTTTACCGATTTGAATAAAAATGATACTAATTATTAACATAATACACGTGTAATCTTTCATTTCACAATCACAGCTTAGTATTATGAATGTCATTACCGTGGTATGATTATGTTTATTAATTATTATTAATGTTTATATATGATATATACGAAGTGAGTTATTAAAAAAAATAATACATCATATTTTCATATATTTATATTGATAATAACCTACTTTTGTCCTCCTAAAACCTATTATTTTACTTCATTTGGTGTAATAATGTGATTTTATTATTCACAAAAATAAATTGTTCATCGTCCATCCCTAGAATTTCTACTAATTTTCATATATTGCACTTCTAGTATTATAATTTCAATGACTTGAAAATTTTCTATATTTTATCAAATAACATACTTTTGTTTTAAAAAACCTTATTTTTTTACTTTATTTGATGTTATAATATGATTTTATTATTCACAAAATTAAATTGTTCATCATTCATCCATGGCATTTCTACTAATTTCCATATATTGCACTTCTATCACTTTAATTTCAATGACTTGAATAATTTCTATATTTTATTAAATAACATACTTCTGTGTTAAAAAAAACTTATTGTTTTACTACATTTGATGTAATAATATGATTTTATTATTCACAAAAATAAATTATCCATTGTCTATCCCTAGAATTTCTACTAATATCCATATATTGTGCTTCTAGCACTGTAATTTCAATGACTATAATAATTTCTATATTTATCAAATAACATACTTTTGTTTAAAAAAACTTATTGTTTTACTTCATTTGCTGTAATAATATGATTTTATTATTTACAAAAATAAATTGTTCATTATCCATCCTAGCATTTCTACTAATTTCTATATATTGCACTTCTAGCACTATAATTTCAATGACTTGAATAATTTCTATATTTTATCAAATAACGTACTTTTGTTTTTAAAAAACTTAATGCTTTACTTCATTTGATATAATAATATGATTTTATTATTCACAAAAATAAATTGTTCATCGTCCATCCCTCGCATTTCTACTAATTTATATATATTGCACTTCTTGCACTATAATTTCCATGACTTGAATAATTTATATATTTTATCAAATAAAATACTTCTGTTCTAAAAAAAACTTATTGTTTTATTACATTTGATGTAATAATATGATTTTATTATTCACAAAAATAAATTGTTCATCGTCTATCTCTAGAATTTCTACTAATATCCATATATTGCACTTCTAACACTATAATTTCAATGACTGTAATAATTTCTATATTTTATCAAATAACATACTTTTGTTTGAAAAAACTTATCATTTTACTTCATTTGATGTAATAATATGATTTTATTATTTAAAATAAAAAATTGTTCATCGTTCATCCTAGCATTTCTACTAATTTCCATGTATTGCACTTCTAATACTATAATTTCTATGACTTGAATAATTTCTATATTTTATCAAATACTGTACTTTTGTTTTAAAAAAAACCTAATGTTTTACTTCATTTGATGTAATAATATGATTTTATTATTCACAAAAATAAATTATTCATTGTCCATCCCTAGCATTTCTACTAATTTTCATATATTGCACTTCTAGCACTATAATTTCAACGACTATAATAATTTCTATATTTTATCAAATAACATACTTTTGTTTTAAAAAAATTTATTGTTTTACTTCATTTGATGTAATAATCTGATTTTATTATCACAAATAAATTGTTCATCGTCTATCCCTAGCACCTCTACTAATTTCCATATATTGCACTTCTAAAACTATAATTTCAATGACTTTAATGGTTTAAGTAACCAACCGATATAGGTTTTGCCGATTCGAAGAATTATGTTACCGAATGTAATCAATATTCGTTTGAAATTCTAATTTTTACTATTTTCTTTATATTGCACTTCTAGCACTATAATTTCAATGACTTAAATAATTTAAAAAGTTTATTAAATAACTATATGAGTTGTTTTTGTTAATAACATACTTGATATAATTATGATAATATTTAATAAAGTCATTTTTTTCTTGAAGATTTTTTTAAGCCACAAATTAAAAATAATAATTAACATTATAATATATCATTTTTTACGTCATTAATATGATATATTATAATGTTAGTTATTAATTTTAGTTTGTGAATATACTACTTATAGAATTAGTTTTTCCTGCCAAAAGATTTCTCTCCAAAATCGTTCCCTCCAAAATCTTTCCCTCTAAAGAACATCATAATTTTCACTCTTCCCCATTGATTAGACAAGCCTATTTCATCATCATATAGGGTTGCAGATTGAGTATAGGGTCAACAGTGTGAATGTTGTATTCACACTCACTTTTGTGGGAGCAGACAATTACATATAGTTTTTAGTTCTTAGAGAAGACATTTTGGTCGACATGGTTTTCTCACTTATTTGGTTGTCGATTTGGGTTGCTCACCTCTTGCTCGTCAATTTTTTGCTTACTTCATGATAGACAAGTTTTTTAAATCATTTTTAACGAATTAGTATTCGTACACAGTGACTTTGTGTTATGTGGGTTATTAGCTTCGAGATTCGTAAAATAGTATGAAAAATTAAAAATGACTATTACAGTTAAAACCAATAGCTTCTTGGTTGCCAAGCGTTTTCTCACGATTTTTTCCCTTTTATTAAGTGTCATTATTCATAACCATTCACTGGTGTTATATTGCGAGTGTTCAGATTGGGCTTACGAGCTCACCAATGCGACCTTGTCACATTTCATAGAATATGATTGTTTCTGTTATCAACTCGTCTATGTTGTTAAGACTGAAATTAACAGCTCGCCAATTTTCGGTGAACTTTAACTCGTGGGTTCCCACTGAACTTAAAGATAGTTTCTTCTCCTTCCCTTTTTTGTTTCAATAAGGTAAAGTTATTTCAGAGCTAATACAATTACAATAAAACTTAATACAAGCAATTGACCTCATTTTTGTTGACGAGCCGGTGGCAAAACAATCTGTCACGATCAAACAATGGCAGCTTGCCAGCAGATGCCCTATTCTCCTCCCTAAAGTCCTCGCAACATACTTGCAAAGATTATCGAGTACTACAAGCGTGTGGTTACTCAACCATCCGGTGGTGAGAATGACGTCGATCTGAAGGCCTTTGTTTCTGAACTGGTTAAGGATGACGAGGAAACCCTATTTGGATTGTTGGTTGTGTGGATTACCTCGACATAAATGACCTTTTATCCCTTGCTTGTGAAGATGTTTTGGATATTATTAAACGTAAGGATCCGGAGCACATATGTAGGATTTTCAATATCATGCTGGATATTTCCCCAGAAGAGGAGGAAAAGATACGAATGGAGAATCCGTGGGCTTTCAACTAAGTAGTTTTTTCTTTTCTTGTTGACGATATTTATTTGTCAGGGAAGAAATACTTTATGTTTTTGTAAAGTTTCTGTGTTTGTTAGTCACTATAAAAGATATAATTATTTATTTATTATTTTTTCCCCATCGTTTAGTAATTTACATGTTTGCTTACATTTCTAGTTAATCAATGAAGATGGAAAAAAACGTAAAAAACTAGAGATAACATTCTCATGCTTGCCGAAACAAAGCTAACATTCACCATGTCTAGAAACAAAGATAGCATATTTCAACTAGAAACTATTGTACGCCATGGCTAGAAGCATGTAAACCTCGGGGATTAATAAGAAACCTTAGTTGTATACGGAGGTGTCCATTTCGCCCAAAGCAGGATGAATTAGCGCGTTGTACTGATTCCCAGCAGCTATGTGGACGAGAGAGCTATGATGATTCAGGCGCTCAGATATATTGAAGCAAAAACAGAAGAAGCTAAGGTGCTGTAGAAGGAATATAGGTAATGAAGAGCATGGAAAATCTCTCCATCCACGATCATCACCGGATAGCTCACATGGAATTTTTTCCCTTTTATTATGTCATTATTCATAACCATTTACTGGTCGTTATATTGTGAGTGTTCAGATTGGGCTTACGAGCTCGCCAATGCAATGTTGTCACTTCCATAGAATATGATTGTTTCCGTTATCAACTCGTCTGTGTTGTTAAGACTGAAATTAACAACTTGCCAATTTTCGGTAAACTTTAACTCATGGGTTCCCACTGAACTTAAAGATAATTTCTTCTCCTTCCCTTTTTTGTTTCAATAAGGTAAAGTTATTTCAGAGTTAATACAATTACAATGAAACTTAATACAAGCAATTGATCTCATTTTTGTTGACGAGCCGGTGGCAAAACAATATGTCACGATCAAACAATGACAGCTTGGCCAGCAGATGCCCTATTCTCCTCCCTAAAGTCCCCGCAACATACTTGCAAAGGTTATCGAGTACTGCAATCGTGTGGTTACTCAACTACCCGACGGTGAGAATGACGTCGATCTAAAGGCCTTTGTTTCTGAACTGGTTAAGGATGACGAGGAAACCCTATTTAGATGGTTGGTTGCTGTGGATTACCTCGACATAAATGACCTTTTATCCCTTGCTTGTGAAGATGTTTTAGATATTATTAAACGTAAGGATCCGGAGCACATATGTAGGATTTTCAATATCATGCCGGATTTTTTCCCAGAAGAGGAGGAAAAGATACGAATGGAGAATCCTTGGGCTCTCAACTAAGTAGTTTTTTCTTTTCTTGTTGACGATATTTATTTGTCAGGGAAGAATCCTTGATGTTTTTGTAAAGTTTCTGTGTTTGTTAGTCACTATAAAACATATAATTATTTATTTATTATTGTTTCCCTATTGTTTAGTAATTTACATGTTCGCTTACATTTCTAGTTAATCAATGAAGATGGGAAAAAAAGTAAAAAACTAGAGATAACATTCTCATGCTCGCCAAAACAAAGCTAACATTCACCATGTCTAGAAACAAAGATAGCATATTTCAACTAGAAACTATTGTATGCCATGGCTAGAAGTACATAAGCCTCGAGGATTAATAAGAAACCTCAGTTGTACACGGAGGTGTCCATTTCGCCCAAAGCAGGATGAATTAGCATTCTGTACTGATTCCTAACAGCTATGTGGACGAGAAAGCTATGACGATTCAGGCGCTCAGTTATATTGAAGTAAAAACAGAAGAAGCTAAGGCGCTGTAGGAGGAATATAGGTAATGAAGAGCGTGGAAAATCTCTCCATCCACCATCATCACCTGATAGCTCACACGGAGAGCCGCTCATAGTAAAGGGCGTAGGAGTCTTCATCTTTAAATAAGCTCAAGTAGACATGCAACATTGTGCAAAATGTCATAAAGCTTATATTTCTATGGACGCAATATTGGACGGGAAAGCCGAGACACACCACAATAAAGTTAACATTTCTATATAGTAATCTGGAACTTGTTGGATAATTCCACCAAACTTTGTTCGAAACCATCTACGCAAAAGACGACGCGCAGCATCTGGTAAATGAGCCATAGGAAGAAAGCTTCAAATAATATTAGAAGATCGATTTTGGAAGATGAAAATAATCACAAGTATCCTTCACTATTTATACATAAATTTCCAAGTGTAAATTAGCGGAGCCGAGTTTGAGCCAAGTACTTAGTGTTTAGTACTTTGCGTTTCTTATAATATTGTCAAGAAAACTAAAACAATGATAACATTCACTAGCTTGATAATACCCGCAAAGTTCATATAGACCCTAAACCATCAACACTAAGTCTTAGAAGAAAATGAAGCGAGCTGAGTATCGAGTGATTGTTACTATAGCTGCCTTTCACCTAGAATTTAATAGTATTAATTGAGCTTTAAAATATACTCTTACATCATTTTTGATCTGGTAAAGTTACAAAATTCTTTACTCTCTAGCTCGTCAAGAGTACACAGTTGAAGGATGTGAATTAACATGCGACGCTTCGATTACGACACTACAGTAAATGTAATCGAGTTGTAAAATCTATTCTTACATTGTTTTTTATCTCTTCAAGTTACAAAATTCTTTACACTTATGAATCCAACTTGACAAGAATACACAGGCTGAAGGAAGTGAATTAAAACGCGATGCTTTGATTACGATGCTGCAGTAAATGTGACACACTGGATTTCAACCTTTTGACTGCAACTGCTTTATTCACTACAGTAAATGTGGTGCGATGGCTATCTAACTTCAGGCACCAACCACTGCATTTACTGCAGTAATTGTGGTGCGATGACATACTTTTTGCTCATCTAGACAATTATAAATTGCATGTTGCTTTTGGTAAATTACTACAACTTATGCGTTTAACCGATTGTCTTAGAGCCATGGCTTCCTCTTCGTTGTCAGGCGCTGCCAAAGTTGTTCTCCAGAGTATCGATGGCAAAACATTAGAGGTAGACGAGACAGTGGCCAAGCAATGTGTGACGATTGAACACCTGATCGAGGACATGTGAACAAGAATCGGTTTTGTGATCATCCCTAATGTTTCCGGCGACGTACTTTCTAAGATTGTCGATTACTGCAAACGTGTGGTAACTCAACCACCCTTCGGTGAGAATGACATCGAAGTGAATGCATTTGTTTCAGAACTGGTGAACGACGATGTGGAATCCATGTTCTGACTGTTGGTTGCCACAGATTACCTCGACATAAAGGGCCTTATATCTCTTTCTTGTGAAAATGTTTTAGATATGATTAAGTGCAAGGATCTGGCGCACATCCACAGAATTTTTAGCATCAGGCAAGAATTTACCCTAGAAGAAGAGGAAAGGATATGAAACGCTAATCTGTGGGCTTTCAACTAAGTAGTGGTTTTTGTTTGTTTTTTTTTTTTGTGGATGTTGCTTCTTTGTTAATGAAGATCCCTCTATTTTTTCTTATTAAAAGTAACATTGACATTGATCGTAAAATTAAATATAACAATATAACATTCACTACATATTTCAATTACTGATCGTGCACGAAAAACCACAGAGACACAGAAGAGAACGTTAAAAAAATGAAAACTTTATATGATAAATGTTTGGCCTCTTACATCAACCATACAATGTAATCCTCTAGGAATAGAAAAAAACCGGTATGGTGAAAAGAGGTGTCCACTTCGCCCCAAGAACGAGAAATCTGCGCGATATATTCATTGTTCTGGAAAGTGGATGATAGTGGAATCACGGTTCCTGTTCGGATTCAGTGAAGAAAAAACAGAAGAAGCTCTGTTGCTGTGGGTGGAAATATAGAGTGTTAATCGTGCGGTAAATTGCTTGATTCGGCATCATTACCGGATGTCTCACACGAAAGAACCGCTCTTAGTAAAGAGAATACGAGACTTCATCTTCAAACAAGGTCAGGTAGATGTGCAACATTGTGCAGAACAACATGAAGTTCACGTTTCTTTGGACACAATATTGGACAGTGAAGTCCAGACACACCACAATAAAGGTGATATTGCTACCGAAACAGTGATCTAGAACTTCTCAGATAATTCTACCAAACTCGATTCACAACCATCTAAGCAGCGGACGATGCGCATCATCTGGTACATGATCTGTAAGAAGAAAGTTAGAATAATATATCAAGGACGAGTTTGGAAGATGAATAGGTAGCGTTCACTATTTATACATAATAAGTAACTAGACGAGCTAATGTTCAGAAAAGAAAACAATTCTCGACTATCGATGAAAGTCTCAGAGTTTGACCAATGGGATTAAGAAAATAAATTTTAAAAAAAAGGAGAAAAGTCAATAATTACAATTTGCCTTAACCGATAAGGAATTACATTTGAAACCCTAGGGTTAATATCAGATTTCACCCGCCATGAGGCAAGGTTTCCGTTTGTACTTGAACCAAATATCGTCTACGACGTCAGCCGCCCATGATTACTTCATCGACCTCAACCCGTATTGATAATCGAATCCTAATCCGCAATGGTGCCGGGGTGCTATTACAACCCGCTAAGTTGGGTCCTAATCTGATCGTGAACGGTGACTCCTAATATACTACTGGTGAAGAATTTCCTGTTGGAATCCGTAGGCAAAAACAAAGTAAAATAAAACTACGGAAATCCACCAACAGGATCTGCACATACTAGAAAAACCGATTGGATAGAAATTACCTCAATGTTTTTTTATTGTTCGTTGTGGAGGTGTCTGCTTTGTACGCTTCGCCCTCTATCGGTATCCACGCGACGAACTCTTACGCAAGCGATCGGGATGCTAGCCCCTTCGTGTTCCGAAAGTCGTTCGAAACCGATCCTGACTATCTGGTAATCGGTCGTATTTCGGAGAGAGGAGGCTAGATACTATATCGCCGTTCTAGGGTTTAGGGTTTTGTTTTTCTTTAATCAGATAAAGGACGGCTATCAAGAAAAGGTTAACATAACCTTTTATAGCTGTCAATATCAAAACCCTAACTGTCATCTAATGACAGCTTTAAGCTCGTCCGTCTATTCCTATAATCATCCAACGGTTGGATGAGTAATATTAAGTAATTAATTTCATTTATTCGATTAAATAAAATTAATTACTTATTAACCTACTGTAAAATACAATATCGAATCCGATTCCCCTTTTGTATACGTTCAACGAATCTGGACACAATCTAGATTCATTGAACGTGGACATTATGCTCACAAGATCGTCTATGCGTGTGACCCTGTAGGTTCACTTAACGTTGACAGTGAATGGAAAAATGTCCTAGACATTTATTCACAAAACATAAACGGCCTCTAGCAAGACATTATGCTTACCCAAGTTAAGTAAATGTAATAATAACCTAGCATCAGATTTAATATTTAGTCCTTTTGTCACACGATATCCTAATTAAGTATAAGGCATGGATCAAGTCATCCTTATGAAACTTAATTAACCATTTACTTGATCACCAGGCAGACTGTTCCAACAAATAATATTAATAACACCTTATTAATACTTATTTGAGCATGTCCATGCATATTTTCCAGTCTTCCTTATCAAGGGGCCCATGGATATCTCTCTCTAAAAAGAGAGGGACAAATCCCTTTCACTATCTCCAATATTCAAGCCATGACGAGAAAATAAGCCAACCAATAATCATAATGATCACCTAATTAAAAGTGATGTTTGACTATGTCAAAACATATTTTTCTCCCCATGCAAGAAACATTAGAAACATTAGGTTGAAGGACACCAAATATAAAACTGAGAAGAAATACTTATAACTTAAAACCATACAATATTTCTTCTTCACTTTGGGTCATGTCCAATACAATATTCTCAATATGTATTTATGAATTGATTTTATATGTCATATTCATGATCAGTAAAACTTGACCATCAATCAACTTCACACTAGTTTACAAGATGTAATAAACTAGGGACAAATAAGAATAGTATTTTATTAGCTATAAGGGTTTTACTATCAAGTCACATACTTGATGACCAAGAGCATAAAATACAATTCAAAATACATGCTTCATAAATCATAAATGTGAGTCAATTGGTCTTAGGGCATATACTAACATTGCCTGGTTGCAAACTGCTCTTACACGAACCCGGATAAAAATTAGATAATTTCTGTTCCAAATTACATAGTTGGTCGAAATCTAATTCGCCTTACAGGGAATGGCTGTAGAGGGTAATGTCAGAATTCGGTGACACTCGGTGAGGATGGGGAATTTACAACATTATGGCTGTCACCGAGCATATAACTAAGATTGACAGTGCACTGCTCAGTGCCGTTTTGCCTTTTTGGGACCTAATGATCAATGAGTTTGTATTCCCTTTTGGCATGATCTCGCTGGCGATTTATAACTAGTCGGTCATGTTTGGCCTTCCTGCCAGCCCTCCCAAAATTTGTGACAACCCTATCATGACCAATTTTGAAACAAATTTGTCATCGGAGCACAAAGCTTTCCTTCTGGCGTGGGTTAGTAAGTACATAGCTTGCACCACGTCCTCAAAAGTTGTTCTTGAGTATTCTTGCTTCGTGGAAAGGATTATAGAAGGTGAAACCGGTGGTCTTGCTTCTTTGATCCTTTCGATGATGTACAAGACATTATTTCAGATTTACAAAGATATGAAATCAATCTCGAAACAGAAAATGTTAAAGGACCCGTGTGTATCATTTAAATGTGCCTCTACCAACACTTTGCGGAGTATGGCATCGGCCAAATTACACCCGAGGATGGAGCGTACAAAGACTATCTTCTATGCTGGAGATTAATATGTGTTAGCCCTAAGGGCATTATTGCATATGTTTTTTATTATGATTAAAATATATGTTTGTGTGATGAGTATAGCTTAGTCTCTATAGAACAAAAGAAGCATTTTTGGAGGCTCAAGGCTACACTACATAAGAAGTAAAAGATCTTGGAATTAAAGCATAATGAAAAAGGAAAGATCAAGCCATTCCAAGATCAAGGCATTGAAGACCTTGAAGACTTATGTCTTAGTTAGGGATATGATAAGGTATTTTGTAAAACTCCCTAACTTTCATCTTTGTTTGTTGATCAAGTGTGAAGCTTCTTGGATGAATTTCTTTTTATAAACTATTCTTGAAAAATCCAAGTATTCTTGATAGAGTTTTTGATGCCTTCAAAAGTTTTCTTATCTCTAAAAGAGTATCAAGAATACATATTTTGAAATGTGAAGGAAAGTTCTTTTTGTTTAAGGAAAACTGGATTTTAAGTCATTCTGAAAAAAAAGGGTCATCCGATTTTTAAAACAAGTCATCCGATTTTTAAAACCGGACGTCCGAATTTTAAGAGGGATCATCCGATTTTTGTAGGATGAGTCCGAATCTTTCTGTTTCAAAAATAGGTCATCCGTTTTCTAAAACCGGTCGTCTGGTATTAGTCTTTTACTGCAAAATATTACCATTACACAGTGTAACGGCTACTTTCTTCTCCTTCATATATATATTGACTTTGATCAGCTGCAAAATGAATAGAGGTTGGATTGAAAATTGATTGAGATTATTTTAGAACATTTAAAGAGCATTAAAAGTACATTCTTTCAAAGATCTTCATATCATACATACAAATAGAAAGATATTCACCCCCTCCCCCCTAAGGTTTTTCAATTGGTATCAGAACGGGGCTTCTCTAAAAAAGGACTAACATCCTTGAAGCAAAAGATCTTTCTTTTACTATGGCTAATGTTTCTAGTTTACCATATGTAGAAGGCTCTTCTAGAAATAGACCTCCTTTTTTCGATGGTACAAATTATACTTTTTGGAAATCTAGAATCAAAATATATATTTGCTCTATTAACTTTAATCTTTGGAGCATTGTAGAGAAAGGACCTTATGTTCCTATAAAGGATGGAATAGCCAAGAAGGTCGAAGAATATGATGAGCTTGACTCAAGGAAGATGACTCTAAACTTTCAAGCTATGAACATATTGAGCTGTGCCTTGGATGCTAATGAATACAATAGAGTGAGCGGATGCGACTTGGCTCATGAAATGTGGAAGTTACTTGAAGTAACTCACGAAGGCACCAATCAAGTGAAGGAGTCTAAGTTGGCTATGTTGGTGAGAGATTATGAGCTATTCATGATGAAACAATATGAAAGCATTAGTGACATGTTCACAAGGTTCACCAATATCACAAATGGCCTAAAGGCGTATGGGAAAGAGTACACAATGGGAGAAGTAAATAGAAAGATTCTTGATGCACTCCCAAAGGCATGGCAACCAAAAACTCTTGCCATTGAGGAATCAAAAGATTTAAGATAACTTCCTATTGAAGAACTCATAGGATCTCTCCTCACCTATGAGATGAAAATAAAAAGATTAGATGAAATAGAAGATGAAGACAAAGGAAGAAAAAGCATAGTACTCAAAGTGAATGAGGAGATCATACATGCTCATCAAACAATGAAGATGAGATTGAGGATATGGCCTTAGTAATGAGGAAATTTAAAAGATTTTACAAGAAAGACTTCAACACAAGAGGAAAGAATCCTTCATTCAAGAAAGGAGGACAAAGTTCATCACTCTTTAAGGCTAGGTGCTTTGAATGCAATAGCACCGACCATCTTGTAGCCGATTATTCCAAAGCTATAGAAAAATATAAAGGAGCGTTGGAAGCAAAACTTGAGGTATTAAAGAAAAAGAAGAAAGTCAAGGGACTAATAGGTGCTTGGGATCAAGATTCAAGCGAAAGTGAAGGAGAAGAAAAAGCCAACCTATGCTTCATAGCAATAGAAAATGAGGTACAATCTTCACCCTCAAATCTATCTAATTTTGTTGTTGATGATGATGATCTTAATTCTTTGTTCATTGAAATGTATTATGAATTGTAAAAGATCACCAAAAAGAACAAGGAGTTAAAGAATAAGATTGACAACCTATCAAACGAAAACTCAAAACTTGTTTGTGAAAACAAAACTCTCCTTGAATCTCTTAAAGCTTTGAAAAAGGAAAGTGACTCCTCAAAACTAGAATTTCAAAAACTCATTTTAGAAAACAAAAATCTTTGTGAAAAAGTTTTCTCTCTTGAAAAATGCATGGTAGATTATGATGATTTGAAGAAAAAGTTGAAAAGTTTACAAACGGAAAAGAAAATTTTGAAAAGCTCATTTGTTCTCAAAGATCACCTTTTAACAAAAGTGGAATTGGATATAATCATACCAATACCTCTTCTAAACAAACATGTTTTGTAAAAACTTCTTCACCCTTCTCACACCTTCGTTGCACCTATTGTGAAAAGAGTGGTCATAAAGCCACAAAATGTTTTATAAAAAGAAAGATTGAAAGGGGAGTAAAAACCATTTGGAAAACAAAAGAAAATCCAACTAACATTCATGGACCCAAAAAGATATGGGTACCAAAAGTTTTTTCAACTTCTTCTTTTGTAGGAACACAAGTCAAGGTCATCTAAGTGGTACTTGGATAGCGGATGCTTAAGACACATGACCGGATATGCATCACTCATGAACGAGTTAAGAGAAACCGAAGGTGGCTTTGTTATTTTTGGAAGGATCATCGGTATAGGTAAAATTGGATATAGTTCATCTTCTTTAATTAAGGAAGTGATCTTAATTGATGGTTTGATGTTTAATTTATCTACTATTAGTCAATTGTGTGATTATGGGTACAAAGTTTTTTTTTAAAGTGAATCTTCTTCTATCATAAACAAGCTTGTGAACAAAACTATTTTTGTTGCTAAAAGAGTTGGAAAATGTTTATGTCTTTCATCTTGAAGATCTTATTTTCTCAAAGCTTAAAGTGTCTCTTGGTTCATGATAATGATGCATTTTTGTGGCATGGAAGGCTTGGTCATATTAGTATGGATTCATTGAACCAACTTTCCTCAAAAGAACTTGTTAGAGGCTTACCAAAACTTCACTTTGAGAAAACTAAACTTTGTGATGCTTGCCAATTTGGAAAACAAATTAAGACATCTTTTAAATCAAAGAACATGATTTCAACTTCAAAACCTTTGGAACTTGTTCACATGGACTTATTTGGACTAATGAGGACCACTAGTCTCGGTGGTAAGAGGTATGCTTTTGTTATTGTGGATGATTTCTCTAGATTTACTTGGACTTTGTTTTTAAGTCAAAAAGATGAAGCTTCTCATGAGTTTGTTAAACTTTTCAAAAGAGTTCAAACCTCCCTTGATTGTAAATTGATCTCTATGAGAAGTGATAATGGGAGAGAATTTAACAAACAAGATTTTACAAAACTTTGTGATGATTTTGGCATAACAAACAATTTTTCGGCCGCTAAAACCCCACAACAAAATGGTGTTGTGGAAAGGAAAAATTGCACTTTACAAGAAATGGCAAGATCAATGCTTTGTGAAAACTCTCTTCCTAAATACTTTCGGGCCGAGGCTATTAACACCGCATGCTACGTTATGAATCGTGTTATCTTGAGACCTTCTTTAAAGAAAACACCCATTGAACTCATTTTTAATAAAACCCCCTCAATTGGTTATTTTAAAGTTTTTGGATGCAAATGCTTTATTTTAAACACCAAGGACAATCTTGGTTATTCTTCAAACAAAAAGGTGAAAAACCTTACAGGGGGAGTGAATAAGGTTTTTGGCTAATTTTAAAAAATCCTTTGTGTTATTAGAAAGATGAACCTCCAATTTGTTTATGTGTTATTAGAAAGATGAACCTCCAATTTGTTTATGAAAGAATTCTAAAACTCTTTTTGATTAGAATCCACACCAAACAAAATCTTATAGTTTTGGCAATCAAGCAATGAGCATAGAATTAAACTTTAAAGAACATACACAACAATTTATAGTGGTTCACTCTCTCAAAGAGCTACATCCACTACCTTGAGACTCAACCCAAGGATTTCACAAATCCAATATCTTCAAAGTTGGCTACACAACAACACAATGAGGATCACCCTCCAAGGGTTTTACACAAAAACCTCAAAGTTTACACAACAAAACAATACAACGAATTTATCAAAGGATCACCCAAAGGGTTTTCCACAAACCTTTGATCACAATAAAATAATAAGAAGAGTAAGGAATAATGTTACCAAATGAGCTTGAGGAGAGGAAGATACAACTCAATGGAATACTTCTACAAACTCCTCTTTACTTCTTCTTTGATGAAGATCAACAATGAAGCTCCAAGAAGAATTTTCTATTTGTTTTTATGAGATGAAGATATTTTAAAGAATGTACTTTTAAAACTCTTTAAATGTTCTAAAATGATCTCAATAAATTTTTCAACCAACCTCTATCCTTTTTGCAGCAGATCAAAGTCAATATATATATGAAGGAGAAGAAAGTAGTCGTTACATTGTGTAACGGTAATATTTTTGCAGTAAAAGACTAAAACCGGACGACCGGTTTTAGAAAACGGACGACCTATTTTTGAAACAGAAAGATTCGGACGCATCCTACAAAAATCGGATGATCCCTCTTAAAAATCGGACGACCTATTTTTCTAAAGCTAGAAAAATTGGACGACCGATTTTAAAATAGGACGTCCGATTTTAAAAATCAGATGACCTGTTTTAAAAATCGGATGACCACTTTAAAAATCGGATGACCCTTTTTTTTCAGCATGACTTAAAAGCCAAATTTCCTTAAACAAGCCAGTTTTCCTTAAACAAAAAGAACTTCCTTCACATTTCAAAATATGTATTCTTGATACTCTTTTAGAGATAAGAAACTTTTGAAGGCATAAAAAACTCTATCAAAAATACTTGAATTTTTCAAGAATAGTTTATAAAAAGAAATTCATCCAAGAAGCTTCACACTTGATCAACAAACAAAGATGAGAGTTAGGGAGTTTTACAATATACCTTAGCATATCCCTAACTAAGACATAAGTCTTCAAGGTCTTCAATGCCTTGATCTTGGAATGGCTTGATCTTTCCTTCTTCATTATGTTTTAATTCCAAGATCTTTTACTTCTTATATAGTGTAGCCTTGAGCCTCCAAAAATGCTTCTTTTATTCTATAGAGACTAAGCTATACTCATCACACAAACAAATGTTAATCATAATAAAAAACATACACAATAATGCCCTTAGGGCTAACAATCTCCCCCTTTTTGATTATGACAAATACATATGCAAGAAGAACAAAAGAGCAAGTATGATCAATATGGTAATGCTTCAAAGAAATCATCAATAGGAACAAAGCATACCAAACACCATAAGGGAGAGATAACTCCCCCTATGAATTTTAAAACATGCCAAGGGTTTGAAAGATAATATAACCCAAAATAAGCTCACCTTAAAAGCATGCTTCACACCAAGATTGACATCAAACAATCATCAAACCAAGCACATTACCATAAGATATGTAGCTAACCAAAAGAAAGCATGAAACTTAAAAGCAACAAAATAAGAATCTTGCAACTATTTCTCCCCCTTAGTTCTTGCACATATTTCTCCCCCTTTTGTCATAAATCAAAAAGATATTTAGGAGAGACTTCAAGGGATCATAGAACTACAATTGGACTTTCAACATAAAAGATCATCATGAAGTCTATAAAAAGCATGGCATCAAGATAACATAATACCAATTAGAAAATAGCTTAATTTCTCATACCAAGCTCTTGGAGCTTGTTTTAAACCATAGAGTGCTTTTGAAAATTTGTATACATAATTTGAAAATTTTTCATGCACAAAACTGAGAGGTTGTTCAACATAAACTTCCTCCTCGATATCACCATTTAGAAAAGCACTCTTAACATCCATTTGAAAAAGCTTGAATCTTTTTAAAACAAGTAAAAGCTAAAAGCATCCTAATGGATTCAAGTCTAGCAAC
This sequence comes from Catharanthus roseus, assembly GCA_028651295.1. NCBI lineage: Eukaryota > Viridiplantae > Streptophyta > Magnoliopsida > Gentianales > Apocynaceae > Catharanthus > Catharanthus roseus. The sequence goes on along the minus strand of JAPQWS010000142.1, from coordinate 774,862 downwards.
CGGAGCAAAAGTTTCATCAAAATCTATGCCTTCTTCTTGATTGAATCCTTAGGCAACAAGTCTAGCTTTGTTTCTAATAACTTCTCCGGAATCATTTAGTTTATTTCGAAAAACTCATTTTATGCCAATGGTGGGGTGATCACGTGGTCTAGGGACTAACGTCCAAACTTTCTTTGTTTCAAAATGATTTAATTCCTCTTGCATAGCAATAATTCAAAACTCATCACACAAAGAATTATCAATAAACTTAGGCTCAATTTGAGATAATAGGGAAAAGTTGTCAATAAAGCACCTTCTTGTTCTTAACCCTTGTGATACATCACCAATAGTTTTATCCTTGGAGTGTCCCTTTGGATATATCACATCTTGAGGAAGATTTTGAGCTTCTTGATCATTTTCTTGTGTTACTTCAATCTCTTCTTCCTCCATAGCATGCTCTTCCATTGCTTGAGTGTACAATGGTTGATTACTAAGAGTGTTATCTACGTCATCACCATCAACTTTCTTGACAAAAATGTTAGTTTCATCAAAATTAACATGAATAGACTCTTCAACACATAAGGTTCTTTTGTTGAAAATTCTAAAAGGCTTTTTGTTTGAAGAATAACCAAGAAAAATATTCCTTCATCGGATTTTTTTATTTTTTAATCAAATTTTTTTTCAAGATTATCCTTGATGTTTAAGATAGATCCTTGGTTTTTAAGATAGAGCATTCGCATCCAAAAACTTTGAAGTAGCCAATTGAGGGGGTTTTGTTGAAAATAAGTTCAAAAAGAGTTTTTTTCCCTTTTTTTTTTTAAAAAAAAAATGGTCTCAAGAGAACACGATTCATAATGTAGCATGCGGTGTTAACGGTCTCGGCCGAAAATGTTTAGGAAGGGAATTTTCACAAAGCATTGACCTTGCCATTTCTTGTAAAGTTCTATTTTTCCTTTCCACAAATCCATTTTGTTGAGGAGTTTTGGCTACCGAAAAAAGTTATGTAAAATACCAAAATCATCACAAAGTTTTGTAAAATCTTGGTTGTTGAATTCTCTCTCATTATCACTTCTTATAGAAATCAATTAGCAGACAAGGGAGGTTTGGACTCTTTTGAATAATTTAATAAATTCATGAAATGCTTCATCCTTTCTGCTTAAAAACAAAGTGCAAGTGAATCTTAGAAAAAATCATCCACAATAATAAAGGCATACCTCTTACCACCAAGACTAGTGGTCCTCATTGGTCCAAATAAATCCATGTGAATGAGTTCTAAAGGTTCTGAAGTTGAAATCATTTTCTTTGGTTTAAAAGTGGTCTTAATTTGTTTTCCAAATTGACAGGCATCACAAAGTTTAGTTTTCTCAAAGTGAAGTTTTGGTAAGCCTCTAACAAGTTCTTTTGAGGAAAGTTGGTTTAATGAATCCATACTAATATGACCAAGCCTTCTATGCCACAAAAATGCATCATCATCATGAACCAAGAGACACTATAAGTTTTGAGAAATGAGACCTTCAAGATAAAAGACATAGACATATGCCAACTCTTTTTGAAACAAAAATAGTTTTGTTCACAAGCTTGTTTATGGTAGAAGAAGATTCACTTTCAAGAACAACTTTGTACCCATAATCACACAATTGACTAATACTAGATAAATTAAACTTCAAAACATCAATTTAAAAGAACTTTCTTAATTAAAGAAGATGAATCATATCTAATGTTACCTATACCGATGATCCTTCCAAGAGTAACAAAGCCACCTTCGGTTTCTCTTAGCTCATTCATGAGGGATGCATATCCGGTCATGTGTCTTAAGCATCCGCTATCCAAATACCACTTAGATGACCTTGACTTGTGTTCCTACAAAAAGGAAGTAGAAAAGACTTTTGGTACCCATATCTTTTTGGGTCCATGAATGTTAGTTGGATTTTCTTTTATTTTCCAAATGGTTTTTACTCCCCTTTCAATCTTTCTTTTTATAAAACATTTTGTGGATTTATGACCACTCTTTTCACAATAAGTACAACAAAGGTGTGAAAGGGATGAGGAGGCTTTTACAAAACGTGTTTGCTTAGAAAAATTATTGGAATGATTATATCCAATACCATTTTTGTCAAAAGGTGATCTTTGAGAGCCAAGAAGTTTTTCAAAGTTTTCTTTCCCTTTTGTGAACTTTTCAACACATATAGTGAGATCACTCACCTTTTCCTTTAAAACATCATAGTCTACCATGCTTTTTTCAAGAGTGTGAACTTTTTCACAAAGTTTCTTTGTTTTCTAAAGCAAGTATTTGAAAATCATTGTTTGAACACTCCGTTTCATTTTTCAAGATCTCTAGAGACTCAAGGAGAGATTTGTTTTTACAAATAAGTTTTTAGTTTTCATCAAGCAAAAGTTTATTTTTGTTTTTCAACTCTTTGTTTCTTTTGGAAACCTTTTCACATTCACCATACATTTCAATAAGCATGGTACAAGGATCATCATCACAAATATCATCAATGAGATTGGATGAGTTAGAGGGTGAAGATTGTACCTCATTTTCTAGTGCCATGAAGCATATGTTGGACTTTTCTTCTTCTTCACTTTCATTCAATCTTTTCATTTTCATTTCATAGGTGAGTAGTGATCCTATGAGTTCTTCAATAGGAAGTAGTCTCAAATCCTTTGATTCCTTAATAGCAAGTGTTTTTGGTTGCCATGCTTTTGGAAGTGCATCAAGAATCTTTATATTCACTTCTCCTCTTGAGTACTCTTTCCCATATGTCTTTAGGCCGTTTGTGATGTTGGTGAACCTTGTGAACATGTCACTAATGCTTTCATATTGTTTCATCATGAATAGCTCATAATCTCTCACCAACATAGCCAACTTAGACTCCTTCACTTGATTGGTGCCTTCGTGAGTTACTTCAAGTAACTTCCACATTTCATGAGCCAAGTCACATCCGCTCAATCTATTGTATTCATTAGCATCCAAGGCACAGCTCAATATGTTCATAGCTTGAAAGTTTAGAGTCATCTTCCTTGAGTCAAGCTCATCATATTCTTCGACCTTCTTGACTATTCCATCCTTTATAGGAACATAAGGTCCATTCTCTACAATGCTCCAAAGATTAAAGTTAATAGAGCAAATATATAGTTTGATTCTAGATTTCCAAAAAGTATAATTTGTACCATCGAAAAGAAGAGGTCTATTTGTAGAAGAGCCTTCTACATATGGTAAACTAGAAACATTAGCCATAGTAAAAGAAAGATCTTTTGCTTCAAGGATGTTAGTCCTTTTTTAGAGAAGCCCCGCTCTGATACCAATTGAAAAACCTTAGAGGGGGGTGGATAAGGTTTTTGGCTAATTTTAAAAAATCTTTTGTGTTATTAGAAAGATGAACCTCCAATTTGTTTATGTGTTATTAGAAAGATGAACCTCCAATTTGTTTATGAAAGAATTCTAAAACTCTTTTTGATAAGAATCCACACCAAACAAAATCTTTTAGTTTTGGCAATCAAGCAATGAGCATAGAATTAAACTTTAAAGAACGTGCACAACAATTTATAGTGGTTCATTCTCTTAAAGATCTACATCCACTACATTGAGACTCAACCCAAGGATTTCACAAATCCACTATCTTCAAAGTTGGTTACACAACAACACAACGAGGATCACCCTCCAAGGGTTTTACACAAAAACCTCAAAGTTTACACAACAAAACAATACAACGAATTTATCAAAGGATCACCCAAAGGGTTTTCCACAAACCTTTGATCACAATAAAATAATAAGAAGAGTAAGGAATCATGTTACCAAATGAGCTTGAGGAGAGGAAGATACAACTCAATGGAATACTTCTACAAGCTCCTCTTTACTTCTTCTTTGATGAAGATCAACAATGAAGCTCCAAGAAGAATTTTCTATTTGTTTTTATGAGATGAAGATATTTTAAAGAATGTACTTTTAAAACTCTTTAAATGTTCTAAAATGATCTCAATAAATTTTTCAACCAACCTCTATCCTTTTTGCAGCTGATCAAAGTCAATATATATATGAAGGAAAAGAAAGTAGCCGTTACACTGTGTAACGGTAATATTTTTGCAGTAAAAGACTAAAACCAGACGACCGGTTTTAGAAAACGGACGACCTATTTTTGAAACAGAAAGATTCGGACGCATCCTACAAAAATCAGATGATCCCTCTTAAAAATCGGACGACCTATTTTTCTAAAGCTAGAAAAATCTGACGACCGATTTTAAAATAGGACGTCCGATTTTAAAAATCGGATGACCTATTTTAAAAATCGGAGGACAAAATCGGATGACCACTTTAAAAATCGGATGACCCTTTTTTTTCAGCATGACTTAAAAGCCAAATTTCCTTACACAAGCCAGTTTTCCTTAAACAAAAAGAACTTTCCTTCACATTTCAAAATATGTATTCTTGATACTCTTTTAGAGATAAGAAAACTTTTGAAGGCATAAAAAACTCTATCAAGAATACTTGGATTTCAAGAATAGTTTATAAAAAGAAATTCATCCAAGAAGCTTCACACTTGATCAACAAACAAAGATGAGAGTTAGGGAGTTCTACAATATACCTTAGCATATCCCTAACTAAGACATAAGTCTTCAAGGTCTTCAATGCCTTGATCTTGGAATGGCTTGATCTTTCCTTCTTCATTATGTTTTAATTCCAAGATCTTTTACTTCTTATATAGTGTAGCCTTGAGCCTCCAAAAATGCTTCTTTTGTTCTATAGAGACTAAGCTATAGTCGTCACACAAACATATGTGAATCATAATAAAAAACATACACAATAATGCCCTTAGGGCTAACAAAAGGCTTTTAGAATTTTCAACAAAAGAACCTTATGTGTTGAAGAGTCTATTCATGTTAATTTTGATGAAACTAACATTTTTGACAAGAAAGTTGATGATGATAACGTAGATAACACTCTTAGTAACCAACCATTGTACACTCAAGAAATAGTGATAAAATCATTGGTGATGTATCATAAGGGGTAAGAACAAGAAGGTACTTTATTGACAACGTTTCCCTATTATCTAAAACTGAGCCTAAGTTTATTGATAATGCTTTGTGTGATGAGTTTTGAATTATTGCTATGCAAGAGGAATTAAATCATTTTGAAACAAAGAAAGTTTGGACTTTAGTCCCTAGACCACGTGATCACCCCACCATTGGCATAAAATGAGTTTTTTGAAATAAACTAAATGATTCCGGAGAAGTTATTAGAAACAAAGCTAGACTTGTTACCCAAGGATTCAATCAAGAAGAAGGCATAGATTTTGATGAAACTTTTGCTCCGGTTGCTAGACTTGAATCCATTAGGATGCTTTTAGCTTTTACTTTTTTAAAAGGATTCAAGCTTTTTCAAATGGATGTTAAGAGTGCTTTTCTAAATGGTGATATCGAGGAGGAAGTTTATGTTGAACAACCTCTCGGTTTTGTGCATGAAAAATTTCCAAATTATGTATACAAATTTTCAAAAGCACTCTATAGTTTAAAACAAGCTCCAAGAGCTTGGTATGAGAAATTAAGCTATTTTCTAATTGGTATTATGTTATCTTGATACCATGTTTTTTTTATAGACTTCATGATGATCTTTTATGTTGAAAGTCCAATTGTAGTTCTATGATCCCTTGAAGTCTCTCCTAAATATCTTTTTGATTTATGACAAAAGGGGGAGAAATATGTGCAAGAACTAAGGGGGAGAAATAGTTGCAAGATTCTTATTTTGTTGCTTTTAAGTTTCATGCTTTCTTTTGGTTAGCTACATATCTTATGGTAATGTGCTTGGTTTGATGATTGTTTGATGTCATTATTGGTGTGAAGCATGCTTTTAAGGTGAGCTTATTTTGTGTTATATTATCTTTCAAACCCTTGGCATGTTTTCAAATTCATAGGGGGAGTTATCTCTCTCTTATGGTGTTTGGTATGCTTTGTTCCTATTTATGATTTCTTTGAAGCATTACCATATTGATCATACTTGCTCTTTTGTTCTTCTTGCATATGTATTTGTCATAATCAAAAAGGGGGAGATTGTTAGCCCTAAGGGCATTATTGCATATGTTTTTTATTATGATTAACATATGTTTGTGTGATGAGTATAGCTTAGTCTATAGAACAAAAGAAGCATTTTTGGAGGCTCAAGGCTACACTACATAAGAAGTAAAAGATCTTGGAATTAAAGCATAATGAAGAAGGAAAGATCAAGCCATTCCAAGATCAAGGCATTGAAGACCTTGAAGACTTGTGTCTTAGGGATATGCTAAGGTATTTTGTAAAACTCCCTAACTCTCATATTTGTTTGTTGATCAAGTGTGAAGCTTCTTGGATGAATTTCTTTTTATAAACTATTCTTGAAAAATTAAAGTATTCTTGATAGAGTTTTTGATGCCTGCAAAAGTTTTCTTATCTCTAAAAGAGTATCAAGAATACATATTTTGAAATGTGAAGGAAAGTTCTTTTTGTTTAAGGAAAACTGGCTTGTTTAAGGAAAACTGGCTTTTAAGTCATTCTGAAAAAAAGTGGTCATCCAATTTTTAAAATCGATCGTCCGATTTTTCTAGCTTTAGAAAAATAGGTCGTCCGACTTTTAAGAGGGATCATCCGATTTTTGTAGGATGAGTCCGAATCTTTCTGTTTCAAAAATAGGTCATCCGTTTTCTAAAACCGGTCGTCCAGTTTTAGTCTTTTACTGCAAAAATATTACCGTTACACAGTGTAACGGCTACTTTCTTCTCCTTCATATATATATATATATATATATTTACTTTGATCAGCTGCAAAATGAATAGAGGTTGGATTGAAAATTGATTGAGATTATTTTAGAACATTTAAAGAGCTTTAAAAGTACGTTCTTTCAAAGATCTTCATCTCATACATACAAATAGAAAAATCTTCTTGGAGCTTCATTGTTGATCATCCATCAAAGAAGAAGTAAAGAGGTGCTTGTAGAAGTATTCCATTGAGTTGTATCTTCCTCTTCTCAAGCTCATTTGCTAATATTGTTCCTTACTCTTCTTATTCTTTTATTGTGATCAAAGGCATGTTGAAAACCCTTTGGGTGATCCTTTGATAAATTTGTTGTATTGTTTTGTTGTGTAAACTTTGAGGTTTTTGTGTAAAACCCTTGGAGGGTGATCCTCATTGTGTTGTTGTGTAACCAACTTTGAAGATAGTGGATTTGTGAAATCCTTGGGTTGAGTCTCAAGGTAGTAGATGTAGCTCTTTGAGAAAGTGAACCACTATAAATTGTTGTGCATGTTCTTTAAAGTTTAATTCTATGCTCATTTTTTGTTTGCCAAAACTATAAGATTTTGTTTGGTGTGGATTCTTATCAAAAAGAGTTTTAGAATTCTTTCACAAACAAATTGGAGGTTTATATTTCTAATCTCACAAAAGATTTTTTAAAATTAGCCAAAAACCTTATTCACCCCCCTAAGGTTTTTCAATATGTATTCCAAAAAATGAAAAAGAAAATTGCCTACTTATCTTCCAGTATATCTCTACAAATCAAAAGCGATTTCCCTCTTTGATGGCTCCTTATGCAAAAAGGAATGTCGGACCGGATTGGGTAAAACCAAAAACGGTCACAAGAAATTGCGATTACATAAAGATTGGCAATGCATGGGAACAATATCTTGTTTCCAAGGATATCTTGAACTGGACTAGGCTAAATGCTTATTCAGCCAAGTCCTCATACAAACTATACAACCCGCACTATTATGCCTGCCAATTCAGACTCATACAGGATGTACTTGCCTTCTTAGCGAAGGCCGAGGCAGATAAATGGGACGAGATGTTTTCAAGGAAGCAATTAATAGCAAAGATGAAGCAGGTTAAACAAAGGATATAGGCGTTTAGATTTCTTGAGTTCAATTCTTGCCATTAATTTTGTCTTGAGCCTTGAATGAACTACATTCGATTCCTTTGCGGAACGCAAATGTTATAGAAATATATGAGGGCTGGTGGAAAAATATCTCTTCCCGGTGCTTTGCTGCTTCTTGTACTGAAGTTCTTAAAATTGCTCTCTTTAGCAGCATTCGGGCGGCGGTGCAATCAGGACCAGCAAAGGAATAGAGTAAGAAAGAACCATCAAACCCACTGACGATGGAGATATGTATGAGACGAACCTTTGCGACGACCATGGAAATTTTGGGTAAGAAATCCTTTATTTAGACTTCACTAACATCCCCATTATATTGGTGTAGCTGCCTTTCTAAATTTCTTTAGTTGTTGAAGCTAAACTAACCGAGAGAGTTACCGGGAAGCGATCTAAAAGAAAATCAGCTAATCTCATATATGCTTTTTTTTCCCAGCTAGTTCCGGTATTATTTTCTTTCCTCAATAAAGTGTTTGTTGCTAACTTTCTTATCTAGTTTATTACTAATATCTTTCTTGCTCACAAAATAGAGGAAGATCAGGACAACCGGAACACCGGCAGAGCTTCCAAGTCCTCCAACAAATGTAAGAGATCCCAGAATGAAGTTTCGGAATCCGGTTCCATCGAGTCGGGCAGAGATATTACATATTATATCGAAATCGTTGAAAACTTGATCAAGTCTCAACCGACAGTCCCTAAACCCCAAGAAATTCTCAATGCATTGAACAAATACTTTTTGTCCTCACATTTTCCAGATATTGAAGAGGAATAGCAAGAGTTTCTGGATGAAGTTAATGCATTTAAAAACATACCCAGTGAACATCGATCTAAGGACCTCCAATTCCTACGCGACCTCATTACAACCAAAGTTCACTGTTTGATACCTAAATGTCGCGAAAGTCTTAAGAGTTTGGAGGTGGCCAAAAATAATTTAGGTGAGATTAATGATGTGACAGTGCAGCTGAAGAAATGTAAAAGATCTTTCCACGACATCAAGGCAGAACATGAAATTGAGCTAGAAAATATTTCAAAGCATGGCCATTGGATAGCCGAGCTTGAATTAGAATTGAAAGAGGCCAAAGCATCGTCAGCTCGGAGGTGAATGTCGTTCTCTGTATCTAGACAAATATGTGTATCTGAAACCATGTGCTATGTTGAGGAAGCATCGGACCGAGAAGGAGAAGAGGCTTGCAATTCTACAAAGAGAGCTGGAAGCCCGTGAAGCGGCTCTTAACGCATAGGGGAATGGGCGGGCGGTCCGAACAAAATATTTGGTTCTTTAAAAAAAATTTGTTTATAATAAATGATTTGCGTTAGAATATTTGCGTGGGTGATTTCGTTTCATTCAACAGTCTACCAAGTCGTCACACATCACCAATATGAACATGCATAGGAAGGAATTTTTTTTTTTTTATTTTGAAAGAATGTAAGAAGGAAGCCGGAACGAGGGTCCACTTCACTAAAAAGAAACGCCGTATTAAATGTACCACAATGCTTCACTTTACTAATTTATGGATGCAATGCCTCGGTAGTCCATTAGGTCGCAAATATTCCTTTTATTAGCTCGCTCTCTTTTATTAGCTCAACTGGTTTAGGGTTTTAAATATGATGTGATGCATCACTTTACTTATTTTTTCGATATGTAGTTCAGTAGGTTGTGATATTCCTTTTATTAGCTCGCTCTCATTTCCCGTATGAGTAACTCAAGCTCGCCTATTACGATAATAATTTGTTAGTGGAGATGGCATGCTTCCTGTTAGGGGTTATCCGTTAGCTCGGCTTTGTATGAATCATTATTCGAAATTGTTGATGTTGTATTTGAAATTATTGTTGTAAAAAGTGAACTCGACAGTGAATAGACATAGAAGGCCAGCTCGGCCAGAGGGAAAATAGTAACATAACTCAAACATGAACTGCGGGTGAAAAAATAATCCAAATACTGCTCGCCTATCATACCATGGCATTATTTTCTAGCTCGCATTAGTATTTATAGGAATTCTTTATTACTAAAAACTGTTGGATCATTATTCTTTTCTCTTTCAAGTCGAAAGTTTGTTTTATGCATGAGGAATTATTATTCTAATTCGAAATAGATTCATAAAGAATTAAAAAACATAGGAATGTATTATGGAAGGAGGAAAATCCAACATATTGCGTTTAAATAAAATAATGCGATTAAATCAGATCCGGGTAAGACTGAATCCAACAATATGAGATCATCTGATAATCCATATCACCAGCAGAACTAGGGATTTCTTTTATACCCCAGCTATGGTAAGTGAGTCCAGTAGCTTCATCAGGTGTAGCAATGATGTAGGGTGCGTGATCATACATCCATTTGTTAGCCTGAGAGAAGCATGAAAGGAAGAAGTTTAGTCATTATTGCTTGAAAATCAGCCAGTAAACAGCACCGTGCACATCACCATTCAACACTGTGACAGGGTTTTGGACTTACTAGTAACGCTCGTAGTAAAGATCGTACAAGCCTTCAAAAATGCCGAGATATAATGCTAAAGTGTTACATAAGGTCATAAAGCTCATGTTGTTCCGGTAGCAATACTGCCCGGCAATACCCAGATGCAGAACAATATGGGTGAGATCACTAGCGTCTTTGTCTTCATGGATCACACCTAACAACTCTCTGCGCAGCAACGTACCAGAGTGTAAGACAAACACTACAAGGTAATTCACCCACGGGATGCAATGTGAAACAAAGAAGGTTGGGAAGTGTGCCTTTATAGTGTCCCTTGAATTTAAACCACTCCAGTTTTACCGTGGTGTGTAAATATGATGTGATGTATATCTACTTTGCAGTGATTGTGATATGATTTACTAATGTATCTTTGCTTTATGAGCTGAAGGTGAACTTAAAAATTGCCAAGTTATAAAGCACTATGTCCCGGTGTAAAGACCGAGTGCTGGAGCGCGAGCTCATCAACTGGCGAGCTCATTGGAAACCTTAACACGATAAATAGCTCACTATATGACTAGTCATATATAGGTGTCAGAAGTTTGATAGCCATCGCATCACAATTACTTACACTTTCATTCTATTTAAAAAGTGAAGGCTTATGGGATTTTCATCACCATCTTTGAACCTTTCTTACTATGGCTGAGCTTCCTCATACAGCTCATCGTCTCATTCTTAAAAGGTTGCATAGAGAATTGAGTAGGTCCATCTGCCACACAACATATTTTTATCGTAATGGTAGCAATATGACTACCATTGTGGTACATCTTGGGTATGCCATCAAGTATTGTCACGAAACAAATATCAACTTCGTTCGCGGTGCACCATGTTGTGCATCTACCTAACAGTACTTGAAGATGAAGGCCCCTACATTCTTCACTAGAAGCATTACTTCTGTTTAGCGATCCCGTGATGCTTGAAGATTGGCCTTGACACAAAGTATACTTCATGTATTTCCAACTGGAATTTCTGTATTTCTTTCAGTACCACTCTCCTAAGTTAAGGTGGTGGGAATATGACATGTACTGCAACGTGATCGCCGATGATGTGGCAACATGTATATATTATCGAAGTTGGGGTTTAATGGACAGCAAAAGACCCTTCAGTGGCTTCATTCTTGCTCCCCCAAGTTATGTGCTCTATCCGTGAAGACAAGAACCTGTGTATTTTTTTTCCACTCATTACTTAGGATTCGGAATACAAACTCCTAAACTGAACAGAACATTTGCAATGGTCAAAATAAAAATGAGGTAAAAAAAAAAATTAACGCGCAACGGACAAATCGTGAGCTCCCACGGTCAATTTGCAAGATCCATTAACACGCAACAGTAAATGTTTTCGAACTGTTGCATCTTTATTGCTATAAAACACATCCTTGTGATCATGTTTTCCTATTCACATTAGAACCGTTTACTATGACTCAAATTCCTGGTGCTACTCCTGCTCGCTTTTTTAAAAGCTTGCGTATGGAGTTACGTGGCATTATCCGCCATTGCCCTTAAGATAACCAGACTGGTAGTACTGTGACTTCCATTGTTGTGGTTTTGGGTTGTGCTATCCAGTATTGTCAACAAAAAAATGTAAACTTTATAACGTTCTGCACCATGTTGCATATCTACCTTACCTTGTTTGAAGAGCAAAGCCCCTACGGTCTTTAGTAAGACCCATATTACAAATTCGTCCACCCCCTTATTGCCGGACAAACGCATTATCAACATGTCTATCATCTGCATTTCTTCAACTTTTCTACTTTTCCGAAATGAGACGATGGCCACAAATCTTGTATTGCAACCTCGTCGTCGATGATGCGAACACTGTGTTAGCTTACATCAACTAGGGTCTACCTAACAATACCTTTTTTCAAGATGGGTACATGGTTCTTGATGACGATGGCGAGGTTGTGTTCATTCCATGAACATGGAAGGGTATCCTTTGTAATAGTGATGGTTATTGTATTTTTTTACTATATTTTATCAAATAACTTATTTTTATTTTAAAGAACTTATTATTAAGTCATTTGATATAATAATAATAGCGTTATATTATTCACAAAATAAGTTATTTATCGTCAATATGGTAGGTATAATGTAGTTATGTTTGTCTATGTACGACCTTCTCAGTTCCCAAAAAAAAATAATATTGGCGAGCTATCGAGCTAGCTCTAGTCACCTATTCAAAATTAGTGCATTTATTAGCTCGGTGAAGATGCAGACATAAAAATGCCAATATTAAATGAAAGCTATAATAACGCGCAATTGATAAATGCCGAGCTCGTGATCGTTATTATGCACCTGGCCAGACAGGATTTACGTGTCAGAAGATAGGAAGGGAATGCATCACAACTACTAGTAATGGTAAAAGTACAACTACAAGGGTACCTATCTAAAATAAAAGTATAAAAGGAACGAAGAATACCAATGATTTTACAAATCATAACTTTCAAAAATAAATCGGATTCAAGTATTCTCTCATCGAATACTTAATTCCAACTTGAGAACGAATTATAATGGAGGGAAATCACATTTCCAGATCAAGAGATGAGCTGATATTGAATGATGGTAGCAGCAAGGAAGGCGAGCTAAGGGAAGGAAGCGACGATCCTGAAGAATTCCAAGAACCAAGAGGGCAAGAAACAGAGCAAGTACTTCCTTTAAGCTTAGGTAAATACTTCAACAACATTGAGGAGTTTTTTTTATTTATATCAGGCGTATGCAAAAAGTAAGAGTTTTAGTGTTACTAAAAAATATGGTTCAAAAGGAACCGGTCCTTTTAGAAAATATCAAATATTAGTTTTGATTAGGACTATAAACGGGGCGGGTCTTACCTATACCCGCGCGGGTCTATACTCGTTTATAGCGGGGAAGGTTAAAATTTTATACCCGCAGACCCGAACCCATACACGTGCCCTTATAGATTCTGTTAAATGGAATTGTGTAGGGTATGATAATACCCAGACCCGTATACCCATATCGGAGTAGCAGGTGAAGCCTTTCGGGATGCTATGGATCTAGCGGGCATAGTCGCAAGCAGCCCACTTGAGCAATTTATCATCCTCCCATTGATTCCTATCAAAATAGGAAACTTGTGTTTCTCATTCACAAATCCATGTTTGTTTATGCTACTCATTCTCAGTTTGGTCCTACTTTTGCTTCATTTTACTATAACTATAGGGTACTCTCTTTTCGCGAATTATTGCATTTATCTGCGTGATCCACAAATGACGAAAATGTCTCTTTTGACTGCCCCGATCTTGATGAGCTGAAACCAAAAGCTCTTATTTCTGTTGAGTAATAGTTCGAGTAAGTCTTAAATGGGCTCCTCAAAAGCTTGATGCAAATAAACGAATTTTTGTACTCTTCCAACCACTAAGAGAGAAAGACCTTATTTCACGCCTATAGACGAAATAGAAATTTCATAGCGCCTTGCTATGAGAATTTAGCTTCGCTAATGCTTGGCTAAATCTTGAACTTTTGCGTGGGCCATTCGACCTTTTCTTTCCTTGGACCACGCAAGAATTCGTCGTCCGATTGAATCTGCTTGGTCCTGGATGCTCTATAGGAATCCATTGCTATTCCTTTCCAAAGATTCATTCCAAGTCACAAAAGCAATCTCTTTTTTTTAATGATTTTTTTCTTTTCGTTATGGTAATGCAATGCAAGAGGTCAGAAATCAGGTTGTTTCTGATGATGAAAAGAGCTTTTATCTTATGTGAAATTTATGAAAACCCAAAATGTCGGTAATGTAAGATTATGACTGTCGATATCTGATGGTCAGATACCTACGGTCGGTATATCTTTGAAAGCTCAGACGGAGAGAATAAACGGACTCCTCGAGGGCGTTAAGCTAAGCCACTCTAGTGCAAACCAGAAGGACTGATGCTTTGCTCATAAGACCAAAAAAATGGCGACCTCAGCTGTTTTAAAACCCAAAAAAAAAGTCTTTCACAACTAGGAGTGCCTAGAAGTTCCCAGCCCTCTATTCTAGGATTTAGCAAAGCCCGTTGCGAGGATTCTATCTGAAGTAATGGTACCAACTAGTTGCAGCTACTGCAGCTTTTATTTGATAGTAGGATCATACCCGCCTGAAAGGCATACTGCAACTCCCCGTTGCAAGGATTCTATCCTATGGAATCCGAAGCAAAGCTGTTGGTATACTGGCCAGCAAATAGAACAGTATGGGAAAGAGAAGTAGACAATCTGGGAGGTACAGGCCCGCACAATAAATAGGTAGAGTAGAAGCAGCAGTTGCAGGTTCAAGTGCGGCTAAATCAATAGGACCGTCTGGGGTTGGTGGAGCATGAGGCATGAATAGAGGTACTGGAGTCAAGGATCTAGGAGAGCCCAGTATTTTCGGATTCCGAGGATGAGCCAGTCGATCGTAACATCATTTATGAGGAGCCAGACGACGAAGCCTACTTCTCAGATAGAACGTAATAGCTTTTCGTCTACCATACGCGCTAAAAGAGTGCTGCGGGAATCCCCTTTTTTACACGTGATGCCATAGGAATAGGAGATGAACCGAGTAATTCAAATGTTATAACTCAAGTCCGTCAATAAATTGGCTCCCCTGGTGTTAAGCGACGAGCACCCCCTTCATGTGATTGAGGCGAAAACGATGATTTCTTTCAGTCCCTACTTTCGAAAAGTAAAATCAAGTCCTTCGTAAAAAAGTGCTTTTAGTATGAGTAAGGTCTAGAGGATAGTACCTTGGACTGAGAGAGAGACTTTTTAGGCCATAAGCGATAGGGCAGGCCAATGGTGCTAGAACTAAAAGAAGATTCAATCACTCAAGCAAGGGGAAGCCACTTTCGCCCAAAGCTCTGACAAAGGCAAGAAGCTTATGGCGTCAGCAGCTGTTGAAAAGGCCCCACCAATTGAGCTGGGGTTAGTAAGGAAGCTTGATTGGTAAAGCAGGTAGTTCCCCAAGGAAAAGAGTGATCCCTAGTATGTACCATCCCCGCAACTTCCATTGTCAATCTCCAAGCGCCTTGCAAACGTCACTGCCTATTATGACATGCCAACAGGTTCGAAAGAAGCTTCCTGGGAAGCCATCCCAGCTAATGATGACGCTATATCTTCAATCCGATTAATTCTTAACAAATTAGTGCTTGCTCTTTCCCCTAATCCAATCATCCAGTCTAAAGCGCATTTGGCTCTTTTCTCCAGCACTCTCGGACTGAGAATATTGCTGCAAGAAAGCAAGCTTAGGAATGAATCGGGATTCTGGTTAGCCCACTTGCCCGAGCACACTCTCAACTTGTAGATGTGCCAATCCCCACGAGAACAGAAAAACCAAGAGACCATGAGCCCACGTAGCGGTGAAGGCAACGGCTGCAAATAGTTTGAAGCCGATGTTATTGTAAGAATACCGGGTAAGCGAGTCAGTCAATGAGCGGGATATATACAGTGAACCAGAGTGAGACCAGCTGCAAAAAAGGGAGATTTGGACAACCAACGGGTGGTTAGCTACACCGTATAGCGACTGGTGCTCGAGCGAAGTGAGAGGGAAGAAGAAGCTTAAGCAAAGCGAGAGGAAAGTGAGGAAAGCAAGCTTGACCGATTTCTCAGAGTCGGAGGAAGATCTCTCATCTGATGACCCTGAGCTTCCTTGTAATATTAGAGGATTGTGTCTTTTAGATAGTTCTTTTACCCCTTTTCCTTAGAATGTGTAGGTAGTGGATTTGTTTCCACCTACTAATGCACGGGGGGCTACGGAGGAAAGGATCGGGTAGGGATGCTCTCGAATTTCTTCTATGTCTTTCTTGTTTCTTTGAGCAAGTGCCCCTAGAAGCCCTCAGATGGTCGCATTTTGATTGAGTTATTGATAGAAGGAAAAAAGAGAAAAATTAAGGTAGACAAATCCTTCTTTTCTTTTGAACTGAATAGGAGGATCACTATGACTATAGCGCTTGGTAAATTTAACAAAAACGAAAATGATTTATTTGATATTATGGATGGCACCCTTACCGATTAGATAGATTTGCTCTTTGTCTTTGCGAAGAAGGGCCGATCCCTTTTCTTTTTGCGGAGTTAGCACCAGTCCTTAACCCTTAAGCCTTTTCCCTTTTCTTTGGGCTTAGTGGTAGAGTTTGGATAACCATCTCCTAACCTTCTTATGTGGATTCGACTAGTTGATCTTGTGGTACTAATCAATGTCTTTTTCCCCTGTCGTCATTCAAAACTCAGAATGGTTACTTGACAAAAGAAGGAGCTGCTAACATCTGGAACGCCGCTCGCAGTTCGTTCGGATCCCACGTGAGTTCTGAAAGAGAAGAAAAGGAAAGGTGGTGCTAAAAAGAGACTGCTAACAATCTTAAACAAAGGGCTACAAATAAGACAGCAACTGCTTACTCGGGAATTCAAGCTTTCTGGTATGGAGCAGGGAATTTTCTATTATGCCTCCTCTTTCAAATGTCTCCAGAAGCAGGCGGATGAAAGTGAAAGAAAGTCTTCTGAATGAAGATTTGACGCCTGAAAATGCTGATTATTTGGCTTACGATTCGGATTCTCGAATAGAGAAGCTTGAAGATGGTTCGAATCAAGCGAAATCAAAGGCATTCATTGGCACCCGAGATGCTAAGATTGAAGACTTTTGGGATATGGAACGACTTTTGGACTATGTCCGAGGAGGCTTCGGTGAATACGGCTGCCATCTATCTTGATAGTTCAGCTAAGTTCTGGTGGCGGACCAAAAGAAACTCAGAAAGAGCTTCTGAAGCCCAGAAAGAGCTTACTTTCAGAAAACCAAAAAAAATGGCAACCCCAGCTGTTTTAAGACCCAAAAAAAAAAAATTCTTTCACAACTAGGACACACCTCCCTCTACTATAGGTCTACTTTTAACGGGCTACTATGGCTAAGAATACTTGTAATCTTGTTCCACCTCCAAAAACACTAAGAGATCTTGTTTGAAAATATTCGGTGCACCGAATCAAACAGCGAGCTGATGGTCTAGGGGCACTTGCTCAAAGAAAGAAGAAATTTGAGAGCATCCCCACCCGAAATCAAGGCATGAATTCCTTTTGGTAAACCCCACAAAAGCGTGAAAATTCGTAATAAAAAGAATGAGTTTTATATACCTAAAAATATAAAGGGATATCAATCCTAAAATAGGCCATGAATGAAGAAGTAGTGGGCCTTTCACCCTCTTTCTAGTGACTCGGGGAGCTTCGCAGGTTGAGGCCATGGCGGGTCCTGTTTTCCCTTATCTACCGAGCTTAGGAAAGGACTGAGCTGAAGGGAAAACAAAGTCTGGGCGGCCCTCTACAAAAAAGTTTGATTTTGATCGTTCATTCGATCATCAAAGACATACTCTACAAGCCAGTTTCCCCTTTCAGAAAAAAAAAGAGTATTATCCAATCAGGTGACCTACATTCTCCCTGCAATATCGAATTCTTTGAGTGTCCAACCTGCTCCCTTTGTTCAGTCGGAAGACTTTTCTTTAGAAAAACACTTTAGAGTCTCTGTCCAACATAAGAGGTAAAACTTTTCTATTCAAATGAGATACACTCCATTGTCTCGATAAGGGCATACAGCAGGGATTGAGTAGTCTTGGGAAGCGGACTTCTAGTCCCCGGTTACGAGTTGACGACATTGTTACTTAATGAGCAAAGCCGTAACTGCCATAGACATGGTTTTCCCCTTTTACCCACTCATCTTTCGTCGAACTTTATTAACCAGAAATCTATTAGTTCGAGCCCATGGATTAACGGCACACCCAGAAAGCCCCCTTAAATACCTCTCCCCCCTTCGCACTGCATCCTCTGATTTCAATGAGGTTGAATCATTCCCTCTGGACAAAGAGAAAAATCTTCACTAGTTGATTTTGGATTTGCCTTCTCATCCTTAGCATACATCATATGATGATGAAAGGATGGATACCCTGATCTCGTGAGGGAAACAGGAATAGGTGACATTTCCCGCTTGCATGGAATACCAACATAAACTGTCATTAGGGTCGTACTACTTCAAATATAGTGATGTATGTAAAGCGCCCGACCGATGGGTTATCTGGATCAACCGAACAATAATACGATAATTCAAGTTGGATGAAAAGAGCGTTCCTAAATGAATCATTTGATGGAATATATCATCGAGTTCCAGCTCCGGTTCCGACTCAGTGTACACCATTGGCTCCCTTTTTTTCTTAGTTTGCTAATGCAATCGATACCTTGCCATCCCCCCTTCTTTGTTTAGTTTCTTGAAGGCCGACTCGGACTCCTGCATTCAGGGACGGAACTATAGGGGGGCTCGGGTGGGCTCAAGCCCCCCCCCCAACAATTTTACTTTTTAAAAAAAGTTTTAAGGTTTTTACATTCAAGCTCCTTAAATTTTCTTTTTTTAATTTAGCCCCACAAAATTTAGGGACTGATTTATAAAAAAAAAACCTGAAAACCCTCGGTAGCAGCAGAAACTAAAAAAAATCAGCTTTCTCTCTTCGATTCCCTCCTCCTCCTCTTCCGTGTAAACAATCGATCCTCTTCCTCGGTCCGAGCTCGACGGCGGGTGGGGTCGACGGCGACGGAAACCTCGCGACGATAGAGCTACGTACAGCAAGCTGCAGCAGCACAGCAGCACCAGCAATCAGGCAGACGGAGGATGGCGGCGGACCGACGGCTTCGTTCCCTGTTCTTCAAACTTTGAAGAAGAAAAAAAGTAAGTTTTTTAGATTAATCTATGTAGAAATATTTTTTATTTTTTATTTTGGTAAATAGATTTTAGAGTGCTTAAATTTTGATTTTGATAGTAAAAAAAATTCTTGGGTTTTTTTTGGTAAAAATATGATTATTATGTAAATTTAGAATTGTAATACTTATCCCGTGAGTGATGGGTGATCACTCCTCATTGGTAATGAGCGATTACTTATTCTTTTGGTATATTATATGTAAATTTGGAATTGTTTGAACGTCTTTTGTACATGGAATGCATCATTTTATAGACGAAATTCTGGTAAAATTTTTTTCTTCTCCAGCCCCTCCAACAATATTATTCTGGTTCCGTCTCTGCCTGCATTCGCTTTCACCTCTGGCTGAGCGAGCTCAATAGTTGTCAACCTCCCGGCATGAATATTCAAAATGGTTTCCATTTCCAACCCCAAAGAAAAGAGAATCGGTCGGTCAGACAAAGAAAGATGGGTACAGATGAAAGTCAAAAGTGAAGTAAATTTCGGCATGCTGGGTCACAACCAGCGCCTCGGAAAGCATAGACGAGCCACATACAGGGAAACTTGCACGTGTGGTTCTGGTTAGCATTGAGATTCACATGGCCTTTGTTTTCATCTACCGCTAGCTATTGTGGAATACCAGATTGAATCGAAAATCTCCTTAGGCGATTAAGGATCACCTTTCACCTGGTTCTATTAGGAAAGAAATTTCATGTTGTGAACTTCTAATTCTGACAACAGCTAAATCTAGGGCACTCCATAAAGAGGAGATTCCCTAGTATGGACCCCTTTCTGGATTTTAGACGGGAGGGAGAAAACTCCGTTTATACCACAGTTTGAGACAAGAGGGGAATCATAGTTCCAATAGCGAAAGAATTAGAACTATTAGTTGTCGTGAAGGATATGGTAATAATAAAATTAAAAAAAAAGAAAAAATTATACGGAGAACCAACACATCTTGCTGATTGCAAAAGAGGGGAAATCGGCCACATTAAAATTACCTTCTGGGGAGGTCCGTTTGATATCCAAAAACTGCTCAGTAACAGTCGGGCAGGTGGGGAATGTTGGGGTGAACTAGAAAAGTTTGGGTAGAGCCGCATCTGAGCGTTGGCTAGGTAAGCGTCCTGTAGTACCCAACTATTATAGCCTAGCCTATGGGTGAATTCGAATGTATCAAAAATCAAAATGCAACAATCTCTTCTCATTGAAAGGTTCAATCCCATCTCTTAGCGGTAGCTTCATCGACTACTAAAAGGCCGGAGCAGGATCCGAAGCGGTGAGTCGCCAAACTACGACGAAAGTTTCGCCTTTTGAAGCGCCAGATACCCGTTATAATAAAATAGTAATATATTTATATATTACATTATTTATATTTATATATTACATTATATTAATACATAATTTATAAATTTTATATGATATTATTTCTCTCAAATGATTGTATTTGTTGAAAGAGATGTTGAAGAAATTATGTTAGTCATGTTATACTTTTTATTTGTGTTATATATTATTATATTTTTTTTTTGTTTAACAAGAAAAATAATAGAAAAATGTCATACAGGTACAGGTATACTCAGACCCTACCCTACACCCTGGAGGGTCGAGTCTGAGTTCATAAATTTTATACCCTGAGGGTCTGGGTCTGGGTTTGAGTCCATGTTTCACTATAAGAGTCTGGGTCTGGGTCTGGGTCTAGGAGTACCCAAAGGGTCTGGACCCGTTTACACCTCTAGTTGTGATAGATGTAGAAAAAGTAGAACTTATAAGCAGTCAAAGAGGATAGAATGCCCTGATCGTATTTATGCAATTTTGAGAGATAATGGAATGTGGCAAGTCTCAAAGGTTATGGAACAACACAATCACAAATTACACCCGTCTATGTACAGGTTTATGCTTCCTCATAAAAGTCTAAGTTCTAATATGAAGAGGAAACTGGAAATGCATGACACGGCTGGACTAAGGCCCAGCAAGAGTGTGAGAATTTTGGGGGTACAAGCTGGAGGGCCGCACAAATTAGGATGTCTACCTAGAGATTGTAGGAACTATATCTAGAAGGTGAAGAGGTTGAACATTAGAGCTTGGGATGCTAATTGTAAAAATAGAATGTTCATTAGAATACATCAAAAGAATAGTGATTTCTTCCATTTGATTCGCGTAAATGAAGAAGGTAGGCTAGATAGTATTTTTTGGATGCACCCTCGAAGTAAAGTAGCTTATGAGAGTTTAATGATGTGGTCTGTGTTGATTCAACGTATCTTGTTAACAGATACAAGATGTCATTTGTGACTATTGTTGGAGTCAACCATCATGGCCAATATTTTTCACCATAAAATTAACTTAGCAAGCAAGAAGTTGGAAAACACTTGGCGACTCTGAAATAAATTTAGTTTACTGTATAAAATTATGGAGAATAAGTGTGATAAGAATGGTCAAATGTAAGGTCGTCAGGCGAGTAGTAAGCGCAATCTCGAGCAGAGCACTCGAGCTCATTAGGATTAGCTCTGTTATAAGTGAACTCTCAACTAACTTTACTTTACAGAGAGAAAATGAATGAGAAGATAATGAACGGTGTAGAGCGATGTGATGGAGGATGAGTAGTTAATGCACTTGGGGTAGCAGATAACGATTTTGATGTGATTTGCAATGAAAAAACTGGCAAAATTCTGAAGAATGAACGCCGTACTCAATACTTTTGTTCAAGTTCAAAAGCCACGTGCCGAAGGCAATTAAGTAATCTTCACAAGCGATTTTCGGTCATTTTACCGAAATGACCCCATCCGAGGCGATTAATCACCTCGGATTCGAAGAGCTTATCACCACTCTTTAAATTATAAGCTATTTTTAAATGGTTCTCAACTGTTTATTTTCATATGTTTTTTACTTAAAATAGACTAAAAAAGCTATTTTTGAAAAAGTTGCTTTAAAGATGCATTTTTAAGCTACATTTACTTGTCGATGCTATTAAAATTAAAAATGTTATAATAATTATTTTAAAACAATTTTTAAAAGCATTTTTTTCAATTGGTTAAAAAAATATAAGCACGGAAAATAAACCCATAGTCTTGACTACCTTGAATTTAATGCAGTAAGCATTTATAAACTTTGACCATTGTTTGGATTAATTAAAGCATCTTTATAATAGTATGAGAAGGATCCGTATTCTTTTTACCAATTTTACAACCCAAAATTAATTGAGCTATATCAATAGAGGCGATTCGTATACTTAATTTCTCGAGCATTTGCACTATGTTCACCCACAATGGTAAATCACCCAAATTATCAAGCAATTAATATCTTGCTTTGTTTATTTGCTCACATAAGCTCGGATATATATATATATATATTTGTGTTGAGTTATGTTATGAAATGAGTTGTTTCAATGTAAATATGCGACTCATTTTTTTCGCACTTATTTGTCTTTATATTCTATCAAACAATCCGACATTCAAATAGAAAATAATCATAATTATAAATTGGAAGTTCATAATTTAATACGTACAAATAATTACTCACATATTAAAAATGTTAAAATTCACATTATTATTACTAATATTAAATCTTAACTCTCTATTGCACATAACGAATTGAACTACATCAATACATGCTTAATTTTCTCTTGTCTCATTCATATGAAATCCAATTGAAACGTCTTCTAAATTGGCATAAAAATTATATAAAAAAAATAGTTCGACTTGCTTCCACATTTGACCAATTTTATACCAATTTAAGTTTGACCACTTTTATGGAATTAGTATATTGATGATACAAAATTACTAAAGAAGACGGTATTTTGAACCATTTTAAATTTAGAATTTTATACGTCAACATATTTACAGGGAAAAGTTGAATCTTGAACGCGACTTACAAATCCTATGATTTTTGTTTTTACGGCCAAGTAAAATTGGAATTTCCCAATTAAAGCAGCTATGCGAGTTAAAAGAAAAAGAATGGGAAGCTCTTCAATTCATTAGCTGTATTATCATGAATTACTTATATGATGATGGAGATTTACAACTGGATCTTTCTGGATAGCACATTTTAGTCATACCTTTGATTCTCTCGAAAATGTATACTCTTTTTTCTGATAATTTTTCTCGTGATAACTATAAATCTTTTCACACAAATTAAGAATTTTAAAAATAAAATAATTTTTAATTATAATATTTTTGTTGTATTTATAAATAAAAAAGAGATAAATAGTAGAAATAAAATAAATTAATAAAAAAATAAAATTTTTTTATTAAAAATAGTAAAATTTTTTATATTTTTAATCATTCTCAATAAGTCTAAAACCTATATATTTTTTATTAGAAGGAACAATAATATTTCCATTTTCCATTAAATCTTCGTGGAAAAATGATAGTTGATGATATCAGCCCATCTCAATTAATAAAATTGGTCTAACAAGCACGTAATCAAAGAATGTAGATTTAAAAAAGTTAAATCATTTAATTACTTCGTGAACATGATAACTTCACCATAAGTAAGAGGATTAAAAGTTCATTTATAAAATTTCACATCGATTCAGAAAATAAAGTTACACATTTTGATACTTTATAAAAAGTATTATTTATTATTTATTGATATATTGATTTTATTATTACTATTATTCTGATAGTTTTGCCATCTAACTTAAATATTTAAGATGATATGAAATAAAGTCGCTATCAAGATCAGGGATAGTAGTAGTAGTAATATGTTTTGCCATATCTTTACTTAAGATTTGTATTAAATCGTCTTGAACTTTTTATATAATTCATCGGGAATCTAATGTAATTTAATCTGATAATGAGATAGTTTAAATTTAATTGGAATAAGATTTTGTTAGAGGTAAAAGAATTAAACGGATTTTTAGATCACATTGACCGAATAATGCATGCTTTCTATTTTAATTTCTTTTGTTTTATTGCTGTTTCGGAACAATTTGCTGAAGCAGATGGAGTTTGCAATCTATGGTTCATTTGTGGGTCAATGCGTTTGGAGTCCATCTTCTTCCATTTCTGTCCATTCCTTTGTTGGAAACGCTGCTCATCATTTAATTTTAATTAAAGCATTCATAGCAATATAATACTCAAAAGTATTTTTGAACTGAAAAAAACTATTTATGTTTATATTTATGTTTATGTAATGTTTGGCATCTAAAATAACCTTTTAGAGTTTCTAAATGTAATTGTTTCACAATTAAAAAAATTGAACACATAACATTTTTCAATCGCTAATTTCAAAGTAATTTTAATTATTAACTTCTAAAATTAATTTTGATATTTAAATTAATTTTTCTTTCACTTTTCTTAAATATAAATGTTCTTTGAATTTTGAATATATAAACTGAATTATTAAATTTCAATATTTTACATTTATATTTATCTTAAAAAATATATTTATAAAATTATAAATAAATTTGAAAATTTTATTCTTATTAGAAGAATCAAATAATTTATATTTTTATATAAAATATTAATTTGAAAATTTTATTCTTATTAAAAGAATCAAATAATTTATATTTTTATATAAAATATTTATTAATTAATATAAAAATAAAATATAAAAGATAAAAAAATAGAAGAAACATTATAAAAAAATGTCATCAATATAATTATTTAATAATTTAAATAGAAAGAAAAATTTATTATAAAATATAACATGTTAGGAACATATCAGATAATTTATAAATTAAAATCACTTTTAAAATAAAAATTACTAAACACTTATACAATCATATTTTTATTTCTAATTTTTAAAAATCATAATTATTAAATTACATTAAATACTCACAATTTAATAACGTTTGACAAAACAAAAATGCTAAACTGACCCATAGTGTAGTAGTACCACTTATAAGTTATAACTACTCTCTCTTTTGGATTTTACTAGTACTAGTTTAGTTCCATATTTCTCTATATTGTTAAATCTCATCTTGTAATCATGTATGCTTCTTCTTCTTCTTCAACTATGCCAATGATAACCCTCTGGCTCTCCGCTCCATATAATGGTCTCTTTCACTATATCTTGTCACACTATTGATAGGAGTTTTTTAGTATATATTGAACGGTTTTTTATGAATATTATTCTTTTTTCTTTTTTGAGATTTCAAATTCAAGATACTGATTTAATATGAAGTATTATTTTCTATACTCATAAGATCATTAAAATCTCAATTATTAAATTAAAAAGATATTGATTTAAATAATAAAAAGATATGAGAAATTAATTCATAACACTATTGACTAAGATTTTTATTTTGTTTATGCCACTAAACCTTTTGTGCGCCATTCATGCTATTCTATGGCCTAATAATAATATGACATAATGATTCAAGGAGATTTGAATATGTAGAAAAATAAAAATAATTGCCACAAATTCCTCCATACATGTGTTAAGAGTCTTAAATTAAATTATAATTTACAAAATAATAGTGTTAAAAATTTTCACCTTAACGAATTAAAAAATAAATAAATTTTTTATAAATTTGAATAATATTTCTCTACTTTAGATATACTTTAAAAATCAAACACAAATTTTTAGTCTAATATTAGAATCACTTGGAACTTGGACTAATATTGTACGCTACCCTCTAGATGACAACTCAAAGAAGGGTGGGGTCGTAGACTCGTAGTTTTAAATTGTGAAGAGTTGAGGCAAGTGGCCTGGCAGGGCAGCTTGCTGGGAAGGGAAGGAAGGAAGCGTAAAGTCGAGCGCCCCGTTTGACGGCGGATCCCACTCCCAGTGCCCGGGTTTGATTATCTGAGGTGGTCATGTGCCATAATTACAATTATTGCAGACACCATCATACATGATTAATTGGTTCCACAGGCGCAAAATCTTCCTCATTTTTTTAGTACTTGGATTAAAATTTTCAAATTATGGAGTAATGGAGGCGTAACGCGGCAATTTGAAGTGCCCAGTTGGGTCCCTAAAACCCTTTTTTTTTTCAACACTGAAACATGTCTTATGGGCAATATAAATTTAATTTTTTTTTTGGAGTTTAAGAATAATTATTTGAAAAAGAAAAATGATGGAGACAAAAAGCTGTGGTCTTGATTAGAATAAGGGAAGAAAGAGCTAGAAGGAAGGAACATGAATTGGGAAGCAGTGAATGTACGTAGGAGGAGAGAAGTTGAGGTGCGCAATCAGTGGTGGCTTCATTAACCCATTTTTAAACATTCCTTTTCTTACGGGTCAGATTTCATATGAACTATAAAACCAATCATCCTGTCTTTGTCTCCATCATTTTTTTTTAGGAAAGTCTTTGTCTCCAACTTTAAGAGACGAGATGTGTCATGCCTTACTGCCCGCGAGTTTAAAAGCGTGATTATGAGCCTAGTAGTATTAACAATCTTATTTAATAAGATAAATATTTCAAAGTGATTATAAATATTTATATGTATAATTTTATATTATTCAAATATTTTATATATTTCACGTGAAAGTGAAAATAGAATATTACAAAATCAGTTTTAAAATACTATATTATTTTTAAATAAAAAAAATGATTGGAATTGAAAGTTAATCAAAAAGTTAATTTTTTTTAACTTATATATTTCTCAAAACAATTCGCAACTATTATTATTTCTATATGTATACATTTTATGAAATATAAAAGTAATTTTACGATCACTTTCCACTGGAAAGTCAAAGAAAATGATGATGAAATCACTTTAGCTAGCACCACGTAAAACATTTGAAAGTCATATTAACTAGAAAATCGAGAATTTAAAGTGTGATAGATCATACTTTAGGAGATTACTTGCTTTTTTCTTTTCCTTTTTTAGGGGTCATTTCCTTTTCAAACTCAATGAGACCCCAACCAAGCTTAGGTTTTGATTTTTTGAGGAAACAAATGTTAATCAGAAGATTAACCAAACTAGAAAACTTGGATCCGTGATTAAGATGACCGAAATAAGAGAAAGGTAACAATAACCTAGAATATGAAGAGAAAAGAGGTAAATAAACTTTTTTGATCCAGAACTCAAAGGTTCTTGCCTCAGATCGAAGATCGCTGCTGGAAAAAATCGAATCGTCATATTGACCGGAGCAATTCGAGGGTCACTCGACAATCCAAAAGATATTTTTCGACAAAAAGGTCGCCGAAAAAAATCACCGGACAGCCCAGAATGGTTATGATACCACTGTTATAACTTAGAGTGAGAACACTAACTACTTATTTATTACAACCAAATCAAATAGGGTAGAAAATAAATCCTAAATTATTACAAAAAAATAGGAATAATCAGCCAACCACCATTTGGAGCAAAGATACAAGTATTTCAAGAAGAAGAATTCCTTCAGAAAGAGGACCTCACAAACGATAGAAAACTCTCAAACTCTCTATCTCAGAGAGCAACCGACAGGGGCAGCGCAAGGGAGAATTTCAGAGATCCCGGAGAGAAAGAGAAAGAAACCCTAGAGAGGGAGGCGGCTAAGAAGAGAGAAAGCCAAACATTATATTATGGCAGGAAATGAGAAAGAGAGCGATTATATACAGGGAGTCACGAGCGCCCGACCCGTTCTACATCTATCCTAAATTATAAGGGTCAGTCCAAGTCACTAATGAAGATTATGTGAGGCCCAACTTTTAATTCATCATTGGGAAATAAATGGGCCACATGAAATGTGGGTATAGTTTGGGCCATGAGCCAACAAACTTCACCTTAAACACATTTTAGTTGACCAACCAAAAAAGACTTCAAAAAGAGTCAATCTTCATCAACATGAAGCAAATCCCTGCATAAGACAAATTTGTCATTAGTTACAACTTTGGTGCCAAAATCAACAGGATTGTTCTTGGTGTTAATCTTGTTAACATCTAAAATGCCATTTGTTAGCCTCAGTTGCAGCAATATACTCTGCTTCAGTAGCTCAAGAAAAACTAAGGTTGAAGCTGAAAGTTCCAAGAAACACAATTATCAGCTATTGTGAAAAGGTTAGAAGTGGTAGATTTTCGAAGATCTTTGTCACTAGCAAAGTCAGCATCCACATAACCAACTAAATCAAATGTTTTAGTCCAGTTATGATAATGTAAACATTATTAACAATCCCGTTTAGATACCTTAACAACCACTTAAGAGCTGCCTAATGATCCCTACCAGGGTTGGACATGAATCTACTCAGAAGGCTAATAGAAAAAGCAATATCAGGTCTGGTGGATAACATGGAATACATACTGATCCTATCTCCATTCTGTAAGGTATATTGGACATACTTTTCTTCTCACTTTCAATTTTAGGACAAGCTTTGGAAGAAAGTTTGAAATGACAAGCAAGAGGTGTACTGATAGGTTCACACTGGTCCATAAAAAACTTTGAAAAATTTTCTTTACAAAGAATTTCTAAGATATGAAAAGTGGACAATCATATCTATCCCTATCCATATTTATGCCTAAGATTTTTTATTCAGATCCTAGATCTTTCATACCAAACTCATATTTCAAGAAAGTTTCAATTTGACAATTTTATCCTTATGTTTGCATGCAATCATTATATCTTCAATATATAACAAAAGGTAAACAACTATGCCAACAGAACTACAAAAAAATAGAGACAGCTGTCATAGCTGCTCTTTACAAAGACAAATTTAAGCATGAAGAAATCAAAATATTTTGTATCATTGCCTAGGGGACTGTTCAAATCATACAAAGATTTCTTTAGCAAATAAGCAAAATTATTTTTTCCTTTAACTTCAAAATTTGGAGATTGATGAATGTAAATAGTTTCTTCTAACTCACCATGCAAGAAACAATTTTAACATTAAGTTGCTCTAGTTCCAAATCAAAGAATACAACTACTGCTAGCATGATCCTAATTCTTTTCTATTTAATAATATAAGAGAAAATCTCATTAAAACCAATGCCCTCGACTTGTGAAAAACCCTTTGCAACAGGTTTGACTTTAAATCTAGGAGGTTTATTAACTGATTCAGGTTCTTTAATTTTGAAAGGACTTTAAATCTAGGAGGTTTATTAACTGATTCAGATTCTTTGATTTTAAGAGGCCATTTACAGTCCATCAGTTTTTGTTTTGCAGGTTCAGGAACAAGCACCCAATTTTTATGCAATGAAGACATTTCTTCTTTCATGCCATGTACCCAAGAGAGTAATTAGGATTTTTCAACACATCATAAACACATAAAGGTTCCTTTTCCTCTACAAATGATGCAATAGTAAATGCATAAGACACAAGACATGGAAAAAACGTATCTTTTGGTTAGATTGGATGTCCTTTTGGCTCTATCCTAAGTAAATTGGTAATTACTAAGGGCTTGAGACTAAGCATCTGACTGCTCCATCATTGTCAAAATTTTCTGGCTCAGATTCAACATTTTCAAGTACAGAACCTGGGTATCCTGATCTACATTGCTAGCTTGGTTTGGAACTGACTCAAGAGAAAGTGTGTGTTCAAAGGTGTGACTAGAGGTGTCCACCAACTCGAATGGAATAGTCTCATTTGAAGGAAAATCAGTAGTGTTAACGGGATCGGAAATAGACTTAAGACAAGGCCTTTCTTGCTCAGTAAACATAATTTTCGTGCTAATAACTACCCTCACTCCCAGTTCACTCTTAAGCCAAACCTTACACCTCTTAACCCCACTTGGATACCCTAAAAAGACTCTCTTCTAGACCTTGGGTCAAGCTTGCCTTCATTTTGATGTGCAAATGCAGCACAACCAAAGACTCTAAGATTGGAAAGATCTGGTGGTGTACCAGTCCATAATTCAATTGGGGTTTTAAAGTTAATTCCTCTGGAGGTGATCTATTGATTAAATAGACAACAATGCTAACAACTTCCTCTTGAAAGGCTTAGGAATCCTAGATTAGACTAACCAGTATCTAACTTTTTCCATGATATTCCTATTCATTCTCTAAGCGACACCATTTTGTTGGGGATTGTGCCTAAAGATTTTGTGATGTGTGATGCCGCAAGATGCACACAATTCATGAAAATTTTTGTTACAAAATTCAAGACCATTGTCAGTTTGTATAAATTTTAGTTTGTTACCAATTTGACTTTCAACAAGTATATTCCATTCATTAAAATTTTCAAATGTTAATTTGATCTTTTGATTTTAAAAGAAATATCTAAACATGCCTTGAAAAATCATCTACAATTGAAAGAAAATACACATTTCCACCATAAATAGATACAGAAGCAGGACCCCGCAAGTAAGTATGCACATAATCAAGAACAGTAATTGATTTGTGTGTGTGGAAAAACATAATTTGTGTTGTTCGCCAAGCACATAATGATCACAAAAATTCAAGGTGTCAATTTTATCACTATTCAAAAGATTTTGTTTGTGCAAATGATGTAAATCCTTCTTGCTCATATGTCCTAGTCTTTTATGCCACAATATGGTTTTCACAGATGCATTTTTAACAAAAAGTACAGATGAATCAAAAATAGTTCTGCCAATCAGTGTGTATACACCATTTTTCTTAAAAACTTTTAAAATGACTAAAGAACCCTTACACACACACAAACAACTGGTTTCGAATTTATAAGAATACCCATTTGTGTCAAAAACTCCAAGAGAAATCAGGTTTCTCTAAAGGCCACGGATATATCTAACACTAGTTAGCTTTATAGTCACACCATCATGCATTTTATAAAAATGGATCCAATCCCTTCAACAGGATAGGATTGTTTGTCTCCCATAAAAACTTTTGCAGATGTAACAGTTTTAAAATCAGAAAACCAGTGTTTGTTAGGGCTCATATGAAAAGTATACTCGATTTTAAAACCCATTTTTCTAAAATAGAGGAGAGGGAAGGAGAAGAGGCGACACATAAAACTTCTGAGTACATGGAGTTACCATCGGAATCAACAAGTTCATTGGTTTAATTGTCAGATTTGTATTCATTGTTATTTCCCTTCTTACCCAGTTTCTCATCCTTAATTTTCTTAAAGAACTTGTTCTTCACATGACGCTCCTCACCATAATAATAGCACCTGATTTCGCTCTTGCTTTTGTCCTTTGATTTAGATCTTATCCTACTCTTGGATCTATCCTTGTTGTTATTAAATTCCCTCTTATCAGAAAGATACAAGTATTCATAGAAGAACTCCCTCAGAAAGAAGGACCTCACAATCGAAAGAAAACTCTCTATCTCATGAATCCTCCAAATACCAGTAAAGAAAAAGCGGACTAAGCACAAGAGAGCAATCGAGAAGGGCAGCGCAAAGGGGAGAACTTCAGAGATCTTGGAGAGAAGAAGGAGGCAGAAACTCTAGATAGGGAGGCAGCCAAGAAGAGAGAAAGCCAAACATCATATTAGGGTATAAAATGAGAAAGAGGGCAATATATAGGAGGAGTCACCCAGAGTGTGTCCGCATGTCATCTATCTTCAAATATAAGTGTCAACCAAAGTCACTAACGAAGAGTTATATGAGGTTCAACTTTTAATTTATCATTGGGAAATAAATAGATCAAATAAAATGTGGGCATAATTTAGGTCATGGGCCAACAGTTATTTTTGAAAAACTATCCCATGATACTTTCGAAATTGCTTCTAATTATTAATATTATTACAATTTATACTAACAACTTTTTTTAGAAGCACTTTCTTTAATTACTTAAAAAAAAGTAGAAACAATGAAGAACATTTCTTAAATCCTTATACTAACTTATATAAGGATAATATTTCTTCACAAATAAACGACTTAAAAAAAATTAATTAGGAGGAAGAAGACAAGTCCATTTTGCTCATGTGAAGCGGAAGCTCCCCCACGAATAAGTATGTGTTGAAATTAAAAATTATTTGTGAGAAAAAATATATAGTTTATTTTGGGACTTTTTTTTTTAATCAAGATGTTGAGATGCATCGATTAATTGGAGAGAAATTAGAGGATACAAAACTGATATGCAGTATTAAACCGTTCCTTAAATGACTCAAATTTAAAACCTCTCACTTAACAGTCAGAATAAGTATTTAAGTGAATGACGTTGCGCTATTAGACAACACAGCTCTTGTGTTTTCCCTAATCGTCTTTGACTATGGAATCACTATCCTAGTAAGATTGCTAAACCGAGCTAGCTAAGCTACCTACCTACTTGAGCTTGCTTGTTATTCTTCAGTTCATGAACTCAAAATCATAGGTTGAGGGCCAACTTCACATTATCGCTTTTGATACAAGCAAAGTTGTCCCGCGTTTAATGTATATATTTCCAAAAAACGAAGAGCTAACCTTAACGGCAATTTACGAACAATATGTCTCTCTCTTAAATTGCTCTACTGTTGGGTTGTTGGTGGGCTTCTTCCTCTCTTATCCCTTTTCTCTTGTCTCACAAACTGCCTATTTTAAGGATCCATTTAGCATCATTATATATTGGCCTCCACAAACAGATATCTGATCAATGCATGTCTAGAATTGACAAATAGAGAAGAAGCAAGTTTACACTACGGTTCATTTATTAGCTTACTTCTCTCGGCCAGCGGTTGCAAGTTTATGCCTAGTTTGGGAGGAGTAATTTGGAGAGGAAAATAGAGAAATGGGAAGGAGTAGTTTACACATTTGTTTGTGAGTTTTTCTAGGAAAGAAATGGAAAGGAAAGAGGGAAAAGTGAAGGGATGAAACTCTTTCACTTTTTCCCAATTCCTATCTTCCCAAAAGTGGGATGAAAGTAAAAGATCCTTTAAGATAAAGTAAAAAATGATGCAAATTCCTAGAATAATCATTAAAGCTTTTGGTACAAATTTTTCTTAGTTATTTTTAAAAGATACTCAATACGTACGCATCCAAAAGTCTCATCCTCATCTCATATATCCAAAAGATTATTTATGTAAATAACCTTTCATGATATCCCTTCTTTCACTTTTCTCACAACTCCCAAATAAAAAATGAATAATTTTTTTTCTTTTATTCATAACTCTAAACGATATTTAAATAAATCAACTCGCCTCTTCCCTTTTCCTTTTCCTGCCTCTTCAATTATAAAATTTATATTTTTCTCTCACGAACAATTCAATTTTTACAATATTAAAAAAAGAAAACAGTCTCAAAACTAAAAACTCTATCCATATAACACACATGAGTAGAGAGGAAAGTAATCTCTTTAGATGTCTAGAGAAATAGTATTGATATCTTAGTCTGATGAATGTAGACTTAGAACCAGAAAGGGAGCAAAGCCAAAGCAACATAAGAAATTTTCTTCATTATATATATATGTGCATAATAAACAAGAAAATCAGAATA
The DNA here is from genome assembly GCA_028651295.1 of Catharanthus roseus. Taxonomy (NCBI): domain Eukaryota; kingdom Viridiplantae; phylum Streptophyta; class Magnoliopsida; order Gentianales; family Apocynaceae; genus Catharanthus; species Catharanthus roseus. The sequence continues at coordinate 741,674 of JAPQWS010000142.1, read as the reverse complement.
TCTACTCAATATTTGTAAAACAACATAAATGATTAAGAATCATGTATCAAACATTCAGGAACCAGCCAAATAACCATTTTATTAACTTCTAAGTGAACCATAGAAGTCTTTACATAACACTAGTAGTCTGAAGCTAAGTTTTATGTCACTTGTGCAGGAACTATAACATTGCCGGCGGCTGCAGGAACAAACTGCCCTAGGCCCCTAACTATGTGGACGGTACACTGCATAATTCATTAATAGGGATCAAGGCTACAATGTTCCATAATGTAAAGCAGTCTATAGCACAAGAACTAACACTAACCTAATATTTCCGGACAATTCAAATCACCTATTCACAATCCCAGCTTTGGTTAAAAATTTCAGCTTCCAGAGGAACCAAGATATCTTCTGCATAGCATCTTAACAACAATGATGAGCACAGAATATATTATCACGATACTCCAAAATTTACAAATTAAAGCATAAAGAAAGATGCATTGAAAACAACATCTAGTAAAGAACTAGAGACCACTGAATGCATCAGAATGTTTAACGATTTCTCCTCCATCCCAAAACAATATCTATCTGACCAAAGTTGAACTTGTAGGCAAGTTATATTAATATGTGCTCACTGCATGACTTTCAAAATATATAGTGGTTTGAATTTCTGAAATCAAAAGAATCTCTGTTCAACAATTCCTACAAGTGGTTTGCAGCAAACCGGAGAGGAAATAGGTTGTCAACTTCTAGAGTGATCTTCATTACTCAAATAACTTTTAGAATACTCCAAAATTGTAGAAAATCATCATAACAGAAGTAGGACAGCATAAATCAGCGCGGATTACTCCAAGGAAGGTTAAATTATGCATATCACTGACCCCTTAATTCTAGACCAGAGACCAAATTAACAGTTGGAGAAAGTTAATACACAGAACATTTGACAAATGCGACTGATAATTCCAAATGTGCCAGAGAATCAATTATGATTCACCGAGTAAAATGTTTGTATTTCAGCCAACCCCACCCCAAAGGAGAGTCAGTAAAGCCAAAAGTGAAGAAGATAAATGTGTCTAGGAAGTTCAATGGTGATATGAACTAATAGTGATTAGACACCACAAGAGAGAATTACTCAACTTGCAAGACTTCAACAGAGAGCAAAAAAGTTCAGTTTTTCACATGAAAAGCTAGAAACATTAGAAGGACCATAACAAGTTCTGTTGAAGCAGACAGTAATATGGCTAAAAGATCCATGCTTTATTTGGTAGCAAACTGCTTGGAACACCCTAACATCTTCTAACTCCAATCCATACCATACGGAAGGTGAATACGACCACTATTCTCTTTGTCTAAGATTTAGATAATGAGGTATTGCTCAAGAAAATTAAATTGAGCACCCCACAAGATATTGATTCAATTGTCCCTGACCAAACTAGCCACTTTGAACTTCTAAATTATGACTTCAAGCATGATCTTAATAGACGCGTCACAAGTTCCATATAGATTACTTCTCAAATAGTTTCTACTCTTTCTTCCCTTTTGATAAGTCAATTTTATAATGTGATAAGGCTAAAGAAGTTTTCAGCTAACCCTTCATCCAACTATATTCTACTCATAATTTCTTTTCCACGAATTATTAGTCCTGAAAAGAGTGCACGAATTGAAATTGCCCTACACCCGTAAAATGAAAGCATTCTGAATACTGCGCCATAAAGAGAATTCAGATTAAGCAAAGCAAGGTTATGCATTTTGCTGAGAATACAAAGCAGGTTAACATTATATAGAAATTAAACATTTCAAACGAAAAGGAAAAACCTTATTCATAAACCCATAAATCTATGTGAAGTGAAGATCCAATTCTAAGAGCTTCAATGATACCCACCTCATCCACCTAAAATAAAATTTAAAATAAGTGTTTTACTGGTCTAATTATCTTCACCAAACAGGAGGCGAACCCTAGCAGCTAAGCTGCCAGTGGGGTCAACAGAAGCTTCAGCAAGGAGGCTTTTCTTGATATTGTTGAGGCGATTCTTAAGGCCCTCTTGTTCTTCTTTGAGGGCAACAGTATCCTCCTGCAGGTTGTGAAGGCGGTACTTTTGCCCAACTGATCGACAGCTTAATAGTAAGATCCCGGTCATGATGAAGAACTGTATGAAGCTGTCTTTTCTCTTAAAGGCATTTGCAAAGAATCCAAGCGATTTCTTAGGGTTTTGTATGCCCCCGGCGGCGGAACCTGGTCGTGGCGGAGAGGAAGTCATGGCCAGCAATGCCGAATGGACTCCCGGTTGAGCAACGTGCAATTGTCAATTTGGAGCATTCGTCTTAAGCTCCCAGGCTAAAAGGGGCGTTACTGCACTTTCTCCTTTTTTTCTTCTTTTTTTCCCCCCGAAAGAATGAAAATCTCCTTTTTATGGGTTAATTTCGAATAAATACCGCTAAATGTATGAAATTATCAATTAAAGAATTATTCTTTTCTAATTATCAACTAATGATCTAAAGTAAAATATATAATTTTTAAAACGTAGAATTTTTTTTAAAAAGAGATTAAAACTTATGATTTTCTTATCATGTTAACTCTAAATTATCTAAATATCCTTTTAAATTTTTTTATTATTTCACCTTCAAACATTTTTATTTTTCTTCATTATATTTCACACTAATTTAATTCATATATTTTTTTATCATTTTATTTTTTATGGATGAGCTTCCAATCCCAAAATATATTTTTATATTTTGAGATTGGAAGCTCATTTTCCGTGTAGGGATAGCCGCCATCTGGAAGGTGCAATGCGGAATAGACGTATTTTTAACCTGTTTATCATGTTGAATTACCTTGTGTTATTGCTTCTCGTATTCTTGCTTGTGTTGAGGCTTTACAACAGGTTTGGGAACCATCCCCATGGATGCTTTATCCCGTAATTTGGTTTTGTAATACTTTTGTTACTATATGGCTATACGTTGGTCCCATTTATTATACTAAAAAATATATTTTTTAGTAATGAGGAAATTAATTTTTATAACACCTAATTTAAGAGTGTATCACTCAAAAAGTTAAAAGATTTATTTAACTTTCTTCCTCCTCTTCTGCAATCTAAAATTCTCTAAAAATCTCATATTCAAATCTTTAAATTAAAATATTATACAACGAATCTTCACAAAAAAAAAATTAGTATATCAACTTTAAGTGAATTTTCTTCATTTCTACCTATTTAAATTTAAAAAATGAACTCAGATGGTCTTAGATCTAAAAAAAAATCTGTCCAAAATTTTTCCTATACCTCTAATGCTGGAGCAGGGAGCCGCAACTCACCCTTGACCGTTGTGCACATGGTTAGCGGACAGGGGTGAGTTGTGGCTCCCATGATCCTGCATCAGGATGAGCCGGTTTAATTTATTTTTTAAGTTATAACTAATTAATTTAATTTTTTTTAGGTTTTGTTAAAGTTTTCTTTTGTTTTATTAAAAAAAAGAGGAGCAACGATCCAACCGAAACACCAGGGCGCTAGTTGGTTACCAGGTGTGGCCCCTGGGAACCAACCAGGGCACTATGATTGGCCCTAAGTGCTAAACCAAATTGAAAATTTTTAAAAATGTTTTTGTTTTGGTATGAAATTAACTCAAATTCGATATTTTTCAAGACCCAAGTATCGGTTACATTTTCATCCACATTAACTCAAAATAACTCAAATTATCACAAAATTATGAATTGTAGTTTTAGTATTTGGAGGGAAGGAGGAGAGCTCCAATAATTTTTTAAGAGTAAAATAAACTTTTTGAACCTTTTAGGTGTTGCACCTTTAAATTAGGTGTTGCATTAAGTATTCTTCTTTCTTCATTACATTTAACTCCAACTCAACCCCTATAACTTTATATTATTGTATTTGTATGGATATATTAGACTTGTGAAAAAGAATTGTGATCGAATAATCACCTCTTCATCATCATTCATCATATTTGCCACCTCTTCTTCTTGTTGTCTATCTACTATTCTCTTACATATTGATCTTCTCTCTTCCTTTTATCCTCTGTCCTCTCTTCTTGTTATTTCAGTTTGAGTAAAAAAAGGACCGAAATGTGAAAAAGAGAGAAGAAATAGCAGCATATTAGAGAAAATGTTAACAAGTAATGACAATAAAAAATGAAAATAAATATTAAAAAATAAATAAATAGTTACGAGTGATTGTGACCTACGATATTAAATAGTGATTCATAGAAATAATTTGGTGAGTATTTTGATATGAAATTGGAATGAGCATGTGAATGAGTATTTTTGAGGTATGAGTATGGTATGTGTATATATTTATGTCTAAGAGAAGCTATAATTACTTAATTTTTGAACAATTTTGTATACAAGGGAAAATGGCTACTATAGTTCTCTAATCTTGAAACTGGGTACCCATAATATTTAGTTTTAGTTTTTTATATACATATCTTTAGACACTTCATAAATCTGCCCACATTCTTGCTTAGATAGATATTGATCTTTTTTCTCTATTAGAATAGACTGGAAACATTCCTTTTTTTGTAATTGAGGCTTTGAAAATCGACTTTCCTTAATAATTTTTCCTTTTTGTCAAAAAAGACGCTTTAGGACCCCATCTAATTAATTTTGGTACAAAAAAAATGTATGTTTCATATAGAGTATCCATATATATTCAAATTTTTGAAAACCATTGGGTACTTAAAGAAACTAAAAAATAGATAATTAGTATAATCTGCAAACATTGTTGTAAAATATTTATAGCTATTTTCCTTTTTATAATTTTCGTTATAAAGCTATTTCTCTTAAAAAAGTATTAGTACATTATCATCTCTTTTGAAGAAAATTGTGATAAATTTTTAGACGTGTCACTTATATTACTTATTGATTCTTGTCACTGTTACACAGTACAGTGACCCAAACAACTATTTACTATTACGGATTTCCTATTTACTATTACAAAACTAGCATAAATACAATAAAACGGAGATCTATTCTATTACATGAAAAACCGGACGATGAAGGAGAGGCCTTAGGAAATTGGATGATCAAAATTGGACGACGAAGAAGGCTTCCCCCAAAAACGGGCAAGCAAACCGGACGACAAGAAGAAAATCGGTTGTCCGATTTCTAGTCAAGAAGGAGGTTTATCAGAGAATCGGAGGACCGATTCTATGGCAAAAAGAAAACGTCCCTCAAAATTTCGGACTAGCCTCACACACAAAGCTCTCTCGGTCCTCTACTTCTCAAATAAACCACATACACCATCAGACAAGAGTCGACAAGCGTCGGTGAACAAGCCGCAAGGCTGCGAGAGAAGTCCCAGAGAATAGCAACAATCCAGGAATCGGCTGTAGAGAGACGAGAGAGAAAAGGAGACTACCCAAAATTAGGACACCAAATGGAGAAGGAGAGTTTATATAGAGGGCCACAAGTCACTTGGGGCGGGTCATCCATTCTAGTGCAAAGCCAATCCTATTTCATCATAAGGAGAAATGAGCTGAAAAGAAATAAGAAAACTGTGTGAAAATAGGACAAAATAGTCTACAGTCACATTATAAATTTGTGAGTTTCCTTATAAATGCTTCAAGCTCAGTAAAATTAATGTAGATTGTATTAAAGAAGAACAAATAGAAAAATTGATAATCTCATCTCTGGTTGATATCCTATACAAGTGGTATGATCGGATATAATTTGTTAGATTTTAACTTAAATAAGATGAAATAGGATGATGCAGACCAAAATTTTAAAAAGTAAATTTATAATTATAATTATTAAAAAATTTGGGGACATGTCAAGACAATAACTGACTTTAAAACTTGCAATATATATAAAAAAGAAAGAAAGAAATAAATGATCTTTGTAGTTCTAAAACTTAGATATGAGAGGGCCATGGAGACTATGACATTAGGAATCTTCTTCTCCATCGATTTGATTATCTTGGTTCGCCAAGATTCCAGTGGTGTTGATCGAACTCGACTCAGCGACGGACACAACTAGGGCTGTAAACGGGTCCAGACCCTCAGGGTACCTCCAAACCCAGACCCGTACCCGTACCCTTATAGTGAAACTTGGACCCAGACCCGGACCCATACCCTCCAGGGTATAAAATTCTGGATCCAGACCCGACCCTCCAGGGTCCAGGGTAGGGTACGGGTATACCCGTACCCGTATGACATTTTTCTATTTTATTTTCCTGTTAAACAAAATATGTAAAACAATGTATAATTCAAAAAATAAAAATTTTAACATGATTAACATAATCTCCTTAACATTTCTTTCAACAAATAAAATCATTCAACATCTCTAATTCACATAATTAAAAGTTCAAATATACACAAAATCGTCATAGTGTGAGTGTGATGTGATGTGAGTGTAGTTGGTTGGTAGGTAGGTAGAGCAGAGGTAGTAGGTTAGGGTTAAAGATAAGAGTAAAATAATATGTTAAAAAAATTATAAATTATATATTAATATAATATAATATATAAAATATATTATTATTTTATTGATACGGGTATACGGGTCTGGGTATCACCATACCTTACCCGGACCCATATAGCAGTATAAATACGGATACGGGTCCGGGTCCGCGGGTATAAAATTTAAACCTTACCCGCTAAAAACGGGTACAGACCCGTGCGGGTACGGGTAAGACCCGCCCCGTTTACAGCCCTAGACACAACTATACTTTTGGCGGGGCCAATTTTTTAGAAATCTATTATTTTATTAGTGATATAATAATAATTTATTATAATTTATATAATAGCTCTTCCGGAATTCAAACATTGTTTTATATTATGTAAAAAATTTAATTCAATCCAGTTCAATTCAAATATTGTTTGGTCCTAACTAAATCTTTATCCCATCAAATTCCAAAATCTTTTGTCTCCAAACCCAACTCCATATGATTTTTTGCCACTGACATTTAAAAAGAAATTGCTCAAAAGTTAATGTGATTCACTTTAGATTATTTCATTACTTAGCAAGTATGCGTATTTTAATTATTTATACTATTTTATTATTTATAATTGACATGAATTCTCTATTTCGCTGCTTACTTATAAATGACATGAATTTTATATTCCACCTCTTACTTATAATGACATAAATCTTATATTATGTTCCTCTTTAAAAAATTTAATCATGTATCTGCTTGCTTTTAAAATCGTGACCTCATATTATTATTAGCAGCTCGCTTATTAATTACCTCAAATTATTGAGTTATCGTGCCTTTGATGCAATCAACAAACTTTTTTTTTTGAAAAATCAAAAAAATCATTTTTTCCCTAAAAAAGTGTTACTTTACATTATCTTCTTTTTTCTTATAGTTGGATGTTACTTTACATTGTCTTCTTTTTTCTTATGAGTAATTATTGTACAATTGTCCAATGTATTAATAATAGGGAATTACTATTTGCAGTCCATAAATTACTTATGCAGTAGATTCGAATCCTCATTTGTATTTATCGTTTCTCTTAAAAAAATAAAATTCCCTACCTCTCTTAACATATTCAAACTTCAAGCATCAAATCTGAAGCTTTCAGTATGAGATTGCATAAAAAAAAAATTAGTATATCGATCTTTAACTACATTATTATATTTTTATCAATTCAAAATATTAAGATCAACCTAAAAAAGATCAAAATTTAAAAAGGAAAAAATTCTTCCTAGAAATTCAAACACTCATTTACAATTCACGGGGTTTTGTGGTGGTGCCAAGGCGTACCGCCCGAGGGTTAGTTTTAGCCGCCCAAAAAGGTCACTTGGGTGCTGTTTCTCCCGGGGGTTAGCTTTAGCCACCCGGAGAGATTATCTGGATACTGTTGCCGTCCAGATTTTTTTTTTTAGTTTTTTGTTGTGCTGCATTTTTTAAAATTTTTTACAGTTTTTATTATTTTTTTACTTTATATTTTTGTTTTATTTGATTTGTATATTTGATGTGAATTAATATTTTAATAAAGTATGTTTTATCTCTTATTCTTATAGTTGGAAATGTCTCTCATTTTAATCATGGACAAATAAATAATTAATTTTTAATTGCATGTTATACTTTTAGTTTACCTTGGTAAGTAATTAATATGATTTATGTGGCTTATGTGTTTTATTTGATTTATGCATTATATTGTGTTATGCAAATTTATATTTGATGGGACAATTTTATTTTGGCTCAACTCATCTGGCCCAAAACCTTTTTACACTGGAAATATGTTTTGGCCTGCCTGCTAGAATATATATTTGCCTTGCCAGTTTGGGAGTAATTCCAGAGTTGCTCTTAGATCATTACTACAAAGTTTCCTAGTGATATCAGAAGACCTTTCCGAAAACTGCAAGGAGATGGACCTTATGTATAAAAGGTATCAACCCTACACGAAAGGAGGTCAAATTCTCTTACTATTCTTGATATTCCTTGCTCTTTAATAATTTCATGTGTGAGATTTGACCTGACTTAAGCATCAGAGGTGAAATAGGGTTAAAGCCCCTCTCCAGTCATCTTTTCTCTTTTGAGTATAGGTCCACTGGTGAAGAGCATTCTCCTGAGATCTATCATTTGGTGCTCATCATGTTTTTACTTTTAGTACACCTTTATCCACGAACCCTCGATTATCGATGGCTCTTTATTATTGGACGACATTACTCATGATCCTTCAATCCTGCAAAACATAGCTCCATCATCTGCTCCTTCGTTTCTTCTGCAGATGTTGGGCGTCAAATTGCCCTCGTTCATACTCCAACACACTGGCCCTATGACAGTTAATGTGAATTCAGATCAAATCGCTCAACCACAGGCCCTGCTAGTTTCTTTGCGGACCATGCTAGCGTTCAAAGCTAGAGCATTCGCACCTCAACCAGCAACTCCTCCTTCATTTGTGCCCAACCCACCGTTAATATTATTCATGTTTAATTAGTTTAATAAAGTAAACATAAATAATTAATAAAATATAAATAATTAATAAAATAAAGGAAGTCTTCTTTTAGTTTATTAATATTTAGGTGTAAACATCTCTTTTATTAATAATGAAAAATATAAATAATTAAAGATAATTTACGGAATACAATTATTAAGTACATACTAGTAAATATTCGTTGAGTTGGGAATTAATTAGGAATAATATAAATAATTAGAGATAAATTTACGAAATATACTTATTAAGTACATATTAATGGATTTCCTAAGAAAAATAGATATTTGTTTAGTTGAGAACTAATCATGGATAAATTTAATTAATTAAATAAATAGAAATAATTTACGAAATATAATTATTAACTACATACTTACTCGCTTATCAATTAGCTCAAGCTACTCGTTATTGTGCCTTTAGTAATTTCCAATAAAAAAACTTTTTTTTAAATAAAAAAAACTATTGTTATTTCCCTAAAAAGCATTTTTATAATTCATAGGATATTACTCCCTTCGTTTTTTTATTTGGCACATTTTGGACATTACGTTGTTTAAGAAAACATGAAATTTTAGATGTCTTTTTCTTGTGTAGACTAGAATGCTCGTCATAGTTTTTTCTCTCCTCATTATTATTTCTCTAGTTTCCATATTAGAAGAATAAAAAGATGTTGGAATTTTTTACTACCTCTGGTCAGGAATATAAGATGGTTAAAATTATAAGTCATTTTACAATTTTCAATGTATATTTATTGCATAGTTTTTAATTATAACATCTTTAATTCATTTATTATCTTTCTTTCCTCTCTTTCTCTCTCCTTATTTATTGAGGGTGAAATAGATATCTTATATAAAAATTGCATTGTTTTTTAATCTTTAATTCGTGTGCAAAGTCCAAAAGGACTTATATTCTTGACCGAAGGTAGTCTTAATGAGAGGGTATTATAGGAAAAAGTTCATTAAATGTTGTCTTAAAACCACAATATAACAAGTAAAAAAAATATAGAAATTTCCATAATGTGCCAAGTAAAAAAAACGGAGGGAGTACTTTAGATTGTCTTTTTTTTTAAAAATATTTTTTAATAAGTAATTATTGTACAATTGACCAATGTATTAATAATATTGAAAAACATCGAATAATGTATTAATAATATTTAAGAACTAGAGGATATATATGACCAATGTATTAATAATATTGAAAAACATCGAATAATGTATTAATAATATATATGTCGTAAGATATAGTATTATAAACTTCTACTTTCATAAATGAAACATAAGATTTTCTTAAAGATTTTATAGAGGATATTTCTTTTTTTTTTCCCAAACATAAAATAAAGTCTTTAATATAAAACTTTGGAGATTTCTAAAGATTTTTAAAATTATTATTAAATTACATTAAAAAGATTATAATAGAAAGTAAGTTTTGTCTAATGTGTGCCCTAAGGTACATGCTAATATGGATTAGCTTTCCAATTTAAGAATTAAGTTTCCTTAAGGGTTCAACAATTTCTATTAGTTTCTAGATTTTATAAGATTTGACTATTATATATAATATGATTTATTCATATATGATATATTTTATTCATATTAACAGCTACAAGACAAGAGCGCACATTAAACTGAAGTTAAAAAATATAACAGGATTTTAGAAGAATAAAAATTACAAATAACTCATCGTAATGAGTTCTTCAGTATAGGACAAAAGCAAAAGTTTATAAAAGAACAACTTGCTGAATAACATATATGTAAGCAATAAGGGCATATTTGTAATGTTTTTATCATGATTAACTTGTGCTTTGTGATAATATAAATAGCTTTATAAGAAGAACAAAAGATGCACAAAATGAGTCTCAAGGATAATCTACAAAGAAGCAAAAGATCACTCAAGACTACAAGATTTTATGAAGATGAAGTGATCAAGTTAAAGACCTTGAAGACAAGAAGTATGGTTACGGATAGCTTTATAAGGTATTTATGTAAAACTCCCTAACTTGTTTCTTTGATTTTTTGATCAATTATGTTAGCTCCTTAGAAGAAATATTCTTTGGGAAATTATCTTTGAAAAACTAAGTGTTCTTGATAAAGCTTTGATGACTTAAAAGTGTTACATGTTTTAAAGTTACATCAAGAATATGTTTTGAAAGTGAAGGAAAATTTGTGTTTTACAGGAAAACTGGTTGTCCAATTTTTTCTAAGTCTAAAACCGGTCTTAGAAAATCGGATGTCTGAATTTTTTGATTTCACAAAGAAAATTGGACATCCCATTTTAAAATCGAACGTCCGAATTTTCTTTAGGCTTAAATAATCGGTCTTTCTTTTTCACTCTTCAAGAAAATTGGTCATCTGATTTTCTGTTATTCAAGAAAATCGGACGTCCACTTTTTAAAATCGATTGTTCGGTTTGCATTTTTATTGTAAAAAAAATGACCATTGCTGCTGACAATAACGTCTAGGTTTTTACCTTCACATATAAAAGGGCTATTGATCAGCCATAAATATTAAGCAGTTGAAGAACATTTAAGAATACTTTCAAGAGCATTAAAGAGCACATTTTCAATCTTCTTTATCATACTAAAACAAAAAGGAAAAACTCCTTGGAGTTGTACTTACTGATCAATTTTTCAAAGAAAGAGGAAAGAAAGCTTTTTTAGAAGTATTGTACAAAAGTTGTATCATTTTCTTATCAAGCTTATTTGGTAATATTGTTCCATCTCTATTCTTTCATCTTAAATTGTGATCAAAGGTTTTGTGAAAAGCCCTTTGGGTGATCCTTTGATATTTTGATATCTTGTGTTGTTTTGTGATAATTGAGATTTGTGTGCAAAACCCTTGAAGAGTGGTCCTTATTTTGGTATTTTGTAAAGTCTTGAGTTTAGTGAATTTATGAAATCCTTGAGTTAAGTCTCAAGGTAGTGGATGTAGCTCTATTGAGAGAGTGAACCACTATGGATCATTTGTCTCTCTCTTTTGTGTTTTGCACATTATCTTTATATTTATTATTTAATCCTTGTTCATAAAAGATATTTTATTTGGTTAGGAATTTTATTAAAAAGAGTTATTAAATTCTTCTTTAAACAAAATCAGATGTTCTATTTTTAATTGTCCAAAAAAGTTTAATTAGTCAAAAACCTTATTCATCCCCCCTTTCCCCCCCTCCCCCCCAAGGTTTTTCAATATACATTTTCTTTAATGCAAGATGTTTATCCAATTATGAAAATATTGTGTAAATTCTAATTGTGAAAATGACTTAAATAGACTTATTTTTCTTATACATTTTAAAAGTGGAATATAAGAATTTGATAAAAAAAGAAAAATTGGATTAGATTTCTCTTTTGTTTAAAAATTTAAAATATGATAAATAAATAATTATGTATATGTTAGGAGCCATAGTTATAAAGTTATATGTAAAAATATAATAAAATATAAGATGCTTTTGAAAAGGTAAGAAGAAATCAAAATGTAAGAAACAAATAACAAAAACATATTCTAATATTTTTAAAAATAATATCACATTCTTATAATATGTTGTTTTAGTTCTTGACAAATGAATATAACTATATCACACTCTTTGGGTAAAAATTTTAGAAAATACATTATGGTTCTTTATGAAACTGAAAAAAAAAAGGTGTATAAATATTTCTATAAAAACAAAAAAAGGTAAATAAGAAAAGTTAAAAAAAAAAAAAAAGAAAATTTGTAGAGCTCATTACCTTCATGAGTTCTATGAAAAAGACAAAATAGTAGAATAAAACATTAGTATGAAAAGCTCAAAATCATATTGAGTTATTTAAAACTGTTAAGGATTAAAATTACAATTATATTATGATTAGGATTATTATTCTCCTAATCCATGTATATTTAGTTTACTAGTTTCCTAGTTATAATTTATTTAGGGTTTATCAATACTTGTCAACTATATAATGTAAACTATTTTGCAATAATAGACAGGAAATATTGGATTGTTTTCCCTTGAAAACTTTCATGATATCAGAGTCATTCTCGTCTAACTTCTAATAATGAGTTATAACAAAGAAGAAACCAGCCACATCGACAATGACGTGGTTGAAAAAAGCCATGCCCGTAAAACAAGAAAAGATGCCTACTTTGTAGCATTCTCAGACCGTCTCGAACTGATCATCACAACAGTCCAATTGAAAGAAAACGATAAAGAAATAATTATGTTGAATGGGCAAAAGCTATGCGCTTAGCCTCACACGTCCAAAGAAAAAATTGGGATTTGTAGATGGAACAATTCCCATACCAGAAGACGATCTAGATAAAGAAGAAGAATGGTGGGAAATCAACACATTGGTAAATTTATGGATTCTTAATACTATAGAGCCCTCACTCAGATCCTCCGTAAATTACTCTGAAAGAGCTGATGAATGATGGTCAGATTTAAAAGAAAGATTTTTAGTTGGAAACAGGCTGAGAAAATATGAATTAAAAGCTGCTTTAGCAAACTGTAAACAAGGAGGAGATTCAGTTAATGTGTATTAATCACGTTTGAAAAAATTATGGGACGAGTTGGAAAACTACTCTCAGCTCCCATCATCTACAGACACACAATTATTAACTGCTATTGCAAACGAGAGAGAGGAAGAAAAAGTCATCCAATTTTTAATGGGATTGAATAGTGCAATTTATGGTACTGTTCGCTCTCATCTGATTCAATAGGAACCAATGCCAAAAATAAAAAAAAATTCTTGCCCAAATTTGTAAGGAAGAACAACGTAAAAATTTAGCCTGAATGGCAGGCCATGGCGGTGATGGTGTTGCCTTTGCTGTTCCCAAGACAAAACGTCTAGCAGCAATGACATCAACTTCGTGGCCAACTTGTACCCACTGCCGACGCAGTGGCCATGACGCCTCTGGCTGCTTCCTGTTGGTGGGGTATCTTGAATGGTGGTCCAAGCTCGGCTCCGGTAGAAGAAATCCAGTTGCAACTGGCTGCGGTGGAAGAGGAATCAGCAGCGGCAAGGGAAGCTTCGATTGTGGATGGTGGCTTCCAGCTGGCCCAGTGAAAGCCGGCGGTCGACAGACGATGTCCAGAGGAAGCAGGGACAGCTGGGCAAACACTGTGAACGACATCCGTGGCAGCAACGGTAATGGCGGCATAAAATTTTTCTCCCAGGACGATGGTAATGAAAATTTTGGACAAGGTGCTCCTTTCGCCAATGGCAGCAGCTTCAGCAGCAGTGCTGTGAACAGTGATGTGACTGTTTCAGCAGAAGGTTCCAGTCTTCTAAGATTAACAAGTGAACAGTGGTCAAAATTGTTGACCATTATCAATAACTCAAATACCCATCAATCCGAAAAATTATCTGGTATGGAAAACTTATGGGTTTTGGATTCAGGATGGTCTCACCATATGACTGGTAGGTATTTGAATAATATTTATCCATATATTATTGGATTACCTAATGGAGCTAAGGTAATTGCTCAGCAAGAAGGAACGGTCTCTTTACCTTAGAATTAAACTCCACAATGTGCTGTTAATTCCCGAGCTTAAATGCAATTTAATTTCTTTGTCTCAATTGGCACGAGACTCTAAGTGTTTTATCACTCTCTCTAACAATTTTTGTGTTATACAGGACCGTATCTCAATGAAGCCGATTGGAGTGGGTGAGCAAGGGAATGAAATTTTCTTCTACAAATCGTTGCAGTTGTTAGCTTTACATGCTTTTTCTAGTAATATTCTTGACTCCAGTACACTATGGCATGTCCAATTAGGTCATCCTTCAGATTTTGTTGTGAATAAATTTTTAGGATTCTCTAAGAATTATAGCACTAGATCTACACCTTGTAATGTTTGTCTACGAGCTAAGCAGACCCGTGACTGTTTTTCTTTAAATATAAATAAAGTATATCAGAATTTTGATTTAATTCATTGTGATTTATGAGGACCGTACAAAACTAAGTCCACTACAGGCGCCTCGTACTTGTTTACTATTTTAGATGATTATTCCAGGGCTGTTTGGATATATTTGATCTCATAGAAAAGTGAAGTTGCACCTATTTTAAAAGAATACTTTGCTATGGTTAAAACCCAATTTCACAAAACTATAAAGACAGTCTAGAGTGATAATGGTATGAAATTTACTTGCCTACACTTATATTTTTCGGCCCATGGCATGATACATCAAACAACCATTGCTAGCACCCTACAACAAAATGGCAGGGTCGAATGGAAGCATCGTTATATTATGAATGTAGCTTGTACCTTGCATTTTCAAACAAATCTACCCCTAAAATTTTGGGGAGAATGTGTTTTAATGGCTGGATACCTTATTAATCGCACAACTTCCGCCTTGTTACAAGGAAAAACACCTTATGAGTTACTACATGGGAAAAAGACAATATATTCTCACATTAAAAGTTTTGGATGTCTAGCTTATGTTCATGATCATGACCTTCCCAAGGATAAATTTCGGGCCCGCACCAGAATATGTGTCTTCCTCGGATATCCATTTAACAAGAAAGGATGGCAGTTTTATGACTTGCAAAAAGAAAAAAATTATTTTATCCAGAGATGTAATATTTGATGAGACTAAATTTTCATATCAAGAAAAATTGGACAATTCACAAAGTATTATAGATTTTGCACACTTTTACAATTATGGGGAACAAATCTTGGGTTTACAAGACAGGGGGAGTACAAGCCAGCTCCAGAAACTACACCAGCTGGACATGCCAAAATTGGAGGTCCAACCGCAGGCCCAGACATGCTCAGACCAACCGCTGGTCCAAAAGCAGCCCAAGCAATCACACCAGCTAGACAGGACAACTCTGGCAGTCCAATTCCTGGCCCAGTCTCAGGCCCAGCCGCGCTTAGCAATCCAATCTCTGGCCCAACCACGCAGAGCCCAACTTCTGGCCCAGACGCACCAGCCCCCTCAGCTGGATTACTCTCCCAGCTCTGGCTCAGCAATCCAGGTTGTGCTTTCCCCAGTACAGCCGCAGCAGTCCAATACTCCAACAGGGCCTCTTCTTCTCCTTGTGACGGTCCAGATCTAATCCTTCAACCATAAGTGCCAATATTTGGAGAAGAAATTCTTGGCCAGGCTCCTTCTCCTTGCGTCGGCCTAGATTCAACACTTCAACCAGCAGCACCGAAGTTTGGAGCAGACATTCTCAGACCAGTTACACAAATAGACTGTCCAGATATTCAGCCAAAAAAATAATATTGGTACTAGAAAAAGAACTTGTGTTAAAACAGTTCCTGCTCGACTCCGAGAATATGAATGTAATGCAATCTGGAAGACTCCTATATCTCATTCTGTTCTGCTCCCTCTCTCTCTTTAGACCTCTCAGGTACGTCCTTGTATACTATAACATATTTTGTGGGCTAAAAAAATTTTCTCCCTCGCATAGGAATTTTTTAGTATCAGTTGCCACAGAATCGAAACTTACCATATACTCTGAGGCTGTCTATAATTCTAAATGGTGCACTGCAATGCAACAAGAAATTGATGCCCTAGAAAAGAATGGCACGTGGACTTTAACAAGTAAATGGGTTTGTCACATCAAATATAAAGCAGATGAGACTATCGATCTATACGAAGCCCGATTGGTGATTCTGTTAGTATATGCCCTAAGACCAATTGACTCACATTCATAATTTATGAAGCATGTATTTTGAATTGTATTTTATGCTTTTGGTCATCAAGTATGTGACTTGATAGTAAAACCCTTATAGCTAATACAATACTATTCTTATTTGTCCCTAGTTTTATTACATCTTGTATTATTAAACTAGTGTGAAGTTGATTGATGGTCAAGTTTTACTGATCATGAATATGAGATATAAAATCAATTCATAAATACATATTGAGAATATTGTATTGGACATGACCCAAAGTGAAGAAGAAATATTGCATGAGTTTAAGTTATAAGTATTTCTTCTCAGTTTTATATTTGGTGTATTTTGACCTAATGTTTCTAATCCTTCTTGCATGGGGAGAAAATATGTTTTGACATAGTCAAACGTCACTTTTAATTAGGTGATTATTATGACTATTGGTTGGCTTATCTTTTTATCATGGGTTGAATATTGGAGATAGTGAAAGGGATTTATCCCACTCTTTTTAGAGAGAGATATCCATGGGCCCCTTGATAAGGAAGACTGAAAAATATGCATGGCCATGCTAAAATAAGTATTAATAAGATGTTATTAATATTATTTGTTGAAACAGTCTCCCTGGTGATCAAGTAAATGGTTAATTAAGTTTTACAAGGATGACCTTATACTTAATTAGGATATCGTGTGACAAAATGACTAAATATTAAATCTAATGCTAGGTTATTATTGCTTTTACTTAACTTGGGTAAGCATAATGTCTTGCTAGAGGCCGTTTATATTTTGTGAATAAATATCTAGGATATTTTTTATTCACTGCCAACGTTAAGTGAACCTACAAGGTCACACGCACAGACGATCTTGTGAGCATAGTGTCCACATTCAAGGAATCTAGATTGTGTCCAGATTCGTTGAACGTATATAAAAGGGGAATAAGATTCCACGTTGTATTTTCTGGTAAGTTAATAAGTAACTAATTTTATTTATCGAATAAATGAAATTAATTACTTAATATTACTCATCCAACCGTTGGATGACTATAGGAATAGACGGACGAGATTAAACTGACATTAGATGACAATTAGGGTTTTGATATTGACAGCTATAAAAGGTTATGTTAACCTTTTCTTTGAGGCATTCTTTATCTGATTAAAAAAAACAAAACCCTAAAGCCTAGAACGACGATATAGTATCTACCTCCCTCTCTTTGAAATTCGACCTATTACCAGACAGTCAGGATTAGTTCTGAACAGTTTTCAGAACACAGAAGGGGCTAGCATCCCGATCACTTGCAGAGGAGTTTGTCGCGTGGATACCAATAGAGGGCGAAGTGTAAACAACATCGCCTCCACACCGAACAATTAAAAACATTGAGGTAATTTCTATCGAATCAGTTTTTTTAGTATGTGCAGATCCTGTTGGTGGATTTCCGTAGTTTTATTTTATTTGTTTTTGCCTACGGATTCCAACAGATTCTAGGCAACATACAAATGGCAGGCATCGATTTCACGACACTTTTGCCCCTGTTGTTAAAATGGTTACTGTTCAAACCTTACTCTCTGTTGCTACTGCTCGAAATTGGCCTATTCATCAAATAGAGGTCGACAACGCGTTTCTCCTTGGAGATTTAAAGGAAGAAGTCTATATGCGTCCTCCACTGCTTTTCGCCCTTCTTTTCACGGACATGTTTGCCTTCTGAAGAAATCCTTATACGGCCTTCGACGAGCCCCTAGGTGTTGGTTTTCCAAACTGACTGTTGCTCTTCGTAAGTGTGGTTTTTCTCAATCTTATTCAGATTAATCGCTCTTTATATACTCAAGAGATAATATTTTTTTGTGTGTCCTCATATATGTGGACAATTTACTACTTACCGGAAATTCACTATCCTCTATAAATGCATTCAAAGCTTCCCTGAATACTTGCTTTCACATGAAGGATTTAGGTCCTCTTAAATATTTTTTTGGGTATTGAAATTGCAAAAATCCTTCGGGATTATTTTTGTGCCAATGAAAGTACATTTTGGAAATTCTTTTTGATACTGGATTACTAGGAGCCAAACCGATATCTTCTTCTATTGAACCAAATCATCAGTTAGCCAAAGCTACTAGCCCTTACTTTGATAACCCAGAACGATACTGCAGACTAATTGGCAAGCTGATCTATCTTACTCTTACTCGACCTGAGCTCACTTATTCTGTTCATATACTCGCTCAGTTTATACACACTCCTCGCCGTGCTCATTAGAATACAAGGTTGTGGTATTCTTCTTCAATCTACTTCTCCTCTTTTACTAACCGCATATTGTGATTCCGATTGGGCTACCTGTCCTATTACTCGACGTTCTGTTACAGGCTATTTTATTTCACTCAGTGGTTCTCCTATTTCTTGGAAAATAAATAAACAACATACAGTCTCTCGCTCTTCTGCCGAAGCTGAATATTGCTCAATGACGATGACTTTATGTGAATTAAAATGGTTATCTGACCTCCTTCGTGATCTTCATGTGCCTATCATGCGCCCTATTTCATTACATTGTGATAATCAAGCTGCTATCCACATTGCAGAAAATCCTGTTTTCTATGAATCCACTAAACACATTGAAATTGATTGTCACTTTGTCCGCGATGCATTTCAAGCCAATTCTATTTCTTCTTATTATATTCGAAACGAATTTCAGCTGGCCGACGTTCTTATTAAAGCTCTTCATCCTACCCATTTTCATCGTTTATCTTCTAAGTTGGGCATTTCAGACCTTCATGCTCCACTTGAGGGGGAGTGTTAAGGATTAAAATTACAATTATATTATGATTAGGATTATTATTATTCTCCTAATATGATGTGAACCGGTTGTGACAAGAGCCAAGGCAAAACAACTAAAGAGTTACAAGGATCAAATTGAGCAAGAGAAGTTTCAAGGCTTAAATTTTGATGTCAATTTGATGTCCAAGACTTTATGGGGATTAAATTTTGATGTCCAAGACTTTATGGGGCAATATCCTAAATTTTTTGAATAAGTTAGAAATTGAAAATTTACCTTGGTAGATGGTTGGAATCCCTTTTGCCCTAGCTGAAAAATTGCCTCATATTTTTGGCAATGTGTTGACTAGTTCTCTAGAATAGTCCAAATGCAATTAAAACACCTCTATTGTCTTATCAAGTGTATGTACAGGTTATATCTATCCTTTTGGCTGAAAATATAAGAGGGAAAAATTCCTATTTTCTCCCTCAAGTCTCTATAAATATGTAGTATTCCATTTTGAAGAAGTTAATCAAGAAATTTTTCAAGACAAAGGTTCTTCTCTTAGTATTCTTAGTTCTTATCTTAGTTTTTCTATCTTCTTCAAGGGTGAACTTCCTTGGAAGAAAAATCACTTTGAAGACTTGTTGAAAGTTCCAAGAGCTTCAAAGTTGATCATAAAAAAATTCCTTTATACTAGTTACTACACTATTGTAGAAAACTAGTCTTGAGGTCTTCTTCTTGTTTCATTGAGGTCTAAGGTTCAAAATACCTTAGGTTGTTTGAACTTTGAAGAAAAGATTTTGTTTAAACCTTCCTGAGGTCTTGTATTTAATATATCCAAGGTTTCTTGAAGTTTAATATTTTCAAGTCCTTCCAAAGGCACTTTCTCTCTTCTACTTATTACACTTGTTTTGTTTGTTTTCTCCCTCACTTCTTGGATAAAATTTTATGCTCTTGAAGATCATTCCAAATCATTTGGTATCAGAGCCACCTTCAAGTAAGTGTTTTTGAGATATCTTACATACAAAAAAAAAAATACAAGACAAAAAAAAAAAAAAAGAGAGACAAGATTGCTGGAAAATGGCATCACAAAAATAGAATGCTTGAACGACCTAGAATATGACTAGAAGTTTGCAATATTTTTAAATGGAGTTATACTAGATTGACCTGGGAAACAAATGAAACAAGTTTCATCTAATTTGGACTTCATTTGATATCTCAAAATAGTCAAAACTTGAAGGTGTACCTGGCTTTTCCGTAGACAAAAAAGTACTGAAATGATCTGAGTATATCTTCGTTTTTACTAATCCTTTTTCTTTGATTCTTGATCCTAAACTCAAAATTTTGAGTGAGGATTCTTTCTAGACAAACCTCATTCAATTTAGACTTGTGGTTAAATACCAGTTTTCCAAACAAGCAGAGTATGTCATCTACTCTGCTTGCTGGAAACTTTTGTTGTGTATTCTTTTGTGTTCTTGAAGTGTCCTAGCTTTGTGTTTGTATTTGTGGTCGAATTTCTTTCCTTTTTCAGTACTTATTTCTTCATTCGGTCAATCTACCATTATTGACTCAAATGCTCTTGGAAATGTTGTTGAACTTTCCTAAAATAAATGGATGACTCAATATCATTTTCCTTACTTCTCATATTTCTCAACTAGTTTTTGTTTGTGATTTTTTTTTATTTTGGTTGTTTTAAACTTGAGTATAGGTGTTAAATCTTTGTTAAGAACTCATATAACTTTTTGAGACTTGAACCTTCAGAAAAAGGCAAGAGTTATGAGAATATCCTCAAAAAAAAAAAAAAAAAAGCCAAAGAGAGTTAAACAAGAGAGTTTTGTGAGGTAAACACTACCAAGATGTCAACCCAAGCTCAAGCATCAACTCCTTTTGGAGAAGAGTCTAGCAACTCCCAACATGATGACCCTTTGAGGCTCATAATGCAAGAGTTACAATCCCTAAGAGATGAGATGAGGGATATTAGAAGGGATGTCACTAATCTCTCTAATCAACAAAGGGAGGTTAGTCCTCATGGTAGTCTCAATGTTACTACTCCAAGGAGCAATGGACCACTCAATTGCTCTAGGACAACCGAGTTCCACCAACCTCCACATTTTGATGAAGAACTTCATCCACCTCTTTACGGTGATAGAAGAGGCGGTTTTGGAGGAAGAGGCATGCCTAGACACTTTGAAGAAGTTCCAAGGCCACAAGCTAGGCATGGAGAGCCATTATATGATGATCATGAACATGTTCCTTTTGTTGCTAACCATGGAAGAGACCAAGGTGACCAAACCTTGGACCGAATAAAGTGGAAGCTCCCTAGTTTTAAGGGTGAGAATGACCCTAACATTTTCTTAGATTGGGAGAGGCAAGTAGAAAACATGTTTATGTTGAAAAATTGTAATGAGTTCTGAAAAGCTAGACTTGTAATAGCCGAATTTTCCGGCTACACTTTACATTGGTGGGAAAGGGTAGTAAACCAAAGAGTTAGAAGTGGTAGACCACCAGTTGATACTTGGAGAGAGTTAAAAACTTTGATGAGAGAAAGATTTGTGCCCGAGCACTACTATAGAGAGCTTCATTATAAGCTCATGACTTTAAAACAAGGTGCAAAAAGTGTAGAAGAGTATAGACAAGAGCTTGAGCTCTACATCTTGAGGTTAAACTTGGAAGAAGACAAGGACGCTTCAATGGCTAGGTTCCTTAGTGGTCTCAATAGGGAGATAGCCAACCAACTTGAGTTGTATCTACATACAATTTATGAAGACATGTGCCACCTTGCCAACAAGATCGAATCACAAAGGAAAAGAAGTGGGATGATGCGATCCTCATTTCCCAACCAAAGACAAGTTGCAACAACAAAACCACCTACTTCCAACTTCAAGCCATGGGCAAAAAAGGAGGAGGCTCTTAGAGGTACTTTCCAACCTCCAACCAAACCAAAGATGGAAGAGAGAGGTAAAATCATTTCTAACCCTCCAAAGTGCTTTAAATGTAATTGTGTAGGACACTATGCAAGTAGTTGTCCGACAAAGAGAGCTTTGATCTTTAGGGAGGATTTGAATGGTTGGATTGAGAAGGGGGAGGATGAAAGTAGCGAATGTGTTGAGGGTGAAGGAAATGGTGAGGATGATGAACATGTTGATTTGAATCCTTTAGGAAGTGATGACGATGTCTTGAGCTTAGTTACCATAAGAGCACTAAGCGCTCAAACTTTTGATGATAACATGATTGAACAAAGAGAAAACATCTTTCATTCTAAATGTAAAGTTGAGGGAAGGATTGCCAACCTTATCATTGATAGTGGTAGTTGTGTAAATGTGGCTACTGCTTATCTTGTTGAGAAGTTGAAACTACCTACTACAAAACATGATAAACCCTACAAACTCCATTGGCTAAATGATAGTGGAGAAATTAAAGTGTTGAGACAAGTAGTGGTACCAATAGAAATGGGAGCTTACAAAGATGAGATACTATGTGATGTGGTGCCCATGCAAGCATGCCATCTTCTCTTGGGAAGACCTTGGCAATTCGATAGAAAGTCCCTCCACAATGGGGAGAAGAATACTTATTCTTTTGTGAAGGATGGAAGAACATTCACTATGAATCCTCTTACACCTCAATAAGTGAGAGATGAACAAAACAAGATGAGGGAGAAAGAGAGGGCCGAAAGTGAGCTCAAAAGGAAAAAAATTGGAAAGGGAAAGAGAGTTGAGGAAAAAGAAAAGAGTGAAGAAAGAGTGATGAAAAACAAGAGTGAAAAGAAAAAGAGTGACAAAAAAAAAGAGAGTGAGATGAAAGAAAAGAATTGTTTCTTTGCAAAACCTAGTGAGGTGATTGAAGCAATTGAAAGAAAAGAAGTGGTATTACTCTTGTATTGTAGGGAATCTTTTACTTCATCTAAAGAACACTCACCCTCTTTTTCAAGTGAAATTTTACAAGTTATTGAAGTTACAAAGACGTATTTCCCGATGAGATGCCCAGAGGTCTTCCACCAATTAGAGGAATCGAATACCAAATCGATTTTGTCCCCGGGGCGGTCTTGCCAAACCGATCGGCTTATAGGAGTCCACCGGAAGAGACTAAGGAGCTAAAAAGGCAAGTTGAGGATCTAATTTCAAAAGGGTATGTGCGTGAGTCCATGAATCCTTGTGCGGTTCCGGTTTTGCTTGTTCCAAAAAAAGATGGTACATGGAGAATGTGTATAGATTGTAGAGCCATAAACAACTTTACTATTAAGTATAGGCATATCATACCTAGACTTGATGATTTACTTGATGAGTTGCATGGTTCTAATCTTTTCTCTAAAATTGACTTGAAATCCGAATACCATCAAATTAGGATGAGAGAAGGGGATGAGTGGAAAACCACTTTTAAGACTAACTTTGGTTTGTATGAATGGATGGTTATGCCCTTTGGATTAACTAATGCTCCTAGTACATTTATGAGATTAATGAATCATGTGTTGAGGAATTTTATTGGGAAATTTGTTGTTGTATATTTTGATGATATTTTGGTCTATAGCAAGACATATGAAATGCATGTTCAACATCTTAGGGAAGTACCAAATGTCTTGAGAATTGAAAAACTTTTTGCTAACCTTGACAAATGTGAGTTTGTTTGGAGAAAGTTACATTTCTAGGTTATGTGGTAAACTCACAAGGACTTCAAGTAGATGAAGGTAAGGTCCAAGCAATTAAGGAATGGCCAACACCAAGAAACGCATTGGAAGTGAGGAGTTTCCATGGCCTAGCAAGTTTCTATAGGCGGTTCATCAAAAATTTCAGCACACTTGCTAGCCCTTTGACCGATGTGATCAAGAAAACCGAAGGATTTAAGTGGGAAACAAAACAAGAACAAGCATTTCAATTGTTGAAGGAAAAGTTGTGTAGTTCACCCCTTTTGTCACTACCAAACTTTGAGAAAACTTTTGAGGTGGAGTGTGATGCATCCGGCATTGGTATAGGTGGTGTACTTATGCAAGATGGAAAGCCCTTAGCCTATTTTAGTGAAAAACTTAATGGGGCAGCCGTGAGGTACTCAACTTATGACAAGAAGCTTTATGCTTTAATAAGAACATTAAAGCATTGGCAACACTACCTATGGCCAAAGGAGTTTGTTGTGCACACCGATCATGAGGCTTTGAAGTGTCTCAAGGGCCAACATAAACTCAATAAGAGACATGTAAGATGGATGGAGTTCATTGAAACATTTCCATATGTCATCCATTACAAGAAAGCTAAGGAGAATGTGGTGGCCGATGCTCTATCTAGAAGGTATGCTCTCTTATCCACCCTTCAAACAAAAATTTTGGGTTTTGAAATGCTTAAAGAAATGTATTCTAGTGATCATGACTTTAAGGAAATTTTTGAGAAATTCTTGTTAGCACCTTTTGGAAAATATTTTTTGCATGAAGGATTTCTTTATTGTGAAGGTAGATTGTGCATACCATCTTTCTACTAGAATTCTACTTGTCAAATAAGCACATTGTGGGGGCTTAATGGGACATTTTGGTATCACTAAAACCTATGAAATTCTTCATGAACATTTTTTTTGGCCACATTTAAAAAGAGATGTAAAAAGATTTGTAGGAAGTTGTATTGAATGCAAGAAAGGTAAATCTAGAACTCTTTCACATGGACTCTACACACCATTAGAAGTTCCTAAAGAACCTTGGGTTGATATTTCTATGAATTTTATTCTTGGTTTACCTAGGACCTCTAGAGGTATGGATTCTATTTTTGTTGTTGTGGATAGGTTCTCTAAAATGGCACACTTTATTCATTGTAGGAAATCCGATGATGTTAGTCATGTAGCTAGCTTGTTCTTTTCTTGGATAGTTAGATTCCATGGAATTCCAAGGTCTATTGTGTCGGATAGAGATACCAAATTCTACAGCTTGCCATCCACAACGGATGGACAAACCGAAGTGGTAAATAGAACAATTGGCCAACTTCTAAGGGCTATTTTGAAGAAGAAATTGAGGCAATGGGAGGAGTGTTTGCCACACATTGAATTTGCTTATAATAGGGCACCTCACTCTACTACTTCTCATTCTCCATTTCAAGTTGTTTATGGTTTTAACCCTCTAACTCCCTTTGATTTGGTTCCTTTGCCTATAGATCAAGCATTAAGCAAGGATGCAAGCAAGAAGGCTGATTTTGTGAAAGCAATTCATGCAAAGGTCCATGAAGCCATTGTCAACTCCAACAAAAAGCTTGTAGAGAAAAGAAATGTGGGAAGAAGAAAAGTGGTATTCAAACCCGGTGATTGGGTTTGGGTGCATTTTAGAAAGGAAAGATTTCCCCAACAAAGAAAGTCTAAGCTTGATGATAGGGGAGATGGGCCATTTCAAATCCTTGAGAAAATTAATGACAATGCCTATAAAGTTGATCTTCCAGGACATTATAATGTTAGTGCCACCACTTTTAATGTTTCCAATCTCTCTTTATTTGATATAGGTTATGGAGATTCGAGGACGAATCCTTTTCAAGAGGGGGAAGATGATGTGAACCGGTTAGACATGCAAGAACATCAAGGAGTTGTGACAAGAGCCAAGGCAAAACAACTAAAGAGTCACAAGGATCAAATTGAGCAAGAGAAGTTTTAAGGCTTAAATTTTGATGTCAATTTTGATGTCCAATACTTTATGGGATTAAATTTTGATGTCCAAGACTTTATGGGGCAATATAATAAATTTTTTGAATAAGTTAGAAATTGAAAATTTACCTTGGTAGATGGTTGGAATCCCTTTTGCCCAAGCTGAAAAATTGCCTCATATTTTTGGCAATGTGTTGACTAGTGCTCTAGAATAATCCAAATGCAATTAAAACACCTCTATTATCTTATCAAGTGTATGTATAGGTTATATCTATCCTTTGGGCAGAAAATATGAGAGGAAAAAATTCCTATTTTCTCCCTCAAGTCTCTTTAAATATGTAGTCTTCCATTTTGAAGAAGTTAATCAAGAAATTTTTCAAGACAAAGGTTCTTCTCTTAGTATTCTTAGTTCTTAGCTTAGTTTTTCTATCTTCTTCAAGGGTGAACTTCCTTGAAAGAAAAATCACTTTGAAGACTTGTAGAAAGTTCCAAGAGCTTCAAGGTTGATCATAAAAAAATTCCTTTATACTAGTTACTACACTATTGTAGAAAACTAGTCTTGAGGTCTTCTTCTTGTTTCATTGAGGTCTAAGGTTCAAAATACCTTAGGTTGCTTGAACTTTGAAGAAAAGATTTTGTTTAAACCTTCTTGAGGTCTTGGATTTAATATATCCATGGTTGCTTGAAGTTTAACATTTCCAAGTCCTTTCAAAGGAACTTTCTCTCTTCTACTTATTACACTTGTTTTGTTTGTTCTCTTCCTCACTTCTTGGACAAAATTTTATGCTCTTGAAGATCATTCCACATCATAATCCATGTATATTTAGTTTATTAGTTTCCTAGTTATAATTTGTTTAGGATTTGTCAATACTTGTCAACTATATAATGTAAACTATTTTGTAGTGATAGACAGGAAACATTGGATTGTTTTCCCCATTGAAAACTTTCAAAAACAAGATTAACATGATAAACTCATTACCATGATAAGTTCTTCAAAACAAGACAAATTTGTAGAGACAAGTCTCAACCATTGAATTAGTGAAAAAGAAAAAAGAAAAAAAATGAATGGATAAGATTAGTACTATTTCCAACCTCATTTACCTTTAGTATATAGGTGGCATAGACTATAAAATAGATAGAGATAGAAAAATGTAAGAAACGAATAACAAAAATATATTCTAATATTTTTCAAAAGAATATCACATTCTTACAATATGTTGTTTTAGTTCATGACAAATGCATATATATTGGACTCTTTGGGTAAAAATTTTAGAAAATAGTTATGGTTCTTCATGAAATTGACCCAAAAAAAAAAGTGTATAAATCTTTCTATAAAAACAAAAAAGGTAAATAAGAAAAGTTAAAATTTTTTTTTGTAGAACTCATTACCTTTATGAGTTCTACGAAAAAGACAAAAGAGTAGAATAAAACATTAGCATGAAAAGCTCATTATCATATTGAGTTATTTAAAACAAGATTAACATGATAAACTCACTACCATGATAAGTTCTTCAAAACAAGGCCAATTTGTAGGGACACATCTCAATCCTTAAATTTGTGAAAAAGAAAAAAAGAAAAAAATAAATAGATGACATTAGTTTTATCTCCAGCCTCACTTACCTTTAGTATATAGGTATAGAATAGATATAGAGTAAGGTAATTTATACCATATACCTAGGTGTACAAGGTATTCCTAGTTAGTAAAACTACATAATTTTGATAAATAATTAAGGTTGATGAAATTTACTCATATTCTTCCCCACGCGCCTTCATCATTAAAAAAATAAAAGAAAAAGTAGAACAACGACATTTATACTTGTTCGGCCTCTGCCAATACAACCACCATTTAGCTTCTCTTCTTCCTCTTCTGTCATAGGCAGCGGCTAGCGGCTACAGAAAGCTTACAATTTCCACTTGAATCTTCATTATCCAAGGATGAGAATTATTAAAAGCAGCAGAAGAAAATTAATTAGGATTATTGGCAGTAGAATCAAGAATGATCCGTAAAATCATGACGGTTAAAGTTGTTCCAGTAATCAGATTGCTCTTTGGGAGAAGGTTACAACAAAATTTCATTACTCAATCTGATATAATATCATTCATATTAAATAGAATTGTAGTTATACTCACTATTAATTCAGATTGCTCTATGTTTCTGCTCTTATATGACTTTCATCTAGCATCTTTTGGATGAACGCTACAAATGTCATGTTTGTTCCTGCAACAAATATTATATGAAAATGGAGAGCTTTTCTGAGTTTCATTCAGTAAAGGAAAATAATTAAAAAAACAACAAATAGCTTCATTTGACATGTCAAAAAGTCGATCATAAAAATTTAGGTGTTATGCTTCGTTCTTTCTCGATTTTTTTTCTTCAAGGAAGAAAATGATAAGTCTTGTCTATGTTTCAATACTCAAGCAATTACTAGAGCAGTAGCTAAATAAACAAAATAAATGTATCACATTTCCCTCTGTATATTTGGGTGTTTCCACACTCCATAGTATAGCATTCTTTGTGAAAGGAGAAAAGAACAAAATTGCAGATTTTATGTTACAATTATTGCCGAAAAACTTGGTACATATTCTACATAACATGCGAGATGAGTTACTTTAAGCAGTGTACTAGTATTTATCAATGTTGAGAAAATCGGACTGGAGATTGAATCGGTCAAGCTATTGGGTCATTGGTTTATTGGTTCAATGGTTGAACCAGTGGTTGAACTGGTATGACGTTATAAATATAGAATAATTATAAATATTAAAAATATATTAATTATTTATATAAATCATTTTACATAAATAGAAAAAAGCTTCTACTTTCTCAAAAAAATTAAAAAATACAAGTAACATATAGAAAAACCCGCACTTCTAAAAAAACTTAAAAACACAAATAATATAGAAGTTAAAAACATATAGCATAGTACGTATTACATACCAAAAGCAAAATAAAATTTGTTCAAATACAAATTTAACATCATTAAATACAAATAAAAAGTCTAATAAACACACATAGAAAGTAATTTAAAACAACTACAATTCAAGTATTACATTAAATTTACTTTAAACAATAATTATCAAAATCAAAATCACATTGAAGGTCAACTCCATCTCCATCTTCATTATCATGACCAGCTCCATCTTGAAGTTGTGAAAATCAATTTGATCATCATCAACATCTTCATCCATCAAGATAGATTTCCTCTTACCTAAAACATATAACAACACTTGAGTTATAAAATAACATTTATGTCCAAATAAGAAAAATACAAAGAGAATACTTTAAAATTTTATCCTAAATAAAACAAGCTCAACAATAATTCCTTACATGGTTGGGTGCAGCTTTCTTCACCCCCCTTAGGATACGCTTCTTCCATCATATCCTCTAACATATTATAGTCAAGTTATCCATCAGGTTGGTCATCAATTATCCAATACTCCGTTTAATCAATTGACTCGTAATCAATTGGATTATATGATCTCTTGTTTTGTGTGAGCCTAAACAACATGAATAATTAAACCAAATATTCACATGAAAGCAAAATTAAAGCACAATAATAACAGCAAGTTTTTAACTTTTATTACCTGTTCTTCAAACGAAGGTTATAGTGAACATAGACAAGATCATTCAGTTTTTTATGCTCCAATCTATTTCTTTTATTTGTATGGATGCGTTTAAATAAAATCCAATTACATTCACAACTTGAAGAAGATGCAGTTTGACTCAAAATTTTAATAGTCATCTTTTGCAAATTTGGAGCATCAATA
The DNA here is from genome assembly GCA_028651295.1 of Catharanthus roseus. Lineage (NCBI taxonomy): Eukaryota > Viridiplantae > Streptophyta > Magnoliopsida > Gentianales > Apocynaceae > Catharanthus > Catharanthus roseus. Next base: position 712,132 of record JAPQWS010000142.1, on the reverse strand, counting down.
CCAAAGAGTCTCCATCATTTATCTATGTCATAATTGAAACATAAATAAGAAATAAGTCAATAACTAAACAAATAGGTCACACCGCAAAATAATTAATGGAAAACTTTAAATGTAACTATAAAATAATTATTATAATTCAAACTTACTAGGATGAGAAGAACGACAAGTTTTTTGACCAAATTCCATTCAAAAATTTTGCTTTTTGATGTAAAACTTGATATTTCATCCATCACTTCTTGCTTTCCATCAATGTGGAACTTTTCCAAGATATCCAGTACACTTTTCAAAATTCCAGGTCTGTTCATACAACCATCTTCTGTATATTGAAAGGCTGAATTCAACCAAAATCCTACAGAGTGGAAGTCCTTCTTCAACATAAGATCCCATCTCTTGTCAATTATATCAGTATATGGCTGATACAATCATGTTTATTTTTAAACAACTTTGCTATGCCATTAACCACCCTCAACATGCACTCAGAAACATATCCAAAAGAAGGTTTTTCATCAGAATCACATATATGCAACAAATGCATGAGTGGCTTCATAAGCTTCACACCAATCAAACAACTATTCCAAAATTTATCATCTAAAACAATCGGCTTAACTTCTTTGTGCTTTTCATTTTCAACTCCTTAAATTGTGAAGAAATGACTAAGGCCTCCAAATGTTCTTAATATTCATAAAGACTATTCAAAGCAATAATGCAATAGCAAACCTAGTCTCAGCCAATGAATAATTTCTTTTCAACCATCCCTTTTTCTCAACCAACTAAGGATCCATTTATGATTATAGAGAAACTTTGTTACTCTTGAGGCAAGAGTAATCGTGTCTCGATGAGATTGCATCTCACTGATATCCTTCATAATCAAATTAAGATAATGAGCTACACAAAGAGACCAACTAATAGATGAATATTTCTTAGAAAGTAACCGTCTAGTAACTTTGTAATTACTAGCATTATCCGTGACCATGTGAATAACATTACCAACTCCAACTATTTCAACAATTTCAACAAATAGAGAGCATAGAGTTTCAGCATTAGACTTAACATCCGAAGCATCAATCGAGTTAATGATTGCAATCCCAATAGGACAATAAACAAGAAAATTAATTAAACTCCTTTGTCTATTATCTTTCCATCCATCATCCATTATCGTACAACCTGTTACTGCCCACTTACTACAAAAATTATCAACAAGCAATTCAACTTGCTTTTTAGCATCTTTTAATAAATTGACCCTAAGTGCATAATAGCTTGGAGCCTTATATCCACGACCCATAGTTGCTATTTTTAACATAGCTTGCTGAAAATAAGGTGAGTTTGTAGCATTAAAAGGAATACATGCATCATAAAACTACATAGCCAAAGCTATATCTGTGTCATGCCATTTTGCTTTACTTTAAGATGCTTTAATGCTTGGTTGAGAGGAATCATAAACTTTACCTATCATATAAGCTTCAATACCTTCGCTGCCATTTTTTTTCCCTTTGTTGAGCCCCTTATTAATTTGTATTCCCTTCCCTTTGTCTTTACAAGGAAGAATTTCTTCAACATAATCATCCAATCGAGCATCTTCCGTAGGCAATTCATATTCTCTTTTCTTCTTCTTTGCTTTTTCAGCATTTTCCTTCAATAAATTTTGAAAAAGAAATTGGGTTTCTGAATAATTTTTTTTGCAAGAAGATACATTCCAGGAAGATGTTGCTTCATCCAATTGCTATTCCCACCCAAAATAGTCAAATCACAAAAATCACAACACAGGACTTTATTGTTGTTTCGAGGATTCGCAATCTAATTACAATATTTCCATGTTATATCTTTCCTCTGTCTACAATTTTATCCTGGGGTGATTAATTCTTCATTACTTGGTGTAGACCGTGAACCAATTCCTTCTCCTTCCATACCTAATTAAAAAATAATAAACTATCAAATAATCAAATCATAATATGATGGTAATTATATTATCACTTTTCTTGCCAAGCCTATCTACTCCTCTCTTATCTGTTTCATCAACTTATTGTTATTCACTATTAGAGAAAACTGCAATTTTAAACTAATTAGGAGCATTTATTCACTTGTTCCCCTTATTCACTCAACGTGCACTAACTATAAGAGCAGATTAATGCAAAAGTATGAGTAGATTCTACATACGGATTTCAGAAAAGACAGTCGGCATAAGAAGCAGTAGAAGTGGCTTGCTGGTTTTGATTTAGAGAAGGAATTGCTAGATACTTTAGTGATGCCAGCCCCTCCCAACTAATTGTTTCATTTGATATATCATTTAGATCAAGCATCAAATGCTAAAACAAAGAAATGATAACTGTCCCAAGCCATGGAAAGTTATTCTAATAACCTTATAATTACCTTGTGCAACTAATTTCAAAGGAAAAAAGAAGTAACAAATTCCACCAAAATGTATAGAAGAATCGCAGAAGCATCAAGCATGCAGAAGAAAAAAAAAACCTTAGCCGTAAAAATAAAAAATGGACAGTAGCAGCTACGGCACAGCAAGCAACAGAACTGTAGTAGAGCAGAAGCTGCAGAAGAACAAAAGCAAGCAGAAGAAAAAAAACAAAGACAGGCAGCAGACCAAAGCAGAAGAACAAAAAAAGAGAAGAGAAGAGGATACCTGCGTTGCGTGGGTTAAGGAAGCCAGCATGCTGGCGACAGCCTGAGCAGAGAGAGGGAGAAACTTAGGGTTCAACTTCAAGAAATTTTCAATGACAAAGGAGATAGCTCAGGGAGTTGTCTGAGAGAGAGAGTAAGAGCCGAGGTGACTGAAAGAGATTTGGGTTTTTAAAAAAATAAAATAAAATAAAAATAAAATAACTCAGTTTTTTGGGTTGCCGGTCAAACCGAGCAGTTTTGGCCGATTCAGTGCTGTAACAGTTTTTTGTTTGAACCAGACTGGACAAGCCACCAATTCCCAATTCAACCAGTTGAAACGGCCAGTCCGGGTGCAATTTTTCAACATTGGTTTTTATAACTATGAGTGCCTATTTTTACAATTAGGGGTACCTACTTTTATAACTGAGGATGCCGATGTTGTAAAATATGCATGATGGTTCACTTTATGCTTTGATGCCTTTATACATTTGATGGAAGCTCGAACCCTGAACTGGCAAAGAAATAGGTTAGTGAATTGGAAAGCAACTTCGAAGTTCTAGAGATTTTGGAAGAGGTAAAGGCAACTGTAGCAAAATCCTTCTTAGTCGGCAAGGTTGAAAAATGGTGGAAAAGTGTAGCTCCTGCTTCAACGACAAACGACCAAGAAGTTACATGGAACAAGAAGGAATTTCTAAATAATTATTTTCCTCAATCGCTATGAACCAAACGACAAAAATAGTTTTTCCTTCTCAAGCAGATTGAAGGAATGTCTGTGGTAGAGTACAAGCATTCAATTCAGTGCCTTGGCACAATACGTACCAGCTATCATGGACGATGACTATTTGAAGATGCTTAGGTTTAAAGAGGGTCTACGGCTAGAAATTCGGAAATTACTGTCAGCAGCAGAGTCAAATGACTACCATGAAGCCTACTGTAGATGTATAGAGATTGAGTCCGAAATGGCATGAAGTGGTGAAGGTCACCAAGCCAAGAAGAAGAAGACCTTTGAAAGCAAGATTAACGGGAACCAAATCCTCAGCTCATCGAACCAACGTGACCCTCCAACAACTCAAACCATGAGGAACATAATGAGAAGGAAGTGTCCTACTTGTGATAATTTTCATTTTGGTGAGTGTAGGAAAGCTTTGGGAACATGTTTTTAGTGCAGAAAAGCTAGCCACAAGATTAGAAATTGTCCTCATTTACCTCAAGAGAAGTTCAAGCTGGTCGAGCAGCCACTAAAAGCAAATGAGAGAATATTCTCCCTTTTGGATATTGGGAAATGTAAGGAATTTATTTATAAGATTACCTTTTTACTTTATTAAGTGTATTTTCATTTACTAGACGTAAGTTTCGAGGCTGAAACTTTTTGTAAAGAGGGAAGAATGTAAACCCCTAACCCATAAGTCAACTAAAGTTATTTGGGGACTAACTAGTAATTTTAAAGGTTTAGTTTATTAATGTTAATAAGATTTTACTAGAGGGCTCATATGTATTAGAAAATAATTGGGAGAGACACCTAAGGACTTAAGTGTAATAAAGAAAGTAGATTTTAGTTATCCCTGTATTTAAAAGACTATATCTTATATCCTCTCTGGAATGACGTTTTTTTATACGCGAGAGAGGCTATCAAAGAGGAGGAAAAGGATAGAAGAAAAAGAGAAGGCTAGGATTCAGGAAATTAGAAAAAGCTGCAATTTTAGAGGTAAGTAAATAAATTTCTTCTACTTTAACTCATTCTAAGTCATGAATAATACTTTGTATGAAAGATTATGTTTTTCTTAAGAAAAGTTTTTGCGATTTTATGAAAAGGAATCAAGCATCAAATTTTAAACAAGTTGTGATGATCATGTTAAAAATATTTAAGTTTTTATGGCTCTTATGTATCGAATGTTAAAATTATATGTAATATCCCATCGATTAAAGTACATTGGAGCTTAGTCGCAATTTGAGAGGCATCTTAAAGGTGACACCGACTGACTTCTTATCTATTCTTTGGGCTCAAAAAACACGATTCTATTCTAATTACCTATTAAGCGTATGGTCTTATATAATTTAACTTTTTAAATATCTACTCTTCCTTACAATAGTGAGCGTGGAGTGGGCAATAGGAAAAAGGGCGGCAATCTTTTTCTTTATTTGAACTAATAGGTTCTTTTTTGGAAGCAAGTGAAAAAAGAGAGTTATCTCTCACTTCGGGATGCATAGCCTAGTTCTTTCGTACTCAAGCTCAAGCAGGGAATGGTAATCTACTACTTTTAGAAATATGATACCACCAAAGTAAAGCATCACTGATCTCTTCCCATGATAATTTGATTCTTCGTCGTCGTAGTAAATAGGAGAGAAAATCAAATTTTTTTCTTCGTCTTCACAAAACAAAAAGAAAAAATAAGTAAATAGGAGTAAGTTGTGCCGTCGCTTTTGCCATCAACAAACTGGACAGATTATCTTCAACCTCAAGACTGTTCTGCACTCATTGCAGTGGAAGTGGCCACGATGTTAGATCTTGCTTTCAACTTGTGGGCTACCGGATTGGTGGCCTAAGAACATAGCAACCAGCGCCGGCAGTCGCAGAGCTCCGTCCAGTCACAATAGTCTAGGAACGTCGATCGCAGGAGGAGGTCACTACAGATCTTGAGGCACTCCTTTTTTGACCGAGCACCCGTCTGAAACCCATAGCAGCAAGCGCCGGAAGAAGTGGAGGTGATGCTTGGATTAACGCAGCAACTATCCGGCCCGGCAGCATAGTTTCGGACGAAAGCAGCAGCAACATAGTTCCACCAAATAGTAGCAGCGGCAAGCCTAGGATGGCAAACTTTCCCAAGTTATCCAATGACCAATGGTCAAAATTGTTGACCATCATAAATAACTCAAATATTACTCAATCTGAAAAATTATCTAGTATGGAAAATTTATGGATTTTGGACTCAAGATGTTCTCATTATATGATTGGTAGAAAAGAGTTTTTGAGCAATTTAAATAATATCTATCCATATACTGTTAGTCTGCCTAATAGTGGTAAGGCAATTGCTCTGCAAGAAGGAATGTTCTCTTTACATCCTAGAGTCAAACTCCTCAGTGTGTTTTTAATTCCTACGCTTAAATGCAATTTAATTTCCTTGTCTCAATTGCACGAGACTCTAAGTATTTTATCACTCTTTCTGATAATTTTTGTGTTATACAGGACCGTATCTCGATGAGGCCGATTAGAATAGGTGAGCAAAGGAATGGGATTTTCTTCTACAAACCTTTGCAGTTGTCACATTTATATGCTTTTTCTAGTGACGTTTTTTATTCCAGCACATTATGGCATGTCCAGTTGGGCAATCCTTCGGATTTATGGTGAATAATTTTTTGGGACTTTCTAAGAACTCTAGACCTGGAACTGCTCCTTGCAATATTTGTTTGCGTGCTAAGCAGACTCGTGACTGTTTTCCTTTAAGTATAAATAAAGCATCTGAGATTTTGATTTAATTCATTGTGAATTGTGGGAACATAAAAACTGTATCTACTATAGGCTCCTCTTATTTTTTTACTATACTAGATGATTACTAGGGCCATCGGATATATTTAATTTCTGAGAAAAGCAAAGTCGCATCTGTTTTAAAATATTACTCTGCCATGGTCAAAACCTAATTCCACAAAACCGTAAAGGTAGTCCGGAGTGACAATGGCGCTGAATTTGTTTATCTAAAATGGTATTTTTCCACCCATGGCATGATACAGCAAACCACTATTGCTGGCACCCCGCAACAAAATGGTAGGGTCGGATGCAAGCATCATCATATTCTGAATGTCGCTCGTGCCTTGAGTTTTCAAGCTAACTTGCCCACAAAATTTTGGGGGGAATGTGTTTTAACGGCCGAATATCTTATCAATCGTACACCCTCTTCATTGTTACATTGGAAAACCCCCCTTATGAGTTGCTATATGGGAAAATGCCATTATATTATTACATTAAAAGTTTTGGGTGTTTAGATTATGTTTATGACCATGATCTACCTAAGGAAAAATTTTGCGCCCGTAGTAGAATATATGTCTTCCTTGGATATCCCTTCAACAAGAAAGGTTAGCGATTTTATAACTTGCAAAAAGAGAAGTTCATTTTGTCCAGAGACGTAATCTTTGATGAGACCAAGTTTCCATATAAAGAAAAATCGAACGCTCCACAATGTATTCAGGATTTTGCACATTCTTACAATTTTAGAGAACAAATTTTGGGCTCACCAGACCAAACTGCACACGACAGGGGGAGTACAATTTTCCATGGGCTAGCCCAAGAAGACAACCCTCCAGCTTATAACAAGCCTCCTATTGCTGCTGTTAAGCCAAGCTTCAGTGGTCCACATGCACCAGCCTAGTCTTCCAGCGAGCTCCAAGTTGTCTCTCTACCTGGGCCATCTTCCTCCAGCCTAGTTTCAGATGCCATCAGCCCAGCATCAGGTCCTGCAGCTCCCTACTCTGGCCCAGCAACACCCAGACCATTTCTGGTCCAACAGTGCCCAGTTCCCCGCCTGGCCCAGCGGTATCCAGCACCCTTTCTCCCCAACCGGCAGCCAGCTCAACGGATCCTTCCAGCTCAATTCTTAAGGATATCTAGCCCACAGATGCAATTGGGACTAGAAAAAGTACTCGCATTAAAACGGTTCCTGCTCGGCTCCAAGATTTTGACTGTAATGCCATATGGAAGTCTTCTATATCACATTCCTCTTCTACTCCCACTCTCTCTTTGGACCTGTCAGGTACTTCCCTTTCTCCTATAACACACTTTGTAGACTATGAAAAGTTTTCCTCCTCACAGAGGCTTTTTTTAGCATCCATTGCCACAGACTCAGAACCTAACACACACTTTGAGGTTGTTTCTAATCCTAAATGGCGCACTGCAATGCAACAAGAAATTGATGCCCTCGACAATAATGGTACGTGGTCCTTGATATCCTTGCCCTCTGAAAAACGTTCTCTTGGGAGTAAATGGGTCTTCCACATTAAATATAAAGCGAACAACACCATCGAGTGATATAAGGCCCGCTTGGTGATTTTGGACAACACACAAACGGTAGCTATTAATTTTACAGACACTTTTTCCCCTGTTGCTAAAATGGTCACTTTCGCACCTTGCTTTCCGTTGCTACTGCTCGAAACTGGCATATACTTCATATGGATGTTCACAATGCTTTTCTCCATAGAGATTTACAGGAAGAAGTTTATATGCATCCCCCCACCTAGTTTTCACCATTCTTTCTGCAGACAGGTTTATCTCTTGAAAAAGTCTTTGTACGGCCTTCGCCAAACTCCTTGGTGTTGGTTCTCCAAGCTTATTGCCGCCCTTCGTAAGTGTGGTCTTTTCCAATCTTATGCATATTATTCTCTCTTTACATATTCTCGAGATAATATTTTTGTGTATTCTCATTTATGTGGACGATTTATTACTTACTGGCAATTAATTACCCTCTATTAATAAGTTCAAAGCTTCCTTGAATACGTGCTTTCACATGGGACTTGGGTCCCCTAAAATATTTTTTGGGGATTGAAATTGCAAGAAATCCTTCGGGTTTATTTTTGTGCCAATGCAAGTACACTTTGGAGATTCTTTCTGAGACTGGTTTGCTCGGGCCAAACCGGTCTCTACTCCAATCAAACCAAATCATCAGTTGGCCAAGGCATCCGGCCATTATTTCGATAAACTAGATTGCTATCGCATACTCATTGGGAAATTGAAATATCTTACTCTTACATGTCCTGAGCTTGCCTATGTTGTTCATATCCTTGCTCAGTTTATGCACATCCCTCGGCTTGCCCATTGGGATGCTGCTCTCCGGCTGGTTCGATATCTAAAGGGTAGTCCTGGTCGTAGTATTTTCCTTCAGTCTAATTCTCCTCTTTACTGAGCACATATCGTGGCTCTGATTGGACTACCTGCCGGATTACTTGACGCTCTGTCACATTCTACTTTATTTCCCTGGGCAGTTCCCCTATTTATTGGAAAACAAAGAAACAACATATTGTTTCTCGCTTTCTGCTGATGCTGAATATCATTCCATGGCTATGACTTTCTGTGAATTAAAGTGGTTATCTGGCTTGCTTCGAGATCCTCATGTGCCTATCACTCGCCCCATTCCGTTATATTGTGATAATCAGGCTGCTCTTCACATCACGGCCAATCTGATTTTTCATGAACGTACTAAGCACATCGAAGTTGATTGTCATTTTGTCTGAAATGCCTTTCAAGCTGGTTTTAGTTCCCCCTCCTATATTTGCAGCGAGTTCCATCTGGTCGATATTCTCACTAAATCTCTTCATCCTACTCATTGTCATCATTTAGCTTGCAAGTTTGGCATTTCTGACCTTCATGCTCTAACTTGAGGGGGAGTATTGTAGATTATATTATAGAAGTTTCCATATTCTCATAAATCCTAAACCTTGTATACTTATATGATTTAGTTTCTTAGTCGTAAATTGATTTAGTTTCCTAATTGTAATTTATTTCCATAATTGTTAGGTAGACAAGAGGATTTGTAACAAGTATATAGTGTAATTATTTTGCAATAATAAAACAGAAAATTTGATTATTTTCCCCACTGAAAACTTTCAATATATTTATTTTTGGAAGTGCTTGAAAGGAATTTATTTACTTATTGAGTTGGAAGCTTATTCCTTTCTCCCACATTGCAGGTGATTGTAAGTCGGAGAACAATAATTTAAGAGATTGGGAAGAAGTTCTATTTTGGCAATAGAAGAGTTATGATGCTAGTTATCTAGTTTTGTTTAGTAGCTTCTTTGGATTTTTTTTTATTATTAAGATATTAATGTCTAGTTCAAGTTGTATTGGAATTAATTTTTGTACGGAGACGTTCTCTATTTGGGATTTCATGTTAGCATTTATTTATTTATTATTAGAACCTTTGGAGATTCAAGTTTATGACGTATAAGAGATCTTCTGTAGTGGAGAGATCTATTTACACGGTCGTGTCTTGGTCTCGGACATGGGACGTGACAAAGAGTACATACTTTTATAACTGTAAGTGCCTACATTTATAATTAAATGTGCCTAACTAAGAACCAACTTTTATAACTAAGTGTGCCTAGTTTTATAAATAAGTATGCCTACTTTTATAACGATGAGTCCATACTTTTATAACTAAGAGTGCGTACAGTATACCTACTTTTTAACAATGAGTCCATACTTTTATAACTAAGAGTACATACTTTTAAAACTGTGAGTACCTACTTTTATAACTGAAAGTGCCTACTTTTATAACTAAGTGTGCCTACTTTTATAACTTAGAGTGTCTTCTTTTATAACTGTGAGTATCTACTTTTATAATTGTGGGTGCATATATTGTAAAAGATGCATGATGGGTTACTTCATGTTGTAGTGCCTTTTTTTCATAACTATGTGCGCTCATTTTTACAACTAGGGGTGCCTATTTTTCATAACCAATGGTGATTATGGTATAAACCATGCAAAATGGATGACAGTAAATAAGTATGCATATTTTTATAACTTGAAATGCCTACTTTTATAACTGTGAGTGCCTATTCTTACAACTACATGTGCCTATACGGTAAAACATGCATGTTGAGGTACTTTTTGCATTGGTGTCTTTTCTAAAAATTATAGATGCTCATTTGTATAATTGAGGTGCCTATTGTTCATAAAAGATGGTGCTTATTACAAAAACTTGCAAATGGGTGACTGTAAGCATGAATGCCTATTTTTATAACTAAGAGTACCTACTTTTACAGCTACGAATCATATTTTTACTCATCAACAGGTACATAATAAAATTAATATTATACTTCATTTTAATTTTAAAAGCGCATGTATACAAAAAATTATAAAAAAAAAAACCTTTAAGAAATGCTTGAATGGCTCGTTAACCCACCTAGTTATATATATATCCCAAAATCAAGTAATTTCTTCATTAAGAAATGGCTTTTTGATATTATTAGCCCTTTTTTTAAAAATAACCAGTAAAATGGCCAATATTTTTTTTTATCCCTAAACGGGCCATAACACACAACGGTTGTGTGTTACTTTAAATGATTACACACAATCACTGTGCGTTATTAGTAATGGTCAATTTAATTTGGACAATAATCTTGTTTACTGATTTGGCGAGGATGTTTACTGACGTGGCGAGGAGGTGGCGATGTTTGGTGTTGAGATGGGCAATAAAGCACAATGGTTATGCATTATCATGAATCATAACATACATTCTTTATGTGTTACTGTCCATTATAACGTACAATCACTATGCGTTATCATGTTAACAAAAACTCTCCACCCTAGCTGCAACTCCCTTTTTTTTGCCTTTCATTTCTCAACATTTCCGCCCGCTGCTCGCCGCTACTCTTTCCGACGACCATTTCCGCCGCTTCTCTTTCCGACAAGTTCCTCATCCTTCCCTTGTTCTCTTCTTTTTCTTCTTTTCCTCTTCTTCTCTTTCCTTGTATTTTTGAGCTGCTGCTTTTCAAACAACATTCCGTCGCTGCTCTTTCGGTAAGTTACTTCTCCTTCCCTTCTTATCTTATTCTCTTCCTCTTCTTCTCTTTTCTTGTATTTTCGAATTTTACAGTCCTTCCCTTCTTCTCTTATTCTCTTCCTCTTCTTCTCTTTCCTTGTATTTTCGAATTTTACAGTCAAAATTTCTCACCTTTCCTTGTATTTTCGAATTTTACAGTTGAAATTTCTCACAGTTTGGATCGGCGGTACTTCCCTTGGAGTACGAAGGTTTTTAGAGTTTTGGAGTGGAAAAGGGTAGAGAAAGCTCAACTGAAAATGATAAATTCAATTTATTCAAATATCCGGGTAAATTTCTTATGTTTGTAATTGTTTTAAATTTTTTATGTACTGTGTTAATTTTTATTACTGTTTATCTAAAAATTGTTGTTTATTGTGGTTTGTGAATTATTTTTATGAATTTTATTTTGATTATTTTTAGGGTTTTTTTAATTTATTTTTGTAAATGTGGGTTTAGGGTGGTTTATGTTTAAAGTTGTTGTTATTGAATTTTATTTGGATAATTGATCAATTTTTTGTTGTTTATTTTTCTAGTTAGGGTTTTTATGATTATGTTAGAGTTTCTAGGAAACAAGGCACAAGGTTTCGGGGAGAAATGGATTATCAAAATCCGGATTCTCCCCCAAGATGTGGAATGTTGCATGTCGGGAGACAATAGAAAAAATTATAATAATGCCAGTTCAAGCAATATATAAGTTTGTTTTCTTGAAAGTATTGTAATATTTTAGGGTTTCTATTAATGAAATTTTTCTTTAAATTTCTTCTAACTACTTCTTCATTACACTAAATTTTGATAGTAAAATTTACAATATTTTAAATTACTTCTTCATTATTTTTAATAAAATAGTTAGGGGCATAATGAACCTAACTCGGGAATATGAATGTATAGCGCGAAAAAAACATTATTTTCCCTACTATTTCTCTCTCTACACAATTTCTCTCTAACTTCTCTCTACTCCTCCACTCTAAAACTAAAATCTTTATCATTGAACTCGTATTAGAGGTAGATATAGATCATTACGAAGAATTTGTAGAAGAAAATATCAATTTAGATGTAAGAAAAGTTTTTTAAAAAAATTTCAAAACTGGGTTCGGATCGTCCAGGCGGGCGACCAGCACACATTCGGGTCGCCGGCCTGGGCGATCCGAGTTTTTTTTTTTTTTTTTTAAAAAAGAAAGAATTTTTGTAGGTATTTGGAAAACTTTAAACATGAATAACTTTGCGATCGGATGTCCGTTTCACGCATATGACCACTCGTTTTGATGGTTCTCGTAAAGATAAACGCAACGGCATTGTCGAAAAAGTGATCAGGACGCGTTTCGGGAAAAAAAATTTCTTGCAAAAAGAATTCCAATATTTACCAACTTCAATCATTTGAATTTTTTAATTACAGCAAAAAGAAGATTGATCCTATATCTAATTTTCAAATTGATGGCGTAATTTTTTAGTTAACAAGAGAGAAAGTATTAGAAAATTATAAAAACGTAAATTAAAAGGAAAATAGGAGATTTTTGTGGAAACGGTCGGTGGGAAACCAGTAGCCACGTTTCCAACGCGTAGGTCTCAAAAAAATAACCAAAATGCCCACAAGAATCACCTCAATCGGACGTTCGAGCGCAAAGTTATGCCCTGTCAAAGTTTTCGACTATACGAAACAATTTTGTTGCCCCGAAACACGTCCGGATCACTTTTTTGATGATGCTCTTGCATTCCTCTTTACGAGAAACATCAAAACGAGTTGTCATACGCGTGAAACGGACATCCGATCGCAAAGTTATTCATATTTAAAGTTTTCCAAATACCTACAAAAATTCTTTCTTTCTTAAAAAAAAAAAAAAAAAACCTCGAATCGCCCGGGCCGGCAACCCGGACATGAGCCGGTCGCCCGGACCGGCAACCCGGATGTGTGCTGGTCGCCTGCCTGGGCGATCCGCCTATGTTCGGGTCACCCGTCCAGGCGATCCGAGCCCAGTTTTGAAAAAAAAAATTTAACTTTTCTTACATCTAAATTGATATTTTCTTCTACAAATTCTTCGTAATGATCTATATCTACCTTCAATACGAGTTCAATGTTAAAGATTTTAGTTTTAGAGTGGAGGAGTAGAGAGAAGTTAGAGAGAAACTGTGTAGAGAGAGAAAGATGAGGGAAAATAATGATTTTTTTCGCGCTATACATTCATATTCCCGAGTTAGATTTATCGGCCCCCAATAGTTATACGTTAAACATATTTTCTTTTAAAACGGTTATAAATATTTTCATGAAAAATACATCAAAATAGGTTCAATAAAATAATACAGTCTTTTTAAAAAAATTATATAACTATAGATTTTGAAAAAAAAAAAAGAAATTTTGAGTTTTGAAAAAAAATAAAATAATGTAGCTCATAACGCACATAAGTTATGTGTTATTACCGGTTTATAACGCATGTCTTTTGTGCGTTATCTGCCACATCGACGGATTAAACAAAAAAACTGTAAGTAAGTGATAACGTACCGCTGTTGTACTTTATCCTAATTAATAATGCACAAACATTGTGCGTTATGGCCAGATTACGATTAAAAAATTTTTGTGGCCTTTTTAATAAAAATGACTAATTATAGCAAAAAACCTTAAGGAATCGAAGGTCAATCCAGCAAATAACATCTAAGAAATTAATGGATTCTTCTTCTCCATTATCATATAATAACCGTAGCTTTGTTCATCAAGAAATTATGCCAAAGATCAAATAAAGAAGATTAAATATGTAGGCAAAATATTAGTGAAACTCTCCACGGACGCACAACGCCTAGCAACAAGAGAAAGAAGGCACCAAATTAGCGGAAGATCCAAGATTTTGAAGAGTTAAATAATCATAAATTTGGATGATTTTTAGATTGAAAACTTTGAATTTTCCCGTTAGATTTCTTGATATCTGAAGAGTTTTCAAATGTAAATTCAAACTTTGTTTATAAATAGAGGAAAATGGAAGAACGGAGGAAGAAAAACAGAAGAAATCAATTACTGCTGTTTGAAGAATTAATTTTTGATGATTTCAATCATGCAAGAGAAGAAAATAGCGGAGATTCAAAAAACAGAGGAAGAAAAATAGAAGAAAAATGGAAGAAATCGGTTGTTGATCGGAGAAATGGAAGAGTCGTCTAAGTTTCAGAAGAGATCGGGCGTGAGGGATTCTTTGCGAGGGAAGAGAGATCGTACGTGAGTTTTGAATGTTTGAAATGTGTGCTCCAATTTCTTAAAAAGAGAGTAAGGTTTATTTTTTAACTTATTTTTATTTATGTGATTAAATAAAACTACAGTAATTTTAAAACGACATACCATACATATTACATAATATAACAACTCATAGAGTAGAATAGAATAGGATAGATAGATATAGAATAGATTAGGATTTGGACATCTCTCCTATGCATGTTAGGATTAGGACATTCTTTCTGCTTAAATACTCGTTATATATCCCGGTCGGATCATCTTCTTCATTTATTCCCTGGCTGAATTGGTCATCTTCTTCATCTCATCAGTTAACGAAGTATTTGCTAAATGGATCCTCTGTGGTGCGGCGGCGGCGGCTTCCGTTCTCTTGAATTTCAGGGGAGACTCTACCCTTCTGTTTCCAATGATTTTGAGGGACAATTCTTCCCCTCTGCCGTCAGTCAGTTCTCTCATCCTTCATTCCAACGTCAATTGGGTTATTTTGATCGATTCTGTTATCAGGGAATTCCTCGCAGCAGTTACCCTTATCAACAATTTCAAGATTTTGAATACTTTGTTGTAATGGATTTCGAGGCTACTTGTGATAAGGGAAAGATTATCCAACCTCAAGAAATAATTGAATTCCCAGCCGTTATTGTTAATGCTGCCACTGGTCAACTCGAAGCTTATTTTCAGACCTACCTCCGACCAACCCACAATCCAAAATTGACGGATTTCTGCAAGGATCTGACCGGAATACAGCAAATACAGGTGGACGCGGGCGTGACTCTGAATGAAGCACTTGTCATGTTTGATGAATGGCTGGAGAAAAATGGTATAAAGAAGACTAATTTTGCCGTTGTTACTTGGGGAGATTGGGATTGCCGGGTTATGCTTGAATCCGAGTGTCAGTACAAGAAGATCAGAAAGCCTTCCTATTTCAATAAATGGATCAATCTGAAGGTTTCTTTTCGTGAGGTTTTTGGCAATTTTAGATGTGATTTGAAACAGGGGATTGAGATTGCTGGATTAAATTGGCTAGGCCGCCCTCATTGTGGTCTTGATGATGCTACGAACACTGCCCATCTCCTTGTTCGGCTTATACAGATGGGTTTTAAGTTTTCCATTACTGAGTCCCTAACTGGTGAATCTAATTTCATAGGGAAGGAGCAATAGTCTCTCCTTCAATTCTCTGTTTTTCCCATCAAGAAATCAACTCATTAGAATGGCAAGGAAAAAGGCAATGTCTTATGCATAGATTAGGCAACATGAAAATTAGTTGTATTGTTTTTGAGTTGATCTTGAAATTGTAATTATATATACTGGGAATGATAACATATTTTGTACAAGTTTCAAATATAAGTTTGCAATTGCTCTAAATTGTTTCATTCTTGACTGAGTTATGGATTGCTCTCATCTGTTTTCTGCCAATTACTTTTCCAGGAAGAACATTTGCTGGTGATAAATAGAAGTCTCATAGGAACAAAATCTCATGGAATAAACTATTTAGCATGAATAATCAAACATCAAATCTTCATGGAAATTTAACTTCATTGAATAAGAATTGCAAAAGTATGATAAAAAGTTAACATTTTCTCTCTGTCAAATCTTTCATCCTTAAAATCTGCTGAATCAATTCATCTATTTCCTTTGTTTACAACTTTAGTCTAAGAATGGGGGAAGGAAGATCACATCTGGCAAATTCCGTTCCCCAACTTTTAAGTTCTCTCACAGACTCACAGTGGTTTTGTACGTTTCCAGTTGCAAAATCAAAGTTTTTTATCATCATCAAATGTCCATGGTAAGTTTTTTACATCAAGCCTTATGCCCCTTTCATGTTTCTTCAAGTGCCTGATCTCTAATCGAGTGAATTGTTCGCATTCAAATTTATCAGATTGCTGGACATAAACATTTTGACATGTTTCAATATTGCTAATTTTATCTGTTTTAGATGATCCCTAGTTAAAATTAGAAGGTTCAAGAGAATGTGAACAAAGGACTGAAAAGATGCACGTTCCCAATCTGCTCAATTGTCTTAGTAATTCTAATAAAATTTGTCTTTAAATATACAATCTGCTAAACGTGGAATGTTTGTTAAATTGATCACTAATCTATGAACATATTTGGAGTCTTTCTTTCAAAGTGTATATTCTTGTAATGATATATGTATTTACAAACTCTGAATCTACTTAGAAACAGTATAAAGGTGGATGTTGGCTGCTTTCTGTGAAAGATGATGAAGATCTACAAGAAGAAATAGAAATGAGCAAAGCTTTCTCCATGTCTGTAGTTGCACGCCTTTGGATTAGAAAGATCAAGTAATCGATGAACACGGCCTCACATGGGATCGTGATTGGTCCATTACTAGGCAATCCAAACTCTTCCTCAGCCATTCTCAAGAGCTCCCCAAAGATGCAGTTGTTAAAGAAAGCAATGGGGATGGAGTAACGCTTCTGATCTGCCGTGTATACAACAACATGGCCTTTTTCTGCCACTGGGGTTGAAGATGTCCCACTGCTATTGTCTCGCGGGAAGGAAATTCTTTTTCTTCCCTTAGCAGCTTTTCTTTGCCATTTTCTTGCGATTCTTATGAGTTTTCTGGTGCTGATCATGGTTGATTTCTGGATCATACGGAGAAATTAGCAAGTGAATTGAAGATTTTGAAAATCAAGAAACTTTGTTGCTTTCATGAGTTCGATCAAGCTGAATGGAATCTGTCAATATCTAGTCTATCAGAAAGCTACATAGACTCTCCCCTATAAAGACACTCCCTTGATTGCTGAAGCTTCATGTGGGATTTCTGGGGTGCAACACCATGTGAACTAATTAAGGTGAAGTGAAGATGATTTGTTTGGAGATTGACAGCCTCGTATTGCTCAATGATCTTAAACTTCTTCATTTTTATTCTAGTGCTGTTCCTTTTTTTGTAGATTTGGTGGCTAACATATCAGGCCCCCGGCTGCTTCTGCTAGATGCATCCGCAATTTGAAGAGCCACAGGAAAATTATAAGATCAATCAAAGCTAATTATGGTATATGTCAAGTATCTTGAATCATATAAAGCACAGAAAATGGAGAAACATTATATCTTTTCCTATCCAAATTAACTCACCTGCAGCAGTATCATGGCCCTATATCTCTGTCTCAGCAAACAACTTGCCAGGGAAAATGACTCCACAAAAATGCAAAGGAAATTGAATAATACCAAACATATCCACCAAGTATCACATGATGCTGCACCCTTCATTTTGCACATGAAATTGCAGCAATTAAAGAAATTGTCTCTAGCTTTACCATTATATATCTCTCTATAATTCCTCACCAGCCTTTCAATACAACAAAACCAAAAAAGTCATTTGACATCTTGACATTCAATCTCCTCTAACTTGTCTATTAGAAACTAATTATGATTAGCAAAAGCAAACTCATCAGAATGGCAAGGAAATGGCAAAGAAAGGTTACCATAACAAGGAAAAGAATAACATTCCCTAGAAACAATGGAAATGTCAGCACTAATGGCTGTTCATCTTCATCACCGGTGGCAGAAAAGGGCCATGTTATCATGTACACGGCAGATCAAAGGCGATACTCCGTCCCCATATCTTATCTCAACAATTACATCTTCATAGAGCTGTTGAGAATGGCAGAGGAAGAGTTTGGATTGCCTAGTGATGGACCTATCACGATTCCATGTGAGGCAGCATTCATGGATTATTTGATTTCCCTAATCCCTCGGTGCACATCCAAAGACATAGAGAAAGCTGTGTTCCTTTCCATTTCTGCTTATAGATGTTCATCCATGGTGAATCAATTGGAGAAAAGCAATTATTCACTAGTGCTTTGTGTTTGAGACATTGTTGATTCAAACTCTGTAAATACATATTCCTTTACAGGAAACATAATAGAAAATATACATTTCTGACATATGCGCGTTTCAATTGTTAACTTCAATTAGTTTAAGTTGGTTTCAATGCAAAATCACTTTCCCACAAGTAAAGCTGAACAAGGAATTTGAACAAAGAAACAAACTGCTTGCAATGAATCCATATACTTAGGATTGAAAGATGAAAATCCAATTAATAGTTCTTGAAGATCAAATTTTTCTGTTTACTTTCCAGTCAAGTGAAGTACTTTGATCACATGCACACATTTAACATTTCCCTTCTTGCTTATAAACGGGGATTTTTTTTTTTGGGGGGGGGGGGGGATGTTATAAAACTCTTTAAACAAATTTACTATATGTATTTTCTGTCAGAGAAATATTATGCTGCCAACTTGTTTAAATTCCATCCAAGCCATTCATTCTCCAAAAGATATGATTAATGCCTATATTGCAAATTTTTCTTGAGTAGTCAGCCTCTCAATCAATTCTCTTAGCTACTGTTATAAGTGATATTGTCACTGCAAATGTTTTGGTCTCTCAATATATATGTTATGATATCACTTGGAAATTTCTTGCTTGATCAGTATAAATTATAAGGTCACTAAAGGCCATAGGAATGGTTTTGGTTCTTGAAATTATAAGTATAAATTTCCACGCAGCACTGGACCCGAAATGTCTGCAGAAAACTTGACAAATAAAAAGTAACCCTAAACTTCATACTAAACAATCTGTTTTCCGGTCATCTTCATTCCACCAAATGTCACATGGCCTTACCCCTTAGTATCCTCCTTGGAACTGCAACATCTACTTCTGACTCTATATATAACCGGTTTTTTATCAGCTTCTTCCGACAAACTCCACTTGATCATTTCAAACTCAAGTCTTTTTTTTATTCCTATTTCAGCATATCAAGAAAACATGATAAGTACCAGAAAACTAATCAGGATGGCTAAGAAAAGTTGCCATCCGAAGAAAAAAGAATGGACCTTCTCTTGAACCTTTTAGTCTCACTTGTGGGATAATATAGATTGCTTCAAAAGTACCACTAGACAAATGTAAAGTACTAATTCTTGCAAGTTCAACTAGTAAAAAAATTTGTGTTTCCAGCTAATTTTTCTACAAAGACATGTATTTACAAATAATTAACTGGACTCAAAAACAATGTACTAGTGTATGCTGGTTATTCTCCGGTTGATCCATTGTACAAGACAATGAATATCTATTAACTACAGATGGAGATGAGCAAAGCTTTTTCGATGTCTGTTGTTGCCCCCCGTTTTGTAAGAGAGATTAAGTATTCCATGAACACGGCCTCACACGGTAATGTAATAGGTCCATCACTTGGCAGTCCAAAATCTTCCTCGGCCATTAGCAAGAGTTCTCTGAAGATGTTAAGATAAGCTATTGGAAAAGAGTATCGCTTTTGGTCAGCAGTGTACACGACAAACTGGCCTTTCTCTGCCACCGGGGATGAAGATGAACAGGCAATAGTGTTTGTGTTCTCATGTGAAATCCTTTTTCTTCCAATGGCAGCGTTGTTTTGCCACTTTCTTGCTATTCTGAGGAGTTTTCTGGTGCTGATCATGATTGGTGATTTCTTCAAAGGTAGAAAGAGGTAAATGAAGAGTGTTTTAAACTGGAAATTTTATTGATTTCAGTGAGTTGTGGAGGCTAAATGAAATCAATAACATATATATAGCCACTTCTCTAGAGAGACACTTGCTTGATTGCTGCAACTTTTCAGGGCACATGATCATGTGAAATTAGGCCAAGTGTTTGGCTGAATCTTCAATTCTTGATTAAAATTTCAATTTGGTGATGTTTTTCATATGTTAAGTAGTTAGATACATATGGGGTTGGGGCTGCTTTCCTTGGCAAGCAAGTAGTACCTTCAATTCTATAGTAACTAAAAGGCTATCAAATTAATGGTAGGGAAGATCAAACTTTCTGATAAAAGAAAACAAAGAAAATGAAGGAACATTATCAACAAGTTTTGTGGTATATAGATTATGGAGCCAATGTGTCTGCAAAAAACTTGACAGGAAATTGAATAATGGAAAAGATGAGTACCAACCGTAGCTATCTTCTCCATTCATCTTCTTATCACACACCAAATTTCACATGGTCTTGTTTCTAAGAATCCCCACATCAAACTATTGCAGTTATTGGAGTTGTCTCTTGCCATATGGCTATATATATCTCTCATTTTTCATCAGGTTTCATCAACTTACCAAAGCCTGAAAAATCATCCCATTCTCTTAAGCTAAAATCTCTTACACTTCGTCTATTTTTTCACATCAAGAAATTAGTCATGATCAGCACCAGAAAACTCATTAGAATGGCAAGGAAGTGGCAAAGGAAAGCCACCATGGGAAGAAAAAGAATTTCCTTCCCACTTAAAGATCAGAATGAGAGCAGCAGTTCTTGTTCTTCAACAGCACCGAAAGGCCATGTTACTGTTTACACCGTTGATCAGAAGAGGTACTCCTTCCCCATCTCTTACCTAAACAATTACATCTTGAGGGAGCTCTTGATAATGGCTGAGGAAGAGTTCGGATTGCCAAGTGATGGACCCATCATGATTCCATGTGAGGCTGTAGTTATGGATTACTTGATCGCTCTAATCCAAAGGGGAGCAACAAAAGATGTAGAGGAAGCTCTTCTCCTGTCCATTTCTTCTAGTAGATGCTCCTCATCCTATACAGATATTAGGCAACATGAACCGTTGTATTGTTTTTGAGTTGATTCAGATATTGTAAATATATATAATATAATAGGATGATACACATTTTAGACAAGTTTCAGATTTAAGTTTGCAATTCCTCTATATGGTTTCAATACAAAATCATTGTTCCAAATTTTTTTTTAAAAAAAATTTATCCAAGACATTGAAGCTTTAACACTTTCTTGACTGGGGAGTTGTACATGTTGAACCAATCATTTGAACTATGGCATCTAGGCTCTAGAACCTGAAAATCTTCCGGTCTAAAGCTATAAGCTTACGCTGTGATGGAATTCGAAGGCTGACACAAGTTGTAGCCAGAATTTATGAGAAAGAAAAGGTTAAAGGGAAACTTGGATTATAGAATAAGTAAATCTTATTTGTCTGCTGAAGATATTTCATATTTGATCAAAAGTTCCATACTGTTTCGGTTTTTCTGTTTCAATATCGTGTTACTTTGGTCACTTTCAAAATGCATTAATATTTTCTTATTATAACCATCTAAAAACAACTTATAAAAAATTTTTGCATTTGCAAACTCTGAACCACAAGACGGTGATGAACTTGATGCAAACCCTCATGCCAATTCCAAGTTTCTTCATGTTCCTGTTTCCTCATTCACTGAATTTATTATTTGAGAGCCTGACCGAGGGTTTAGCTTTTGGTGAAGCTGCCAAGAGTTTGGGGATTTATCTTTAACAAAATAATTTAATCTGAACCAAATACACTCAGATTATTTTGCATTCAGAAACTTAAGAAAATAACTGCCTATTCAGACTCAAAAAATGTATATTATTATAACATTTCAGTATGGTATGCACTTACAAAGTCTTGATCAATTCAGGAAAAATAGACTACTAGATGTAATTGGCTATAACTGTCTCTATGATCTAATGATGAACATCAATAAGAAGAAACAGACATGAGGAGCAAATCATTTTCTATCCCTGTTGCACGCCCTCTGGATTAGTGAGAAAAAGTAATCCAGGAAGATGGCCTCATACAGGATAGTGATAGGTCCGTCACTCAAAGTTCTCTTCCTCGGCCATTCTTAGGAGCTCTATGAAGATGTAATAGTCAAGTAACCGATGGGAAAGGAGTACCGCTTTTGATCAACCGTGTACACAATAAACTGTCCTTTCTCTGGCATCATAAGGGAGGAAGATGAGCAGACACTAGTGCTTGTATTCTCACTGTTTCCTGGAAAAAATTGAAATACTTTTTCTTCCAGTGGCAGCTTTCCTTGGCAACTTTCTTGCAAGTTTAACGAGTATTCTGGTGCTGATCATGATTGATTCCTTTAAAGTTAGAAAGTGGTAAATGAAGAATGTTTCAAGACTGGAATAATCAAGAAAAATTTCGTTTCTTTCAGTGAGATGAAGAAGCTAACTAAAATCAATAACATTCATACTCACAAGGACAGGGTGACACTTCCTTTATTGCTGCAACGTTTCTAGGGCACATGGTCTTGTGAAATTTGGCCAGGAGTTACGAAAAAATCTGGTACTACTCAATCTTCAATATTGATTAATTTCATTTTGATGATGTTCTTCATATGTCAAGTAGTTAGACAACATATGGGGATTTCTAGGACAGATGACCACATGAAATTTGGACAACTGTTTGGATGAAAAATCTTGAAGTACTGCTCAATCTTGAATTATTGATTAATTTCATTTTGGAGATGTTCTTCATACGTTAAGTAGTTAGAGAACATATGGGGTTGATCCAAACCTTGTGATAATATGTATGTTTAGTATCAAGATAAACGAAGACACGGAAAATGAAGGAACATTATCAACAAGTTTTGTGGTATATGGATTAAGGGTCCCATGATGTCGTTATTTGCACATGACTTGGTCTCTCAATGTGTTCTTTTGACAAGTAGAAATGTATTAGGGAGAAAACAGCTAATGTTATTTTGCACATGTCTGCTGGCATTTTCAGGAAGCAGATTGGACCTGATGAGTGATGAGACACCAAAAACACTTCACAGAAAAATGAATAATGCAATTTGAAAGTTAAAGCAGTACCAAACACAGCTAACCTCATCACTCCACCAGATTTCACATGGTCTTGCACCTTAGAATCCCACATCAAACTGCTGCTATTACAGGAGTTGCCTCTTGCCATATGGCTATATATATCTCTCATTTTTTCATCAGGTTTCATCAACTTATCAGAGCCTGAAACATCATCATCTGATTCTATCTTAAGCTCAAATCCCCTTCAGTTTTCAGTACGCACATCAAGAAATTAATCATGATCAGCTCCAGAAAACTCATTAGAATGGCAAGGAAGTGGCAAAGGAAAGCAACCATGGGAAGAAAAAGAATTTCCTTCCCACTTAAAGATCAGAATGAGAGCAGCAGTTCTTTTTCTTCAACAGCAGCAAAAGGCCATGTTACTGTTTACGCCATTGATCAGAAGAGGTATCCTTCCCCATCTCTTACCTTAACAATTACATCTTGAGGGAGCTCTTGATAATGGCTGAGGAAGAGTTCGGATTGCCAAGTGATGGACCTATCACAATTCCATGTGAGGCTGTAGTTATGGATTACTTGATCGCTCTAATCCAAAGGGGAGCAATAAAAGATGTAGAGGAAGCTCTTCTCCTGTCCATTTCTTCTAGTAGATGCTCCTCATCCTATAAAGATATTAGGCAACATGAACCTTTGTATTGTTTTTGAGTTGATTCAGATATTGTAAATATGTATACTAGGAGGAGATACACATTTTGGACAAGTTGCAAATACAAGTTTGCAATTCCTTTAAATGGTTTCATACAAAATCATTGTTCAAAATATTTGAAATTGATCCAAGACATTGAAGCTTTAAAGCTTTCTTGACTGGGGAGTTGTACTAATTGAACTATGGCATCTAGCAGCTGAAAATCTTCTAATAGAGGGTAGAACTGCATGATATTTCCCTATTTTCTATTTCTTGTTACTTTTAGTGCACTGACTTTTTTATTTCTCTTCCCTGATATCTTTACCTTGATCAAATGAATGTTTGGAGAACTCCGAAACTATTCTTTCATTATGACCTTAGGCCTTAGCCTTCAATTTCTCAAAATCTTGA
Source organism: Catharanthus roseus (assembly GCA_028651295.1). Classification (NCBI taxonomy): domain Eukaryota; kingdom Viridiplantae; phylum Streptophyta; class Magnoliopsida; order Gentianales; family Apocynaceae; genus Catharanthus; species Catharanthus roseus. The sequence continues at coordinate 688,122 of JAPQWS010000142.1, read as the reverse complement.
ATTGATTACTTCAGAAACCAAAAGTGTACACTTATCCCCTCCATTAGTCCAGAGCTAGACATACTCAAACCATCTAAAAGAACTTATAAAAACTGTATGCATTTGCAAACTCTGAATCACAAGAGGATGATGAACTTGACGCAGCCATGTTCATACCCGAGATTGGTGTAACAGCATAAACATTTTTATGCAAAACCTTATGCCAAGTCCAAGTTTTGTTCATGTTCCTGTTTCCTCATTCACTGAATATATCACCATCGAATTTATTATTTGAGAGCCTGACCGAGCTTTAGCTTTTGGTCAAGCTGCCAAGAATGTGGAGCTTTAGTTGTAACAAAATAATTTAATCTGAACTAAATACACTCTAGAATGTGATGGAATTTATTTTGCATTGAGAAACTTTAAAAATCACTGCCAATCCAGACTTGTCAAAAAAGGTATATTATTCTAACATTTCAATATGGGAAATATTTACAAAGTCTTGATCAACTCAGAAACCATAAACTACTGGATGTAATTCGCTATTGTCTCTATCTAATGATGAACATCTACAATAACAAATAGATGCAAGCAAACTTTCTCTATTATTTCTGCTGCTGCATGCCTTTGGATTAGAGAGATTAAGTTATGCACGATGACCACCTCATATGGGATCGTGATAGGTCCATCACTTGGCAATCCAAAGTACTCTTCCTCTGCCATTCGCAAGAGCTCCGTAAAGATGTTATTGTTGAGATAAGATATGGGGAGAGAGTATCGCCTTTGATATGCCGTGTACATGACAAACTGGCCTTTCTCTGCCATGAGGGAGGAAGACACTAGTGCTTTTATTCTCATTGTTTCCTGGGAATGGTGAAATCCTTTTACTTCCAATGGCAGCTTCCTTTGCCACTTTCTTGCCATTCTAAGGAGTTTTTTGCTACTGATCATGATTGATTCCTTGAAAGGTAGAAAGTGCTAAATAAAGAATGTTCCAAAACTGGGTTAGTCAAGAAAATTTGTTGCTTTGAGTGAGGTGAAAACGCTAACTATGGAATCAATAATATAAATAGTCACAATTGTCTAGGGAGACACTTTCTTGATTGCTGCAACATTTCTAGGGCACATGATCATGTGAAATTAGGCCAAGTGTTTGGATAAAAATCTTGAACTGCTCAATGTTCAATTATTGATTAATTTCATTTTGGAGATGTTCTTCATATATTAAGTAGTTAGAGAACATATGGGATGGGGTTGGTTGATCAAACCTTGTGATATATATATATATATATATATATGTATGTATGTTTAGTACTTATCAAGATCAAGGAAAACACAGAAAATGAAGGAACAAACATTATCAGAAAAGGGAGGCCCATCATGCCTTTATTTGCACTTGTTTTGGTCTCAATGTTTGAAAAATGAATAATGCAATTTGAAAGTTAAGCAGTACCAAATTTCACATGGCTTTGCACCTAAGAATCCCACATCAAATTGTTGCAATTATAGGAGTTGTTTCCATATGGATATATATATATATATCATATTTAATCAGATTTCATCAACTTACCAGAGCCTGAGAAATCATCTGATTCTATCTTAAGCTCAAATCTCCTTCAGTTCACTGTTTTTGCACAATCATGCTCAGCACAAGAAAACTCATTAGAATGGCAAGGAAATGGCAAAGAAAAGCCACTATGGGAAAGAAAAGAATTTCCTTCCCCTCGCTTAAAGATCAGAATGAGAGCAGCAGTTTGGCAGAAAAAGGCCATGTTGTTGTTTACACGGCTGATCAAAAGCATTACTCTTTCCCTATTGCTTACCTTAACAATTTCATCTTCAGGGAGTTATTGATAATGGCTGAGGAGGAGTTTGGGCTGCCAACTGATGGACCTATCGCGATCCCATGTGAGGCTGTAGTTATGGATTACTTGATGGCTCTAATCCAAAGGGGAGCAACAAAAGATGTAGAGGAAGCTTTTCTACTCACCATTTCTTCAAGTAGATCCTTGTCATCATCTTATAGGGAGATTAGGCAACATGAACCATTGTACTGTTTTTGAGTTAAAGATTTAGAAATTGTAAATATACATACATACTGGGATGGATGGATGATACACATTTTGCAATTCCTTTAGATGGTTTCAAAATGTTTGAAATTGATCCAAGACATTGAAGCTTTTAAGCAATTTTTTTTAACACAGGAATTGTGGTGATATTTCAACTAAATTTATTGGTTTGAACTATAATATCTTGCTCCAGAAAATGTTCCATTCTAAAGCTATGAATTGAACCTTTCAGAAGTTATCAAATTTCAATTGTTGGTTATTGACTTTGCATCAAATTAATCCAACTAAACATAACATATATATGTACTGCTGTACTTGCAAGTTCAACTAGTAAAAGAAATGTGTGTTTCCTGCTAATATTTCCACAAAGGAATGTATTTACAACTGCCTAGTCAATTGGATTAAAAAACAATGCACTAACAAAATTAATTGTACGTTTAAAAATACTTTTCTATCCCTTTTTAGGTCGTTTCTAGATTGTCTTTTATATATATTCAAAATACTGAATAAGTAAAGAATTTTAATTCCTTAATAAGTCAAGATGTGAGTTTAAAAACTCCTCTAAAAGTACTCTTCTTTCTCCAGATCCGACATCTCTATCTCTCTTGTCTTGTCTTTTACACTTATAAAATGGTGAAAGAGTAAAGGCTTTTAATTCCTTTAATGGGCCAAGAGATAGATTTAAATTTTGATTTTTTGAGACGTTATCATAATTTCTACTCTTTTACATTTTTAAAATGCTGAAAAGTAAAGGATTTTAATTCTCTTAATGGGTATAAAAACTGGGTATTCAAGACAAGTTTGTCACTCTCTTGTCTATTACCGGATATGATTGGTTATTATCGGTGTCTAGACAAAGATCTATAAGAAGAAACAGATGCTATCAAAGCTTTCTCTATTATGTATTTGTAGGCCTTTGAATTAGAGAGATTATGAATGCAGCCTCACATGAAATAATAAATAGGTCCATCACTAGACAGTCCAAACTCTTCCTCAGCCAGCCATTCTCAAGAGCTCTATGAAGATGTAGTTGTTAATTATGGTAAGCAATCGGAAAGGAGTACGGGTTTTTAAGTTGAGGGTCGATAAAAATAACTCGTAAATCTATAAGGATATCTTGAAAATATTTTATTTTAAATATAAAATTTTCTCTCTACAAACATTCTGTCTAACCTCTCTCTAAAAAAACTCAAACTTTGAACATTAAACCTAAATTAGTCAAACGTATGGAGTCCCCTGAAGAATTACTGCAAGAAAATATTGGTTTTGAGGTAAGAAAATCAATTTTTTTTTTCAATTTCAGGAGCACTAGGAACTTTTGTCCAAACAGGCAAAAGTAACCCAGAATTTTTGCCTATCTGGGCGAAAGTGCTTCTGAAAATTTTTCTTTTTGTTTGATGAATTTAGTTTTTTTTTTTTTAGTAATGCTAATATTTTCATTTTACATTAACAGGCCGATGAAGATCTAAATATAAATTTTTAGAACCGAAAGAATATATTGATCTTGGACATTTATTTACAACAGACAGAATTTTTAGTTCCAATGATGAGTTGGTCGATTGGACAAAGCAAACTGCAATGAAAGCCAAGACATTTAATCATAAATCGGTATCAGAGATCAAGAACAGCTAATCGTTGACCGTATGTCACATTGGCTTGCAAGCGCGGAGGCGCAATTAAAAAGTATACGAAACCAGTAGTTGATGATGAGGAAGAAGAAATTCCAATAAAAAGACGGAGACCTTATGAGACCAAAAAATGTGGCTGCCCATTTAAACTAAAGGGAGAGCAAATGGCAACAAGCGGAAATTGGCAATTGTTCGTGCACAACGAGAGGCATAACCATAAAATAGTTGTTTACCATACAGTCATGCTTAGGCTGCAAGACTTACGGAGGAGCAGTTGCAACAGACTAAGCAATTCAGGAAAAGTCATGTGCCGCCTCGTAATATCTTACGATTTTTCGAAAACAAGACATTGGTTGTGTAGTTAGGTAAGTTAGAAGAGAATTATTTTTAATACTTTATTAAAATATTTTAGATTTGTTTTTCTTCCGGTAATAAGAAGAATTTTTTTATGTATGATGCGCTCAGAAAATTTACAATGTTATTGTGAAGATTAAGAAGAACTGGATACAGGGAAGAAACACGGTAGAGGAAGTTCTCTGCCTAAGTGCACAAAGGGGTTACACGGTCTTCTACAGAAACTGTGAAGAGAGCAATGTACTTAGTGATATTGTCGTTGCACACCCGACATCGATTGCAATGATTAGAACGTGGCCATATGTACTTATAATTGATAGCACGTATAAAACGAACAAGTAAGTACTCTAGTGTATCATTATATTATTAAATTTCTTTATTTTATCCGCATAAACATTTAAATTCATTAACTACTCCAGAGGATTATTGCTTTTTAATAATTTTTTTTAATAAATAGTTTGAAATATTTTGAAGTCTGTTTAAAATAGTTGTCAATGTTAATCATTAATTTTCCTTTTTATTTTTTAATTAAGGTACAATATGCCACTATTGGAAGCTATAGGAATGACTCTGACAGGAAAGAACTTCACAGTGGCAACAACTTTTATGTGCAATTAACAAGCTACGACATACAGATGGATTCTTCAACAAATCAAGCACTTATATGTTACGTCTGCTATGTCAAATGGGCACGGTTCAATTCTCAATGAAGGTGAGCCATTAGTGATTCTTACCATAGGGAAAGCGGACTAATGCCGATGATTGATGATGTGTTCAGAAATTCATATCATATGTTATGTAGAAGATACATCGATCAAAATGTGTAGGAAAAGTTGACAGAGATAGTTAAAGACAAAAGAGGTGGAACAACGGTTCGTGAATAGGTCGTGGAACAAATTAATAAATGAAATTGATGAGGAGAAATATCAGAGAAAGTTGAAAGTGTTGAAGAGTAAGTGGCAAAGTACGCCGGACTTTCTACATTACTTGTTTAGCACATGGTTGAATCTATTTGCGCATAAATTTTGCAGAGTTTGGACATCTCAGGTGTTGTATTTTGGGGTTGAGATAATGAACCGTGCTGAGAGTGAACACAGTGTTGAAACTATGGCTATCAACGTGTCATGGTGATTTGGACACCGTGTTTCTTAATATCGACTCTCTCATCGAAGGTTAAATTGCTGAAATAAAATACTCATTGGAAATATCTAAACTTAAAAGAGAAGTTTGCCGCGAAGAGTAATGCAATATTGAAAAATATAAGTAATAAAATCAGTTTCGCAGAGTTTGGACATCTCAGGTGTTGTATTTTGGGGTTGAGATAATGAACCGTGCTGAGAGTGAACACAGTGTTGAAACTATGGCTATCAACGTGTCATGGTGATTTGGACACCGTGTTTCTTAATATCGACTCTCTCATCGAAGGTTAAATTGCTGAAATAAAATACTCATTGGAAATATCTAAACTTAAAAGAGAAGTTTGCCGCGAAGAGTAATGCAATATTGAAAAATATAAGTAATAAAATCAGTTTCGCAGAGTTTGGACATCTCAGGTGTTGTATTTTGGGGTTGAGATAATGAACCGTGCTGAGAGTGAACACAGTGTTGAAACTATGGCTATCAACGTGTCATGGTGATTTGGACACCGTGTTTCTTAATATCGACTCTCTCATCGAAGGTTAAATTGCTGAAATAAAATACTCATTGGAAATATCTAAACTTAAAAGAGAAGTTTGCCGCGAAGAGTAATGCAATATTGAAAAATATAAGTAATAAAATCAGTCATTTAGCTTTGAAGAAGATATGGCTGTAGATAAAGAAAGCACGCGGGATGGTCGAAGACCCGGGAAGTAAGTGCTTGCATTATTTAAGGAAGTCGCACGATCTACCATGTGCATGTGAACTGGTTCATAGGTGCCAATATTTAATTCCAATCCAGTTGGAAGATGTTTATATTTTTTGGAGAAAACTAGAAATTGGTGTTGATATCCCTGATGTACACAAGAGAGACATAGATTCCGAGATGCGTGATCTCACCTCAATGCTAGAGGAAATTAGTACGGGTCCAATTTCTAAGGTCCGGGAAGTGCATCGCCTCATCAAAGGTGTTATATGTCCGGTGTTGCCCGAAGATCATTATCCTCCGTTGACAAAACCACCAGAAACCGTAGTTACAAAGGGACGACGGAAGACGAATTCTACGAAAATGGATAAGTCTCACTGGGAATACGTGTCCATCACACATAGGAAGATAGGAAAGTCCTGCATTTTATGTTTTTTTTAAATTTAAATTCTTATAAATATGTTATTAATATGAATTAATATACCGAGACATGAAAAAATTAAAATAACATAAAAACATAATATTTAAAAATAAAAAATAAAAAAAGGAATAACAAAATATATAACAAAGTATACAAATATATAACATCATACTAAGGAGCGCGGTAATGCCTCCTTAGTAAATTAACAACCATATGAAGTCTCTCTCTCATCCACATCCTCTCGGGTAGCCTCATGTGCAATCAAATCCAACAGAGCTTAGGGTGACATCGCCGAAGCTACTGGTACATGAAATCCACGAGGAATATTGGCGGGATTCTGTATCCTCTGGTGACTGCGGGGGAGAAACCACTCAATGTAATCATCCGTATAGGAACTCGATGGAATAGCTGGAAACTAGTCCAGGACTTTGTCAGTAAATGCAAATGTGCCTCGAGCCACAATGCCTCCACAAAAGTATTCCTCACTATGTACATCCTGTTGTTTGGCGGTCTGATTGCCTCATGAGGTTGGATAGGATGGGTGGGAATACACTGCCTAAACCCGAACTGTCTCAACACCCTGTCAAGCATGTACAGCTCGACACAGTTAAAGTACGCAATGAACCCGTGCCACGTGGAAACCCAGTAGGCCTGAATCTCTTGAGTCCGGTACGGTGTCCATAACACCTTGTCAGCTGTCATCAAATCCAGTCTCAATCGGATGTCCAGCAGTTTATTTTCATTCTTATAACCCATCATGGGATACTGTTGGATGCATGGCTTGCAAGCTTAAGTACCCGGTCTGACCGCGGGTGCAAACATGGGAAAGTACAGATATATCCACGCCTAAAATATAAAATATAAATACAAAATATAAATATAAAACACTAAATATAAATATGAGAACTAATTACATAAAATATAACATAATGTTAAACAAATAAATATAAATAATTTAAAAATGAAAAATATAAACATAACATAAAACACGTTATATTTAAAACACGTACCTCCAGTAGTGACGAGCACTCACCAAGCTTCTTTGCATTAACACGTGATGCATACCCAAGATTCCTGTACAGATACGTTAGCATGGCAGCACCCCATGCAAACTTAGCAACAGAATTCACATCCTTCAGCAGTGGCCAAAGTCTGGCTGGAACTATATTTCCACTCTTATCTTTGAGTAGTGAGCTACCCAGGATATACTGTATGTAGCAGGCAGGTCTAACACTGGATGACAGTGAAGATTTGGAGCTAGTAGCAACATCGTGAAGTTCCACTGCATTAAACCCTAAATCACCTGTCAGAGCCAAACATAGATCACCCTAGACGATCTGTACCAGCTGATCCCGTGATAACCTCGAATCCACTACCCGACCATATGCAGGTACCCCGAGAATCAACTCCACATCGTGTATCATGGTCATCTCATCTCATGGCATGTGGAAGGTATTGGTGTCGGGCTGCCACCTCTCAACAAACGCCGAAATCAATGCGGAATTAAGGTGTTGGAACATGCACGATCGCAGGTGTGTAAGACCTGTCCCGACAGCCAATGAACAAACCTGTGCATCTGTAAGGTCCCACCCTTTGAGTGCTATGTAACGCGATCGGCACTTCAATGAACCACGATCCTAAAGATAAAACAAATCAATTTAGCAAATTTATTACCGATACATAATAAATCCTAAAGTATTTATATAAATATCAATATTTGACCAATTAAAAAATAAAATTAGTAATATTAACATGTAACTTTAAGATAAAGATATGCACATGTCCACGCCATATCGGACCCACGACATGTCTACCGTATGATAAGATGAGCTCCGGGTCAACAGGACCTCCATCTGCTGGGCCAGTCTACTCCTAGTTTGAAGACTTAACTTTCTTCCTCCTTTGAGTTGGATTCGGAACTTCACGAGCCACATCGGGTCTTTTGTTGCGAGATCGTGAAATCTTGCTCATCGACATAAAGCTCTCTGTCAACCCTTTCCCTTTCACTAGTATGTGCCACAGGTTCCACAAGCACGGGCTGCTCCTCATCAACGGCATCCTCACCCTCATCCCCATCATCATCACCACCATCATCACCTCCCTCATCCGCCTCTCAATATATAGGGCCTGGACCCTATCATGCTCCTCGCCAAGCCCCCTATCACCCTCACAAACCCTATCTACAGGCCTTCCTATGTAAGGCTCAGAGTATGAAACACCAAAATCAGTATGAAAATACCCATGTGTGCTGCATGAAGAATCATGAGGGGCGGTGCCAACCATCTGATAAAAAAACTCTAACTCTATCTGCCTCGGCTGACCACTAAACTCTAGTATAGGCTCTTGGGCTGCAGATCTATATAGTATGTGCGGTCGTATAGTGGGAGCATGTAAGTAGGGATCATATACTGTGTCTGGTGCAAGCAAGATTAGTTGGATTAGCCCACTTTTCTGTAGGTTATATATTCACTTATGCGGCTTTTTTGATTGCCTCTACATCGGCTCATCAAACAGCGCTTTTTAGCTTTCTTCAGGATTTGGCATTCAGTCAATCTACGCAGAGTGAGTCGGTCCCTAAGGAACCCCCGAAAGGGCTACCGTCCAATGGGAAGAAAATGGAAAAGGAATACCGAGTGGGATCAGCGAAATGCGGCAAAAGAAAAGGAAGGAAAATCCATGGACCGACCCCATCATCTCCACCCCGTAGGAACTACGAGATCACCCCAAGGATGTGAAGGTTCATATGCCTCATATGGCACAGGGGTGTAAGACAGATATGATTGGAGGGAATGTCAAGATCTAAAAGGTACGGCCGTTGACTGGGTAGAAGAACCGGGTGCACCTGTTCCATGATGGAAACCAGGTGCGAAGGGGTAGGAATAGCGGGGAGGTCGAAGGTACTATGTCGCCCCCTAATACCTTTAGATGAAGCTGTAACAGTGTGACCATGAACTCTACCGGTCCTATCCGTGATAGGACCAAGATCATCATTGTCTATACGTCCGTCTGATCGAACCATCTATTATGTATTCAAACTAATTAATAGTTGTTCATCATATATTTCAACATTTACTTTAACATACATTATTGTTTTATTATTTATTATTATCGGGATCTGTTATTCATTTCTACTATTTCTTTCATACTATTATAATTCATCACTAATATTCTTTAGTAATACTTATTAATTTATATATTATTCGATCTTATCTCCTAAACCCTAAACATAAGGTCAATAATAACGATGAATTCAAATTAAAATTCAAATAGTTTAGCAACTACATAACACATTTTCTTATTAAACACATAATTATAAGCAAACAATTTTAAACTACTTACATTTACTATACATAGATAAATTTTAAATAACATTTATTATTACTTTCTTATCACATAAAATATTTTAAACTAGTCACACTCATTCTACATATACAAAATTTGTTAACAATTCAAATAATCATTTATTAGCAAAAAGAAATTATAAAAAAAATTCAAAAATTTCATGTACTTTTGCCAGGGCTGGACGAAAGTGTCGATAACCTTTCGTCCAGGCCTGCGAAAGGGTTGGTCAACTTTCATTCGGCCCGACGAAAGTTACCGAGCTCTTTCGCCAGCCCGAGCAAAAGTCCGATTTTCGGCAGAAAAAATTTGATTTTAAAAGCTCGATTATTTTTCAAACTAAAGGCATATTTTCATGATCTAAACCGATAAATTTATAAATAAATGGGAATAGATTAAAGACTAACCTTTTTTTGAATTTTGACAATCGGATCTTCCTAGATGTGAGATTGAAATAAAGAGTCCTAGAGAGTGTTTAGGAAAGTTTTTTTAAGAGAGAAAGCTTTTAGATGAAAATGAAATTTTTTGAATTTTTTCAAATTATCCTTATAAAAATTCGAATTGTTTTTATGGACCCCTTAAGTTTTAATCAGCCGTAGCATACATGACAGCATGGGCATGGGCATCGCCTTTCTCAGCCACAGCCATGGGGAAATGAAGATGAACACTAACAGGCTTGCTTTACTTTCTCATTGTTTCCAGGGAATCAAATTCTTTTTTCTTCTTATTGCAGCTTTTCTTTGCCACTTTCCGGCCATTCTGATGAGTCTTCCTCTAATGATACTGTGAGGTATAATAATCATTATAAGTTTCTTAGCGTCAGTCCTCCTCCTAACCTGACTTTTCCTTACTTTTTTGGTAAAAGAAAAGACAAATTTTTCTACTGCTCAACGCCCAAATGAAAAATGTAAATCATGATAATTTAATAATTCTACGAACTGCAGGTCCAAAACCTGATGGGTTGCTATCAAGATTCAAACATTGACTCTTGATACCAATTCTGCGACCCCTAGTTGAGGAAAGACCTTTCCCACATCTTCATAGTATGAGTTTTTTTGTAAGAAGACTTTTGTAACTCCAAATTTATGTACAAAACACTGAAATAAGAAAAAAATTTGAAAAGATGTCCTTACACTCCAGCTCATCGTACCAAACTTGCGGGTAAAGATTTCCTAAACTAGTTTTATTGAATTCAAACTATTCATCTCAGCTGCTGCTCGAGGAGTTGAAGAGAAAAATTGTTTAGTTTCAAACTCCAAAAGATGAGAGAATCACTAGCAAAACTTTTTATCTAATCAGATAGAAGAATGTATGTAAAAAATCCCATGTTAGAAGCTCTCTTCTCTTGCCAGGGAAAAATGACATTGGAAGCATCAGAAGTCCAAAGTCCCACACTGTTTACTCTGAATACTTCTTGTTTCATTTCCTTGTTTTATAATCTTATTCGGCTCATTGTTCAGATCCCTGCTTCGCCCAATACCAAGCTTTGGTAAACCCCGGTTCAGTCCCTCCAGCAAAACGCATGCTTTACACCATTTCTGTAAAGTTTTCACCAAAACAGAGGTAACTAACACGCGTAAATTAATTAACGGATAATACTAATAGAACATAATCCACAACATCTTGTCAAAGATTAAAAGATTACAATATTAACAAGGATCAATTGAAGCATTATGATCAGACTCTTTTCCTTTCCTCGTGGAAGAAACATGCAAAAAACATAAAATCAAATAGAATGAACAAACAAAGCTGTCAGCAGTAGTTGTTTTGAAAATTACCTGGCTGGAAATATAACCACATCTTTCACAGTTGCCTTGCTCTGGCATCTTTGTGTACGTTGAGATCCTAAAATCTTCACCTGATTTAATTATATCAAGTATAGCCCTTGGTCTGTGAACAAAAATTGATTAAGTAGAACAAGAGCTCTCTGAAGGGGAGAAAAAGGATCCCCAGATATATATGAACTTCGAGATTTAAACTGGTTATCACCTGATCCTTTCTAGATCCTTAATGAACTCCCGAGCAAAACCACGGTACGCATTTGGGGAATAAATACCTGCATCAACAGCAAAACAGATCTATACATAAGGAGCAAAGAATAGAGAAGTACATTATTGGTAGTTAAATGACACAATATTCAACAGAAGTCCAGAAAGGAACCATATAAGATGAACTTTGAAGGGTGGTTGAAAAATAACTAGCACATGAAAGCACAAAGCACAAAATCAATCCCACGAGAAAAGTAAAACAGGTAACGTGCAGATGTTCTACATCAGGGAAAAAATCAAATGCGGAGACAGGTCACAATCTGCTCATGCTATTAAAAATTTATTAAGGGAGAAAGGTCAGGAAAAAAAACTGAACATACTCGTTCCGAGTGATTTAACATTAACCATGAAAGCATCGGTTGTCATTTCAAGTAGAAGTTATTGCATAAAGGATAATAAAAAATTATACAAAGAAAATAATAAAATTGTTAGTTGTAAAATAAATTTAATACAAATAAGAAAGGAATTTTTAAAATGCTTTTAGCACGTAAAGAAACAATTTTGTTTTACTAACTTTGTTATGTGCCGATGCACGTACATCTTACTAGTGATTCTAAATATCTACTGAGTTCAGAAATCGAAGATCCCAAATAGAAACTTTTTTGGCAGTAAGCAACAATAAAACACGAATACTTTTTGAACAGGCAAAGCTCAGAGTAAAGTATGTCCAATTAATTGAGTAAGAAGTTCTATGCATACCAGAAAAGATACAAAATCACTATGACAGACATAAGAGAAGCCCTTGGCACAAACTTGAGCGCACAAAGCTACTCCAAAACAATGAACATGCATAGAAACAAACCCTTATAGTGAAGATACAAGGTAGAGATATAGAAGCTCAAAGGGAACTGAAAACTCACATTCAGTGGAGAAGTAATCCAACCTTTTGAAGTACGCATACGTGAAGAGCAGGTTAAGGTTTTCAGAAGTAATATAAACACAAAAGATAAAATCAAAGAGGTAACACGGTTTCTGGGGAAGAGAAAATACCAATGAAGCACTAAAGAACAAACATGAGATAAACACCATAATACAACAGAAAGGATATATAACAATTTCCTTCTCGTACGTGTATTTGAACGGCTTGCATCTTGGAATTGGTCCGTCCTCACCAGTAGTAATGGATGTGCATCTACTTAATCTAGAAGTTTTAAAGAAAAAACAGTTAAGCCAGGAAGAAAGCGAGAATGGCAGATCCAGAAGAACAGATAGAAGGCTTTTGAACTTTTTATAAAGGAAACATTACCTAGCAATATCTCCTCGTAATATATTTAAGAGGACTGTTTCAGCAATGTCATCAGCATTATGTCCAGTAACTAACTTATCTACTTTCAACAGCGCAGCACCACGATCAAGGGCCTTAAATATGAAAAAAAAAAATTACCCATTCAGTTTGTGTTAAAAAAAGAAGAAAACCCTAATACCACAAAATTATGCATTCCTTTTTACTTTTAGAAACATACTTGTTGCAAAAATTGTAGAAAGAAATTACTAGTGAAAACCCAGTCAAAAGTAAAAAAAGAAGCACCCCTAGGCAATTGAAATTGAGAAACAATTAGGTCAACCATGAAACACTTATGGTAGATCCTAATGCCTGCAAGTAGAAATTTGAACCTTTACCCTTTACATCATATATGGTCTTCACGGAAGGCTCATAATAGAACACCTGTTTTATGTCAAGAATTCCAACCTTATCTAATGAAAATTTTGTGTGTATATTCATGACTGCATATGCAACTGATGATCCAATTTCATGCATTTTTCTTATTACGTAATCACTCACACAAGTGCTAAAATGTAGATTTTAGAACTTGTAGGTTGTCTTTATTGGAAAGGTAATTAAATCCAATAAGACCCCTCACTAGAAAAGCAGTTAGCCTATAATGAACCTCAACTTCATCAAACTAGAGCATCATTACCGTTTTACTAATTTCACCCTTTTCTTTCCCCATATCAGATGTTCAATCTCAAATCCTGGTCTACAAAACTGGGTGCACAAACAAGGGGACACAGTGACCACAAGTTTGGAAAAAGAGGCAAACCCAGGAAACCAGATGTGTTGAATAAATGCTAGGAAGGCACAACTGTTCTAGTCAGCATAGAGTAACATTAATTCCATTAAAAATGGCTAAACAAACTAGGATATATCAATACCTGGCGGCGGAAAACTCCACAAAATGTGCAATTATTCTTCAAACCTATTAGCTTTACTATCTCATCCATCGTCCATCCATACAATTCCTTGTACGAAACAACTTTAAGAGCAAGTCCATACTGTAAACAGCGGGGGAAAAAGAGATTATCAGATAAGATAAAAGGGGCCGAAATTCAATATTTAAGAATCAAACAAAGAGCTAGCACTTTCCTCCCTTTTCTTTATCTAATCCTTTAAAGAGGTAAGGTTTTAGAGATTAAAAATATTTCCGACAACTTCCAAAAGGAAAAGCTAAGCATAGCCATCAAATGCCTCTCCCAAAAACCCAATCTAAAAAGGGATATGGCGTTCCTTTTTCTGACTACTAAATAATTATGAAATTCGGAAAAAAACTGACAGAAAGCAGAAAAAATGAGGAATATATAATGAAGCTTTATTTATATCATCTGCCACTAGCATCCATGAACCCCCTTCTCAAAACAAAAATTCACATCTTCCTGATGCACAGAAGAGTAAACAAATTATGCAAGCAATGGCAGAAGCGGAGAATATTTGGTGCCTTTATTGTAATATCTCCAAAATAATTTCACTGTGATGTAATAGAAGTGTAACCTGTATTACATATTAAACTGGAGGGAACCTTTTCTAGTTTAGTTCAGACAGAAAAAACTGCCCCTCCTGACAACAGAAAGTGGCCATTGAAAATCTAAAGTACTACCCCTAGCTTCTTCATATTATCATTCCATGACAAACTTTCATGAAATGCTTCTTTAACCTAGAACATAATGATCTTTAAATAAGCATTTCGACTCCCACAAGGGTTGAAGGCATGAACTAGACATGGTTATACTTCTCCAAACAGATGAATAATTCACCCTCTTTGGGGTTATACAAGAACCACAAACCTGGATTTCATTTCTTTTAACAGTTTCAAGAGAGTCATCCCTGTAGCCTGTTATTCCTTCATCCACCGATAAAAGAAATAAATCTAAACCATAATTGTGCCTGTGGTTCAGTTCTGACATCACATAAGCAAGCACAGTTGAATCTGTGAAGAAAAGGTAGATGGTTAAATAATGAATTGTATTCTTCCCATTTTCTATTTTAAATAGTTGGTGATTATTATCAAAGCCATTGAGCAAAAAGTACCCACATAATTTGCGCAAGCAATAAGGTTTCTCTTTCAATTAAAAAATCATAATATTAGTATGCACACCAGAGCAATGCATGTATGTCTTGGCAAAGACTGATATAACAGTTAAATCACCACCAAATTGTGGTAGTAAAATACAGATTAAGAGACTAACACTTAAACCAGATTATTTGAGTTGCATTTTACCAAAATGACCAAAAAATGAAAACCGTGAAATTGATTACAGGAAGTTATCCCCCCAAAAAAAAAAGATTACGGGAACACTGATATATGAAGGTAAAATCTTAAAGAAGGATTGCTACACTCAGTAACCATGATTAGACTACATAGATGCCTTGACTTAATTTCTTGTGCAGATATATTACCTTTTCCACCAGAAGCTCCGATTGCAATTCGTTCTCCAGACTTAAAAAGCTGGTTGTCGACAATTACCCTATGAATTTCTTCTTCAAATACTTCATAAAAGCAACCCTTGCAAATCTTTTTAAAAAAGAGCAAATTCAGCCACCAAACTCCAATTTGCAAATTAACTTATGAAAAAAGGTGAAGTAAAAGGCTTGATGCCATATGGGCACATACTTGTTCAAGGGTTTTGGGACGTTTGAGGGCAGCACGGTTTTGGTTGCAGATTGAGCAGAGCCGGCCCTTAGGCTTCGTCTCTACTATGTCCATGGCGATGAAAGTTGGCTAACAAAGGGAAAAGATAAATTACCTATACTTATTAAAGCTGCTGAAATAAAAACCATTCCACAAACATTTGAGCTAGCAAAATTACATATTTGAGCAGTTCAAGAGAAATAATAATAATAACAACAGTAGACGAACAACCCATATAATAATCCGGAACTTGTATAAAAAAAAAAGGTTAAGCTTTTTAGGAGTTCCAGCGCCCTTTTCATTCAACCAAAGCTGAAAATCTAATGATTAAAGCTTCAGTAACCAAATTCCACTTTTTACCAATAACGCAAAACGCACAGATACAGGAGACCACGAAAATAAAAATTTGTGAGGAATACCTGAATTAGCCGCAGCGGTGAGGTTGGTCCGATTAAAGATAGTCTTAATCAGCGGCTATGCAAAGTGACATGAATACCCGGCGGGAAGTTGTAAAGTGCGAACTGCAAACTGCAAAGAAACGGGAGCTGGTGATTCCCGGTACCAGGTTCCGGTCCAGAGGCCTGGACCGGTTCACTGATCACTTTTTTCTTGGGTTAATTCCAAAAACATCCCTCTACCTCTAATTAATTATTAATTGAGTGGCTAAACTTTTATGTTTGACAATTGAGTACCCAAATTACGTTCCGTTAAAAAAAGTAACGGTTGACAAGTTGACGGAATCCTAATTTGAAAACTTTATTGAAAACTTCATATTTTTTCAAGCATTACTGCTTTATGAAACTCTCAAATTTAAAAGTTCAAATGCTCAATTGACTATTATTTAAAAGTAAATAAATCCTTGTTAGATTAACCATTTCCGTAGGATGTGATTCAAATCAAAATCTCTTAAGTGGATTAGGTTATGATGGATCACTTTACATTAAGTATTGATAAGAACGTGAATTAAAAAAAGTAATGTCTCATATTTTTATTATTGATATTATGGGGAATAAATTTAATTTTTATGTTTTAAAAAGATGAACGCAAGGAAAAAGAATCTTGCTAGAAAGTGATCTCCATAGTGATCTTGCAATTTATTTTTTCTTTTTTTTTTTTTTTAAAGAAGAATCTTATTAAAATATAAAAAATTTATAACAGAAAGTTGTATACAATCAGGATGTTATTTTACCAACACGATGAACAACAACATTATGCACAATTCTATTCTTTGTAATTGACAAGCACTTTCCACTAAACATGAAGTCATACCGAGCTTTCAATATACTCCAAAGCACTACATTAAAATACTCCAGTAAAGGAATACAGTATCCAGCTCTTCATTCATCCCCTAGTCTCCACCACTTCAACACCTTATTCTCGTCAAACGTACTCTACAAACCTACATCTTACAAACATGAATATTATCTTCTACCTTGTTCAGACATTCTAGGCACCACAATTCATCATCTTTTTGTGGCAAATTAAACTTTTTAGCAAGACTAGCGATACAAGTCTTCCAAAAATATAATTTCATTTTGGGTGTAACTCTAATATTCTAGAGAAGTTTTCACAATAATCCCATAGATTTGGGAGCACTAGCTCAACCTCCTGACTTACGGTCCCTTATCACCATGGCAAGGTGATATGCACTCTTTATTTGGAAGTGCCTATTCCTGAATAGTATCACACTTAGATGTCCTTTGGAAGAGCAGCTTCCATTGAAATATTCAATATCGAACTGAGGCCCGATTACCATGAGAAAACCTATTAAAGTAGCAATAAATCCCCACAAGAGAGGACGAAAGAACCCTATTCTGATAGCTTCGTTTAACTGACCCGTTGAAAATAAAAATTTCTAACTTAAATATAAAATTATTAGTTCGAGTAAATATAATTTACATAAAAAACCGCAAAATAGAATCCACATCCACCCTTGTCATGCATAGATTAATGTTGCCCTACACTCTACATGGGCACACCGGGTATGAACTAGATGTACCCATTTACTCGGACAATAATTTCACATATAATCAGTTTCAATAACATATTAGGGGTTAATTCCATTTTTAGTACCTTTTTGTTTTAGCTATTTGACAATTTAATATTTGTTGGTTGATTTTCATTTTAATATATTTTTATTTACTATTTCACGATTTAGTACTACTTATTTGTTAATTAACAATTAAGTGATCATATTAAAATTTTAGACCATTGTCAGGTGTAATCTTTTAACTATTTGTAAAGATTTAAATATAAATTCTCATTTTGCTCCTAATGAACCAAAAGAAAAGGAATAAATTTTGATACTATCAAAAAATCACATATGACAATCAATCACAATATTTTAAGCAAAAATTGATTTGGCCAGAATTTTGATTTGGTCATTTAATTGTCAAAACAAACAAGTTGTATTAAATTGTAAAAAAAAAAGGATGGATTTTCATGTTTAATCTATATATGAAAAAATATATATATCACACCTGACAATGAGCTATAAATTAATTCTACTAAAATTATTAATTAGTCACTTAATCATTAATCAACAAAATACTAAATTATCAATGACCAAACAAAAAGATATTAAAATGAAATTAACTCATTATAGTGACCCACTGTATGGTGTAATTTTTTACTGTTTGTAAAGATTTAATATTTATACTCACCTGTCATAAATCATAATATATTACTAACAAAGTCACATATTTTAAATTAGATATTATACTATATATTGTTTATTGAAGAATAACATAATTTATCGTGTAGAAATTACATTTCAAAGGACACAAATGGACACTTTTTGCAATCGGGGTCTTTCTGTTTTTGCTGCTACCATTTTCAACTCAAGAACTGTTCAATCAGCTAAGAATAGGGACATTTTACGCGAACTTTCCAGATAAAATCCCGTAAAAAATCCTCCCCCAAAGGTTCTGATCCAAAAATGGAGATACGATAAGTATAAATTCTGTTAACAGGTCTGCGTAGGTGTCGAGCCTATTTAGACCTGTTTACAACTCTAGCAAAGATGAGACAGAAATGGAATCACAATCCCAACATAATGAAATTCCAATTCCTACGTAATGAAGGTGTTGATATAGAAAGTAGGCACGAGGCCTACTACTAATTTTTACCGTATTTCTTAACCCTGTCTATTAAGAGACTTCCAAGTCTTCAGTTACACAGCAAAACATGATCAATAAAAATGAATCCACTAATCAGCTTCTTTCCCCCATCCAAAAGAACAAAAAGGGAAAGCCTCAGAGTTTCTCTATTTACCATTTTCTTCTTGAAGTCGACTGGAAATATCGTGACTCAGCATCTCCACAAAATCCTGCAAAGCCCCAAAACATGGCAGATAATCAAACAGAATCGGGATCTTCTAACAGCAAAAGAAACAGAAATCTTAAAGTACACCACTTACATCAGCAAGACCCTCCTCTTCACCGGACAACATGTTTACAATACTTTCCTGGTCACTGGCACCTCCATAAACACGTGCCACATTTCTGATCAGAGAATTGAAGATCTCTCCTGGGGAACTATGTTGTTCAATCCTATGGGCTACTTCCCGGAGGTCAACCTATAACCGAAAACAACATACAGTTCACATGAAAACAGTAGATCAGAAAAGCAGAACAGAGAATTCAGCCATTCAAGACAATGTGCATAATGAGGAATGTGAATAAGGATAAAACATGAATACACTTTCAGCACAGCTTAGTAAATTTTACATGAATTGAAGGGAATAGCATACAGATAAGATTCAAAAGATAAACAAAGACAATTCTATGGCCATCAAATACCCAATCCACCAACTCACCATCAACAGTAATAAAGAACATGACTCTTCAATTTACAGTGCCACTAGTTTTCAATGTACTAACCTGAGAATTCTCATCAACTGTTGCGACTTCTCTACTTAATCTACTCTCTGAGCGATCAGGTCTAAAGGCAGGTGCTGGTGAGGCACTTGTAGAGACACCACCTAGAGCTTGAGAAACAATGGGCATCATTTGTTGGATCATCCTGGACAAATCTAAGCCACCACCTTGAGCTCCAGCCTGGTTCGCAAACATGCTTCCAAGATCATGTTCATCAATTTGTTGAGCAAGTTGATTGACCGTAGTTCTCATTGCTGGATTCTGAGTAATTTGCCCCAACATATTTCTCAATGCATCTGGTGAACCAATACCAGTCTGCTGGGAAACACCTGACAATAGTCCTGACAAGGCCGGGTTATGGAGAACCTGAGACATAGCAGTTGCTATATCGAATTGACCATCAGGATTCTGTCCTCTAGCTTGAGAACTATCCCTTGAACCACTAGTAGAATGTGATGTCTGTCCTGGAAACTGGACGTTTGCATTATTTCTTCTTGCAAGTGAGGCAAAAGATTGCAAAACTTGCTGGCCAACAACTCCAGGTTGTTCTGTCTGGCCAGAAGTAACAAATGAACCATCACCAGTCTTGCTCTGGGACTTGGATAGCTTACCCCGTCTCTGTTCAAAAGTTGCACAAGAGGGATTAAAACAAAAAATTTGGATAAAAATGTGAAGGATAGAACTCAATAATGTCAAGACAATACTGAGGTAGAAGAGTTCCAATTCATAACTGAAATCAACCTCTTCTTTCCTCCCACCCCAACGATTAATGACTTGCTTTTAACCTAATATATCATAGCATCTGCTGGTTAATCACTTCCATTTCAATGTCATGCTACCATTGACGCGTAGTACCTATGATCCAGATCTATCAGTTCAATTTCTTCTTTTGATGATATCTGCAATCATCACTTAACTCAGTCTAGGTCTAGCTGACGACACTTCTACATATCCAAACAGTTTGCTATAGTGATGCATGCTTTTAGTTAAACATCAGATACATTTAAAATAGAAGAACCAACCAAAATAAGAAAGGTAAAGCTGTTGACAATGTATAAACCAAGCAAAGCATAGCCAATTCAAGAGAATCACTTGAGACATAGTAAACTAATAGAATAAAGCAATTGCAAGAATGATAAATAGATTGATATGTCAAATATTAACAAAATGCTGGAATTCAATTTTCGCACTTGCAGGACTACAGAAAAGAGACTTAGAGATTCTAAAATGAAGTTGATTGAGAAATGAGACCATGATTCAACCACAAAGGAAGCAGCAGGACAGGCATGGAAAACTGTAATAGTATCAGTGACCACCTTGGATTGCAAACCTCCAAGGCCTAAACCAAGAGGAACAGCAGATGATGTCCCTTCTTCATTGCCTGCCTTCGCCATAATAGATTGTGGAGGTCCCCCAGCCGAACTGCTTGAAGGTTCAGTTTTCGAGTTCTCAGCACTAGCGGAGGATTCATTGTTAGATGAGGTACTAGGACGGCTGCTCCTTCCATTGTTTTCATCAACAGCACCAACGGATCGTCCTTGAACAGTTGAGCTCTCTGATTGCCCTTCAGATATTTCAGTCATTAAAGAGGAATAAGGAAAACACATACAATAAAGATCTAGTGTCTTTCAGTCACCAACTTTCCCACTCGGACTGTAAAGCACTTCAGCAATGTATCAATAATTTACACCATAATCACAAGTGACACACCTGTCAAGGATTGCTGTTCGTTCCGCATGTTGTCAACAAGATTTCTAATCTGTGAGTTGACTTCAGAAACTAAAGCAGAAATTGGGAAAGACTCTGATGGTGGTTGTGAAACACCAATAGTAGGCTCCAGAGTTCCAGAGACAGCAATAACAGCAGGCTGAGATGGAACAGCTGTTGCAGCAACATTTCTCGCAGGCTGGGCTCGTGATTGGCCAGAATCACCAGAAACTGTTCCAGTCGCCCGATCCCCTTGTGTTCCTTCTCCACCTGCTGTCCTAGCTCCAATCCCAGAAACAAATGGTGTCACAGATGCCCCTGGATGGAAATAAAATATTGGCTAGTCAAATAAAGCAGATTAATTAAGAAGAGGAAACAGGAAAACCTCCCGACCATTTCATACCTGTATGTATGTGAATATTTACATGCCTAGGAGGAATATTTCCAACCCCAACAGGACCAAAAGCCCCAGGAGTTGATGGATTAGCAACAGAGCCACCAAAGAGGGAGCTGGCTTGGAGAGGAAAAGGCTGCAATGCAAAATTGAGGCAGCAGATTACGAGAGCAGTCAACTTTTGCGACCATGTGCTATGAAATGAATACTCCAGACAATTCTTAAGAACAGTAACTGTGACATATAGAACATCCATGCTTATCACAAGAGTTCTGGAAAAGATTAAGTTTAAGATCCAGTTTACAACTCCACTTGACTTCAAAGTAAAATATATTATTTTGTGGTTTTTCTTTCTCTGGGAGGTTGAACAAGGGACTGACTATTAACCAACACTGTAATGTTATCAAAATCAGCACTTTAAATTTCAAAAACGAGATCCACCATAATGAAAAATGTAACTTTCTTTATCAGACCTGAACCATGATGGGGTTAGGCCCAGAAGGAGATATGTAAACCGCTGGCCCAGCATTAACAGAAGATTCAGCCTGCAATGCACTTGAAAATTGTTAATCACTAGCAACTTGGAGAATATAGATCAGAAATGGAATAAAATGACCATACCGGAGATTGTCCCATACGTAGAGTCAACATTGTCCTTCCAAGCTCCAGAAGGAGAGCACCTAAATGCTGCATTGCAAGACCGACTTGGGCTGTTTCAGTCTGAATCTGTCCTCTCACAGAAGGATCACTAGAACCTGCCTCCTGCTCCAAGCGTCCTGCAATGTGCTACATAATTGCAGCAGATTACAAACAATTAGGGAATAAATTCAGTCTACGAAGGGGAAAAACATTATCATGAAACAAAAACACAACAAAATTGTTACCATCAAACACTAAAGGAAGCAATTTCTGCAATATGTCACAAGGTCATGTATACATCAAAAGCAATCAATTTGTGAAATATTATTCAAATATACTACAGCTAAAAGAGCATCAAAAGCCAAGTTCATGAAATTTTGAAACAAGATAAGCAACGAATTTCTACTTTTCCGGTTCACAAGCACTGTGCAGAAAGGGATGAATTGTAAGACAAATTTATGCAACCAATGTAAACAAAGAGCAACACAAAAAGGAATAAGCTCTTGATAACAGCAAATTTGAGGACCCTAAATATGAAAATCAGAAAAGAAACAAATCTACCCACAATCAATATAAAACAAAACAGCATAGATACATTTTTTTTTTTTTTCTGCCAGATACATATGGATCTAAGCCCTTATAATGTAAAACTAATATTGAGACTATATACATATATCTGTAGGATATAACCTTCATGCATGTGCATCTACATTTATTCCAAAAGTATGGTATTAGTAATACATCATTTCCTGACAGCAGCCTTAACCTCTCCTCCACACCCCACACCCCACACCCCAGAAAAATTATAAATAAAATTCTCATATTTCTGTGAACAAGTAGGATTTATGTTATTATGTTTCTTCAGCCGCAACTGAACGCTGACTATATTAGTGCTAAACCCTCACTTAAAATCAATGTCAGTAACAGATTGAGTTTCACAGCTTTCCTTTAAAACCAAACCTGACAAAAATAATAAATTCTCGCACCTAGTGCTAAACCCAAATGTATAGGAACAAAAATCATGAGAACCACTTTTGTAGAAAATTCGGGTAACCACAGGTATCAGGATTACATAGTATTACCCAAAAAAGCTTGTCTGATAACTGTTACCTCTTTCTGTTTTCTGAACTCTCAAATGTACGCATCATACATGTAAACATAAGCTGCACTTTAGGACCACCCATCTAACTCTTAGTAGTTTCTAAAACAATTAGGATAATTCCCTATGGGTTTCAAGTTCAAACCATACCAGATATTATCCATAGTTAGAATAGCAAGGATACATATCTAACTCCCAATCCCAATATTTCATTTTAATTGATAATCCTCTCCCTCCCTCCCACAGCAAGAAATTTTCAGCAATGTTCCCTTCATGCACTATTTCCAAAGTTAATGGATCAACATGGACACGTTTAAGAGCATGACCGCCTGCAGAAGGAAAGGGGGGGGGGATATTGTGGTGCCAATGGTGTACAAGAGGATGCAACAGCTACCATTAGATGAATAAGGGTCAGAGAGATGCAATACCACCATGACCATGTGTTTTATATTCAGAAAATGGTAACTGGAAGCAAGATGTGCAGAAGTTTAATCGTTCATTGCAACTAGCATTCAGTACAAGTTGTAAACAGATGAAGGGCAGACACACTCCACAGCAAATGATATTATGATAGCAAAGCCCTCCTGAGGGGAAAATGCTGTCAACCAGGAAATGCAAGCTTGACCTATGCGCTTACCTTGAAACCTGCAATTTTTGACTACGAACTATTAAAGGAAAAAGCATAGGAAATATTCTCTCTGATAATAGAAGTAACATCTAGAATTTAAATTAATACATACAGAAAAACACAATACTCATTCCGAACATCCATAACATATTATTTCAAAGGATAAATACAGAAACCGGCACATAAAACTACAATTACTTGATTGAGCAACCAAGACAAAGCAAGTATGTGCAGCGAAGGGAAGAATAAAGCAATAAGTTTTAGTGCATACAGATAACGATTCAACAGCGGAACCACCAAGAAGACGTTGGGCTTGTTGCAGTACAATGCGAAGTGCCTCAGGCGTCGGAATGCCACGAGAACTTGCTGGCAGATCAGTGGTAGGTGGATCAACAGTGACAGGAGGTGATTGTGTTGATTGATTACCTGAATTAAGTAGGGGCAGCATTGTTTAAAGGTCAATTTCACCACCATAACCAGAATCAGGAAGCAAAGAAGGTTAACTAATCACCATGTTGTGACAATGCCAGCTCCATGTGGTTCATAAACTCAGAAAGCGTGTTCAAAGAATCAGGAATTGGCTGTCACACAGAAGAAGAAATATGCATTAGAATCCCGAAAGCTCAACAGACCTAAAAACTACTGCCATAGATTTCAGTGCAGTATACCATGTTAAGGGATGGAATTGCAATAGCAGCACCAAGTGGAATTTGCACAACTTGAGGCAAAGATTGTCCGGAAAATGGTTGTCCAGGCTGTGACTGGTTTCCTGCCTGGCTTGGGGTGTTGGCCTCATTCGCTGTTCCTTCTGTTCCAGTTCTTTGAGGGGGTTGAACTTGAGCATTAAACTGTAGACAGATGGACCAAGCAGTCAGTGACCAATTAAACTTCAATAGCGAGCAGTTAGCAACAATTCTGATCAATCTAAGAGAATAATTAAAGCCGATTAACGTCTACCATCGCAGTATACATAGTCCAATCTAGAATGGAAAGAGACAATTCTCAAAACAAGTTGAAGATAACTCTCATACTTGTAACCAGCATAACTTGTAAACAGGACTTCAAAACATAATACTTCAGATAAGAGTTAAGATCCCATATATTCGCATACTTGCAGAGAAAATGCAGAAACTCATGTAGGAGGTTTCTGCCTCCTCAACTTTAGAAGGGCTTAAACAGCACTATAGTCACTAGGTAAGCATATATAGATCACATAAATACGCTTGGGACGATTCTATGAAAGCACGCACACACATAAAACTTGGATGTGCTCATAAAGAAGAACATATCTATAGAGTTAATATACCTGTAGACCAGGCTGTGCTCCATTCTGATTCCCTATCCCAATAGAGTTCAAAACTGCACCAATAACCTAGACAGCCAATAAATAATAGTAAAAAAGAGTAAGAAAACTCCACATAAAAATGGACTACTTGGCCTAAAAGAATTACAGTTTCAATGTGAAACTTATTGAATACCAAGAGACTTACCCGACCTAAATCTGGAACAACGCCATCCCCTTGTTCACCAACATTAAAGGTTCCTAAAACCACACTATGTGAAATCTGGCCCACACGACTGCGGGGACCACTATTAACTGGATCTTGCCCTGTAAGTTATAGCAGAAACCAGAAAGATGAATACATGATGCCATTGAAAAGTAAAGAAAAGAATTTCTGAAATTGCAAACAAGTATTTAAACAATCGTTCACCTCTCCCATTATTGTTCATGTTTGCCTCCCCAGCACTGGAGCTGGATGAAGAAGGTGGTTGAGATGCCTGTCTTACCACTAAATGCAAAGTATCCCCATTTTCCAAATCTAGAGCGAGTCAAGGTTCTAACTGGAAACGTTTCAGTGTACAAACATTTCTAGCATGATCTATTGATCTCAGATTAACCTCCACAAAAGTGCAGTCACTTGCCATAAACTTTCATGTACAGCAAAGAGAATGACACACAGAAACAAGAATGCTGGTTTAACAAGCTATATATAGAGCTCTTGATGAATTAGCGATCTCCACAAAGCATGTGGAGGAACTGAAGGGAAAGAAAAACTGAATCCAGATTAATACACTGCATAAAACCATTTGAAAACAAAATCTTTCTGAAATGTTGAAGGACAATATGCCAACCCCTGGTAAAGTTTATGGATGTTACATCACTTTCATTTGAAAAAGACAGACACTTTATTAGAATATTAAAAATATACACAACAAACCAAATTTGTGAGATTAAAGGTTAAGGAACACATACAACCGCTTGTCAATCTACTTCAAGTTAACCAGAATTTGGATGGTTTCGAATGGGTTGGTGCCATTGAGGGGGAGAAAATGGGTTGATGCCAATCCAAAGCAAGAAATTAACTCCGAATGGCACAAGATGTTTTATTTGAAAAAGACAGACACTTTATTAAAATATTAAAAATATACACAACAAACCAAATTTGTGAGATTAAAGGTTGAGGAACACATACAACTGCTTGTCAATCTACTTCCAGTTAACCAGAATTTGGATGGTTTCAAATGGGTTGGTGCCATTGAGGAGGAGAAAATGGGTTGGTGCCAATCCAAAGCAAGAAATTAACTCTGAATGGCACAAGATGTTTTGACATCTTTGAATGGCACAATTCTTATATCCTCTCAACTTATCCATTATTATAACTATGAAATGCACACAGTTTACTTTATTCTTAGCTTAGGCAACAAAGTGTAACTACCAGCAAGGATACGGTATTCAGAAAGAAGATGGTCATCCTTCAAGACCTTGCCCCTGAAGATGAGGCGTTGCTGCTCCACAGGAACGCCAATTTGACTAGCTATTTTCTCCTTAAATGCTGAAACCGGCATCTGCAAAACATTGAAATATGAGATCCATTAGCCAATAAAGGGTTTCTATCTTAAAATGAACAAGAAACTAGATAAATATAGTAGATTCAAAATTAAAACGTCTGTTCAGAGACTACGCTTTATCAATTTTAAATTGCTATCAACACAAACTTAAATAAATTCTTGGCAGCATGTCTGTTGCTTACTGAAAAGATAATCTGCAGTTAGCCAATTGTATTGAAGAAAATTACAAAAAAATGAGAAGAATGGGAATAGTTTAATAGAGCCTAACGAGAATATGAGAATGTATTTTGCAAAATTTATAAATGTCAATTAAGAGAAACAGAAACATACGTTCTTTTCTGCGTTAAAGCCATATATTTGTGAATCCAGAGTCTTGAGATTGAGCTCCAAAGTTGATCCGGAACTGCCAGCGGAAATATCACCTGTGCTTGAAACTTCACGTGGATGCTGATCGTCCATTAACTCAAAAGCAAACACAATCTACAGCAATAAACCTAGTCAGTGACAGAATAACTAAAAATCAAACCAAATAGTTGTGTGAATATTATCTCATGAAAAAGTTTTAATAAAACTGGCTCCTAGTAGCTAAGGAAGTTCATTGTCATATGCTTACGTTGCAATCTTTTTGGCGGTATTAATTAGCATGACAACATTTAAAGATCAATATATGCCTGGTGAATTATTTTCTTACTTCAGACAATGGCACATATTGTATTATGAGATATTATAAATAAGATTTAGAATGTAACTGGAAGGCTAATTTAATGTAGACTATAATCACTTTCAAAAGTTTCTGGAACCTCTTTCTTGCATCTATTCTTCAGTGTCAATATATTCCTATATCAAAAAGACTTCTAACAAGCCAGTATCATGTATAATAGAAATACAATGCTGCCACAAGAAAATAAAATAAAATTAAAAAAAAAATCCCAATAACAGTCTAATACGAACTCGAAGAAATGTCATTCTACTATAATGCCCAAGCTTCAGAAAGATGTTCCCAAAGTCAATATACCCAACCCCTAGAGGTCAAATGAGACACTGACTTAAAGGAAGTAAGAATAGAATGAAAAAGGGACTCTAAATATAACTTGAAAATTGGAAGTTACAAACCCAATAACCTAGGTCTTTTCTAAGTTTTTGGGTCCCCAAGTATAGTAATAAACAGAATTGGTCAAAATATTAGAATCATTGTTGAAGATAGTGTAAAGACAAACACTGTCATTGTACAGGTTACATAGTGGTTATACAAGAAAACAATAACCTAAGAGAACAACCATCCTAATTTTTGAAAATCAAGGAATCCAGCAAATTGATTTAAATGACAACAATATCCAGATAAAAAACAACCACAACAATTAAAACCAAGCTGCAACGATCTCGCTAAGTAAAGGAGACCTAAGCACACAAGCACAAAGTCAATACCAAAGCTGCAATAATCTTCATATGTTTTCAACCACAATCTATTAGCTAGAGCTCGTGTTTTACATTGTATCTATCCTCAAAAATGGTGCTTTTTTCTACATTACAGTCCATAAAAATTGCATAGTTGATAAAGCATTATTCTAAAAGATTCCCAAAGAAAATACAGATACATAAGGCTAGGGTTTGAGGTACCTGAATTTCGGGAATATTCAGTTGCAGAGTCTAAAAACGCACAACAAAAAGATATATCAACAGCAAAACCGAATCTTCCCGAGTATTGCAATCAGGCGAAGCTGCGAGAATTTGTGCGATCGTCTGAAAAGAGGAAAACAAGATAAGAGAAAGAAATATATAAAGTTGAAATATATGATTCAATGCGATTCCAGAGAGACGGAAAATCAGGTAATTACAGGTTTCAGAAATGGAATGTATGAAGAAGAGAATGAAGAGATGCCACCGCCTTGCTGGATTTCCTGGCAAGGACTATTGGCAATTGCTTCCAGAACGATCTAGAGACTCCCTCTCTGTATATTTCTGTATTTCTTTCTAGATTTTTGAAACAGTAGCTGAGATTTTTTTTTCTTTTCTAACAAACAGTAGGAGTAGCTGGCGTTATTGCCTCCTTCCAAAAAAAGAAAAAAAAAAAAAAAAAAAAGAGCTGGCCTTATTGCCTTCGTTGGAACTGGGAATGGACGGTTAATTTGTTATTTTCTATTTTTAGGGCATTATTTTCTTTATTGTGGGGCTTTTTTACGGAAAAAGAAACCTAACCAAAAAAATTTGTGAAGCTTTTGCTAACTGATTATATTAATATTATTATTTCAATCGTGATTTTTTAACATAAAAAATAAAACATGATTGTATAAATATTTGAAAATTTTTATTTCAAAAGTATTTTTAATTTATAAATTATTTATAACCCTTCCATGTTATTATATTTACAATAATTTTATATTTCCTATTTAATTATTAAATAATTATATTGATGACATATTTTTATGAGTATCCCCTTCTTTAAGGGGCCGATAGATCTAACTCGGGAATATGAATATATCGCGAAAAAAATCATTATTTTCTCTCATCTTTCTCTCTCTACACAGTTTCTTTCTAACTTCTCTGTACTCCTTCTCCACTTTAAAACTAAAATCTTTAACATTGAACTTGAATTTGAAGTACATATAGATCATTATGAAGAATTTGTAGAAGAAAATATCAATTTAGATGTAAAAAAAGTTTTAAAAAAAAATTCAAAACTGGGCTCGGATCGCCCGGACGGGCGACCAGAACACATCCGAGTCGCCGGCCTGGGCAATTCGAGGTTTTTTTTTTTTTAAGGAATAAATAATTTTTGTAGATATTTGGAAAACTTGAAACATGAATAACTCTGCGATCGGATGTCCGTTTCACGCGTATGACCACTCGTTTTGATGGTTCTCATAAAGATAAACGCAACGGCATCGTCGAAAAAGTGATCTGGACGTGTTTCGGGGCAAAAAAATTGCGTGCAAAAAGAATTCCAATATTTACCAACTTCAATCATTTGAATTTTTAATTAGAGCAAAAAGAAAACTGCTCCTCTATTTAATTTTCAAATTGGCTGCGTAATTTTTTAGTTAACAAGAGAGAAAGTATTAGAAAATTATAAAAACGTAAATTAAAAGAAAAATATGAGGTTTTTGTGGAAACGATCGGTGGGAAACCGTTATTACCGTTTCCAATGCATAGGTCTCGAAAAAATACCCGAAATGCCCACAAGAATCGCCTCAATCGGATGTCCGAACGCAAATTTATGCCCCGTCAAAGTTTTTGACTATACGAAACGATTCTTTGCCCCGAAACGCGTCCGGATCACTTTTTCGACGATGCCGTTGCATTCCTCTTTACGAGAACCATCAAAACGAGTGGTCATACGCGTGAAACGGACATTTGATCGCAGAGTTATTTATGTTTCAAGTTTTTCAAATACCTACAAAAATTATTTATTCCTTTAAAAAATTTTAAAAAAATTAAAAAAAAACCTCGAATCGCCCAGGCCGGCAACCCGAACGTGAGTCAGTCGCCCGGGCCGGTGACCTGGATGTGTTCTGGTCGCCCATCTGGGCAATCCGCCCATGTTCGGTCACCCGTCCGGGCGATCCGAGCCCAGTTTTGAAAAAAAAATTTTAACTTTTCTTACATCTAAATTGATATTTTCTTCTACAAATTCTTTATAATGATCTATATGTACCTCAAATTCAAGTTCAATGTTAAAGATTTTAGTTTTAGTGTAGAGAAGGAGTAGAGAGAAGTTAGAGAGAAACTGTGTAGAGAGAGAAAGATGAGGGAAAATAATAATTTTTTTCGCGCTATACATTCATATTCCCGAGTTAGATTTATCAGCCTCCTTCTTTAATTTAATATATTTTATTAATAATACATATTAAATAAAAGATAAATTCTAAAGAAAAAAAACTCTAAGTAGAAAATATATTATAAAAGTTGTTCGAATCGTTTGTAACAACACTCTTGTGTACTATTTACTAAATTTTAGTATATTTAATTAATAAAATCTACTAAATAAATTATAAAATTTTAAGAGAAAAATATATGAAAGTTTGGGATATGATAGAAGAATTTGATAATATTGGTGACTATGTTCCTATCACTTGAAGGAAATTATCCTTATGGAGAAATATTCATTTGATATAATTTATAGTATTTATATTTTTTTTTACTTTATTTTGTATATCATTAAATCAATGTATTATGAGCAATAATGTTTAATGAATAAATTTTAAATCATTATATATAATCAAAATTATTACACATCAATTTCACTATTCTAAGAAGAATCTAATGAAATCTTGTTTTATCTCTTCTCATATAATACCAAACTTCAATCTCAAAATAATTTGAAAGCTCGTGTAATAGCAAACTTCAATCTCAAAATAATGTAAAAACTCTCATATTGGCATTTTAA
This sequence comes from Catharanthus roseus, assembly GCA_028651295.1. Classification (NCBI taxonomy): domain Eukaryota; kingdom Viridiplantae; phylum Streptophyta; class Magnoliopsida; order Gentianales; family Apocynaceae; genus Catharanthus; species Catharanthus roseus. The sequence goes on along the minus strand of JAPQWS010000142.1, from coordinate 656,957 downwards.
ATACACACTTCCTTATTCCTCAGCCAACCGCTTGAACTAATACTTCATTGGAAAGTAGTAACTATAACCCACCACTATATATTTTTTTTAAAAATAATTTTGATTATAAAATTTTTTTCATTTTAGGGTTTAGGGTTTTTAATTCTTCACTAATATCTACACTATTAATCTTTTTCTTCATTTTACACTTATTAGCGTAATGTCCTATTCTCTTACATTTATAACACACAATATTATTTTTATCTTTTCTTTTTTCTAATCTATCAGATTTTCTTTTCCATTTTTTAGCTAGTTTTTCTTGAGAATATTTTCTCTTTTTCTTTTTAACATATTTATCTTCTTGTCTATTATTTACTATTTTTCTTTGTGATGGAATTTCCATCCCAAATTGACTGCAAAATTGTCCTAATTGACTTCTTTCAGTTAATCTTTGTCTTTTAATTTATTGATTTAATTTAATTTCATTACATAAGGCTATACCCTCTTGTACACAAGTTCCTATAAGGTTTCCGTAAGTATAACTTTCATAAGGAATAGTCATTATATCATTTCTAAGAGTTTTCCTAACTCTTTCAGCAAATAAATTGGGTAGTCTATCTATAAATTTAGACTTCCAATGAGTACTATTACTTTCAGGTAATTCCATAACCCTATTAAGGAAAACATCTTTATACCATCTGAAATCAGATAGTGTCTTACATCTTAAGTTTTGTAATAAGGTACGAATATTTTCACTATTATTAGATATTCGTCCTGTAAAATGTTCTAATATAGTTACTACCAGTGTATAAACTGCTATTTCACTAATTTGATTACCTTCTTGCTTTATACTATGATAAATTTCTTCTCTATCTTGTAAGGATAAATAATTATCCCACTAACCTTTTAGTTGGCCAGTAAATCCTGCAACTATCATTTTTGCTATATTGCTATCACTATTACCAATTGTTTTACTTATGGTACTATACATTAACATTCTATGAGCTAGATTATAAATCTGTTTTTCTGTATATCCATCTAAATTCCATTCATAAATACATTTTCCATTGTAACTATTATTACCTATGTATTCCTGTTCTTCATTTAGAATATCTACAGGAGAAGGTCTATTATAATATTGTATCATTTGAGTTGGTCTATCAGTAAATTTATGTAATTTATTAATTTCATCATTTATAACAGTCTTATAATCCTTAATTTCTTCTAATTTATCTGAAAATTCATTTTCTAAGGTATTAATGTTTAATTTTTTAAACTTATCATCTATTAACATTTCAAGATCTGAAATAGTTTTTAATTTTTAATTTTTTATTTCAGGAGGAGGCTGAAGTGTTGGGTAGCTATAATTGCCTGTTTTCCTTAATAGTCTTTGTTAGATTTTTCTACTCTTTGTATTAATGTATCTATTCTTTTATGAAGAGATATAATATGTTCTCCTAAAACATTTAAATAAATGTTTGAATAATTATGTTGTTCTATTATCTGATTTATCTGTTTCTGTAAAACTTACTATATTATTTTCCTTTTCCATATAAAAGGATTGTTGAGGAGGAAATATTCCTCTTATGATTTTTCCATTCAAAAGCTTATAATCTCTTTCTAGGTCATATTCCCAAATCCTATCAGAATAAGATAATACAGCTTCATATCATACTAATACACATAAAGAAATCATATTTCTTTTGGATAATAAAGATCTCCAATGGAGAAATGATCCCTGGATACTCATGAACAAGTATCTGCATACAGCATCATATGTTGTAACATCATATAAACAAAGACCATATTATGAGCAGATACTTAAAGTAAGTTCGTGTGATATCACACATTTCTATCATAATACTAAAATGGCTAATATTTATAATTTTAGCAAAATTATAATTAAACGGATTATATATGTCGAAGAATGGGGATTATCTCCTCTTAAAGAAAATGAGTTTATAATTCCTGAATCTAAATTATCATTTAAATATAATTATTGAGATTATATCGATGCCTTTCATAAAGCATTCTTAGATGAAAATCCTAATAAGAAACACACCTGGTTGATAAAAGTTTGTGGGAATGTTTATAACAATCCCTTACCAAATTGGTTTATTCAATTGTGGAATATTTATGGCACCTGTGGGAAGATACTCCCTGACAAACAAATTTAAACCATTATATGATGAATGCATTAATATATCCCAAAAAATAACTGATTATATCAGTTCATAACAATATTCAGAGGAAATAGCCTCTATGTTATTTTTTATTGAATTCTCCATACCATGGGTGTGGGACAGGTTGATTAAAATCAACCCAGAAACAAATGAAATTCATGGACAAAATATTTTGGATGAAATTCAACAGAAAAATGATTTATATAAAAAAATGAAAGAAAAAGGCGAGATCAAATCAAGAAGCCCTTTCCATCATATTTCAACAAAATTAAAATTACAAAAGGAAGTCATCACGAAGGAAGATCTCATCTGTTCATACATGGAAGAATTAAAGAAAGATCTGGTTAAAAATTTGATCGCAGATGATAGAACATATGTGTTAATGACAGGCTCCTCTGGTGAAGATTGCCTAGTCGGAGAATCTCAAGATCCTGATATGGAAGATTTTTCAGAAGCAGACATTGATCAGATGGTCAAAGAAATTGAAGAAGAAACTAGAAAAGAGATAAAAAAATAAAGACAAAATGATTCATTATTGCATAGCAATAATTGTACTTTCATAAAATTATTGTATAAAGATTTTTTTAATTAGATTTAGCCTAATGGCAGGCTAAATCTTTCTATGTTAAACTATGCAATCATATATATCACCGTAACTATGTTGTGAAGATCCTATTTTGTCTGCTTGTATAGTTTAATGGAAGAATTCAATGTTTGGGTTATGAGATCTGGAACAGGCCATAATTATTAAAAAATGAGGGCTAGCCTGTTTAAAGCCATTGTGAAAGACATGTTAAGGTGTTGATCCGGTTTCATCTTCTGTAATTATGCTGACGGATCTGGATTCCCGGTAAAATTTATACCTTCTAATCTGGATTCTTACATGGATGACTACCATCGGATTTAATTTGGTATCATTATATATATATATTAGATTTATAAATGTCTTTTCCATCTCTCATCCCAATTTCCCCTCTCCCGCGCCTCCCCTCTCCCGCCTCGACCTCCCACTCTTGTGCCGTCGTTGCGCCTCCCTTTCTGGGTCGTTGCCGCGTCTCCCCTCCTCTCCTCTTCTCCCTCTCCCTCTTCTCTCCTCTCCTTTCCCAACCATACCCGCGGCTCCTTCTCTCTCGCGATGCCGCCCCCTCTACGTCGTTCGTCGGCGCCGCTCTAAGATTATGTCAATGCTGAAGGATGTAAGTCTCATAAGCACACTCAATATTTCCTACTGTTTGATTATTTTTCTGTACTGCATAGGTTCCTTGCTTAAAATTAGGTATGAATTTTATTTTTTATAAATATTCTTCTTAGCTTTCCCTACACTATGTTATGTAAAGCACTAGTTGTAGGGGAAAGTTTAAAAATTGAGACTAATTTAACTTGTTTTAGTGTTTGTGAATTCTCATATTTCAATAGTACTGCTATTCCTTAAATTTTTGTCTCAATTTTCATGGATCCCTTGGGAGATTTATCAATCATCTAATTTTACTAGACTTTACAGGTTCTGCCTCAGTTATCTACTCAAATTTCTTTTTTCTTGTACTACAAGCCAATACTTAAGCTTGGGGTGGAAAAGTTCATGATTACCGTCAAAGATGCTAGAGTACATGGTGATTATCACTGTATTTGGAAGGGTTAAGAAAATTCATCTTTCATCTATAATGCATCATTCCATAGGGAAGTTAGCTTTCTGAGAATTAGAGAACACTACTCTTTACTCTTTTTTTATTTATTTATTTTAATAAAACTTCCTAACCTTTTAAGTTATTTGCATTTTGACCAATAAAGCTTTAGCCTATTCTTGACTATGCCATTTATATAGATTTATTACTGTTATATAGCTTCAAATTGGTATGCACTAGAAATTTTGTGTGTTCGTATATTTTGTAATTTCTATGAGCTTACTGTACTGACATTGAGCATGTACTTAACATTTGGTTTCAGTGACCGGTAATTCTTTGGTCCATTTCATCACAGTTTGTATATAACTCTGGAAATTTCATGTTTTACATAACTGATTTGACTACATTGGCAGAAGCAAAAGGTCCAACAAGAACCAGAAGCAACTTCTGATGTCCCTGAGCCCCAGTTTGTCCCAAAGACAATCCACCAATATCCCAGGAAAGATCAGTTGGGGCTAAAGAGAAAGAAAGCAAGCCTGGCTTGTCCAAGGATTTGTTGGCCGGCCTAAGTTTCCAAAATATGTATGTCTATATTTCCATATTTTAAGTATTAATTCAATTAATGTGACTTGGCCATTGAAGATATTTTCTTGATGCTGTTAACGCTGGTATGCAGCTGTAGACGCCCTGCTTCTGTGAAATTCTTTCGTTATCAATGTGATATATTTTATATTAGCTTGAACATGTGTATAAATCACAGGGAAACTTAGGAAAAATGAATATGAACTAAAATACTCGACATGTTTGGTTCATCTTTCATTGCTTTAAGCATTCAGGCAGCTGGGTAACACAATAGATGTTCTCTGATGATAAAAATGGCTAGCTATGTTTCAACTAATGCTTTTGGTTCTTAGTTTCTTGAGCGAGCACTAGAAGAATGTTCTCATGATCTGGATTCCGCTATTAAAAGCCTGAATGAACTTCGTTTGAGTTCTGCGGAGAATTTGGCTCATGTGGGCAATGATGCTGTGGAGAGTAATGCTCAATTCTCACATCAAGGTTTGACTCAATGTTCATATTATGTGTACATATTTCTCTGTAGTCTTTCTTAGATAAGGGAATCTTTTACCAACGTCAGCTTTTGCCCTTCTGGGAACTTGTCTTTAGTGTTTTTACGATCATATAGTTGCTCTTGGTGATTATATGTCCTGATACTGCCACTTTTTTATCTGTAGATTGTATTGGGTGATAAAGTATGAAAACATGTGAAAGCTATTGCAAAATTTACAGTTCAAGTTTTAATTTGCTGTTGATACATGGTTTCATAATTCAAAGGTGAATGTAGATGTGGTTTATCTACTTTGCTAAGTCACTGAATTTGTAGACACAAACAAACAGCTATTAACATCATAATTACTATTCTGTTTACTGTCTGTTGCGTGAATAGTTTATGGTATTACTTAAGCTAAGCCTTCTGCCAACTGCTATGAGTCCCTAGCTTTATTTCAGAAATTAGACATTTTCTTACTCTAAGGAGCCATCTACTACTGAGCTGTTAGACCAGGTTTCCTGGACCAGATGCCCTGGTCTGTCTAAATGGATGAAATAAGGAGTTCCCCTGATAGACCTCTTGGTCTTACTGGCCTCCTACTTAACCTACTCATCTAAGGAGGAGATTATCTCAAATTGACTATTCAATGATTCTTCTAGTCAATGGGAAAGGATTGCAATTCTTTCTCTTGAAACTTTTAAGGAATTCCAAACTTTTCGCTTTTCAATCAGATGGATTATAACAGATACAGGGGGTTGAAGTTGTAAAACTTTGACCAAAAGATGTCTCAAATGGAGATGCTGAACCACAGATAGTTATTTGTGTATTGGTGCTATGATTATCAACTAAAGATAATGGAATACACATTTCTTTAAGTATTTTCTGGTCTCTTTGTCTGTACTAGTTTGAACCTTATCACTGTCCTTCTGATCAAATTTATTCTCAAATTAGAAAGCGGAATGAGAGAAGCTTTTCAGTAAAGAAATGGACCTTCAGGGTGAAAGTTATTGTCCTGCCTGAGAGCTAGCTTGATCTTTTATTACAGAAAGCCAACAAGAGCTGATGCTTCTGTGAGGCTTCATTATAGAATGTGCATTTAGTATTTACAAGCAACTTGATCCAAGGATTGTGTTTGCTCTCTTGCTCTTAGGAAAGATTGATAGTACTCGCCTCTTTCTTCTGAAAATTATTTTTCTTCTTCTCTCTGTTTCCCTTCTCATTTTCTTTAAATGCAGATTTTGCAACAAACCATGCTGATGCTGCACCAGCACAAGAGCCACCATCAGTGACAAGTCTTTCCATGGACAGTGCAGAGTGGGTGGAGCTCTTTGTTAAGGAAATGATAAGTGCCTCTAATATAGATGAAGCCAAAGCTCGTGCATCACGAGTTCTTGAAGTACTTGAAAAGTCCATTCGTGAATGTGCGACTACATAAGCAGCCCAGAGCTTTCAGCAGGTGGTTTACCGTTAATTTGGTTTCACAACCCCGTCTCAAATGTGTATTCAGTTAATTTATTTTATTGCTTGAAACAGCACTTTGTGCATTTACACTTCTATTTTCCTGTTCTTTTTAATTTTTTCTGTTTCTTTGGGCTTCTTGTCTAAATATCTTAGAGCAATTTTAGCTTTCTCTTTGATTTCTGATGCTTCTTAATTTACAACTTATACGGTTTTATCTTGTGATATTGCAGGAAAATGTGATACTAAAACAACAGCTCCAGGCATTGATTCAGGAAAATAATGTCTTGAAGAGGGCAGTTGCCGTTCAACATGAACGTCAAAAGGAGTTTGATGAGAGGAACCAAGAGTTGCATCAGCTGAAGCAGCTGGTGGCTCAATACCAGGAGTTGCTGAGGACCCTTGTGGTCAAATTCAGAGCTAAAATATCTTTGACTTTATTTCTTACGTATATTGATACTGTTACTCATATCTTTCCATGCTTATATTAGTGGTTCCAACTTGATACCTCCCCGAAAACCCACACCCCCCCCACCCCCGCCGCGGCAGGGGAGCCATGGGCTGAATCAGGAAAATTAAAATCATCTTTAGATTAGCTTAGCAAAAAGGAAACACAAGAATGAGTTGATCTATATGGGGAGTACCCTCTGTACACTGTTCAAATTCTTTTTTTTTTTTTTTTTGGTGAGGGTTCAAAATTGCTGAGTTCAACTAATTTTGGAAACCATTCAATGGGAACAGTGTTCGAGTAAATATATATTAATATAAATTACAAGATGTGTGTGTTTGTTTGTTGTTTATCTGCACACATTTTAAATCCATTTCATATGTAATATGCGTATGTCTCTCAGTAGGGAGTTTAAACTAAGAATGTATTATTCAAAGTATTTGAGCAGCCTTGACACTTTTAGGAAGCAGTAGTTTCGATTTTTCATTAATTATTAAACAGTTCAATTATGTCTTTCTCTTATTCTGTGGGTATGTTTGAAACTGTATACTTTTATGCAATCATTAATGTTTTTTCTTGTTGCAGTGAGCCCTCCCAAGCTACTACATTGTTTTATGGACTGTGAGACTGATCCTTTTTTACCTTCTCATGTTTATCAGGCGAATAATTATGCTCTTTCAATGCACCTGAAGCAGGCTCAGGTCAATAATTATGCTCTTTCAATGTACCTTCTCATGTTGTGCGCTTTATTCCTGTCTTCTTTAGGATATTGCTTCAATGAGTTAATGAGTTAGTTGTAGTGGGATGAGCTTCGATTTCTTGGTATATTCCAGTACTCTGATGATTTGGATGGTGTTTTCTAAGATTTACTATCTTTAGGTTATGTCAATATTGAAAGAGCACCTGAAACTTCCAGAGATAAAAGTCTTATTTGACATATTTTAATACATTAATGCAATGTAAAGCCTTATTTGATATATTTTAATACATTGCAACGTAAAGTTTTATTTGAAATATTATGATACATTACAATATAAATGTAGTGAATATGTGGATTAGCTTTAGATAATTTGATTATTGTGTACGAATTTTAGTAATTTTCTTTATAAAAAAAACTTTGTGGGTTTTATTATACCTACAAATATTTTTTTAAAAATGAAGAAATAATGGCGGAGGTTTAAACTGTTGCAAAACAGGACCCAAATATTAACGACATTGCGTGCGGTGGTTATTGAAAACCCAGCGAATGCGGTTTTGAAAATTGCCGTAAAATAATTTAGCGGAGGTTCGCAAAACAAAACTAATCCTATTTGACCCCTTTTTGTAGTGTGTAGATCTCAATAATTTATTAATTTGTAGAATCCATTTCAACTAGAGTTGATTTTCTTAATAATCCAAAATAAATAATTGTAAGGAGAATTATAACGATAGTTTCTATTGTTCCAAAATCGTTAGATTAGAGAAGAATAGTATGAAGTATTTACTTGTATCTTACATGCAAGTATATTAGTATACATACTATAGAAACCTTGAAGATAAATATTTTTCAATATTCTTTATCACTAATCAAATATCCCAATGAAAATTTTGTACATAATGATGTGTCATGCCCATGTATAATATCTTCTAGATGTTCGAACTTGATTTTTCGAAACCTTTTATTACAGTGGTTGCCTTCAATAATTACTAGTCTTAAGAAACTCTTCAAGAGGAACATGTTGATACATATTTCATATAAGATATTTCTCTTCAAAACTAAAAAAGATAGTCACGCTTCAAGTGTACTATAAAATTGTTAGTTTTAAATATCATATTTTGTTCTTTAGAGTCATTTTTCAAAATGGATAGTGTATAAATTTAATATTTGATTAACTATAGTAGAGTCCAGATAAAGCATTAGATAGCTAATTCATAATTTACATTAAATGGACAAATTTGTGATTTTCTGGTTTACTAATGCATATGCTAAATGATATAGTTATCATATTTCTCTTGATAATAATATCCTTTTTGGCTAGTTATTATCTCCCCCTGATATGAGAAACACTAATTTATCAAAGTGATCATTAGTAAGTCATGCAACAAACATGATGAATGTATAATCATTATGGCAGCAAGTATAAGAGAATTTCATATATAGGTTTCTATATAAATGGGCATATTCGATATTCCAATATTTATTCTTTTAAAAGTATCATTAAGACAATGATGTAATATTCTTCAAAAATGTTATACCAATACCTCAAGCAATTTTGAGTCCTTCTAGGGCTTCATATATATATATATATATATTAAATATTTTACGTGATAACATAAAATATATTCATATTCACCACTAGAAAATTTTATTCCTCGTACTTAATGTCAGGATTTACGAAGAATCTCATTCCACAAATTGTAATCTATATATTTCATGGTTCGCATTCAATTTTTACAGAGATTCGTTTTCATCCTACTAGCTTTGCACTTTGAGTGTATAATTCCTACAGAGAATATATGTACACCTCAAGTATACTTGTTTACTTGTCCGGACATTTCATATTTCTCATGCGAATACAATATTATTATCTTGAATATCAAATATTGAATTTGGAGTCTGCAGAGTTTCATTTTAGATCCTCATTTATATTCATATTATGCACATATAATACTATCGGCATCTTGCACTATTTTGAGATTCCATAATAATTTATAATAAGAAATGACATATTGAGATTTCATTCTCACAACTTTATGTACCTGAATTTTATTCTAAAAATAATACATGTCATGTTTAGGAAAAATTTTGCTGAAATTTTTTCTCTCGATTTTATAACTATATGTGACCATCTTAATTATTTGCTCCTTCCTATGTGAGGAATACATTTTGTTGGAACCGACTTATCTACCACTCTTATAACGGTGCCTCAAATTTATTTGTAGTAGTAGTTTTTCCTCAGCATGATTATAACCACATGTTGGTCAGTGAATTGCCTGGCTACATAATTTTTTTTAACATCAAATATAAAATAGTCTTCTGTGAGGATCAAGAATATGAGACACAAAGCAATATTATATTCATTCGGTTATATCTTCATATATATCGTCTCCTCTTTATGTTCAGAAACATACTCAATATCATCGAAATGCAAATCTTCCTCTTGAAATTTGTTCCCAAAATATTTTCTTTATAATCTCTCTTAATGTTCCATCTCATTACTTTATGTGGTGGAATAATAGAAAAATACATATATTTATAATATTTAATCTAGAGATGGAAAATATTTGGCTACTGACCACAAACGAATTACAAAGAGAAGAACTCATTGTAGTCTGTTGACAAAATACGAACCAATGCTACTAGTATGACACTAATCATTTCGAGGCATTTATGGTTCTGCAAGACCATTTGATGAACGTATATATTCATCGGGATATTCATTCCTCCAATATTATTAGGACAAATTATTTCTGTAAATAATATCTAATATGAGCTCATTATCAAAGGAGAGACAAACAACGGTTTGTGTATAAAAAATATGACTGCAACTATATTGTCAATGCATTGACTATATTTCTTTATATTTATGGTTTAACACATTCAACCCTAAATAATATTGGTAGCATTCATATAATTATGTTCCCTTGTAAAAAAGTAGCATAATGTCAAGAATTATGGTATTAGAAGAAGCTGCAATGTTTTCTTTCCATTACCTGGTAAGTTACATATATACAATTGTAACCTTCTTTATCCATATTAGGGAATGACTGATCTAAGGGATACATAATTGATTACAATCCTAAACTAATTACATTCCATATCAAATTAAGCTACATAAGGTAACTAATTCATTTACAATATTTACAAGATATTACCATATCCAATACCCTTCCCCCTGTCACCCTCCCCCCTTCCCCCCTCAAGGTGGAGCATGCAGATTGCAAATATCCAACTTGCCCAAAAGAGAATGAAAGTGGGCCCAAAGCCTTGGAAAATATGTCAGCTGGTTGTGAGATAGTGGAAATATAGGCAGGAGAGATAAGGTGGGCCTGAAGTTCATCACAGGCAAAATGACGGTCGATCTTGATATGTTTGGTCCATTCTTGAAAGACAATATTAAAAGAAATATGAAGGGTAGCTTGATTATCGCAGATGGTACAGGACGACATTGAGAAACCTGTAGATCTTAGAGACGATGTCGTAACCATTTTAATTCATAGCAAGTGACAGCCATAGAGCGTTACTCAGCTTTAGCGAAAGAGCGGGATATATCATGTTGCCTTTTTTTACTTCCAGGAGATGGGAGATTGTCCCAAGAAGATAAAAAATTGGTCAAAGAGTGTCGAGTGATGGGATAGCTAGCCCAATCAGAGTCACAGTAGGCTTGGAGCTATAGGTCAGAGTCAGCAAAAAGAAGAAGTCCTTGTCCGGGAGTACTTTTGATGCAATGAAGAACACAAAGAATAGCATCCCAATGAGCCTGACAAGGTTGATACATGAACTGAGAAAGAACCTGCATAGAATAGGCCAAGTCTGGTCGGGTAATAGTCAGATATATAAGACGGCCCACAAGACGCCTATAAGAATTGGGCTGAGAAAACTAAGGGCCTTTGGGCTTTCCAAGATTATGATTTTTTTCATAGGAAAGCTAAGAGGCTTAGCTCCCAAAAACCTAGAGTCAGATAAATATCTAGAGCATACTTTCCTTGGCAGAGATAGATGACCTCATTATTCCGAGCTACTTCTATACTAGAAAAGTATTTGAGAAAGCCAAGTCCTTTATGTGAAAACACGTGCTAAGGTGAGCTTTGAATTTCTGGAGAGAAGAGAGACTATTACCAATGATAATGAGTTCATCCATATAAACAAGGATGCAGAGAAAAATGGCACCAGAGGAATAAGTAAATGGAGAATAGTCTGAATAAGATGCCAAAACCCACACGGCTTAAGGGCCCCAGTCAACTTAGCAAACCAATAGCGGGAGGCTTGCTTGAGCCCATATAGAGTTTTCTAGAACGGATAGACTTTCCCCTCCTTGCCTTTGGAAAAACTTAGGGGAAGTTTCAATGTAAACTTCTTCCTAGAGATTATCATGAAAAAAAGCATTGTAAACAGGGGCAGTAACAACAGATAATAAAGTACAGACTGTTACCATCTTCGAAACTAGAGCAAAGGTCTCATTATAGTCTAACCTCTCGACCTGAGTAATTCCCAAAATAACCAAACGAGCTTTATATCGCTCAATACTCCCATCAGACTTTCGTTTGATTCTGTAGAGTTATTTACAACCCAATGCCTTTTTGCCCGGAGGAGGAGAAGTAAGATCTCGTATTTGATTCGACTCAAGGGCAGTAATTTCACTGCACATGGTATCACGCTAGTGTGGAATAGAAAGGGCTGCGGAGAATCAGGTGGGTTCGATATCGGTAGTAATTACTACAAGAAAATCCTTATGGCATGGAAAAAATTTTTCACCATAAATAAAGTGTGAGATAGGATAAGAACTTATACCTGAGGAGGAAGAGTTGGTAGAGGTAATAGTCGAAGATGTAGAATGTCTCACAGTATTATAGACATAATCACAAAGTTTAGTAGATGGAAGACAAGTTCGCTGACCGCGACGAAGTTCAGGAGGTGGATTATTGATTTGTAGGTCAAGAGGTAGATTATTTATTTGAGGGTTAGAAGGAGAATATGGGGGAATTGGGTCGACTAAAACATAATAAGGAGGAGGAGTTATGGATAAGCCCAAAAGATTTAGAGGGATTGGGACAGAAAAAATGGGAGTGGAGGTAACAGGAGTGCGGGCCAAATCTGAAAGGGGGACGACCACTAGGGCTGGACCAAGAGATTGAGGAAGAGAGGTGGAAATGAGAGAAGTGGGCTCAGGGGCCAGCTGGTTCGAAGGCCCAGCAAAAAATGAGGAGGATCCAGACGCAGATAGAGAGGATGCGGGCCATAAGCTGCTAGAAAGGGAGGCAAGCCCAAAAACAAAATCAAGAGCAAAAGGAGTGGAATTGGGGTGGGTGTGATTTCTGGAACAGTTGGCGAAAGGTTGAAAAAAGGGAATTTATTTTCAAAAAATGGACATCTCTAGAAACAAAAAATTGGAGGGTATCTAGATCATAAAGTGTCCATCCCTTTTTTCCACAATGATATCCCATAAAAACACAACGACCACTTCTATCTGTTGTACGAGCAAGAGCAAAACATAAGCAACCAAAAACCTTTAGGTGTGAATTATTAAGAACTTTAGAGAAAATAATTTTCATAGGAGTTTTGCAATGAAGAATAGATGAAGGCATTCTATTTATGAGATAAAAAGTAGTTTTGACACATTCGTCCCCAAAACTGTTAGGGTAAAGAAGCTTGAAAGCTTAAGACACGTGCAACATTTAAATATGACGATATTTACGCTCAACCCGACCATTTTGTTGAGGTTTATAAATGACAGTGGTTTGATGAATAATTCCTTTAGCAAGTGAGAAAGGTTTTAGAGTGAGAAATTCAGTACTATTATCTGTGCAAACATGTTTGATGGTTTTATGAAATTGGTTTTGAATAAGCGTAAAAAAATGTTCAAAATATGTGCGAACATTATTTTTATTATCGAGCAAATAAATCTAAGTAGCACGTTAGTGATCATCAACTAAAATGAGAAAATATGAGGACTCAAAAGTAGATTTATGTTTGTATGAGCCCCAAATGTCACAATGAATTAAGCCAAATAGATGAGTAGAGAGAGTATCACTAACAAGAAAACAAGTATGAGATTGTTTGGATTAAAAAAAAACAAAACAAGTAGAAGGAGAATTTAAAGTATTAGAACAACCAAGGTAGTTTTCTAACACAGAAAACGAAGGATGGCCCATTCGTTTATGTAATAAATCTAAAAAAACTGTGGAAGCATGATTAGCATGTTCCAGAGCACGATTAGCCTCTTTCTGTGAGAAATTGTATACCCCGTTGACAAGTCTAACTTTGCCAATCTCCTTCCTCATAGTATGGTCCTGTACAACACACATATTTTTTAAAAATGAACTCCATATGATGGATTAAAATGCAACAATTGGGATATTGAAATAAGATTACACTTGAGATTAGGGACATAAAGAACATGATGAATAACAAACTTAGGACCAAATTTAACGTGCCCTCAAATTGTGCCAAAGTATTAGATTTGTTAAGCAAGCCAAGAGCGCAAGGAGAAATATCATGTAAATAAAAAAATCTAATCTACCAGTCATATGACGAGAAGTTTCGGAATCCAATAACCAAATAGAGAATTTTGTACCATAAAGCTGATCATTTGCATTAGCGGTTGCACCCACTGTAGCGCGAAAGAAGAAAGAGGGACAAATTGCATAGCGCCTACCCACAGATCGAGAAAGATGGCCCAGGCTACTGTTGGAGACCAATTGGGCCAACTAGGCCGAATGGGGTTGAAGGAGTGGACTGCCCAAGTTTTTGTCCAAGTTGTTGCTGCTGGAGGGAAGTCTGCTGGGGGATTTGGGCTCCTAGTGCGGCCTAGGAACCGAGAACAGCTGCTGGCCTAGCAGTCCAAGGTAAGCCCAGAAAACCAGCCTTGTTGGACAGCTGTTGCGGAGCTAGCCACTGGTCTGTCATCCCCGGCCACTGGTCCGACCAAGATTTCGGCCATATCTGCCAGAATGTCTGGAAATCCTGAATTCGCAGAAGTTATTTTTCCTTTCTCTGGCCACCAATCGGGATAGCCTATAACTTGAAAATATTCACTGGCTGCATGGCCTTGTTTGTTACAAATTGTACTCAAAATAGAGGATTTTTCTATAGACCTAGCTACAAAGGCAACAACCTCTACTCTTACATCCTGATCACGAGTAATCACACAATATCTTTCTTCTCGTATAACTATAGAATAAGCATTATCAACAGATGAGAGGGGGTTCATATTCAATATTTGAAAAATAATGGTGCGGAAAGGGTTATTGAGACTAAGGAGAAATTTATGTAACCTTTTTTCTTCCCTTTGGCGTTCACCATCAATTATTCTCGTACAAGTTTGTCCGCCTCAACAATAGTCCGGATCCTTTTCGTAATTTGCAAGCTCATCCCAAATGGTAGTGAGTTTCCCAGAATAATCTACCACAACGGCACCTTGTTGAGTACCGTTTCTCAGCTCTTTCATGAGTTCATGAACCCGAGGGCCATTGTCGGCAAAAAAATGATTTTCTAGCATATTCCATAGGGCTTTGTCTTCAGTTTTATATGGGAACTGAGGGATGAGAGTTGGATCAACTGTGGCAAAAATCTAAGTAGACAATAAGAGAATTCATGGTAGCCCAGTCCTCGAATTTTGGCATGCCACGAGCAGGACATTTGATGGTTCCATCAATAAAAGCATTTTTTTGTTTGGACATCAAAGATCCCAGGAACGCGGTCGACCATCAATCGTAGTTATTTTTTGTCAGTTTGATGTGAATAAGAAGCCGCTCCAGTTATATCACTAGACAAGAGTGTATAGGGATTAAGATTGTTCATAAGAGGGAGTCCTTTCAATGTCCGAGATTCTTTTCCATCACTGCCTTCGGTGATGGTAGCCATCTCATTGTTGGCATCTTCTTTGGTTTCTATCATCTTTCCACCATGTGGAGAATTGAAATGTAAAACTTATTATTAAATTTTTTTTAGAAGAATGGCTCTGATACCATGTCAAGAATTATGGTATCAAAAGAAGCTGCAACTCTTTCTTTTCATTATCTGGTAAGTAACATATATACAATTGCATAGTATGTAACTTTCCTAATCTATATTAGGGAATGACTAATCTAAAGAGTATGTACTTGATTACAATCCTAAACTAATTACATTCTATATGAGATTAAGCTATATAAGGTAACTAATTAATTTACAATATTTACAAGATATTCCCATATCCAACAATATAAAATTCATTGGATTAGAGAACTTCGGGTCCCATAATATTTTCAAGAATTCTAAATAACTTTTTGTATTTTAATTAGTGATTCGGGATGGTCAGACCGGTAATGATAACATATAAATTATTTGAATTAGTAAACTTTATGTTCACTTCATAATGTATCTCAATCCATAAATTATAAGTAAGTTATAGAAAGGTAACAATAACTTTATAATACAAATAAAATTTTCAGACATCACAAGAGTAATAGTAAATAGATACTCGTTTCATCCACTATCTCGAGATTGTAATTTTAATTATGAAAAATATCATAAAATTCAAAATGAACTTTTGACAATGTTTTAGTGGATGTAGTAACTAAATACTTCAATAATGATAATTGTTCTAGAGTTGTAATGTTCAAACATATTCAAATGGAGTAATATAGATGTGACATGTGCGACATTTATCATTCATGAATCTAATTTAAGCTAATAATATTGCAAAATTTAAATAATTCAATAAATAAACTTGAAAATTTTTTAAAATTTACAACGTAGTAGAAAATATAAAAATAATAACTCAATTCGATCAACAATTTCTATCAAGTAAAATGCCGAATATTCTTTTCCAAAGATTCAACGAAATTGGTTGCATATGCCTTTCACATATTATTGTAAATTATTAATTACGACATCATTATTAATAGCACATAATTTCAGGATACTTTTTATTTTTTAATCGATGCCAATTAGTTAAAAATATCAGATTTCAAACGTACTTCAAATACGTGATAAATACTTATTTATTTTGCATTGATAATATCCCCATAAATTAGTAATCATAAATTTTCAATTTCTTTTTCAAAAGTTTCATCTATGGTGAAAATATATTTTGAGAATTTGATGGTTATTTCACCAATATAATTGTGGAAAGTATTTTTTTTATCACAACCCTGTCAACAAACAAATCACTTTAACAAATAAATTCAAAGATCTGATTTAACTCACTTCAATCATATAAAATATTGATCAAATATACATTAATTACTCATTTTCTCATTCAATTTCAAACAAGCATAAGATCAATTCAAAATAATTGAAAAAATATTTATCTCAATATAACAACTGTAGGAGCATATATATAGAGTTACAAGAGAAAAGAATGTTTTCTCTTTCACATTTACTGCTAATATTTCTTTCATATATAACTTTGACAGAGGAGTAATTTTAAAAGCCACAAACTCCTATATATTAATATATATATATGGTACTCATAAACATAACCCTTTGTAACGGGTGTCTATACCATCTTCTGGTAGTTGTATATATTCTTTCTAAAATATTGTCAATAATCAAATAAATTTGATGCTATAAAACTTTTCATGGTGTCTTCAAGAAATACCCTACTTAGTTAGATTTAAGCATCAAATATTTATATTAGATATACAATTTCTTTCCGGAATATGAGAAGTCACAAATTCATGTATAACAAAATTTATTATGAAAATAGAGATTTGTAATAGGAAAAACTTACCTCAATTTTAAATCATCTAAAAAATAGTCTTGTGAGAAACTTAAAAAAGTAGACAGAGTCTTTGCACTTCTAACTTTTTCTCTTGTTGAAGAACTTTTTTGTAAGGACTCGTACTGATAACGTCTTATAAATATTACTAATATTCTCAAGCACAATAACAACATATAAACTAAAATATATAAACTAGAACAAGGGAGACACAAGATAAACATATAGAGAGAATAGTGATTCATTTTTTATTTATCCCGTCTTCATAAGTTACAGCCCCTATTTATAGGGTAAAGTATAAGAATAGTGGAGGGGATAAACCTTAGGATAAAATCCTATCCTTTATGATTGAAGAATTTGATAATATTGGTGACTATGTACCTTTCCTTTAAATATATAATTATTCTTATGGAGAAATATCCATTTGATTTATGGATATCCCCTAAATAGATAATTCATAACAAAATATATACAAATATTTCATTTGTTTTAATAAGAACAAGAAATTTTCAAATTAATTTATAATATATTTTATAATAAATATGAATGCAAATTATTGATATTAATATTTAATATTTCAATTCATATTTTAAGAATATTTATATTCAAGAAAAGAGAGAAACAAAACTTAATTTAAATATCATATTTTTAAAAAATTAATGGCTAATATCACGTTTGAAATCAGCGACTGACAAAAGTTACATATGACCAACTTTTCCTAATGGTGGAAAAATCACGTTTGAAGAACACAAAATGCTAAAGCACTTTTTATTGCCAAACACTTGCTCTTTTCAAAGATTGAAGCTATTTTGGCGGCTAAATATTCCATAAAGAGCTTTTGTAATTCAAAAGTACTTTTGAGTCTCGCAAAAACTTCTCCAAATAGGCATTGAACCTATGTTTGTAGTATTTTATTTTCAAATAAATCTTATAAAATTTTAAACTTCATCAAAAATTGTTAAAAAATCAAATGAAATTGTTTTCTTCAAATTCTTTTTATCAACAATCATATTGTTGGCTTAAGGGTCAATAAATTTCTTGTGTTTTGATGATTAACAAAATGAGTTATATGTATTGTTAATTCAGTTTGTTTTGTTAAGACAAAAAAAGTTGAGCTAAAGTCTACGTATAAAATTCGAATGAGCAGAAAGAGTGTTTATCATATAAAAATTTGTGAGGAATAAGAATGTCTTTAATAATCAATTTATACGATAACAACTAGAGTTGACTACTTTCATTACTTTGTCTACAAGACTCACACATCCGTTACATATTTCTTTGTTGTCCTTGTGGTGCATTGCTCATATTTTAACTTTTTACTCTTTTGGTTAAACAAAATTTGCTCACAGAAAGGTGTTTATCTTATTACAGAATATAGAATATGAGCCAAAGATATTGAGAGGGAGTAGGTTCCTATTACTTGCATGTGGAAAAAAATGAGTTGGCAATGCTCTCAATAACATATGTAAGGAAGGGATCAGTAATTTTCTTTTTAGATTTTTGAAACACTAGCTGGGAAATTTTTTTTCTTTTCTAACAAACATTAGCAGTGGCTGGCATTATTGCCTCCTTCCGAAAAAAAAAGAAAAAAAGAAAAGCTAGGCTTATTGCCTTCATTATAATGGATCGTTAATTCGTTATTTTCTCTTTTTAGGGGCGTTATTTTCTTCATTGTGAGACTTTTTTTTGGAAAAAAAAAACCTAACAAAAAAATTTTGTGGAGCTTTTGCTAACATGATTATATTAATGTTAATTATTTTAATCGTAATTTATAATTATAATTAGTAATCGTGATTTTTTAACATCAGAAATAAAACATGATTGTATAAAAGTTCGGCAATTTTTATTCCGAAAGTGTTATTAATTTATAAATTATCTAATATACCCCTAACATATTATACTTACAATAGTTATATATTCCCTATTCAAATTATTAAATAATTATATGATGACATATTTTTATGGATTCGGATTGTCTATGTCACTCACTGTTCCACTCTCTAATTTAATATATTTTATCAATAAAACATATTAAATAACATAACTCTAAGGGAGAAAATAAATTTTAAAGAAAAAATATATTATAAAAGGAAGTGGTACAGATGATCCTTGGCCATTTTTATATGTTTCTTGTTGTACTTTTATGTGTCTTTTTATATTTCATTTGTATATTAGCTAACAAATAGTTTATGTAAAGAATACAAATATTTTCATTTGTTTTAATAAGAAAAAGAAATTTTCAAATTAATTTATAATATATTTTATGATAAATATAAATGTAAATTGATATTAATATTTACTATTCCAATTCATATTTCAAGAATATTTATATTGAAGAAAAGAGAGAAAGAAAACTTAATTTAAATATAAATTATTTTTAAAAAAGTTTATGATTAATATTACGTTTAAAACCAGCAATTAAAAAAAGTTACATACAACCAACTTTTCCTAATGGTGGAAAAATCATGTTTGAAAAACGCAAAATGCTATAAAGCATTTTTTGTTGCCAAACACTTGCTCTTTTCAAAGATTGAAGTTATTTTGGCTACCAAATATTTTATAAAGAGTTTTTGCAACTCAAAAATACTTTTGATCTCACAAACGCTTCTCCAAATAGGTGTTGGACCAACATTTGTAGTATTTTATTTTTAAATAAATCTTATAAAATTTTAAATTTTATCGAAAATTGTTAAAAAACAAATGAAATTGTTTTTTAAAAATTTTTTTTATCAACAATCATATTGTTAGCTCAAGGGTCAATATATTTCTTTTATTTTGATTAACAAAATGAGTTATATGTGTTATTAATTCAGTTTATTTTGTTAAGACAGAAGAACAGTTGAGCTAAAGTCTTCGTAAAAAACTTGTACTAATCGGATTAGTAAAAAAGGTATTTATCATATAAAGATTTGTAGGGATAAAAAATGTCTTTAATTATTGTAACAACTCGAGTGACCTACTTGTGTTGCTTTGTCTACAAGACTCATATACCCGTTACATATTTCTTTGTGGCCCTTGTAGTGTATTGCACATATTTTAACTTTGTCCTCTGTTGGTTAAAGAAAACTTGCTCTTAGAAAGGTGTTTGTCTTTCTACATAATAATAGCTAAAGATATTGAGAGGGAGGAAGGTTCCTATTGCTTATCAACACGTGGAAAAAATAAGTTGATAGTATTCTCAATTAAATATATAAAGAAGGAATCAGTAATTTTCCTTTTAGATTTTTGAAATAGTAGCTGGGAATTTTTTTTCTTTTCTAACAAACAGTAGCTGTAGCTGGCATTATTGCCTCCAAAAAAAAAAGGATTAATTCCAATATGCCCTTGAAGTGGAGGGAGTAAAGCACTTTACCCCTTGAGCAAATCTGATGAGCAGAAAGAGTGTTTATAGTATAAAGATTTGTGAGGAGATGTCTTTATAATTATCATTTTACACTGTGTAACAACTAAAGTGGACCACTTATGTTGCTTTATCTACAAGACTCACATATCTGTTACATATATATTTTTTTGGTCCTTGTGGTCTATTGCTCATATTTAAACTTTTTCCTCTTTTGGTTACACAAAACTTTCTCACAGAAAGATGTTGTCTTTTTACAGAATATAAGCTGCAGATATTAAGAGGGAAGAAGGTTCCTACTACACCTCTAACATGTGGGAAAAGATGAGTTGACAGATATATAATGAAGGAATCAGTAATTTTCTTTTTAGATTTTTGAAACAGAAGCTGGGATTTTTTTTTCTTTTCTAACAAACAGTAGCAGTAGCTGGCATTATTGCTTCCTTCAAAAAAAAAGAAAAAAAGGAAGTTGCTGACATTATTGCCTTCGTTGTAATGGATCGTTAATTCGTTATTATTTTTTTTTTTTAAGGGGAGGGGAGATATTTTCTTCATTGTGCGGCTATTTTCAGGATTGTTTTGGTTCAAGAATTTCACTATGGAAAGGAAAATACATTTCCACATAAAAGGTTTTCACTTGTTTGGTAACAAGAGAAAATATTGGAGAAATAAAGTGTGAAGAACTCTATGGTTGTGTTTCTTTCCTAGAATTTGATTTGAATTCTATAGAATTTTTAGGAATTTTAATTCCAATTCTTTTGTAAAATTATAGAACTTTTATAAAATTCATTTTTTAATTCTAATTTCTTTATTTAGAAGTCTAAAAAAATTATAAAATTAGAATTCAAATAGAAATATATATACTCAAAAAATATATATATGTATAAGAGCGAGAGAGAAAAAATGAGCGTGTGATGTATCTATGATTTTTAGAGAACAAAAAAATGAGCTTAAGTTTTAGATTTAGAACAAAAAAGTGAGTTTAAGTTTTAGATAGAGAAAATGTTGATAGCCTCCGTTTGGTGGCGGCGAAATGCCCAGGTCTTTGCGGCTGATGAGGAACCTCCGTCGTCCTCTCAACGGAGCCGTGAGATTCTAGCTCGGGTGGGGGAGTGGCACATTGCCTGGCAGAGAAGCTTTTGCTGAAGATTCAAACTTTGGTGGATGGTGAGAAGTGAGAACCAGATTTAGGTAAAATAGTTAAGCTATGTGAATGTATAGTTGCTTTAGATTGCTATGTTTTTTTTTTTTTTTTAACGTCTGTGTATATTATTCATTGAGTAATGAAATGATTTCTTTAACCTAAGTAAAAAAAATTTAGAGAGATAAAGTGTCGTGAATTTGAGAGAGAGTGAGTGTGAATTATAGATAGATAAAGTGTCGTAAATTCTAGAGAGAGAAAATGTTATAATATTAGTGAGAGAGAGTATTTTGAATTCTACAGAGAAAATATCGTAAATTTTAGTGAGAGAAAATGTCGTAAATTTTAGTGAGAGAAAATGTGTGTGAGTGTGAGAAAACATGAATATAAAATTGTATAATTAATAATTACAGTGATAATATGAAAATCTTGTAGAGTTTGAATTTTAATTCTTAGATTTTGATTTAGAATTAGAATTGATAGATTTTGTAGAATTGAAATTAAAATTCAATTCTAATTCCAACAGACAAAAGGTTCAAATTGAAAATTCGAATTCTCCTAAAAAAGTACAATTCAGATTGAGGAAAAATAGTTTCTTTACATTTTGGTGAGGAAAAGGAAAAGTTGATAACTATTTTTTATGGAATTTTTTTAGTTAAAAAATTAAGATTTTATATTACTTTATATAGTTTTATTCTTTAGTTTATTTAGATGAAAGTAAAAGTCACCATGATTGTTATTATTATTATTTTTTACCTTTTCTCCTTTTTTGTTTGTCTTCATATTATTGCTTCATATTATTGTTTTTACGTAATCAATGTATTTACGTAAAATACATTGATTCGAAAACAGGTATGTGCTCTAATGGTGCGATCCCTTTCACTTAGGTACCTCCACTTGATATATCAAGTGAGAGATCCTGAATCAAGTCAATCAGAGAGTGGTTTAATACTAACTTTTAGTCGATAACTCTCACATACCGAATTACCAAAAAAAAAAAAAAATAATACATTGATTCTTACTTCAGTTTTATCCAAAAAGAAAAAATTTCTTCTTTGAGTTTTTTCCTTTATATATTTTTAAATGGGTACGATTAATCAATTTAAAATTAAAATTAAATTATAATTTAGTTTTTCATTTTAGATTTTCAAATTGAATCAAATTGAAAAATAAAATATAATTCAAAATAGTAGTATTTTCCATTCAATTTGATTTCAGTTATAAATAAACGTGAATCTAAATAACTTATAAATCATATGCATTTTATTGAAATCGATAATTTCGGTGTTAGTTGGTGACCCATACAAATCAAACGCATATGAATTTATTAGATTTCACTCCAATCCAAATAAATGGATAGTATGGATCGACATTTTTTGAACTAAAATAATAAAAGAAACAAATTGAATAATTTTAAGACCAATTTATCAATTTATATAAAATTAATAAAGTTATTGGAGTGTTAATAAGACCTCCTTTTTAAATATATTTCTTTTTCATTATTTTTTTATTCCATTTCTATATCAAAATTCACAAACCAAACAAGAGAAATTATATTTCCTTAGTATTTTCTTTCACCAACCAAACAATGTGTAGATTCTAGTCTTCTAAGAAAATCATTTTCCTTTCCTCACCAAAATCCTTGAACCAAACAGGGCCTTACGGAAAAAAAAAACCTAACAAAATAATTTTTTGGGACTTTTGTAAACATGATTATATTAATGGTGATTGAAAAATAGTTTGCAAGGATTGAAAAGACGATTAGATTTATGAGAAAAGATATTGAAAATTTCTGCAAACAAAGTTTTATTATCAAATTAAATCTTAATGCACGCTTTTTCTTCATTTTATCAAAATTACTTCTTGATTCTTGATTGGTTCTCCAAATGTATTTGATGTTCAAATAGCGTCGGTAACACCGAAGGAAAAAAGAAATTAAAAACATGGGGTGAAGGTCTCAACTTATGTAAATTACAAAACTCTATGGGGCCGTGAGTCCTTGGAAGCCGCCAATGCCATGTTGTTATGCAATGAATTTGAACTAACTTTCATTTTGATCCGCGCACAAGCGTGATATTCTCCTTGGTTTGCAGATATTGCCAAGTACCTGACCCTTGACTTTCTTAGTGAAAAGTTGAGTTACTATGATTTACATCCTCCATCCCGAGAAAATAGTGGTCGATGAGGAAGAGTTTGTCAATGCCAATCAATAAAAACAAGGTCTCCTTCGTAATCCAAATTGTTAAGTGGGACGGCTCAAAACAAAGCAGCCGCCCTGCCGTCGGCATTGTGGTTACCGGGACCAGATGCCCCATATTTGTACCCACTTGGAGGATGTTAAATATTAAGAGCATTCTATGTTGGAGGGCAAAGATCCTTGTTGTGTTATTTTGAAGAATTGATCCATTGTTCTATGAATTTCTCTGAATTGAATTTCTTTCATTTTTTTTAGCTATACTTCTTTATTCTAGTTATAATTAGTAATCGTGATTTTTAACATCAGCAATAAAACATGATTATATAAATATTTGACAACTTTTATTCCAAAAGTGTTTTTAATCTATAAATTATCTTATATACCCCTAACATATTATACTTATAATAATTTTATATTCTTTATTTAAATTATTAAATAATTATATTCATGACATTTTTTATGAGATCGGACTGTCTGTACCACTTTGTGTTGCCACTAACTGCACCACTTTTTAATTTAGTATATTTAATTAATAAAGCATATTAAAAAATAAATAAAGCATAAGAGAAAAAAATAAACCCTAAGGGAAAAATATATTTATAAAAAGAAGTGATACAAAGAATGGTACACAAAGTGGTATAGACAACCCTGAGCCATTTTTTATATGTTTTCTGTTGTAATTTTATGTATCTTTTATATTTCATTTGTATATTAGTTAAGAAATAGTTTATATAAAAAGAATGCAAATATTTCATTTGTTTTAATAAGAAAAAGAAAACTTGAAATTAATTTATAATATATTTTATGATAAATATAAATGTAAATATTGATATTAATATTCAATATTCCAATTCATATTTGAAGAATAATTATATTTAAGAAAAGAGAAAAAGAAAACTTAATTTAAATATCAGTTTTTATAACACGTTTGAAACCAGCGACTGACAGAAGTTACATAATGCCAACTGTTCCTAATGGTGGAAAAATCACGTTTGAAAAACACTAAATGCTAAAGCACTTTTTGAAAAACCTTAGAGGGGGGGGGGTGAATAAGGTTTTTGGTTAATTTAAAAATTCTTTTGTGTGATTAGAAAGATAAACCTCCAATTTGTTTGTGAAAGATTTCTAAAACTCTTTTTAATAAGAATCCACACAAAACACAATCTTATAATATTGGCAATTAAGAAAAGAGCATAGAATCAAACATTAAAGAACATGCACAACAATTTATAGTGGTTCACTCTCTCAAAGAGCTACATCCACTACCTTGAGACTCAACCCAAGGATTTCACAAATCCACTAACTTCCAACTTGGTTACACAACTACACAATGAGGTTCACCCTTCAAGGGTTTTACACCAAAACCTCAAGCACAACAATACAACAAGTTAATCAAAGGATCACCCAAAGGGTTTTCCACAAACCTTTGATCACAATAAAAGAATAGAAAGAGTTAGGAACAATATTACCAATTTAGCTTGAGAAGAGGAAGATTACAACTCAATGGATTACTTCTACAAGCACCTCTTTTTCTTCTTCTTTGATGGATGATCAACAATGAAGCTCAAGAAGATTTTTGTTTGGGATTGAAAATAATTAGCAATAAATGAATTTTTGAAGCTCTTTAAATGTTTTAAAAGTTCTCAATGAATAATTCCCAAACTTGTTGCATTTATGGCTGATAATTGAGTGTTTATATAGGGTTTTGAAGCTCAAGACCGTTGCCTAAAGAAAATAGGCTGTAGCTTTTCAGAAATGACCGTTGCATTCTGTGCAACGGTAATATTTTTACACTGACAGCAAAAACCGGACGACCGGTTCCAGAAAATGGACTGCCGGTTCTTTAAAACAGAAAGATTCGGACTTGTTCAAGCCAGAAAACGGACTGCCAAATTTTGATTTTAGAAAAATCGGACGACCGGTTCAAAAACCGGATGACCGAGTTTTTGAACAGAAAGATTCGGACTTGATTTTTCTGTAAAACGGACTGCCGAATTTTATGCTTTGGAAAAACGGACGACCGGTTCTAAAACCGGACTGCCGAATTTCTGATTTTCCTCAGCCAAGTTGTTAAACAAAAAAACTTTCTTCCATGTTTCAAAGGCATGTATTCTTGACAATTATTTAAAGAGAAAAACTTTCCAAAACATCTTCAGTCAAGAATACTTAGATTTTAACAAAAGATTATATCATAAGAAGAGCTTCATGTATGATCAATTAATCAAAGACTAAGACTAGGGAGTTTTACAAGATAGTACCTAGTTCACTCTAACAAAGACAATGCCTTCAATGTCTTCAATGATTTGATCTTGGCATGGCTTGATCTCTTCTTCTCTATTTTGCCCTCATCAACAAGATCTTTTGCTTGAGACTTTGAGACTTCACATGTTCTTCTTTTGTTCTATGAAGGGTTAGCTAACATACTCACACAAGCATATGTTAATCATAATCAAAACACAAGTATTAATGCCCTTAGGGCTAACAATCTCCCCCTTTTTGATTATGACAAACACATATGCAAGAAGAACAAAAGAGCAAGAGTAAAGTATGGTGATGCATCAAAATATCAAAAAAAAGAGCAAAGCATAACAATCACCAAGAAAAAGAGATAACTCCCCCTTGCATCAATAATCATTGTAAACAATTTATAGGCATCATCAATAGACAATCACCAAAAAGGTATAACTCACTCTTGCATCAATAATAACTTATAAACATCATCAATAATCAACATATTAACAAAATTTAATCAACATATTAACAAAATTTCTCCCCCTTACATCTTGCACTATTTTCTCCCCCTTTTATCATAAATCAAAAAATTGTAGGAGAAAAGTATCAAGGGATCATAGAAGAGGTAGTAGTGGGACTTTCAACATTAAAGTATCATCATGAAGTCCATAATAAGAAGGGCCTAAAAAGCAACAACCAAATCACATAAAAGCAAATTAGGAACATGAATAAGCAAGTTAAAATCATACCATTAAAAATGAAAACAGGAGTTTGAAAAGAGTCACGGACAAAAACAGGAAAGAGAAAGAAAAGGATTTTTATGAAAAATCTCAATCATCTCTATCTCCTCCTCCTTGCTCAAGTCTCTTAACCCGTTCTTGTGTATCGGTCATCTTTTGGTCCAAGGCATCAATCCTTTCTTGAATATTGGAGACTTTCCCATCCAAAGCCTCAAAACGACCGTCGAATGCATCAAATCGGGTGTTCATTGATGTTTGGAGAGAGGCTATCATATCCATAAGCTGACTCATGCTTCCTGAAGATGAGCCTTCTTCTGTTCTTTCTTGTTGTTTCTTTTGTCTCGTTTCTCTCCTTTGTATTTCCGCCTCTGTTTCTTCATCACTGTCCTCTTCTTCTATATCCATGTCCTCTGGATCATCATCATCATCCTCCTCATCACTGTCATCAACATCTTGTCCTCCTCGGATGAATATCCCATCTTCGTCTTTCTCAAACCCCATTCTCCTGAAGGTTTGCTGAGTGTATATCTTGCCAGGTCCAATGTGATTACCCATCCCAACCAAATTGATCACAAAGTGTTGGAGGATTTTAGTGATAAAGCAACCATATGGCAAGCATTTCATTTGGGAAGATTGGGCAGCTAACATATGTTCTATAGCCATAAAGCCGAAATTCATTCTCCTTTGCTCATGCAAGGCTAGCATCACAAATGCATGCATATTGGTGATAGAGGATTTATGCCCAACATTTGGAATGATGATGTTAGATATCATGTGATGGAGCACTCTCCCATAAGCATCCAATTTATTAACATTTCTATCATCATGCCTTTTTAATATCTCTCCCTTAGTGAAAATTTCTGCAAATCATTTTTCACTGTATAAATTTGAATCATAGCATTTCTTGTTCTTGGTGTAAAATCTTATACCATCTTGAGGGATATCTAAAATTTCATTTAATAGCCTATCATCAAATGCTATATCCCTTCCCCCAATTCTAGTCACAATCCATTGATGAGAGATATTATCCACCTTTTCAATTCTACCTTTGTGGAGATTAGCATAAAATTCATAGATCAAATCCACATAGTAGAGTTCATTCACAATCAACAGTGGTATCCAACCAATTATTTCAAAGAGATGAGGAATAACCTCCATACCTTGCATATCATGTAAGTCCACCCTGTGACCCGGAGCAATTTTCCGTCGGTTTCGAGTCCATTCTTCAAACCGAGCAGCTTCCTTTACTGAGATAAACCTTTCTGAAACTCTAGAAACCCTAGCAGCAGCAGTGGCAGCCCCAGTTCCAGCAGGTACTCTTTTTCCTTTCCCTTTTCCTCTACTGGTGCCTCATTCTTCAAGATTTTGCCCTGAACCAACTTGGGCATTCTTTGTTTTAACCATTTTTGAAGAATTTCGAGGGTAGGGTTTGGAGATGAGATGAAGAGTTTTGGAGATTGATAGATAGTAATCAGAGAGAAAAATAGCTTCTTAGCTGTGACAGGAGATGAATTTGAAGAGAAATAAGTAGAAGATTGAAAACCGGAACAAGAAATCGGATGGGTCTTGTGAGTAGGGGGGTTTTCGGTCGAGAGAGTGAGAGAGAATTTGGAGAAGAATGTGAGGAGTTGTGAAAAAAGACTGATTTTTAAAACGCAGTCCCGACCTAATTTGAGAATTCGGTCGACCGTTTGTTAAAACCGGTCTTTCGGTTTTAGGATTTTGGAGAATTCGGACGTCCGAGTTTTTGGTGTAGGCGTCCGGTTTGAGAGTCCGAATATCTCTGGAATTTTTTTGAAAAAGGGGGTATGAGTCCGGTTTTAAAACCGGACGTCCTAATTTTAAAGTAGGAGTCCGAAATTTTTTTTTTTAAAACATCAGCAAGGCAGAAAATACGGAAAAAGCAAGTACAAGCAACACACATTACTCATTAAATCTCCCTATACCAAGTAATTTTCTTAAGTAGCAAAAAACGATCTTTTGAAAGAGGTTTTGAAAAAAAAACTTGGTTGTTGAGTTTTCTCCCATTATCACTTCTTATAGAAATCACTTTGCAAACAAGGAAGGTTTGGATTGAATAATACAAGATAAATTAAACTTCAAACCATCAATTAAAGGCACTTCCTTAATTAAAGAAGATAAACTATAAGCAATGTTACCTATACCGATGATCCTTCCAAAAGTAACAAGAAAGACACCTTCGGTTTTCCTTGGTTCAATCAAGAGGGATGCATATCCGGTCATGTGTCTTAAGCATCCGCTATCCAAACGCCACTTAGATGACCTTGACTTGTGTTCCTACAAAAAAGAAGTAGAAAAGTCTTTTGGTACCCACATCTTTTTGGGTCCATGGACGTTAGTTTGATTTTCTTTAACTTTCCAAATGGTTTTCACTCCTCTTTCAATCTTTTTCTTTATAAAACACTTTGTGGCTTTATGACCACTCTTTTCACAATAGGTGCAACAAAGATGTGAGTTAGATGATGAAGCCTTTACAAACCGTGTTTGTTTTGAGAGAATATTGGAATGAGTATATCCAATGCCATTTTTATCAAAAGGTGATCTTTGAGAGCCAAGAAGTTTTTCAAAGTTTTCTTTTCCTTTTGTGAATTTTTCAAACACATAGAGTGAGATCATCACCTTTTTCTTTAAGACATCATAATCAATCAAACATTTTTCAAGAAAGGAAATCTTTTCACAAAGGTTTTTGTTTTCTAAAACAAGTTTTTGAAAGTCATCATTTGAGCTCTCTTTTTCTTTCTTCAAGACTTCCAAGGATTCAAAAATGGCTTTATTTTCACAAATGAGTCTTGAATTTTCATCTAACAAAAATTGAGTTTTGCTTTTTAAATCTTTGTTTCGTTTAGTAACCTTTCTGCACTCATCATACATTTCAATAAGCATTATGCTAGGATCAATATCACAATCATCATCAGAGATACTAGAAGAGTTAGGAAGTGAAGATTGTACCTCATTTTCTAGTGCCATGAAGCATATGTTGGCATTTTCTTCTTC
Source organism: Catharanthus roseus (assembly GCA_028651295.1). Taxonomy (NCBI): domain Eukaryota; kingdom Viridiplantae; phylum Streptophyta; class Magnoliopsida; order Gentianales; family Apocynaceae; genus Catharanthus; species Catharanthus roseus. The sequence continues at coordinate 627,148 of JAPQWS010000142.1, read as the reverse complement.
TTCATTTTCACTTGAGTCTTGATCCCAAGTTCCAATTAGGCCTTTGCCTTTCTTCTTCTTCTTCTTCTTCAATGCCTCAAGCTTGGCTTCTAAAGCTTCCTTTTTCTTTTCAAGGGCCTTGGGACAATCGGCTACAAGATGATTGGCGCTATTGCATTCAAAACACCTAGCCTTGAAGAGTGATGAACTTTGTCCTCCTTTCTTGAATGGAGGATTCTTTCCTCTGTTGAAGTCCTTTTTGTAAAAGCTTTTAAATTTCCTCATTACTAAGGCCATATCCTCAATCTCATCTTCATTGTTTGACGAGCATGTATGATCATCAACATTTACTTTGAGTGCTATGCCTTTTCTTCCTTTGTCTTCATCTTCCAATTCATCTAATCTTTTTATTTTCATCTCATAGGTGAGGAGAGATCCTATGAGTTCTTCAATAGAAAGTTGACTTAACTCTTTTGATTCCTCAATGGCAAAAGTTTTTGGTTGCCATGCTTTTGGGAGTGAATCAAGAATATTTCTATTTACATCTCCCTTTGTGTACTCTTTTCCATACGCCTTTAAGCCATTTGTGATGTTGGTGAATCTTGTGAACATGTCACTAATGCTTTCATATTGTTTCATCATGAATAACTCATAATCTCTTACCAACATAGCCAACTTAGACTCCTTCATTTGATTGGTGCCTTCGTGAGTTACTTCAAGTAACTTCCACATTTCATGAGTCGAGTCGCATCCGCTCACTCTATTGTATTCATTAGCATCCAAGGCACAACTTAATATGTTCATAGCTTGAAAGTTTAGAGTCATCTTTCTTGAGTCAAGCTCATCATAATCTTTGACCTTCTTGACTATTCCATCCTTTATAGGAACATAAGGTCCTTTCTCTACAATACTCCAAAGATTAAAGTTAATAGAGCAAATATATATTTTGATTCTAGATTTCCAAAATGTATAATTTGTACCGTCGAAAAGAGGAGGTCTATTTGTAGAAGAGCCTTCTACATATGGTAAACTAGAATTATTAGCCATAGTAAAGTGAAGATCTTTTGCTTCAAGGGTGTAAGTCCTTTTTAAGAAGCCCTGCTCTGATACCAATTGAAAAACCTTAGGGGGCGGTGAATAAGGTTTTTGGCTAATTTAAAAATTCTTTTGTGTGATTAGAAAGATAAACCTCCAATTTGTTTGTGAAAGATTTCTAAAACTCTTTTTAATAAGAATCCACACAAAACACAATCTTATAATATTGGCAATTAAGAAAAGAGCATAGAATCAAACATTAAAGAACATGCACAACAATTTATAGTGGTTCACTCTCTCAAAGAGCTACATCCACTACCTTGAGACTCAACCCAAGGATTTCACAAATCCACTAACTTCCAACTTGGTTACACAACTACACAATGAGGTTCACCCTTCAAGGGTTTTACACCAAAACCTCAAGCACAACAATACAACAAGTTAATCAAAGGATCACCCAAAGGGTTTTCCACAAACCTTTGATCACAATAAAAGAATAGAAAGAGTTAGGAACAATATTACCAATTTAGCTTGAGAAGAGGAAGATTACAACTCAATGGATTACTTCTACAAGCACCTCTTTTTCTTCTTCTTTGATGGATGATCAACAATGAAGCTCAAGAAGATTTTTGTTTGGGATTGAAAATAATTTGCAATAAATGAATTTTTGAAGCTCTTTAAATGTCTTAAAAGTTCTCAATGAATAATTCCCAAACTTGTTGCATTTATGGCTGATAATTGAGTGTTTATATAGGGTTTTGAAGCTCAAGACCGTTGCCTAAAGAAAATAGGCTGTAGCTTTTTAGAAATGACCGTTGCATTCTGTGCAACGGTAATATTTTTACACTGACAGCAAAAACCGGACGACCGGTTCCAGAAAACGGACTGCCGGTTCTTTAAAACAGAAAGATTCGGACTTGTTCAAGCCAGAAAACGGACTGCCGAATTTTGATTTTAGAAAAATCGGACGACCGGTTCAAAAACCGGATGACCGAGTTTTGAACAGAAAGATTCGGACTTGATTTTTCTGTAAAACGGACTGCCGAATTTTATGCTTTGGAAAAACGGACGACCGGTTCTAAAACCGGACTGCCGAATTTCTGATTTTCCTCAGCCAAGTTGTTAAACAAAAAAACTTTCTTCCATGTTTCAAAGGCATGTATTCTTGACAATTATTTAAAGAGAAAAACTTTCCAAAACATCTTCAGTCAAGAATACTTAGATTTTAACAAAAGATTATATCATAAGAAGAGCTTCATGTATGATCAATTAATCAAAGACTAAGACTAGGGAGTTTTACAAGATAGTACCTAGTTCACTCTAACAAAGACAATGCCTTCAATGTCTTCAATGATTTGATCTTGGCATGGCTTGATCTCTTCTTCTCTATTTTGCCCTCATCAACAAGATCTTTTGCTTGAGACTTTGAGACTTCACATGTTCTTCTTTTGTTCTATGAAGGGTTAGCTAACATACTCACACAAGCATATGTTAATCATAATCAAAACACAAGTATTAATGCCCTTAGGGCTAACACTTTTTATTGTCAAACGCTTCAACTTTCCAAAGGCTGAAACTATTTTAACTGCTAAATACTCCATAAAGAGTTTTCTCAACTCAAAAGTATTTTAAGTCTCGCAAAAGTTCCTCAAACAGGTATTGAACCAATGTTTGTAGTATTTTAATTTCAAATAAATCTTATAAAATTTTAAATTTTATAAAAAATTGTTAAAAAATCATTAGAATTGTTTTCTTTTTCTTTTTGTCAACAATCATACAAAAATTATGGAATGGTGAAGATACTAAAATCTCACTAGAAAGTTAATATTAATGTTAGAAAATTTTGTTATCAAACGAGATCTATGAGTGAGAACATTAACTTATATTAATTCATGTCTTTTACGTGATTAATATCTTGATTTTTTGTGTGGTTCATGTTTCTGGATATAGAAATGGTCAAGTATATTAATTAGTGCAATGACATGATGCACTTTAATATGGACCAAGATCTCTATGTCCCTACTAATGTACTGATAAAGTCCATAATAGAAAATTTTCAATTAACTTGTGCTTGGGGACACATTAAAATTTTTTTGTAATATTATTTGAGAAATTAACTATATATACTTAGTAATTATAATTGCAATTTTATCCATGCCCAAATTCTTTTCAAACTTTTATGTATTTACAACCTTGAACCTTGTAATATGACAAATTATATCAAACGATGTAGTTTCAATATATTTTAGGCATATCCCTATACACGAGTTCCTTGTTAATCTATCTAAAACTAAAATGAAACATTCACCAAATACACATCTCAATTATCTTTCAGTACACATCATTTAAAAATTCTACTTTTCTTATAATTCGCAATTTTAAGGACCAAATATATATTAATAAAAGACTCACATATTATAAATAGGAGAAATTAGTTAAAAATAACTATGAACTATAGAAATAATCATGAACTATTTTTGACCTCTCAAATATAGTTGGTCTTGGGGCTTACTTCAAGAGGGGAGGACTGCCCAAGTCTTTATAAATAGTAATTATTTTCTTTAGTTAGCCGATGCGGGATTCTCAACACACCCTCTCGCTGATGATTTGGGCTTGAAGCGTGGCATTCTGCAGGATTGGACATCTGCGGGTGGCCCAACATCATGAATCTGATACCATGTTAGAATTTGGATTTGGGCCTAACTCACCCCAAAAGTAACTCAAGAGGGGAGAAGTGCCCAAGTCTTTATAAGGAGTAATTATTTTCTTTAATTAACCGATGTGAGATTCTTAACAATTATTGATGGCTATATTTGAGAGGTAAAAAATAGTTTATGACTATTTTCAGAAAAAAAAAATAGTTCATGGTTAGAAAAAATAAATAAAAGTTCATGGTTATTTTTAGAATAACAAAAATAGTTTATTGTTAGAAAAAGATTAAAAAAATTCATAGTTATAAATAGAAAAGATAAAATAATTCATATTATTTTTACCTAATTTCTCAATAAATAGTTCACAGGATATAAAAGTTTGAAATTTTTTTTTTTAAGTATGTAGAAAAATGATAAGCATTACGAATCCTTTAACAACATTCCATTAACTTAAAGTTTTCTTTTTCAATTGTTAAAATTTAAAACTTTAAAACATAAAGTTAGCAAACAGTAAACAATTAAAACATTAAAATATAAACATAACATCAATTAATAATTAAAACAATTAATATAATAACTATTGAAATTATTTGAAAACTGGTGTTCTTGAATCGATAATTTGGTTGGTCCTCTACCAGCTTAAAAAAAGCGCACACATGGATTTTGGAATTTTTTTTATTTCTAAATTGATATTTTGATATGTAAAATCTTCAATTTCTTTCTACTGCTTTTTAGAAAATTTTGATCTTTTAGAGAGATAGTAAGGAGAGTAAATTTTAAAAATAAAGTATTTTTTCATTTCCGCATTACGATTATAAGTCCTTTTTCGAACTAAAATCCAATCCAATCCAAGTGCATCCTGTACCTAGTCCTTAAGATAAGTCTGACTAATAATAAAGGATAAAATTAATTAAGAAATAGTCACTGAAAATCAGAGAATTGTTTGATATTATTGAAAATAATATTACAAAAGAAATTTATATCGAAGAACTGAAATCAAAGTAGAATATAAAGATGTTGAGAGAATTGTCTCTTGGTTTTTTTTAAAAAAAAATTATTTTTACTTCAAAAATATCAAAAAAATAAAAATTGATCAATGCCGCCGATGATTCTGATCAAGTTATCATTATCAATGGCAGGAAAGAGTTCATCTCCATTTAGATAACGCATTACTTTTCTCACAGATGACCTAAATTCTTGTTTTTGATGAGAACAAAGTAGCCCAAGTCCTAAAACCATTTCAATTTCATCAATTTCGGATCAATTGCATCAAGAATTCGCTCGATTGAAAACATTCAATAACCCAATCCACAAATGGTAAGACACTTTGCTAGATCATATAAAATGGGTGGTTTTCCAGTTGCAATTTCAAGAAGAAGAACGCACCATAAGCAATAACATCAGAACTTGTTGAAGCTTTCCCTGTTCTTGTAAGTTCAGGGGCAATATAACCAATTCTTCCAACAACGTTTGCTCAAAATAAAAAAATCTATAAATAGATACTTAGATATAACTCTTATAAAACATTAGACGACTAATCTGCACTTATTAACAAATTGATAAACTTGTGAACTTCTGGTTCACTGATGCATATGCATATATCAAAATAATATAGTGATCATATTATCTCGATTGTAATGTCCTTTTTCTATTGTTTGAATGTCTCCCCCTGATATAAGAAACACTAGTTTATCAAAATAATTAGTAAATAATGCAATAAGAACATCTCCTATTAATAAAATGAGAATTATATATGTGAAAAGTATAAGCAAACCATACAGGTTTCCATATAAATGGCATTTTGAAGTTTTAGTATCTTTCAAAATTATTACTAAGACAATAATGTCATACTATTCAAGAATGTTATTCATATACTTTAGGCATCTCGAGTCCTTCTCGGGTTTCATATAGATGCTAAACGTTTTATGCTATAAAATCAAATATACTTTTATCCACTACCTTAAAGATTCATACTTTGTAACCATTGCTAGGCTTAACGAAGAACCATAAACTATAAGTTTGAGATATATACGATAGCTGAGGGCTATGGGTCCAAGAGCGAGCTTCAAGGTCAGAGAGAGGATAGCTTGACTGGAGCAATGTAATAAGGTGAGCTCATTCACTCACTATCAGATTTACTAGGAATAGTTAGTTTGAAAATTGCAGGATTCGTATTTTACAGCTAGAGCAACTTTTCTCCCGAAATATAATCTCAATTCCAATGTTTTTTTTTGAAGCTTACCTTCTAGACACTAGTAAGGAAAGGCCAGTTCAGCATGTAAAGCAAACCGAACTAAAAGAAAAGAGACTTTTTGGAAACTTATTCGCCCCTATCATATCACCAAAATCACTTGCATTTATATCTGATGAAATAACTCAAACTGCTGATTCTCGGGAAATGCTTCTTCTCGCTTCCCAGTTCATGACTCTAGCTGGTAGCGCTTCCCTGCCCCTTTGTGGAGGTAGAAATGAAAGACTCAAAGTTAAGGAAAGATGTAACTCAAACTCAAATATCTCTTCTAGGGAGAAAAGAGAAGTAAATCCAATATTCTTTGTTGGCGGCATGGCACCACTTGAAATTTCGTATAAAAAGACTGTACCTACCTGTTCGAAAACGAATTTTCTAAAATGATTGGAATCGACGTGTGTTGGGAGGAGATTAAAAAGCGAAGGCAAAAACCTAATTTTGTGGTGCTAAAACTGATTGAACAAGAAGAGCTGCTCTGTCATTCTAGAGAACTAATCGAAAAGGGGATTTGTTTGACTAAAGCTAAAGCCCTCTTTTACATCTTTGAACTTCAAGGTAGTCTTTACTCGTGAATTTTTTTTTGAATTAAATCCAACTTATTACGGGACTGGTAAGTCTCAATCGGTGCTCATATCGGGTGCTATTCTGCTTACTCTACTTCTCCTAGCTCGGTTGTACCGTCATTTGAATGAAGACACCCGATCGCTCTAACTTTCCCGAATGCCCACCACCGACCCTTCTCCTTTCCAGGTCTAGATTTATCTCGTCATCGTGGTCGGCGGGGAAGAAATAAATGAATGAATGTTCTTTTGGAAAATGCAATTCATGAAAAGAGAAGAGTTTATAAGGCTAAGGTCTAGAATCGTCGACTCTACGGTTCTGGAATATCACAGAGCTCGTCTCCCGATTTGTCCAACGAAATTCAAAATTGCCTCCAATGGATGCCTTCAATCCCTGCTTTAAAATTGAAATTCAATGCCTAATCTATGTAATTTACTAACTAACAGAGGGATTTGGATGATTCGAGAGAGTAAAACCACACTAAGAAAGTTCTCTCTAGCCCTAAAAGGAATAATCCCCAAAACTTGCAGCAAAAGCCAATTTGAAACACCCAAAAATCGGAGTCAACACGTTATTGACTGCGACTACCCTGGCCGGGCTAGTCCTGCTACCTAGGCCGAGGTAGCTACTGTTTTAGTGTTGCTTGTATTTTCCGATACTACCTCTACGGAGGTAGTTGCATGCCCTGCAGGGATAGTGCAGTTTTCCTCCCTTGTGGAATTCTCCCTTATTTTTCATTGTTTTTCTACCTTAGGCTCCCGTTTTGATTTGTTTTCATCAAGAATTCCTACAAGATATATCTATAACAATATGAAGAAAATGTCTTAGTCTAGGTTGGTCTCGAAGTTTATATGTAAGAAAAAGGAAGTTTATAACATATTTAAGAGAGACAAAAGGATTTAAGACTTTAATGAACGCATTCTTGCTTTTTTTTTTTTTTTTTATATATATATCTTCCTCATGTTTTTCTTTTTCTCAACAATTGATTGAAGAACTTACAAGCTTTTAACATAGAGTTTCTCTTAAAATCTTGCTCAAATAACAATTAACTTCCTCTCTATCTCTCGTTTGCAAACTTTCTCATAAGATTCCCAAAATACCCATTTTTCAAATTTCTCGTCTTCACTCCTTCCCCCATACTTATCTATTAAGCTCACTCAAAAGCGACTCAACGGTCTAGATCATTATCTCATGTGATTGAGGGTTTTATATTAAATGGTGGGTTTCAAAGACAAAGAAAAGAAGAGATCAAATCCCTTGGCATGTAGGCTCAAAACAGGTACTAAGGACTAACATTTAAAAATGATAGACAAGAAAGGCACAGACGGGTCAATGAAGGCCTAAAACCGTCATCTTTGGGACCAACCTAGACTATACCTTTTCGCCTCAAAGTGAGGAAAAGACAAGTGCAAAGGCAAAAAGCTTAAAAGGGACTCATTAGGCTAATCTCCTAAGATTCCAAGGCTTTCTAATACTTAACGACTCTTGCAAGTGCATAAAAAACTATTGAATTCAATAAGAAATGTAAGCAAGTGTATGGTTTTCAACCTTATCAAGTTACAAGTCTCATCAAACTTCCTTAAAGTCTTGCAAAAGACAATCTTATTGGGTTGTGACAACAAAAACTTTTTTGGAATTTTGAAATTTTAAAGAGAAATTAAAAACTAAAGAGGGAAATAAAAGGAATATATTTTTGTCTTATTACTTAAAAACGAAAATGTAAAACATGTGAAAATCTTTTTGTGGTTTTTAAAACCTTAAAATAAACATTTTAATAAAAGTACGAAAAACCTAAAAAAAATGACACTCTTTTTGTCTTTTTGGATAATGAAAAGTAAAATACTAAATGAAAATGAAAATGCTTTTTTTTTGGGATTTTAAAAGTTTTTGCTGTTTTTAGATTTTATTTTTGACCTAATAATGACTAACTTAAAATGAAAAACTTACTAACTAACCAACAAAAATCTCTAATATACAATATGCCCCCATACTTAAAACCACATTATCCTCTATGTGGGAGCCAGGACTAAACATAAACAAGAATGAAACAAACAAAACGACACCTAATAAAACAAATAACGAAAGAAGAAATGGCAATATGCAAGCACGAGAAGCCATCCCTATAGATAAGCATGCAAGCACATGGGGAAGCAATCTGAAACGGAAATGAACAAGCAAAAATAGGAAGCAATCCCGAAAACAAGAAAAATAAACACAAGGAAAACATAAGAAAAGAGAGAATAATGAAATATAGAAAAACAAAGAGGGAAAAAGGGGAAAATAAAATCCCTCATTGCGGATCCATTTATGTGTCTCCTCCTCTACTTGTGCCCTAATTTGGAGGGAAATGTCGGCAAAGACTTGAGAGCATTGCGTCTTGACATTAGATGGAGGCCTCTTGGCATTGCATGGAGGCCTTCAGCACAAGCAACTGCATGCCATGGGCCTCGTTCTGGAGTCGGAGGTGCTCAAAACGATGTGATGTCTTAAGTGGGTATATCTAAAATTAATGCAACAAGCAAGTATACCTTTCACTGTAGTAACAGAGATATGCTCAGGTTTCGAACTCAGAGAATAAATAAGCTCAAATACTAACCTTTTTACCTAATGTCTAGTCTAATAAATAAATTTTTGAGAAATTTTTTTAAAAACTACTAAGAAAACAATTAAATGAACACAATAGTTTAAAAAGGTATAAATTTAAGGAAAAGAGTGTGAATAATGGAATCCCCCTAACTTCTGTCAACTATTCAATTGGAAAATTCATAAAACGATGTTTAAGAACCAAGGTTGGGTTGCCACATGAAAATTAGGTAATCCTTATCTCTAGGTGAAAGCCACTCTACTCACTAACTTTTAGAGGAGAATCTTTTCTCTCTCTAACTGATTATGAGTGCAATTAGATTAGGTGATCTAATAACCTAAAAGTGCAACGAAAATCTCTAATCAATTGCTAACTTTTATGACTTAATTAGCTACCCTAGATTGGTTTCCTTCTTTAATTATAACCAATCTTGCGAAATAATTGATTCCGTGCAAATCAATTATCATGACGACATAATTAAACAACAACCTAAGTAAAACAAACATCAATTTCATAAACTCCAACTAAAATTCATATCATCCAAAAGTTAGGGTTCAACCCTCAATTCAAACAATGAGAAATTTAGCTACTAAACATTCTAACACAAATCAAATTGATAGTAGTATAAATAATTAACAAGAGAAAGAACGCTTAGGCTGAAGGAGATTCGACTCCACGGTTTCGAAGGCCACCCGAGCTCGTCTCTCGATTTACTTGATAAAAACGAAAAGTGCTCCACAAAACCTCTTCAATCTTCCTCCAAGAGCTTGAATTTGATGTTAGTTAATGAGAAACTACCTAATTGAAGGGGAATTTAAAGGGTTTTGTTGCCAATGTTCGCTCCTAATTCCTCATTTCTAAATCTTAAACTATAGAATACCCTAAAAGAGGGGAAAAATTATATAAATAACTACTAAAAACACATTAACTGTGCTGCTATTATGACCTAACCCATCCGGTAGATCGAGCCCTATCGTCTGGGGTAGGGTTCTGCCGTTGAAAACTTAGGACCTACCGTCTGCGATAGACTTTTGTACTTCTTCATCTTTTGATTCCAATACCTACCGCGTGTGGTAAGTTGGACTACCGATGGCGTTGGATCTTCTTCCTTGGTGCCAGCAGCTTCCGTTCTCTTTGTTTTTGCCCGTTTTTTAATTTTATTCTCTATTTTCTTCATCGGGAGACACTTAAGATAAGAATAAAGGTAAATAGTGTAAATTATACATTTTATACATTAAAAACATCGTAAAACGACAAAAATAATATATATAAGAGTAATACTAAATGGCACATATCAAATACCATCACACTTATCTGTTGCTTGCCCTCAAGCAACATAAAACTCGGCAAAAACTGGAAAACGTCACTAGAGAGGTACAAGAATTTTTATTCGTTAAAAATAACACATGGAAGGAAAATACAAACAACCCAAGAAACACAAGACTCTACGAAGGGAAGGATAAAAACAAAACAAGAACAAAAACGAATAAACAGGTCACTTCAATGGGGGTTATAACTACTTAATCACAGAAGGATCTGAAAGGATGAATCCCAAGAATTAACAATTCCACGGCTATCTTACTAATATCCTTACAAGGCAACGCTGTGCGTGTGTGTGAATTTCTCGTCTCACCTTTCAAAGAAAATAAGGAACATCAGATTATTAACATAGTGAAAAGCTTTATTGGAAAATGCACAACACAACTAAGATTTTCCAAAACCTTTCCACTCTCAGTTCTATTCTAAGACGTTCCTGGATTAGATAGGACTTTTCAACTTGTAATATTAGGCTCGGGATAAAAAGGGTGTCAAACAAAAGGAAAGGAAAAAAAAAAAGCAATTGAGATAAAGCTAATGCAACTGAAGGAAAGATATAAAAAATTATGAACAAATTTCTATCTACTTTTCTCTCATTCCCATTTTCCCTTGAACGTCTTGCTTCGTTCATTTAACGCACAATCCACTTAACAATTCCCTATTCCTCATGAACCACTTATTTTTCAAGTATAAGAGAGAGAGTAGCTCTAGATTTTTGAGAGATAAACTGAAGGGATATTCAAATACTCATTTTTTTCTTTGTTTTCTTTGACTTTTTTCCATACAAAATTATCTTTCTCTCTTTCAATCGCTGCATATACCTTGCTTACAAAGATTTTTCAGAATACCATTTTTGTACAAAAAATCTTCTTCTTTACACAAATACCCCCACAATTATCTTTTTTCCTCATTCAAAACGACTAAAAAAGTATACAATCATTAGCTCAACGAATTGAGATTTTATATAGTGTGAGTTTAAAAAGCAAAGACTGGAAGGGATTAAAACCCTTTGTATGAAGGCACAAAAGGGGAACTAGGGTTTGATTTTTATAAGGAATATGCAAGAAAGGCACAAATGGTACAATGAAGGCCTGTGACCATCATTTCCAGGATCAACCTAGACTAAACCTTATCGCTTCAAAGCAATGAAAAACACAAGAGTTAAGGAAAGAAGACTAAAAAAATATTCACTATACTAATCTCCTAAGATTCCAAGGCTTCTATTACTAACCGACACTTACAAGTGCATAAAAACCATTGCTTTTGTAAGGATATAAAACAAGTGCTGATTTCAAGTCGATCAAGTTAAATGCCTTTTCAAAATCCTATGGGTTTTGTAATCAGGACTCCCATTGAATGTGATAAAAACAAAAATCTTTTTATATTTTTTCTGAGTATAGGAAGATTGAAAAGGGAAAAGGAGGAAAAATCTTTGGATTTTTTTATTTAATTTTTTGGATTTTTAAAATTTGAAAAAGAGAAACATGACTCCATAGATTATAACAAAACTAAGTATAAACACAGCTAAATACACAAAAAGAAACGGTTAAAAGACATAAATACTTAGAACCACATTGTCCTCAATGTAGGGGCCATAACAAAATGTAAACACAATTAGGCACATACATGGGAAGCTTCCTGTAGATATAAAGCATGTAAGAATATTGGGAAGCAATCTCCACGAAAAGTCAAAACAGAAAAGGGGACAAAATAACAATAAAAATAACATAAACAAAATAGAAAAGAAAAGAAAATAAGGAAAACATGAAAATACAAAAGGAAGAGAAAAGAAAAAAACAAAAGAAACTCCCTCATTGTGGACCAAGTTCGCACCACTACCTCCACTACTGCCCTGATCCGGTAGGAATCGACTGCATAGTCGGGCTAGCATCACCTCATGGCGGTCTATAAATACACTCTAATGTGCGAGCTCATCAGCAAAACGGGGAGAAGACTCTATAATCACTGCCAGCTAGGCTCCATGGATATCTTGTGTGAGGAGGAGCTACTCAAAAGAAGCCCACATATCTGACTGAAAAGCGTCCATGAGGACAGTAGGAGGTGCATCCTCGGCCGAGAGGTCATATGACTCGTCATCCTCACTCTCATTATCGGCGGGCTGGGAGGGGGATGCTCCAATGCCAGATTTTATGGTTTTCTTGATTTTTCAAAAACTGACAATGTTGCGTTCCCTCAGTCGATCCTACTCGGATGGTGGTATCCTTATTTTTTGGGCTTTATTCTAAGCATAGCTGCAGTTGTTGAAGGTAGTGAATTTTATATGCAGCTGTCCAGTCGTCACTCCCCATTCACCTATGAAATCAACATTGAAAAACATCAAAGACACGTGAAAGAATCACAGGGTAATGAAACACACGTGTACAAGTAGTGTCACAACCAGTGTTGTGCATAGTGTGTATAATAAGGGATGCTACAGAAAAAAAAGAACTGCTTTTGAAGTTTATCGATCATGTAAAGATCGAGAATTATAACATCGCTCTGCCTACCCCTTTTTTGGACCAAAGTGTGGCTAAAGAAATAAGTAAGGCCTCGGGATAAGAATAGGAGGAAATCAGCCCCGTGAAAAGTTTATCGCCGAGTACCCAGACTTGGGCGGATCTTGAGGCAGTGGCAAGTCGCCTCGTAGTTCTAGTCTGGGTCCTTATTGATGGATTTTTTATTAGAATCAACGGTGATAGTGTTACCTTCGTCCTTAATCCCCAGAATAGAAGTGAGCCGCTCTCTATTTAAGACTATCCTCAATCCTTTGATCGTGGAAATAATTATGAAAAGGTCGTTGTCCAGTTTATGAAACATATTAGCATAAAACTCACGGACAAGCTCGGGATAATAGTTTCTAGAAATGTGCAAAAGAGGTTTCCACACTAAACCACCAAAAAGAGCATTCAACCCTAAGTGTTCTATGACAGGCGGATCAAATGACTTTTCGACTATTAGCTGGTGCTCTCTATCAGCAATCTATTTCTGAGCCACCATAGAGAGACGCTCTGGATAAGAAGGAATATCAGGGTTGGTGAGGTAGGGTGTGGAATCATCAACCCGAGCCTTTTTGGAAGTGTTTGTTTTTTTGGAGGAGGAGGCGGTGGACTTTTTGGGTGCTATGAAGGAAGTTAAACGAAAGATAAGATACAAAAAAGTACAAAGACATAACACAAGGTTATCTCTAAAACAATAAATTGGCAAAGTGATATGGCAAAACCTGTGTGTGCTAAGTGAACTATATGTCACCCATATGTGATGAAGTGTGACACAAGATAAATGAACATAAGAAACAAGTAAACAACGAGAGTGAATACTAACAACAGAAAAAGCAATTAAATCATAAAGCACAAACTAAAAACGAAACAAGATAACAATAACAAAACAAAAGTGAAGCAAAGGGTATTAGAATTAGCCTTGGTTTGTTTGAACAAACAAACCATCACCGCAATGCTTCTAAAACACGCACTCTGCCTCAAATGGTGTATCGCAAGAGTTCCACCAGAGTTGCCGGAATGTCTGATGTGTACGTTTTAAAAGAAGGGATGAACTACTAAACTAAACAACAGGCAAGTGGACCTATCACTGCAGTAAAAGAGTTACACCCGAGTGTTGAATCTCGAGGAATGATAAAGGGTTAAGTACTAATCGCTTCTCTAATGTTTAGCCTAAAGAAAAGTTGGTTTTAAAGAAGAATTAAACTAAAAACTGGAAACAATTTAACAACTAAAGAAAAAAAGCAATAAAATTAAGGTTTTAAAAACTTATAGAAGCAAGATTTGGAAGGTGGAATCTCCCTAATCATTGTTACTAATTCAATTGGAAAAATTTAAAGAAAATGATATTGAATTAATTAAGTTGGGTCATCGATATTAATCGGGCAATTCCTATCTCTAGACGAAAGCTATCCTACTTACTAACCTTAGAGGAAAATCTCTCTTCTCCCTAACAAATTATCAATGCAGTAATATTAGGTGATTTAAAGGACCTAACAGTGCAAAATCATATCTCTAATCAATTGCCCTAATTAACCCTCAATTAGTTGACCTAGAACGCTCTTCTTTTTTCAATTCTAAGCATTCTTGCAATAAATCTAATCTCGTAATAATTAGATTGCAAATAAGAACAATTGGAGAACAACTTAATTGAAAACAAATACTGAATTCAAGAAATTAAACGAAAATCATTTTAAACAAGAACTAGGGTTCAACCCTCATCCAAACACAAAGAATTACTCACTAATAATTGTATAAGAGCTGAAATTAAACATTAAATTCAATAACAAGTAAGGAAAAGAAAGCTTAGAAAGAAAATTGAAGCCGCGATCATAGTCCCGAACCTCTCTTGATCTCGTCTGTCGAGTCGCCCAATTGAAGTTCGGAATCTTGATAATGGATCTTCAAATCTTGATCCCCAAGAACTAATTTACTTAAAATCTAATGATTACCTAACTAATTAAATGTAAAAATTGAAGAATTATCTAGCCTAAATCTACTCTAATTGTCTACTAACTACTCCTAACTGCTATTCCCCTGCCCTAATGGCAGAATAACCTATTAATAGGGAAAAATTATATCAAATTAGTGTTAAAATTGGATTAAAACTACAACAGCTGGGACCTACTGCGCACAGTAGGTCGAGCCCTACCGTCCGCGGTAGGGTTTTGCCCAAGAATTCTTCTTTGCTGTTGGGACCTACCGTAGCTGGTAGGGTTCTATCTAGAAATCACTTGTGGCTTGATGACGTATCTTCGGCGGTAGGTTGGCCTACCTCTGGCTGTAGGTCAGCTTCGTTGATGGCGTCGGCTCCGTTTTAGTCCATTTTTATTTTCTTTCATTGTTTTCTCTTTTTAAAAGCACCAAAGATAACTAAAGGGTATTAGTCAAAAATATGAATTTTTACATATTAAAAACACCATAAAATGATGAAAATAACATATAAAAATATAGACAAAATTAAGCACATATCAATGTCGCTTGAAATTTCTTGTTTTGAATTTTTCTATAAGTGTTGTTAGTAAACCCAAGAAGAATGATAAAACAAGTGTTAGGAAAAGAAAAAAATAGAAAAAGAAGAAGAGAAATAAAAAAAAAAAACGACAGAGAGAAACGGGATAGAGGGAGACAAAATTGTTTTGAACGGTGGAGGTAGGAGGGAGAAGGGAGGGTTTTGGTGGAGTAGAAAGAGAGGAAATTAGAAGTTGGTGATGGTGAGTGTTGAGTGGTGTGAGAAAGAAGAAGAAGAAGAAGAAGAAGAAGAAGAAGAAGAAGAAGTGAAAGAAAGAGTACAATCTAGTGGTGGGGGCTGGAGATGGTCGTAGGAGGTGGAAGGAGTTTGCCGGAGTAGAAGGCCGCTGGTGTGTTAGTGAAAACCAAGAAAGAAAAGGAAAGAACCGAGAAGAAGGAGAAGAAGAAAAGAAGGTGTGGAGATTGGGATTTGAGAGAGAGAGGAATTGGAGAAAATTGCAGAAATTTGGGGGAGAGGGGACGAAAATGATATGTATAAAAGTAATACTAAATGACACATATCATGATGCATGAATTTCTATATGGAAAGCCTCCATGAATGGTGGGAAAACAAGGACAAGCTTGGAGGTAGAGGATAAGTTCATGTTCGGGGCCCATCGTTCCAGGTCGGTCTCTGCAGGCTTTCGCTGCTCCTCAGTTTCTTTATCATATGTATAGGAGCACTGCCAATGAGATTGCCATCAATGATGTCCGCAACAGCGGTTACTTCCCGTTCCTCACCTGAAAGATCAACTTGAAAATATCAGAAAATACGGTAAGTAGCAGGGGAAAACCAAAAACTTTATTGTCAAGCAACAATTTCACGCATACAAAAGACCATAATTGATGTAAGCGAGAAAAGGGTGCGAGTGAGCATTTTATCCATAATGTAAATATCCACAACACTCAATTCAGTCCATCCATGTCACGTGGAGAAAAATTATGTGAGATAAAATTAGAAACCACGCTCCAGTTGGCGGTGAGGGTGCTAGATTTAATCAATTTTATTGTTGCGATGGCCCTACGCCAAATGTGTATTGGCTATACACTTGGTCGTAGTTCCACTATGGGTCATCCAAGATTTCATTCTTTGTAGAACTCACATCTATCTCATTCTCCTAATTTCTAATACTAAATAGCTCGGCTAAGGACGAGGGAGTAGAGTAACTAACACACCCTTATCGGAGGTTTCAATGACCATAGGCCTTTGTTGGATTTGTCTTTAATATTAGTGAAAAATTCCCTAACTAGACGGGGACAGTATTCTCCCAACATCTCAATCAAACGTACCCATCCCATGCGATGAAAGAGAACGGACACAAGTAGATAAGTTGCTAAATATTTGTCAATGATACGCTCTACGACAATTGAATTTTTCTTTCTTTTGTCATACCACTCGTAGTTCTGAGGGTCGGTGATCCTATCGAGAAGAGGGGTAAAGTTTAGGTTGGTTGGGAACTAGATACCTCTCCTTTACTCTGTTTTGTGACTTTATATCCTAGGGGCTATCTTGCAACGGTGAAAACAACTCTCAACACACTAGTTACTCATAACAACCACCACGAACAAACACAAACACTGCTCGCAAATTCGCACACAATAGCCACTCCCTCACTTAAACGTAAAATCCACAATCAAACACTCAACGACACCAAGCTGTCCACAAAAACACAAAAAGGCGACAACACAAAAATGAACCTAAAACAAAATCGACATCAACGAGTAGAGGAGAACAGAAAGGAACAAATAAAAGGAATTGTAAGGTTTCCTGTGGGTGCGTTGTGTAAAGCAGTATTAGACAAAATTGCAAGTAGGGATAATTCAAGAAACGTGATATCAATGCAAATAGATGGGCCACAAAACACAAGCAATTAAAAACAAAAATATTAAAAATAAAGAGCAAGAAAACTTAGCCTAGTTATAGCTCTGTTAGCGGCAGGAATGGTGGCATCGAGGGGCTCTACTGCTGGCAGCAAAGGCAGTCGACGACAAAGGTGTGGTAGTCTCGGGTTGCTGCAATAGAAGGAAACAGAAGAGGTGGTCGTGGTTGTTGGTTTTGGATAGGGGAGAGAAAAAAGAGAGCTATGGGTAAAAGGAGGGAAGAAGATGGAAAAGGGTTGCGAGAAGTGGGATTTGAGGGTTTCAGAATGGAGAAGAGAAGGAAGGACAGAGGTAGCGGCTTGAGAAGAAAAGGAAAAGTGCAAGGAAGATAGAGTTATTGGTGGTGGGAGAAGGAATAACAGAAACGGGAGAATAAATGGAGAAGGGGCAAGGATGGGGAAGAAGAAGAAGAAGAAGAAGAAGAAGAAGAAGAAAGAGAAGAAGAAAAAGGAGAAGAAGAAAAGAATGGAGAAGGGGAAATAGTGTTGGTGCTGGCCGGTGATGAAGGAGTACTGAGGAGACAACCGGTAGGGCGGTGCTCGGCTGAGGGAGAGGTTAATAGGTTGGGAAGGGAAATTTTAGGGATTGTAGATGAATAATGAAGGAAAGATTTGGGAAAAAAACCTACCTATACTCGATTGGATGACCCTCACCAGTGTCCCAGGGAGACTAGCCTGGTTGGGCTTGTAGGACTAGCAACGTAGGGGTGTTTGATGGAAATTTTGCTGGCGCTTGGTGTTTTAGCTAGCCCGACAGGCCTAGTGCACTTGCTAGGGAGGGGTGTGCTTTGGAAATTTGCTGGGATCGATTTTTAAAAGCGTTTGCCGACCTGGTTTCCATTTGCGGCCTTTGTTCACCCATTTTCTTCTGCAGAACAAAGTTCGCTCCATCAAAATGCTCAACATTCAAGTGTAAACACCATTTCATCTTCAAACATCATGAAGCGCCAAATTGGTCTTCCAAAAACACTCTTAAAACAAACAAAAACAACGAAATTAAATAAGAAGGAAAGTAACGGAATAGGGACATAACGAAACAAACGATGTTTAAAATTAAAAATTAAGCATGCATATCTTAATGGCAATAAGGAAAAGATGATCATGCACTAAGTGTACAACAAAGTTTACAAAGGATGTATGAAGTACTCATTTTCTAGGTACCATAGATACTTCCTGGATCATGAGAATCCGGGGTCATTTTGACCTTCCCCTTGTTTATGTGTCGTATGAGCACCCACTTCATCAATTCCTTTGTAACTTAGGAGGAGAGGTCTTCTTCTTACCTTTTGCTGCTTTCAAGTTCTCTTGTCGTGGTGACTTGGTTTCTTGCAAAGAAAAAGACACATCTTGATTAGTATGAGTAATACAAAATAAAGTGTCTTTACAATTTGAATTGGGGATTGGAATTAGTGGGAATTTGAAAACAACCTCATTGTCCCCAACCCTCATAAGTAACTTTTCCTTTTCCATATCTATTAGTGCCAAGTAGACAGAAACGGGTATCCTAAATTAAAAGAAAGTCTACATCCTCTTCCATATCGAGGACAATAAAGTCCACAAGGAAGACAAGGTCCTTGACCTTTATTAAAACATCTTCCACAACTCCCCTAGGGTACCTAATGCTCCTATCAACTAAACTCACAACAATCCTAATCGGAGTTAGGTTCTCTAGGCCTAGTTTCTTACACATAACAGAAGACATGACATTTATACTAGCGCCTAGATCAGCTAAAACCTTATCAACATGAAAACTACCAATCATGCGAGGGAAAGAAAAATTGCCTAGGTCTTCTAACTTCTTTGATAATCTCTCTTTGTTGATGAGAATTGCCGAGCACTCCTCACCTAAGGTATATATAGATGCTTGGTCAATCTTTCTCTTCCTTGTGAGCATCTCCTTCAAGTATTTCACATACTTAGACACCTGCAAGAGTAAATCACACGAAGGTAAGTTAATAGTTAATTACTTAAACATATCCACAAACTTCCTCATTTCATCCTTGCTACGGTCATGAACAAGGGCCATTGGATAAGAGACTTTTGGCTTGTATGCTACAACCGTCGGCTTCTCGTTCGTTCCTTCTTTACGTGGTTCCGTGTTTTTAGATTTAGGATTGATGGATATCTTCTTTTCTTTTCATTACAACTCTTCTCTTGGATGACTACCACTTTCTCTTCTTTGGAAACCTTCTTAAGATAGCATTGACATGCTTTCTGAGATTGACTTCAGTGTTGCTCGGAATAGTTCCAAGAGTTCTTTCGGATACCAATTTAACTAGTTTCCTGATCTGCTTTTCTAGATTGCAAACAGATGCCTCTTGATTTCTCTGAGCAGCTTCTATACTATTTATTATAGAATCTGTCGCACTTATGAATTTGACCTTGAGATCTTCCAAATTGGCTTTTACTGTTCGAGGATTTGGAGGAGATGCATCATATGGCAACTGTTGTGTAGGTCCTCTATTATGAAAACTTGGAGGATTTTGAGGTCGTTGTTAACCTTGGTTGCTCCATGAGAAGTTAGGGTGATTCCTCCATCCAGGGTTATTTCCCTGGATGAAATCCACTTGTTCAACTGTAGTACCATACTAGAGCACTCATGATTCAGATGCCTTCTGCTGTAAAAGTCACAAAATATAATCTGTTAATGAACTATCTGAGGAGGTGTGAAGTTCAAATTCCCTATCATTTGCTTGTTGTGGCTGCCATTTTGGACTCCATAGTCGTGATTGCATCAACATTGTGTACCTCGATCGATTTAGGCTTGACCCTCGGTCCTTCCTAAGTGTAACTGTTCATTGCTATCTTCTCAATAAGATTATAAACTTGTTGAGGAGTTTTATTATCTGTAGACCTACTTGTAGAAGCATCTATCAACTTACTCCATTGTCAAAAAAATGAATCTGAATGCCCAAGTCTAAGCCGTGATGTGGGCACTTTTTCAATAACTTCTTCCACCTCTCCTAGGCTACATATAGACTCTCCCCATCAACTTGCTGAAAAAGTAGTATCTCGTTTCTAGGCTTACAGTGCAACCAGGGGGAAGTATCTTTCCAAGAACTTCTCAGCCAGTGAATCCCAAGAGGTGATCGATCTTCAAGGCCGTCTTCCATACCCAAGAAAAGAATATACTTTGATAGCCTAGCTCGCAAGGGGAACTGACCGACCTCAATAGATAGAATAGGGCAAGCTCTTCTTTACCCGACTTATCAATTTATCCGGTAAACTACTAGGAGCTCCTAACCCTAGTCCCATTCTAATCCTACACCTTCTTGTCTTGGTATTGATCTCCACCTTTTCCCCTGCCCACTGGGGACTCCCCGGCTAGCAGGAGCTCTAGCTACATACTCGTGTAAGGTATTCCTCAAACCCTTGTTTCCAGATCGGTTTCATAACCTGTGCTTTAGATGGGGATAAATCCCAACTCCTAACTTCCTAACCACTCAAAGCGGACAGAGGAGATAGCTATTATTGGAAATCTCCAACATACATATTATGATCCACAACCTCCTCCTCCACTGGCAGGTTCAATCGAACTCAGAAGGCCGTTGCCTCTTAGCTGCATACAATGTTCTTCTGCATCGGCTTGAGCAGAGATTATCACCACAGACATACCATTATGATGAGCCTCTTGCATAATGTTTACTGCATTGTCTAGCGTCATCCCAGGTATAACTTTCATCAGCACTTGCACCACATATTCTCTTCTATTGTAATTGTCATTGTGTAGTAGTACTCGATAAGGTGGTGCCATTTTCTTTGATTTCCTGGAAAATGAAGAAGACGAGTAAGTTTTCATAAAACAGGTTATATTAGTGACAAAAGATCTTACGTTTCATTTGTTTCAAGTTAACGAGAATTCAAATAACAGAAATCGGATGCACTGATTTTTTTCCCAAACTTTATTGTTTGGTTTTTGTTGGTTTATTTGTGCTGTAACGGTAGTGAATTAAGCCATGATTTTGCCTGGCCCCTTAGAAAGAATGGGAAAAGGTGAAGGCAAATAGCGTCGTCTAAGACTCTATTGATTTAAAGGTATCGTACATCTCCAAAAAATTGCTTTGTGCGCATTTAGATCTTTCTCATGGAGCCAGCCAAATTGTACATTGTTTAGAACCATCTGGATTACATTTGGTGTGATCTTGAATGCTCGACTATGCCTCAGTGATAGACGACCGAGCATAATCTGTCATCGTTTTTCTCCACCATTGGAAGTGGTAGAGGCAGTATAACTGGGATAATCGGAAGAATTTGATCGTGTTGGTCCTCCGTCTTATCGACAAGAATAATCTTGTTATTCGCTGTTTTGAACCTTAAGGTGCGGCGGATGCTCCACAACGTACGTTTGATCTTCGGGTCATATGGAACTAATTCACTCCGTTGGCTGCGTGACATAATCTAGTTAAATATGAACTTGAAACGGAAAAATACAACACATAAGTTTCCAAGATTAGGATAAGAAAGAAACAATCAAGAAACAAGCCACTTAATGTTAGTATATGCCCTAAGACCAATTGACTCACATTTATGATTTATGAAGCATGTATTTTTTTGAATTGTATTTTATGCTCTTGGTCATCAAGTATATGACATGATAGTAAAACCCTTATAGCTAATAAAATACTATTCTTATTTGTCCCTAGTTTATTACATCTTGTAAACTAGTGTGAAGTTGATTGATGGTCAAGTTTTACTGATCATGAATATGAGATATAAAATCAATTCATAAATACATATTGAGAATATTGTATTGGACATGACCCAAAGTGAAGAAGAAATATTGCATGGGTTTAAGTTATAAGTATTTCTTCTCAGTTTTATATTTGGTGTCCTTTGACCTAATGTTTCTAACGTTTCTTGCATGGGGAGAAAATATGTTTTGACATAGTCAAACATCACTTTTAATTAGGTGATCATTATGACTATTGGTTGGCTTATTTTATTGTCATGGCTTGAATATTGGAGATAGTGAAAGGGATTTGTCCCTCTCTTTTTAGAGAGAGATATCCATGGGCCCCTTGATAAGGAAGACTGGAAAATATGCATGGCCATGCTCAAATAAGTATTAATAAGGTGTTATTAATATTATTTGTTGGAACAGTTTGCCAGGTGATCAAGTAAATGGTTAATTAAGTTTTATAAGGATGACTTGATGCATGCCTTATACTTAATTAGGATATCGTGTGACAAAAGGACTAAATATTAAATCTGGTGCTAGGTTATTATTACATTTACTTAACTTGAGTAAGCATAATGTCTTGCTAGAGGCCGCTTATGTTTCGTGAATAAATGTCTAGGACATTTTTCATTCACTGCCAACGTTAAGTGAACCTACAGGGTCACACGAACAGACGATCTTATGAGCATAATGTCCACGTTCAATGAATCTAGATTGTGTCCAGATTCGTTGAACGTATACAAAAGGGGAATCAGATTCCATATTGTATTTTCTGGTAAGTTAATAAGTAATTAATTTTATTTAATCGAATAAATGAAATTAATTACTTAATATTACTCATCCAACCGTTGGATGATTATAGGAATAGACGGACGAGATTAAACTGTCATTAGATGACAGTTAGGGTTTTGATATTGACAGTTATAAAAGGTTATGTTCGTCGAGTGGATACTAGTAGAGGGTGAAGCGTACAAAGCAGCGCCTCCACAACGAACAATCAAAACATTGAGGTAATTTCTATCCAATCAGTTTTTCTAGTATGTGAAGATCCTGTTGGTGGATTTCCGTAGTTTTATTTTATTTTTTTTGCCTACAGAGTCCAACACTTAACACAATCCAGAAGGATACAAGAACAAGGAAACAAATAAAATGAAACAAAAAAAAAAAGAAAAAAAAAACCATTAAAGCGCTAGATAAATAGCTTTCTTAACGTTACTGTCCATGGCTACGACACAAAAAACTTGATATGTTGAAACTATAACAAATTACCACGGATATGCAATTGTACCTATTGAATGAGCATACTAGAAGAGCCCCCGGGATGTCGATCTCTAGGGCTGTGATGTGATAACACTAACTATGTCTCCAATGTTTAATTAATAAAAAGGTTTTGAAAGGTTTTTAAATTTAATAAATTAACTAACAATTCAAGGAAAATTAGAACGAATAAAAAATAGCTTTGAAAATCGAGTTTGATAAGAGGATGTTTGGATGATGGAATCCCCATAGGATCATCAACTACTTTAACTAGAAAATTATAGGAATGAATATTTAGAAAACAATGGTCAGAACTCACAAGTTTGGAAAATCCCTATGTCAAGCGAAGTCCCACCTATTCAATTAACCATTTTGAGAAGAACCTCTTCTCTCCCTAACCCAAGTATGAATGCATTAATATATTAGAGAGAAATTAAGGACCTAAAGGCTGTAATTAGCATCTCTACTCGATTACCAACTCTTATCATTTAATTAATTGCCCCAGGTTAATTTTCCTTTTTCAATTTCAATTAATCTTGCGAGATTACCGATTCCACAGAGAATCTATAAAACAATAATAAAATTGAACAACAACCAACAAGGAAATCAAATATTCATTCCATAAAATCAATTATAGTATTCAAACCTAGGGTTCATCCCCATTCAAACAACTAAGAAAGTAGCCACTAAACATTGTTTCTAAACACGAATTTATGATAAAATTTATGAAAAGAGAAGAAGAGTTTAGAAAGCTTGGGTCTAGAATCATCGACTCCACGTTCTAAAATACCATTGACCTCATCTCCCGACTTGCCTAACAAAATTTGAAATTGCCTCCAACAGATGCCTTCAATTCCTTCTTCAAAATTGAAATTCAATGCCTAATCTATGTAATTTACTAAGAGAGGGATTTGGATGAATTGAAAGAGTCAAATTGTACTAAGAAAGTTCTCTCTAACCCTAAAAGGAATAATCCCCAAAAATTACAACAAGAGCCACTTTGAAACACCCAAAATAAAAGTCAACTCGCTTTGACCGTGACTACCCGATCGGGCTAGTCCAGCTACCCAGGCCGGGATAGCTACTAGTTTAGTGTTCCTTGTATTTTCGGGTACTACCCCTATAGGTGTAGTTGCTTGCCCTGTAAGGGTAGTGCAATTTTCCTCCCTCGTGAAATTCTCCTCCGTTTTTTTAATC
Source organism: Catharanthus roseus (assembly GCA_028651295.1). Lineage (NCBI taxonomy): Eukaryota > Viridiplantae > Streptophyta > Magnoliopsida > Gentianales > Apocynaceae > Catharanthus > Catharanthus roseus. Next base: position 602,755 of record JAPQWS010000142.1, on the reverse strand, counting down.
GTTTTTGTGCCTTAGGCTCCCGTTATAACAATAAGAAGTGAATTCCTGTGTAAATAATCCATTTTATTTATAAAATACTTCTAGAAACGAAGATTAATACATCTCAAAACGTCTATACAATGGAATGATCAGTGGGCTAAGATAATAGCTCTTTTCAAGCTATCAAGAGGTTAATTTGTGTAAGTCTTTTATAATATTTTTTGCTTTTTGTAATCCTTTTGCTTTTTTTATCAGTCTTAATATCATGTTCAAGCATATAGTTGCAATCTTGAATGTTTTCACATGTTATTGTTTTCATGGAATTACTGAAATAAAAGGCGGTATATGTGATTTGCCACTTATCTTTAGTATAATTAGATTTATTTAGATAAAATTGGAGGTATAATCTAGAAGTCTTATGGGTTATGGATTTAAAATGGATCGATTTGGCAAAAAAAGTGGTTCTTTTCCTTAGTTTTGTTATTCCTAATGCAGATGAAAGTACATAGTTGCTTTAGCTGGTCTTCTCTGCTACTTGCTCTCTTTGTTTAAGTTGTGTTAAAGTCTGTTTTTGCTTGTGTATTCTATTAAGATTCAACAGTTCATTTGTGTTACATTCATTAATTTTATGGTTGTTCAAAGTTTCTTCCTTGCACAGCGACTACTGATGTGAGAAAAAATATGATTTTCCAAGAAGTAACCAACTGAATTTCGGAGCATTCATTTCTTGACTGTGTTATTATGCTAGGCTTTCTTTATGGGTTTTGAAAATTCTTATGAAAAAACAATAGAAACTTTTAAGAAATGAAATTTCTTGATCAAGGTGTGTGTTTTGTAGAAAATGTGAATGGTATGGTCTATTGGTGTAGCTACATATGTGTTTATGTAGAGAAACAAGAAAATATTAGAAGGAGTTCTTGGTGTAGCAACAGCTCTTTGGATTCTATTTGATGTTCTAAAGTACTATTGTCGACATTGGCGTGTCATGGTATAATGCATATTTTGGCTGGATTATTTTTGTGGTCCAATGCTAGCTCCTTCATCAACAAGTAAGAGACTCCACTTCACATTCATCAGTGTGTTACCAATTTTACCATTTTGTTCTATGTGGGCAACATCTTTTTCTTGGTTAGGACTCCACCTCACATTCTAGACCGTTTCTATCCTTGAGAAGCCGCCTGTCTTATAGTTTGCATCTATTCTTTGCATTCTCAGAGAGATTTCTTCTTGAAGGGATCCTAAGAAGTTTATTTGTGTATGTTCTCTTACTTAAGGGAAATGGGGATCCATGTTGTTTCTCCAAAGTACTTTACACCCCCTTCGGTTTCGGATTGAAAAGGAGGGAGTAGTATGATGGAATATGGGTTTTTGGATCCTTAGAGAAGACTTTTAGAGTCCAATATAGGAACTCCACAATTTCTTTTGGAGTTTCACTCTTTATAAATATGTATATTTTCTACCTTCTCTTGATCTTTTTTCTTAGACTTTCTATAATTCTTAGTTTTATTATTATATCCCTGTACTGAGCACTAACCTGCTCTTATCTTGTAAGCCAAGACTATAAATTTTCTTTCTATTCCCCAAGACAACTCGGTCTCGGGATGATCCTTGTCTCAAACACTGAGCGTACAATTTCAAATCCTCTGTATTGTTCAAACCCCCTAATGCAATACCGGGTAGTAACTATTTTCTCTCACGTGGGACTCGGGATAGCCATTCTTAGTTCTCGAAAATTCCAATTCTATGTTTCATGACTATTAAGTCTATCGAGACCACTCATATATAATTTGCTTTCCCATAATTTCAAAGCCAAAGACTCACCAAATTCATTAATAATTCTTATGACTTCCTGGGTAAAATCCTCTTTTACACACCAGTGAGAACAACATTTTACACCTTCCGAAATTCTTCTGCTATTTCTTGCTTCTCTGCTTCTCTTTGTTCATGAGCTTGTGTGTTTTGTAGGGGAAGCCATAAGTGGAAAATAGATCTTCTGTGTTTTCTTCTCTGTTCCTCTTTTTCTCAGTTGCTGCTGCTATTAGATGGGGCCCAGGGATTTGAATTATTCTCTGATTCTTCATGGTTAAGCTTTCTTCTTTACAGAAGAAATAATCTCAATGCCTCAATTTTAGATTCAATTCCAATTTCGAAGGCATATTGCTCAAATCTGAGGCCAATCAAGGTTGTGGATTCAAACCCTCTTCTTTGGATTTCTTACTGCTGAACAGGCGACCTGACTCCGGTAACTCTGTACAGGTACGTTACCGCTCCGACTACCGCTACTCTATACAAGTAAAAAAATCCAACCTTTTTTGGATTTGTTGGAGGCGGGAGTAAGGGATATGTATTCAGCTCTGGGTTTTCCCACTACTTGAGTTTAATTGCATATTTGGAGTCCTTCCTCTGATCCCACCTTTCCAAACATCTGGAATTTAGCTGTTTTTGTTTAGCCTCTATTCTGATTTTTACGTCTCCAAATTGGAAGATGAAAACAGTAGTGATATAACAGCTAGTGGCGAAAATCTACCACAAAATGTTAAGGATTTTCTTCAGTACTTCTGACTTAGTCTCTATGAAATTATTTGGGATTTCTATCTTGAACCTCATTTGGATTTTCATTATCTGAATCTCTTCATCGGGAAGATTTTAGTTAGGGCCTGAAAATTATTTGTTGAAGATTTACTTGAGGAAATAATATTCTTGGGTATTCTAGTATTGTTTCATGGAAAATTTAAAGTTTCTTATGAATTGTATTGATACTCGGATAGTCGAGTTCTTTTCTCGGGAAACATTCTTGGCTGGTTAAAACATTTTGTTTTACGGGTTGCCTTTACGTTTTCGTGATTTGGGCGAACCTGTAAGCAAAGGAGATGGCCTCGCGGACTGTCTGATTTGGGATCATCTTATCCTTTTCCCAATTTAAGGATGAGTCGTCAACTAATTAAGCAGAATCTACCTACTAAGGTTAACCGAAATCAGGAAGCATGATGCAGCTGTCATGAGGCCGTGAAGAGGACTACCCAGAACATGGTTTCATAGCCAAGTTATAAGTCCATCATGATGCAATTCACAGCCATATGGGGCAGAAAAGAAAATTTGCCCAATCCCCTTCTTTTCCCATGAAAACATGCAATTCATAAGATTTCACAACATTAGACCCATGATCAATTATACATTCTTTGAGAAGTAGCATGTATGGCAATGTTTCTCGCCTATATTTTTACTGTCCTTAATTAATTAGGCAGTATTAGTCTACTTAGAGTCACCAAGGTTGGGATCGTTTTATTAAAGAAAAAACATAATTCATATCATTTTATTAGAGTATTCTTCAATCTCTCTTATCATCAAAATATTTCTTTTATTCGGAAACTTTTTTTTGGGGAATTATTCTTTTAATGAGATCATCTTTTCACGGGACATTTTTAATTGGAACTATCCCTCTTATTCGGGAGATCCTTCTCTAAGAATATTACAAAGTCGGGACGAGATTTCTTCCTAGAAAATATTCTCAAATCGGGATTTTCCTTTTCAGCTGTTTCTAATCAGAGATTTTTTTACATGATAAGTTTATGTTCTGGACAGAATCCTCTTCTCGGATTGGATAATCCTCCCTGATTTAAAAAAAAAAAAAATCAGCTCCAACTCGAGTTAGCTAATCGGGGGCAGCAACTCGGGATTAAACTGATAAGTAGTCATTTTCTTCATTTAGAGTTATCAATTCTTAGCCTACATCCAGTTCAAATTTAGATGGTCATTATATGGAGTATAAACAATTTTGGAAGCTAAGATTGAAAGGTCCCACCTTGGGTGATATACAGACTACATGGGTTTATGACCAACAAAATATAGACCAAAATTCACAAATTCCGATTCGCATGACCTAGATATCTTTTCAGGCTATGTAGCAAGAGTTCTCTTCTCGGCATCATCATCGTCATCCTCAGTATCAGAATTAAATCACAGCTTTATTAGGGGAGCATTCCTCTTCTCGGGATCAATCTTGAGACTTTCTTTAAGGAAGGGGTATGAGTATACTATCCTCAATCATGGGTCATTTCTCTTAAGCGGCTCACAATAAAGATGTGAATCTCTTAATTAATTTTTCTGATTACATGATATTTTTATCTTTTACAATTCATTTGCAACCCTTTAAAAGTTATATTACTTTTGCATCCAAGTTTTAAAGCATACTTACGGAACCCGTGTATTTCTGAGAACAGCCTGTACCATATGGGCAAACTCGTATCATCACAGGAACAATCCATAGCGTCATAGGAGCCACCCATATTATCATTTTACGAGGCTCATGCCTGTATCACCACTTGTGTTTCATTACTTGCTAGTTTTTTTATTCCGTTGAAATTCAATATTTTGATCCTTAATTACGTTCTAATGTGTTACTTTTCTTGGAAGGGACTTGAAGCATTTGACATAATTGAACATATGTCAATTTTTTCGGAGGGAATAATGATGGAATATAGGTTTTTGGGCCCTTAGGGAAGCCTTTTGGAGTCCCACATGGGAACTCCACAATTTCCTTTGAGGCTTCACTCTCTATAAATAAGTACACTTTCTTTCTTCTCTCGGTCTGTTTTCTCAGGCTCTCAATAATTTTGCTTTCATTACTATAATTTGGTATTAACTTAAGCATGGGAATAGAAACGGGGACCAGTCCCTACCTATTAGGACCTGAAGGCTATAATCTATCATAGTCATTTGGAGATGCTCAATTTTTCAAGTTCTTGACAGTTTTATATGCATTTTCTTACTGATGATCATATACCTGTGGTTCTTCTCTATCATTGGGAGCTACCAGAGTTGCACCATTTCTTGAAGTTCTGATTATGATGTTTATGGTTCTAGGAATTGCTGTTGTGCTACTCCATACAGTTCCTGTGCTTTATGATAGTTACGAGAACCAAATGGACGCATTTGTGGAGAAAGCACTTGAGGAGCCAAGTAACAATATGCAGTATTTGATGCAAAGGTTTTTTGCAACACCTCTTGAGGACCCTTGAAAGATGGGAAGAATGATTAAGAATGTGGCTTGAATTGTGAGAAATTGATAGGTTCAGAGGTGTTCTATGTGAGCATTTCCACTCAGGATCATCTATATATTACATCATTTATCCTTTAGTACACTCTATAATACACTTGTTTTAATAGTAACTTTTTCTTACGAATAATCTTTTATAATTTAAGGTTAATTTTTTATTCTATAAGATTTATATTAAAAAAATTATTACAAAAGATGTGTATTAGAGAGTGTAGTAGAAGATGTACTAAACGATACTGAGTAGACATTTGTGTCCTTTGGATAGATTTACTAGTATTACAGTCTTCCTGAAATCTGCTGCTTTTCTGTGTCATGATTATTGATTTCTACTTATTATGCCCTTTATTTCGTTCATGCTTTTCTGTGTCATGATTATTGATTTCTACTTATTATGCCCTTTATTTCGTTCATTGATTGGTATTAACGTGGTACAGAAGCATCAAGCGAGAAAGTACAATATGTTCTCTTTTTATTTTCAGCAATTTCTCTAAAAAAAAAATGTGATTCAATTCTTTTCTTCCATTTCAGACTAAATTTCAGCAAAGTCTTGATTAAGGAGAGGACTTGGGATGTTGTTTGGTGCTCTGTTGAGCAAAATGTATTGGATCATTATGTGGCAAAATTTGCAGAATTCCAATTGTCTATTTAGAAACACCAATACATATATACAAAGTATGCATTTTGTATTTCTTTTTGGACGCACAATTTTAATTTGAAGTTATCATTATAATAAATACAAACTGCATCACAAGACATTCAAAACTCTATGAACATTTTGATACTCTTAGTTTGTTTGTAAATATAAGTTTCAACTTTACTGTATTCTAATACTCCTTAAATCATATTGCATATTATATTCTATTTTAAAATTAATTTTTATTTAAAAGAATGGGATCATTGGAAGAATCTTGTGCGTAACACGAGCTCCAATAGTATATATATACATACATAAATACACGCATATATATATACACACACACATATATACGCATATATATATATGTATATGTATTGAATTTTCTGACATATGTCTATATATATATATATTAATAAACATATACACACTAGATTGACTCTCCTCACCAAGGTGCTCAGAGGTGCCCTAGTTAAAATTAAAAAAGATTTGAACCAGTCTTAAATCGTGATGCTTAATTTCATTTTTAAAATGAAACTTATTTCAAATTATTTCTTAAATTGTAAGAGTTCTTATTCAAAGTAAATATTCACAAACAAAGTTCATTTGACTTCATTCTTTTGATCTTTGAGTCAAATTTAAAACATCAAATACAGTTCATTTATAATCGAACGAACATGACATACTGCCAAAAGTACTAATTTTTTGTAATAAAAACGAATAGGGGAGTAGAAAGAAAATAATAAAAAATAAGGAAAGAACAAAAGACAACCAACATAAAATTATATCTTTAGAGTAGGGCATGAAAATAAAATAATAAAATATAAGGAAACCAAAGGTAGCCAAGAATCAATTACATTTTTATCCTTCATACTTGAACTAGAAGTATTGTTGATGGCTTTTGGGATCTCATATGTAAAAAATGTGTAGGGATATAGAAAGAAAATAGTAAAAATATCGAAGCAAAAGACAACTAAAAATATATAGAATTAAATATTTATAGTAGCGTATGGAAAATAAATAAATAAAAGAGAGAGAGAGTACAAAGTAGTGCCAAACAAAATGCTATTATTAGATAATAAAAAAAAATGAGTAGAGGCGTAAAATGAAAATAATAATAATGAATGAGCAACACCCTCAATAAAGGCTTTGATTTTTTTTTTTTTAAAAGAGTCATAATGGAGAACCAAAGTTATTGTTCATACGAGTTCAAAACATTAATTAAACGAAAGGGGTGTGCAAGGAGGAGAAAAGGTAGCAAAAGATAGCAAAATATAAATTATATTTTTGGAGGGATAAAAAGAAAATAATAAAATAGGAAGGAAGCAAAAAAAAAAAAAAAAAAAGGAAGGAGTTAAAAAATACAATTATAAGATCACATAATTACAATTTTACTATTGAACCAAAGTTACTATATACTGTCTTAGGATCTTATATGTATAGATAATAAAGAATTATTAAGGGGTGTGCAAAGAAGATATAAAAATAGGGAGAGAGAGAGAAAAAGATAACAAAACATAAATTATATTTTTAGAGGGTGTAGAACGAAAATAATAAAATAAGGAAGAGCAAAAAATAAGGAGCAAAAATACTATAAAATAAAAAATTACATTTTTACCCATTTTACCCTTGAATCAAACTTACTATTCAATGTCTTAAGTTTATATATATATATGTACATATGTCCATATATATCACTCTTGTTGATAATATTAATATATTTCAGGTGTACTTATTTAGTTGTCCGTCGGACATTCCATAATTCTAAGAGAACATTATATTATTATCTCGAGAGTCATGTCTTGAATTTCTAGTCAGCAGGCTTTTATTGTAGATCCTCATTTAGATTCATTATATATGCGCATAAATATCGTGGACGTCTTGCACTATTTTCCCAATTCCATCAAAATTTCTAATTGTGGACATGAAATATTGAGATCTTATAATTACAACTGTCAAGTGCCTGAATTTCTTACAGAAATAACAAATGTCATGTTTAGGAAAATTCTATTAGGTTTTTTATCCTTGATTTTACTATATGTGACTATCTTAATTATTTGCTCATTTCATATACGAGGAATTCATTTTGTTGGAATCGACTTATCTACTACTATTTTAGCTGTCTCAAATTAATTTGTAGTAATAGTTTATCATTCATGGACATCAAGTATAATGAGCATTCATAAAACTCGATGTTAGTCAGTGAATACGTCTGGCTAGATAAATTATATTCTGAACTTCAAATTCAAGATTTTTCTATGAGGATCAAGATGAGACACAAAATAGTATTATATTCGTTCAGTTTTATCTTCATATATATCATCTCCTTATTATGTTGGGAAACATATTTAAACTACTAAAATGCAACTCTTCCCCTTGACATTTTCCCCAACATACTTTTTTATAACCTCTCTAGGTCCAATCTCATTACTTTGTAGTGGAGCAAGAAAAAAATCATATAGTATATTTAATATAGTGATGGACAATATTTGGTTACTAACCACAAACTAATTACAAAGAAGAAAACTCGTTGTAGTTATTGGAAAAATACGAACAAATGCTACTATATGAGGAAAGAAAGCTCTTGTTACATAAAAAAATAACAATGTCAGATATTATTCGAGAAAGATTCTATTGAAACATTTAATGGATAGGTAAAAAGGGTTAATTTAACCAAACGTGCCATTACATTAGGATGCACTTAACATAATATACAGTGTAGCTAAGCCTATAGAGCAAAAATTTGAAAGAGTCTAAATAGTCTTTCAAATGCGAGATATTCTATGTGATGTCCTTTGTATTAAAGACAACACCTTGATGGTCACTTTTAATCTCCACTCATCTATAATCAAATATGTCTAAGAGACGACCTTTTAGAATTGCCAAAGTCTTGGCAGAAATAACATGATGCTGCTTCTTAATCATTATTAGGCATGATCTTCAAGAATAGTTTCATTACTTATCTTTCTATGCATCATCAACATTAACTTCAAAGTTTCTAAAGTCTGCGTTGATAAAATCGGACTGGTCTGACGGATGAAATTGTGAACTAGACCAGAGATCGATATGATTTTATCAAAAAATCAGTAGATGAATGGATCGATCAAGCCAATTATTTGACTCAGTTGACCCAATTTTGGAATCATTTTTAAAAAATTATCACTAAAACTTAGATTTTTTTTTAATGTTTTTTAGGTTAAAAGTTTGTAATGTTCACTTATTAATTATATTTAGTGATAATTATATTTAGCGTAAATTGATGTATGTGAGTAAATTAGAAATGAATATTTTTACATCGGTCCGAACGATTGAACCAATGAACTAGACAGTAACTTCATCGGTTCGATCTCCAATTCATTTTTACAACATTTCCTAAAGTAGTATGACGTTAGGTTTGCAGGTCCTGATATATAAAACTTGGGCATAACTGAAAGGGTTAAGTCCAACAAATCCCCCTAAAGTTGGGCCTACTTATCAATTGAGGATATGAACCATTTCTTTTTAGATAAGAAGCTCCTAAAAAGTTGAGCTATATCAAGTCAGGTCATGAACTTTGTTTTAGACAAAAAGTCCCCTAAGTTGGACAAAAATTTTGAATGATGCGAAACGCAAAAGGGTCCAAGATCTGAAAAGTTCTAAGTCAAGCAATTACTTTACAATTTAGCTTCTAATTTAATTAGGTTCAAGTATTCTGTTATATGTTGTTTTCCGAGAAACATTAGAATTTGAAATAATTAAGTATTTTAGAAAGTCTATTTGGTTTAAGATTGCAGTATTTTATTTCTTAAATCCTAAATTGCAGTATTTTATTTCCCAAATTATAATTCAACTAGAATTCCTAATTATGATAGGATTAAAATTTCTAAGCTGTCTTTCCTAGATAGTTTAGGATTTTGGCTTTTGAATATATAAATAGAGGATTTCTTATTGTATTGTGTATGCATTGATTAAAGAAATAAAAGGTTCTACATAAGTTTATGTAATCTTGGTTGTGTGATGATATCTAACGCTGAGTGTAAGCCTAGGGTTTAGGTGTGGTGCCTAGGTTTTTCTTACATAGTATGGCGTTGAGGGGTTTATTTATCTATTCTTCTTACTATTTTCCTCGTTTCTAGCATTAATTTGCTCTCCTACACTTAACATCTTGCTTGTCCTCAAGCAAATAAACTCAAAAATAGAGAAAATTCCAAATAACCCCCAATCAATCTCCCAAAATCATAAGACTAAAGCATTAAATCATCAAACTTGCCAAAACATGTAATCTGTTATCTCTCATTAAAAAAAAATGACTTGTGTATAGTGTAACATGACCATAAGAAAGTGTAAACAAATACTAAACAAGAGTTCCAAACCACACAATGAAAATACAATTGCAAAACTTGCACGCCAAAAAATCACTTTCATACCTTCTCTACACTAATTGAGGTTCTCCAAAACTCAATTTAAATCAGGTAGGACTCTAAAGATTGTAGGAATATAATTGGGTATCAAACAAGGGTAAAGGAAAAACAAGAAGAATGAGAATACAAGTTAATTTAACCGGAAAGAAAAAAAAGAATCAAAGTTATCTACAACCTTTTAGGTCGTTTTCAATCAAACTTCACAAACACTTTACCTTACCAAAACCCCAAAAAATCCATAGAACCATTTCAGCTTTCAACAATCACTCAATTCGAGGAAGTATATGAGAAAATGAACAAAAGGCTAATATACATAAGTGAGATTAGAGACTTATGGTTTACTTTTCCTTGATGGACTTCATCTTTTTCTCTTGTTTTCCTGTTCTCTTCATTCCTTTCTCATTTTTTATTTTATCAACAAAAGATTGATATCAAACAATCTTTCTCACAAGAATTTTACTTTCTCAATTATTTTCTTTGAAGAATATATCATTCCCTTGTATCTTTCCTTTCAATTGCATACTCTCTAACTAAAGTTTCCAAAATACCCCTTTCAATGATTTCTTTTCTCCCTGTTTTTTTCCACACACTTATCTTTTGATGCACACTCAAACGACTTAAAGGTTAAGATCATTAGCTTATCGATTGGGAGTTTAATATCTAAATGTAAGTTTAAAAGATAAAGGAAAGAAGGGAGAGAATCCCTTGGCGTGAAATTCAAAAAGTGCACTAGGGATTTGACATAAATAGGACAGGCTCGAAAGGCTCAATCGGGTCAAAGTAAGATCATCATCTCTAAGTCAAAATAATGGGGAACCTTTTATTTCACCTCGAGCGATAATCAAGTGAGCTTTCGCATGTACGTGAGCAAGCAGTTAAGTTTATGTAGTAAAAACAATTGTGAAGAATTTATTAAACACTAACATGGCCAATTGTGCGCTAGTGAAAGTCGTGTGAGAGCTATAAAAGATACAAAAATATATTTCAACAATCAAGTCTTAAACCTCAGTAGCTAACTCTTTATCTTAGTCATTTGAGAAATTTTTGAAAAGAAAACTTGATAAGAAATATTCCCACAATGAAAACTCATCTTTTTTTCATTGTTTCAATTTTTTCAAAATTTCTGGAGTTTTCATTGAATTTTTCAAAATATTTTTAGATATCTCTCTTTAAATAAAACGACAACCAAATAAAACAAAAACTAACGCAAACATAATTGACAATACATATAAAAAAACACAAAACTAACTAAAACAAAAACGAGAGAACATCAAAGACACCTCCCCTATACTTAACTCTAAAACAAAGAAAACAAAGAGAGCAACACTTCCATGTTTGTCAATTTAGAGGAGGTGGTGGATCTTTCAATTGCCGCCATCTCTGTTATCATTATCCTCCGCCTCATCATCACCATCTTCGCCCCTCCTCAGTACTTGACGAACTCGGCTACAAACTAAGAAAGGTATACCAGTATAATCTGTTAGAATCCGTAGGCAAAAAATAAATAAAATAAAACTGCGGAAATCCACTACTAGGATCTGCACATACTAGAAAAACCAATTGGATAGAAATTAACTCAATGTTTTTATTTGTTAGGTGTGGAGGCGTTGCTGTTTACGCTTCTTCCTCTACTGGTATCCACGCGATGAACTCCTCTGCAAACGATCGGGATGTTAGCCCCTTGTGTGTTCTGAAAACTGTTCAAAACTAATCCTGACTATTTGGTAATAGGTCAAATTTCGGAGAGAGGGAGGTAGATACTATATCTCCGTTCCAGGGTTTAGGGGTTTTGTTTTTTTAATTAGATAAAGACGACCACAGACATAAGGTTAAGATAACCTTTTATAGTTGTCAATATCAAAAACCCTAATTGTCATCTAATGACAGTTTAATCTCATCCGTCTATTCCTATAATCATCCAACGGTTGGATGAGTAATATTAAGTAATTAATTTCATTTATTCGATAAATAAAATTAGTTACTTATTAACTTACTAGAAAATACAACGTGGAATCTGATTCCCCTATTGTATACATTCAATGAATCTGGACACAATCTACATTCATTGAATGTGGACATTATGCTCACAAGATCATCTATGTGTGTGACCATGTAGGTTTACTTAACATTGGAAGTGAATAAAAAAGTCCAAGACATTTATTCACAAAACATAAGCGGCCTCTAGCAAGACATTATGCTTACCCAAGTTAAGTAAAAGCAATAATAACCTAGCATCATATTTAATATTTAGTTCTTTTGTCACGCGATATCCTAATTAAGTATAAGGCATGGAGTGAGTCATCCTTATAAAACTTAATTAACCATTTACTTGATCACTAGGCAGACTGTTCCAACAAATAATATTAATAACACCTTATTAATACTTGTTTGAGTATGGCCATGCATATTTTCCAGTCGTCCTTATCAAGGGGCCCATGGATATCTCCCTCTAAAAAGAGAGGGACAAATCCCTTTCACTATCTCCAATATTCAAGCCATGACAAGAAAATAAGCCAACCAATAGTCATAATAATCACCTAATTAAAAGTGAAGTTTGACTATGTCAAAACATATTTTCTCCCCATGCAAGAAGGATTAGAAACATTAGGTCAAAGGACACCAAATATAAAACTGAGAAGAAATACTTATAACTTAAACCCATGCAATATTTCTCCTTCACTTTAGGTCATGTCCAATACAATATTCTCAATATGTATTTATGAATTGATTTTATATCTCATATTCATGATCTGTAAAACATGACCATCAATCAACTTCACACTAGTTTAATAATACAAGATGTAATAAAACTAGGGACAAATAAGAATAGTATTTTATTAGCTATAAAGGTTTTACTATCAAGTCACATACTTGATGACCAAGAGCATAAAATACAATTCAAAATACATGCTTCATAAATCATAAATGTGAGTTAATTGGTCTTAGAGAATATACTAACAATCTCCCACTTGCCCTACTACCAATTTGACATGACTCTCAAACCCATTGACCTAGTATGACTCTCATGCTTAAGTTGTGGGAGTGGCTTTGTTAATGGATCTGCGACATTGTCATTAGTGTTTACTTTGCAAATTTTAACATCTCCACGCTCAATAATTTCTTGAATGAGATGGAAACGCCTGAGAATATGTTTGGATCGTTGATGAGATCTAGGTTCCTTAGCTTGTGCAATGGCTCCTGTATTATCACAATATAGGTCCACTGGGTTCACAATGCTAGGAATCACACCTAGTTCTGTGATGAACTTTCTGATCCAAATTGCCTCTTTGGCTGCATTAGAAGCAGCCACATACTCAGCCTCTGTAGTAGAATCGGCCGCGGTATCTTGCTTTGAACTCTTCCAGCTCACAGCACCTCCATTCAAACAAAACACAAATCCAGATTGCGATCTAAAATCATCTATATCAGTCTGAAAGATAGCATCCGTGTAATCATTTACAACAAGCTCTCCTTCCTGACCTCCGTAGATCAAAAATATCTCTTTAGTCCTTCTTAAGTACTAGAGAATGTTTTTTACTGCAGTCTAATATGGTTCACTAGGATTTGACTGGAATCTGCTAGTCATGCTTAATGCATACAAGACATCTGGGCGAGTGCATAACATGGCGTACATGATAGATTCAATTGCGGAAGCGTAAGGAATCTTAATCATGCGTTCTGTATCCTCCCTTGTTGTAGGACTTTGAGACTTATTGAGTTTAACGCCATGTGAGATTGGCAAGAATCCTCTCTTAGAATCTTGCATACTGAACCTTTTCAGTACCTTGTCAATATATCCACTATGACTTAGGCCAATTAGGTTTTTAGATCTATCTCAATAGATCCTAATGCCTAGAATATAGGCTGCTTCACCTAAATCTTTCATTGAAAAACACTTCCCCAACCAAGTTTTTACACTTTGCAAAGTGGGGATGTCATTCCCAATTAACAAGATGTCATCGACATAGAGCACTAAGAAGACTACTACATTTTCTGTAACGCTTTTGTACACACAAGGTTCATCATCATTCTTGATGAAATTGAATTCTTTAATTGTTTCATCAAAACGAATATTCCAACTTCGAGATGCTTGCTTCAAGCCATAAATGGATCTTTGAAGTTTACACACTTTACTAGAATTCGAAGGATGAATAAAACCTTCAGGTTGTGTCATATACACATCCTCCAGTAGATTTCCATTAAGAAAAGCCGTTTTAACATCCATTTGCCATATTTCATAATCATAATATGCTGCAGGAGAAAATGTTTGACTTAAGCATTCTGATTGACTTAAGCATTACAACAGGAGAAAATGTTTCATCATAGTCTATACCATGAGTTTGTCTATAACCTTTTGCTACCAGTCGTGCTTTGTAAGTGTGTACATTGCCATCTATGTCAGTTTTCTTTTTGAAAACCCATTTACACCCTATGGTCTTGCAACCTTCAGGTGGATCAATCAAAGTCCAAACTTGATTGTCATGCATGGATTGTATTTCTGATTGCATAGCCTCTGGCCATTTGCTAGATTCAGAACTATGAATAGCATCTTGGTAAAAATTAGGTTCACCTTGATCAATAAGATCAACATTATGATCCTCAGTCACAAGAAATCCATATCTCTGTGGTATCTGAGGAATCCTACAAGAACTTCTTGGCCCTTTTGTCAAAGGTTCAGGCTCAGTATGAATACGTGAGTCCAACTGAGTGTCCATAATCGGTTCAGAAATGGTCTGCTGTCCTTGAGCTTCTTCAAGATGGATTCTACTCCCACTAACTCTTTTGGAAACGAATTCCCTTTCAAGGAAAACTCCGTTTCGAGCAACAAACACTTTGTTTTCAGATGGTAGATAGAAATAATATCCTTTAGTTTCCTTAGGATATCCCACAAACAGACACTTATCAGATTTGGGTACTACTTTTTCAGATAATGATCGCTTCACATAAGCATCAAATCTCCAAATTTTGAGAAACGCTAAACTAGGTTGTTTCCCGGTCCATATCTCATATGGTATCTTCTGAACAGCTTTACATGGAACTCTATCTAATATGAATGCAACAGTTTCTAGAGCATAACCCCAAAAAGAAATTGGAAGATCTGTTTGACTCATCATAGATCGAACCATATCTAATAGAGTTCGATTTCTGCATTCAGACACTCCATTCCATTGTGGTGTTCTTGGTGGAGTTAATTGTGATACTATCCCACAATTTTTTAGATGTTCGTCAAACTCTTGGCCTAAGTATTCATCACCTCGATCTGATCGAAGTAATTTGATATTCCTTCCAAGTTGATTCTGTACTTCATTTGAAATTCCTTAAACTTTTGAAAGGAATCATATTTATGTTTCATTAGATAGACATAACCATATCTACTTAAATCATCGGTGAATGTAATGAAATACTGAAAAACCTCCTCTGGCTTGTGTGTTCATTGGTCCACATACATCAGTATGTATAAGTTCCAATAAATCGGTAGCCCTTTCACTTTGTCCTGTAAATGGACTTTTAGTCATTTGCCCAACAAACAAGAATCGCATTTTTCATAAAACTCAAGGTCGAATGAAGATAAAAGTCCATCTTGATGGAGTTTAGATATGTGTTTCTCATTTATGTGGCCCAAACGACAATGCTAGAAATAAGTTTGATTTAAATCATTAGATTTAAATTTCTTTGTATTTATGTTATAGATGGGCTTACTAATGGAATTGTGTAGGTTAAGAATGTAAAGTCCATTACATAAAGAGGCATCCCCATAGAAAATACCATTTTTATAAATAGAACTTTTACCATTCTTAGTATTAAACTCAAAACCATCAATATCCAAACAAGAAACTGAAATGATGTTCCTACTCAGCAGGAACATAATAACAATCTTTAAGTTCAATTATAAGCACAGTAGGCAAAAGTAAATCAAATGTCCCTACAGCTACAACATCAACTTTTGCTCCGTTTGCAACTCGCAGGTCCACCTCTCATTTTGCCAAAGATCTACTCCTTTTGAGTCCCTGCACATTTACACAAATGTGAGCTCCACATCCGGTATCTAATACCCATGACGTAGGAGTAGACATATTAATTTCTATAACGAAAATACCTGAAGCGGCAGTCTCACTGGCCTTTTGCTTCTTCTTTTCTTCCAAGTAGAGCTTGCAATTCCTCTTCCATTGACCAGGTTCATTGTAGTGGAAGCAAGTCCCTTCCTTTGGTGGTTTAACTTTGGGCTTGGGCTTCTGCTTGCCTTTACCCTTCTTGGCCATATCCTTTCCCTTTCCCTTTCCCTTTCCTTTGTTCTTCTTGAACTGCCCCTTCTGAACCATCAGAACATTAGGAGTAGTCTTCCTAATGTTTTGTTCAGCCTGCTTGAGCATCCCATGCAATTCATTTATAGACTTTTCCATATTATACATATTGAAGTTCATGACAAACTGATCATAGTCAGAAGTCAAAGAGGCCAAGATCATATCAATAGCCAAGTCATGACTTACAGGTGCTCCAAGTTTTTCAAGCTGATCAAAATACCCTTTTCATCTTAAGGACATGAGCACTAACTGAAGTGCCAGGGGTCATTTTGCAGCTATTCAACGCCTTAGTAGTAAGATATCTCTATTGGCATGCTTGCTCTTGGAACATTTCCTTGAGCTGTTTTATCATCTCATAAGACTCAACTTCCTCAAATTGCTTTTGCAACTCATATTCCATTGTAGCTAGCATGAGACATGTCACACTGTTAGAATCATCCTTGTGCTTATTATAAGCATCCTTTTCGACTCTAGGAGCGTTGTTAGCTGGTTGATTAGGGATAGGGTTCTCAAGTACATATAGCTTTTTTTCTTGTTTAAGAACAATCCTTAAATTTCGTGCCCAATCAAGAAAGTTAGTCCCACTAAGCTTATTCTTTTCAAGCACGGATCACAATGAGGTGTTCGAATTGTTTGAGGCCATTATCTACATAGAATTTGCAAAGTAAAATTAAAATTAAATAAATGAAGCATTAATTTTTCTTGAAATATTCAACACTTGATATAAATCATGGGTAGAAAAATTCATTTTATTCTAATCATAAGTAAGCTTTGGCTTAACACCCATAATTAGAGAAAAATGGATTAATGGGATTTACATCTATATGTACCGGCAAAATCCCATATGATGCCCTAGGCTCAAAACCGTTTTGATAGCCTAGTTAAGCCAAACCATTCGAAGCATATGGAAATCACCATTTTCCATCTTCCCCTACTTAGGTAACCATTTATCTCTTGCTTTGGCAATAAGACAAAATGATGATCCAAGCATGGATAAGTGCTTATGATCATGGGAGGCATTTTACGATTTAATTTTTACATGGTTTCAAAAACCTTCTTCCTTCTATTTATATATTATTTCATAAAAAAATATCCAATAAAATAAAAGGAAACAAACTAAACATCACATGCATAATATATACATCGAATAAAACGTGTCATAGCATGGCCCCAATCCTATATTGACTTCCACGAGACTCATGGAAGTCAAAGGTCAATCTAGGTAAGTGTTCATCTCCATGAGCTTGCCTCTAACGTCTTGGCCTTCTAATTTTGTTAAATAGGACAGAAAAACATACATAGGAATAGGAAATAGAATTAATCTATTCTAGTAAAGCTTGATAATATTACATCAATGAAAACAACGACGCGCAGGCCGTATTTAAAAATATTACAACCCATTAACAAAAAAAACCAATCAATCACAAGAGGTAAAGGGCCATGCTATGCACCATGCATCTAAAGATAGAAAGAAACATGCCAAAAAAATAACAAGGGGGTTCCTGAGGGCAAAGCCCCCGAAAGAAAACAGCGGTCCCACTGGCCGGTCAGCGGGTGGGGTCAAGGGGCAGCGCCCTTGTGAGGGTTTGAGGGGGCAGTGCCCTCAGAAAGAAAAACGATTTTTTCTTTCTAACTCATTGAATGAGTTACTGACGTCATAAACTCTAAAATCATGCCGCCAGAAAATTTTGTTTAATAGTTAAACATTAAATTATGTGATTCTGCATATTAGTTTAACAATTAAATTGCACAGATTTCAGCGTGCATGCCAAAAAATTTGGCAGTAGCAACATTCTGTTTATTTAATCGCATTAATAAGTAAAAACAAAATATAATATATGCGAATCCTATAATTCAATTTACTTTGATTATTACACGAATCAGAAACCTTACTATAAGGCCGATTGAAAACAACACATGTAATCAAAAGAGGTAACAAATAAAATCAGTAAAACTAGTATGTACGAGGCTCTGATACCACTGTTAGAATCCGTAGGCAAAAAAATAAATAAAATAAAACTACATAAATCCACCAACAGTATCTGCACATACTAGAAAAACCGATTGGATAGAAATTACCTCAATGTTTTTATTTGTTCGGTGTGGAGGCGCTGCTATTTACGCTTTGCCCTCTACTGGTATCTACGCGATGAACTCCTCTGCAAGCGATCGGGATGCTAGCCCCTTGTGTGTTCTGAAAACTGTTCAGAACTAATCATGACTATCTGGTAATAGGTCGAATTTCAGAGAGAGGGAGGCAGATACTATATCGCCGTTCCAGGGTTTAGGGGTTTTGTTTTTTTAAATAAAATAAAGACGACCATAGAGAAAAGGTTAACATAACCTTTTATAGCTGTTAATATCAAAACCCTAATTGTCATCTAATGACAGTTTAATCTCATTCGTCTATTCCTATAATCATCCAACGGTTGGATGAGTAATATTAAGTAATTAATTTCATTTATTCGATAAATAAAATTAGTTACTTATTAATTTACCAGAAAATACAACGTGGAATCTGATTCCCCTTTTGTATACATTCAACGAATTTGGACACAATCTAGATTCTTGAATGTAGACATTATGCTCACAAGATCGTCTATTCGTGTGACCCTGTAGGTTCACTTAACGTTGCAGTGAATAAAAATGTCCTAGACATTTATTTACAAAACATAAGCGGCCTCTAGCAAGACATTATGCTTACCCAAGTTAAGTAAAAGCAATAATAACCTAGCATCAGATTTAATATTTAGTCCTTTTGTCATGCGATATCCTAATTAAGTATAAGGCATGGAGTGAGTCATCCTTATAAAACTTAATTAACCATTTACTTGATCACCAGGTAGACTGTTCCAACAAATAATATTAATAACACCTTATTAATACTTATTTGAGCATGGCCATGCATATTTTCCAGTCTTCCTTATCAAGGGGCCCATGGATATCTCCCTCTAAAAAGAGAGGGACAAATCCCTTTCACTATTTCCAATATTCAAGCCATGACAAGAAAATAAGCCAACTAATAGTCATAATAATCACCTAATTAAAAGTGACGCTTGACTATGTCAAAACATATTTTCTCCCCATGCAAGAAGGATTAGAAACGTTAGGTCAAAGGACACCAAATATAAAACTGAGAAGAAATACTTATAAATTAAACCCATGCAATATTTCTCCTTCACTTTGGGTCATGTCCAATACAATATTCTCAATATGTATTTATGAATTGATTTTATATCTCATATTCATGATCAGTAAAACATGACCATCAATCAACTTCACACTAGTTTAATAATACAAGATGTAATAAAACTAGGAACAAATAAGAATAGTATTTTATTAGCTACAAAGATTTTACTATCAAGTCACATACTTGATGACCAAGAGCATACAATACAATTCAAAATACATGCTTCATAAATCATAAATGTGAGTCAATTGGTTTTAGGGCATATACTAACATAATCAGGTGAGCATCAAATCCCTACCATTGAACCTCTGTATAAGCTGTAAATACTACATAGTAGGATTAGTGGTAAAAGAGAAGGACAAAAATAAAGTCAAGAAGAGGACAGTCGAGAAGAGGAGGGCTATGAAGTTGAGGGGGCTGCCGGGGGTGGAACAGGAGGTATGGAAGGAGCTACAAAGGCAGGAGTAAGGATAGGGACATGCTATCCCTAGTAAGAGTAAACCTCTATTGGTGAACAAGTGCATTCTAAACTAGTGATAGAAGTTGAGTGTTACCCATTTTTTTGTTGTGCCTTTGTCGGGCTACTGTCGAAATTGCATCTCAAAATTTGGTGGAGTGTTGCTCCTTGAAACCATGCAAACACCGCTGTCCATGAGACACCAAAGGTGAGCTCTTGCTGCCTTGACATTGATTTTTCCCTTTTCTTACTATCTCTTGAAGAGATGAAAAACTTCGAAAATTTATTGTAAATGTGTCTTTCTCTGGATGTGTGACAGTAATTGCTCAAATTTGATTAAGTTTGGTAACCTCAAAAGGTCCAGACCATTGTGGCCTAAGTTTCCCTAGAAATAACATTAAATAGGAATTATAGATTAAAACCTTGTCAGTAATATGAAAAATCCTAACCAAAATATGCTGATCGTGTGATGCTTTAGTTTGTTCCTTATAAAGTTTAGCATTGTCATAAGCATGCAAACAAAGTTCATCTAAAGCATTCGATTGAAGAATTCTTTTTTCACCAACAATTTCCATGTCAAAGTTAAGAAATTTAATTGCCCAAAAAGCTTTATGTTCAAGTTCGGTAGGAAGATGACAAGCTTTTCCATAGACCAAATGATAAGGGGTCATGCCAATGGGGGGTTGAAAAACCGGTCCTATAAGTAAGCCCATTAAGCATCGTCAAGTTTTAAAGATCACAATCCTTTCTAAAAGTACTAATAGTTCTTTCTAAAATCTTTTTCAATTCTCTGTTAGAGACTTCAACTTGCCCACATGTGGATAATAAGGAGTAGCTACTTTATTACGCACCCTGTATTTCTATAGCAAATTTTCTAGTTGTTTATTACAAAAGTAGGTTCCATAGTCACTAATTAGAGCTCTAGGAGGGCCAAATCTAGAAAAAAAAGTATTTTTCTTTAAAATTTTATAGCCACCCTAGCATCGTTAGTCAAATTAGCAATAGGTTCAACCCAAATTGGACTTCCAAAAACACTCTAAAACAAAAATAACAAAATTAAATAAGAAGGAAAGTAACAGAATAGGGACGTAACAAAACAAACGATGTTTAAAATTAAAAATGAAGCATGCATATCTTAATGGCAGTAAGGAAAAGATGATCATGCACAAAGTGTAAAACAAAGTTTACGAAGGATGTATGAAGTACTCCCTTTCTAGGTACCATAGGTACTTCCTGGATCATGACATTTCGGGGTCATTTTGACCTTCCCCTTGTTTATGTGTAGTATGAGCACCCACTTCATCAAGCCCTTCGTAACTTAGGAGGAGAAGTCTTCTTCTTGCCTTTTGCTGCTTTTGGGCTCTTGTGTCGTGGTGACTTGGTTTCTTGCGAAGAAAAAGACACATCATGATTAGTATGAGTAATGCAAAATAAAGTGTCTTTACAATTTGAAGAGGGGATTGGAATTAGTGGGAATTTGAAAACAACCTCATTCTCCCCAACCCTCATAAGTAACTTTCCCTTCCATATCTATTAATGCCAAGTAGACAGAAACGGGTGTCCTAAATTAAAAGAAAGTCTACATCCTCTTCCATATCGAGGACAATAAAGTCCACAAGGAAGACAAGGTCCTTGACCTTTATTAAAACATCTTCCACAACTCCCCTAGGGTACCTAATGCTCCTATCAACTAAACTCACAAAATCCCTAACCGGAGTTAGGTTCCCTAGGCCTAGTTTCCTACACATAAAAGAAGACATGACATTTATACTAGCGCCTAGGTCAGCTAAAACCTTATCAGTATGAACACTACCAATTGTGCGAGGGAGAGAAAAATTCCCTGGATCTTTTAACTACGTTGATAATCTCTCTTTGTTGATGAGAATCGCTGAGCACTCCTTACCCAAGGTATATATAGATGCTTGGTCAATCATTCTCTTCCTTGTGAGCATCTCCTTCAAGTATTTAACATACTTGGACACCTGCAAAAGTAAATGACACGGAGGTAAGTTAATAGTTAATTGCTTAAATATATCGACAAACTTCCTCATTTCATCCTTGCTATGGTCACGAATAAGGGCCGTTGGATAAGAGAGTTTTGGCTTGTATGCTATAACCGTCGGCTTCTCGTTCGTTTCCTCTTTACTTGGTTCCGCGTTTTTAGATTTAGGGTTGATGTATATCTTTCTTTCTTTTTCATTACAGCTCTTCTCTTGGATGACTACAACTTTCTCTTCTTTGGAAACCTTCTTAAGATAGCATTGACATGCCCTCTCAGATTGACTTCAGTGTTGCTCGGGAGAGTTCCAGGAGTTCTTTCGTATTTGGATCTTCCTCATGGAGCCAGCCAAATTGTACATTTTCAGTACCATCTGGATTATATTTGGTATGATCTTGAATGCTCCACTACGCCTTAGTGATGGACAACCGAGGATAATCTGTCATCATTTTCTCCACCATTGGAGGTGGTGGAGGTGTTATAACCGGGATAATTGGAGGAATTTGATCGTGTTGGGCTTAGATAATAGTTCTTTTTCGAGCTATCAAGAGGTTAATTTGTGTAAATCTTTTATAATATTTTTTACTTTTTGTAATCCTTTTGCTTTTTTATCAGTCTTAATATCATGTTCAAGCATATAGTCGTAGTTTTGAATGTTTTCACATGTTATTGTTTTCATGGAGTTACTGAATAAAAGGTGGTATATGTGATTTGCCATTTATCTTTAGTATAATTAGATTTATTTAGATAAAATTGGAGATATAATCTAGAAGTCTTATGGGTTAATGATTTAAAATGGATCGATTTGGCAAAAAAAGTAGTTCTTTTCCTTTGTTCTGTTATTCCTAATGCAGATGAAAGTACATAGTTGCTTTAGCTGGTCTTCTCTACTGCTTGCTCTCTTTGTTTAAGTTGTGTTAAAGTCTGTTTCCTCTTGTGTATTCAATTAAGATTCAATAGTTCATTTGTGTTATATTCATTAAGTTTATGGTTCAATGTTTCTTCCTTGCACAACGACTACTGATGTGAGAAAAAATATGACTTTCCACGAAGTAACCAACTGAATTTCGGAGCATTCATTTCTTCACTGTGTTACTATGCTAGGCTTTCTTTATGGGTTTTGAAAATTCTAATGAAAAGACAATAGAAACTTGTAAGAAAATGAAATTTCTTGATCAAGGTGTGTGTGTTTTGTAGAAAATGTGAATGGTATTGTCTATTGGTGTAGCTACAGATGTGTTTATGTAGAGAAACAAGAAATATTAGGAGTTCTTGGTGTAGAAACAGTTCTTTGGATTCTATTTGACGTTCTAAAGTACCATTTGTCGACATTGGTGTGTCATGGTATAATGCATTTTGGCTGGATTATTTTTGTGGTCCAATGCTAGCTAGCTCCTTCATCAACAAGTAAGAGACTCCACTTCACATTCATCAGTCTGTTACCAATTTTACCATTTTGTTCTTTGTGGGCAACATAATTAATCTTTTTCTTGGTTAGGACCCCACCTCACATTCCAGAAGTTTCTGTCCTTGAGAAGCCACCTATCTTACAGTTTGCATATATTCTTTGCAATTCTCAGAGAGATTTCTTCTGGAAGGGATCCTAAGAAGTTTATTTGTGTATGTTCTCCTACTTAAGGGAAATAGGGAAGAGGTCTGTTACCAATGCTAGCTAGCTCCTTCATCAACAAGTAAGAGACTCCACTTCACATTCATCAGTCTGTTACCAATTTTACCATTTTGTTCTTTGTGGGCAACATAATTAATCTTTTTCTTGGTTAGGACCCCACCTCACATTCCGAAGTTTACGTCCCTTGAGAAGCCACCTATCTTACAGTTTGCATATATTCTTTGCAATTCTCAGAGAGATTTCTTCTGGAAGGGATCCTAAGAAGTTTATTTGTGTATGTTCTCCTACTTAAGGGAAATAGGGAAGAGGTCGGCGCTTGAATTTCCTCTTCATATTAGCAAACAAATTCTTTTGTCGAAATCCATATTGTTTCTCCGAAGTCCTTAACACCCCCTTCCGTTGAAAATATCTATAATTTTAAATAATTTAATTACTTTTTTGTGTACCATTCTATGGTGATAGATAAATTGAAAAGAAGGGAGTAATATGATGAAATATGTATTTTTGGACACTGAGAAAAGACTTTTAGAGTCCAATACACGAACTGCACAATTTCCTTTAGAGCTTCACTCTTTATAAATATGTATATTTCCTACCTTCTCTTGATATTTTTTCTTAGAATTTCTATAATTCTTACTTTCATTATTATATCTCGGTACTGAGCTCTAACCTGCTTCTAACCCGCTCTTATCTTGTAAGCCAATACTATAAGTTTTCTTTCTATTCCCCAAGCCAACTCGGTCTTGGGATGATCCTTGTCTCAAACACTGAGCATACATTTTGAAATCCTCTGTATTGCTATTTTCAAACCCTATAATGCAATATCGAGTAGTAATTCCTTTCTCCCACGTATGACTTGGGATAGCCATTCTTCGTTCTCGAAAATCCCAATTTCTATGTTTCATGACTATTAAATCTATCGAGACCACTCATATATAATTTGCTTTCCCATAATTTCAAAGACAAAGACTCACCAAATTCATTAATAATTCTTATGACTTCCCAGGTAAAATCCTCTTTTACACACCAGTGAGAAAAACATTTTACACCTTTTGAAATTCTTCTCCTATTTCTTGCTTCTCCGCTTCTTTTTGTTCATGAGCTTGTGTGTTTTGTGGGGAAGCCATAAGCTCCCTTTTGAGCTTACAAAATGGAAAAGGGATCTTGTGTGTTTTCTTCTCTATTCCTCTTTTTCTTGGTTGCTGTTGTAATTAGATGGGGGCCTAGGGATTAGGATTATTCTCTGATTCTTCATGCTTTTAAACTTTCTTCTTTACAGAAGAAATAATCTCAATGCTTCAATTTTGGATTCAATTTCAGTTTCGAAGGCATATTGCTCAAATCTGAGGCCAATCAAGGTTGTGAATTCAAACCCTTTTCTTTGGATTTCTTACTGCTGAACTGGCAACATGACTCTGCCAACTCTGCACTGGTACGGTACCGCTCCGACTACCTCTGCTCTATACAAGTAAAAAAATCTAACTATTTTTGGATTTGTTGGAGGAGGGAGTAAGGGATGTGTGTTCAGCTCCGGTTTCTCCCACTACTTGAATTTAATTGCATATTTAGAGTCCTTCCTCTCATCCCACCTCTCCAAAAATCGGGAATTTAGCTGTTCTTGATTAACCTCTATTCTCATTTTTCCCCCTCCAAATTGGAAGATGAAGATAGTAGTGATATAACAGCTAGTGGCGAAATTCTACCACAAAATGTTAAGGATTTTCTTCAATAATTTTGACTTAGTCTCTATGAAATTATCTGGGATTTCTATCTTGAACCTCATTTTGGATTTTCATTATCTGAATCTCTTCATCGGGAAGATTTTAGTTGGGCCCTGATAATTATTTGTTGAAGATTTACTTGAGGAAATAATATTCTTAGGTATTCTAGTATTATTTCACGGAAAATTTAAAGTTCCTTATGAACTGTATTGACACTCAGATAGTCGAGTTCTTTTCTCGGACAACATTCTTGGTTGGTTAAAACTTTTTCTTTTACGGGTTGCCTTCACGTGTTCGTGATTTGGGCGAACCTGTTAGCAAAGTAGATGGCCTCGCGGATTGTCTGATTTGGGATCATCCTATCATTTTCCCATTTTAAGGATAAGTCATCAACTAATTAAGCATAATCTACCTACTAAGGTTCACTGAAATCAGGAAGCATGCTGCACCTGTCATGGGGCTGTGAAGAGGACTACCCGGAACATGGTTTCTGACCAGATTTGTTTCATATCCAAGTTATAAGTCCACCGTGATGCAATACACAGCAATGTGGGGGCAGAAAAGAAAATTTGCAGAATCCCCTTCTTTTCCCATGAAAACATGCAATTCATAAGATTTCACAACATTAGACCCATGATCAATTATACTTTCTTTGACATGAAGCATATATGGCAACGTTTCTCTCCTATATTTTACTATCCTCAATTAATTAGGTAGAATTTGCCTACTTAGAGTCACCAAGGTTGGGATTGTTTTATTGGAGAAAAAACATAATTCATATCATTTTATCAGAGTATTCTTCAATCTCTCTTATCATCAAAATATTTCTTTTATTCGGAAACTTTTTTTTCGGGAAGTATTCTTTTAATGAGATCATCTCTTCACGGGATATTTTTCTTGGGAACTATCCCTCTTATTCGAGAGATCCTTCTCGAAGAATATTACGAAGTCGGGATGAGATTTCTTCCTAGAAAATATTCTCAAATCGGGATTTTCCTTTTCAGCTCTTTCTAACGAGAGATTTCTAGATAGGATAAGTTTATGATCTGGATAGAATCCTCTTCTCGGATTGGATAACCCTCCCTGATTTAAAAAAAAAAAAATCAACGCCAACTCGGGTTAGCTAATCGGGGGCAGCAACTTGGGATTAAACTGATAAGCAGTCATTTTCTTCATTTAGAGTTAGCCTACATCCAGTTCAGATTTAGATGGTTATTATATGAGGTATAACCAATTTCTGAAGCTAAGATTGGAAGGTCCCACCTTGGGTGATCTACAGACTACATGGGTTTACGACCAACAAAATATAGACCAAAATTCACAAATTCCGATTCGCATGACCTAGATATCTTTTCAGGCCATGTAGCAAGAGTTCTCTTCTCGGCACCGACATTTTCATCCTCAGTATCAGAATTACATCACAAAATTATCATGGGAGCGATCCTCTTCTCGGGATTAATCTCGAGACTTTCTTTAAGGAAGGGGTATGAGTATACTATCCTCAATCATGGGTAATTTCTCTTAAGCGACTCATAATAAGAAAGTGAATCTCTTAATTAATTTTTCTGGTTACATGATATTTTTATCTTTTTCAATTCATTTGTAACCCTTTATAAGTTATATTACTTTTACATCTAAGTTTTAAAGCACACTTAGGGAACCCGTGTATTTCTGGGAACAACCTGTATCACTTTAGAACAGCCTGTACCATATAGGCAAACTCGTATCATCGCAGGAACAACCCATAGCGTCATAGGAGACACCAATATTATAATTTTATGAGGCTCATGCATGTATCTCCACTTATGTTTCATTACTTGCTAGTTTTTTTATTCCGTTGAAATTCAATATTTTGACCCTTAATTATGTTCTAATGTGTCACTCTTCTTGGAAGGGACTTGAAGCATTTGACATAATTGAATATATGTCAATATTTTTGGAGGGAATAATGTGGAATATAGGTTTTTGTGCCCTTAGGGAAGCCATTTGGAGTCCCACATGGGAACTCCACAATTTTCTTTGAGGCTTCACTCTCTATAAATAAGTACACTTTCTATCTTCTTTCGGTCTTTTTCTCTCAAACTCTCAATAATTTTGCTTTCAGTACTATAACTCATTAACTTAAGAATGGGAACAGAAACGGGGACCAGTGCCCACCTATTTGGACCCGAAGGCTAGAATCTATCGTAGTCACTTGGAGATGCTCACTTTTTCAAGTTCTTGACAGTTTTATATGCATTTTCTTAGTGACGATCATATGCCTGTGGTTCTTCTCTATCGTTGGGAGATACCAGAGTTGCACCATTTCTTGAAGTTATGATTATGATGTCTATGGTTTTAGGCACTGCTGTTGTGCTACTCCATATAGTTCCTGTGCTTTACGATAGTTACGAGAACCAAGTGGATGCATTTATGGAGAAAGCACATGAGGAGCCAAGTAACAATATGTAGTCTTTGATGCAAAGGTTTTGTGCAACACCTCTTGAGGACTGTTGAAAGATGGGAAGAATGATTAATAATGTGGCTTGAATTGTGAGAACTTGATAGGTTTAGTGGTGTTCTATGTGAGAATTTCCACTCGGGATCATCTATATATTACATCATTTATCCTTTAGTACACTCTATAATACACTTCTTTTAATAGTAACTTTTCTTTAGGAATAATCTTTTATAATTTAAGGTTTATTTTTTATTCTATAAGATTTATATTAAAAAATTATTATAAAAGATGTATAAAAGAGAGTGTTGTAGAAAATGTACTAAACGATATTGAGTGGACATTTGTGTCCTTTGGATAGATTTACTAGTATTTCAGTCTTCCTGAAATCTGCTGCTTTTCTGTGTCATGATTATTGATTTCTACTTATTATGACCTTTCTTTCGTTCATTGATTGGTATTAATGTGTAACAGAAGCATCAAGCAAGAAAGTACAATATGTTGTCTTTTTATTTTCACCAATTTCTCTAAAAAAAATGTGATTCAATTCTTTTCTTCCATTTCAGTTTAAATTTCAGCAAAGTCTTGATTAAGGAGAGGACTTGGGATATTGTTTGATGCTCTATTGATCAAAATGTATTGGAGCATGATGTGGCAAAATTTGTAGAATTCCAATTGTCTATTTAGAAACACCAATAAATATATACAAAGTATGCATTCTGTATTTTCTTTTTGGACGAACAATTTTAATTTGAAGGTGTCATTATAATAAATACAAATTGCATCACAAGACATTCTAAACTCTATGAACATTTTGATACTCTTATTTTGTTTGTAAATATAAGTTTCAACTTTACTGTATTCTAATACTCCTTAAATCATATTGCATATTATATTCTATTTTAAAATTAATTTTTAATTAAAAGAATGGGATCATTGGAAGAATCTTGCGTATATCACGAGCTCCAATAGTACATATATATACATAAATACATACATATACATACACACATATATACGCATATATATATTGAATTTTCTAACATATATATACACATATGAGTGTATATATATATAAATACACATACACACACTAGATTGACTCTCCTCACCGAGGTGCTGAGAGGTGCCCGAGTTAAAATTGAAAAAAATTTGAATCAGTCTAAAATCGTGATGCTTAATTTCATTTTTAAAATTAAACTTATTTAAAAGTAATTCTTAAATTGTAAGAGTTCTTATTCAAAGTAAATATTCGCAAACAAAGTTTATTTGACTTCATTCTTTTGATCTTCGAGTCAAATTTAAAAGATCAAATACAGTTCGTCTATAATCGAACGAAGATGACATATCGCCAAAAGTACTAATTTTTGGATAATAAAAATGAATAGGGGAGTAGAAAGAAAATAATAAAAAATAAGGAAAGAACAAAAGACAACCAACATAAAATTATATCTTTAGAGTAGGGCATGAAAATAAAATAATAAAATATAAGGGAACCAAAGGTAACCAAGTATCAATTACATTTTTATCTTTCATACTTGAACTAGAAGTATTGTTGATGGAATTTGGGATCTCATATGTAAAAAATGAGTAGGAATATAGAAAGAAAATAGTAAAAATATGGAAGCAAAAGAAAACTAAAAATATATAGATTTAAATATTTATAGTAGGGTATGGAAAAAAATAAATAAAAGAGGGAAAGGGTAAAAGTAGTGCTAAACAAAGTACTATTATTAGATGATAAAAAAAATGAGTAGAGGCGTAAAATGAAAATAATAATAATGAAGGAGCAACACCCACAATAAAGGCTTTTTTTTTTTTTTTTTAAAAAGTCATAGTAGAGAACCAAAGTTATTGTTCGTACGAGTTCAAAATATTAATTATACGAACTCGAATAGTGTTTGAGTACACAATTTGAACTCGAAAACTCGATGTTCCCCGTGAGAAAAGGTAAAAAACAGTAGCAAAATTTTTAAAATTACTTTTTTATTCTTCCTCTTGTTTGAATCGAAGAGTATTATTCATATATGAACCAAAAGTACTATTATTAGATAATTAAGAATTAGCAGGGATGTGCAAAGAGGATAATAAAAATAGGGAGTGAGAAAAGGTAGCATAACATAAATTATATTTTTAGAGGGGGTAAAAAAAAATAATAAAATAGGAAGGAAGCAAAGGAAGGAGCAAAAAAATACAATTATAAAATCACATAACTACAATTTTACTGTTGAGCCAAAGTTACTATATACTGTCTTAGGATCTTATATGTATAGATAATAAAGAATTAGTAAGAGGTGTGCAAAGAACATATAAGAATAGGGAGAGAGAGAAAAAGATAACAAAACATAAATTATATTTTTAGAGGGTGTAGAACGAAAATAATAAAATAGGGAAGAACAAAAAATAGGAGCAAAAATACTACAAAATAAAAAAATTACATTTTTACCCATTTTACCCTTGAATCAAACTTACTATTCAATGTCTTAAGTTTATATATATATATATGTACATATGTCCATATATATCACTCTTGTTGATAATATTTATATATTTCAGGTGTACTTATTTAGTTGTCCGTTGGACATTCCATATTTCTGAGCGAACATTATGTTACTATCTCGAGAGTCAAGTCTTGAATTACTAGTCACCAGACTTTTATTGTAGATCCTCATTTAGATTCATTATATATGCACATAAATACCGTGGACGTCTTGATCTATTTTCCCAATTCCCTCAAAATTTCTAATTGAGGATATGAAATATTGAGATCTTATAATTACAATTGCCAAGTGCCTGAATTTCTTACAGAAGTAACAAATGTCATGATTAGGAAAATTCTATTAGATTTTTTATCCTTGATTTTACTATATGTGACCATCTTAATTGTTTTCTCCTTTCATATACGAGGAATTCATTTGGTTGGAATCGACTTATCTACTACTATTTTAGTTGTCTCAAATTAATTTGCAGTAATAGTTTATCATTCATGGACATCAAGTACAATGAGCATTCATACAACCGGATGTTAGTCAGTGAATACGTCTCTCTAGATAAATTATATTCTGAACTTCAAATTCAAGATGTTCTCTATGAGGATCAAGATGAGATACAAAATAGTAATATATTCATTCAGTTTTATCTTCATATATATCATCTCCTTATTATGTTGGGAAACATATTTAAAAATACTAAAATGCAACTCTTCCCCTTGACATTTTCCCCAACATACTTTTTTATAACCTCTCTAGGTCCAATCTCATTACTTTGTGGTGGAGCAAGAAAAAATTCATTAGTATATTTAATATAGTGATGGAAAATATTTGGTTATTAATCACAAACTAATTACAAAGAAGAAAACTCATTGTAGTTATTGGAAAAATACGAACAAATGCTACTAAGATTTTACATAAATCATTTTAATCTATGGTTCTCTAATACCATTTGTATTGGTAGGCGAATATTGTATATGAGCTCATAATTACATAGATGCAAACAACAAGTTGCATGTCAATAATATATAAATGTCTATATTGTCATTGTGCATTGAATAATATTTCCTTTTATTTATCCGTAAAACATTCAACTCTAAATAATATTGTTATCATTCCTATAATTATCTTGCCTTGAAAATAAGTAGCATATGAGAATTAATTAGATTAGAGAAACTTTTCATCTCTTATTATTTTCTAGTATTCTTACTCATTTTCGTATTAGTAATCCAGGATGGTCAAATCAGTCGCGTAATTGTTAAATTATTTGAATAAGTAAACTTCATATTTGCTTCATAATGTATCTCAAATATATAAATTTTGAATGAGTTACAGAAAGTAAACATTGGCTTTGTAATAAAAATAAATTTATTCGAATATCACAAGAGTAGCAATATATAGATACTCATTTCATCTACTATCTTGAGATTATTTTAATTATAAAAATATCAATAAGTTTAAAAAAAACCTCTAAAAATACTTTAATGAATGCAATATACTTTACTGAGAACGATACCGTAAGATCAAGTGTTTGTGGCATCAATATGATTTCAGAAATAAGCTCCATCGAACGCTGTGGTTCTGTTTTGTCAAGTCTACCATCACACATACACATGTGCATATAGACTCCTAGATGAATCACACGCGTTGGGAAAATGATATAGCGACGAGAAACCTTTAACTCTACTAAATACCTACTAAATATTTTAGATTATGCTAATTTTCTAGAGTTGCAATCAGCTAACTCCTCTAGAGCTTATTATTAACTAGTTCTTCTAGAACTAGACTACTGTAGACTAATTAATTAATTTAATCGAACACTAAAAAAAATATTTTTGGTCTTCATTATTTAAATTAAATTGATAAAAGAGGTTCTTGAGTCATCCAAATTGAGTTGGATTATTTAAATAATATTCATACTCATTTAAAATAAAGCACAATAAATAAGAAGATGTAATTGGACGTCCATTAAATTGAGACCAAAGTCAATTTCACAATAAGTTTGTTAAATGATGAGTTAAATCCATTAGGCGTCATCAAATAAGGAACTGGGTTGATCTAACACCGACGATGGATCGCTTGGTGGCCAAGCAACCCAAAACTCCATCTCTGTCTATAAATAAAGGTCCCTCCCAAGGTTAAGAGATCATTCAGATGATTCAGAACACACTCAAGCTCTGGGCAGAAAGATCTCCTCAAGTGCTATTCAACAAATGTCTTCATTGAATCTTGAAGTATTCTCTATGTCATTGTTGGAAGGAATAAAGAAAGCTTCATCGACTCTACGATCTGCAATCAAGTTTCCAAACCCTCTAGTTAATCACCAGAGTTCGTCCTACTTGAGATTAAGCTTTAACTCACAATGAATGTTCGTCCTTTGAGATCAAACTTTCAAGCCATCGAGTTCAAAATCAGAGTTCGTCCGACTCAATATATCAAGCTTTCAAACTGTTGAGTTCACAATCAAAGTTCGTCTTTCGAGATCAAGCGTTCAAGCTCTCAATTTCACAATTAAAACTCATTCGATCCGAGATCAAGCCTTCGAGCACTCTAATCAATATTTTGCTAAAGAAAAGAATTGAAGGATTCTCCTATAAATTAGGAACGTTCTCCATAATTTTTTTTTTAATCACTTCAAATATTATTCATCAAATTACTTTGCCGTTATTTTTCTTAGATTTTACTACGTAGAACTGCCATTTTGATTTTGATATTTATTTTTTAATATACTCAATTGAATATTATAGATATGTCATGTGCCATTACCATTCATGAATCCATTTAAAACTAAAGAGATTACAATAATTTAAGTAACACAATGTATAACTTGAAATTTTAAAATTTATAACCTAATAGGAAATACAAAAATTATAGTTCAATTTGTTTGGCAATTTTTATTATCAGTTAAATTCAAAAGTTTCGTTCCTTGACTTTTTTGATCAGTCAAGCTTTGGGCTTGTGTAGGAGAACATAATTGGAAGAAGGATTATATGCACCATAGCCGGAGTTGATTGAGGGATGATAAACTTACCTATCTTGGGGGTAAGGAAGATATAGATTCAAGGCAAGAATTATATACGCCTTAGAGATTCAAGAAACTATTTGTATCAGCACATCGCATATTATTGTGAATATTTAAATATAACATCATTACTGCTATGAGCGTAATTTGTTTACTAATATATGTAATAGATATACTTAACAAAATTATGTATGAAAATAGAGATATTGATTGAGATAGCCTACATTAATTTCCATAAAATTCAAAACGTAGATTCTCTTATTTATAAGGCTCAGGGTAATATGATAAGAAGCGGAAGAGGATAAGAGGGAAGTGGTAAATCCTATATAGGATAAGATGGTGACTAGGTCGCATATTTTTTAAAAGATAAAATGTGTTTATGTGATTATAATGGATACAAATATAATTTCATAAACAAGAATGAGGTTGTATTGGTGAAACGAGCAAAAAGCTTATCCAATTTAAATCCCTTTAATTTATGATTAATTTAAATCCCTTTAGTCTAGCCATGATTAATTATGTCCCAGTCATAAGTTTGAGAGAGAAAATTATGAGAAAATTCCAAATCATTGGGACATACTTGCCAACACAGTAAGAAGAGGCTATAAATACTGCACATACTATTATTCATCGAGCAACAATTAGCAAACTTGTATTTATCTGCAAAACAAGAGAAGCAGTAGACCCATGGCTGAGAAAGGTGCCTTCTTCAGCACAGTTGTCAGCAAACCCATCATATGTAGAGGTAATTAAAATCTAAAACTAGTACTATCTCTGAACTTGTTCTAAAATTGATTTGGATTTTGATTCTAAAAGCAAATGTTAGTGCAAATTTGCGGTTGCAAGAGAGGCAGGGAAGCCTTTGGTGATTGAGGAGGTGATTGTGGCACCTCCTAAAGCACATGAAGTTCGTATTAAAATTATATGTACTTCTCTTTGCTTTAGCGATGTCACTTTCTGGAGAATGAAAGTAAGGCTTAATTAATTTGTTGTGTATATAATCTTGGATTTGCCTTTATTTTGTTGCATGATAAATAATAAATTCGCTTTCTTTGTTCTTTGGAGGTACCTCCGGCTTGCTTTTGAAGAATTTTTGGTCATGAAGCCGTTGGGTAAGTTTTTATGCTTATAAGCTTTAAAGAAAAAAAAACTTTTATTGCTTCTAGCTTCTTTGTAGCATCAAGGCAAGACAGTCACTTCAAAAAAAAAAAAAAAAAAAAGAAAAGAAAAATCAATGACAATTAACTATACTATGAGTAATGAAAAAATGATGTGATTTGAACTTAAAAATCTCTCACCTCACCTTGTCACACTCTTTATAAACTTAATAATATAAAATGTTTCTTTTTTATGTTTTGTGACAAGACAGTAACTTATAATAGTAACTATTTTAATATTAGAAAAACGTTAATTATGATGCATAAAAAAAATCTAAAATATGTGGCAAAACAGATATTCTAGATTTGAGCCATTTCATGATATCAAACAAAAAAGTTTATGTATCGAGCAGCATGATGATTTGCTCTCTTTCTAACTATTTTATGTTTATGAAATCAAGGGTTGTGGAAAGTGTTGGAGAGGATGTTCATGGCTTAGCTGCAGGGGACATGCTCATTCCAATTTTCATGCCGGATTGTCAAGAATGCATAGACTATAAATCAAGGAAGAGCAATTTGTGTTCAAAATTCCCTTTTGTAATCTCTCCAACAATGCTTAGAGATGGGACAAGCAGATTCACTGATATGAATGGAGAAATTATAAATCATTTCCTTTGGATATCAAGCTTTAGCGAATATACAGTGGTGGATGTAGCTAGTATGACAAAAATTGATCCTAATACCATTCCTCCAAACAGCGCTTGCCTTCTAAGTTGTGGAGTTTCAACTGGTAATTCTTTCAGTTTTTTCCCTTTTATCTTGGACTCTAAAAATAATACCATGATTTAATATTGTTTGAGTTTAATTTCAGGGGTTGGTGCTGCCATGAGAACAGCAAGTGTGGAAGCAGGATCTAGTGTTGTTATTTTTGGATTGGGTTCAATTGGCCTAGCGGTATGATATTTGTTTCTGTAGTAGGCAAATCTAAGAGTTTTTTTTTCTATTTTTGTGACATAGATATCAATCAAGACGGGATCAAAAGCGACATGATGGTGGAGAAAATTTTTTTCAGGGACATGAACCTTTATTTCATATTTAAGCCACACTACACCATCTATGTGATTAAATCTTATAATTTTTTTGTGTGGATCATGTCTTTATTTATAAAAATAAGGATATATTATAGTAGTTACAGAGATAATATGTAGATTATATGAACCAAGGATATATTATTGGTGGAATGCTTGTGCTTGTATTGCTTGTGTTTTAGGTTGCAGAAGGAGCAAGACTAAATGGTGCTACAAGAATTATTGGTGTTGACATTAATCCCAACAAATTTGTAATAGATAGATACAATGCCTAAGCTGATCTTTTTTCTTCCAGATATGAGCACATGAATGGTTCTTTCTACAACACTAAAAAATTGGCTTTAAGAGTGATTACATTATCTCTACTACTGTGGAAAATATTTCCATATATACCATAAGCACTTAGTATTGAGGAATGACATTATTTTTATCATATATTTATCACTTTATATAGCCAAAATAAAGCCAAAATATTCGAAGTCATCGAGTTTGTCAACTCCAAGAGCAATGTGGATCAATCTGTTAGCCAGGTCATTTTCTGCAATCTATATGGAATTCACATCCAGCTTTGTACCTTTCTTCATTTCAAAATTTCATCTTTTGTATCCTTATGTTCTAATTAAATAAATTTTTGCAGGTGATCCTTGACATGTATGAAGGTGGAGTAGATTATTGCTTTGAGTGTGCTGGTATGGCTTCACTGGTGCAGGAAGCTTATGCCTGTTGCCGAAAGGTATAAATAGAGTTTGGTTATAAGATTTTTAATTTTTAAAACTCTCAACACTAAAAGTACATTAAATACCATCTATATTAGAAATAGTTCAATTTTTTTTATTTTGTACCCCATATTCTCTCACAAAATATTTGCTTGAGTTACAATAGAGTAGTGTAGGAACCTAAGAATCTACCATCAACAACATAGCCAATAATCAACTACACAACTAAGAGACCCTAAGGTCATATTTAACATTTTTTTTTTCCAAATTCATCCCATAACATTTTGAAAAATATTTAACATAGATTTTCGCTTTCAGTCTATGTCTAGTGTTGGCTAATTGCTTCTTTGACAATCATCAACTCTTGATCATAATTAGTTGGAAATATATATTAAATTTCAAGGCTGGGGAAAGACAATATTACAAGGGGTAGATAGGCCAGATGCTGAGCTAAATTTCAACTCGTTTGAGGTTCTTCTAAGTGGGAAAACACTAATGGGATCAGTGTATGGTGGTCTTAAGCCCAAATTAGATATCCCTATCCTCATCAAGCGTTACATGGACAAGGTAGCCTTTCACATTCATCCCATCTTCGCTTTTTCTTTTACACAAGAAAATATTCATTATATACAAAAATTGTGCAGTCTTGATATTAGTAACAACTGAGTTTTTGTGCATAAATTATTTTGTGGCAGGAACTGGAGTTGGATAAATTTGTGACACATGAGGTTTGTTTTGAAGACATCAACAAGGCCTTTGATTTGCTTCTTGCTGGAGAAAGCCTCAGATGTGTGATTTGGATGGATAGAATTAGCAAATGAATGTATTTTCAGTTTGCTCTTCTATATATATAGACATCATGAAAGAAATCCAATATATAAAAAATAAAAGTGCATTTCTTATGCTCCAATCTTTATTGGCACCATCCAAGAACACCTCTCCCATATATTTATCTTAAGTATAAGTGTTAATATTTTTTTTTCTTGTGTTAGAAATTAAAATGATAAAAAATTAGTATCATCTTAGAAATAATGTTCCTCACTTCTCTTCTCTTCCCTTCAAAAACAAATTTGTTGAGGGCATACCACAATACCAGAGAGCTAAGGAAGAAATTAAAAGAAAAATCTTCATATGATCCTTCCTAAAGGACGTCTTGCAATAAATCATAGAAATTAGACAGAGTACCTTAAGAGGTTACTCGAAAGACATTCCCATATAGAGAAATTACACCAAAAAAAAAAAAAAAAAACAATTGGTGATTGTCTTCATGATTAGCACCACACTCGAACACGTCAGGCTAGATAGTTATTCAAGGAGTGGTAAAGATATTCTTTATTAAAACAAACCTCAAAAAAATCACAAAAATGAAAGAAAACAAATAAAAATTTAATTTATTTTTAATTTTCTCTTTCTACAAATGAAAGAAATCCCTGGGAAAACAGGGTGTGTTTGTATTAAACATTGTGTTCATGGATTGGAGCAATTTCACACATTTCTCCTCTACTGTAAATCAACATTTTTGTATTCCCCCAACAGTCCAAAATCCAAAGTTTTGGTCAATATAATTAGAATCACCTGACATATTTTTTAAGGAGGAAAGAAATGTCTTGTTATATAAAAAAATAAAAATTTCAGAAATTATTCGGGGAAAGATTCTATTGACACATTTAATGGATAGGTAAAAAGGGTTAATTTAACCAAAACGTGCCGTTATATTAGGATGCGCTTAGCATAATATACAACGTAGATGAGCCTAGAGAGCAAAAATTTGAAAGAGTCTAAATAGTCTTTCAAATGCGAGATATGCTATGTGATGCCCTTTGTATTAAAGACAACACCTTGATGGTCACTTTCAATCTCCACTCATCTATAGTCAAATATGTCTAAGAGACGACCTTTTAGAATTGCCAAAAACTCGGCATGCTCGGCGGAAATAACATGATGTTGCTTCCTAATCATTATTAGGCATGATCTTCAGGAATAGTTTCAATACTTATCTTTCTATGAATCATCAACATTCAACTTGAAAGTTTCTAAAGTCAGTGTTGAAAAAATTGGACTGGTCCGACCAATCAAATTGTGAACTAGACTAGAGATCGATATGATTTTATCAACAAATCAGTAGATGAATGGATCGATCAAACCAATTATTTGACTCAGTTGATCGAATTTTGGAATTTTTTTAAAAAAATTATCACTAAAACTTAGATTTTGTTTATGTTTTTTAGGTTAAAAGTTTGTAATGTTCACTTATTAATTATATTTAGTGTTAATTATATTTAGCGTCAATTGATGTATGTGAATAAATTAGTAATGAATATTTTTACATCGGTCCGAACGATTGCACCGATGAATCAGACTAGTAACTTCATCTGTTCGATCTCCAATTCACTTTTACAACATTGCCTAAAGCAGTAGGACGTTCAGTTTGCAGGTCCTGATATATAAAACATGGGCATAACTGAAAGGGTTAAGTCCAATAAATCCCTAAGGTTGGGCCTACTTATCAATTGAGGATATGAACCGTTTCCTTTTAGAGAAGAAGCTCCTGCAAAGTTGAGCTATATCAACTTAAGTCATGAACTTTGTTTTGAACAAAAATTCCCTTAAGTTGGACAAAAATTTTGAATGATACGAAACACAAAAGGTCCAAGATCTGAAAAGTTCTAAGTCAAGCAATTACTTTACAATTTAGCTTCAGTCCTAATTTAATTAGGTTCAAGTATTCTGTTATATGTGTTTTTCCGAGAAACATTAGGATTTAAAATAATTAAGTTGAGATCCTAGTATTAGAGTCTATTTTAGAAAGTCTATTTGGTTTAAGATTGCAGTATTTTATTTCTTAAATCCTAAATTACAGTATTTTATTTCCCAAATTATAGTTAACTAGAATTCCTAATTATGATAGGATTAAAGTTTCTAAACTGTCTTTCCTAGATAGTTTAGGATTTTGGTTTTTGAATATATAAATAGAGGATTTCTTATTCTATTGTGTATGCATTGATTAAAGAAATAAAAGGTTCCACATAAGTTTCTGTAATCTTGGTCGTGTGATGATATCTAACGCTTAAAGCGCGATGCTTTACAGTTCCTGAGTATAACGCCTATGGTTTAGGTGTGGTGCCTAGGTTTTTCTTACATAGTATGATGTTACGGGGTTTATTTATCTATTCTTCTTACTATTTTCCTCGTTTCTAGCATTAATTTACTCCCCTATACTTCACATATTGCTTGTCCTCAAGCAAATAAACACAAAAATAGAGAAATTTCAAATAACCCCCAATCAATCTCCCAAAATCGTAAGACCAAAGCATTAAATCATCAAACTTGCCAAGAAATTTAATCTGTTATCTCTCATTAAAAAAAATGACTTGTGTATAGTGTAACATGACCATAAGAAAGTGTAAAGAAAATACTAAACAGGAGTTCCAAACCACACAACGAAAATATAGTTGCAAAACTTACACGACATAAAATCACTTTCATACCTTCTCTGCACTAATCGAGGTTCTCCAAAACGCGATTTAAATCAAGTAGGACTCTAAAGATTGTAACATAAGGCTAGCAATATAATTGGGTATCAAATGAGGATAAAGGAAAAACAAGAAGAATCAAAACAAGTTAATTTAACTGAAAAGAAAAAAAAGAATCAAAGTTATCTACAACCTTTTAGGTCGTTTTCAGTCAAACCTCACGAACACTTTACCTTACCCAAAACCCAAAAAATCCCATAGAACTATTTCAGCTTTCAACAATCACTCAATTCGAGGAAGTATATTAGAAAAGGAACAAAAGGCTAAGATACAAAAGAGAGATTAGAGACTTATGATTTACTTTTCCTTGATGAACTTTATCTTTTTCTCTTGTTTTCCTGTTCTCTTCATTCCTTTCTCATTTTTTTTCTTTTATCAACAAAAGATTTATATCAAACAAGCTTTCTCAAATGAGTTTTACTTTCTCAATTATTTTCTTTGAAGAATATATCATTCCCTTGTATCTTTCCTCTCAATTGCATACTCTCTAACCAAAGTTTCCAAAATACCCCTTTCAATGATTTCTTTTCTCCCTCTTTTTTCCCACACACTTATCTTTTGATGCACACTCAAACGACTTAAAGGTTAAGATCATTAGCTTATCGATTGAGAGTTTAATATTTAAATGCAAGTTTAAAAGGTGAAGAAAAGAAGGGCGCGAATCCCTTGGCATGAAAATCGAAAAAGGGCACTAGGGATTTGACGTAAATAGGATAGGCTCGAAAGGCTCAATTGGGTCAAAATAAACCGTCATCCCTAAGTCAAAATAATGGGGAACCTTTTATTTCACCTTGAGCGATAATCAAGTGAGCTCTCGCATGTATGTGAGCAACCAGTTAAGCTTATACAGTAAAAATAATTGTGAAGAATATATTAAACACTAACATGGCCAATTGTGCGCAAATGAAAGCCGTGTGAGAGCTATAAAAGCTACAGAAACATATTTCAACAATCAGGTCTTAAACCTCAGTAGCTAACACTTTATCTTAGCCATTCGAGAAATTTTTGAAAAGAAAACTTGATGAGAACCATTCCCACGGTGAAAGCTTATTTTTTTTCATTCTTTCAATGTTTTCAAAATTTCTGGAGTTTTCATTTAATTTTTCAAAATGTTTTTAGATATCTCTATTTAAATAAAATGACAACCAAATAAAACAAAAACTAACGCAAACATAATTGACAATACATATAAAAGAACACAAAACTAACTAAATGAAAAACGAAAGAACATCAAAGACACCTCCCCTATACTTAGCTCTAAGACAGAAAACAAAGAGAGCAACACTTCCATGTTTGTCAATGTCGAGGAGGTGGTGGATCATTCAATTGCTGCCGTCTATATTATCATTATCCTCCGCCTTATCATCACCATCCTCGCCCCTCCTTCGTACTCGACGAACTCGGCTACAAACCTAGAAAGGTATGCTAGTATAATCAGGTGAGCATCAATCCCTACCACTGAACCTCTGGATTATAAGCTATAAATACTACATAGTAGGGTTAGTGGTAAAAGGGAAGGACAAGAATAAAGTCAAGAAGAGGATAGTCGAGAAGAGGAGGGTCGTGAAGTCGAGGGGGCTGCTTTGGTGGCGGAAGAGGAGGTATGGAAGGAGCTACAAAGGCAGGAGTAAGGATAGGGATAGGCTGTCCCTAGTAAGAGTAAACCTCTATTGGTGAACAAGTGCATTCTAAACTAGTGATAGAAGTTCCATCAAGAATGTCGGCACTAGTTGTAAGGATACAGTCCTCTTCGGCAAAATAGGCTCCTAGAATTTCATAGACTGGAGATAGAAGACGTGGAAAACAGATAGCCTTTGTGGTGGAGTAAGAATGCAGATAAATCTCTCAAAGAGTGAGGTGCCTATAGGTGCAGGCTTATGCTCAGCCTTATCAAGCACAAATTTGTACATGAGGTAAATATTGGAATTCCTAACCTTATTGAGGCTACTAGCTTGGGCAGAACATAAAAATTCAGGTGATATCCTAGTATCCTATGATGCATAAAAAGTGTTGAGTGTTACCCCTTCTTTTGTTGTGCATCTGTCGGGCTACTGTCGAAATTGTTGGAATCCGTAGGAAAAAACAAAGTAAAATAAAACTACGGAAATCCACCAACAGGATCTGCACATACTATAAAAACCGATTGGATAGAAATTACCTCAATGTTTTGATTGTTCGTTGTGGAGGCGCTGCTTTGTACGCTTCACCCTCTACTGGTATCCACACGACGAACTCCTCTGCAAGCGATCGGGATGCTAGCCCCTTCTGTGTTCTGAAAACTGTTCAGAACTGATCCTGACTATCTGGTAATCGGTCGTATTTCGGAGAGAGGAGGCTAGATACTATATCGCCGTTCTAGGGTTTAGGGTTTTGTTTTTCTTTTGATCAGATAAAGGATGGCCACCAAGAAAAGGTTAACATAACCTTTTATAGCTGTCAATATCAAAACCCTAACTGTCATCTAATGACAGTTTAATCTTGTCCATCTATTCCTATAATCATCCAACGGTTGGATGAGTAATATTAAGTAATTAATTTCATTTATTCGATTAAATAAAATTAATTACTTATTAACCTACCAGAAAATACAATATGGAATCTGATTCCCCTTTTGTATACGTTTAACGAATCTGGACACAATCTAGATTCATTGAACGTGGACATTATGCTCACAAGATCGTCTATGCGTGTGACCCTGTAAGTTCACTTAACGTTGGCAGTGAATGAAAAAATGTCCTAGACATTTATTCACAAAACATAAGCGGCCTCTAGCAAGACATTATGCTTATCCAAGTTAAGTAAATGTAATAATAACCTATCATCAGATTTAATATTTAGTCCTTTTGTCACACGAT
Organism: Catharanthus roseus; assembly: GCA_028651295.1. Classification (NCBI taxonomy): domain Eukaryota; kingdom Viridiplantae; phylum Streptophyta; class Magnoliopsida; order Gentianales; family Apocynaceae; genus Catharanthus; species Catharanthus roseus. The sequence goes on along the minus strand of JAPQWS010000142.1, from coordinate 560,150 downwards.
ATCCTAATTAAGTATAAGGCATGGATCAAGTCATCCTTATAAAACTTAATTAACCATTTACTTGATCACCAGGCAGACTGTTCCAACAAATAATATTAATAACACCTTATTAATACTTATTTGAGCATGGCCATGCATATTTTCCAGTCTTCCATATCAAGGGGCCCATGGATATCTCTCTCTAAAAAGAGAGGGACAAATCCCTTTCACTATCTCCAATATTTAAGCTATGACGAGAAAATAAGCCAACCAATAATCATAATCATCACCTAATTAAAAGTGATGTTTGACTATGTCAAAACATATTTTTCTCCCCATGCAAGAAACATTAGAAACATTAGGTCGAAGGACACCAAATATAAAACTGAGAAGAAATACTTATAACTTAAACCCATGCAATATTTCTTCTTCACTTTGGGTCATGTCCAATACAATATTCTCAATATGTATTTATGAATTGATTTTATATCTCATATTCATGATTAGTAAAACTTGACCATCAATCAACTTCACACTAGTTTACAAGATGTAATAAACTAGGGACAAATAAGAATAGTATTTTATTAGCTATAAGGGTTTTACTATCAACTCACATACTTGATGACCAAGTGCATAAAATACAATTCAAAAGTACATGCTTCATAAATCAGAAATGTGAGTCAATTGGTCTTAGGGCATATACTAACAATCTCCCACTTGCCCTACCACCAATTTGACATGACTCTCAAACCCATTGACCTAGTATGACTCTCATGCTTAAATTGTGGGAGTGGCTTTGTCAATGGATCTGCGACATTGTCATTGGTGTCTACTTTGCAAATTTTAACATCTTCATGCTCAATAATTTCTCGAATGAGATGGAAACGCCTGAGAATATGTTTGGATCGTTGATGAGATCTAGGTTCCTTAGCTTGTGCAATGGCTCCTGTATTATCACAATATAGGTCCACTGGGTTCACAATGCTAGGAATTACACCTAGTTCTGTGATGAACTTTCTGATCTAAACTGCCTCCTTGGCTGCATCAGAAGCAGCCACATACTCAGCCTCTGTAGTAGAATCGGCCACGGTATCTTGCTTTGAACTCTTCCAGCTCACAACACCTCCATTCAAACAAAACACAAATCCAGATTGCGATCTAAAATCATCTACATCAGTCTGAAAGCTAGCATCCGTGTAACCATTTACAACAAGCTCTCCTTCCTGACCTCCGTAGATCAAAAACATCTCTTTAGTCCTTCTTAAGTACTTGAGAATGTTTTTTACTGCAGTCCAATGCAGTTCACCGGGATTTGACTGGAATCTGCTAGTCATGCTTAATGCATACGAGACATCTGGGCGAGTGCATAACATAGCGTACATGATAGATCCAATTGCGGAAGCGTAAGAAATCTTACTCATGCGTTCTGTATCCTCCCTTGTGGTAGGACTTTGAGACTTACTGAGTTTAACGCCATGTGACATTGGCAAGAATCCTCTATTAGAATCTTGCATACTGAACCTTTTCAGTACCTTGTCAATATATCCACTCTGACTTAGGCCAATAAGCTTTTTAGATCTATCTCGATAGATCCTAATGCCTAGAATATAGGCTGCTTCGCCTAAATTTTTCATTGAAAAACACTTCCCCAACCAAGTTTTTACACTTTGCAAAGTGGGGATGTCATTCCCAATTAACAAGATGTCATCGACATAGAGTACTAAGAAGACTACTGCATTTTCTGTAACCCTTTTGTAGACACAAGGTTCATCATCATTCTTGATGAAATTGAATTCTTTAATTGCTTCATCAAAACGAAGATTCCAACTTCGAGATGCTTGCTTCAAGCCATAAATGGATCTTTGAAGTTTACACACTTTACTAGAATTCGAAGGATGAATAAAACCTTCGAGTTGTGTCATGTACACATCCTCCGAGTAGATTTCCATTAAGAAAAGCGGTTTTAACATCCATTTGCCATATTTCATAATCATAATATGCTGCAATGGCAAGTAGAATTCTAATTGACTTAAGCATTACAACTGGAGAAAATGTTTCATCATAGTCTATACCATGAGTTTGTCTATACCCTTTTGCTACCAATCGTGCTTTGTAAGTGTGCACATTGCCATCCATGTCGGTTTTCTTTTTTGAAAACCCATTTACACCCTATGGTCTTGCAACTTTCAGGTGGATCAATCAAAGTCCAAACTTGATTATCATGCATGGATTTTATTTCTGATTTCATAGCCTCTAGCCATTTGCTAGATTCGGGACTATGAATAGCATCTTGGTAGGAATTAGGTTCACCTTGATCAATAAGATCAATATTATGATCCTCAGTCACCAGAAATCCATATCTCCCGTGGTATCCGAGAAATCCTACTAGACCTTCTTGGCCCTTGTGTCGGAGGTTCGGGCTCGGTATGAATACGTGAGTCCAACTGAGTATCCATACTCGGTTCAGAAATGGTCTGCTGTCCTTGAGCTTCTTCAAGATGGATTCGACTCTCACTGACTCTTTTGGAAACGAATTCCCTTTCAAGGAAAATTCCGTTCCGAGCAACAAACACTTTGTTTTCAGATGGAAGATAAAAGTAGTATCCTTTAGTTTCCTTAGGATATCCCACAAAGAGACACTTATCAGATTTGGGTGCTAGTTTTTCAGATAATGATCGCTTCACATAAGCATCACATCCCCAAATTTTGAGAAATGCTAAACTAGGTTGTTTCCCGGTCCATATCTCATATGGTGTTTTCTGAACAGCTTTAGATGGAACTCTATTTAATATGAATGCAGCAGTTTCTAGAGCATAACCCCAAAAAGAAATTGGAAGATCTGTTTGACTCATCATAGATCGAACCATATCCAATAGAGTTCGATTTCTGCGTTCAGACACACCATTCCATTGTGGTGTTCCTGGTGGAGTTAATTGTGATAATATCCCACAATTTTATAGATGTTCGTCAAACTCTTGGCCTAAGTATTCACCACCTCGATCTGATCGAAGTAATTTGATACTCCTTCCAAGTTGATTCTGTACTTCATTTTGAAATTCCTTAAACTTTTGAAAGGAATCAGATTTATGTTTCATTAGATAGACATAACCATATCTACTGAAATCATCTGTGAATGTGATGAAATACTGAAAACCTCCTCTGGCTTGTGTGTTCATTGGCCCACATACATCAGTATGTATAAGTTCCAATAAATCGGTAGCCCTTTCACTTTGCCCTGTAAACGGACTTTTAGTCATTTTTCCCAATAAACAAGAATCACATTTTTCATAAGACTCAAGGTCGAATGAAGATAAAAGTCCATCTTGATGGAGTTTTGATATGCGTTTCTCATTTATATGGCCCAAACGACAATGCCAGAAGTAAGTTTGATTTAAATCATTAGATTTAAATTTCTTTGTATTTATGTTATAGATGGGCTTACTAATGGAATCATGTAGGTTAAGAATGTAAAGTCCATTACATAAAGAGGCAACCCCATAGAAAATACCATTTTTATAAATAGAACTTTTACCATTCTTAGTATTAAACTCAAAACCATCAATATCCAAACAAGAAACTGAAATGATGTTCCTACTCATAGCAGGAACATAATAACAATCTTTAAGTTCAATTATAAGCCCGAGTAGGGCAAAAGTAAATCAAATGTCCCTACAGCTACAGCAGCAACTTTTGCTCCATTTGCAACTCGTAGGTCCACCTCTCCCTTTGCCAAAGATCTACTCCTTTTGAGTCCCTGCACATTTACACAAATGTGAGCTCCACATCCGGTATCTAATATCCATGAAGTAGGAGTAGACATATTAATTTCTATAACAAAAATACCTGAAGCGGCAGTCTCACTAGCCTTTTGCTTCTTCTTTTCTTCCAAGTAGAGCTTGCGATTCCTCTTCCAATGACCAGGTTCATTGCGGTGGAAGCAAGTCCCTTCCTTTGGTGGTTTAACCTTGGGCTTGGGCTTCTGCTTGCCTTTACCCTTTTTGGCCATATCCTTTCCCTTTCCCTTTCCCTTGTTCTTCTTGAACTGCCCCTTCTGAACCATCAGAACATTGGGAGTAGACTTCCTAATGTTTTGTTCAGCCTGCTTGAGCATCCCGTGCAATTCATTTATGGACTTTTCCATATTATGCATATTGAAGTTCATGACAAACTGATCATAGTCAGAGGTCAAAGAGGCCAAGATCATATCAGTAGCCAAGTCATGACTTACAGGTGCTCCAAGTTTTTCAAGCTGATCAAAATACCCTTTCATCTTAAGGACATGAGCACTAACTGAAGTGCCAGGGGTCATTTTGCAGCTGTTCAACGCCTTAGTGGTAAGATATCTCTCTTGACGTGCCTGCTCTTGGAACATTTCCTTGAGCTGTTTTATCATCTCATAAGCCTCAACTTCCTCGAATTGCTTTTGCAACTCAGATTCCATCGTAGCCAACATGAGACATGTCACATCGTTAGAATCATCCTTGTGCTTACTAAAAGCATCATTTTTGACTCTAGTGGCATTGTTAGCTGGTTGATTAGGGATAGGGTTCTCAAGTACATATAGCTTTTTTTCTTGTTTAAGGACAATCCTTAAATTTCGTGCTCAATCAAGAAAGTTAGTCCCACTAAGCTTATTCTTTTCAAGCACGGATCGCAACGATGTGTTTAAATAAATGAAGCATTAAATTTTCCCTGAAATATTCAACACTTGATATAAATCATGGGTATAAAAATTCATTTTATTCTAATCATAAGTAAGCTTTGGCTTAACACCCATAGAAAAATGTATTAATGGGATTTACATCTACATGTACCGGCAAAATCCCATATGATGTCCTAGGCTCAAAACCGTTTTGATAGCCTAGTTAAGCCAAACTATTCCAAGCATATGGAAATCACCATTTTCCATCTTCCCCTACTTAGGTAACCATTCATCTCTTGCTTTGGCAATGAGACAAAATGGTGATCCAAGCATGGAGAAGTGCTTATGATCATGGAAGGCATTTTACGACTTAATTTTTTTTTTTTTTACATGGTTTCAAAAACCTTCTTCCTTTTTATTTGTATATTATTTCACAAAACATATATAAAAAAATAAAAGGAAATAAACTAAACATCACATGCATAATATATATACATCAAATAAAACGTGTCATAGCATGGCCCCAATCCTATATTGACTTCCACGAGCCTCATGGAAGTCAAAGGTCAATCTAGGTAAGTCTTCATCTCCATGAGCTTGCCTCCAATGTCTTGGCCTTCTAATCTTGTTACATAGGACAGAAAAATATACATAGGAATTGGAAATAAAATTAACCTATTCTAGTCAAGCTTGATAATATTAAATCAACGAAAACAACGACACGCAGGCCGTATTAAAAAACATACAACCCATTAACAAAATAAGCCAATCAATCACAAGAGGTAAAGGGCCATGCTATGCACCATGCATCTAAAGATAGGAAGAAACATGCAAAGAAACAACAAGGGGGTTCAGGGAGCGTAGCCCCCGGAAGAAAACGGCAGTCCCGCTGGCCGGTCAGGAGGTGGGGTCAAGGGGCAGCGCCCTTGCGGGGGTCTCAGGGGGCAGCGCTCCCGGAAAGAAAAAACGATTTTTCTTTTTAACTCATTGAATGAGTTATTGCCGTCATAAACCCTAAAATCATGCCGTCAGAAATTGTGTTTAACAGTTAAACATTAAATCATGTGATTCTGCATATTTGTTTAACAATTAAATTGCACATATTACAGACTATACGCCAAACAATTTGGCAGTAACAACATTCTATTTAATTAATCGTATTAATAAGTAAAACAGAATATGATATATGCAAATCTTATAATTCAATTTACTCTGATTATTACACTAATCAGAAACCTTACTATAAGGCCGATTGAAAACAACATATGTAATCAAAGCGGTAACAGATAAAATCAGTAAAACTAGTATGTACGAGGCTCTGATACCACTGTTGGAATCCGTAGGAAAAAAGAAAGTAAAATAAAACTACGGAAATCCACCAACAGGATCTGCACATACTAGAAAAACTGATTGGATAGAAATTACCTCAATGTTTTGATTGTTCGTTGTGGAGGCGCTGCTTTGTACGCTTCGCCCTCTCACTGGTATCCACGCGACGAACTCCTCTCGCAAGCGATCGGGATGCTAGCCCCCTTCGTGTTCGAAAGCTGTTCGGGACCGATCCCTGACTATCCGGTAATCGGTCGTATTTCGGAGAGAGGAGGCTAGATACTATATCGCCGTTCTAGGGTTGAGGGTTTTTGTTTTTCTTTTGATCGGGATAAAGGGACGACCACCAAGAAAAGGTTAACATAACCTTTTATAGCTCATCAATATCAAAACCCTAACTGTCATCTAATGACAGTTTAATCTCGTCCGTCTATTCCTATAATCATCCAACGGTTGGATGAGTAATATTAAGTAATTAATTTCATTTATTCGATTAAATAAAATTAATTACTTATTAACCTACCAGAAAATACAATATGGAACTGATTCCCCTTTTTGTATACGTTCAACGAATCTGACACAATCTAGATTCATTGAACGTGGACATTATGCTCAAAAGATCGTCTATGCGTGTGACCCTGTAGGTTCACTTAACGTTGGCAGTGAATAAAAAATGTCCTAGACATTTATTCACAAAACATAAGCGGCCTCTAGCAAGACATTATGCTTACCCAAGTTAAGTAAATGTAATAATAACCTAGCATCAGATTTAATATTTAGTCCTTTTGTCACACGATATCCTAATTAAGTATAAGGCATGGATCAAGTCATCCTTATAAAACTTAATTAACCATTTACTTGATCACCAGGCAGACTGTTCCAACAAATAATATTAATAACACCTTATTAATACTTATTTGAGCATGACCATGCATATTTTCGAGTCTTCCATATCGAGGGGCCCATGGATATCTCTCTCTAAAAAGAGAGGGACAAATCCCTTTCACTATCTCCAATATTTAAGCCATGACGAGAAAATAAGACAACCAATAATCATAATCATCACCTAATTAAAAGTGATGTTTGACTATGTCAAAACATATTTTTCTCCCCATGCAAGAAACATTAGAAACATTAGGTCGAAGGACACCAAATATAAAACTGAGAAGAAATACTTATAACTTAAACCCATGCAATATTTCTTCTTCACTTTGGGTCATGTCCAATACGATATTCTCAATATGTATTTATGAATTGATTTTATATCTCATATTCATGATCAATAAAACTTGACCATCAATCAACTTCACACTAGTTTACAAGATGTAATAAACTAGGGACAAATAAGAATAGTATTTTATTAGCTGTAAGGGTTTTACTATCAACTCACATACTTGATGACCAAGAGCATAAAAGACAATTCAAAAGTACATGCTTCATAAATCATAAATGTGAGTCAATTGGTCTTAGGGCATATACTAACATAAATTGCATCTCAAAATTTGGTGGAGTGTTGCTCCTTGAAACCATGCAAACACCGCTGTCCATGAGACACCATAGGTGAGCTCTTGCTGCCTTGACATTGATTTTTCCCTTTTCTTACAATCTCTTGAAGAGATAAAAAACTTCAAAAATTTTGAAGAAATTCGAAATTCATCGAGCTGCAATTGAGGTGGAAAGATTTACAGGAGAGAAAAAGAGAAACAATCATGAAGATGGGGGAAATGAGGAGGGGTGAAGGGATGGTGTGGCGAAGAAGGAAAGTTTTCCGGAACAGAGCTTCTAGGTCAGCAGTGAGGGAGTGGCAAAAAGCCTAGGTTGCGGCTGATGAGTGAAAATGAGAGAGGGAAATATGTGCAAAAGAAATGGGGAAGTATTGGGGGTCGCAGATTTTGTATTTAAAAATAAAAAGATGGGCACTAGATTTAACAAATCTGGAACCAGATTTCTAGCGCAACAGGTAAAGAAGGATCCACGTCCTTGTTTTTGGGTCTAAAAAGACCCCGTACTATTCTACGACTGGGAATATAGAAAACTGATGTCGGGTGTATTTAGGACAAAACTGTGCAGTGGGTGCTAAAGAAATGGCATCGGATTTGTTTAAGCAACAAAAAATGAAAAAAACTTTCGTTTTGGTACTTCCATAATTTTTTTTTAAGATGCAAAAATTAAAAAGAAAAGTAGTTTCCGCTTTAATTCTCGAGCTTGACTTTCTTGAACGCTCAATGAGATGCTTGAGGTCTGAAAGCAAAGCCTCTCTCGGCTGTGGGATTTCAGCTCCGAAAAACTTCTTCAATCTCGGACCATTTATTGTGAATGTGCCTTTCTCTGGATATGTGACAGCACTTGCTCCACTTGGATTAAGTTTGTTAACCTCAAAAGGTGCAGACCATTGTGGCCTAAGTTTCCGTAGAAACAACATTAAACAGGAATGATAGATTAAAACCTTGTCAGTAATATGAATAATACTAACCAAAATATGTGATGCTTTAGTTTGTTCCTTATGAAGTTTATCATTGTCATAAGCATGCCAACAAAGTTCATCTAAAGCATTCGATTGAAGAATCCTTTTCTCACCAATAGTTTCCATGTCAAAGTTAAGAAATTTAGTAGCCCAAAAAACATTATTTTCAAGTTCGGTAGGAAGATGACAAGCTTTTCCATAGACCAAATGATAAGGGGTAATGCCAATGGGGGTTTTAAAACCGGTCCTATAAGTAAGCCCATAAAGCATCGATAAGTTTTAAAGATCAATCTTTTCTAAAAGTACTAATAGTTCTTTCTAAAATCTTTTTCAATTCTCTGTTAGAGACTTCAACTTGCCCACATATGGATGATAAGGAGTAGCTACTTTATGACGCACCCTGTATTTCTATAGCAAATTTTCTAGTTGTTTATTACAGAAGTGGGTACCACAGTCACTAATTAAAGCTCTAGGAGTGCAAAATCTAGGAAAAAAAAAGATTTTTCTTTAAAAGTTTTATGGCCACCCTAGCATAGTTTGTCAGATTAGCAATAGCTTCAACCCAAATTGGTCTTCCAAAAACACTCTAAAACAAACAAAAACAACGAAATTAATAAGAAGGAAAGTAACGGAATAGGGACAAAACAAAACAAATGATGTTTAAAATTAAAAATGAAGCATGCATATCTTAATGGCAGTAAGGAAAAGATGATCATGGACTAAGTGTACAACAAAGTTTACAAAGGATGTATGAAGTACTCCCTTTCTAGGTACCATAAGTACTTCCTGGATCATGAGAATTCGGGGTCATTTTGACCTTCCTCTTGTTTATGTGTTGTATGAGCGCCCACTTTATCAAGCCCTTTGTAACTTAGGAGGAGAGGTCTTCTTCTTGCCTTTTGCTGCTTTTGGGCTCTCTTGTCGTGGTGACTTAGTTTCTTGCGAAGAAAAAAACACATCATGATTAGTATGAGTAATGCAAAATAATGTGTCTTTACAATTTGAAGAGGGGATTAGAATTAGTGGGAATTTTAAAACAACCCTATTCTCCCCAACCCTGATAAGTAACTTTCCCTTTTCCATATCTATTAATGCCAAGTAGACAGAAATGGGTGTCCTAAATTAAAAGAAAGTCTACATCCTCTTCCATATCGAGGACAATAAAGTCCACAAGGAAGACAAGGTCCTTAACCTTTATTAAAACATCTTTCACAACTCCCCTAAGGTATCTAATGCTCCTATTAACTAAACTCACAAAAATCCTAACCAGAGTTAGGTTCCCTAGGCCTAGTTTCTTACACATAATAGAAGATATGACATTTATACTAGCGCCTAGGTCAGCTAAAACCTTATCAACATAAAAACTACCAATCATGCGAGGGAAAGAAAAATTCCCTGGGTCTTCTAACTTCTTTGATAATCTCTCTTTGTTGATGAGAATCGACGTGCACTCCTTACCCAAGGTATATATAAATGCTTGGTCAATCTTTCTCTTGCTTGTGAGCATCTCTTTCAAGTATTTCACATACTTGGACACCCACAAGAGTAAATCACACGGAGATAAGTTAATAGTTAATTGCTTAAACATATCCACAAACTTCCTCATTTCAGCCTTGCTACGATCACGAACAAGTGCCGTTGGATAAGAGACTTTTAGCTTGTATGCTACAACCGTCGGCTTCTCGTTCGTTCCCTTTTTACTTGGTTCCGTGATTTTGGATTTAGTGTTGATGGTTATCTTCCTTTCTTTTTCATTACAGCTCTTCTCTTGGATGAGTACCACTTTCTCTTCTTTGGAAACCTTCTTAAGATAGCATTGACATGCTCTCTCAGATTGACTTCAGTGTTGCTCAGGAGAGTTCCAGGAGTTCTTTCGAATCCAATTGAACTACTTTCCTAATCTGCTTCTCTAGATTGCAAACAGATGCCTCTTGGTTTCTCTGAGCAACTTTTATATTGTTTATTATAGAATCTGTTGCACTTGTGAATTTGACCATGAGATCTTCCAAATTGTCTTTTACTATTCGAGGATTTGGAGGAGATGCATCATATGGCAACTGTTGTCTAGGTCCTCTATTCTGAAAACCTAGAGGATTTTGAGGTTGTTATTAACCTTGGTTGCACCATGAGAAGTTGGGGTGATTCCTCCATCCAGGGTTATAGGTGGTTAAGTACAGATTGTTATTTTGCATATTTCCTTGGACGAAATCCACTTGTTCAACTGTAGTACCATACTAGAGCACTCTTGATTTAGATGTCCTCCGCTGCAAAAGTCACAAAATATAATCTGTTAATGACTATTTGAGGAGGTGTGAAGTTTAAATTCCTTATCTTTTGCTCGTTGTGGCTGCCAGTCTGGACTCCATAGTCGTGATTGCATCAACATTGTGTACCCCGATAGCTTTAGGCTTGACCCTTGATCCTCCCTAAGTGTAACTGTTCACTGCTATCTTCTCAATAAGATCATACACTTGTTGAGGAGTCTTATTATCTGTAGACCTACTTGTAGAAGCATCTCTCAACTTACTCCATTGTCAAAAGACTGAATCTGAATGCCCAAGTCTAAGCCGTGATGTGGGCACTTTTTCAATAACTTCTTCCACCTCTCCTAGGCTACATTTAGACTCTCCCCATCAACTTGCCTAAAAAATAGTATCTCGTTTCTAGGCTTACGGTGCAACCAGGGTGATGTATCTTTCTAGGAACTTCTCAGCGAATGAATCCTAAGAGGTGATCGATCCGGACGGTAGTGATTTCAGGCATGATTTAGCCTGGCCCCTCAGAGAGAATGGGAAAAGGTGAAGGCAAATGGCATCGTCCAAGACTCCATTGATATAAAGGTATCGTACATCTCCAAAAAATTGCAATGTGCGTATTCGGATCTTCCTCATGGGGCCAGCCAAATTGTACATTGTTCAGTACCATCTGGATTACATTTGGTATGATCTCGAATGCTCCACTACGCCTCAGTGATGGACAACCAAGTATAATTTGTCATCATTTTCTCCACCATTGGAGGTGGTAGAGACAGTATAACCGGGATAATCGGAGGAATTTGATCGTGTTGGGCTAAGATAATTGTTCTTTTCGAGCTATCAAGAGGTTAGTTTGTGTAAGTCTTTTATAATATTTTTTAATTTTTGTAATCCTTTTGCTTTTTTAACAATCTTAATATCATGTTCAAGCATATAGTCGTAGTCTTGAATGTTTTCACATGTTATTGTTTTCATGGAGTTACTTAAATAAAAGGCGGTATATGTGATTTGCCATTTATCTTTAGTATAATTAGATTTATTTAGATAAAACTGGAGATATAATCTAGAAGTCTTATGGGTTATGGATTTAAAATGGATCGATTTGGCCAAAAAATTAGTTCTTTTCCTTAGTTCTATTATTCCTAATGCAGATAAAAGTACATAGTTGCTTTAGGTGGTCTTCTCTGCTGCTTGCTTTCTTTGTTTAAGTTGTGTTAAAGTCTGTTTCCGATTGTGTATTCTATTAAGATTCAACAGTTCATTTGTGTTATATTCATTAAGTTTATGGTTCAAAGTTTCTTCCTTGCACAATGACTACTGATGTGAGAAAAAATATGATTTTCCAGGAAGTAACCAACTAAATTTCGGAGCATTCATTTCTTCACTGTGTTATTATGCTAGGCTTTCTTTATGGGTTTTGAAAATTCTAATGAAAAGACAATAGAAACTTGTAAGAAAATGAAATTTCTTGATCAGGGTGTGTGTGTTTTGTAGAAAATGTGAATAGTATGGTCTATTGGTGTAGCTACAGATGTGTTTATGTAGAGAAACAAGAAAATATTAGGAGTTCTTGGTGTAGCAACAGCTCTTTGGATTCTATTTGACATTCTAAAGTACCATTTGTCGACATTGGTGTGTCATGGTATAATGTATTTTTGGCTGGATTATTTTTGTGGTCCAATGCTAGCTAGCTCCTTCATCAACAAGTAAGAGACTGCACTTCACATTCATCAGTGTGTTTCCAATTTTACCATTTTATTCTATGTGGGCAACATGATTAATCTATTTCTTGGTTAGGACTCCACCTCAGATTCCAGAAGTTTCTATCCTTGAGGCTTGTCTTACAGTTTGCACATATTCTTTGCAATTCTCAGAGAGATTTCTTTTGGAAGGGATCCTAAGAAGTTTATTTGTGTATGTTCTCCTACTTAAGGGAAATGGGGAAGAGGTCGGCGCTTGAGTTTCCTCTTCATATTAGCAAACAAATGCTTTTTGCCGAAATCCATGTTGTTTCTCCGAAGTCCTTAACACCCCCTTCTGTTGAAAATATATAATTTTAAATAATTTAATTACTTTTTGTGTACCATTCTATGGTGATAGATAAATTGAAAAGAAGGTAGTATCTGGGATTTCTATCTTGAACCTATTTTCCCAGTTCCGTCAAAATTTCTAATTGAGGACATGAAATATTGAGATCTTATAATTACAACTGTCAAGTGCCTGAATTTCTTACAGAAGTAACAAATGTCATGTTTAGGAAAATTCTATTAGATTTTTTATCCTTGATTTTACTAAATGTGACCATCTTAATTGTTTTCTCCTTTCATATACGAGGAATTCATTTTGTTGGAATCGACTTATCTACTACTATTTTAGTTATCTCAAATTAATTTGCAGTAATAGTTTATCATTCATGGACATCATGTATAATGAGCATTCATACAACTGGATGTTAGTCAGTGAATATGTTTGGCTAAATAAATTATATTCTGAACTTCAAATTCAAGATGTTTTCTATAAGGATCAAGATGAGATACAAAATGGTATCATATTCATTCAGTTTTATCTTCATATATATCATCTCCTTATTATGTTGGGAAACATATTTAAAATACTAAAATGCAACTCTTCCCCTTGACATTTTCCCCAACATACTTTTTTATAACCTCTCTAGGTCCAATCTCATTACTTTGTGGTGGAGCAAGAAAAAATTCATTAGTATATTTAATATAGTGATGGAAAATATTTGGTTATTAACCACAAACTAATTATAAAGAAGAAAACTCATTGTAGTTATTGGAAAAATACGAACAAATGCTACTAAGATTTTACATAAATCATTTTAATCTATGGTTCGCTAATACCATTTGTATTGGTAGGAGAATATTGAATATGAGCTCATAATTACATAGATGCAAACAACAAGTTGCATTTGAATAATATATAAATGTCTATATTGTCATTGTGCATTGAATAATATTTCCTTTTATTTATCCATAAAACATTCAACCCTAAATAATATTGTTATCATTCCTATAATTATCTTGCCTTGAAAATAAGTAGCATATGAGAATTAATTAGATTAGAGAAACTTTTCATCTCTTATTATTTTCAAATATTCTTATTGATTTTCGTATTAGTGATCCAGGATGGTCAAATCAGTCGCGTAATTGTTAAATTATTTGAATAAGTAAACTTCATATTTACTTCATAATGTATCTCAAATATATAAATTTTGAATGAGTTATAGAATGGAAACATTAGCTTTATAATACAAATAAATTTATTCGGATATCACAAGAGCAGCAATACATAGATACTCATTTCATTTACTATCTCGAGATTATTTTAATTATAAAAATATCAATAAATTCAAAAGAAAACGTCTAACAGTACTTTAATGTATGCAATATACTTTACTGAGAACGATACCCGTAAGATCAAGAGTTTGTGGCATCAATCTGATTTTAGAAATAAGCTCCATCGGATGTTGTGGTTCTGTTTTTTCAAGTCTACCATAACACATACACACGTGCATATGGACACCTAGATGAATCACACGCATTGGGAAAATGTTATAGCAACGGGAAACCTTTAACTATACTAAATACCTGCTAAATATTTTAGATTATGCTAACTTTTCTAGAGTTGCAATCAACTAACTCCTCTAGAGCTTAGTATTAACTAGTTCTTTTAGAACTAGACTACTGTAGACGAATTAATTTATTTAACCAAACACTAAAATAAATATTTTTCGGTCTTCATTATTTAAATTAAATTGATAAAAGAGGTTCTTGAGTCATCCAAATTGAGTTGGATTATTTAAATAATATTCATACTCATTTAAAATAAAGGACAATAAATAAGACTGATGTAATTGGACCTCCATTAAATTGAGACAAAAGTCAATTTCACAATAAGTTTGTTAAATGATGAGTTAAATCCATTAGGCGTCATCAAATAAGGAACTGGGTTGATCTAACACCGACGATGGATCGCTTGGTGGCCAAGCAACCCAAAACTCCATCTCTGTCTATAAATAAAGGTCCCTCCCAAGGTTAAGAGATCATTCAGATGATTCAGAACACACTCAAGCTCTGGGCAGAAAGATCTCCTCAAGTGCTATTCAACAAATGTCTTCATTGAATCTTGAAGTATTCTCTACGTCATTGTTGGAAGGAATAAAGAAAGCTTCATCGACTCTACGATCTGCAATCAAGTTTCCAAACCCTCTAGTTAATCACCAGAGTTCGTCCTACTTGAGATTAAGCTTTAACTCACAATGAATGTTCGTCCTTTGAGATCAAACTTTCAAGCCATCGAGTTCAAAATCAGAGTTCGTCCGACTCAATATATCAAGCTTTCAAACTGTTGAGTTCACAATCAAAGTTCGTCTTTCGAGATCAAGCGTTCAAGCTCTCAATTTCACAATTAAAACTCATTCGATCCTAGATCAAGCCTTCGAGCCCTCGAATCTATATTTTGCTAAAGAAAAGAATTGAAGGATTCTCTTATAAATTAAGAACGTTCTCCATAATTTTTTTTTAATTTACTTCAAATATCATTCATCAAATTACTTTGCCGTTATTTTTCTTAGATTTTATAACGTAGAACTACCATTCTGATTTTCATATTTATTTTTAAATATACTCAATTGAATAATATGGATATGTCATGTGCCATAACCATTCATGAATCCATTTAAAACTAAAGAGATTACAATAGTTTAAGTAACACAATGTATAACTTGAAAATTTAAAATTTATAACCTAATAGAAAATACAAAAATTATAGTTCAATTTGTTTGGCAATTTTTATTATCAATTAAATTCCAAAAGTTTAATTCCTTGACTTCTTTGGTCAGTCCAGCTTTGGGCTTATGTACGAGAACATAATTGGAAGAAGGATTATATGCACCATAGCCGGAGTTGATTGAGGGTTGATAAACTTACTTATCTTGGGGGTAGGGAAGATATAGATTCAAGGAAAGAATTATATCTGCCTTAGAGATTCAAGAAACTGTTTGTATCAGCGTATCGCATATTATTGTGAATGTTTAATTATAACATTATTAATGCTATGAGCATAATTTATTTACTAATATATGTAATAGATATACTTAACAAAATTATTTATGAAAATAAAGATATTGATTGAGATAGCTTACATTAATTTCCATAAAATTCAAAACGTAGATTCTCTTATTTATAAGGATCAGGGTAAGATGATAAGAAGAGGAAGAGGATAAGAGGAAAGTGGTAAATCCTATATAGTATAAGATGTTGACTAGGTAGCTTATGTTTTAAAAGACAAAATGTGTTTATGTGATTATAATGGATACAAATATAATTTCATAAACAAGACTGAGGTTGTATTGGTGAAACGAGCAAAAAGCTTATCCAATTTAAATCCTTTTAATTTATGACTAATTTAAATCCCTTTAATCTAGTCATGATTAATTTAAATCCCTTTAATCTAGCCATGATTAATTATGTCCCAGTGATAAGTTTGAGAGAGAAAATTCTGAGAAACTTCCAAACCATTGGGTCATACTTGCCAACATAGTAAGAAGAGGTTATAAATACTGCACATACCATTATTCATCGAGCAAGAATTACCAAACTTGTATTTGTCTGCAAAACAAGAGAAGTAATAGACCCATGGTTGAGAAAGGTGCTTTCTTCAGCACAGCCAAACCCATCAAATGTAGGGGTAATTAAAATCTAAAACCAGTGCTATCTCTTAAGTTGTTCTTAAATTGATTTGGGTTTTGATTCTAAAAGCAAATATTGGTGCAGCTGCGGTTGCAAGAGAGGTAGGGAAGCCTCTGGTGATTGATGAGGTGATTGTGGCACCTCCTGAAGCACATGAAGTTTGTATTAAAATTATATGTACTTCTCTTTGCTTTAGTGGTGTCACTTTCTAGAGAATGAAAGTAAGGTTTAATTAATTTGTTGTGTATATAATCTTGGATTTGCCTTTGTTTTCTTGCATGATAAATAATAAATTTTCTTTCTTCTATTCTTTGGAGGTACCTTCAGCTTGCTTTCCAAGATTTTTTTGTCATGAAGCCATTGCGTAAGTTTTTATACTTATAAGCTTTATAGAAAAAAAATACTTCTATTGCTTCTACCTTCTTTGTAGCATCAAGGCAAGACGGTCACTTCGAAAAAGAAAAGAAAAGAAAAATCTATGATAATTAGCTATACTATTAATGATTTAGTAATGAGAAAACGACGTGATTTGAACTTAAAAATCTCTCACCCCACCTTGTCACACTCTTTATAAACTAATAATATAAAATGTTTCTTTTATATATTTTGTGACAAGACAGTAACTTATAATAGTAACTATTTTAGTATTGGAAAAATGCTAATTATGATGTATAAAAAAAATTCTAAAATGTGTGGCAAAACAAACATTCTTGATTTGAGCCATTTCATGATATCAAACAAAAAAGTTTATGGATGGAGTAGCATGATGATTTGCTCTCTTTCTAACTATTTTATGTTTATGAAATCTAGGGTTGAAAGTGTTGGAGAGGATGTTCATGACTTAGCTATAGGGGACATGGTCATTCCAATCTTCATGTCAGATTGTCAAGAATGCATAAACTGTAAATCAAGAAAGAGCAATTTGTCTTCAAAATTCCCTTTTGAAATCTCTCCAACAAAACATTTTATGTTAGCAGATTTCTCCCATCCTCGTCCAAAATGGGACATTCTAAAAAAGAAGAATTTAAGTAAAAAACGTACCTATCCCTCACTAAAGGTTCCAACTTTCGTAAAAGAGCGGGAAGATAAATTGTATTTAGAGAGTGAATCAGATCAATTTTGTAAAGTTTTTTGACTCTGCCTCCTCCGACCATAGAACACTTGGTGATCCGTTCGAAAACCAAACGATTGCTTCAAAAGACATTCTTAGAGATGGGACAAGCAGATTCACTGATATGCATGGAGGAATTATAAATCATTTCCGTTGGATATCAAGCTTTAGTGAATATACAGTGGTGGATGTAGCTAGTGTGACAAAAATTGATCCTAATACCATTCCTCCAAACAGAGCTTGCCTTCTAAGTTGTGGAGTTTCAACTGGTAATTCTTTCATTTTTTTTGCCTTTCCTCTTGGACTCTAAAAATAACACCATGATTTAATATTGTTTGAGTTTAATTTCAAGGGTTGGTGCTACTATGAGAACAGCAAGTGTGGAAGCAGGATCTAGTGTTGTTATTTTTGGATTGGGTTCAATTGTCCTAGCGGTATGATCTTTGTTTTTGTAGTAGGAAAATCTAAGAGTTTTTTTTTCTATTTTTGTGTCATAGATGTCAATCAAAAGACGGGATCAAAAGCGACATGATGGTGGAGAAAAATTTTGTTAGGGACATGAATCTTTATTTCATATTTAAGCCACACCACACCATCTATGTGATTAATATCTTATAATTTTTTTGTGTGGATCATGTCTTTATTTATAAAAATAAGGATATGTTATAGTAGTTACAGAGATAATATGTAGATTATATGAAGCAAGGAGTTAATGTTCATATTTATAAACTTGGTTTATAACAGAATTTTCTATCGATAGTAGCTACCTCTAATATTTGCATAAATGTTAATAGGGTAGGAAGTTAAAACTCAAAATTAATACTTTCACATAATAACTTTTTTTCTTCTGAATAAAATGAACATAATTAAAATTTTGCACCTTCATAATTAAAAGTCTTGTTTCCTCTATGATATGTGTAGACTCATTTGGTGAATTCAATTGGTGGTGGAATGCTTGTGCTTGTGTCGCTTGTGTTATAGGTTGCAGAAGGAGCAAGACTATGTGGTGCTACAAGAATTATTGGTGTTGACATTAATCCCAAAAAACTTGAAATAGGTAGATACAATGCCTAAGCTGATCTTTTTTCCATTTCCATATATTAGCACATGAATGGTTTTTTCTGCAACACTAAAAAATTGGCTTTAAGAGTGATTGTATGTATCTCTGCTGCTGTGGAAAATAGTTCCATATATACCATAAGCACTTAGTTAATAATTGAGGACTGACATTATTTTCATCACATATATATATCACTTTATACAGCCATGAAATTCGAAGTCACCGAATTTGTCAACTCCAAGGGCTGTGTGGATAAATCTGTTAGCCATGTCATTTTCTGCAATCTATATGGAATCCACATCCAGCTTTGTACCTTTCTTTATTTCACAATTTCATCTTTTGTATCCTTGTGTTCTAATTAAATAAATTTTTGCAGGTGATCCTTGACATGACTAAAGATGGAGCATATTATTGCTTTGAGTGTGTTGGTATGGCTTCAATGGTGCAGGAAGCTTATGCCTGTTGCCGAAAGGTATAAATAGAGTTTGTTATAAAATTTTTAATTTTTAAATCTCTCAACACTAAAAGTACATTAAATACCATCTATATTATAAATAGTTCAATTTTTTTTATTTATTTTGTACCCCACATTCTCTCACAAAATATTTGCACTGAGTTACAACAAAGTTGTGTAGGAACCTAAGAATCTACCATCATTAACATAGTCAATAATCAACATCACAACTAAAAGACCGTATGGTCATATTTAACATTTTTTTTCCAAATTCATCACATAACATTTTGAAAAATATTTAACATAGATTTTCGCTTTCAGAGTCTATGTCTAGTGTTGGCTAATTGCTTCTTTGACAATCATCAACTCTTGATCATAATTAGTTGGAAATATATTTATATATATTAAATTTTAGGGCTGGGGAAAGACAGTATTGCAAGGAGTAGATAGGCTAGATGCTGAGCTGAATTTCAACTCGTTTGAGGTTCTTCTAAGTGGAAAAACCCTAATGGGATCAGTGTAGGGTGGTCTTAAGCCCAAATCAGATACCCCTATCCTCATCAAGCGTTACATGGACAAGGTAGCCTTTCTCATTCATCCCATCTTCGCTTTTTCTTTTACACAAGAAAATATTCATCATATTAAAAATTGTGCAGTCTTGATGATGTGAACCGGTTAGACATGCAAGAACATCAAGGAGTTGTGACAATTGCCAAGACAAAACAATTAAAGAGTCACAAGGATCAAATTGAGCAAGAGAAGTTTCAAGGCTTAAATTTTGATGTCCAAGACTTTAAGGGGCTTAAATTTTGATGTCCAAGACATTATGGGGCTTAAATTTTGATGTCCAAGACTTTATGGGGTAATATCCTAAATTTTTGAATAAGTTAGAAATTGAAAATTCACCTTGGTAGATGGTTGGAAGCCCTTTTGCCCAAGCTGAAAAATTGCCTCCTATTTTTTGACAATATGTTGACTAGTGCTCTAGAATAGTCCAAATGCAATTAAACACCTCTATTATCTTATCAAGTGTATATATAGGTTATATCTATCCTTTGGGCTGAAAATATGAGAGGAAAAATTCCTATTTTTTCCCTCAAGTCTCTATAAATATGTAGTCTTCCATTTTGAAGAAGCTAATCAAGAAATTTTTGAAGACAAAGGTTCTTTTCTTAGTATTCTTAGTTCTTAGCTTAGCTTTTCTATCTTCTTCAAGGGTGAACTTCCTTGAAATAAAAATCACTTTGAAGACTTGTTGAAAGTTCCAAGAGCTTCAAGGTTGATCATAAAAAAATTCCTTCATACTAGTTACTACACTATTGTAGAAAACTAGTCTTGAGGTCTTCTTCATGTTTCATTGAGGTCTAAGGTTCAAAATACCTTAGGTTTCTTGAACTTTGAAGAAAAGATTTTGTTTAAACCTTCTTGAAGTCTTGGGTTTAATATACCCAAGGTTGCTAGAAGTTTAACATTTTCAAGTCCTTTCAAAGGCACTTTCTCTCTTCTACTTGTTACACTTGTTTTGTTTGTTCTCTCCATCACTTCTTGGATGAAATATTATTCTCTTGAAGATCATTCCACATCACTTGATATCAATAACAACCGAGTTTTGTGCATAAATTATTTTGTGGCAGGAACTGGAGTTGGATAAATGTGTGACACATGAGGTTTGTTTTGAAGACATCAACAAGGCCTTTGATTTGCTTCTTGCTGGAGAAAGCCTCAGATGTGTGATTTAGATGGATAAAATTAGCAAATGAATGTATTTTCATTTTACTCTTCTATACATATGACATCATGAAAGAAATCCTATATATATAAAATAAAAGTGCATTTCTTATGCTCCAATCTTTATTGGCACCATCCAAGAACAACTCTCCCATATATTTATCTTAAGTATAAGTGTTAATATTTTTTTTTTCTTGTGTTAGAAATTAAAATGATAAAAAATTAGTATCATCTAAGAAATAATGTTCCTCACTTCCCTTCTCTTCCCTTCAAAAACAAATTTGTTGTGGACATACAACAATACTAGAGAGCTAAGGAAGAAATTAAGAGAAAAATCTTCATATGATCCTTCCTTAAGGACATCTTGCAATAAATCATAGAAATTAGACAGAGTACCTTAAGAGGTTATTCGAAAGACATTCCCATATAGAGAAATTACACCAAAAAAAAAAAAAAATTGGAGATTGTCTTCAGGATTAGCACCATACTCGAACACGTCAGGCTAGGTAGTTATTCAAGAAGGAGTGCTAAAAATATTCTTTATTAAAACAAAGCTCAGAAAAATCACAAAAATGAAAGAAAGCAAATAAAAATTTAATTTATTTTTAATTTTCTCTTTCTACAAATGAAAGAAATCCCCAGGAAAACAGGGTGTGTTTGTATTAAACATTGTGTTCTTGCAATGGAGCAATTTCACACATTTCTCCTCTACTGTAAATCTACATTTTAAAATTTGTATTCCTCCAGCCGTCCAAAATCCAAAGTTTTGGTCAATATAATTAGAATCACGTGACATACTTTTTAAGGAGGAAAGAAAGGTCTTGTTATATAAAAAATTAAAAATGTCAGATATTATTCGGGGAAAGATTCTATTGAAACATTTAACGGATAGGTAAAAAGGGTTAATTTAACCAAACGTGCCGTTATATTAGGATGCGTTTAACATTATATACAACGTAGCTAAGCCTAGAGAGCAAAAATTAGAAAGAGTCTAAATAGTCTTTCAAATGCGAGATATTCTATGTGATGTACTTTGTATTAAAGATAACACCTTGATGGTCACTTTCAATCTCCACTCATCTATAATCAAATATACCTAAGAGACGACATTTTAGAATTGCCAAAATCTCGGCATGCTCGGCGAAAATAATATGATGTTGCTTCCTAATCATTATTAGGGATGATCTTCAGGAATAATTTCAATACTTATCTTTCTAGGAATCATAAACATTCAACTTCAAAGTTTCTAAAGCCAGTGTTGAAAAAATCGGACTAGTCCGACCTATCAAATTGTGAACTAGACCAGAGATCGATATGATTTTTATCAACAAATCAGTAGATGAATGGATCGATCAGACCAATTATTTGACTCAGTTGACCTAATTTTGGAATTTTTTAAAAAAATTATCACTAAAACTTAGGTTAAAAGTTTGTAACGTTCACTTATTAATTATATTTAGTGTTAATTATATTTAGCGTCAATTGATGTATGTGAATAAATTACTAATGAATATTTTTACATTGGTCCGAATGATTGAACCAATGAACCAGACTAGTAACTTCATCGGTTCGATCTCCAATTCACTTTTACACCATTACTTAAAGTAGTAGGACGTTAGGTTTGCAGGTCCTGCGAACATAACTGAAAGGGTTAAGTCCAATAAATCCCCCTAAAGTTGGGCCTACTTATCAATTGAGGATATGAACCATTTCCTTTTAGAGAAGAAGCTCCTAAAAAGTTGAGCTATATCAACTCAAGTCATGAACTTTGTTTTGGATAAAAAGTCCCCTAAGTTGGACAAAAATTTTGAATGATGCGAAACGCAAAAGGGTCCAAGATCTGAAAAGTTCTAAGTCAAGCAATTACTTTACATTTAGCTTCAATCCTAATTTAATTAGGTTCAAGTATTTTGTTATATGTTGTTTTCCGAGAAACATTAGGATTTAAAATAATTAAGTTGAGATCCTAGTATTAGAGTCTATTTTCGAAAGTCTATTTAGTTTAAGATTGCAGTATTTTATTTCCTAAATCCTAAATTGCAGTATTTTATTTCCTAAATTATAGTTAACTAGAATTCCTAATTATGATAGGATTAAAGTTTCTAAACTGTCTTTCCTAGATAGTTTAGGATTTTGGTTTTTGAATATATAAATAGATGATTTCTTATTCTTTTGTGTATGCATTGATTAAAGAAATAAAAGGTTCTACATAAATTTATGTTATCTTGGTTGTGTGATGATATCTAACGCTTAAAGTGCGATGCTTTACAGTTCCTGAGTATAACGCCTAGGGTTTAGGTGTGGTGCCTAGGTTTTTCTTACACAGTATGACGTTAAGGGGTTTATTGATCTATTCTTCTTACTATTTTCCTCCTTTCTAGCATTAATTTACTCCCCTATACTTATCATATTGCTTGTCCTCAAGCAAATAAACCAGAAAATAGAGAAAAATTTCAAATAACCCCCGATCAATCTCCGAAAATCATAAGACCAAAGCATTAAATCATCAAACCTGCCAAAAAATGTAATATGTTATCTCTCATTAAAATAAATGACTTGTGTATAGTGTAACATGACCATAAGAAAGTGTAAAGCAAATACTAAACAAGAGTTCCAAACCACACAACGAAAATACAATTGCAAAACTTACAAGCCATAAAATCACATTCATACCTTCTCTGCACTAATCGAGGTTCTCCAAAACGCAATTTAAATCAAGTAGGACTCTAAAGATTGTAACATAAGGCTAGCAATATAATTAGGTATCAAACGAGGGTAAAGGGAAAACAAGAAGAATGAGAATACAAGTTAATTTAACCGAAAAGAAAAAAAAGAATCAAAGTTATCTACAACCTTTTAAGTCATTTTCAGTCAAACGTCACAAACACTTTACGTTACCCAAAACACAAAAAATCCCATAGAACTATTTCAGCTTTCAACAACTACTCATTTCGAGGAAGTATATGAGAAAAGGAACAAAAGGCTAAGATACATAACAGAGATTAGAGACTTATGGTTTAGTTTTCCTTGATGAACTTTATCTTTTTCTCTTGCTTTCCTGTTCTCTTCATTCCTTTCTCATTTTTTTTCTTTTATCAACAAAAGATTGATATTAAACAAGCTTTCTCACAAGAGTTTTATTTTCTCAATTATTCTCTTTGAAGAATGTATCATTCCCGTGTATCTTTCCTCTCAATTGCATACTCTCTAACAAAAGTTTCCAAAATACCCCTTTCAATGATTTCTTTTCTCCCTCTTTTTTCCCACACACTTAGCTTTTGATGCACACTCAAACGACTTAAAGGTTAAGATCATTAGCTTATTGATTGAGAGTTTAATATTTAAATGTAAGTTTAAAAGGTGAAGAAAAGAAGGGCGCGAATCCCTTGGCATGAAAATCGAAAAGGGCACTAGGGATTTGACGTAAATAGGATAGGCTCGAGAGGCTTAATTGGGTCAAAATAACCCGTCATCCCTAAGTCAAAATAATGGGGAACCTTTTATTTCACCTCGAGCAATAATCAAGTGAGCTCTCCCATGTATGTGAGCAACCAGTTAAGTTTATACAGTAAAAACAATTGTGAAGAATATATTAAACACTAACATTGCCAATTGTGTGCAAATGAAAGCCGTGTGAGAGCTATAAAAGATACAGAAACATATTTCAACAATCAAGTCTTAAACCTCAGTAGCTAACACTTTATCTTAGTCATTCGAGAAATTTTTGAAAAGAAAACTTGATAAGAACCATTCCCACAATGAAAACTCACTTTTTTTCATTCTTTCAATTTCTTCAAAATTTCTGGAGTTTTCATTGAATTTTTCAAGGGGCCGTTAAATCTAACTCGGGAATATGAATGTATAGCGCGAAAAAAATCATTATTTTCCCTCATCTTCCTCTCTCTACACAGTTTCTCTCTAACTTCTCTCTACTCCTTCTCCACTTTAAAACTAAAATCTTTAACATTGAACTTGAATTGGAGGTAGATATAGATCATTATGAAGAATTTGTAGAAGAAAATATCAATTTTGATGTAAGAAAAGTTTAAACAATTTTTTTTTTCAAAACTGGCTCGGATCGCCTGGACGGGCGACCCGAACATAGGCGAATCGCCCAGATGGGCGACCAGCACACATTCGGGTTGCCGGCCCGGGCGACCGGCTAACGTTCGGGTTGCCAGCCCAGGCAATACGAGGTTTTGTTTTCTTTTTTTTTTTTAAGGAAGAAAGAATTTTTGTAGGTATTTGGAAAACTTGAAACATGAATAACTCTGCGATCGGATGTCCGTTTCACGCGTATGACCACTCTTTTTTATGGTCCTCATAAAGAGGAATGCAACGGCATCGTCGAAAAAGTGATCCGGACGCGTTTCGGGGCAAAAAAATCGTTTCGTATAGTCGAAAACTTTGACGGGGCATAACTTTTCCCCAAAACGCATCCGGATCACTTTTTCGATGATTCCATTGCATTCCTCTTTTCAAGAACCATCAAAACGAGTGGTCATACGCATGAAACGGACATCCGATCACAGAGTTATTCATGTTTCATGTTTTCCAAATACCTACAAAAATTCTTTCTTCCTTAAAAAAAAAAAAGAAAACAAAACCTCGTATTGCCTGGGCTGGCAACCCGAACGTTAGCCGGTCGCCCGGGCCGGCAACCCGAATGTGTGCTGGTCGCCCATCTGGGCGATTCGCCTATGTTCGGGTCGCCCGTCCAGGCGATCCGAGCCAGTTTTGAAAAAAAAAATTGTTTAAACTTTTCTTACATCAAAATTGATATTTTCTTCTACAAATTCTTCATAATGATCTATATCTACCTCCAATTCAAGTTCAATGTTAAAGATTTTAGTTTTAGAGTGGAGGAGTAGAGAGAAGTTAGAGAGAAACGGTGTAGAGAGAGAAAGATGAGGGAAAATAATGATTTTTTTTGCGCTATACATTCATATTTTCGAGTTAGATTTATCGGCCCCCTTTTTCAAAATGCTCTTATATATCTCTCTTTAATTAAAATGACAACCAAATAAAATAAAAACTAACATAAACATAATTGACAATACATATAAAAAAACACAAAACTAACTAAAACAAAAATGAGAGAACATCAAAGACACCTCCCCTATACTTAACTCTAAAACAAAGAAAACAAAGAGAGCAACACTTCCATGTTTGTCAATGTAGAGGAGGTGGTAGATCTTTCAATTGCCGCCATCTCGAAGAATGAGGTGCCTATAGGTGCAGGCTTATGCTCAGCCTTATCAAGCACGAGTTTGTACACGAGGTAAATATCAGAATTCCTAACCTTATTGAGGCTACTAGCTTGGGTAGAACATAAAAATCAGCAGATATTCTAGTATCCTATGACACATACAAAGTGTTGAGTGTTACCCCTTTCTTTGTTGTGCCTTTGTCGAGCTACTGTCGAAATTGAATCTCAAAATTTGGTGGAGTGTTGCTCCTTGAAACCATACAAATACCACTATCCATGAGACAACAAAGGTAAGCTCTTGCCGCCTTGACATTGATTTTTACCTTTTCTTACAATCTCTTGAAGAGATGAAAAACTTCGAAAATTTTGAAGAAATTCGAAGTTCATCAAGCTGCAATTGAGGTGGAAAGATTTATAGGAGAGAAAAAGAGAAATAATCAAGAAGATGGGGGAAATGAGGAGGGGTGAAGGGACAGTGTGGGGAAGAAGGAAAGGTTTCCAGAACAGAGCTTCTAGGTCAGCAGCGAGGGAGTGGCAAAAGCCTAGGTTGCGGCTGAGGTGTGAAAATCAGAAAGGGAAATATGTGCAAAAGAAATAGGGAAGTATTGGGGGTCGCAGATTTTGTATTTAAAAATAAAAAGAGGGGCACTAGATTTACCAAATCTGGTACCAGATTTATAGCGCAACTGGTCAAGAAGGATCCACGTCCCTATTCTTGGGTCTGAAAAGACCCTGTGCTATTCTGCGATTGGGAATATAGAAAACTGACGCCGGGTGTATTTAGGACAAAACTGTGACAGTGAGTGCTAAAGAAATGGCATCAGATTTGTCTAAGCAACAAAAAATTAAAATAACTTTCTTTTTGGTACTTCCATAATTTTTTTAAGATGCAAAAATTAAAAAGAAAAGTAGTTTCTGCTTTAATTCTCGAGCTTGACTTCCTTGAACGCTCAATGAGAGGCTTGAGGTCTAAAGCCTCTTTCAACTGTGGGATTTCAGCTCTGAAAAACTTCTTCAATCTCGGACCATTTATTGTGAATGTGTCTTTCTCTGGATGTGTGACAGTAATTGCTCCACTTGGATTAAGTTTGGTAACCTCAAAAGGTCTAGACCATTATGACCTAAGTTTCCCCGACTTGGGTATAGTGTAACATGACCATAAGAAAGTGTAAACAAATACTAAACAAGAGTTCCAAACCACACAACGAAAATACAATTGCAAAACTTGCACGCCATAAAATCACTTTTATACCTTCTCTACACTAATCGAGGTTCTCCATAACTCAATTTAAATGAGGTAGGACTCTAAAGATTGTAACATAAGGCTAGGAATATAATTAGGTATCAAACGAGGGTAAAGGAAAAACAAGAAGAATGTGAATACAAGTTAATTTAACCGAAAAGAAAAAAAAGAATCAAAGTTATCTACAACCTTTTAGGTCGGTTTTAGTCAAATCTCACGAACACTTTACCTTACCCAAAACCCAAAAAATCCCATAGAACTATTTCGGCTTTCAACAATCACTAAATTCGAGGAACTATATGAGAAAAGAAACAAAATGCTAAGATACAAAAGGCTAAGTACTCCCTTTCTAGGTACCATAGGTACTTCCTGGATCATGAGAATCCGGGGTCATTTTGACCTTCCCCTTGTTTATGTGTCGTATGAGCACCCACTTCATCAAGCCCTTCGTAACTTAGGAGGAGAGATCTTCTTCTTGCCTTTTGCTGCTTTTGGGCTCTCCATTCGTGGTGACTTCGTTTCTTGCAAAGAAAAAGACACATCATGATTAGTATGAGTACTGCAAAATAAAGTGTCTTTACAATTTGAAGAGGGGATTGGAATTAGTGGGAATTTGAAAACAACCTCATTCTCCGCAACCCTCATAAGTAACAGGAACGGGTGTCCTAAATTAAAAGAAAGTCTAAATCCTCTTCCATATCGAGGACAATAAAGTCCACAAGGAAGACAAGGTCCTTGACCTTTATTAAAACATCTTCCACAACTCCCCTAGGGTACCTAATGCTCCTATCAACTAAACTCACAAAAATCCTAATAAGAGTTAGGTTCCCTAGGCCTAGTTTCTTACACATAACAGAAGACATGACATTTATACTAGCGCCTAGGTCAGCTAAAACCTTATCAAAATGAAAATTACCAATCATGCGAGGGAAAGAAAAATTCCCTGGGTCTTCTAACGTCTTTGATAATCTCTCTTTGTTGATGAGAATCGCCGAGCACTCCTTACCTAAGGTATATATAGATGCTTGGTCAATCTTTCTTTTCCTTGTGAGCATCTCCTTCAAGTATTTCACATACTTGACACTTGCGAGAGTAAATTACATGGAGGTAAGTTAATAGTTAATTGCTTAAACATATCCACAGACTTCCTCATTTCATCCTTGCTACGGTCACGAACAAGGGCCGTTGGATAACAGACTTTTGGCTTGTATGCTATAACCGTTAGCTTCTCATTCGTTCCCTTTTTACTTGGTTCTGCGTTTTTAGATTTAGTGTTGATGGATATCTTCCTTTCTTTTTCATTACATCTCTTCTCTTGGATGACTACCACTTTCTCTTTTTTGGAAACCTTCTTAAGATAGCATTGACATGCTCTCTCAAATTGACTTCAGTGTTGCTCGGGAGAGTTCTAGGAGTCCTTTCGGATACCAATTTAACTAGTTTCCTGATCTGCTTCTCTAGATTGCAAACAGATGCCTCTTGATTTCTCTGAGCAGTTTTTATATTGTTTATTACAGAATCTGTCGCACTTATGAATTTGACCATGAGATCTTTCGAATTAGCTTTTACTGTTCGAGGATTTGGAGGAGATGCATCATATGGCAACTGTTGTGTAGGTCCTTTATTCTGAAAACCTAGAGGATTTTGAGGTCGTTGTTAACCTTGGTTGCCCCATGAGAAGTTGCAGTGATTCCTCCATCCAGGGATTTAAGTGGTTGAGTACAGATTGTTATTTTGCCTATTTCTGTGGAAAAAATCCACTTGTTCAATTGTAGTACCATACTAGAGCACTCATGATTCAGATGCCCTCCACTACAAAAGTCACAAAATATAATCTGTTAGTGACTATCTGAGAAGGTGTGAAGTTTAAATTCCTTATCTTTTACTCGTCGTGGCCGCCAGTCTAGACTCCATAGCCGTGATTGCATCAACATTGTGTACCCCGATAGATTTAGGCTTGAACCTTGGTCCTCCCTAAGTGTAACTGTTCATTGCTATCTTCTCAATAAGATCATATACTTGTTGAGGAGTCTTATTATCTGTTGACCTATTTGTAGAAGCATCTATCAACTTACTCCATTGTCAAAAAAACTGAATCCGAACGCCCAAGTCTAAGCCGTGATGTAAGCATTTTTTCAATAACTTCTTCCATCTCTCCTAAGCTACATATAGACTCTCTCCACCAACTTGATGAAAAAATAGTATCGCATTTCTAGGAACTTCTCAGCGAATGAATCCCAAGCGGTGATCAATCCGAACGGTAGTGATTTCAGCCATGATTTTGCCTAGCCCCTCAAAAAGAATGGGAAAAGGTGAAGGCAAATAGCATCGTCCAAGACTCCATTGATTTAAAGGTATCGTACATCTCCAAAAAATTGCATTGTCCGTATTCGGAACTTCCTAATGGAGCCAGCTAAATTGTACATTGTTCAGTACCATCTCGATTACATTTGGTATGATCTCGAATGCTCGACTATGCCTCAATGATGGATAGTCAAGTATAATCTGTCATCGTTTTCTCCACCATTGGAGGAGGTAGAGGCGGTATAATCGGGATAATTGGAGGAATTTGATTGTGTTGGGCAAAGATAATAGTTCTTTTTTAAGCTATCAAGAGGTTAATTTGTATATTTTTTACTTTTTGTAATCCTCTTGCTTTTTTATCAGTCTTAATATCATGTTCAAGCATATAGTCGTAGTCTTGAATGTTTTCACATGTTATTGTTTTCATGGAGTTACTGAAATAAAAGGCAGTATATGTGATTTGCCATTTATCTTTAGTATAATTAGATTTATTTAGATAAAATTGGAGATATAATCTAGAAGTCTTATGGGTTATGGATTTAAAATGGATCGATTTGGCAAAAAAAGGTAGTTCTCTTCCTTAGTTCTATTATTCCTAATGCAAGTGAAAGTACATAGTTGCTTTAGCTAGTCTTCTCTACTGCTTGCTTACTTTATTTAAGTTATGTTAAAGTCTGTTTCCGCTTGTGTATTCTATTAAGATTCAAAAGGTCATTTGTGTTATATTCATTAAGTTTATGGTTCAAAGTTTCTTCCTTGCACAACGACTACTGATGTGAGAAAAAATATGATTTTCCAGGAAGTAACCAATTGAATTTCGAAGCATTCATTTCTTGACTGTGTTATTATGCTAGGCTTTCTTTATGGGTTTTGAAAATTCTAATGAAAAGACAATAGAAACTTGTAAGAAAAAGAAATTTCTTGATCAAGGTGTGTGTGTTTTGTAGAAAATGTGAATGGTATGGTCTATTGGTGTAGCTACAAATGTGTTTACGTAGTGAAACAAGAAAATATTAGGAGTTCTTGGTGTAGAAACAGCTCTTTGGATTCTATTTGACGTTCTAAAATACCATTTGTCGACATTAGTGTGTCATGGTATAATGCATTTTTGGCTGGATTATTTTTGTGGTCCAATGCTAGCTAGCTCCTTCATCAACAAGTAAGAGACTCCACTTCACATTCATCAGTGTGTATCCAATTTTACCATTTTGTTCTATGTGGACAACATGATTAATCTATTTCTTGGTTAGGACTCCACCTCACATTCTAGAAGTTTCTACCCTTGAGAAGCCACCTGTCTTACAGTTTGCATATATTCTTTGCAATTCTCAGAGAGATTTCTTCTGGAAGGAATCCTAAGAAGTTTATTTGTGTACGTTCTCCTACTTAAGGGAAATGGGGAAGAGGTAGGCGCTTGAATTTCCTCTTCATATTAGCAAACAAATGCTTTTTGCAGATATCCATGTTGTTTTCCGAAGTCCTTAACACCCCCTTCTGTTAAAAATACTTTTTTGTGTACCATTCTATGGTGATAGATAAATTGAAAATAAGGGAGTAATATAATGAAATATGGATTTTTGGACCCGTAGAAAAGACTTTTAGAGTCCAATACAAGAACTACACAATTCCCTTTGGAGCTTCACTCTTTAT
Organism: Catharanthus roseus; assembly: GCA_028651295.1. Lineage (NCBI taxonomy): Eukaryota > Viridiplantae > Streptophyta > Magnoliopsida > Gentianales > Apocynaceae > Catharanthus > Catharanthus roseus. The sequence continues at coordinate 529,008 of JAPQWS010000142.1, read as the reverse complement.
AAATATCTACCTTCTCTTGATCTTTTTTCTTAGACTTTCTATAATTCTTACTTTCATTATTATATCTCTGTACTGAGCTCTAACTTGCTTCTAACCCGCTCTTATCTTGTAAGCCAAGAATATAAATTTTCTTTCTATTCCCCAAGTCAACTCGGTCTCAGGATGATCCTTGTCTCAAATACTGAGCATACATTTTCAAATCCTCTGTATTGCTATTTCCAAACCCCCTAATGCAATACCAGGTGGTAATTCCTTTCTCTCACGTATAGCTCGGGAAAGCCATTCTTAGTTCTCGAAAATCCCAATTTCTATGTTTCATGACTATTAAATCTATCGAAACCACTCATATATAATTTGCTTTCCCATAATTTCAAAGCCAAAGACTCACCAAATTCATTAATAATTCTTATGACTTCCTGGGTAAAATCCTCTTTTACACACCAGTGAGAACAACATTTTACACCTTCCGAAATTCTTCTCCTTATTCTAGCTTCTCTGCTTCTTTTTGTTCATGAGCTTATGTGTTTTGTGGGGAAGCCATAAGCTCCCTTTCGAGCTTACAAAATGGAAAAGACATCTTATATGTTTTCTTCTCTATTCCTCTTTTTCTCAGTTGCTGCTGCGATTAGATGGGGCCCAGGGATTAGGATTATTCTCTGATTCTTCATGCTTAAGCTTTCTACTTTACAGAAGAAATAACAACAATGCCTCAATTTTGGATTAAATTTCAATTTCGAAGGCATATTGCTCAAATTTGAGGCCAATCAAGGTTGTAGATTCAAACCCTCTTCTTTGGATTTCTTATTGCTGAACTGGCGACTTGACTCCGGCAACTCTACACCGGTATGATACCGCTCCGACTACGGCTGCTCTATACAAGTAAAAAATTCTAACTATTTTTGGATTTGTTTGAGGAGGGAGTAAGGGATATGAATTCAGCTCTGGTTTCTCCCACTACTTGAGTTTTTAATTGCATACTTGGAGTCCTTCCTCTGATTCCATCTCTCCAAAATTGGGAATTTAGCTGTTCTTGTTTAACCTCTATTCTAATTTTTGCCTCTCTAAATTGGAAGATGAAAACAGTAGTGATATAACAGCTAGTGGCGAAAATCTACCACAAAATGTTAAGGATTTTCTTCAATACTTTTGACTTAGTCTCTATGAAATTATCTGGGATTTCTATCTTAAACCTCATTTTGGATTTTCATTACCTGAATCTCTTCTTCACGAAGATTTTAATTGGGGCCTGATAATTATTTGTTGAAGATTTACTTGAGGAAATAATATTCTTAGGTATTCTAGTATTGTTTCATGGAAAATTTTGTGTTCCTTATGAATTGTATTGATACTCGGATGGTCGAGTTCTTTTCTCGGGCAACATTCTTGGCTGGTTAAAACTTTTTCTTTTACGGGTTGCCTTCACGTGTTCGTGATTTGGGCGAAGCTGTAAGCAAAGGAGATGGCCTCGCTGACTATTTGATTTGGAATCATCCTATCCTTTCCCCATATTAAGGATAAGTCGTCCACTAATTGAGCAGAATCTACCTACTATGGTTCATCGAAATCAGGAAGCTTGCTGCACCTGTCATGGGGCCGTTAAGAGGACCACCCGAAACATAGTTTCTGACCAGATTTGTTTCATATCCAAGTTATAAGTCCATCGTGATGCAATACACAGCCATATGGGCAAAAAAGAAAATTTTCCCGATTCCCCTATTTTCCCATGAAAACATGCAATTCATAAGATTTCACAACATTAGACCCATGATCAATTATACTTTCTTTGAGAAGTAGCATATATGGCAACATTTGTCACCTATATTTTACTGTCCTCAATTAATTAGGAAGAATTTGTCTACTTAGGGTCACCAAGGTCGGGATCGTTTTATTGGAGAAAAAACATAATTAAATTTATTTTATAAAAGTATTCTTCAATCTCTCTTATCATCAAAATATTTCTTTTATTCGGAAACTTTTTTTTCGGGAAGTATTCTTTTAATGAGATCATCTCTTCACTGGATATTTTTCTAGGGAACTATCCCTCTTATACGAGAAATCCTTCTCGAAGAATATTACGAAGTCGGGACGAGATTCTTTCTAGAAAATATTCTCAAATCGGGATTTTCCTTTTCAACTCTTTCTAATCAGAGATTTGTTTACAAGATAAGTTTATGTTCTGGTCAAAATCCTCTTCTCGGATTGGATAACCCTCTCTGATTTAAAAAAAAAAATCGACTCTGCTTCGGGTTAGCTAATCGGGGGCAGCAACTCGGGATTAAACTGATAAGCAGTCATTTTTTTCATTTTGAGTTATCAATTCTTAGCCTACATCCAGTTCAGATTTAGATGGTCATTTTATGGGATATAACCAATTTTGGAAGCTAAGATTGAAAGGTCCCACCTTGGATGATGTACAGATTACCTAGATTTACGACCAACAAAATATAGACCAAAATTTACAAATCGTGATTCGCATGACCTCGATATCTTTTCAGGCCATGTAGCTAGAGTTCTCTTCTCGGCATCAGAATCGTTATCCTCAGTATCAGAATTAAATCACAGCTTTATTAGGGGAGCATTCCTCTTCTCGGGATCAATCTTGAGACTTTCTTTAAGGAAGGGGTATGAGTATACTATCCTCAATCATGGGTCATTTCTCTTAAGCGGCTCACAATATGAAAGTGAATCTCTTAATTAATTTTTCTGATTACATGATATTTTTATCTTTTGCAATTCATTTGCAACCCTTTAAAAGTTATATTACTTTTACATCCAAGTTTGAAAGCACACCTAGGGAACTCGTGTCTTTCTGGGAACAACCCGTATCACTTTAGAACAGCCTGTACCATATGGGCAAACTCGTATCACCATGGGAACAACCCATAGCATCATAGGAGCCACCCATATTATCATTTCACGAGGCTCATGCCTGTATCACCACTTGTGTTTCATTACTTGCTAGTTTATTTATTCCTTTGAAATTCAATATTTTTACCCTTAATTAAATTATAATGTGTCATTCTTCTTGGAAGGAACGTGAAGCATTTGAAATAATTGAATATATGTCAATTTTTCGGGGGGAGTAATGATGGAATATAGGTTTTTGGGCCCTTAGGCAAGCCTCTTGGAGTCCCACATGGGAACTCCACAATTTCCTTTGAGGCTTCACTCTCTATAAATAAGTACACTTTTTATCTTCTCTCGGTCATTTTTCTCAGACTCTCAGTAATTTTGCTTTCATTACTATAACTCGGTATTAACTTAAGCATGGGAACAGAAAAAGGGACCATTCCCCGCCTATTTGGATCCGAAGGCTAGAATCTATCGTAGTCATTTGGAGATGCTCAATTTTTCAAGTTATTGACAGTTTTATATGCATTTTCTTACTGATGATCATATGCCTGTGGTTCTTCTCTATCCTTGGGAGCTACCAGAGTTGCACCATTTCTTGATTCCATACAGTTCCTGTGCTTTACGATAGTTACGAGAACCAAGTGGACGCATTTATGGAGAAAGCACTTGAGGAGCCAAGTAACAATATGCAGTCTTTGATGCAAAGGTTTTGTGTAACACCTCTTGAGGACCCTTGAAAGATGGGAAGAATGATTAAGAATGTGGTTTGAATTGTGAGAACTTGATAGGTACAGAGGTGTTCTATGTGAACATTTCCACTTGGGATCATCTATATATCACATCATTTATCCTTTAGTACACTCTATAATATACTTGTTTTAATAGTAACTTTTCCTTAGGAATAATCTTTTATAATTTAAGGTTTATTTTTTATTCTATAAGATTTATATTAAAAAATTATTATAAAAGATGTATATTAGAGAGAATTGTAGAAAATGTACTAAACGATACTGAGTGGACATTTGTGTCCTTTGGATAGATTTACTAGTATTTCAGTCTTCCTGAAATCTGTTGCTTTTTTGTGTCATGATTATTGACTTCTACTTATTATGACCTTTCTTTCGTTCATTGATTGGTATTAACGTGGAACAGAAGCATCAAGAAAGAAAGTACAATATGTTGTCTTTTTATTTTCAGCAATTTCTCTAAAAAAAATGTGATTCAATTCTTTTCTTCCATTTCCGATTAAATTTCAGCGAAGTCTTGATTAAGGAGAGGACTTGGGATATTGTTTGGTGCTCTATTGATCAAAATGTACTGGAGCATGTTGTGGCAAAATTTGCAAAATTCCAATAGTCTATTTAGAAACACCAGTACATATATACAAAGCATGCATTCTATATTTTCTTTTTGGAGGCACAGTTTTAATTTGAAGTTATCATTATAAGAAATACAAACTGCATCACAGGACATTCTAAACTCTATGAACATTTTGATACTCTTATTTTGTTTGTAAATATAAGTTTTAACTTTACTGTATTCTAATACTCCTTAAATCATATTGCATATTATATTCTATTTTAAAATTAATTTTTAATTAAAAGAGTGGGATCATTGGAAGAATCTTGCGCATAACACGAGCTCTAATAGTATATATATACATACATATATATATACACACACATATATATACGCACATATATATATGTGTGTATATATTGAATTTTCTAACATATATATATATATACACATATGTGTGTGTACAACCATTAGTGAATTCCCACATAAATCCCAATCCTTTTCTGATGTGATCTATTTTACATCGCACTGACGTCATTGTGTTTGCGTGAAGCTCGAGAGTCAACAAATGCAGGAATAGCTCCTCTGATAACTCAAGCAGAGTTGGTTTCTGATTTATATATATAAATACACATACACACACTAGATTGACTCTCCTAACCAAGGTGTTGAGAGGTGCCTGAGTTAAAATTGAAAAAGATTTGAATCAGTCTGAAATCGTGATGCTTAATTTCATTTTTAAAATTAAACTTATTTCAAATTAATTCTTAAATGGTAAGAGTTCTAATTCAAAGTAAATATTTGCAAACAAAGTTTATTTGACTTCATTCTTTTAATCTTTGAGTCAAATTTAAAACATCAAATACAGTTCGTTTATAATCGAACGAACATGACATATTGCCGAAAGTACTAATTTTTGGATAATAAAAACGAATAGGGGAGTATAAAGAAAATAATAAAAAAATAAGGAAAGAACAAAAGACAACCGACATAAAATTATATCTTTAGAGTAGGGCATGAAAATAAAATAATAAAATATAAGGGAACCAAAGGTAACCAAGTATTAATTACATTTTTATCCTTCATACTTGAACTAGAAGTATTGTTGATGGCATTTGGGATCTCATATGTAAAAAATAAGTTGGGATATATAAAGAAAATAGTACAAATATGGAATCAAAAAACAACTAAAAGTATATAGAATTAAATATTTATATTAGCGTATGGAAAAAACAAAATAAAAGAGGGAGAGAGTAAAAAGTAGTGCCAAACAAAGTACTATTATTAGATAATAAAAAAAATGAGCAGAGGCGTAAAATAAAAATAATAATAACGAAGGAGCAACACCCACAATAAAGGCTTTTTTTTTTAAAGAGTCATAATGGAGAACCAAAGTTATTGTTCATACGAGTTCAAAATATTACTAAACGAACTCGAATAGTGTTCGAGTACACAATTTGAACTCAAAAACTCGATGTTCCCCGTGAGAAAAGGTAACAAACAGTAGCAAAATTTTTAATATTACTTTTTTACTCTACCTCTTGTTTGAATCAAAGAGTATTGTTCATATATGAACCAAAAGTACTATTATTAGATAATTAAGAATTAGTAGGGGTGTGCAAAGAGGATAATAAAAATAGGGAGTGAGAAAAGGTTGGTTGCAAAACATAAATTATATTCTTAGAGGGGGTAAAAAGAAAATAATGAAATAGGAAGGAAGCAAAAAAAAAAAAAAAAAAAAAAAGGAAGGAGCCAAAAAATACAATTATAAAATCACATCATTACAATTTTACTGTTGAATCAAAGTTACTATATACTGTCTTAGGTTCTTATATGTATAGATAATAAAGAATTAGTAAGGGGTGTGCAAAGAAGATATAAAAATAGGGAGAGAGAGAAAATGATAACAAAACATAAATTATATTTTTAGAGGGTGTAGAACGAAAATAATAAAATAGGGAAGAACAAAAAATAAGGAGCAAAAATACAACAAAATAAAAAAATTACATTTTTATCCATTTTCCCCTTGAATCAAACTTACTATTCAATGCCTTAAGTTTATATATATATATATATGTACATATGTCCATATATATCACTCTTGTTGATAATATTTATATATTTCAGGTGTACTTATTTAGTTGTTCATCGGACATTCCACATTTCTGAGCGAACAATATGTTATTATCTCGAGAGTCTAGTCTTGAATTACTAGTCAGCAGACTTTTATTATAGATCTTCATTTAGATTCATTATATATACGCATAAATATCGTGGACGTCTTGCTCTATTTTCCCAGTTCCATCAAAATTTCTAATTGAGGACATGAAATATTGAGATCTTATAATTACAACTGTCAAGTGCCTGAATATCTTACAGAAGAAACAGATGTCATGTTTAGGAAAATTCTATTAGATTTTTTATCCTTGATTTTACTAAATGTGACCATCTTAATTATTTGCTCCTTTCATATACGTAGAATTCATTTTGTTGGAATCGACTTATCTACTACTATTTTAGTTGTCTCAAATTAATTTGTAGTAATAGTTTATCATTCATGGACATTAAGTATAATGGGCATTCACACAACCGGATGTTAGTCAGTGAATACGTCTGGCTAGATAAATTATATTCTGAACTTCAAATTCAAGATCTTTTCTATGAGGATCAAGATGAGATACAAAATTGTAATATATTCATTCAGTGTTATCTTCATATATATCATCTCCTTATTATGTTGGGAAACATATTTAAAATACTAAAATGCAACTCTTCCCCTTGACATTTTCTCCAACATACTTTTTTATAACCTCTCTAGGTCCAATCTCATTACTTTGTGGTGGAGCAAGAAAAAATTCATTAGTATATTTAATATAGTGATGGACAATATTTGGTTATTAACCACAAAATAATTACAAAGAAGAAAACTCATTGCAGTTATTGGAAAAATATGAACAAATGCTACTAAGATTTTACATAAATCATTTTAATCTATGGTTCTCTAATACCATTTGTATTGGTAGGAGAATATTGAATATGGGCTCATAATTACATAGATGCAAACAACAAGTTGCATGTCAATAATATATAAAAGTCTATGTTGTCATTGTGCATTGAATAATGTTTCCTTTTATTTATCCGTAAAACATTCAACCCTAAATAATATTGTTAATATTCTTATAGTTATCTTGCCTTGAAAATAAGTAGCATATGAGAATTAATTAGATTAGAGAAACTTTTCATCTCTTATTATTTTCTAGTATTCTTACTAATTTTCGTATTAGTGATCCAAGATGGTCAAATCAGTCGCGTAATTATTAAATTATTTGAATAAGTAAACTTCATATTTACTTCATTATGTATCTCAAATATATAAATTTTGAATGAGTTACAGAAAGTAAACATTAGCTTTATAATACAAATAAATTTATTCGAACGTCACAAGAGTAGCAATATATAGATACTCATTTTATCTACTATCTCGAGATTATTTTAATTATAAAATATCAATAAGTTCAAAAGAAAACCTTTAAAAATACTTTAATGAATGCAATATACTTTACTGAGAATGATACCCGTAAGATCAAATGTTTGTGGCATCAATTTGCTTTAGAAATAAGCTCCATCGGATGCTGTGGTTCTGTTTTTTCAAGTCTACCATCACATATACACACGTGCATATAGACTCCTAGATAAATCACACGCATTGGGAAAATGCTATAGCGACGAGAAACCTTTAACTATACTAAATACCTACTAAATATTTTAGATTATGATAACTTTTCTAGAGTTGCAATCAACTAACTCCTCTAGAGCTTATTATTAACTAGTTCTTCTAGAACTAGACTACTGTAGACTAATTAATTTATTTAATCGAACACTAAAATAAATATTTTTCGGTCTTCATTATTTAAATTAAATTGATAAAAGAGGTTCTTGAGTCATCCAAATTGAGTTGGATTATTTAAATAATATTCATACTCAGTTAAAATAAAGCACAATAAATGAGACTAATGTAATTGGACCTCCATTAAATTGATACCAAAGTTAATTTCACAATAAGTTTGTTAAATGATGAGTTAAATCCATTAGACCTCATCAAATAAGGAACTGGGTTGATCTAACACAGACGATGGATCACTTGGTGGCCAAGCAACCCAAAACTCCATCTTCGTCTATAAATAAAGGTCCCTCCCAAGGTTAAGAAATCATTCAGATGATTCAGAATATACTCAAGCTTTAGGGAGAAAGATCTCCTCAAGTGCTATTAAACAAAGATCTTCATTGAATCTTGAAGTATTCTTCGCGTCTTTGTTGGAAGGAATAAAGAAAGCTTCATCGACTCTACAATCTGCAATCAAGCTTCCAAACCCTCTAGTTTATCACTAGAGTTCATCCCACTTGAGATTAAGCTCAAACTCACAATCAATGTTCGTCCTTCGAGATCAAACTTTCAAGCCATCGAGTTCAAAGTCAGAGTTCGTCCGACTCAATATATCAAGCTTTCAAACCATTGAGTTCACAATCAAAGGTTGTCTTTCGAGATCAAGCGTTCAAGCTCTCAATTTCACAATTAAAACTCATTCAATCCGAGATCTAGCCTTCGAGCCCTCCAATCAATATTTTGCTAAAGAAAAGAATTGAAGGATTCTCCTATAAATTAGGAACGTTCTCCATAATTTTTTTTTAATCACTTCAAATATCATTCATCAAATTACTTTGCCGTTATTTTTCTTAGATTTTACTACGTAGAACTACCATTTTGATTTTGATATTTATTTTTAAATATACTCAATTGAATAATATAGATATGTCATGTGCCATCACCATTCATGAATCCATTTAAAACTAAAGAGATTACAATAATTTAAGTAACACAATGTATAACTTGAAATTTTAAAATCTATAACCTAATAGAAAATACAAAAATTATAGTTCAATTTGTTTGGCAAATTTTATTATCAATTAAATTCAAAAGTTTCGTTCCTTAACTTCTATGCTCAGTCAAGCTTTGGGCTTGTGTACGAGAACATAATTGGAAGAAGGATTATATGCACCATAGCTAGAGTTGATTGAGGGATTATAAACTTACCTATCTTGGGGGTAGGGAAGATATAGATTCAAGGAAAGAATTATATCCGCCTTATAGATTCAAGAAACTGTTTGTATCAGCGCATCGCATATTATTTTGAATATTTAATTATAACATCATTACTGCTATGAGCATAATTTGTTTACTAATATATGTAATAGATATACTTAACAAAATTATGTATGAAAATAGAGATATTGATTGAGATAGCTTACATTAATTTCCATAAAATTCAAAATGTAGATTCTCTTATTTATAAGGATCAGGGTAAGATGATAAGAAGAGGAAGAGGATAAGAGAGAAGTGGTAAATCCTATATGGGATAAGATGGTGACTAGGTCCCTTATGTTTTAAAAGATAAAATGTGTTTATGTGATTATAATGGATACAAATATAATTTCATAAACAAGAATGAGGTTGTATTAGTGAAACGAGCAAAAAGCTTATCCAATTTAAATCCCTTTAATTTATGATTAATTTAAATCCCTTTAATCTAGTCATGATTAATTTAAATCCTTTTAATCTAGCCATGATTAATTATGTCCCAGTGATAAGTTTGAGAGAGAAAATTGTGAGAAAACTCCAAATCATTGGGACATAGATGCCAACACAGTAAGAAGAGGCTATAAATACTGCACATACCATTATCCATCGAGCAACAATTAGAAAACTTGTACTTGTCTGCAAAACAAGAGAAGCAGTAGACCCATGGCTAAGAAAGGTGCCTTCTTCAGCACAGCTGTCATCAAACCCATCAAATGTAGAGGTAATTAAAATCTAAAACCAGTACTATCTCTGAAGTTGTTCTTAAATTGATTTGGGTTTAGATTCTAAAAGCAAATGTTGGTGCAACTGCGGTTGCAAGAGACGCAGGGAAGCCTCTGGTGATTGAGGAGGTGATTGTGGCACCTCCTAAAGCACATGAAGTTCGTATTAAAATTATATGTACTTCTCTTTGCTTTAGCGATGTCACTTTCTGGAGAATGAAAGTAAGGCTTAATTAATTTGTTGTGTATATAATCTTTGATTTGCCTTTGTTTTCTTGCATGATAAATAATAAATTCGCTTTCTTTTGTTCTTTGGAGGTACCTCCGGCTTGCTTTCCAAGAATTTTTGGTCATGAAGCCGTTGGGTAAGTTTTTATGCTTATAAGCTTTATAGAAAAAGAAAAACTTTTATTGCTTCTACCTTCTTTGTAGCATCAAGGCAAGGCGGTCACTTCAAAAAAAAAAGAAAAGAAAAGAAAAGAGAAATCTATGACAATTAGCTATACTATTAGTAATTTAGTAATGAAAAAATGACGTGATTTGAACTTAAAAATCTCTCACCCCACCTTGTCACACTCTTTATAAACTTAATAATATAAAATGTTTCTTTTATATGTTTTGTGACAAGACAGTAACTTATAATAGTAACTATTTTAATATTGGAAAAACGTTAATTATGATGTATAAAAAAAAGTCTAAATGTGTAGCAAAACAAATATTCTAGATTTGAGCAATTTCATGATATCAAACAAAAAAGTTTATGGATCGAGCAGCATGATGATTTGCACTCTTTCTAACTATTTTATGTTTATGAAATCAAGGGTTGTAGAAAGTGTTGGGGAGGATGTTCATGACCTAGCTGCCGGGGACATGGTCATTCCAATTTTCATGCCGGATTGTCAAGAATGCATAGACTGTAAATCAAGGAAGAGCAATTTGTGTTCAAAATTCCCTTTTGAAATCTCTCCAACAATGCTTAGAGACGGGACAAGCAGATTCACTGATATGAATGGAGAAATTATAAATCATTTCCTTTGGATATCAAGCTTTAGTGAATATACAGTGGTGGATGTAGCTAGTGTGACAAAAATTGATCCTAATACCATTCCTCCAAACAGAGCTTGCCTTCTAAGTTGTGGAGTTTCAACTGGTAATCCTTTCAGTTTTTTTGCCTTTCCTCTTGGACTCTAAAAATAATACCATGATTTAATATTGTTTGAGTTTAATTTCAGGGGTTGGTGCTGCCATGAGAATAGCAAGTGTGGAAGCAGGATCTAGTGTTGTTATTTTTGGATTGGGTTCAATTGGCCTAGCGGTATGATCTTTGTTTTTGTAGTAGACAACTCTAAGAATTTTTTTTTCTATTTTTGTGACATAGATATCAATCAAGATGGGATCAAAAGCGACATGATGGTGGAGAAAAATTTTGTTAGGGACATGAACCTTTATTTCATATTTAAGCCACACCACACCATCTATGTGATTAATATCTTGTAATTTTTTTGTGTGGATCATGTCTTTATTTATAAAAATAGGGATATATTATAGTAGTTACAGAGATAATATGTAGATTATATGAACCAAGGAGTTAATGTTCATATTTATAAACTTGGTTTATAACAGAATTTTCTATCGGTAGTAGCTGCCTCTGATATTTGTATAAATGTTAATAAGGTAAAAAGTTAAAACTCAAAATTAATACTTTTCACACAATAACTTTTTTTCTTCTGAATAAAATGAACAAAATTAAAATTTTGCTCCTTCATAATTAAAAAGTCTTGTTTCCTCTATGATATGTGTAGACTCATTTGGTGAATTTAACTAGTGGTGGAATGCTTGTGCTTGTGTCGCTTGTGTAATAGGTTGCGGAAGGAGCTAGACTATGTGGTGCTACAAGAATTATTGGGGTTGACATTAATCCCAACAAATTTGAAATAGGTAGATACAATGCTTAAGCTGATGTTTTTTCCATTTCCAGATATTAGCACATGAATGGTTCTTTCTGCAACACTAAAAAATTGGCTTTAAGAGTGATTGTATTATCTCTATTGATTTGGAAAATATTTCCATATATACCATAAGCACTTAGTATTGAGGACTGACATTATTTTTATCATATATATATCACTTTATACAGCCAAAAAATTCGGAGTCACCGAATTTGTCAACTCCAAGAGCTGTGTGGATCGATCATAGCTGTGTCATTTTCTACAATCTATATGGAATTCACATCCAGCTTTGTACCTTTCTTCATTTCAAAATTTCATCTTTTGTATCCTTATGTTCAAATTAAATTAATTTTTGCAGGTGATCCTTGACATGACTGAAGGTGGAGCAGATTATTGCTTTGAGTGTGTTGGTATGGCTTCACTGGTGCAGGAAGCTTATGCCTGTTGCCGAAAGGTATAAATAGAGTTTGGTTATAAGATTTTTAATTTTTAAAACTCTCAAAACTAAAAGTACATTAAATACCATCTATATTAGAAATAGTTCAATTTCTTTTATTTTGTACCCCACATTCTCTCACAAAATATTTGCACTGAGTTACAAAGAGAGTAATGTAGGAACCTAAGAATCTACCATCAACAACATAGCCAATAATCAACAACACAACTAAGAGACCCTATGGTCATATTTAACATTTTTTTTCCAAATTCATCCCATGATATTTTGAAAAATATTTAACATAGATTTTCGCTTTCAGAGTCTATGTCTAGTGTTGGATAATTGCTTCGTTGACAATCATCAATTCTTGATCATAATTAGTTGAAAATATATATTAAATTTCAGGGCTGGGAAAAGACAATATTGCTAGGAGTAGATAGGCCAGATGCTGAGCTGAATTTCAACTCGTTTGAGGTTCTTCTAAGTGGGAAAACCCTAATGGGATCAGTGTATGGTGGTCTTAAGCCCAAATTAGATATCCCTATCCTTATCAAGCGTTACATGGACAAGGTAGCCTTTCTCATTCATCCCATCTTCGCTTTTTCTTTTACACAAGAAAATGTTCATCATATACAAAAATTGTGCAGTCTTGATATTAATAACAACTGAGTTTTTGTGCATAAATTTTTTTGTGGTAGGAACTGGAGTTGGATAAATTTGTGTCACATGAGGTTTGTTTTGAAGACATCAACAAGGCCTTTGATTTGCTTCTTGCTGGAGAAAGCCTCAGATGTGTGATTTGGATGGATAAAATTAGCAAATGAATGTATTTTCATTTTGCTCTTCTATATATATAGACATCATGAAAGAAATCCTATATATAAAAAATAAAAGTGCATTTCTTATGCTCCAATCTTTATTGGCACCATCCAAGAACACCTCTCCCATATATTTATCTTAAGTATAAGTGCTAATATTTTAGTAGATCAAGCTCCCATTCTATCTTTCCTAAGCATCTCACCACCTTATTATTGAGAACTGGTTGGCATTCAGCCCCTTCCCCGGGGCATGTAGGATTTCTGATAAAACCCTTTGAAGGCTTTATTGGGGAGGTATTTCCTCGGAGCACGTCTTCAAAGACTTACTTTTTCTTTTACTGATTGTGCACATATGGCTAAGAGAAACGTGGGTGCTTGACTGACTCTTTATGACTAGTTCCTCCACTCCACCTTAGTCTCTAAAAGAAAGGGAAGAAACTTCAAAGAAAGCATTTCCTAAGAGGTCTATCGCTTGTGTTAGAAATTAAAATGATAAAAAATTAGTATCATCTAAGAAATAATGTTTCTCACTTCTCTTCTCTTCCCTTCAAAAACAAATTTGTTGTGGGCATACCATAATACCAGAGAGCTAAGGAAGAAATTAAGAGAAAAATCTTCATATGATCCTTCCTTAAGGACGTATTGCAATAAATCATAGAAATTAGACAGAGTACCTTAAGAGGTTACTCGAAAGACATTCCTCATATAGAGAAATTACACCCCCTAAAAAAAAAATTAGAGATTGTCTTCATGATTAGCACCATACTCGAACACATCAGGCTAGATAGTTATTCAAGAAGGAGTGGTAAAAATATTCTTTATTAAAACAAAGCTCAGAAAAATCACAAAAATGAAAGAAAGAAAATAAAATTTTAATTTATTTTTAATTTTCTCTTTCTACAAATGGAAGAAATCCCCCGGAAAACAAGGTGTGTTTGTATTAAACATTGTGTTCATGGAATGGAGCAATTTCACACATTTCTCCTCTATTGTAAATCAACATTTTTGTATTCCCCCAACAGTCCAAAATCCAAAGTTTTGGTCAATATAATTAGAATCACCTGACATATGTTTTAAGGAGGAAAGAAAGGTCTTGTTATATAAAAAAATAAAAATTTCAGATATTATTTGGGGAAAGATTCTATTGACACATTTAATGGATAGGTAAAAAGGGTTAATTTAACCAAACGTGCCGTTATATTAGGATGCGCTTAACATAATATATAGCGTAGCTGAGCCTAGAGAGCAAAAATTTGAAAGAGTCTAAATAGTTTTTCAAATGCGAGATATTCTATGTGATGCCCTTTGTATTAAAGACAACACCTTGATGGTCACTTTCAATCTCCACTCATCTATAGTCAAATATGTCTAAGAGACGACCTTTTAGAATTGCCAAAAACTCGGCATGCTCGGCAGAAATAACATGATGTTGCTTCCTAATCATTATTAGGCATGATCTTCAGGAATAGTTTCAATACTTATCTTTCTATGAATCATCAACATTCAACTTCAAAGTTTCTAAAGTCAGTGTTGAAAAAATCGGACTGGTCCGACCGATCAAATTGTGAACTAGACTAGAGATTGATATGTAAAACATGGGCATAACTGAAAGGGTTAAGTCCAATAAATCCCTAAAGTTGGGCCTACTTATTAATTGAGGATATGAACCATTTCCTTTTAGAGAAGAAGCTCCTAAAAAGTTGAGCTATATCAACTCAAGTCATGAACTTTGTTTTGAACAAAAAGACCCCTTAGTTGGACAAAAATTTTGAATGATGCGAAACACAAAAGGTCCAAGATTTGAAAAGTTCTAAGTCAAGCAATTACTTTACAATTTAGCTTCAATCCTAATTTAATTAGGTTCAAGTATTCTGTTATATGTGTTCTTCCGAGAAACATTAGGATTTAAAATAATTAAGTTGAGATCCTAGTATTAGAGTCTACTTTAGAAAGTCTATTTGGTTTAAGATTGCAGTATTTTATTTCTTAAATCCTATATTACAGTATTTTATTTCCCAAATTATAGTTAACTAGAATTCCTAATTATGATAGGATTGAAGTTTCTAAACTGTCTTTCCTAGATAGTTTAGGATTTTGGTTTTTGAATATATAAATAGAGGATTTCTTATTCTATTGTGTATGCATTGATTAAAGAAATAAAAGGTTCTACATAAGTTTCTGTAATCTTGGTCGTGTGATGATATCTAACGCTTAAAGCGCGATGCTTTACAGTTCCTGAGTATAACACCTAGGGTTTAGGTGTGGTGCCTAGGTTTTTCTTACATAGTATGATGTTAAGGGGTTTATTTATCTATTCTTCTTACTATTTTCCTCGTTTCTAGCATTAATTTACTCCCCTATACTTCACATATTGCTTGTCCTAAAGCAAATAAACACAAAAATAGAGAAAAATTTCAAATAACCCCCAATCAATCTCCCAAAATCGTAAGACCAAAGCATTAAATCATCAAACATGCCAAGAAATTTAATCTGTTATCTCTCTTTAAAAAAAATGACTTGCGTATAGTGTAACATGACCATAAGAAAGTGTAAAGCAAATACTAAACAAGAGTTCCAAACCACACAATGAAAATATAATTGCAAAACTTACACGACATAAAATCACTTTCATACCTTCTTTGCACTAATCGAGGTTCTCCAAAACGCAATTTAAATCAAGTAGGACTCTAAAGATTGTAACATAAGGCTAGCAATATATTGGGTATCAAATGAGGATAAAGGAAAAACAAGAAGAATCAAAACAAGTTAATTTAACCTAAAAGAAAAAAAAGAGTCAAAGTTATCTACAACCTTTTAGGTCGTTTTCAGTCAAACCTCACGAACACATTACCTTACCCAAAACCCAAAAAATCCCATAGAACTATTTCAGCTTTCAACAATCACTCAATTCGAGGAAGTATATTAGAAAAGGAACAAAAGGCTAAGATACACAAGAGAGATTAGAGACTTATAATTTACTTTTCCTTGATGAACTTTATCTTTTTCTCTTGTTTTCCTGTTCTCTTCATTCCTTTCTCATTTTTTTCTTTTATCAACAAAAGATTTATATCAAACAAGCTTTCTCACAAGAGTTTTACTTTCTTATTTATTTTCTTTGAAGAATATATCATTTCCTTGTATCTTTCCTCTCAATTGCATACTCTCTAACAAAAGTTTCCAAAATACCCCTTTCAATGATTTCTTTTCTCCCTCTTTTTTCCCACACACTTATCTTTTGATGCACACTTAGACGACTTAAAGATTAAGATCATTAGCTTATCGATTGAGAGTTTAATATTTAAATGTAAGTTTAAAAGGTGAAGAAAAGAAGGGCGCGAATCTCTTGGCATGAAAATCGAAAAGGGCACTAGGGATTTGACGTAAATAGGATAGGCTCGAAAGGCTCAATTGGGTCAAAATAAACTGTCATCCCTAAGTCAAAATAATGGGGAACCTTTTATTTCACCTTGAGCGATAATCAAGTGAGCTCTCGCATGTATGTGTGCAACCAGTTAAGTTTATACAGTAAAAACAATTGTGAAGAATATATTAAACACTAACATGGCCAATTGTGCGCAAATGAAAGCCGTGTGAGAGCTATAAAAGCTACAGAAACATATTTCAACAATCAGGTCTTAAACCTCAGTAGCTAACACTTTATCTTAGTCATTCGAGAAACTTTTGAAAAGAAAACTTGATAAGAACCATTCCCACGGTGAAAGCTCATTTTTTTTCATTCTTTCAATGTTTTCAAAATTTCTGGAGTTTTCATTGAATTTTTCAAAATGTTTTTAGATATCTCTCTTTAAATAAAATGACAACCAAATAAAACAAAAACTACCGCAAACATAATTGACAATACATATAAAAGAACACAAAACTAACTAAATCAAAAACGAAAGAACATTAAAGACACCTCCCCTATACTTAGCTCTAAGATAGAAAACAAAGAGAGCAACACTTCCATGTTTGTCAATGTCGAGAAGGTGGTGGATCATTCAATTGCCACCGTCTATATTATCATTATCCTCCGCCTTATCATCACCATCATCACCCCTCCTTCGTACTCAACGAACTCGGCTACAAACCTAGAAAGGTATGCTAGTATAATCAGGTGAGCATCAATCCCTACCACTGAACCTCTGGATTATAAGCTATAAATACTACATAGTAGGGTTAGTGGTAAAAGGGAAGGACAAGAATAAAGTCAAGAAGAGGACAATCGAGAAGAGAAGGGTCGTGAAGTCGAGGGGTCGCCGGTGGCGGAAGAGGAGGTATGGAAGGAGCTACAAAGGCAGGAGTAAGGATAGGGACAAGCTGTCCCTAGTAAGAGTAAACCTCTATTGGTGAACAAGTGCATTCTAAACTAGTGATAGAAGTTTCATCAAAAATGTCGGCACTAGTTGTAAGGATACAGTCCTCTTCGGCAAAATAGGCTCCTAGAATTTCAAAGACTGGAGATAGAAGACGTGGAAAACAGATAGCCTTTGTGGTGGAGTAAGAACGCAGATAAATCTCTCAAAGAGTGAGGTGCCTATAGTTGCAGGCTTATGCTCAGCCTTATCAAGCACAAGTTTGTACACGAGGTAAATATCAGAATTCCTAACCTTATTGAGGCTACTAGCTTGGGCAGAACATAAAAATTCAGGTGATATCTTAGTATCCTATGACGCATAAAAAGTGTTGAGTGTTACCCCTTCTTTTGTTATGCATCTGTCGGGCTACTGTCGAAATTAAATCTCAAAATTTGGTGGAGTGTTGCTCCTTGAAACCATGCAAACACCGCTGTCCATGAGACACCAAAGGTGAGCTCTTGCCGCATTGACATTGATTTTTCCCTTTTCTTACAATCTCTTGAAGAGATGAAAAACTTCGAAAATTTTGAAGAAATTCTAAGTTCATCGAGCTGCAATTGAGGTGGAAAGATTTACAAGAGAGAAAAAGAGAAACAATCATGAAGATGGGGGAAATGAGGAGGGGTGAAGGGGCGGTGTAGTGAAGAAGGAAAGGTTTCCGGAATAGAGCTTCTAGGTCAGCAGCGAGGGAGTGGCAAAAGCCTAGGTTATGGTTGAGGAGTGAAAATGAGAGAGGGAAATATGTGCAAAAGAAATGGGGAAGTATTGGGGGTCGCAGATTTTGTATTTAAAAATAAAAAGAGGGGCACTAGATTTAACAAATCTGGTATTGGATTTCTAGCGCAACGGGTCAAGAAGGATCCACGTCCCTGTTCTTGGGTCTAAAAAGACCCTGTACTATTCTACGACTGGGAATATAGAAAACTGATGTCGGGTGTATTTAGGACAAAACTGTGACAGCGAGTGCTATAGAAATGGCATCAGATTTGTTTAAGGAAAAAATAATTAAGAAAACTTTCTTTTTGGTACTTCCATAATTTTTTTTAAGTTGCAAAAATTAAAAAGAAAAGTAGTTTCCGCTTTAATTCTCGAGCTTGACTTCCTTGAACGCTCAATGAGAGGCTTGAGGTCTGAAAGCAAAGCCTCTCTCGACTGTGGGATTTCAGCTCCGAAAAACTTCTTCAATCTCGGACCATTTATTGTGAATGTGACTTTTTTTGGATGTGTGATAGTAATTGCTCCACTTGGATTAAGTTTGGTAACCTCAAAAGGTGCAGACCATTGTGACCTAAGTTTCCCTAGAAACAACATTAAATAGGAATGATAGATTAAAACCTTGTCAGTAATCTGTATAATCCTAACCAAAATATGTGATGCTTTAGTTTGTTCCTTATGAAGTTTATCATTGTCATAAGCATGCAAATAAAGTTCATCTAAAGCATTCGATTGAAGAATCCTTTTCTCACCAATAGTTTCCATGACAAAGTTAAGAAAATTAATAGCCCAAAGAGCTTTATGTTCAAATTCGGTAGGAAGATGACAATCTTTTCCATAGACGAAATGATAAGGGGTAATGCCAATGGGGGTTTTAAAACCGGTCCTATAAGTAAGCCCATAAAGCATCGATAAGTTTTAAAGATCAATCTTTTCTAAAAGTACTAATAGTTCTTTCTAAAATTTTTTCAATTCTCTGTTAGAGACTTCAACTTGCCCACATATGGATGATAAGGAGTAGCTACTTTATGACGCACCCTGTATTTCTATAGCAAATTTTCTAGTTGTTTATTATAGAAGTGGGTACCACAGTTACTAATTAAAGCTCTAGGAGTGCAAAATCTAGAAAAAAAAAACTATTTTTCTTTAAAAGTAATATGGCCACCCTAGCATCATTCGTCAGATTAGCAATAGCTTCAACCCAAATTGGTCTTCCAAAAACACTCTAAAACTAACAAAAACAACGAAATTAAATAAGAAGGAAAGTAACGGAATAGGGGCAAAGTGAAACAAATGATGTTTAAAATTAAAAATGAAGCATGCATATCTTAATGGCAGTAAGGAAAAGATGATCATGCACTAAGTGTACAACAAAGTTTACAAAGGATGTATGAAGTACTCCCTTTCTAAGTACCATAGGTACTTCCGGGATCATGAGAATCCGGGGTCATTTTGACCTTCCCCTTGTTTATGTGTCGTATGAGCACCCACTTCATCAAGCCCTTCGTAACTTAGGAGGAGAGGTCTTCTTCTTGCCTTTTGCTTCTTTTGGGCTCTCTTGTCGTGGTGACTTAGTTTCTTGCGAAGAAAAAGACACATCATGATTAGTATGAGTAATGCAAAATAATGTGTTTTTACAATTTGAAAAGGGGATTGGAATTAGTGGGAATTTGAAAACAACCCTATTCTCCCCAACCCTCATAAGTAACTTTCCATTTTCCATATCTATTAATGCCAAGTAGACGGAAACGGGTGTCCTAAATTAAAAGAAAGTGTACATCCTCTTCCATATCGAGGACAGTAAAGTCCACAAGGAAGACAAGGTCCTTGACCTTTATTAAAACATCTTCCACAATTCCCCTAGGGTATCTAATGCTCCTATTAACTAAACTCACAAAAATCCTAACCGGAGTTAGGTTCCCTAGGCCTAGTTTCTTACACATAACAGAAAAATTCCCTGGGTCTTCTAACTTCTTTGATAATATCTCTTTGTTGATGAGAACCGACAAGCACTCCTTACCCAAGGTATATGTAAATGCTTGGTCAATCTTTCTCTTGCTTGTGAGCATCTCCTTCAAGTATTTCACATACTTGGACACCTGCAGGAGTAAATCAGACGGAGGTAAGTTAATAGTTAATTTCTTAAACATATCCACAAACTTTCTCATTTTAGCCTTGCTACGGTCACGAACAAGAGCCGTTGGATAAAAGACTTTTGGCTTGTATGCTACAATCGTCGGCTTCTCGTTCGTTCCCTCTTTACTTGGTTCCATGATTTTAGATTTAGTGTTGATGGATATCTTCCTTTCTTTTTCATTACAGCTCTTCTCTTGGATGATTACCATTTTCTCTTCTTTGGAAACCTTCTCATTGACATGCTCTCTCAGATTGACTTCAGTGTTGCTCAGGAGAGTTCCAAGAGTTCTTTCGGATACCAATTTTACTACTTTCCTGATCTGCTTCTCTAGATTGCAAACAGATGCCTCTTGATTTCTCAGAGCAACTTCTATATTGTTTATTATAGAATCTGTCGCACTTATGAATTTGACCATGAGATCTTCCAAATTGGCTTTTACTGTTCAAGGATTTGGAGGAGATGCATCATATGGCGACTGTTGTCTAGGTCCTCTATTCTGAAAACCTAGAGGATTTTGAGGTCGTTATTAACCTTGGTTGCGCCATGAGAAGTTGGGGTTATTCCTCCATCCAAGGTTATAGGTGGTTAAGTACAGATTGTTATTTTGCCTATTTCCCTGGACGAAATCCACTTGTTCAACTATAGTACCATACTTGATTCAGATGCCCTCCACTGCAAAAGTCACAAAATATAATCTGTTAATGACTATCAGAGGAGGTGTGAAGTTTAATTTCCTTATCTTTTGCTCGTTGTGGCTGCCAATTTGGACTCCATAGTCGTGATTGCATCAACATTGTGTACCCCGATAGATTTAGGCTTTACCGTTGGTCCTCCCTAAGTGTAACTGTTCACTGCTATCTTCTCATTAAGATCATACACTTGTTGAGGAGTCTTATTATCTGTAGACCTACTTGTAGACGCATCTATCAACTTACTCCATTGTCAAAAGATTGAATCTGAATGCCCAAGTCTAAGCTGTGATGTGGACACTTTTTCAATAACTTCTTCCACCTCTCCTAGGCTACATATAGACTCTCCCCATTAACTTGCTGAAAAAATAGTATATCGTTTCTAGGATTATAGTGTAACCAGGGGGAAGTATCTTTCTAGAAACTTCTCAACCAATGAATCCCAAGAGGTGATCAATCCGGATGGTAGTGATTTCAGCCATGATTTTGCTTGGCCCCTCAGAAAGAATGGGAAAGGTGAAGGCAAATAGCATCATCCAAGACTCCATTGATTTAAAGGTATCGTACATCTCAAAAAAATTGCAATATGCGTATTCAGATCTTCCTCATGGGGCCAGCCAAATTGTACACTGTTCAGTACCATCTGGATTACATTTGGTATGATCTCGAATGCTCGACTACGCCTCAGTGATGGACAGCCAAGTATAATCTGTCAACGTTTTCTCCACCATTGGAGGTGGTGGAGGCGGTATAACTGGGATAATCGAAGGAATTTGATCGTGTTGGGCTAAGATAATTGTTCTTTTTCGAGCTATCAAGAGGTTATTTTGTGTAAGTCTTCTATAATATTTTTTATTTTTTGTAATCCTTTTTCTTTTTTATCAGTCTTAATATCATGTTCAAGCATATAGTCGTAGTCTTCAATGTTTTCACATGTTATCGTTTTCATGGAGTTACTTAAATAAAAGGCGGTATATGTGATTTGCCATTTATCTTTAGTATAATTAGATTTATTTAGATAAAATTGGAGATATAATCTAGAAGTCTTATGGGTTATGGATTTAAAATGGATCGATTTGGCCAAAAAATTAGTTCTTTTCCTTAGTTCTATTATTCCTAATGCAGATGAAAGCACATAGTTGCTTTAGGTGGTCTTCTCTACTGCTTGCTCTCTTTGTTTAAGTTGTGTTAAAGTCTGTTTCCGCTTGTATATTCTATTAAGATTCAACAGTTCATTTGTGTTATATTCATTAAGTTTATGGTTCAAAGTTTCTTCCTTGCACAACGACTACTGATGTGAGAAAAAATATGATTTTCCAGGAAATAACCAACTGAATTTCGGAGCATTCATTTCATCACTGTGTTATTATGCTAGGTTTTCTTTATGGGTTTTGAAAATTCTAATGAAAAGACAATAGAAACTAGTAAGAAAATGAAATTTCTTGATCAAGGTGTGTATGTTTTGTAGAAAATTTGAATGGTATGGTCTATTGGTGTAGCTACAGATGTGTTTATGTAGAGAAACAAGAAAATATTAGGAGTTCTTGGTGTAGCAACAGCTCTTTGGATTCTATTTGACGTTCTAAAGTACCATTTGTCGACATTGGTGTGTCATTGTATAATGCAGTTTTGGCTGGATTATTTTTGTGGTCCAATGCTAGCTAGCTCCTTCATCAACAAGTAAGAGACTCCACTTCACATTCATCAGTGTGTTACCAATTTTACCATTTTGTTCTATGTGGGCAACATAATTAATCTATTTCTTGGTTAGGACTCCACCTCAGATTCCAGAAGTTTCTATCCTTGAGAAGCCGCTTGTCTTACAGTTTGCATATATTCTTTGCAATTCTCAGAGAGATTTCTTCTGGAAGGGATCCCAAGAAGTTTATTTGTGTATGTTCTCCTACTTAAGGGAAATGGGGAAGAGGTCGGCACTTGAGTTTCCTCTTCATATTAGCAAACAAATGCTTTTTGCCGAAATCCATGTTGTTTCTCCGAAGTCCTTAACACCCCCTTCCGTTGAAAATATATAATTTTAACTAATTTAATTACTTTTTTGTGTACCGTTCTATGGTGATAGATAAATTGAAAAGAAGGGAGTAATATGATGAAATATGGATTTTTGGACACTTAGAAAAGACTTTTAGAGTCCAATACAGGAACTACACAATTTCTTTTGGAGCTTCACTCTTTATAAATATGTATAATTTCTACCTTCTCTTGATCTTTTTTCTTAGACTTTCTATAATTCTTACTTTCATTATTATAACTCTGTACTGAGCTCTAACCTGCTCTTATCTTGTAAGCCAAGACTAAAAATTTTCTTTCTATTCCCCAAGCTAACTCGGTCTCGGGATGATCCTTGTCTGAAACACTTAGCGTACATTTTCAAATCCTCTATATTGCTATTTTCAAACTCCCTAATGCAATACCAGGTAGTAATTCCTTTCTCTCACGTATGACTCGGGATAGCCATTCTTAGTTCTCGAAAATCCAATATCTATGTTTCATGACTATTAAATCTGTCGAGACCACTCATATATAATTTGCTTTCCAATAATTTCATAGCCAAAGACTCACCAAATTCATTAATAATTCCTATGTCTTCCTAGGTAAAATCCTCTTTTACACACTAGTGAGAACAACATTTTACACCTTCCGAAATTCTTCTCCTATTTCTAGCTTCTCTGCTTCTTTTTTTTCATGAGCTTGTGTGTTTTGTGGGGAAGCCATAAGCTCCCTTTCAAGCTTTCAAAATAGAAAATAGATCTTGTGTGTTTTCTTCTCTATTCCTCTTTTTCTCAGTTGCTGCTGCTATTAGATGGGGCCTAGAGATTAGGATTATTCTCTGATTCTTCATGGTTAAGCTTTCTTCTTTAGAGAAGAAATAATCTCAATGCCTCAATTTCGAATTCAATTTCAATTTCGAAGGCATATTGCTCAACTGAGGCCAATCAAGGTTGTGGATTCAAACCCTCTTCTTTGGATTTCTTACTGCTGAACTGGCGACCTGACTCCGGTAACTCTGCACCGGTACAATACCACTCTGACTATCGCTGCTCTATACAAGTAAAAAATCGTAACTATTTTTGGATTTGTTGGAGGAGGGGAGTAAGGGATATGTATTCAGCTCTGGTTTCTCCCATTACTTGAGTTTAATTGCATATTTGGAGTCCTTCCTCTGATTCCACCTCTCCAAAAATCGGGAATTTAGCTGTTCTTGTTTAACCTTTATTCTGATTTTTGCCTCTCCAAATTGGAAGACGAAAACAATAGTGATATAACAGCCTGTGGCAAAAATCTACCACAAAATGTTAAGGATTTTCTTCTATACTTTTGAATTGGTCTCTATGAAATTATTTGGGATTTCTATCTTAAACCTCATTTTGGATTTTCATTATCTGAATCTCTTCATCGAGAAGATTTTAGTTGGGGCCTGATAATTATTTGTTGAAGATTTACTTGAGGAAATAATATTTTAGGTATTCTAGTATTGTTTCACGGAAAATTGAAAGTTGCTTATGAATTGTATTGATACTCGGATAGTCGAGTTCTTTCCTTGGGCAATATTCTTGGCTGGTTAAAACTTTTTCTTGTACGGGTTGCCTACACGTGTTCATGATTTGGGCGAATGTGTAAGCAAAGGAGATGGCCTCGCGGACAATCTGATTTGGGATCATCCTACCTTTTCCCATTTTAAGGATAAGTCGTCCACTAATTAAGCAGACTCTACCTACTAAGGTTCACCGAAATCAGGAAGCATGCTACACCTGTCATGGGGCCATGAAGAGGACTACCCGGATCATGGTTTCTGAGTAGATTTGTTTCATATCCAAGTTATAAGTCCACCGTGAGGCAATACACAGCCATATGGAGCAGAAAAGAAAATTTGCCCAATCCCCTTCTTTTCCCATGAAAATATGCAATTCATAAGATTTCACAACATTAGACCTATGATCAATTATACTTTCTTTGAGAAGTAGCATATATGGCAACGTTTCTCACCTATATTTTAATGTCCCCAATTAATTAGGAAGAATTTGTCTACTTAGAGTCACCAAGGTCAGGATCGTTTTATTGGAGAAAAAACATAATTCATATCATTTATCAAAGTATTCTTCAATCTCTCTTATCATCAAAATATTTCTTTTATTCGGAAACTTTTTTTTCAGGAAGTATTATTTTAATGAGATCATCTCTTCACGGGATATTTTTCTTGGGAACTATCCCTGTTATACGAGAGATCCTTCTCGAAGAATATTACGAAGTCGAGATGAGATTTCTTCCTAAAAAATATTCTCAAATCGGGATTATCCTTTTCAACTCTTTCTAATAAGAGATTTCTATACAGGATAAGTTTATGTTCTGGACAGAATCCTCTTCTCGGATTGGATAACCCTTTCTGATTTAAAAAAAAAAAAATCGACTCCAACTTGGGTTAGCTAATCAGGGGCAGCAACTCGTGATTAAACTGATAAGCAATCATTTTCTTCATTTAGAGTTATCAATTCTTAGCCTACATCCAGTTCAGATTTAGATGGTCATTATATGGGGTATAACCAATTTTGGAAGCTAAGATTGAAAGGTCCCACCAAGGGTGATGTACAGACTACATGGGTTTACGACCAACAAAATCTAGACCAAAATTTACAAATTTCGATTCGCATGACCTAGATATCTTTTCAGGCCATGTAGCAAGAGTTCTCTTCTTGGCGCCGACATCATCATCCTCATTATCAGAATTACATCACAGCTTTATCATGGGAGCATTCTTCTTCTCAGGATCAATCTCGAGACTTTCTTTAAGGAAGGGGTATGAGTATACTATCCTCAATCATCGATCATTTCTCTTAAGAAGCTCACAATAAGAAAGTGAATCTCTTAATTAATTTTTCTGATTACATGATATTTTTATCTTTTGCAATTTATTTGCAACCCTTTAAAAGCTATATTACTTTTATATCCAAGTTTTAAAGCACACTTAGGGAACCCGTGTATTTTTGGGAACAACCTGTATCACTTTAGTACAGCCTGTACTATATGGGCAAACTTGTATCATCATGGGAACAACCCATAGCGTCATAGGGGCCACCCATATTATAATTTCACGAGGTTCGTGCTTGTATCACCACTTGTCTTTCATTACCTGCTAGTTTTTTTATTTCGTTGAAATTCAATATTTTGACCCTTAATTACATTCTAATGTGTCAGTCTTCTTGGAAGGAACTTGAAGCATTTGACATAATTGAATATATGTCAATGTTTTCGGAGGGAATAATGATGGAATATAGGTTTTTGGGCCCTTAGGCAAACCTTTTAGAGTCCCATATGGGAAACTCCACAATTTCCTTTGAGACTTCACTCTCTATAAATAAGTACACTTTCTATCTTCTCTCGGTCTTTTTTCTCAGGCTTTCAATAATTTTGCTTTCATTACTATAACTCGGTATTAACTTGAGCATGGGAACAGAAATGGGGACCAGTCCCCACCTATTTGGACCCAAAGGCTAGAATCTATCGTAGTCATTTGGAGATGCTCAATTTCTCAAGTTCTTGAAAGTTTTATATGCATTTTCTTACTGATAATCATATGCATGTGGTTCTTCTCTATCCTTGGGAGCTACCAGAGTTGCGCCATTTCTTGAAGTTTGATTATGATGTTTATGGTTTTAGGCACTGCTGTTGTGCTTCTCCATACAGTTCCTGTGCTTTACGATAGGTATGAGAGCCAAGTGGACGCATTTATGGAGAGAGCACTTGAGGAGCCAAGTAACAATATGCAGTCTTTGATGCAAAGATTTTGTGCAACACCTCTTGAGGACCCTTGAAAGATGGGAAGAATGATTAAGAATGTGGCTTGAATTGTGAGAACTTGATAGGTTCAGAGGTGTTCTATATGAGCATTTCCACTCGGGATCATCTATATATTACATCATTTATCCTTTAATACACTCTATAATACACTTCTTTTAATAGTAACTTTTCCTTAGGAATAATCTTTTATAATTTAAGGTTTACTTTTTATTCTATAAGATTTATATTAAAAAATTATTATAAAAGATGTATATTAGAGAGTGTAGTAGAAGATGTACTAAACAATACTGAGTAGACATTTTTATCCTTTGGATAGATTTACTAGTATATTAGTCTTCCTGAAATCTGCTGCTTTTCTGTGTCATGATTATTGATTTCTACTTATTATGACCTTTCTTTTGTTCATTGATTGGTATTAACGTGGAACAGAAGCATCAAGCAATAAAGTACAATATGTTGTCTTTTTATTTTCAGCAATTTCTCTAAAAAAATGTGATTCAATTCTTTTCTTCCATTTTAGTTTAAATTTTAGAAATGTCTTGATTAAGGAGAAGACTTGGGATATTGTTTGGTGCTCTATTGATCAAAATGTATTGGAGCATGATGTGGCAAAATTTACAGAATTCCAATTGTCTATTTAGAAACACCAATACATATATACAAAGTATGCATTCTGTATTTTCTTTTTGGACGCACAGTTTTAGTTTGAAGTTATCATTATAATAAATACAAACTGCATCACAAGACATTCTAAACTCTTTGAATATTTTGATACTCTTATTTTGTTTGTAAATATAAGTTTCAACTTTAATGTATTTTAATACTTCTTAAATCATATTGCATATTATATTCTATTTTAAAATTAATTTTTAATTAAAAGAATGGGATAATTGGAAGAATCTTGTGCATAACACGAGCTCCAATAGTATATATATACATACATAAATACATACATATATATTCACACACACATATATGTATACGCATATATATATATATGTGTATATATTGAATTTTCTGACATATATATACACATATGTGTGTGTACAACCATTAGTGAATTCCCACAGAAATCCCAATCCCTCGCTGATGTTATGTGTTCTACATCGCACTGACGTCATTGTGTTTACGTGAAGCTCGAGAGTCAACACATGCAGGAATAGGCCCTCTGTTGACTCAAGTAGAGTTGGTTTCTGATTTATATATATATATATTTATTTAAATACACATACACACACTAGATTGACTCTCCTCACCAAGTTGCTGAGAGGTGCCCGAGTTAAAATTGAAAAAGATTTGAATCAGTCTGAAATCGTGATGCTTAATTTCATTTTTAAAATTAAACTTATTTCAAATTAATCCGTAAATGGTAAGAGTTCTAATTCAAAGTAAATATTCGCAAATAGAGTTTATTTGACTTCATTCTTGTGATCTTCGAGTCAAATTTAAAACATGAAATACAGTTCGTTTATAATCGAACGAACATGACATATTGCCAAAAGTACTAATTTTTGGATAGTAAAAACGAATAGGGGAGTAGAAAGAAAATAATAAAAAATAAGGGAAGAAAAAAAGACAACCAACATAAAATTATATCTTTGGAGTAGAGCATAAAAATAAAATAATAAAATATAAGGGAACCAAAGGTAGCCAAGTGTCAATTATATTTTTATCCTTCATACTTGAACTAGAAGTATTTTTTATGGCATTTGGGATCTCATATGTAAAAAATGAGTAGGGATATAGAAAGAAAATAGTAAAAATATGGAAGCAAAAGACAACTAAAAATATATAGAACTAAATATTTGTAGTAGCGTATGGACAAAAATAAATAAAAGAGGGAGAGAGTAAAATGTAGTGCCAAACAAAGTACTATTATTAGATAATAAAAAAAATGAGTAGAGGCGCAAAATGAAAATAATAATAGTGAAGGAGCAACACCCACAATAAAGGCTTTTTTTTAAAATAAAAAAAAGTCATAATGGAGAACCAAAGTTATAGTTCATACGAGTTCAAAATATTAATTAAACGAACTCGAATAGTGTTCGAGTACACAATTTGAACTCAAAAACTCGATGTTCCCCGTGAGAAAAGGTAACAAACAGTAGCAAAATTTTTAAAATTACTTTTTTACCCTTCCTCTTGTTTGAATCAAAGAGTATTGTTTTTATATGAACCAAAAGTACTATTATTAGATAATTAAGAATTAGTAGGGGCGTACAATGAGGATAATAAAGATAGGGAGTGAGAAAAGGTAGCAAAACATAAATTATATTTTTAGAGGGGGTAAAAAGAAAATAATAAAATTGGAAGGAAGCAAAAAAAAAAAAAAAAAGGAAGGAGCAAAAAAATACAATTATAAAATCACATAATTACAATTTTACTGTTGAATCAAAGTTACTATATACTTTCTTAGGATCTTATATGTATACATAATAAAGAATTAGTAAAGGGTGTGCAAAGAAGATATAAAAATAGGGAGAGAGAGAAAAAGATAACAAAACATAAATTATATTTTTAGAGGGTGTAGAATGAAAATAATAAAATAGGGAAGAACAAAAAATAAGGAGCAAAAATACTACAAAATAAAAATTACTTTTTTACCATTTTATCCTTGAATCAAACTTAATATTCAATGTCTTAAGTTTATATATATATGTACATATGTCCATATATATCACTTGTTGATAATATTTATATATTTCAGGTGTACTTATTTAGTTGTCCGTCGGACATTCCATATTTCTGAGCGAACATTATGTTATTATCTCGAGAGTCAAGTCTTGAATTAGTAGTCAGCAGACTTTTATTGTAGATCCTCATTTAGATTCATTATATATGCGCATAAATATCGTGGACGTCTTGCTCTAATTTCCCAGCTCCATCAAAATTTCTAATTGAGGACATAAATATTGAGATCTTATAATTACAACTGTCAAGTGCCTCAATTTCTTACAGAAGTAACAAAAGTCATGTTTAAGAAAATTCTATTAGATTTTTTATCCTTGATTTTACTAAATGTGACCATCTTAATTATTTGCTCCTTTCATATACGAGGAATTCATTTTGTTGGAATTGACTTATCTACTACTATTTTAGTTGTCTCAAATTAATTTGTAGTAATAGTTTATCATTCATGGACATCAAGTATAATGAGCATTCATACAATCAGATGTTGGTCAGTGAATACGTCTGGCTAGATAAATTATATTCTGAACTACAAATTCAAGATGTTTTCTATGAGAATCAAGATGAGATACAAAATAGTATTATATTCATTTAGTATTATCTTCATATATATCATCTCCTTATTATGTTGGGAAACATATTTAAAATACTAAAATGCAACTCTTCCCCTTGACATTTTCCCCAACATACGTTTTTATAACCTCTCTAGGTCCAATCTCATTAGTTTGTGGTGGAGCAAGAAAAAATTCATTAGTATATTTAATATAATGATGGACAATAGTTGGTTATTAACCACAAACTAATTACAAAGAAGAAAACTCATTGTAGTTATTGGAAAAATACGAAAGAATGCTACAAAGATTTTACATAAATCATTTTAATCTATGGTTCTCTAATACCATTTGTATTGGTAGGAGAATATTGAATATGAGCTCATAATTACATAGATGCAAACAACAAGTTGCATGTCAATAATATATAAATGTCTATATTGTCATTGTGCATTGAATAATGTTTCCTTTTATT
Organism: Catharanthus roseus; assembly: GCA_028651295.1. Classification (NCBI taxonomy): domain Eukaryota; kingdom Viridiplantae; phylum Streptophyta; class Magnoliopsida; order Gentianales; family Apocynaceae; genus Catharanthus; species Catharanthus roseus. Next base: position 498,371 of record JAPQWS010000142.1, on the reverse strand, counting down.
TATCCGTAAAACATTCAACCCTAAATAATGTTGTTAATATTCTTATAATTATCTTGCCTTGAAAATAAGTAGCATATGAGAATTAATTAGATTAGAGAAACTTTTCATCTCTTATTATTTTCTAGTATTCTTACTCATTTTCGTATTAGTGATCCAGGATGGTCAAATCAGTCGCGTAATTGTTAAATTATTTGAATAAGTAAACTTCATATTTACTTCATTATGTATCTCAAATATATAAATTTTGAATGAGTTACAGAAAAGAAACATTAGCTTTATAATACAAATAAATTTATTCGAATATCACAAGAGCATCAATACATAGATACTCATTTCATCTACTATCTCGAGATTATTTTAATTATAAAAATATCAATAAATTCAAAAGAAAACCTCTAACAATACTTTATTGTATGCAATATGCTTTACTGAGAACGATACCTTTAAGATCAAGAGTTTGTGGCATCAATCTGATTTTAGAAATAAGCTCCATCGGACGCTGTGGTTCTATTTTTTCAAGTCTACCATCACACATACACACGTGCATATAGACTCCTAGATGAATCACACGCATTGGGAAAATGCTATAGCAACGGGAAACCTTTAACTATACTAAATACCTACTAAATATTTTAGATTATGCTAACTTTTCTAGAGTTGCAATCAACTAACTCCTCTAGAGCTTATTATTAACTAGTTCTTCTAGAACTAGACTACTGTATACTAATTAATTTATTTAACCAAACACTAAAATAAATATTTTTCGGTCTTGATTATTTAAATTAAATTGATAAGAGAGGTTCTTGAGTCATCCAAATTGAGTTGGATTATTTAAATAATATTCATACTCATTTAAAATAAAGCACAATAAATGAGACTGATGTAATTGGACGTCCATTAAATTGAGACCAAAGTCAATTTCATAATAAGTTTGTTAAATGATGAGTTAACTCCATTAGGCCTCATCAAATAAGGAACTGGGTTGATCTAACACTGACGATGGATCGCTAGGTGGCCAAGCAACCCAAAACTCCATCTCTGTCTATAAATAAAGGTCCCTCCCAAGGTTAAGAGATCATTAAGATGATTCAGAACACACTCAAGCTTTGGGCAGAAAGATCTACTCAAGTGCTATTCAACAAAGGTTTTCATTGAATCTTGAAGTATTCTCTGCGTCTTTGTTGGAAGGAATAAAGAAACCTTCATCGACTCTACGATCTGTAATCAAGCTTCCAAACCCTCTAGTTAATCACCAGAGTTCGTCCTACTTGAGATTAAGCTTGAACTCACAATCAATGTTCGTCCTTTGAGATCAAACTTTCAAGATATCGAGTTCAAAATCAGAGTCCATCCAACTCAATATATCAAGCTTTCAAACCGTTAAGTTCACAATCAAAGTTCGTCTTTCGAGATCAAGCGTTCAAGCTCTCAATTTCACAATTCAAACTCATTCGATCCGAGATCAAGCCTTCGAGCCCTCGAATCAATATTTTGCTAAAGAAAAGAATTGAACGATTCTCCTATAAATTAGGAACGTTCTCCATAATTTTTTTAATCACTTCAAATATCATTCTTCAAATTACTTTGCCGTTATTTTTCTTAGATTTTACAACGTAGAACTACCATTCTAATTTTCATATTTATTTTTAAATATACTCAATTGAATAATATGGATATGTCATGTGCCATAACCATTCATGAATCCATTTAAAACTAAAGAGATTACAATAATTTAAGTAACTCAATGTATAACTTGAAAATTTAAAATTTATAACATAATAGAAAATACAAAAATTATAGTTCAATTTGTGTGGCAATTTTTATTATCAATTAAATTCGAAAAGTTTAATTCCTTGACTTCTTTGGTCAGTCCAGCTTTGGGCTTGTGTACAAGAACATAATTGGAAGAAGGATTATATGCACCATAGCCGGAGTTGATTGAGGGTTGATAAACTTACCTATCTTGGGGGTAGGGAAGATATAGATTCAAGGAAAGAATTATATCCGCCTTAGAGATTCAAGAAACAGTTTGTATCAGCGTATCGCATATTATTGTGAATGTTTAATTATAACATCATTACTGCTATGCGCATAATTTATTTACTAACATATGTAATAGATATGCTTAACAAAATTATGTATGAAAATAGAGATATTGATTGAGATAGCTTACATTAATTTTCATAAAATTCAAAACGTAGATTCTCTTATTTATAAGGATCAGGGTAAGATGTTAAGAAGAGGAAGCGGATAAGAGGGAAGTGGTAAATCCTATATAGGATAAGATGGTGACTAGGTGGCTTATGTTTTAAAAGATAAAATGTGTTTATGTGATTATAATGGATACAAATATAATTTCATAAAAAAGAATGAGGTTGTATTGGTGAAATGAGCAAAAAGCTTATCCAATTTAAATCCCTTTAATTTATGACTAATTTAAATCCCTTTAATGTAGTCATAATTAATTTAAATCCTTTTAATCTAGCCATGATTAATTATGTCCTAGTGATAAGTTTGAGAGAGAAAATTCTGAGAAACTTCCAAATCATTGGGACATACTTGCCAACATAGTAAGAAGAGGCTATAAATACTGCACATACCATTATTCATCGAGCAAGAATTACCAAACTTGTTTTTTGTCCCGCAAAACAAGAGAAGTAGAAGACCCATGGCTGAGAAAGGTGCCTTCTTCAGCATAGCAATCACAAACGAAACCCATCAAATGTATAGGTAATTAAAATCTAAAACCAGTACTATCTCTGAAGTTGTTCTTAAATTGATTTGGGTTTTGATTCTAAAAGCAAATGTTGGTGCAGCTGCGGTTGCAAGAGAGGTAGAGAAGCCTCTGGTGATTGAGGTGGTGATTGTGGCACCTCCTAAAGCACATGAAGTTTGTATTAAAATTATATGTACTTCTCTTTGCTTTAGCGGTGTCACTTTCTGGAGAATGAAAGTAAGGCTTAATTAATTTGTTGTGTATATAACCTTGGATTTGCCTTTGTTTTCTTGCATGATAAATAATAAATTCACTTTTTTTTGTTCTTTGGAGGTACCTTCGGCTTGCTTTCCAAGAATTTTTGGTCATGAAGCCATTGGGTAAGTTTTTATGCTTATAAGCTTTATAGAAAAAAAAATACTTGTATTGGTTTTACCTTCTTTGTAGCATCAAGGCAAGACGGTCACTTCGAAAAAAAAAAAGAAAAGAAAATCTATGATAATTAGCGATACTATTAGTAATTTAGTAATGAAAAAACGACATGATTTGAACTTAAAAATCTCTCACCCCACCTTGTCATACTCTTTATAAACTTAATAATATAAAATGTTTCTTTTATATGTTTTGTGACAAGACAGTAACTTATAATAGTAACTATTTTAATATTGGAAAAACGCTAATTATGATGTATAAAAAAACAATCTAAAATGTGTGGCAAAATAGACATTCTTGATTTGAGCCATTTCATGATATCAAACAAAAAAGTTTATGGATGGAGCAGCATGATGATTTGCTCTCTTTCTAACTATTTTATGTTTATGAAATTAAGGGTTGTTGAAAGTGTTGGAGAGGATGTTCATGACTTAGCTGTAGGGGACATGGTCATTCAAATTTTCATGCCGGATTGTCAAGAATGCATAGACTGTAAATCAAGGAAGAGCAATTTGTGTTAAAAATTCCCTTTTGAAATCTCTCCAACAATGCTTAGAGATGGGACTAGCAAATTCACTGATATGAATGGAGAAATTATAAATCATTTCCTTTGGATGAATGTTTCCAGTGGGGAAAACAATCTTGTGTTTTCTGTTCCATTAATGTAAAATCGTGTACATTATATAGATTTGTCAAGGTGACAAATCCTAAACTTATTTGGTCTAGAAAACCTATACTAATTATAACTCATAGATATACATAGTTTAGGATTAGTAATCCTATTTACATAAGAATCCTTAACACTCCCCCTCAAGTTGGAGCATGAATATCAGTAATGCCCAACTTGGATGCTAAACGATGAAAATGTGTTGGTTGTATTGGTTAAAATATCAGCGGGCTGAACTTCACTGCGGATGTAGAAGGGAGAAATGAATCCTTCTTGAAAGGCATCTCAGACAAAATGACAATCGATTTCAATATGCTTGGTGCGTTCATGGAAGACAAGATTTTCGACAATGTGAAGAGCGGCTTGATTATCATAGTGTAATGGGATTGGATGAGTGATAGGCACATGAAGGTCACAGAGTAGACTGGATAACCATTTTAACTCACATAAAGTCATTGCCATAGAGCGGTATTCAGCTTCGGCAAAAGAACAAGAGACAGTGTGTTGTTTCTTTGTCTTCCAAGAAATAGGAGATCCACCAAGGGAAATAAAATAGCCTGTGATAAATCGTCGTGTAATTGGGCAGGTACCCCAATATGAATCACAATAGGCGGTCAGTAAAATAGGAGATTTAGATTGAAGAAGAATACCACCTCCAGGACTGCCCTTGAGATATCGAACGACGCGGATAGCGGCGTCCCAATGAGCACAACGAGGGGCGTGCATAAACTGAGTAAGTGTATGGACTGTGTAGGTGAGCTCAGGTCGAGTGAGAGTAAGATAAATCAGCTTCCCGATTAGTCTGCGCTATGGATCTGGTTTATCAAAATAAGGTCCAGAGGCTTTTGCCAATTGATGATTTGGTTCAATGAGTGTTGATGCTAGTTTGGCTCACAATAAACCAGTCTCAGAGAGAATTTCCAAAGCGTATTTGCGTTGGCATAAGAATAATCCTGAAGGATTTCTTGCAATTTCAATACCCAAAAAATATTTGAGGGGACCCAAGTCCTTCATATGAAAGCATTTATTTAAGGAAATTTTGCATTTTTCTAGAGTGGGTAGGGAATTTCCAGTAATTAGGAAATCATCCACATAAATGTGAACGCATAGAAAAATGTTGTCTCGAGAGTATGTGAAAAGAGAGTAATTGGCATAGGATTAGGAGAAGCCATACTTACGAAGAGCTGAAGTAAGTTTTGAAAACCAACATCGAGGAGCTTGGCGAAGTCCATATAAAGATTTCTTCAAGAGACAAACTTGACCGCGGAAAGATGGGCGAAAACCAGGTGGGGGTCGCATATATACTTCCTCCTATAAATCTCCATGAAGAAATGCATTGTGGACATCCATCTGATGGATAGGCCAGTGTCGAGCAGTAGCAACAAAAAGTAGAGTTCGAACGGTGACCATTTTAGCCACTGGAGCAAAGGTGTCTGTAAAGTCGATACTTGGCATTTGTGTGTTTCCTAAAATTACCAAGCGGGCTTTATATCATTCGATGGTGCCATCTGCTTTGTATTTAATTCGGAAAACCCATTTACTTCCCAAGGCACGTTTTCCAGGAGGCAAGGATGTCAAGGACCATGTGCCATTGTTTTCAAGTGCATCAATTTCGTGGCGCATGGCGGCGCGCCAAAGTGGATTTGAGACAGCTTTGGAGTAGGTGGTGGGCTCGAATTCTGTGGCTATAGAAGCTAAAATATGCCTGTGGGAAGGAGAAAATTTTCCTAGTCCACAAAATGAGTTATTGGATTGAGGGACGTACCTGAGACGTCCGGAGAGGGTGAGTGAGCAGTGTAGGAATGGGATGTAGAAGACTTCCATATAGCATTGCAGTCATAGTCTCTAAGTCGATGCGGAATACTTTTTATTCGAGTGCTTTTTCTTGTGCTGAGAATGGACGGTGTTTTTGTGGATTTATTTTGGATGCGGGTGCCTGGGTTTCTACCACAGCCTGGTCTTGCTACTGAGGAGTTATTTTCTGGAAATTTTGGTGGGCAGAAATGTAGCTGGCCCAAGGCTGGAATGGACCTCTTGTTGGGTTGCTGAGGAGGTTATTGTCGCTGGGCCATGAGGAGCAGCAACTGGAGGTGGGTCGCATGAGGCTTCAGGAGAGCTGGGCCGCGGTCCGCGTGATGCTTGGCTTCGGGAAGCAGCTGGAGGTTCTGGTGCGGAGCACGCGGTTGGGCCAGGCGAAGCTGCTGATGCAGATGGGCCGCGCAAGGCTTCTGGTCCATGTGATGCTGGGCTTCGGTAGGCGGCTGGAGGTACTGGTGCGGAGCGCGCGATTGGGCCAGGCGAAGCTGCTGGTGCAGATGGGCCACTCAAGGCTTCTGGGCCGCGACTAGGTTGTTTCTTCTATGGGCTGTTGCTTTTTGGGCCAATACTCCCCCTATCTTGTATACAGGTTTCCTTGGAGCCCAAAATTTGTTCTCCGAAATTGTATAACTGTGTAAAATCCGTAGGATGGATTAAGGCGTCGGATTTTTCTTTGTACGGAAAGCTTGTCTCGTCAAAAATCACATCTCGGGATATAATAAAATTTTCTGTTTGCAAGTCAAAAAATCTCTAACATTTCTTGTTAAAGGGATAGCCAAGGAAAACACACCTTCGACTGCGGGCTTGAAATTTATCTTTAGGTGGATCATGGTCATGGACATAGGTTAAACATCCGAAAGTTTTAACATGAGAGTATGAAGGTTTCTTTCCAAACAATAGCTCAAAAGGAGTTTTACCGTGTAATAACTTTGAAGGTGTGCGATTGATTAGATATCCTGCTATTAGAACACATTTTCCCCAAAACTTGATTGGCAGATTAGCTTGAAAATGCAAGGCGCGGGCGACATTTAGAATATGAAGATGTTTACGTTCAACTCGTCCGTTTTGTTGTGGAGTACCAGGAATGGTTGTTTGGTGTATTGTGCCTTGAGCAGAAAAATATGATTTGAGACATATGAACTCTGTGCCATTGTCACTCCGAATTATTTTTATGGTTTTATGAAATTGGGTTTTGACCATTGCAAAGAAATCCTTTAAGGTAGATGCGACTTTGCTTTTCTCAGATAGTAAATATATCCAAACAGCTCTAGAAAAATCGTCCAAGATAGTTAGAAAATAAGAAGCTCCTATGATAGATGCAGTTTTGAATGGGCCCCATAAGCCACAATGGACTAAATCAAAGATTATAGATGTTTTATTTATACTCAAGGAAAAATGATCACGGGTTTGTTTGGCACGTAAGCACACATTACAAGGGCTAGTCTTGGTTGTAGAAGATTTGAACAATTTACTTACTACAAAATCCGAAGGATGACCTAATCGAATACGCCACAATGTGCTGGAATCAAAAACTTCACTAGAAAAAGCAAATAGATCTGGTAACTGCAGATGTTTGTAGAAAAAGATCACATTCCTTTGCTCACCCACTCCAATCAGCCTCATCGAGATACGGTCTTGTATAACACAATAATCATTAGAAAGAGTGATAAAACATCAGGAGTCATGAGTCAGTTGGGATGAGGAAATTAAGTTGCACGTAAGCTCAGGAATATAGAAGACACTATGAAGTTTGAGTCTCGTATTTAAAGAGATGGTTCCTTCTTGCAGGGCAATTGTTTTAGCGCCATTGGGTAAACCAATAGTATACGGGTAGATATTATTTAAATTTGTTAAGATATCTTTTCTACCAGTAATATGATGAGAGCACCCTAAATCCAAAATCCATAAGTTTTTCATACCAGATAATTTTTCAGATTGCGTGTTACTTAAATTTTTTTAATGCGGTCAACAGAGTTGACCACTGGTCAATTGTCAGCTTTGGAAAAGGGCCCGACCCACTGCTACTGGTGCTCGGCCCGATCGGCATTCTCCAGTCTTCTTCTCCAACGAAGCTACTGTCGCCGCTAGGGTTTTCTGCCGCCATTCATCCACGTCGAGCAGAGGTGGAGTTGGCCCAAGCTTCCAGCGGGCGTGCTCCATCGATGGCATGGGTTCTTGCCGTCAGCTGCTGCCGTCCACTGTGTCCAGATCTGCTGCTGCGGCCGCCGTGCCATCGACTGTAATTTCTATGTGGAGTTCTGCGACCGGCAGCGGTGGTTTGAGGATTGTTTTGCGGCCACCATTCTGCGTATCCCACCAATTGGAAGCAGCCAGTGACTTCATGACCGGCTCTCTTGCAATATGTGCAATAAAATTTTGATGGAGGTCCTCGGCGTTCTGCTCCGGCGCCGTCACTGGTATGGTCCGCGGCTCGTGTCAGATTTTTGTGCTGTTTTTCTTTACAAATTTGAGCAAGAATTGTTCGTAATTTGGGCATAGGTTCCTGTTGGATCATATGGGGACGGACAGTGCCATAAATTTCACTATTTAATCCCATTAAAAATTGGAAAATCTTTTCATTTTCTCTTTCTTTTATGATAAAAGACAAGAGTTCTGTATATGTGCTAGATGGGAGTTGAGTGTAATTTTCCAATTCATCCCATAATTTTTTCAATCATGAAAAATATACTTGTATCGAATCTCCGCCTTGTTTACAATTTGCCAAGGCAGCTTTTAATTCATATATTCTTGGCCCAGTGCCTACCAAGAATCTTTCCCTCAAATCTGTTCATAATTCATCGGCTCTCTCGGAGTGATATATAGTAGATCAAAGAGAGGTCTCGATAGTGTTGAGAATCTAAGAATTTACTAGATTATTGATTTCCCACCATTCTTCTTCTTTGTCTGGATCATTAACTGGAATGGGAATTATTCCATCAGTAAATCCCAACTTCTTCTTTGATCTCAAGGCCATGTGCATGGCTCTTGCCCATTCTGCATAATTATTATCTTTTTCTGTTTCTTTTAATTGGACCGTAGTTAGAATCAATCCAGGTCCATCGGTGGATGCTACATAATAAGCATCTTTCTTTATTTTGTGAGCATGACTTTCTTCCACCATGTCATTATCAACATTGCCAATATTGTCGTTACTCATTATGAGAGAATTTTAGACAATTGGCTCTGATACCATGAAAGTTTCCAGTGGGGAAAACAATCTTGTATTTTTCGTTCCATTAATGTAAAATTGTGTACATTATATAGATTTGTCAAGGTGACAAATCCTAAACCTTTTTGGTCTAGAAAACCTATACTAATTATAGCTCATAGATATACATAGTTTAGGATTAGTAATCCTATTTACATAAGAATCCTTAACATTGGATATCAAGCTTTAGTGAATATACAGTGGTGGATGTAGCTAGTGTGACAAAAATTGATCCTAATACCATTCCTCCAAACAGAGCTTGCCTTCTAAGTTGTGGAGTTTCAACTGGTAATTCTTTCAGTTTTTTTGCCTTTCCTCTTAGACTCTAAAAATAATACCATGATTTAATATTATTTGAGTTTAATTTTAGGGGTTGGTGCTGCCATGAGAATTGAAAGTGTGGAAGTAGGATCTAGTGTTGTTATTTTTGGATTGGGTTCAATTGGCCTTGCGGTATGTTCTTTGTTTTTGTTGTAGGCAAATCTAAGAGTTTTTTTTTTTTCTGTTTTTGTGCCATAGATATCAATCAAGATGGGATCAAAAGCGACATGATGGTGGAGAAAAATTTTGTTAGGGACATGAATCTTTATTTCGTATTTAAGCCACACCACACCATCTATGTGATTAATATCTTATAGTTTCTTTTTATGTGGATCATGTCTTTATTTATAAAAATAAGGATATATTATAGTAGTTAAAGATATAATATGTAGATTATATGAACCAAGGAGTTAATGTTCATATTTATAAACTTGGTTTATAACAGAATTTTCTATCGGTAGTAGCTGCCTCTAATATTTGTATAAATGTTAATAGGGTAAGAAGTTTAAACTGAAAATTAATACTCTTCACACACTAACTTTTCTTCTTCTGAATAAAATGAACATAATTAAAATTTTTCTCCTTCATAATTAAAAAGTCTTGTTTCCTCTATGATGTGTAGACTCATTTGGTGAATTTAACTGATGGTGGAATGCTTGTGCTTGTGTCGCTTGTGTTATAGGTTGCAGAAGGAGCAAGACTACGTGGTGCTAGAAGAATTATTGGTGTTGACATTAATCCCAACAAATTTGAAATAGGTAGATACAATGCTTAAGATGATTTTTTTCCATTTCCAGATATTAGCACATGAATAGTTCTTTCTGCAACACTAAAAAATAGGCTTGAAGAGTGATTGTATGTATCTCTGCTGCTGTGGAAAATAGTTCCATATATACTATAAGCACTTAGTTAATAATTGAGGACTGGCATTATTTTTATCATATATATCACTTTATGCAGCCAAAAAATTCGGAATCACCGAATTTAAGCTATGTGGATAAATCTGTTAGCTAGGTAATTTTCTGCAATCTATATGGAATTCACATCCAGCTTTGTACTTTTCTGCATTTCAAAATTTCATCTTTTGTATCCTTGTGTTCTAATTAAATAAATTTTTGCAGGTGATCCTTGACATGACTGAAGGTGGAGCAGATTATTGCTTTGAGTGTGTTGGTATGGCTTCACTGGTGCAGGAAGCTTATGCCTGTTGTCAAAAGGTTTGTATTTCCCACATCCTGTTTCATAACTTTTCCAGGGGGTAAAGGAGCTCCTGATCTTTCCATCAAATTACTGTTTTTCATGTTCTAGAGATGCAGGAGTGAAAGGATATCTTAAACTTTTTCCTCATAAGTTTGAAGTGTTTTTAACTTTTAAGGGATGGGGAAAGTCTATTGTGCTAGGAGTAGACAAGCCCGGGGCTCAGCTGAATTTCAACTCATTTGAGGTTCTTCACAGTGGTAAAACCCTCTTGGGATCATTATATGGTGGTCTTAAGTGGAAATCAGATATTCCCATTCTGATCAAGCGTTACATGGACAAGGTAGTTTACATTTCTTCCTTGTCGTTCCATCTTCTTCTTTACACAAAGATTGAATCATGTTCTTTTCACTGTTGAAATTCTCTGTTTTTTTTATTTAGGAACTAGAATTGGATAAATTTGTGACACATGAGGTCAATTTTGAAGACATCAATAAAGCCTTCGAATTACTAATTGCAGGAGAAAGCCTCAGATGTGTGATTTGGATGGATGAAAGCAAATAAAAATTTAATTTATTTTTAATTTTTTCTTTCTACAAATGAAAGAAATACCCGGGAATACAAAGTGTGTTTGTATTAAACATTGTGTTCATAGAATGGAGCAATTTCACACATTTCTCCTTTACTGTAAATCTACATTTTAAAATCTGTATTCCTCCAACAGTCCAAACTTCAAAGTTTTGGTCAATATAATTAGAATCACCTGACATATTTTTTAAGGAGGAAAAAAAAGCTCTTGTTATAAAAAAAATAACAATGTCAGATATTATTCGGGAAAGATTTTATTGAAACATTTAATGGATAGGTAAAAAGGGTTAATTTAACCAAACGTGCTATTACATTAGGATGTGCTTAACATAATATAGAGTGTAGCTGAGCCTAGAGAGCAAAAATTTGAAAGAGTCTAAATAGTCTTTCAAATGCGAGATATTCTATGTCTTGTCCTTTGTATTAAAGACAACACCTTGATGGTAACTTTTAATCTCCACTCATCTATAATCAAATATGTCTAAAAGATGACCTTTTAGAATTGCCAAAGTCTCGGCATGCTCGGCGGAAATAACATGATGTTGCTTCTTAATCATTATTAGGCATGATCTTTAGGAATAGTTTCAATACTTATCTTTTTATGCATCATCAACATTCAACTTCAAAGTTTCTAAAGTCGGTGTTGAAAAAATCAGATCGGGTTTGACTGATCAAATTGTGAAATAGACCGAGAGATCGATATGATTTTATCAAAAAATCAGTAGATGAATGGATCAATTATGCCAATTATTTGACTTAGTTGACCCAATTTTGGACTCATTTTAAAAAAATTATCACTTAAACTTAGATTTTGTTTATGTTCACTTATTAATTATATTTAGTGTTACTTATATTTAGCGTCAATTGATGTATGTGAATAAATTAGTAATGATTATTTTTACAACGGTCCGAACGATTGAACCAATGAAGCAGACTAGTAACTTCATCGATTCGATCTCTAATTCATTTTTACAATATTGCCTAAAGCAGTAGGACGTTAAGTTTGCAGGTCCTGATATATAAAACATAGGCATAACTGAAGGGTTAAGTCCAATAAATTCCCCTAAAGTTTGGCCTACTTATCAATTGAGGATATGAACCATTTCCTTTTAGAGAAGAAGCTCCTAAAAAGTTAAACTATATCAACTCAGGTCATGAAATTTGTTTTAGACAAAAAGTCCCCTAAGTTGGACAAAAATTTTTGAATAATGCGAAACGAAAAAAGGTCCAAGATCTGAAAAGTTCTAAGTCAAGCAATTACTTTACAATTTAGCTTCAATCCCAATTTAATTAGGCTCAAGTATTCTGTTATATGTTGTTTTCCGAGAAACATTAGGATTTGAAATAATTACGTTGAGATCCTAGTATTAGAGTCTATTTTAGAAAGTCTATTTGGTTTAAGATTGCAGTATTTTATTTCTTAAATCCTAAAGTGTAGTATTTTATTTCCCAAATTATATTCAACTAGAATTCCTAATTATGATAGGATTAAAGTTTCTAAGTTGTCTTTCCTAGATAGTTTAGGAATTTGGTTTTTGAATATATAAATAGAGGATTTCTTATTCTATTGTGTATGCATTGATTAAAGAAATAAAAGGTTCTACATAAGTTTATGTAATCTTGGTTGTGTGATGATATCTAACGCTTAAAGTGCGATGCTTTACGGTTCCTTAGTGTAACACCTAGGGTTTAGGTGTGGTGCCTAGGTTTTTCTTACATAGTATGATGTTAAGGGGTTTATTTATCTATTCTTCTTACTATTTTCCTCGTTTCTAGCATTAATTTTACTCCCCTACACTTAACATCTTGCTTGTCCTCAAGCAAATAAACCAAAAGATAGAGAAAATTTCAAATAATCCCCAATCAATCTCCCAAAATCATAATAGCAAAGCATTAAATCATCAAACTTGCCAAAACATGTAATATGTTATCTCTCATTAAAAAAAAATGACTTGTGTATAGTGTAACATGACCATAAGAAATTGTAAACAAATACTAAACAAGAGTTCCAAACCACACAATGAAAATACAATTGCAAAACTTGCACGACATAAAATCACTTTCATACCTTCTTTGCACTAATCAAGGTTCTCCAAAACTCAATTTAAATCAGGTAGGACTCTAAAGATTGTAACATAAGGCTAGGAATATAATTGGGCATCAAACGAGGGTAAAGGAAAAACAAGAAGAATGAGAATACAAGTTAATTTAACCGAAAAGAAAAAAAAGAATCAAAGTTATCTACAACCTTTTAGGTCGTTTTCAGTCAAACCTCACGAACACTTTACCTTACCCAAAACCCAAAAAATCCCATAGAACTATTTCAGCTTTCAACAATCATTCAGTTCGAGGAACTATATGAGAAAAGAAACAAAAGGCTAAGATACATAAGAGAGATTAGAGACTTATGGATTACTTTTCCTTGATGAACTTTATCATTTTCTCTTGTTTTCCTGTTCTCTTCATTCCTTTCTCATTTTTTCTTTTATCAACAAAAGATTTATATCAAACAAGCTTTCTCACAACAGTTTTACTTTCTCAGTTACTTTCTTTGAAAAATATATTATTCCCTTGTATCTTTCCTCTCAATTGCATACTCCCTAACTAAAGTTCCCAAAATACTCCTTTCAATGATTTCTTTTCTCCCTCTTTTTTCCCACGCACTTATCTTTTGATGCACACTCAAATGACTTAAAGGTTAAGATCATCAGCTTATCGATTGGGAGTTTAATATTTAAATGTATGTTTAAAAGATGAAGAAAAGAAGGGAGCGAATCACTTGGCTTGAAATTCAAAAAGGGCACTAGGGATTTGACGTAAATAAGATAGGCTCGAAAGGCTCAATCGGATCAAAATAAGACCATCATCTCTAAGTCAAAATAATGGGGAACCTTTTATTTCACCTCGAGCAATAATCAAGTGAGCTCTCGCATGTACGTGAGCAACCAATTAAGTTTATGCAGTAAAAACAATTGTAAAGAATTTATTAAACACTAACATGGACAATTATGCGCAAGTGAAAGTCGTGTGAGAGCTATAAAAGATACAAAAATATATTTCAACAATCCAGTCTTAAAGCTCAGTAGATAACACTTTATCTTAGTCATGCAAGAAAATTTTGAAAAGAAAACTTGATAAGAACCATTCCCAAAATAAAAACTCATCTTTTTTTCATTCTTTCAATTTTTTCAAAATTTCTTAAGTTTTCATTGAATTTTTCAAAATGTTTTTAGATATCTCTCTTTAAATAAAACGACAACCAAATAAAACAAAAACTAACGCAAACATAATTGACAATACATATAGAAAAACACAAAACTAACTAAAACAAAAATGAGAGAATATCAGAGACACCTCCCCAATACTTAACTCTAAAACGAAGAAAACAAAGAGAGCAACACTTCCATGTTTGTCAATGTAGAGGAGGTGGTGGATCTTTCAATTGCCGCCGTCTCTGTTATCATTATCCTCTGCCTCAACATTACTATCCTCGCCCCTTCTCAGTACTCGACGAACTCTGCTACAAACCAAGAAAGGTATGCTAGAATAATCAGGTGAGCATCAATCCCTACTATTGAACCTTCGAATGTATAAGCTGTAAATACTACATAGTAGGGTTAGTGGTAAAAGAGAAGGACAAGAATAAAGTCAAGAAGAGGACAGTCGAGAAGAGGAGGGCTGTGAAGCTGAGGGGGCTGCCAGTGGTGGAACAGGAGTTGGAAGGAGCTACAAAGGTAGGAGTAAGGATAGGGACAGGCTGTCCCTTGTAAGAGTAAACCTCTACTGATGAACAAGTGCATTCTAAACTAGTGATAGAAGTTTCATGAAGAATGTTGGCACTAGTTGTAAGGATGTAGTCCTCTCCGGCAAAATAGGCTCCTAGAATTTCAAAGACTAGAGATAGAAGACGTGGAAAACAGATAGTCTTTGTGGTGGAGTAAGAACGCAGATAAATCTCTCGAAGAGTGAGGTGCATATAGGTGAAGGCTATGCTCTGCCTTATCAAGCACAAGTTTGTACACGAGGATTCCTAACCTTATTGAGGCTACTAGCTCGGGCAGAACATTAAAACTCAGGAGATATCCTAGTATCCTATGACGCATACAAAGTGTTGAGTGTTACCCCTTTTTTTGTTGTGCCTCTGTCGGGCTACTGTCGAAATCGCATCTCAAAATTTGGTAGAGTGTTGCTATTTGAAACCATGCAAACACCGATGTCCATGAGGCACCAAAGGTGAGCTCTTGCCGCCTTGATATTGATTTTTCCCTTTTCTTACTATCTCTTGAAGAGATGAAAACCTTCGAAAATTTACTGTGAATGTGTCTTTCTCTGGATGTGTGATAGTAATTGCTCCACTTGGATTAAGTTTGGTAACCTCAAAAGGTCCAGACCATTGTGACATAAGTTTCCCTAGAAACAACATTAAACATGAATTAAAGATTAAAACCTTGTCAGAAATATGAAAAATCCTAAACCAAAATATGCTGATCGTGTGATGCTTTAGTTTGTTCCTTATAAAGTTTAGCATTGTCATAAGCTTGCAAACAAAGTTCATCTAAAGCATTTGATTGAAGAATCCTTTTCTCACCAACAGTTTGCATGTCAAACTTTAGAAAAATAATATTCCAAAAAGCTTTATGTTCAAATTCGGTAGGAAGATGACAAGCTTTTCCATAGACCAAATGATAAGGGGTCATACCCATGGGGGTTTTAAAACCGGTCCTATAAGTAAGCCCATAAAGCATCGTCAAGTTTTAAAGATCAATCTTTTCTAAAAGTACTAATAGTCCTTTCTAAAATCTTTTTCAATTCTCTGTTAGAGACTTCTCCTTGCCCACATGTGGATGATAAGTAGTAGCTAATTTATGACACACCCTGTATTTCTATAGCAAATTTTCTAGTTGTTATTACAGAAGTAGGTTCCGCAGTCACTATGCCAAATCTAGAAAAAAAGTATTTTTCTTTAAAAGTTTTATAGCCACCCTAGCATCGTCAGATTAGCAATAGCTTCAACCCAAATTGGTCTTCCAAAAAAACTCTAAAATAAACAAAAATAACGAAATTAAGTAAGAAGGAAAGTAACGGAATAGGGACATAACGAAATGAACGATGTTTAAAATTAAAAATGAAGCATGCATATCTTAATGGAAGTAAGGAAAAGATGATCATGCGCAACATGTACAGCAGAGTTTACGAAGGATGTATGAAGTACTCCCTTTCCAGGTACCATAGGTACTTCTTGGATCATGAGAATCCAGGGTCATTTTGACCTTCCCCTTGTTTATGTGTCGTATGAGCGCCCACTTCATCAAGCCCTTCGTAACTTAGGAGAAGAGGTCTTCTTCTTGCCTTTTGCTGCTTTTGGGCTCTCTTGTCGTGGTGACTTGGTTTCTTGCAAGGAAAAAGACACATATGATTAGTATGAGTAATGCAAAATAAAGTGTCTTTACAATTTGAAGAGGGGATTGGAATTAGTGGGAATTTGAAAGCAACCTCATTCTCCCCAACACTCATAAGTAACTTTCCTTTTTCCATATCTATTAATGCCAAGTAGACAGAAACGGGTGTCCTAAATTAAAAGAAAGTCTACATCCTCTTCATATCAAGGACAATAAAGTCCACAAGGAAGACAAGGTCCTTGACCTTTATTAAAACATCTTCCACAACTCCCCTAGGATACCTAATGCTCCTATCAACTAAACTCATAAAAATCCTAACCGGAGTTAGGTTACCTAGGCCTAGTTTCTTACACATAACAGAAGACATGACATTTATACTAGTGCCTAGGTCAGCTAAAACCTTATCAACATGAACACTACCAATCATACAAGGGAAAGAAAAATTCCCTGGATCTTCTAACTTTTTTGATAATCTCTCTTTGTTGATGAGAATCGCCAAGCACTCTTTACCTAAGGTATATTTAGATGCTTGGTCAATCTTTCTCTTCCTTGTGAGCATCTCCTTCAAGTATTTAACATACTTGGACACTTGCAAGAGTAAATGATACGGAGGTAAGTTAATAGTTAATTGCTTAAGCATATCGACAAACTTCTTCATTTCATCCTCGCTACGGTCACGAACAAGGGCCGCTGGATAAGAGACTTTTGGCTTGTATGCTATAACCGTCGGCTTGTCGTTCACTCCCTCTTTACTTGGTTCTGCATTTTTAGATTTAGGGTTGATGGATATATTCCTTTCTTTTTCATTACAGCTCTTCTCTTGGATGACTACCACTTTCTCTTCTTTGGAAACCTTCTTAAGATAGCATTGACATGCTCTATCAAATTGACTTCAGTGTTGCTCGGGAGAGTTCCAGGAGTTCTCTCGTATTTGGATCTTCCTCATGGAGCTAGCCAAATTATACATTGTTCAGTACCATCTGGATTACATTTGGTATGATCTTGAATGCTCGACTACGCCTCAGTGATGGATAGCCGAGTATAATCTGTCATCGTTTTCTCCACCATTGGAGGTGGTGGAGGTGCTATTACTGGGATAATCAGAGGAATTTGATCGTGTTGGGCTAAGATAATAGTTCTTTTTCGAGCTATCAAGAGGTTCATTGTGTAAGTCTTTTATAATATTTTTTATTTTTTGTAATCCTTTTTCTTTTTTATCAGTCTTAATATCATGTTCAAGCATATAGTCGTAGTCTTGAATGTTTTCACATGTTATTGTTTTCATGGAGTTACTGAAATAAAAGGCATTATATGTGATTTGCCATTTGTCTTTAGAATAATTAGATTTATTTCGATAAAATTGGAGATATAATCTAGAAGGGGTTATGGATTTAAAATGGATCGATTTGGCAAAAAAAGTAGTTCTTTTCCTTAGTTCTGTTATTCCTAATGCAGATGAAAGTACATAGTTGCTTTAGCTGGTCTTCTCTGCTGCTTGCTCTCTTTGTTTAAGTTGTTTTAAAGTCTGTTTCCGCTTGTGTATTCTATTAAGATTCAACAGTTCATTTGTGTTACATTCATTAATTTTATGGTTCAAAGTTTCTTCCTTGCACAACGACTACTGATGTGAGAAAAATATGATTTTCCACGAAGTATCCAACTGAATTTCGGAGCATTCATTTCTTGACTGTGTTATTATGCTAGGCTTTCTTTATGGGTTTTGAAAATTCTAATGAAAAGACACTAGAAACTTGTAAGAAAATGAAATTTCTTGATCAAGGTGTGTGTGTTTTGTAGAAAATGTAAATGCTATGGTCTATTGGTATAACTACATATGTGTTTATGTAGAGAAACAAGAAAATATTAGAAAGAGTTCTTGGTGTAGCAACAGCTCTTTGGATTCTATTTGAAATTCTAAAGTACCATTTTTCGACATTGGTGTGTCATGGTATAATGCATTTTTGGCGGGTTATTTTTGTGGTCCAATGCTCGCTAGCTCCTTCATCAACAAGTAAGAGACTCAACTTCACATTCATCAGTGTTACCAATTTTACCATTTCGTTCTATGTGGGCAACATGATTAATCTTTTTCTTGGTTAGGACTCTACCTCACATTCCAGAAGTTTCTATTCTTGAGAAGCTGCCTGTCTTACAGTTTGCATATATTCTTTACAATTCTCAGAGAGATTTCTTCTGGAAGGGATCCTGAGAAGTTCATTTATGT
Organism: Catharanthus roseus; assembly: GCA_028651295.1. Taxonomy (NCBI): domain Eukaryota; kingdom Viridiplantae; phylum Streptophyta; class Magnoliopsida; order Gentianales; family Apocynaceae; genus Catharanthus; species Catharanthus roseus. Next base: position 479,801 of record JAPQWS010000142.1, on the reverse strand, counting down.
ATGTTCTCTTACTTAAGGGAAATAGGGAAAAGGTCGGCGCTTGAATTTCCTCTTCATATTAGCAAACAAATTCTTTTGCCAAAATCCATGTTGTTTCTCCGAAGTCCTTAACATCCCCTTCCGTTGAAAATATATATAATTTTAAATAATTTAATTACTTTTTTGTCTACCATTCTATGGTGATAGATAAATTGAAAAGAAGGGAGTAATATGATGAAATATGGATTTTTGGACCCTGAGAAAAGACTTTTAGAGTCCAATACAGGAACTACACAATTTCCTTTGGAGCTTCACTCTTTATAAATATGTATATTTTCTACCCTCTCTTGATCTTTTTTCTTAGACTCTCTATAATTCTTACTTTCATTATTATATCTCTGTACTGAGCTCTAACTTGCTTCTAACCCGCTCTTATCTTCTAAGCCAAGACTATAAATTTTCCTTTTATTCCCCAAGCCAACTCGGTCTTGGGATGATCCTTGTCTCAAACGTTGAGCGCACATTTTCAAATCCTCTGTATTGCTATTTTCAAACCCCCTAATGTAATGTCGGGTAGTAATTCCTTTCTCTCACGTAAGACTCGGGATAGCCATTATTCTTTCTCGAAAATCCCAATTTCTATGTTTCATGACTATTAAATCTATTGAGACCACTCATATATAATTTTCTTTCCCATAATTTCAAAGCCAAAGACTCTCCAAATTCATTAATAATTCTTATGACTTCCTAGGTAAAATCCTCTTTTACACACCAGTGAGAACAACATTTTACACCATCCGAAATTCTTCTCCTATTTCTTGCTTCTCTGCTTCTTTTTGTTCATGAGCTTGTGTGTTTTTTGGGGAAGCCATAAGCTCCCTTTCGAGCTTACAAAATGGAAAAAAGATCTTGTGTGTTTTCTTCTCTATTCCTCTTTCTCTCAATTGTTGCTGCAATTTGATGGGGCCCAGGGATTAGGATTATTCTCTGATTCTTCATGCTTAAGCTTTCTTCTTTACAGAAGAAATATTCTCAATGCCTCAATTTTGGATTCAATTACAGTTTCGAAGGCATATTGCTCAAATCTGAGGCCAATCAAGGTTGGGGATTCAAACCCTCTTATTTGGATTTCTTACTGCTGAACTGGCGACCTGACTCCGTCAACTCTGCACCGGTACCGTACCGCTCCGCCTACCGCTGCTCTATACAAGTAAAAAAATCTAACTATTTTTGTTGGAGGGAGTAAGAGATATGTATTCAACTCTGGTTTCTCCCACTACTTGAGTTTAATTGCATATTTGGAGTCCTTCCTCTGATTCCACATCCTCAAAAATCTGGAATTTAGCTGTTCTTGTTAAACCTCTATTTTGATTTTTCCCTCTCCAAATTGGAAGATGAAGACAGTAGTGATATAACAGCTAGTGGCGAAAATCTACCACAAAATGTTAAGGATTTTCTTCAATACTTTTGACTTAGTCTCTATGAAATTATCAAGGATTTCTATCTTGAACCTCATTTTGGATTTTCATTATCTGAATCTGATCGTCGCGAAGATTTTAGTTGGGGCCTGATAATTATTTGTTGAAGATTTACTTGAGGAAATAATATTCTTATGTATTCTAGTATCGTTTCACGGAAAATTTAATGATCTTTATGAATTGTATTGATACTCAGATAGTCGAGTTCTTTTCTCGGGCAACATTCTTGGTTGGTTAAAACTTTTTCTTTTACGGGTTGTCTTCACGTGTTCATGATTTGGGCGAATCTGTAAGGAAAGGAGATGGCCTCACGAACTATCTAATTTGGGATAATCCTATCCTTTTCCCATTTTAAGGATAAGTCGTCAACTAATTAAGCAGAATCTACCGTCAACTAATTGAGCAGAATCTACCTACTAAGGTTCACCGAAATCAGGAAGCATGCTGCACCTGTCATGGGATCGTGAAGAGGACTACCCGAAACATGGTTTCTGACCAGATTTGTTTCATATCCAAGTTATAAGTCCACCGTGATGCAATACACAGCCATATGGCGCAGAAAAGAAAAATTTTCCAATCCCCTTCTTTTCCCATGAAAATATGCAATTCATAAGATTTCACAACATTAGACCTATTATCAATTATACTTTCTTTTGAGAAGTAACATATATGGCAACGTTTCTCACCTATATTTTACTGTCCTCAATTAACTAGGCAGAATTTTCTACTTAGAGTCACCAAGGTTGGGATTGTTTTATCGGAGAAAAAGCATAATTCATATCATTTTATTAGAGTATTCTTCAATCTCTCTTATCATCCAAATATTTCTTTTATTCGGAAACTTTTTTTTCGGGAAGTATTCTTTTAATGAGATCATCTCTTCACGGGATATTTTTCTTGGGAACTATCCCTCTTATTTGAGAGATCCTTCTCCAAGAATATTACGAAGTCGGGATGAGATTTCTTCCTAGAAAATATTCTCAAATTGGGATTTTCCTTTTCAGTTATTTCTAATCAGAGATTTCTTTATAGGATAAGTTTATGTTCTGGACAGAATCCTCTTCTCAGATTGGATAACTCTCCCTGATTTAAAAAAAAAAATCGACTCCAACTCGGGTTAGCTAATCGGGGGCAGCAACTCGGGATTAAACTGATAAGCAGTCATTTTCTTCATTTAGAGTTATCAATTCTTAGCCTACATCCAGTTCAGGTTTAGATGGTCATTATATAGGGTATAACTAATTTTGGAAGCTAAGATTGAAAGGTCCCACCTTGGGTGATGTAGAGACTACATGGGTTTATGACCAACAAAATATAGACCAAAATTCACAAATTCCGATTTGCATGACCTAGATTTCTTTTCAGGCCATTTAGCAAGACTTCTCTTCTCGGCACCGGCATCGTCATCTTCAGTATCAGAATTATATCACAGATTTATCAGGGGAGCATTCCTCTTCTCGGGATCAATCTCGAGACTTTCTTTAAGGAAGGGATATGAGTATACTATCCTCAATAATGGGTCATTTCTTTTAAGCAGCTCACAATAAGAAAGTGAATCTCTTTATTAATTTTTCTGATTACATGATAGTTTTATCTTTTGCAATTCATTTGTAACCCTTTAAAAGTTATATTACTTTTACATCCAAGTTTTAAAGCACACTTAGGGAACCCGTGTATTTCTGGGAACAACCTGTATCACTTTAGAACAACCTGTACCATATGGGCAAACTCGTATCATCACGGGAACAACCCATAGTGTCATAGGAGCCACCCATATTATCATTTTACGAGGCTCATGCCTGTATCTCTACTTGTGTTTCATTACTTGTAAGTTTTTTTATTCTGTTGAAATTCAATATTTTTACCCTTAATTACGTTCTAATGTGTTACTCTTCTTGGAGGGAACTTGAAGCATTTGACATAATTGAATATATCTCAATTTTTTCGGAGGGAATAATGATGGAATATAGGTTTTTGGGCCCTTAGGGAAGCCTTATGGAGTCCCACATGGGAACTCCACAATTTCCTTTGAGGCTTCACTCTCTATAAATAAGTACACTTTCTATCTTCTATCGGTCTTTTTTCTCAGACTCTCAATAAATTTGATTTCATTACTATAACTCGGTATTAACTTAAGCATGGGAACAGAAACGGGGACTAGTCCCCACCTATTTGGACTTGAAGGCTAGAATCTATCATAGTCATTTAGAGATGCTCAATTTTTCAAGTTCTTGACAGTTTTATATTCATTTTCTTACTGATGATCATATGCCTGTGGTTCTTCTCTATCCTTGGGAGCTACTAGAGTTGCACCATTTCTTGAAGTTCTGATTATGATGTCTATGGTTTTAGGAACTGCTATTGTGCTACTCCATACAGTTCCTGTGCTTTACGATAGTTACGAGAACCAAGTGGACGCATTTATGGAGAAAGCACTTGAGGAGCCAAGTAAAAATATGCAATCTTTGATGCAAAGGTTTTGTGCAACATCTCTTGAGGACCCTTGAAAAATGGGAAGAATGATCAAGAATGTGGCCTGAATTGAGAGAACTTGATAGGTTCAGAGGTGTTCTATGTGAGCATTTCCACTCAGGATCATCTATATATTACATCATTTACCCTTTAGACTTTATAATACGCTTCTTTTAATGATAACATTTCCTTAGGAATAATCTTTTAGAATTTAAGGTTTATTTTTTATTCTATAAGATTTATATTAAAAAATTATTATAAAAGATGTATATAGGAGAGTGTAGTAGAAGATATACTAAACGATACTGAGTGGACATTTGTGTCCTTTAGATAGATTTACTAGTATTTTAGTCTTCCTAAAATCTGCTGCTTTTCTGTGTCATGATTATTAATTTCTACTTATTATGACCTTCCTTTCATTCATTGATTGGTATTAACGTGGAAAAGAAGCATCAAGCAAGAAAGTACAATATGTTGTCTTTTTATTTTCAGCAATTTCTCTAAAAGTGATTCAATTCTTTTCTTCCATTTCAGTTTAAATTTCAGCAAAGTCTTGATTAAGAAGAGGACTTGGGATATTTTTTGATGCTCTATTGATCAAAATGTATTGGAGCATGATGTGGAAAAATTTGTAGAATTCCAATTGTCTATTTAGAAACACCAATACATATATACAAAGTATGCATTCGGTATTTTCTTTTTGGATGCACAGTTTCAATTTGAAGTTATCATTATAATAAATACAAACTGCATCACAAGACATTCTAAACTCTATGAACATTTTGATACTCTTATTTTGTTTGTAAATATAAGTTTCAACTTTACTGTATTCTAATACTCCTTAAATCATATTGCATATTATATTCTATTTTAAAATTAATTTTTAATTAAAAGAATGGGATCATTGGAAGAATCTTGCGTATAAGCTCCAATAGTATATATACGTACATAAATACATACATATGATACACACACATATATAGACACATATATATATATATATATGTATATATTGAATTTTCTAACATATATATACACATCTGAGCGTGTGTATATATATAAATACACATACACTAGATTGACTCTCCTCACCAAGGTACTGAGAGGTGCCCGAGTTAAAATTGAAAAAATTTTGAATCAGTCTGAAATCGTGATGCTTAATTTCATTTTTAAAATTAAACTTATTTCAATTTAATTCTATTGGCCCTAAGGGCATTATTACTTATGATTTTTATTATGATTAACATATGCTTGTGTGAGTATTTTAGCTAATCTTTCATAGAACAAAAGAAGCAATTTTGAAGTCTCAAATCTACATTCCCTAAAAGCAAAAGATCTTGTTGATGAGGGCAAAATGAAGGAGAAAAGACCAAGCCATTCCAAGATCAAATCATTGAAGACATTGAAGACCTTGTCTATGTTAGAGTGTGATAAGGTATTTCTTTGTAAAACTCCCTAATCTTACTTTTTGGTTATTGATCATATATGAAGCTCCTTTTACGATTTTCTCAATATAAACTTTTCTTGAAATCTAAGTATTCTTGATTGAGGTTTTGATACTTTTGAAAGGTTCTTCTTATCTCCAAAATGATTATCAAGAATACATGTTTTTGAAACAATGAGGAAAGCTTTTGTCTTAAAAGATAAACTGGCTGTAAAAACAAAAAATTCGGTCGTCAGGTTTTAGAACCGATTGTCCGATTTTTTCTAAACTTAGAAAAAATCGGCAGTCAGATTTCTAGCAGGACAAGTCCGAATCTTTCTGCTTAAGAACCGGTCGTCCGATTTTAGGAACCGGTCGTCCGATTTTCACATTTACTGTAAACATTATTACCGTTACACAGAGTGCAACGATCATTTTTTTTCAAAAAAATATATATAGTCTTTTTTTATTAGCTAAAAAGTAAGAAGTTTGGTGAAATATTCATTGAGATCATTTAAGACTTTTAAAGAGCTTTAAAGTACATTTATTGAAAGCACTTTCAATCCCAAACAAAAATCTTCTTGAGCTTCATTATTGATCATCATCAAAGAAGAAGAAAGGAGGAGCTTGTAGAAACATTCCATTGAGTTGTACCTACTATTTCTCAAGCTCAATTTGGTAACATTGTTCTTAAACCTATCTTTCTCACTTATTGATATCAAAGGTGTGTGTTGAAAAGCCCCTTGGGTAATCCTTTGATTTACACTGTGTTGTGAATTGAGGTTGTGTGCAAAACCCTTGTAGGGTGATCCTCATATTTGTAGTTGGTGTAATTTGTGTTTATAGTGGATTTGGAAAATCCTTGGGTGTTGACTCAAGGTAGTGGATGTAACTCTTTGAGAGAGTGAACCACTATAAATCTTTGTGCTTTTCTTTCTAAGCTTATTTCTTATTTGTCTTAACCACAAGATTTTGTTTGGTTTGGAATTTTATTAAAAAGAGTTTTAGAATTCTCTTTCAAACAAAATTGGAGGTTTATCCTTTAATTAACAAAGGTTTTTCGAAAATTAGCCAAAAACCTTATTCACCCCCCCCCTCCCCCAAGGTTTTTCAATTGGTATCAGAGCAGGGCTTCTCTAAAAAAGAACTAACACCCTTGAAGCAAAAGATCTTTATTTTACTATGGCTAATATTTCTAATTTACTATATGTAGAAGGCTCTTCTACAAATAGACCTCCTCTTTTCAATGGAACAAACTATACGTTTTGGAAATCTAGAATTAAAATATATATTTGTTCTATTAACTTTGACTTGTGAAGCATTGTACAGAAAGGTCCTTACATTCCCAAAATTGATGGAGTAGCCAAGAAGGTTGAAGAATTTGATGAGTTCGACTCAAGGAAGATGACTCTAAACTTTCAAGCTATGAATATTCTTAGTTGTGCCTTGGATACAAGTGAATATAATAGAGTGAGCGGATGCGATTCGGCTCATGAAATATGGAAGTTACTTGAAGTAACTCATGAAGGCACCAATCAAGTAAATGAGTCAAAGTTGGCCATGTTGGTTAGAGATTATCAGCTATTCATGATGAAGCAAAATGAGAGCATTAGCGACATGTTCACAAGGTTCACCAACATCACAAACGGTCTAAAGGCATATGGGAAAGAGTACTCAAGAAGAGAAGTGAATAGAAAGATTCTTGATGCACTTCCAAAAGCATGGCAACCAAAAACACTTGCTATTGAGGAATGAAAGGATTTGAGACTACTTCCTATTGAAGAACTCATAGGATCACTACTCACCTATGAAATGAAATAAAAAGATTGAATGAAATGGAAGATGAAGAAAAAGGAAGAAAAAACATTGCACTCAAGGCAAATGAGGATGATCAAACATACTCATCAAACAATGAAGATGAGGTTGATGATGATGAGGAAATGGCCTTGATAATGAGAAAATTTAAAAGATTCTACAAGAAATGTTTAGAGGAAAGAAACCTCCATTCAAGAAAGGAGGACAAAACTCATCACTCTTCAAGGCTAGGTACTTTGAATACAATAGCACCGATCATCTAGTAGTCGATTGTCCCAAGGGAGCTTTAGAAGCCAAGCTTGAGGCATTAAAGAGGAAGAAGAAAGGCAAGGGTCTAATAGGAACTTGGGATCAAGACTCAAGCAAAAGTGAAGAAGAAGAAAAGGCCAACATATGCTTCATGGCACTAGGAAATGAGGTACAATCTTCACCCTCTAACTTATCCAATCTCATTGATGATATTTTTGATGATGATTCTTGTACCATGCTTATTGAAATGTATGGTGAATGCGAAAAGGTTTCCAAAAGAAACAAAGAGTTGAAAAACAAAAATAAATTTTTGCTTGATGAAAACTAAAACTTATTTGTGAAAACAAATCTCTCCTTGAGTCTAGAAATCTTGAAAAATGAAAGGGATTGTTCAAACAATGATTTTCAAATACTTGCTTTAGAAAACAAGATGTGAAAAAGTTCATACTCTTGAAAAAAGCATGGTAGACTATGATGTTTTAAAGGAAAAGGTGAGTGATCTCACTATATATGTTGAAAAGTTCACAAAAGGGAAAGAAAACTTTGAAAAACTTCTTGGCTCTCAAAGATCATCTTTTGATAAAAATGGTATTGGATATACTCATTCCAATAATTTCTCAAAACAAATATGGTTTGTAAAGGCTTCATCATCTCACTCACACCTTTGTTGCACCTATTGTAAGAAGAGTGGTCATAAAGCCACAAAGTGTTTTATAAAGAAAAAGATTGAAAGGGGAGTGAAAACCATTTGGAAAGTTAAAGAAAATCCAACTAACATCCACGGACCCAAAAAGATGTGGGTACCAAAAGTCATCTCTACTTCTTCTTTTGTAGGAACACAAATCAAAGCCATCTAAGTGGTACTTGGATAGTGGATGTTCAAGGCACATGACCGGGGACTCGTCACTTATGAGTGATCTCAAAGAAACCGAAAGTGGATTTGTCACTTTTGGAGATAAGAACAAAGGAAAAATCATTGGCATAGGCAATATTGGTAACAAGTCTTCCTCTCTTATTAAGGATGTCCTTCTAATTGATGGTTTAAAATTCAATTTGCTTAGTATTAGTCAATTATGTGATAGTGGGAAAAAGGTTGTTCTTGAAAGTGATTCTTCCTCTATCATTGATAAGCATGAAAACAAAACTATTTTTCTTGCTAAAAGAGTTGGAAATGTCTATGTCTTTCATCTTGAAGATTCTCTTTCTCAAAACTTAAAGTGTCTCTCGGTTCATGATGATGATACATTTTTGTGGCATAGAAGACTTGGTCATGTTAGTATGGATTTATTGAACCAACTATCTTCAAAAGAACTTGTTAGAGGCCTACCAAAACTTCACTTTGAGAAAACTAAACTTTGTGATGCTTGCCAATTTGGAAAACAAATTAAGACATCTTTTAAATCAAAGAACATGATTTCAATTTCAAAACCTTTGGAACTTGTTCACATGGACTTATTTGGACCAATGAGGACCACTAGTCTTGGTGGTAAGAGGTATGCTTTTGTTATTGTGGATGATTTCTCTAGATTTACTTGGACTTTGTTTTTAAGTCAAAAAGATGAAGCTTTTCATGAGTTTGTTAAACATTTCAAAAGAGTTCAAACATCCCTTGATTGTAAATTTATCTGTATGAGAAGTGATAATGGGAGAGAATTTAACAATCAAGATTTTACAAAACTTTGTGATGATTTTGGCATAACACAATTTTTCGGCCGCTAAAACCCCACAACAAAATGGTGTTGTGGAAAGGAAAAATCTCACTTTACAAGAAATTGCAAGATCAATGCTTTGTGAAAACTCCCTTCCTAAATACTTTTGGGCCGAGGCTGTTAACACGGCATGCTACATTATGAATCGTGTTATCTTGAGACCTTCTTTAAAGATAACTCCCTTTGAACTCATTTTTAATAAAACCCCCTCAATTGGCTATTTTCAAGTTTTTGGGATGCAAATGCTTTATTTTAAACACCAAGGACAATCTTGGGAAGTTTGATCGAAAATCCGATGAGGCAATTTTTCTTGGTTATTCTTCAAACAAAAAAGCTTTTAGAATTTTCAACAAAATAACCTTATGTGTTGAAGAGTCTATTCATGTTGATTTTGATGAAACTAACATTTTTGACAAGAAAGTTGATGATGATGACGTAGATAACATTCTTAGTAACCAACCATTGTACACTCAAGCAATGGAAGAGCATGCTATGGAGGAAGAAGAGATTGAGGAAAAACAAGAAAACGATCAAGAAACTCAAAATCTTCCTCAAGATGTGATATATCCAAAGGGACACTCCAAGGATGAAATTATTGGTGATGTATCACAAGGGGTAAGAACAAGAAGGTACTTTATTGACAACTTTGCCCTATTATCACAAATTGAACCTAAGTTTATTGATGATGCTTTATGCGATGAGTTTTGGATTATTGCTATGCAAGAGGAGTTAAATCAATTTGAAAGAAACAAAGTTTGGACTTTAGTCCCTAGACCATGTAATCACCCTACTATTGGCACAAAATGGGTTTTTTGAAATAAACTAAATGAATCCGGTGAAGTTATTAGAAACAAAGCTAGACTTGTTGCCCAAGGATTCAATCAAGAAGAGGGCATAGATTTTGATGAAACCTTTGCACCTGTTGCTAGACTTGAATCCATTAGGATGCTTTTAGCTTTTGCTTGTTTTAAGGGATTCAAGCTTTTTCAAATGGAGGTTAAGAGTGCCTTTCTAAATGGCGATATTGAGGAGGAAGTTTATGTTGAACAACCTCCCGGTTTTGTGCATGAAAAATTTCCAAATTATGTTTACAAACTTTCAAAAGCACTCTATGGTTTAAAACAAGCTCTAAGAGCTTGGTATGAAAAGTTAAGTAGTTTTCTTCTTTCAAATAACTTTTCAAGGGGTGTGGTGGACACTACTCTTTTTACAAAAACCTCTTGTAACAATGATCTTCTTCTTGTCCAAATTTACGTTGATGATATTATTTTTGGTGCTACTAATGTCTCTTTCTGTGAAGAATTTGCCTCACTTATGCAAAAAGAATTCGAAATGAGCATGATGGGAGAATTGACATACTTCCTCGGCCTACAAATCAAGCAAACGAAAGAAAGAATCTTCATCAATCAAGAGAAGTACACCAAGGAACTTTTCAAGAGATTTGGGATGAGCAATGCAAAAGGTATTGGCACTCCTATGAGCTCGTCAATGAAGCTTGACAAAGATGAAAAAGGTAAAACAGTTGATGAAAAGACTTATAGAGGTATGATCGGTAGTTTACTTTATTTAACGGCTAGTAGGCGGAATATTATGTTTGCCGTATGTTTGTGTGCTAGATTCCAAGCTTGCCCCAAGGAATCTCATTTAATAGCTGTAAAACATATTTTGAGATACTTAATTTCATCATATGATTATGGCTTGTGGTACTCTAAACAATCTTGTTTTGATCTTATTGTCTACACCGATACGGACTATGCCGGGTGTAAGGTAGAAAGAAAAAGTATAAGTGGAAATTGCCAATTCTTAGGAAGATGCTTAGTATCTTGGTACAGCAAGAAACAATCGTGCGTGTCCCTATCAACCGCCAAAGCGGAATACATTGCAGCTGGTTGTTGCTGTGCTCAGGTACTTTGGATGAAACATACATTGATTGATTTTGGTATTTCTTTTAAGTGCATACCTATTATGTGTGATAACACTAGTGCCATAAACATTTCCATAAACCCTGTGCAACATTCAAAAACAAAACATATTGAAATCAAGCATCACTTTATTAGAGATCATGTTGCTAAAGGTGATGTATTTTTAGAATATTTTTGCACAGATGATCAAATTATCGATATTTTTACAAAACCTCTTTCGGAAGATCGCTTTTGCTATTTAAGAAAATTACTTGGTATTGACAAATTTAATGAGTAATGTGTGTTGCTTGTATTATCTGTTTTTCCCTTATTTATGTTTCTCTTGTCTTGCTAAAAATTTTCAAAAATTCGGACGCCTCTTTTAAAAATAGGACGTCCGGTTTTAAAGCTGAACTCAAAGTTTTCTCTTCAAAAAATTCCAGAGATATTCGGACGATAAAACCGGACGCCTTCACAAAAACTCAGACATCCGATTTCTTCAAATCACCAAACTGCCGGACGATCGATTTTTAAAAACGGTCGACCGAGTTCTGAAAAAGGGGTCGGGTCTGTGTTTTAAAATCAGAATTTTCTCCAACATTTCACTTTTTTCTCTCAACTCTCTCGACCGAAAACCCCCTCCCTCACAAGACCCATCCGATTTTGTGTTCCGATTTTCAATCTTGTTCTTCCTTTCATCAAATTCATCTCTCAACACAGCAAAGAAACTATTTTTCTCTCTATTTTGTTTGCTACAGTCTGCCAATCTCAAACTCTTCATCTCCTCTCAAACCCTACTCAAGAATCTCTCCAAAATGGTTAAAACAAAGAATGCTTAAGTTGGTCAAGGCCAAAATCCTGAAGAATGAGGCACTAGTAGAGGGAAAGGAAAGGGAAAGAGGGTACCTTTTGGAACTGGGGTTTCTATAGCTAGGGCTTCAGAGAGGTTTATTTCAGTGAAGAATGGACTAGAAATCGACGGAAAATTGCTCCGGGTCATCGGGTGGACTTAAAATGATATGCAAGGTATGGAGGCTATCCCTCACCTTTTTGAACTAATTGGTTGGATACCACTGCTAATTGTGAATGAACTCTATTATGTGGATATGATATATGAGTTTTATGCAAATCTTCACAAGGGGAGAATAGAAAGAGTGGATAATATTCCACACCAATGGATTTTGAATAGAATTAGGGGTAGGGATATTGCATTTGATGATAGATTGTTAAATGAAATTTTGGAAACTCCTCAAGATGGTATAAGATTTTACACCAAGAACAAAAAATGCTTTGATCCTAACTTATACAGTGAAAAACGGTTTGAGGAAATTTTCACTAGGGGGGAGGTTTTAAAGAGACATGATGATAGGAATGTTAACAAGCTTGATGCTTATGGGAGATTTCTCCATCACATGATCTCTAACATCATTATTCCAAATGTTGGGCATAAATCATCTATCACCAACATGCACGCATTTGTGATGCTAGCTTTACATGAACATAGGAGGATGAATTTTGGTTATATGGCTATAGAACATATGCTAGCTACACAATCCTCCTCAACAAAATGCTTTCCGTATGGTTGCTTTATCATAAAAATCCTCCAACACTTTGTGATCAATATGGTTGGCATTGGTAATCACATTGGCCATGGAAAAATCTACACTCAACAAACCTTCAAAAGAATGGGGTTTGAGAAAAATGATGATGGGACATTCATCTGAGGTGGACAAGATGATGATGACGATGATGATGAAAATCAAGAGGATATGAATGTGGAAGAAGAGGAAAGTGACGAAGAAACAGAGGTTGAAATCCAAAGAAGAGAAACAAGGCAAAAGAAGCGACAAGAAAGAACAGAGGAAGGTTCATCTTCGGGGAGCATGAGTCATCTAATGGATATGATAGCCTCTCTACAAACGTCAATAACACTCGGTTTGATGCATTTGACGGTTGTTTTGAGGTTTTGGATGGGAAAGTTTCCAATATTCAAGAAAGGCTTGATTCATTGGATCAAAAAATGACCGACACACAAGAACGGGTTAAGAGACTCGAGCAAGGAGGAGGAAATAGAGATGATTGAGGTTTCTTTTATAAAACCTTCTCTTTTTCCCTTGTTTTGTCTATGACTCTTTTCAAACTCCTTGTGGTTTCCTTCTCTTAATGTTATGCTTTTTTACTTGCTATATTTTATCTTAATCTACTTTTGTTATGCCAAGTGATCCATTTGTTGCTATCTTTTGTTGCTTGGACTCTTTTGTTATGGACTTCATAATGATAACCTAATATTGAAAGTCCAATTGCTACCTCTTCTATGATCCCTTGAAATGTCTCTCCTAAGATCCTTTTTTCTTTGATTTATGACGAAAGGGGGAGAAAATAGTGCAAGATGTAAGGGGGAGAAATCTTTGTTGATTATATGTTGATGCTTATGCCTTGTTTATGCTTTCTTGGTGCCTTAGTAGTTCCTATAATTTGTGGTGTTGCTATGTGGCTATTTGGCTTAGTTTGATCTTGTCATATTCTTTAGCCATATTTAATATAAAGCATGTATTTAGGGGGAGTTATCTATCTCTTATGGTGATTGTTGTGTTTTGTTCTTATTATTGATCATTTTTGAAGCATCACCATACTTTTACTCTTGCTCTCTTGTTCTTTTTGCATATGTGTTTGTCATAATCAAAATGGGGGAGATTATTAGCCCTAAGGGCATTATTACTTATGATTTTGATTATGATTAACATATGCTTGTGTGAATATTTTAGCTAAACTTTCATAGAACAAAAGAAGCAATTTTGAAGTCTCAAATATACATTCTCTAAAAGCAAAAGATCTTGTTGATGAGGGCAAAATGAAGGAGAAAAGACCAAGCCATTCCAAGATCAAATCATTGAAGACCTTGTCTATGTTAGAGTGTGACAAGGTACTTCTTTGTAAAACTCCCTAATCTTACTCTTTGGTTATTGATCACATATGAAGCTCATTTTACGATTTTCTCAATATAAACTATTCTTGAAATCTAAGTATTCTTGATTGAGGTTTTGATGCTTTTGAAAGGTTCTTCTTATCTCAAAAAGGAATATCAAGAATACATGTTTTTGAAACAATGAGGAAAGCTTTTGTCTTAAAAAAAAAAAAAAAAAACTGGCTGTAAAAACAAAAAATTCGGTCATCCGGTTTTAGAACCGGTCGTCTGATTTTTTCTAAACTTAGAAAAAAATCGGTAGTCCGATTTCTAGCAGGACAAGTCCGAATCTTTCTGCTTAAGAACCAGTCGTCCGATTTTCACATTTACTATAAAAATTATTACTGTTACACAGAGTGCAACGGTCATTTTTTTTAAGAAAATATATATATATACTTTTTTATCAGCCAAACAGTAAGAAGTTTAGTGAAATATTCATTGAGATCATTTAAGACTTTTAAAGAGCTTTAAAGTACATTTATTGAAAACATTTTCAATCCCAAACAAAAATCTTCTTGAGCTTCATTATTGATCATCATCAAAGAAGAAGAAAGGAGGAGCTTGTAGAAACATTCCATTGAGTTGTACCTACTATTTCTCAAGCTCAATTTGGTAACATTGTTCTTAAACCTATCTTTCTCTCTTATTGATATCAAAGGTTTGTGTTGAAAAACCCCTTGAGTAATCCTTTGATTTACATTGTATTGTGAATTGAGGTTGTGTGCAAAACCCTTGTAGGGTGATCCTCATATTTATAGTTGGTGTAATTTGTGTTTATAGTGGATTTGGAAAATCCTTGGGTGTTGACTCATGGTAGTGGATGTAACTCTTTGAGAGAGTGAACCACTATAAATCTTTGTGCTTTTCTTTCTAAACTTATTTCTTGTTTGTCTTGACCACAAGATTTTGTTTGGTTTGGAATTTTATTAAAAAGAGTTTTAGAATTCTCTTTCAAACAAAATTGGAGGTTTATCCTTTAATTAACAAAGATTTTTCAGAAATTAGCCAAAAACCTTATTCACCCCCCCCCCCTAAGGTTTTTCAAATTCTTAAATGGTAAGAGTTCTTATTCAAAGAAAATATTCGCAAACAAAGTTTATTTGACTTCTTTCTTTTGATCATCGAGTCAAATTTAAAACATCAAATACAGTTCGTTTATAATCAAACGAACATGACATATTGCCAAAAGTACTAATTTTTGGATAATAAAAACGAATATGGGAGTAGAAAGAAAATAATAAAAAATAAGGAAAGAACAAAAGACAATCAACATAAAATTATATCTTTAGAGTAGGGCATGAAATAAAATAATAAAATATAAGGGAACCAAAGGTAACCAAGTATCAATTACATTTTTATCCTTCATACTTGAACTAGAAGTATTGTTGATGGCATTTGGGATCTCATATGTAAAAAATGAGTAGGGATATAGAAAGAAAATAGTAAAAATATGGAAGCAAAAGACAACTAAAAATATATAGAATTAAATATTTATAGTAGCGTATGGAAAAGAATAAATAAAATAGTGAGAGGGTAAAAAGTAGTGCTAAACAAAGTTCTATTATTAGATAATAATAAAAAAAAAGAGCAGAGGCGTAAAATGAAAATAATAATAATGATGGTGCAACACCCACAATAACGGCTTTTTTTTTTTTTATAAAAAAAGTCATAATGGAGAACCAAAGTTATTGTTCATACGAGTTCAAAATATTAATTAAACGAACTCGAATAGTGTTCGAGTACACAATTTGAACGCAAAAACTCGATGTCCCTGTGAGAAAAGGTAACAAACAGTAGCAAAATTTTTAAAATTACCTTTTACTCTTCCTCTTGTTTGAATCAAAGTGTATTGTTCATATATGAACCAAAAGTACTATTATTAGATAATTAAGAATTAGTAGGGGTGTGCAAAGAGGATAATAAAAATAGGGAGTGAGAAAAGGTAGCAAACCATAAATTATATTCTTAGAGGGGGTAAAAAGAAAATAATAAAATAGGGATGAAGCAGAAAAGGAAGGAGCAAAAAAATACAATTATAAAATCAAATAATTACAATTTTACTGTTGAACCAAAGTTACTATATACTGTCTTAGGATCTTATATGTATAGATAATAAATAATTAGTAAGGGCTGAGCAAAGAAGATATAAAAATAAGGAGAGAGAGAAAAAGATAACAAAACATAAATTATATTTTTTGGAGGGTGTAGAACGAAAATAATAAAATAGGGAAGAACAAAAAATAAGGAGCAAAAATACTACAAAATAAAAAAATTACATTTTTACCCATTTTACCATTGAATCAAACTTACTATTCAATGTCTTAAGTTTTTTTATATATATATATATGTACATATGTTCATATATATCACTCTTGTTGATAATATTTATATATTTCAGGTGTACTTATTTAGTTGTCCGTCGGACATTCCCTATTTCTAAGCGATCACTATATTATTATCTCGAGAGTCAAATCTTGAATTTCTAGTCAGACTTTTATTGTAGATCCTTATGTAGATTCATTATATATGCGCATAAATATTGTGGACATCTTGCACAATTTTCCCAGTTCCATCAAAATTTCTAATTGAGGTCATGAAATATTGAGATCTTATAATTAGAACTGTCAAGAGCTTGAATTTCTTACAGAAATAACAAATGTCATGTTTAGGAAAATTCTATTAGATTCTTTATCCTTGATTTTACTATATGTGACCATCTTAATTATTTGCTCCTTTCATACACGAGGAATTCATTTTGTTGGAATCAACTTATCTACTACTATTTTAGTTGTCTCAAATTAATTTGTAGTAATAGTTTATCATTCATGAACATCAAGTATAATGAGCATTCATACAACCGGATGTTAGTCAGTGAATACGTCTGGCTAGATAAATTATATTCTGAACTTCAAATTCAAGATGTTTTCTATGAGGATCAAGATGAGATACAAAATAGTAATATATTCATTCAGTTTTATCTTCATATATATCATCTCCTTATTATGTTGGGAAACATATTTAAAATACTAAAATGCAACTCTTCCCCTTGACATTTTCCCCAACATACTTTTTTATAACCTCTCTAGGTCCAATCTCATTACTTTGTGGTGGAGCAAGAAAAAATTCATTAGTATATTTAATATAGTGATGGAAAATATTTGGTTATTAACCACAAACTAATTACAAAGAAGAAAACTCATTGTAGTTATTGGAAAAATACGAACAAATGCTACTAAGATTTTACATAAATCATTTTAATCTATGGTTCTCTAATACCATTTGTATTGGTAGGCGAATATTGTATATGAGCTCATAATTACATAGATGCAAACAACAAGTTGCATGTCAATAATATATAAATGTCTATATTGTCATTGTGCATTGAATAATATTTCCTTTTATTTATCCATAAAACATTCAACCCTAAATAATATTGTTATCATTCCTATAATTATCTTGCCTTGAAAATAAGTAGCATATGAGAATTAATTAGATTAGAGAAACTTTTCATCTCTTATTATTTTCTAGTATTCTTACTCATTTTCGTATTAGTAATCGAGGATGGTCAAATCAGTCGTGTAATTGTTAAATTATTTGAATAAGTAAACTTCATATTTGCTTCATAATGTATCTCAAATATATAAATTTTGAATGAGTTACAGAAAGTAAACATTGGCTTTGTAATAAAAATAAATTTATTCGAATATCACAAGAGTAGCAATATATAGATACTCATTTCATCTACTATCTCGAGATTATTTTAATTATAAAAATATCAATAAGTTTAAAAAAAACCTCTAAAAATACTTTAATGAATGCAATATACTTTACTGAGAACGATACCCGTAAGATCAAGTGTTTGTGGCATCAATATGATTTCAGAAATAAGCTCCATCGGACGCTGTGGTTCTGTTTTGTCAAGTCTACCATCACACATACACATGTGCATATAGAATCCTAGATGAAGCACACGCGTTGGGAAAATGATATAGCGACGAGAAACCTTTAACTCTACTAAATACCTACTAAATATTTTAGATTATGCTAATTTTCTAGAGTTGCAATCAGCTAACTCCTCTAGAGCTTATTATTAACTAGTTCTTCTAGAACTAGACTACTGTAGACTAATTAATTAATTTAATCGAACACTAAAAAAAATATTTTCGGTCTTCATTATTTAAATTAAATTGATAAAAGAGGTTCTTGAGTCATCCAAATTGAGTTGGATTATTTAAATAATATTCATACTCATTTAAAATAAAGCACAATAAATAAGAAGATGTAATTGGACCTCCATTAAATTGAGACCAAAGTCAATTTCACAATAAGTTTGTTAAATGATGAGTTAAATCCATTAGGCCTCATCAAATAAGGAACTAGGTTGATCTAACACCGACAATGGATCGCTTGGTGGCCAAGCAACGCAAAACTCCATCTCCGTCTATAAATAAAGGTCCCTCCCAAGGTTAAGAGATCATTCAGATGATTCAGAACACACTCAAGCTTTAGGGAGAAAGATCTCCTCAAGTGCTATTCAACAAAGGTCTTCATTGAATCTTGAAGTATTCTTCACGTCTTTGTTGGAAGGAATAAAGAAAGCTTCATCGACTCTACGATCTGCAATCAAGCTTCTAAACCCTCTAGTTAATCACCAGAGTTCGTCCTACTTGAGATTAAGCTTGAACTCACAATCAATGTTCGTCCTTTGAGATCAAAATTTCAAGCCATCGAGTTCAAAATCAGAGTTCGTCCGACTCAATATATCAAGCTTTCAAACCGTTGAGTTCACAATCAAAGTTCGTCTTTCGAGATCAAGCGTTCAAGCTCTCAATTTCACAATTAAAACTCATTCGATCCGAGATCAAGCCTTCGAGCACTCTAATCAATATTTTGCTAAAGAAAAGAATTGAAGGATTCTCCTATAAATTAGGAACGTTCTCCATAATTTTTTTTAATCACTTCAAATATTATTCATCAAATTACTTTGCCGTTATTTTTCTTAGATTTTACTATGTAGAACTGCCATTTTGATTTTGATATTTATTTTTTAATATACTCAATTGAATATTATAGATATGTCATGTGCCATTACCATTCATGAATCCATTTAAAACTAAAGAGATTACAATAATTTAAGTAACACAATGTATAACTTGAAATTTTAAAATTTATAACCTAATAGGAAGTACAAAAATTATAGTTCAATTTGTTTGGCAATTTTTATCATGAGTTAAATTCAAAAGTTTCGTTCCTTGACTTTTTTGATCAGTCAAGCTTTGGGCTTGTGTAGGAGAACATAATTGGAAGAAGGATTATATGCACCATAGCCGGAGTTGATTGAGGGATGATAAACTTACCTATCTTGGGGGTAAGGAAGATATAGATTCAAGGCAAGAATTATATACACCTTAGAGATTCAAGAAACTATTTGTATCAGCACATCGCATATTATTGTGAATATTTAAATATAACATCATTACTGCTATGAGCGTAATTTGTTTACTAATATATGTAATAGATATACTTAACAAAATTATGTATGAAAATAGAGATATTGATTGAGATAGCCTACATTAATTTCCATAAAATTCAAAACGTAGATTCTCTTATTTATAAGGCTCGGGGGTAATATGATAAGAAGCAGAAGAGGATAAGAGGGAAGTGGTAAATCCTATATAGGATAAGATGGTGACTAGGTCGCATATTTTTTAAAAGATAAAATGTGTTTATGTGATTATAATGGATACAAATATAATTTCATAAACAAGAATGAGGTTGTATTGGTGAAACGAGCAAAAAGCTTATCCAATTTAAATCCCTTTAATTTATGATTAATTTAAATCCCTTTAGTCTAGCCATGATTAATTATGTCCCAGTGATAAGTTTGAGAGAGAAAATTATGAGAAAATTCCAAATCATTGGGACATACGTGCCAACACAGTAAGAAGAGGCTATAAATACTGCACATACCATTATTCATCGAGCAACAATTAGCAAACTTGTATTTGTCTGCAAAACAAGAGAAGCAGTAGACCCATGGCTGAGAAAGGTGCCTTATTCAGCACAGTTGTCAGCAAACCCATCATATGTAGAGGTAATTAAAATCTAAAACTAGTACTATCTCTGAACTTGTTCTAAAATTGATTTGGATTTTGATTCTAAAAGCAAATGTTAGTGCAGCTGCGGTTGCAAGAGAGGCAGGGAAGCCTTTGGTGATTGAGGAGGTGATTGTGGCACCTCCTAAAGCACATGAAGTTCGTATTAAAATTATATGTACTTCTCTTTGCTTTAGCGATTTCACTTTCTGGAGAATGAAAGTAAGGCTTAATTAATTTGTTTATATAATCTTGGATTTGCCTTTATTTTGTTGCATGATAAATAATAAATTCGCTTTCTTTGTTCTTTGGAGGTACCTCCGGCTTGCTTTTGAAGAATTTTTGGTCATGAAGCCGTTGGGTAAGTTTTTATGCTTATAAGCTTTAAAGAAAAAAAAACTTTTATTGCTTCTAGCTTCTTTGTAGCATCAAGGCAAGACAGTCACTTCAAAAAGTCAATGACAATTAACTATACTATTAGTAATGAAAAAATGATGTGATTTGAACTTAAAAATCTCTCACCTCACCTTGTCACACTCTTTATAAACTTAATAATATAAAATGTTTCTTTTTTATGTTTTGTGACAAGACAGTAACTTATAATAGTAACTATTTTAATATTAGAAAAACGTTAATTATGATGCATAAAAAAAATCTAAAATATGTGGCAAAACAGATATTCGAGATTTGAGCCATTTCATGATATCAAACGAAAAAGTTTATGGATCGAGCAGCATGATGATTTGCTCTCTTTCTAACTATTTTATGTTTATGAAATCAAGGGTTGTGGAAAGTGTTGGAGAGGATGTTCATGGCTTAGCTGCAGGGGACATGCTCATTCCAATTTTCATGCCGGATTGTCAAGAATGCATAGACTATAAATCAAGGAAGAGCAATTTGTGTTCAAAATTCCCTTTTGAAATCTCTCCAACAATGCTTAGAGATGGGACAAGCAGATTCACTGATATGAATGGAGAAATTATAAATCATTTCCTTTGGATATCAAGCTTTAGCGAATATACAGTGGTGGATGTAGCTAGTATGACAAAAATTGATCCTAATACCATTCCTCCAAATAGAGCTTGCCTTCTAAGTTGTGGAGTTTCAACTGGTAATTCTTTCAGTTTTTTCCCTTTTATCTTGGACTCTAAAAATAATACCATGATTTAATATTGTTTGAGTTTAATTTCAGGGGTTGGTGCTGCCATGAGAACAGCAAGTGTGGAAGCAGGATCTAGTGTTGTTATTTTTGGATTGGGTTCAATTGGCCTAGCGGTATGATATTTTTTTCTGTATTAGGCAAATCTAAGAGTTTTTTTTTCTATTTTTGTGACATAGATATCAATCAAGACGGGATCAAAAGCGACATGATGGTGGAGAAAATTTTTTTCAGGGACATGAACCTTTATTTCATATTTAAGCCACACTACACCATCTATGTGATTAAATCTTATAATTTTTTTGTGTGGATCATGTCTTTATTTATAAAAATAAGGATATATTATAGTAGTTACAGAGATAATATGTAGATTATATGAACCAAGGATATATTATTGGTGGAATGCTTGTGCTTGTATCGCTTGTGTTTTAGGTTGCAGAAGGAGCAAGACTAAATGGTGCTACAAGAATTATTGGTGTTGACATTAATCCCAACAAATTTGTAATAGATTGATACAATGCCTAAGCTCATCTTTTTTTTATTTCCAGATATGAGCACATGAATGGTTCTTTCTGCAACACTAAAAAATTGGCTTTAAGAGTGATTGTATTATCTCTACTACTGTGGAAAATATTTCCATATATACCATAAGCACTTAGTATTGAGGACTGACATTATTTTTATCATATATATATCACTTTATATAGCCAAAATAAAGCCAAAATATTCGAAGTCATCGAGTTTGTCAACTCCAAGAGCAATGTGGATCAATCTGTTAGCCAGGTCATTTTCTGCAATCTATATGGAATTCACATCCAGCTTTGTACCTTTCTTCATTTCAAAATTTCATCTTTTGTATCCTTATGTTCTAATTAAATAAATTTTTGCAGGTGATCCTTGACATGTATGAAGGTGGAGTAGATTATTGCTTTGAGTGTGCTGGTATGGCTTCACTGGTGCAGGAAGCTTATGCCTGTTGCCGAAAGGTATAAATAGAGTTTGGTTATAAGATTTTTAATTTTTAAAACTCTCAACACTAAAAGTACATTAAATACCATCTATATTAGAAATAGTTCAATTTTTTTTATTTTGTACCCCATATTCTCTCACAAAATATTTGCTGAGTTACAATAGAGTAGTGTAGGAACCTAAGAATCTACCATCAACAACATAGCCAATAATCAACTACACAACTAAGAGACCCTATGGTCATATTTAACATTTTTTTTTCCAAATTCATCCCATAACATTTTGAAAAATATTTAACATAGATTTTCGCCTTTAGAGTCTATGTCTAGTGTTGGCTAATTGCTTCTTTGACAATCATCAACTCTTGATCATAATTAGTTGGAAATATATATTAAATTTCAAGGCTGGGGAAAGACAATATTGCAAGGGGTAGATAGGCCAGATGCTGAGCTAAATTTCAACTCGTTTGAGGTTCTTCTAAGTGGGAAAACACTAATGGGATCAGTGTATGGTGGTCTTAAGCCCAAATTAGATATCCCTATCCTCATCAAGCGTTACATGGACAAGGTAGCCTTTCACATTCATCCCATCTTCGCTTTTTCTTTTACACAAGAAAATATTCATCATATACAAAAATTGTGCAGTCTTGATATTAATAACAACTGAGTTTTTGTGCATAAATTATTTTGCGGCAGGAACTGGAGTTGGATAAATTTGTGACACATGAGGTTTGTTTTGAAGACATCAACAAGGCCGTTGATTTGCTTCTTGCTGGAGAAAGCCTCAGATGTGTGATTTGGATGGATAAAATTAGCAAATGAATGTATTTTCAGTTTGCTCTTCTATATATATAGACATCATGAAAGAAATCCAATATATAAAAAATAAAAGTGCATTTCTTATGCTCCAATCTTTATTGGCACCATCCAAGAACACCTCTCTCATATATTTATCTTAAGTATAAGTGTTAATATTTTTTTTTCTTGTGTTAGAAATTAAAATGATAAAAAATTAGTATCATCTTAGAAATAATGTTCCTCACTACTCTTCTCTTCCCTTCAAAAACAAATTTGTTGAGGGCATACCACAATGCCAGAGAGCTAAGGAAGAAATTAAAAGAAAAATCTTCATATGATCCTTCCTAAAGGACGTCTTGCAATAAATAGACAGAGTACCTTAAGAGGTTACTCGAAAAACATTCCCATATAGAGAAATTACACCAAAAAAAAACAATTGGAGATTGTCTTCATGATTAGCACCACACTCGAACACGTCAGGCTAGATAGTTATTCAAGAAGGAGTGGTAAAGATATTCTTTATTAAAACAAACCTCAAAAAAATCACAAAAATGAAAGAAAACAAATAAAAATTTAATTTATTTTTAATTTTCTCTTTCTACAAATGAAAGAAATCCCTGGGAAAACAGGGTGTGTTTGTATTAAACATTGTGTTCATGGATTGGAGCAATTTCACACATTTCTCCTCTACTGTAAATGAACATTTTTGTATTCCCCCAACAGTCCAAACTCCAAAGTTTTGGTCAATATAATTAGAATCACCTGACATATTTTTTAAGGAGGAAAGAAATGTCTTGTTATATAAAAAAATAAAAATTTCAGAAATTATTCGGGGAAAGATTCTATTGACACATTTAATGGATAGGTAAAAAGGGTTAATTTAACCAAAACGTGCCGTTATATTAGGATGCGCTTAGCATAATATACAACGTAGATGAGCCTAGAGAGCAAAAATTTGAAAGAGTCTAAATAGTCTTTCAAATGCGAGATATGCTATGTGATACCCTTTGTATTAAAGACAACACCTTGATGGTCACTTTCAATCTCCACTCATCTATAGTCAAATATGTCTAAGAGACGACCTTTTAGAATTGCCAAAAACTCGGCATGCTCGGCGGAAATAACATGATGTTGCTTCCTAATCATTATTAGGCATGATCTTCAGGAATAGTTTCAATACTTATCATTCTATGAATCATCAACATTCAACTTGAAAGTTTCTAAAGTCAGTGTTGAAAAAATTGGACTGGTCCGACCGATCAAATTGTGAACTAGACTAGAGATCGATATGATTTTATCAACAAATCAGTAGATGAATGGATCGATCAAACCAATTATTTGACTCAGTTGATCCAATTTTGCAATTTTTTTAAAAAAATTATCACTAAAACTTAGATTTTGTTTATGTTTTTTAGGTTAAAAGTTTGTAATGTTCACTTATTAATTATATTTAGTGTTAATTATATTTAGCATCAATTGATGTATGTGAATAAATTAGTAATGAATATTTTTACATCGGTCCGAACGATTGCACTGATGAACCAGACTAGTAACTTCATCTGTTCGATCTCCAATTCACTTTTACAACATTGCCTAAAGCAGTAGGACGTTCAGTTTGCAGGTCTTGATATATAAAACATGGGCATAACTGAAAGGGTTAAGTCCAATAAATCCCTAAGGTTGGGCCTACTTATCAATTGAGGATATGAACCATTTCCTTTTAGAGAAGAAGCTCCTACAAAGTTGCGCTATATCAACTTAAGTCATGAACTTTGTTTTGAACAAAAAGTCCCCTAAGTTGGACAAAAATTTTGAATGATACGAAACACAAAAGGTCCAAGATCTGAAAAGTTCTAAGTCAAGCAATTAGTTTACAATTTAGCTTCAGTCCTAATTTAATTAGGTTCAAGTATTCTGTTATATGTGTTTTTCCGAGAAACATTAGGATTTAAAATAATTAAGTTGAGATCCTAGTATTAGAGTCTATTTTAGAAAGTCTATTTGGTTTAAGATTGCAGTATTTTATCTTAAATCCTAAATTACTGTATTTTATTTCCCAAATTATAGTTAACTAGAATTCCTAATTATGATAGGATTAAAGTTTCTAAACTGTCTTTCCTAGATAGTTTAGGATTTTGGTTTTTGAATATATAAATAGAGGATTTCTTATTCTATTGTGTATGCATTGATTAAAGAAATAAAAGGTTCCACATAAGTTTCTGTAATCTTGGTCGTGTGATGATATCTAACGCTTAAAGCGCGATGCTTTACAGTTCCTGAGTATAACGCCTAGGGTTTAGGTGTGGTGCCTAGGTTTTTCTTACATAGTATGATGTTAAGGGGTTTATTTATCTATTCTTCTTACTATTTTCCTCGTTTCTAGCATTAATTTACTCCCCAATACTTCACATATTGCTTGTCCTCAAGCAAATAAACACAAAAATAGAGAAAAATTTCAAATAACCCCTAATCAATCTCCCAAAATCGTAAGACCAAAGCATTAAATCATCAAACTTGCCAAGAAATTTAATCTGATATCTCTCATTAAAAAAAATGACTTGTGTATAGTGTAACATGACCATAAGAAAGTGTAAAGAAAATACTAAACAAGAGTTCCAAACCACACAACGAAAATATAGTTGCAAAACTTACACGACATAAAATCACTTTCATACCTTCTCTGCACTAATCGAGGTTCTCCAAAACGCAATTTAAATCAAGTAGGACTCTAAAGATTGTAACATAAGGCTAGCAATATAATTGGGTATCAAATGAGGATAAAGGAAAAACAAGAAGAATCAAAACAAGTTAATTTAACTGAAAAGAAAAAAAAGAATCAAAGTTATCTACAACCTTTTAGGTCGTTTTCAGTCAAACCTCACGAACACTTTACCTTACCCAAAACCCAAAAAATCCCATAGAACTATTTCAGCTTTCAACAATCACTCAATTCGAGGAAGTATATTAGAAAAGGAACAAAAGGCTAAGATACAAAAGAGAGATTAGAGACTTATGATTTACTTTTCCTTGATGAACTTTATCTTTTTCTCTTGTTTTCCTGTTCTCTTCATTCCTTTCTCATTTTTTTTCTTTTATCAACAAAAGATTTATATCAAACAAGCTTTCTCAAATGAGTTTTACTTTCTCAATTATTTTCTTTGAAGAATATATCATTCCCTTGTATCTTTCCTCTCAATTGCATACTCTCTAACAAAAGTTTCCAAAATACCCCTTTCAATGATTTCTTTTCTCCCTCTTTTTTCCCACACACTTATCTTTTGATGCACACTCAAACGACTTAAAGGTTAAGATCATTAGCTTATCTTTTGAGAGTTTAATATTTAAATGCAAGTTTAAAAGGTGAAGAAAAGAAGGGCGCGAATCCCTTGGCATGAAAATCGAAAAAGGGCACTAGGGATTTGACGTAAATAGGATAGGCTCGAAAGGCTCAATTGGGTCAAAATAAACCGTCATCCCTAAGTCAAAATAATGGGGAACCTTTTATTTCACCTTGAGCGATAATCAAGTGAGCTCTCGCATGTATGTGAGCAACCAGTTAAGCTTATACAGTAAAAACAATTGTGAAGAATATATTAAACACTAACATGGCCAATTGTGCGCAAATGAAAGCCGTGTGAGAGCTATAAAAGCTACAGAAACATATTTCAACAATCAGGTCTTAAACCACAGTAGCTAACACTTTATCTTAGCCATTCGAGAAATTTTTGAAAAGAAAACTTGATGAGAACCATTCCCACGGTGAAAGCTTATTTTTTTTCATTCTTTCAATGTTTTCAAAATTTCTGGAGTTTTCATTTAATTTTTCAAAATGTTTTTAGATATCTCTATTTAAATAAAATGACAACCAAATAAAACAAAAACTAACGCAAACATAATTGACAATACATATAAAAGAACACAAAACTAACTAAATGAAAAACGAAAGAACATCAAAGACACCTCCCCTATACTTAGCTCTAAGACAGAAAACAAAGAGAGCAACACTTCCATGTTTGTCAATATCGAGGAGGTGGTGGATCATTCAATTGCCGCCGTCTATATTATCATTATCCTCCGCCTTATCATCACCTTCCTCGCCCCTCCTTCGTACTCGACGAACTCGGCTACAAACCTAGAAAGGTATGCTAGTATAATCAGGTGAGCATCAATCCCTACCACTGAACCTCTGGATTATAAGCTATAAATACTACATAGTAGGGTTAGTGGTAAAAGGGAAGGACAAGAATAAAGTCAAGAAGAGGATAATCGAAAAGAGGAGGGCTGTGAAGCTGAGGGGGCTGCTGGTGGCGGAAGAGGAGGTATGGAAGGAGCTACAAAGGCAGGAGTAAGGATAGGGATAGGCTGTCCCTAGTAAGAGTAAACCTCTATTGGTGAACAAGTGCATTCTAAACTAGTGATAGAAGTTCCATCAAGAATGTCGGCACTAGTTGTAAGGATACAGTCCTCTTCGGCAAAATAGGCTCCTAGAATTTCATAGACTGGAGATAGAAGACGTGGAAAACAGATAGCCTTTGTGGTGGAGTAAGAATGCAGATAAATCTCTCAAAGAGTGAGGTGCCTATAGGTGCAGGCTTATGCTCAGCCTTATCAAGCACAAGTTTGTACATGAGGTAAATATTGGAATTCCTAACCTTATTGAGGCTACTAGCTTGGGCAGAACATAAAAATTCAGGTGATATCCTAGTATCCTATGACGCATAAAAAGTGTTGAGTGTTACCCCTTCTTTTGTTGTGCATCTGTCGGGCTACTGTCGAAATTGTTGGAATCCGTAGGAAAAAACAAAGTAAAATAAAACTACGGAAATCCACCAACAGGATCTGCACATACTAGAAAAACCGATTGGATAGAAATTACCTCAATGTTTTGATTGTTCGTTGTGGAGGCGCTGCTTTGTACGCTTCGCCCTCTACTGGTATCCACACGACGAACTCCTCTGCAAGCGATCGGGATGCTAGCCCCTTCTGTGTTCTGAAAACTGTTCAGAACTGATCCTGACTATCTGGTAATCGGTCGTATTTCAGAGAGAGGAGGCTAGATACTATATCGCCATTCTAGGGTTTAGGGTTTTGTTTTTCTTTTGATCAGATAAAGGACGGCCACCAATAAAAGGTTAACATAACCTTTTATAGCTGTCAATACCAAAACCCTAACTGTCATCTAATGACAGTTTAATCTCGTCCATCTATTCCTATAATCATCTAACGGTTGGATGAGTAATATTAAGTAATTAATTTCATTTATTCGATTAAATAAAATTAATTACTTATTAACCTACCAGAAAATACAATATGGAATCTGATTCCCCTTTTGTATACGTTCAACGAATCTGGACACAATCTAGATTCATTGAACGTGGACATTATGCTCACAAGATCGTCTATGCGTGTGACCCTGTAAGTCCACTTAACGTTGGCAGTGAATGAAAAAATGTCCTAGACATTTATTCACAAAACATAAGCGGCCTCTAGCAAGACATTATGCTTACCCAAGTTAAGTAAATGTAATAATAACCTAGCATCAGATTTAATATTTAGTCCTTTTGTCACACGATATCCTAATTAAGTATAAGGCATGGATCAAGTCATCCTTATAAAACTTAATTAATCATTTACTTGATCACCAGGCAGACTGTTCCAACAAATAATATTATAACACCTTATTAATACTTATTTGAGCATGGCCATGCATATTTTCCAGTCTTCCATATCAAGGGGCCCATGGATATCTCTCTCTAAAAAGAGAGGGACAAATCCCTTTCACTATCTCCAATATTTAAGCCATGACGAGAAAATAAGCCAACCAATAATCATAATCATCACCTAATTAAAAAAGTGATGTTTGACTATGTCAAAACATATTTTTCTCCCCATGCAAGAAACATTAGAAACATTAGGTCGAAGGACACCAAATATAAAACTGAGAAGAAATACTTATAACTTAAACCCATGCAATATTTCTTCTTCACTTTGGGTCATGTCCAATACAATATTCTCAATATGTATTTATGAATTGATTTTATATCTCATATTCATGATCAGTAAAACTTGACCATCAATCAACTTCACACTAGTTTACAAGATGTAATAAACTAGGGACAAATAAGAATAGTATTTTATTAGCTATAAGGGTTTTACTATCAACTCACATACTTGATGACCAAGAGCATAAAATACAATTCAAAAGTACATGCTTCATAAATCATAAATGTGAGTCAATTGGTCTTAGGGCATATACTAATAGAAATTGCATCTCAAAATTTGGTGGAGTGTTACTCCTTGAAACCATGCAAACACCGCTGTCCATGAGACACCATAGATGAGCTCTTGCCGCCTTGACATTGATTTTTCCCTTTTCTTACAATCTCTTGAAGAGATAAAAAACTTCAAAAATTTTGAAGAAATTCGAAATTCATCGAGCTGCAATTGAAGTGGAAAGATTTACAGGAGAGAAAAAGAGAAACAATCATGAAGATGGGGGAAATGAGGAGGGGTGAAGGGATGGTGTGGCGAAGAAGGAAAGGTTTCCGGAACAGAGCTTCTAGGTCAGCAGTGAGGGAGTGGCAAAAAGCCTAGGTTGCGGCTGAGGAGTGAAAATGAGAGAGGGAAATATGTGCAAAAGAAATGGGGAAGTATTGGGGGTCGCAGATTTTGTATTTAAAAATAAAAAGATGGGCACTAGATTTAACAAATCTGGTACCGGATTTCTAGCGCAACAGGTAAAGAAGGATCCACGTCCTTGTTTTTGGGTCTAAAAAGACCCCGTACTATTCTACGACTGGGAATATAGAAAACTGATGTCGGGTGTATTTAGGACAAAACTGTGCACTGGGTGCTAAAGAAATGGCATCGGATTTGTTTAAGCAACAAAAAATGAAAAAAACTTTCGTTTTGGTACTTCCATAATTTTTTTTTAAGATGCAAAAATTAAAAAGAAAAGTAGTTTCCGCTTTAATTCTCGAGCTTGACTTTCTTGAACGCTCAATGAGAGGCTTGAGGTCTGAAAGCAAAGTCTCTCTCGGCTGTGGGATTTCAGCTCCGAAAAACTTCTTCAATCTCGGACCATTTATTGTGAATGTGCCTTTCTCTGGATATGTGACAGCACTTGCTCCACTTGGATTAAGTTTGTTAACCTCAAAAGGTGCAGACCATTGTGGCCTAAGTTTCCGTAGAAACAACATTAAACAGGAATGATAGATTAAAACCTTGTCAGTAATATGAATAATCCTAACCAAAATATGTGATGCTTTAGTTTGTTCCTTATGAAGTTTATCATTGTCATAAGCATGCCAACAAAGTTCATCTAAAGCATTCGATTGAAGAATCCTTTTCTCACCAATAGTTTCCATGTCAAAGTTAAGAAATTTAGTAGCCCAAAAAACATTATTTTCAAGTTCGGTAGGAAGATGACAAGCTTTTCCATAGACCAAATGATAAGGGGTAATGCCAATGGGGGTTTTAAAACCGGTCCTATAAGTAAGCCCATAAAGCATCGATAAGTTTTAAAGATCAATCTTTTCTAAAAGTACTAATAGTTCTTTCTAAAATCTTTTTCAATTCTCTGTTAGAGACTTCAACTTGCCCACATATGGATGATAAGGAGTAGCTACTTTATGACGCACCCTGTATTTCTATAGCAAATTTTCTAGTTGTTTATTACAGAAGTGGGTACCACAGTCACTAATTAAAGCTCTAGGAGTGCAAAATCTAGGAAAAAAAAAGATTTTTCTTTAAAAGTTTTATGGCCACCCTAGCATAGTTTGTCAGATTAGCAATAGCTTCAACCCAAATTGGTCTTCCAAAAACACTCTAAAACAAACAAAAACAACGAAATTAATAAGAAGGAAAGTAACAGAATAGGGACAAAACAAAACAAATGATGTTTAAAATTAAAAATGAAGCATGCATATCTTAATGGCAGTAAGGAAAAGATGATCATGGACTAAGCGTACAACAAAGTTTACAAAGGATGTATGAAGTACTCCCTTTCTAGGTACCATAGGTACTTCCTGGATCATGAGAATTCGGGGTCATTTTGACCTTCCTCTTGTTTATGTGTCGTATGAGCGCCCACTTTATCAAGCCCTTTGTAACTTAGGAGGAGAGGTCTTCTTCTTGCCTTTTGCTGCTTTTGGGCTCTCTTGTCGTGGTGACTTAGTTTCTTGCGAAGAAAAAACACATCATGATTAGTATGAGTAATGCAAAATAATATGTCTTTACAATTTGAAGAGGGGATTAGAATTAGTGGGAATTTTAAAACAACCCTATTCTCCCGAACCCTCATAAGTAACTTTCCCTTTTCCATATCTATTAATGCCAAGTAGATAGAAATGGGTGTCCTAAATTAAAAGAAAGTCTACATACTCTTCCATATCGAGGACAATAAAGTCCACAAGGAAGACAAGGTCCTTAACCTTTATTAAAACATCTTTCACAACTCCCCTAAGGTATCTAATGCTCTTATTAACTAAACTCACAAAAATCCTAACCAGAGTTAGGTTCCCTAGGCCTAGTTTCTTACACATAATAGAAGATATGACATTTATACTAGCGCCTAGGTCAGCTAAAACCTTATCAACATAAAAACTACCAATCATGCGAGGGAAAGAAAAATTCCCTGGGTCTTCTAACTTCTTTGATAATCTCTCTTTGTTGATGAGAATCGACGTGCACTCCTTACCCAAGGTATATATAAATGCTTGGTCAATCTTTCTCTTGCTTGTGAGCATCTCTTTCAAGTATTTCACATACTTGGACACCTGCAAGAGTAAATCACACGGAGGTAAGTTAATAGTTAATTGCTTAAACATATCCACAAACTTCCTCATTTCATCCTTGCTACGATCACGAACAAGAGCCGTTGGATAAGAGACTTTTAGCTTGTATGCTACAACCGTCGGCTTCTCGTTCGTTCCCTTTTTACTTGGTTCCGTGATTTTGGATTTAGTGTTGATGGATATCTTCCTTTCTTTTTCATTACAGCTCTTCTCTTGGATGATTACGACTTTCTCTTCTTTGGAAACCTTCTTAAGATAGCATTGACATGCTCTCTCAGATTGACTTCAGTGTTGCTCAGGAGAGTTCCAGGAGTTCTTTCGAATCCAATTGAACTACTTTCCTAAACTGCTTCTGTAGATTGCAAATAGATGCCTCTTGGTTTCTCTGAGCAACTTTTATATTGTTTATTATAGAATTTGTTGCACTTGTGAATTTGACCATGAGATCTTTCAAATTGGCTTTTACTGTTCGAGGATTTGGAGGAGATGCATCATATGGCAACTGTTGTCTAGGTCCTCTATTATGAAAACCTAGAGGATTTTGAGATTGTTATTAACCTTGGTTGCACCATGAGAAGTTAGGGTGATTCCTCCATCCAGGGTTATAGGTGGTTAAGTACAGATTGTTATTTTGCATATTTCCTTGGACGAAATCCACTTGTTCAACTGTAGTACCATACTAGAGCACTCATGATTTAGATGTCCTCCGCTGCAAAAGTCACAAAATATAATCTGTTAATGACTATTTGAGGAGGTGTGAAGTTTAAATTCCTTATCTTTTGCTCGTTGTGGCTGCCAGTCTGGACTCCATAGTCGTGATTGCATCAACATTGTGTACCCTGATAGCTTTAGGCTTGACCCTTGATCCTCCCTAAGTGTAACTGTTCACTGCTATCTTCTCAATAAGATCATACACTTGTTGAGGAGTCTTATTATCTGTAGACCTACTTGTAGAAGCATCTCTCAACTTACTCCATTGTCAAAAGACTGAATCTGAATGCCCAAGTCTATGCCGTGATGTGGGCACTTTTTCAATAACTTCTTCCGCCTCTCCTAGGCTACATTTAGACTCTCCCCATCAACTTGCCTAAAAAATAGTATCTCATTTCTAGGCTTACGGTGCAACCAGGGTGATGTATCTTTCTAGTAACTTCTCAGCGAATGAATCCTAAGAGGTGATCGATCCGGACGGTAGTGATTTCAGCCATGATTTAGCCTGCCCCT
Source organism: Catharanthus roseus (assembly GCA_028651295.1). Lineage (NCBI taxonomy): Eukaryota > Viridiplantae > Streptophyta > Magnoliopsida > Gentianales > Apocynaceae > Catharanthus > Catharanthus roseus. Next base: position 446,771 of record JAPQWS010000142.1, on the reverse strand, counting down.
CAGAGAGAATGGGAAAAGGTGAAGGCAAATAGCATCGTCCAAGACTCCATTGATATAAAGGTATCGTACATCTCCAAAAAAATTGCAATGTGCGTATTCGGATCTTTCTCATGGGGCCAGCCAAATTGTACATTGTTCAGTACCATCTGGATTACATTTGGTATGATCTCGAATGCTCCACTACGCCTCAGTGATGGACAACCAAGTATAATTTGTCATCATTTTCTCCACCATTGGAGGTGGTAGAGACAGTATAACCGGGATAATCGGAGGAATTTGATCGTGTTGGGCTAAGATAATTGTTCTTTTCGAGCTATCAAGAGGTTAGTTTGTGTAAGTCTTTTATAATATTTTTTAATTTTTGTAATCCTTTTGCTTTTTTAACAATCTTAATATCATGTTCAAGCATATAGTCGTTGTCTTGAATGTTTTCACATGTTATTGTTTTCATGGAGTTACTTAAATAAAAGGCGGTATATGTGATTTGCCATTTATCTTTAGTATAATTAGATTTATTTAGATAAAACTGGAGATATAATCTAGAAGTCTTATGGGTTATGGATTTAAAATGGATCAATTTGGCCAAAAAATTAGTTCTTTTCCTTAGTTCTATTATTCCTAATGCAGATAAAAGTACATAGTTGCTTTAGGTGGTCTTCTCTGCTGCTTGCTTTCTTTGTTTAAGTTGTGTTAAAGTCTGTTTCCGATTGTGTATTCTATTAAGCTTCAACAATTCATTTGTGTTATATTCATTAAGTTTATGGTTCAAAGTTTCTTCCTTGCACAATGACTACTGATGTGAGAAAAAATATGATTTTCCAGGAAGTAACCAACTAAATTTCGGAGCATTCATTTCTTCACTGTGTTATTATGCTAGGCTTTCTTTATGGGTTTTGAAAATTCTAATGAAAAGACAATAGAAACTTGTAAGAAAATGAAATTTCTTGATCAGGGTGTGTGTGTTTTGTAGAAAATGTGAATGGTATGGTCTATTGGTGTAGCTACAGATGTGTTTATGTAGAGAAACAAGAAAATATTAGGAGTTCTTGGTGTAGCAACAGCTCTTTGGATTCTATTTGACATTCTAAAGTACCATTTGTCGACATTGGTGTGTCATGGTATAATGTATTTTTGGCTGGATTATTTTTGTGGTCCAATGCTAGCTAGCTCCTTCATCAACAAGTAAGAGACTCCACTTCACATTCATCAGTGTGTTTCCAATTTTACCATTTTATTCTATGTGGGCAACATGATTAATCTATTTCTTGGTTAGGACTCCACCTCAGATTCCAGAAGTTTCTCTCCTTGAGGCTTATCTTACAGTTTGCATATATTCTTTGCAATTCTCAGAGAGATTTCTTCTGGAAGGGATCCTAAGAAGTTTATTTGTGTATGTTCTCCTACCTAAGGGAAATGGGGAAGAGGTCGGCGCTTGAGTTTCCTCTTCATATTAGCAAACAAATGCTTTTTGCCGAAATCCATGTTGTTTCTCCGAAGTCCTTAACACCCCCTTCCGTTGAAAATATATAATTTTAAATAATTTAATTACTTTTTGTGTACCATTCTATGGTGATAGATAAATTGAAAAGAAGGGAGTATGTGGGATTTCTATCTTGAACCTCATTTTGGATTTTCATTATCTGAATCTCTTCATCGAGAAGATTTTAGTTGGGGCCTGATAATTATTTGTTGAAGATTTACTTGAGAAAATAATATTCTTAGGTATTCTAGTATTGTTTCACGAAAAATTTAAAGTTCCTTATGAATTGTATTGATACTCGGATAGTCGAGTTCTTTTCTTGGGAAACATTCTTGGCTGGTTAAAACTTTTTCTTGTAGGGGTTGCCTTCACGTGTTCATGATTTGGGCGAACCTGTAAGCAAAGAAGATGGCCTCGCGGACTATTTGATTTGGGATCATCCTACCTTTTCCCTTTTTAAGGATAAGTCGTCCACTAATTAAGCAGACTCTACCTACTAAGGTTCACCGAAATTAGGAAGCATGCTACACCTGTCATGGGGCCATGAAGAGGACTACTCGGATCATGGTTTCTGACTAGATTTCTTTCATATCCAAGTTATAAGTCCAACGTGAGGCAATACACAGCCATATGGGGTAGAAAAGAAAATTTGCCCAATCCCCTTCTTTTCCCATGAAAATATGCAATTCATAAGATTTCACAACATTAGATCCATGATCAATTATACTTTCTTTGAGAAGTAGCATATTTGGCAACGTTTCTCACCTATATTTTACTGTCCCCAATTAATTAGGAAGAATTTGTCTACTTAGAGTCACCAAGGTCGGGATCGTTTTATTGGAGAAAAAACATAATTCATATCATTTATCAAAGTATTCTTCAATCTCTCTTATCATTATAATTTTTCTTTTATTCGGAAACTTTTTTTTTTCAGGAAGTATTCTTTTAATGAGATCATCTCTTCAGGGGATATTTTTCTTGGGAACTATCCCTCTTATACAAGAGATCCTTCTCGAAGAATATTACAAAGTCGAGACGAGATTTCTTCCTAGAAAATATTCTCAAATCGGGATTTTCCTTTTCAGCTCTTTCTAATCAGAGATTTCTTTACAGGATAAATTTATGTTCTGGGATCAAACATATTGAGGAGGAGCTTTCACAAAGGCCAATAGCCGATAGCTGATGTCACTAGCCTGAACTTCTTTATCTACTTTCAAGTTAATGGCAATACGGCTTTTTTCAAGGCCTATGATTATGATATTCTATTAGTAAAGAGCCCTTGGATTCATCCTTTTCCGTAAGCCTATAAGCAAGGGTCCCTGGCCCTAGACAGGTAATGTATCACGCCAAAAGACATGATAGCCCCAGCCCTACCTTCAGGTAGCCATAGATTTCCCCACACGGCAAGGACCGCCCGCACAGAATCCTCTTCTCGGATTAGATAACCCTTTCTGATTTTAAAAAAAAATCGACTCCAACTTGGGTTAGCTAATCGGGGGCAGCAACTCGGGATTAAACTGATAAGAAATCATTTTCTTCATTTAGAGTTATCAATTCTTAGCCTACATCCAGTTCAGATTTAGACGGTCATTCTATGGGGTTTAACCAATTTTGGAAGCTAAGATTGAAAGGTCCCACCTGGGGTGATGTACAGATTACCAGGGTTTGCGACTAACAAAATCTAGACCAAAATGTACAAATTTCGATTCGCATGACCTAGATATCTTTTTAAGCCATATAGCAAGAGTTTTTTTCTCGGCACTGGCATCGTCATCCTCATTATCAGAATTACATCACAGCTTTATCATGGGAGCATTCCTCTTCTCGGGATCAATCTCGAGACTTTCTTTAAGGAAGGGGTATGAGTATACTATCCTTAATCATCGGTCATTTCTCTTAAGCATCTCACTATAAGAAGTGAATCTCTTAATTTTTCTAATTACATGATATTTTTATCTTTTGCAATTCATTTGCAACCCTTTAAAAGTTATATTGCTTTTCAATCCAAGTTTTAAAGCACAATTAGGGAACCCGTGTATTTCTGGGAACAACCTGTATCACTTTAATACAGCCTGTACCATATGGGCAAACTCGTATCATCATGGGAACAACCCATAGCATCATAGGAGCCACCCATATTATGATTTCACGAGGCTCATGCTTGTATCACCACTTGTCTTTCCTTACCTGCTAATTTTTTATTCCGTTGAAATTCAATATTTTGACTCTTAATTATATTCTAATGTGTCACTCTTCTTGGAAGGAACTTGAAGCATTTGACATAATTGAAGATATATTAATTTTTTCGGAGAGAATAATGATGGAATATAGGTTTTTGGGCCCTTAGGCAAGCCTTTTAGAGTCCCACATGGGAAACTCCACAATTTCCTTTGAGGCTTCTCTCTCTATAAATAAGTACACTTTCTATCTTCTCTCGGTCTTTTTTCTCAGACTCTCAATAATTTTGCTTTCATTACTATAACTCGGTATTAACTTAAGCATGGGAACAGAAACGGGGACCAGTCCCCACCTATTTGGACCCGAAGGCTAGAATCTATCGTAGTCATTTGGAGATGCTCAATTTCTCAAGTTCTTGAAAGTTTTATATGCATTTTCTTACTGATGATCATATGCATGTGGTTCTTCTCTATCCTTGGGAGCTACCAGAGTTGCACCATTTCTTGAAGTTCTGATTATTATGTTTATGGTTTTAGGAGCTGTTGTTGTGCTACTCCATACAGTTCCTGTGCTTTATGATAGTTACGAGAGCCAAGCGGACACATTTATGGAGAAAGCACATGAGGAGCCAAGTAACAATATGCAGTCTTTGATGCAAAGGTTTTGTGCAAACACCTCTTGAGGACCCTTGAAAGATGGGAAGAATGATTAAGAATGTGGCTTGAATTGTGAGAACTTGATAGGTTCAGAGGTGTTCTATATGAGCATTTCCACTCGGGATCATCTATATATTACATCATTTATCCCTTAGTACACTTTATAATACATTTCTTTTAATAGTAACTTTTCCTTAGGAATAAACTTTTATAATTTAAGGTTTATTTTTTATTCTATAAGATTTATATTAAAAAATTATTATAAAAGATGAATATTAGAGAGTGTAGTAGAAGATGTACCAAACGATACTGAGTAGACATTTTTATCCTTTGGATAGATTTACTAGTATATTAGTCTTCCTGAAATCTGCTGCTTTTCTGTGTCATGATTATTGATTTCTACTTATTATGACCTTTCTTTCGTTCATTGATTGGTATTAGCATGGAATAGAAGCATCAAGCAAGAAAGTACAATATGTTGTCTTCTTATTTTCAGCAATTTCTCTAAAAAAAATGTGATTCAGTTCTTTTCTTTCATTTCAGATTAAATTTCAACAAAGTCTTGATTAAAGAGAGGACTTGGGATATTTTTTGTGCGATATTGATCAAAATGTACTGGAGCATGATGTGGCAAAATTTGCAGAATTCCAATTGTCTATTTAGAAACACCAATGCATTCTGTATTTTCTTTTTGGATGCACCGTTTTAATTTGAAGTTATCATTATAATAAATACAAACTACATCACAAGACATTCTAAACTCTATGAACATTTTGATACTCTTATTTTGTTTGTAAATATAAGTTTCAACTTTACTGTATTCTAATACTTCTTAAATCATATTGCATATTATATTCTATTTTAAAATTAATTTTTAATTAAAAGAATGGGATCATTGGAAGAATCTTGTGCATAACACGAGCTCCAATAGTATATATATACATACATACATATATATTCACACACACACATATATACGCATATATGTATATATATTGAATTTTCTGACATATATATAAACATATGTGTGTGTACAGGCAGGCATTAGTGAATTCCCATTGAAATCCCAATCCCTCGTTGATGTGATGTGTTTTACATCGCACTGGCGTCATTGTGTTTGTGTGAAGCTCGAGAGTCAACAAATGCAGGAATAGCTCCTCTAATGACTCAAGTAGAGTTGGTTTCTGATTTATATATATATATATATATTTAAATACACATACACACACTAGATTGACTCTCCTCACCAAGGTGCTGAGAGGTACCCGAGTTCAAATTGAAAAAGATTTGAATCAGTCTGAAATCGTGATGCTTAATTTCATTTTTAAAATTAAACTTATTTCAAATTAATTCTTAAATGTAAGAGTTCTAATTCAAAGTAAATATTCGCAAATAGAGTTTATTTGACTTCATTATTTTGATCTTCAAGTCAAATTCAAAACATGAAATACAATTCGTTTATAATCGAACGAACATGACATATTGCCAAAAGTACTAATTTTTTGATAGTAAAAATGAATAGGGGAGTAGAAAGAAAATAATAAAAAATAAGGAAACAAAAAAAGAGAACCAACATAAAGCTATATCTTTAGAGTAGAGCATGAAAATAAAATAATAAAATATAAGGGAACCAATGGTAGCCAAGTGTCAATTATATTTTTATCCTTCATACTTGAACTAGAAGTATTTTTTATGGCATTTGGGATCTCATATGTAAAAAATGAGTAGGGATATAGAAAGAAAATAGTAAAAATATGGAAGCAAAAGACAACTAAAAATATATAGAACTAAATATTTGTAGTAGCGTATGGAAAAAAATAAATAAAAGCGGGAGAGAGTAAAAAGTAGTGCCAAACAAAGTACTATTATTAGATAATAAAAAAATGAGTAGAGGCGCAAAATGAAAATAATAATAATGAAAGAGCAACACCCACAATAAAGGCTAAATAAAAAAAAGTCATAATGGAGAACCAAAGTTATAGTTCATACGAGTTCAAAATATTAATTAAACGAACTCGAATAGTGTTCGAGTACACAATTTGAACTCGAAAACTCGATGTACCCTGTGAGAAAAGGTAACAAACAGTAGCAAAATTTTTAAAATTACTTTTTTACCCTTCCTCTTGCTTGAATCAAAGAGTATTGTTTTTATATGAACCAAAAGTACTATTATTAGATAATTAAGAATTAGTAGGGGTATGCAAAGAGGATAATAAAAATAGGGAGTGAGAAAAGGTAGCAAAACATAAATTATATTTTTACAGGGGGCAAAAATAAAATAATAAAATAGGAGGGAAGTAAAAAAAAAATAAAAGGAAGGAGCCAAAAAATACAATTATAAAATCACATAATTACAATTTTACTGTTGAATCAAAGTTACTATATACTGTCTTAGGATCTTATATGTATAGATAATAAAGAATTAGTAAAGGGTGTGCAAAGAAGATATAAAAATAGGGAGAGAGAGAAAAAGATAACAGAACATAAATTATATTTTTAGAGGGTGTAGAACGAAAATAATAAAATAGGGAAGAACAAAAAAAAAGTAGCAAAAATACTACAAAATAAAAAATTGCATTTTTACCGTTTTATCCTTGAATCAAACTTACTATTCAATGTCTTAAGTTTATATATATATATATATATGTACATATGTCCATATATATCACTTGTTGATAATATTTATATATTTCAGGTGTAGTTATTTAGTTGTCTGTCGGATATTCCATATTTCTGAGCGAACATTATGTTATTATCTCGAGAGTCAAGTCTTGAATTACTAGTCAGTAGACTTTTATTGTAGATCCTAATTTAGATTCATTATATATGCGCATAAATATCGTGGACGTCTTGCTCTATTTTCCCAGTTCCATCAAAATTTCTAATTGAGGACATGAAATATTGAGATCTTATAATTACAACTGTCAAGTGCCTGAATTTCTTACAGAAGTAACAAATGTCATGTTTAGGAAAATTCTATTAGATTTTTTATCCTTGATTTTACTAAATGTGACCATCTTAATTGTTTTGTCCTTTCATATACGAGGAATTCATTTTGTTGGAATCGACTTATCTACTACTATTTTAGTTATCTCAAATTAATTTGCAGTAATAGTTTATCGTTCATGGACATCATGTATAATGAGCATTCATACAGCTGGATGTTAGTCAGTGAATATGTTTGGCTAAATAAATTATATTCTGAACTTCAAATTCAAGATGTTTTCTATGAGGATCAAGATGAGATACAAAATGGTATTATATTCATTCAGTTTTATCTTCATATATATATCATCTCCTTATTATGTTGGGAAACATATTTAAAATACTAAAATGCAACTCTTCCCCTTGACATTTTCCCCAACATACTTTTTTATAACCTCTCTAGGTCCAATCTCATTACTTTGTGGTGGAGCAAGAAAAAATTCATTAGTATATTTAATATAGTGATGGAAAATATTTGGTTACTAACCACAAACTATTTACAAAGAAGAAAACTCATTGTAGTTATTGGAAAAATACGAACAAATGCTACTAAGATTTTACATAAATCATTTTAATCTATGGTTCGCTAATACCATTTGTATTGGTAGGAGAATATTGAATATGAGCTCATAATTACATAGATGCAAACAACAAGTTGCATTTCAATAATATATAAATGTCTATATTGTCATTGTGCATTGAATAATATTTCCTTTTATTTATCCATAAAACATTCAACCCTAAATAATATTGTTATCATTCCTATAATTATCTTGCCTTGAAAATAAGTAGCATATGAGAATTAATTAGATTAGAGAAACTTTTCAACTCTTATTATTTTCAAATATTCTTATTGATTTTCGTATTAGTGATCCAGGATGGTCAAATCAGTCGCGTAATTGTGAAATTATTTGTATAAGTAAACTTCATATTTACTTCATAATGTATCTCAAATATATAAATTTTGAATGAGTTATAGAATGGAAACATTAGCTTTATAATACAAATAAATTTATTCGGATATCACAAGAGCAGCAATACATAGATACTCATTTCATTTACTATCTCGAGATTATTTTAATTATAAAAATATCAATAAATTCAAAAGAAAACGTCTAACAGTACTTTAATGTATGCAATATACTTTACTGAGAACGATACCCGTAAGATCAAGAGTTTGTGGCATCAATCTGATTTTAGAAATAAGCTCCATCGGATGTTGTGGTTCTGTTTTTTCAAGTCTACCATAACACATACACACGTGCATATGGACACCTAGATGAATCACACGCATTGGGAAAATGTTATAGCAACGGGAAACCTTTAACTATACTAAATACCTGCTAAATATTTTTGATTATGCTAACTTTTCTAGAGTTGCAATCAACTAACTCCTCTAGAGCTTAGTATTAACTAGTTCTTTTAGAACTAGACTACTGTAGACGAATTAATTTATTTAACCAAACACTAAAATAAATATTTTTCGGTCTTCATTATTTAAATTAAATTGATAAAAGAGGTTCTTGAGTCATCCAAATTGAGTTGAATTATTTAAATAATATTCATACTCATTTAAAATAAAGGACAATAAATAAGACTGATATAATTGGACCTCCATTAAATTGAGACGAAAGTCAATTTCACAATAAGTTTGTTAAATGATGAGTTAAATCCATTAGGCGTCATCAAATAAGGAACTGGGTTGATCTAACACCGACGATGGATCGCTTGGTGGCCAAGCAACCCAAAACTCCGTCTCTGTCTATAAATAAATGTCCCTCCCAAGGTTAAGAGATCATTCAGATGATTCAGAACACACTCAAGCTTTGGGCAGAAAGATCTCCTCAAGTGCTATTCAACAAATGTCTTCATTGAATCTTGAAGTATTCTGTACGTCATTGTTGGAAGGAATAAAGAAAGCTTCATCGACTCTACGATCTGCAATCAAGTTTCCAAACCCTCTAGTTAATCACCAGAGTTCGTCCTACTTGAGATTAAGCTTTAACTCACAATGAATGTTCGTCCTTTGAGATCAAACTTTCAAGCCATCGAGTTCAAAATCAGAGTTCGTCCGACTCAATATATCAAGCTTTCAAACTGTTGAGTTCACAATCAAAGTTCGTCTTTCGAGATCAAGCATTCAAGCTCTCAATTTCACAATTAAAACTCATTCGATCCTAGATCAAGCCTTCGAGCCCTCGAATCTATATTTTGCTAAAGAAAAGAATTGAAGGATTCTCCTATAAATTAGGAACGTTCTCCATAATTTTTTTTAATTTACTTCAAATATCATTCATCAAATTACTTTGCCGTTATTTTTCTTAGATTTTATAACGTAGAACTACCATTATGATTTTCATATTTATTTTTAAATATACTCAATTGAATAATATGGATATGTCATGTGCCATAACCATTCATGAATCCATTTAAAACTAAAGAGATTACAATAGTTTAAGTAACACAATGTATAACTTGAAAATTTAAAATTTATAACCTAATAGAAAATACAAAAATTATAGTTCAATTTGTTTGGCAATTTTTATTATCAATTAAATTCGAAAAGTTTAATTCCTTGACTTCTTTGGTCAGTCTAGCTTTGGGCTTATGTACAAGAATATAATTGGAAGAAGGATTATATGCACCATAGCCGGAGTTGATTGAGGGTTGATAAACTTACCTATCTTGGGGGTAGGGAAGATATAGATTCAAGGAAAGAATTATATCTGCCTTAGAGATTCAAGAAACTGTTTGTATCAGTGTATCACATATTATTGTGAATGTTTAATTATAACATTATTAATGCTATGAGCATAATTTATTTACTAATATATGTAATAGATATACTTAACAAAATTATGTATGAAAATAGAGATATTGATTGAGATAGCTTACATTAATTTCCATAAAATTCAAAACGTAGATTCTCTTATTTATAAGGATCAGGGTAAGATGATAAGAAGAGGAAGAGGATAAGAGGGAAGTGGTAAATCCTATATAGTATAAGATGGTGACTAGGTAGCTTATGTTTTAAAAGACAAAATGTGTTTATGTGATTATAATGGATACAAATATAATTTCATAAACAAGACTGAGGTTGTATTGGTGAAACGAGCAAAAAGCTTATCCAATTTAAATCCTTTTAATTTATGACTAATTTAAATCCCTTTAATCTAGTCATGATTAATATAAATCCCTTTAATCTAGCCATGATTAATTATGTCCCAGTGATAAGTTTGAGAGAGAAAATTCTGAGAAACTTCCAAACCATTGGGACATACTTGCCAACAAATAAAAGGTTCTACATAAATTTATGTTATCTTGGTTGTGTGATGATATCTAACGCTTAAAGTGCGATGCTTTATAGTTCCTGAGTATAACGCCTAGGGTTTAGGTGTGGTGCCTAGGTTTTTCTTACACAGTATGACGTTAAGGGGTTTATTGATCTATTCTTCTTACTATTTTCCTCCTTTCTAGCATTAATTTACTCCCCTATACTTATCATATTGCTTGTCCTCAAGCAAATAAACCAGAAAATAGAGAAAAATTTCAAATAACCCCCGATCAATCTCCGAAAATCATAAGACCAAAGCATTAAATCATCAAACCTGTCAAAAAATGTAATATGTTATCTCTCATTAAAAAAAAATGACTTGTGTATAGTGTAACATGACCATAAGAAAGTGTAAAGCAAATACTAAACAAGAGTTCCAAACCACACAATGAAAATACAATTGCAAAACTTACAAGCCATAAAATCACATTCATACCTTCTCTGCACTAATCGAGGTTCTCCAAAACGCAATTTAAATCAAGTAGGACTCTAAAGATTGTAACATAAGGCTAGCAATATAATTAGGTATCAAACGAGGGTAAAGGGAAAACAAGAAGAATGAGAATACAAGTTAATTTAACCGAAAAGAAAAAAAAGAATCAAAGTTATCTACAACCTTTTAAGTCGTTTTCAGTCAAACGTCACAAACACTTTACGTTACCCAAAACACAAAAAATCCCATAGAACTATTTCAGCTTTCAACAACTACTCATTTCGAGGAAGTATATGAGAAAAGGAACAAAAGGCTAAGATACAAAAGAGAGATTAGAGACTTATGGTTTATTTTTCCTTGATGAACTTTATCTTTTTCTCTTGCTTTCCTATTCTCTTCATTCCTTTCTCATTTTTTTTCTTTTATCAACAAAAGATTGATATTAAACAAGCTTTCTCACAAGAGTTTTACTTTCTCAATTATTCTCTTTGAAGAATGTATCATTCCCGTGTATCTTTCCTCTCAATTGCATACTCTCTAACAAAAGTTTCCAAAATACCCCTTTCAATGATTTCTTTTCTCCCTCTTTTTTCCCACACACTTAGCTTTTGATGCACACTCAAACGACTTAAAGGTTAAGATCATTAGCTTATTGATTGAGAGTTTAATATTTAAATGTAAGTTTAAAAGGTGAAGAAAAGAAGGGCGCGAATCCCTTGGCATGAAAATCGAAAAGGGCACTAGGGATTTGACGTAAATAGGATAGGCTCGAGAGGCTTAATTGGGTCAAAATAACCCGTCATCCCTAAGTCAAAATAATGGGGAACCTTTTATTTCACCTCGAGCAATAATCAAGTGAGCTCTCCCATGTATGTGAGCAACCAGTTAAGTTTATACAGTAAAAACAATTGTGAAGAATATATTAAACACTAACATGGCCAATTGTGTGCAAATGAAAGCCGTGTGAGAGCTATAAAAGATACAGAAACATATTTCAACAATCAAGTCTTAAACCTCAGTAGCTAACACTTTATCTTAGTCATTCGAGAAATTTTTGAAAAGAAAACTTGATAAGAACCATTCCCACAATGAAAACTCACTTTTTTTCATTCTTTCAATTTCTTCACAATTTCTAGAGTTTTCATTGAATTTTTCAAGGGACCGTTAAATCTAACTCGGGAATATGAATGTATAGCGAAAAAAATCATTATTTTCCCTCATCTTTCTCTCTCTACACAGTTTCTCTCTAACTTCTCTCTACTCCTTCTCCACTTTAAAACTAAAATCTTTAACATTGAACTTGAATTGGAGGTAGATATAGATCATTATGAAGAATTTGTAGAAGAAAATATCAATTTTGATGTAAGAAAAGTTTAAACAAATTTTTTTTTCAAAACTGGCTCGGATCGCATGGACGGGCGACCCGAACATAGGGGAATCGCCCAGATGGGCGACCAGCACACATTCGGGTTGCTGGCCCGGGCGACCGGCTAACGTTCGGGTCGCCAGCCCAGGCAATACGAGGTTTTGTTTTCTTTTTTTTTTTTTAAGGAAGAAAGAATTTTTGTAGGTATTTGGAAAACTTGAAACATGAATAACTCTGCGATTGGATGTCCGTTTCACGCATATGACCACTATCTTTTATGGTCCTCATAAAGAGGAATGCAATGACATCGTTGAAAAAGTGAACCGGACGCGTTTCGGGGCAAAAAAATCGTTTCGTATAGTCGAAAACTTTGACGGGGCATAACTTTTCCCCAAAACGCATTTGGATCACTTTTTCGATGATTCCATTGCATTCCTCTTTTCAAGAACCATCAAAACGAGTGGTCATACGCATGAAACGGACATCTGATCACAGAGTTATTCATGTTTCAAGTTTTCCAAATACCTACAAAAATTCTTTCTTCCTTAAAAAAAAAAAAAGAAAACAAAACCTCGTATTGCCTGGGCTGGCGACCCGAACGTTAGCCGGTCGCCCGGGCCAGCAACCCGAATGTGTGCTGGTCGCCCATCTGGGCGATTCCCCTATGTTCGGGTCGCCCGTCCATGCGATCCGAGCCAGTTTTGAAAAAAAAATTTGTTTAAACTTTTCTTACATCAAAATTGATATTTTCTTCTACAAATTCTTCATAATGATCTATATCTACCTCCAATTCAAGTTCAATGTTAAAGATTTTAGTTTTAGAGTGGAGGAGTAGAGAGAAGTTAGAGAGAAACGGTGTAGAGAGAGAAAGATGAGGGAAAATAATGATTTTTTTCGCGCTATACATTCATATTTTCGAGTTAGATTTATCGGCCCCCTTTTTCAAAATGCTCTTATATATCTCTCTTTAATTAAAATGACAACCAAATAAAATAAAAACTAACATAAACATAATTGACAATACATATAAAAAAACACAAAACTAACAAAAACAAAAATGAGAGAACATCAAAGACACCTCCCCTATACTTAACTCTAAAACAAAGAAAACAAAGAGAGCAACACTTCCATGTTTGTCAATGTAGAGGAGGTGGTAGATCTTTCAATTGCCGCCATCTCGAAGAATGAGGTGCCTATAGGTGCAGGCTTATGCTCAGCCTTATCAAGCACGAGTTTGTACACGAGGTAAATATCAAAATTCCTAACCTTATTGAGGCTACTAGCTTGGGCAGAACATAAAAATCAGCAGATATCCTAGTATCCTATGACACATACAAAGTGTTGAGTGTTACCCCTTTCTTTGTTGTGCCTTTGTCGAGCTACTGTCGAAATTGCATCTCAAAATTTGGTGGAGTGTTGCTCCTTGAAACCATGCAAATACCGCTATCCATGAGACAACAAAGGTAAGCTCTTGCCGCCTTGACATTGATTTTTACCTTTTCTTACAATCTCTTGAAGAGATGAAAAACTTCGAAAATTTTGAAGAAATTCGAAGTTCATCAAGCTGCAATTGAGGTGGAAAGATTTACAGGAGAGAAAGAGAGAAACAATCAAGAAGATGGGGGAAATGAGGAGGGGTGAAGGGACGGTGTGGGGAAGAAGGAAAGGTTTCCGGAACAGAGCTTCTAGGTCAGCAGCGAGGGAGTGGCAAAAGCCTAGGTTGCGGCTGAGGTGTGAAAATCAGAAAGGGAAATATGTGCAAAAGAAATAGGGAAGTATTGGGGGTCGCAGATTTTGTATTTAAAAATAAAAAGAGGGGCACTAGATTTAACAAATCTGGTACCAGATTTATAGCGCAACAGGTCAAGAAGGATCCACGTCCCTGTTCTTGGGTCTAAAAAGACCCTGTGCTATTCTGCGATTGGGAATATAGAAAACTGACGCCGGGTGTATTTAGGACAAAACTGTGACAGTGAGTGCTAAAGAAATGGCATCAGATTTGTCTAAGCAACAAAAAATTAAAATAACTTTCTTTTTGGTACTTCCATAATTTTTTTAAGATGCAAAAATTAAAAAGAAAAGTAGTTTCTGCTTTAATTCTCGAGCTTGACTTCCTTGAACGCTCAATGAGAGGCTTGAGGTTAAAGCCTCTCTCAACTGTGGGATTTCAGCTATGAAAAACTTCTTCAATCTCGGACCATTTATTTTGAATGTGTCTTTCTCTAGATGTGTGACAGTAATTGCTCCACTTGGATTAAGTTTGGTAACCTCAAAAGGTCTAGACCATTGTGACCTAAGTTTCCCCGACTTGGGTATAGTGTAACATGACCATAAGAAAGTGTAAACAAATACTAAACAAGAGTTCCAAACCACACAACGAAAATACAATTGCAAAACTTGCACGCCATAAAATCACTTTTATACCTTCTCTACACTAATCGAGGTTCTCCATAACTCAATTTAAATCAGGTAGGACTCTAAAGATTGTAACATAAGGCTAGGAATATAATTAGGTATCAAACGAGGGTAAAGGAAAAACAAGAAGAATGTGAATACAAGTTAATTTAACCGAAAAGAAAAAAAAGAATCAAAGTTATCTACAACCTTTTAGGTCGTTTTTAGTCAAATCTCACGAACACTTTACCTTACCCAAAACCCAAAAAACCCCATAGAACTATTTCGGCTTTCAACAATCACTAAATTCGAGGAACTATATGAGAAAAGGAACAAAATGCTAAGATACAAAAGGCTAAGTACTCCCTTTCTAGGTACCATAGGTACTTCCTGGATCATGAGAATCCGGGGTCATTTTGACCTTCCCCTTGTTTATGTGTCGTATGAGCACCCACTTCATCAAGCCCTTCGTAACTTAGGAGGAGAGATCTTCTTCTTGCCTTTTGCTGCTTTTAGGCTCTCCATTCGTGGTGACTTCGTTTCTTGCAAAGAAAAGACACATCATGATTAGTATGAGTACTGCAAAATAAAGTGTCTTTACAATTTGAGGAGGGGATTGGAATTAGTGAGAATTTGAAAACAACCTCATTCTCCGCAACCCTCATAAGTAACAGGAACGGGTGTCCTAAATTAAAAGAAAGTCTACATCCTCTTCCATATCGAGGACAATAAAGTCCACAAGGAAGACAAGGTCCTTGACCTTTATTAAAACATCTTCCACAACTCCCCTAGGGTACCTAATGCTCCTATCAACTAAACTCACAAAAATCCTAATCGGAGTTAGGTTCTCTAGGCCTAGTTTCTTACACATAACAGAAGACATGACATTTATACTAGTGCCTAGGTCAGCTAAAACCTTATCAAAATGAAAATTACCAATCATGCGAGGGAAAGAAAAATTCCCTGGGTCTTCTAACGTCTTTGATAATCTCTCTTTGTTGATGAGAATCACCGAGCACTCCTTACCTAAGGTATATATAGATGCTTGGTCAATCTTTCTTTTCCTTGTGAGCATCTCCTTCAAGTATTTCACATACTTGACACCTACGAGAGTAAATTACATGGAGGTAAGTTAATACTTAATTGCTTAAACATATCCACAAACTTCCTCATTTCATCCTTGCTACGGTCACGAACAAGGGCCGTTGGGTAACAGACTTTTGGCTTGTATGCTATAACCGTTAGCTTCTCATTCGTTCCCTTTTTACTTGGTTCTGCGTTTTTAGATTTAGTGTTGATGGATATCTTCCTTTCTTTTTCATTACAGCTCTTCTCTTGGATGACTACCACTTTCTCTTCTTTGGAAACCTTCTTAAGATAGCATTGACATGCTCTCTCAAATTGACTTCAGTGTTGCTTGGGAGAGTTCTAGGAGTCCTTTCGGATACCAATTTAACTAGTTTCCTGATCTGCTTCTCTAGATTGCAAACAGATGCCTCTTGATTTCTCTGAGCAGTTTTTATATTGTTTATTACAGAATCTGTCGCACTTATGAATTTGACCATGAGATCTTTCGAATCAGCTTTTACTGTTCGAGGATTTGGAGGAGATGCATCATATGGCAACTGTTGTGTAGGTCCTTTATTCTGAAAACCTAGAGGATTTTGAGGTTGTTGTTAACCTTGGTTGCCCCATGAGAAGTTGGAGTGATTCCTCCATCCAGGGATTTAGGTGGTTGAGTACAGATTGTTATTTTGCCTATTTCCGTGGACGAAATCCACTTGTTCAATTGTAGTACCATACTAGAGCACTCATGATTCAGATGCCCTCCACTGCAAAAGTCACAAAATATAATCTGTTAGTGACTATCTGAGAAGGTGTGAAGTTTAAATTCCTTATCTTTTACTCGTCGTGGCCGCCTGGACTCCATAGCCGTGATTGCATCAACATTATGTACCCCGATAGATTTAGGCTTGAACCTTGGTCCTCCCTAAGTGTAACTGTTCATTGCTATCTTCTCAATAAGATCATACACTTGTTGAGGAGTCTTATTATCTGTTGACCTATTTGTAGAAGCATCTATCAACTTACTCCATTGTCAAAAGACTGAATCCGAACGCCCAAGTCTAAGCCGTGATGTAAGCATTTTTTCAATAACTTCTTCCACCTCTCCTAAGCTACATATAGACTCTCTCCACCAACTTGATGAAAAAATAGTATCGCATTTCTAGGAACTTCTCAGCGAATGAATCCCAAGCGGTGATCAATCCGAACGGTAGTGATTTCAGCCATGATTTTTCCTAGCCCCTCAAAAAGAATGGGAAAAGGTGAAGGCAAATAGCATCGTCCAAGACTCCATTGATTTAAAGGTATCATACATCTCCAAAAAATTGCATTGTCCGTATTCGGAACTTCCTAATGGAGCCAGCTAAATTGTACATTGTTCAGTACCATCTCGATTACATTTGGTATGATCTCGAATTCTCGACTATGCCTCAGTGATGGATAGCCAAGTATAATCTGTCATCGTTTTCTCCACCATTGGAGGAGGTAGAGGCGGTATAATCGGGATAATTGGAGGAATTTGATTGTGTTGGGCTAAGATAATAGTTCTTTTTCAAGCTATCAAGAGGTTAATTTGTGTAAGTCTTTTATAATATTTTTTACTTTTTGTAATCCTCTTGCTTTTTTATCAGTCTTAATATCATGTTCAAGCATATAGTCGTAGTCTTGAATGTTTTCACATGTTATTGTTTTCATGGAGTTACTGAAATAAAAGGCAGTATATGTTATTTGCCATTTATCTTTAGTATAATTAGATTTATTTAGATAAAATTGGAGATATAATCTAGAAGTCTTATGGGTTATGGATTTAAAATGGATCGATTTGGCAAAAAAAGGTAGTTCTCTTCCTTAGTTCTATTATTCCTAATGCAGGTGAAAGTACATAGTTGCTTTAGCTAGTCTTCTCTACTGCTTGCTTACTTTATTTAAGTTGTGTTAAAGTCTGTTTCCGCTTGTGTATTCTATTAAGATTCAAAAGGTCATTTGTGTTATATTCATTAAGTTTATGGTTCAAAGTTTCTTCCTTGCACAACGACTACTGATGTGAGAAAAAATATGATTTTCCAGGAAGTAACCAATTGAATTTCGAAGCATTCATTTCTTGACTGTGTTATTATGCTAGGCTTTCTTTATGGGTTTTGAAAATTCTAATGAAAAGACAATAGAAACTTGTAAGAAAAAGAAATTTCTTGATCAAGGTGTGTGTGTTTTGTAGAAAATGTGAATGGTATGGTCTATTTGTGTAGCTACAAATGTGTTTACGTAGTGAAACAAGAAAATATTAGGAGTTCTTGGTGTAGAAACAGCTCTTTGGATTCTATTTGACGTTCTAAAGTACCATTTGTCGACATTAGTGTGTCATGGTATAATGCATTTTTGGCTGGATTATTTTTGTGGTCCAATGCTAGCTAGCTCCTTCATCAACAAGTAAGAGACTCCACTTCACATTCATCAGTGTGTATCCAATTTTACCATTTTGTTCTATGTGGACAACATGATTAATCTATTTCTTGGTTAGGACTCCACCTCACATTCTAGAAGTTTCTACCCTTGAGAAGCCGCCTGTCTTACAGTTTACATATATTCTTTGCAATTCTCAGAGAGATTTCTTCTGGAAGGGATCCTAAGAAGTTTATTTGTGTACGTTCTCCTACTTAAGGGAAATGGGGAAGAGGTAGGCGCTTGAATTTCCTCTTCATATTAGCAAACAAATGCTTTTTGCAGATATCCATGTTGTTTTCCGAAGTCCTTAACACCCCCTTCTGTTAAAAATATATAATTTTTAATAATCTAATTACTTTTTTGTGTACCATTCTATGGTGATAGATAAATTGAAAATAAGGGAGTAATATAATGAAATATGGATTTTTGGACCCGTAGAAAAGACTTTTAGAGTCCAATACAAGAACTACACAATTCCCTTTGGAGCTTCACTCTTTATAAATATCTACCTTCTCTTGATCTTTTTTCTTAGACTTTCTATAATTCTTACTTTCATTATTATATCTCTGTACTGAGCTCTAACTTGCTTCTAACCCGCTCTTATCTTGTAAGCCAAGACTATAAATTTTCTTTCTATTCCCCAAGTCAACTCGGTCTCAGGATGATCCTTGTCTCAAATACTGAGCATACATTTTCAAATCCTCTATATTGCTATTTTCAAACCCCCTAATGCAATACCAGGTGGTAATTCCTTTCTCTCACGTATAGCTCGGGAAAGCCATTCTTAGTTCTCAAAAATCCCAATTTCTATGTTTCATGACTATTAAATATATCGAAACCACTCATATATAATTTGCTTTCCCATAATTTCAAAGCCAAAGAATCACCAAATTCATTAATAATTCTTATGACTTCCTGGGTAAAATCCTCTTTTACACACCAGTGAGAACAACATTTTACACCTTCCGAAATTCTTCTCCTTATTCTAGCTTCTCTGCTTCTTTTTGTTCATGAGCTTATGTGTTTTGTGGGGAAGCCATAAGCTCCCTTTCGAGCTTACAAAATGGAAAAGACATCTTATGTGTTTTCTTCTCTATTCCTCTTTTTCTCAGTTGCTGCTGCGATTAGATGGGGCCCAGGGATTAGGATTATTCTCTGATTCTTCATGCTTAAGCTTTCTACTTTACAGAAGAAATAACAACAATGCCTCAATTTTGGATTAAATTTCAATTTCGAAGGCATATTGCTCAAATTTGAGGCCAATCAAGGTTGTAGATTCAAACCCTCTTCTTTGGATTTCTTACTGCTGAACTGGCGACTTGACTCCGACAACTCTACACCGGTATGATACCGCTCCGACTACCGCTGCTCTATACAAGTAAAAAATTCTAACTATTTTTGGATTTGTTTGAGGAGGGAGTAAGGGATATGAATTCAGCTCTGGTTTCTCCCACTACTTGAGTTTTTAATTGCATACTTGGAGTCCTTCCTCTGATTCCATCTCTCCAAAATCGGGAATTTAGCTGTTCTTGTTTAACCTCTATTCTGATTTTTGCCTCTCTAAATTGGAAGATGAAAACAGTAGTGATATAACAGCTAGTGGCGAAAATTTACCACAAAATGTTAAGGATTTTCTTCAATACTTTTGACTTAGTCTCTGTGAAATTATCTGGGATTTCTATCTTAAACCTCATTTTGGATTTTCATTACCTGAATCTCTTCTTTATGAAGATTTTAATTAGGGCTTGATAATTATTTGTTGAAGATTTACTTGAGGAAATAATATTCATAGGTATTCTAGTATTGTTTCATGGAAAATTTTGTGTTCCTTATTAATTGTATTGATACTCGGATGGTCGAGTTCTTTTCTCGGGCAACATTCTTGGCTGGTTAAAACTTTTTCTTTTACGGGTTGCCTTCACGTGTTCGTGATTTGGGCGAACCTGTAAGCAAAGGAGATGGCCTCGCGGACTATTTGATTTGGAATCATCCTATCCTTTCCCCATATTAAGGATAAGTCGTCCACTAATTGAGCAGAATCTACCTACTATGGTTCATCGAAATCAGGAAGCTTGCTGCACCTGTCATGGGGCCGTTAAGAGGACCACCCGAAACATGGTTTCTGACCAGATTTGTTTCATATCCAAGTTATAAGTCCATCGTGATGCAATACACAGCCATATGGGCAAAACAGAAAATTTTCCCGATGCCCCTATTTTCCCATGAAAACATGCAATTCATAAGATTTCACAACATTAGACCCATGATCAATTATACTTTCTTTGAGAAGTAGCATATATGGCAACATTTGTCACCTATATTTTACTGTCCTCAATTAATTAGGAAGAATTTGTCTACTTTGGGTCACCAAGGTCGGGATCGTTTTATTGGAGAAAAAACATAATTAAATTTATTTTATAAAAGTATTCTTCAATCTCTCTTATCATCAAAATATTTCTTTTATTCGGAAACTTTTTTTTCGGGAAGTATTCTTTTAATGAGATCATCTCTTCACTGGATATTTTTCTAGGGAACTATCCCTCTTATACGAGAAATCCTTCTCGAAGAATATTACGAAGACGGGACGAGATTCTTTCTAGAAAATATTCTCAAATCGGGATTTTCCTTTTCAACTCTTTCTAATCAGAGATTTCTTTACAAGATAAGTTTATGTTCTGGTCAAAATCCTCTTCTTGGATTGGATAACCCTCTCTGATTTAAAAAAAAAAAAAATCGACTCTGCTTCGGGTTAGCTAATCGGGGGCAGCAACTCGGGATTAAACTGATAAGCAGTCATTTTTTTCATTTTGAGTTATCAATTCTTAGCCTACATCCAGTTCAGATTTAGATGGTCATTTTATGGGATATAACCAATTTTGGAAGCTAAGATTGAAAGGTCCCACCTTGGATGATGTACAGATTACCTAGATTTACGACCAACAAAATATAGACCAAAATTTAAAAATCGTGATTCGCATGACCTAGATATCTTTTCAGGCCATGTAGCAAGAGTTCTCTTCTCGGCATCAGAATCGTCATCCTCAGTATCAGAATTAAATCACAACTTTATTAGGGGAGCATTCCTCTTCTCGGGATCAATCTTGAGACTTTCTTTAAGGAAGGGGTATGAGTATACTATCCTCAATCATGGGTCATTTCTCTTAAGCGGCTCACAATATGAAAGTGAATCTCTTAATTAATTTTTCTGATTACATGATATTTTTATCTTTTGCAATTCATTTGCAACCCTTTAAAAGTTATATTACTTTTTACATCCAAGTTTGAAAGCACACCTAGGGAACTCGTGTCTTTCTGGGAACAACCCGTATCACTTTAGAACAGCCTGTAGCATATGGGCAAACTCGTATCATCATGGGAACAACCCATAGCATCATAGGAGCCACCCATATTATCCTTTCACGAGGCTCATGCCTGTATCACCACTTGTGTTTCATTACTTGCTAGTTTATTTATTCCTTTGAAATTCAATATTTTTACCCTTAATTAAATTATAATGTGTCACTCTTCTTGGAAGGAACTTGAAGCATTTGAAATAATTGAATATATGTCAATTTTTCGGAGGGAGTAATGATGGAATATAGGTTTTTGGGCCCTTAGGCAAGCCTCTTGGAGTCCCACATGGGAACTCCACAATTTCCTTTGAGGCTTCACTCTCTATAAATAAGTACACTTTTTATCTTCTCTCGGTCATTTTTCTCAGACTCTCAGTAATTTTGCTTTCATTACTATAACTCGGTATTAACTTAAGCATGGGAACAGAAAAAGGGACCAGTCCCCGCCTATTTGGACCCGAAGGCTAGAATCTATCGTAGTCATTTGGAGATGCTCAATTTTTCAAGTTATTGACAGTTTTATATGCATTTTCTTACTGATGATCATATGCCTGTGGTTCTTCTCTATCCTTGGGAGCTACCAGAGTTGCACCATTTCTTGATTCCATACAGTTCCTGTGCTTTACGATAGTTACGAGAACCAAGTGGACGCATTTATGGAGAAAGCACTTGAGGAGCCAAGTAACAATATGCAGTCTTTGATGCAAAGGTTTTGTGTAACACCTCTTGAGGACCCTTGAAAGATGGGAAAAATGATTAAGAATGTGGTTTGAATTGTGAGAACTTGATAGGTACAGAGGTGTTCTATGTGAACATTTCCACTTGGGATCATCTATATATCACATCATTTATCCTTTAGTACACTCTATAATATACTTGTTTTAATAGTAACTTTTCCTTAGGAATAATCTTTTATAATTTAAGGTTTATTTTTTACTCTATAAGATTTATATTAAAAAATTATTATAAAAGATGTATATTAGAGAGTGTTGTAGAAAATGTACTAAATGATACTAAGTGGACATTTGTGTCCTTTGGATAGATTTACTAGTATTTCAGTCTTCCTGAAATCTGTTGCTTTTTTGTGTCATGATTATTGATTTCTACTTATTATGACCTTTCTTTCGTTCATTGATTGGTATTAACGTGGAACAGAAGCATCAAGAAAGAAAGTACAATATGTTGTCCTTTTATTGTCAGCAATTTCTCTAAAAAAAAATGTGATTCAATTCTTTTCTTCCATTTCCGATTAAATTTCAGCGAAGTCTTGATTAAGCAGAGGACTTGGGATATTGTTTGGTGCTCTATTGATCAAAATGTACTGGAGCATGTTGTGGCAAAATTTGCAAAATTCCAATAGTCTATTTAGAAACACCAGTACATATATACAAAGTATGCATTCTATATTTTCTTTTTGGAGGCACAGTTTTAATTTGAAGTTATCATTATAAGAAATACAAACTGCATCACAGGACATTCTAAACTCTATGAACATTTTGATACTCTTATTTTGTTTGTAAATATAAGTTTTAACTTTACTGTATTCTAATACTCCTTAAATCATATTGCATATTATATTCTATTTTAAAATTAATTTTTAACTAAAAGAGTGGGATCATTGGAAGAATCTTGCGCATAACACGAGCTCTAATAGTATACATATACATACATATATATACACACACATATATATGTGTGTATATATTGAATTTTCTAACATATATATATACACATATGTGTGTGTACAATCATTAGTAAATTCCCACAGAAATCCCAATCCTTTTCTGATGTGATCTCTTTTACATCGCACTGACGTCATTGTGTTTGCGTGAAGCTCGAGAGTCAACAAATGCAGGAATAGCTCCTCTGATAACTCAAGCAGAGTTGGTTTCTGATTTTTATATATAAATACACATACACACACTAGATTGACTCTCCTAACCAAGGTGTTGAGAGGTGCCTGAGTTAAAATTGAAAAAGATTTGAATCAGTCTGAAATCGTGATGCTTAATTTCATTTTTAAAATTAAACTTATTTCAAATTAATTCTTAAATGGTAAGAGTTCTAATTCAAAGTAAATATTTGCAAACAAAGTTTATTTGACTTCATTCTTTTAATCTTTGAGTCAAATTTAAAACATCAAATACAGTTCGTTTATAATCGAACGAACATGACATATTGCCGAAAGTACTAATTTTTGGATAATAAAAACGAATAGGGGAGTATAAAGAAAATAATAAAAAAATAAGGAAAGAACAAAAGACAACCGACATAAAATTATATCTTTAGAGTAGGGCATGAAAATAAAATAATAAAATATAAGGGAACCAAAGGTGACCAAGTATTAATTACATTTTTATCCTTCATACTTGAACTAGAAGTATTGTTGATGGCATTTGGGATCTCATATGTAAAAAATAAGTTGGGATATATAAAGAAAATAGTACAAATATGGAATCAAAAAACAACTAAAAGTATATAGAATTAAATATTTATATTAGCGTATGGAAAAAACAAAATAAAAGAGGGAGAGAGTAAAAAGTAGTGCCAAACAAAGTACTATTATTAGATAATAAAAAAAATGAGTAGAGGCGTAAAATAAAAATAATAATAACGAAGGAGCAACACCCACAATAAAGGCTTTTTTTTTTTAAAGAGTCATAATGGAGAACAAAAGTTATTATTCATACGAGTTCAAAATTTTACTAAACGAACTCGAATAGTGTTCGAGTACACAATTTGAACTCAAAAACTCGATGTTCCCCGTGAGAAAAGGTAACAAACAGTAGCAAAATTTTTAATATTACTTTTTTACTCTACCTCTTGTTTGAATCAAAGAGTATTGTTCATATATGAACCAAAAGTACTATTATTAGATAATTAAGAATTAGTAGGGGTGTGCAAAGAGGATAATAAAAATAGGGAGTGAGAAAAGGTTGGTTGCAAAACATAAATTATATTCTTAGAGGGGGTAAAAAGAAAATAATGAAATAGGAAGGAAGCAAAAAAAAAAAAAAAAAAAGGAAGGAGCCAAAAAATACAATTATAAAATCACATCATTACAATTTTACTGTTGAATCAAAGTTACTATATACTGTCTTAGGTTCTTATATGTATAGATAATAAAGAATTAGTAAGGGGTGTGCAAAGAAGATATAAAAATAGGGAGAGAGAGAAAATGATAACAAAACATAAATTATATTTTTAGAGGGTGTAGAACGAAAATAATAAAATAGGGAAGAACAAAAAATAAGGAGCAAAAATACAACAAAATAAAAAAATTACATTTTTATCCATTTTCCCCTTGAATCAAACTTACTATTCAATGCCTTAAGTTTATATATATATATATGTACATATGTCCATATATATCACTCTTGTTGATAATATTTATATATTTCAGGTGTACTTATTTAGTTGTTCGTCGGACATTCCACATTTCTGAGCGAACAATATGTTATTATCTCGAGAGTCTAGTCTTGAATTACTAGTCAGCAGACTTTTATTATAGATCTTCATTTAGATTCATTATATATACGCATAAATATCGTGGACGTCTTGCTCTATTTTCCCAGTTCCATCAAAATTTCTAACTGAGGACATGAAATATTGAGATCTTATAATTACAACTGTCAAGTGCCTGAATATCTTACAGAAGTAACAGATGTCATGTTTAGGAAAATTCTATTAGATTTTTTATCCTTGATTTTACTAAATGTGACCATCTTAATTATTTGCTCCTTTCATATACGTAGAATTCATTTTGTTGGAATCGACTTATCTACTACTATTTTAGTTGTCTCAAATTAATTTGTAGTAATAGTTTATCATTCATGGACATTAAGTATAATGGGTATTCACACAACCGGATGTTAGTCAGTGAATACGTCTGGCTAGATAAATTATATTCTGAACTTCAAATTCAAGATCTTTTCTATGAGGATCAAGATGAGATACAAAATTGTAATATATTCATTCAGTGTTATCTTCATATATATCATCTCCTTATTATGTTGGGAAACATATTTAAAATACTAAAATGCAACTCTTCCCCTTGACATTTTCTCCAACATACTTTTTTATAACCTCTCTAGGTCCAATCTCATTACTTTGTGGTGGAGCAAGAAAAAATTCATTAGTATATTTAATATAGTGATGGACAATATTTGGTTATTAACCACAAAATAATTACAAAGAAGAAAACTCATTGCAGTTATTGGAAAAATATGAACAAATGCTACTAAGATTTTACATAAATCATTTTAATCTATGGTTCTCTAATACCATTTGTATTGGTAGGAGAATATTGAATATGGGCTCATAATTACATAGATGCAAACAACAAGTTGCATGTCAATAATATATAAAAGTCTATGTTGTCATTGTGCATTGAATAATGTTTCCTTTTATTTATCCGTAAAACATTCAACCCTAAATAATATTGTTAATATTCTTATAGTTATCTTGCCTTGAAAATAAGTAGCATATGAGAATTAATTAGATTAGAGAAACTTTTCATCTCTTATTATTTTCTAGTATTCTTACTAATTTTCGTATTAGTGATCCAAGATGGTCAAATCAGTCGCGTAATTATTAAATTATTTGAATAAGTAAACTTCATATTTACTTCATAATGTATCTCAAATATATAAATTTTGAATGAGTTACAGAAAGTAAACATTAGCTTTATAATACAAATAAATTTATTCGAACATCACAAGAGTAGCAATATATAGATACTCATTTTATCTACTATCTCGAGATTATTTTAATTATAAAATATCAATAAGTTCAAAAGAAAACCTTTAAAAATACTTTAATGAATGCAATATACTTTACTGAGAATGATACCCGTAAGATCAAATGTTTGTGGCATCAATTTGCTTTAGAAATAAGCTCCATCGGATGCTGTGGTTCTATTTTTTCAAGTCTACCATCACATATACACACGTGCATATAGACTCCTAGATAAATCACACGCATTGGGAAAATGCTATAGCGACGAGAAACCTTTAACTATACTAAATACCTACTAAATATTTTAGATTATGATAACTTTTCTAGAGTTGCAATCAACTAACTCCTCTAGAGCTTATTATTAACTAGTTCTTCTAGAACTAGACTACTGTACACTAATTAATTTATTTAATCGAACACTAAAATAAATATTTTTCGGTCTTCATTATTTAAATTAAATTGATAAAAGAGGTTCTTGAGTCATCCAAATTGAGTTGGATTATTTAAATAATATTCATACTCAGTTAAAATAAAGCACAATAAATGAGACTAATGTAATTGGACCTCCATTAAATTGATACCAAAGTTAATTTCACAATAAGTTTGTTAAATGATGAGTTAAATCCATTAGACCTCATCAAATAAGGAACTGGGTTGATCTAACACAGACGATGGATCACTTGGTGGCCAAGCAACCCAAAACTCCATCTTCGTCTATAAATAAAGGTCCCTCCCAAGGTTGAGAAATCATTCAGATGATTCAGAATATACTCAAGCTTTAGGGAGAAACATCTCCTCAAGTGCTATTCAACAAAGATCTTCATTGAATCTTGAAGTATTCTTCGCGTCTTTGTTGGAAGGAATAAAGAAAGCTTCATCGACTCTACAATCTGCAATCAAGCTTCCAAACCCTCTAGTTTATCACTAGAGTTCATCCCACTTGAGATTAAGCTCAAACTCACAATCAATGTTCGTCCTTCGAGATCAAACTTTCAAGCCATCGAGTTCAAAGTCAGAGTTCGTCCGACTCAATATATCAAGCTTTCAAACCATTGAGTTCACAATCATAGGTTGTCTTTCGAGATCAAGCCTTCAAGCTCTCAATTTCACAATTAAAACTCTTTCGATCCGAGATCTAGCCTTCGAGCCCTCCAATCAATATTTTGCTAAAGAAAAGAATTGAAGGATTCTCCTATAAATTAGGAACGTTCTCCATAATTTTTTTTTAATCACTTTAAATATCATTCATCAAATTACTTTGCCGTTATTTTTCTTAGATTTTACTACGTAGAACTACCATTTTGATTTTGATATTTATTTTTAAATATATTCAATTGAATAATATAGATATGTCATGTGCCATCACCATTCATGAATCCATTTAAAACTAAAGAGATTACAATAATTTAAGTAACACAATGTATAACTTGAAATTTTAAAATCTATAACCTAATAGAAAATACAAAAATTATAGTTCAATTTGTTTGGCAAATTTTATTATCAATTAAATTCAAAAGTTTCGTTCCTTGACTTCTATGCTCAGTCAAGCTTTGGGCTTGTGTACGAGAACATAATTGGAAGAAGGATTATATGCACCATAGCTGGAGTTGATTGAGGGATGATAAACTTACCTATCTTGGGGGTAGGGAAGATATAGATTCAAGGAAAGAATTATATCCGCCTTATAGATTCAAGAAACTGTTTGTATCAGCGCATCGCATATTATTATGAATATTTAATTATAACATCATTACTGCTATGAGCATAATTTGTTTACTAATATATGTAATAGATATACTTAACAAAATTGTGTATGAAAATAGAGATATTGATTGAGATAGCTTACATTAATTTCCATAAAATTCAAAATGTAGATTCTCTTATTTATAAGGATCAGGGTAAGATGATAAGAAGAGGAAGAGGATAAGAGAGAAGTGGTAAATCCTATATGGGATAAGATGGTGACTAGGTTCCTTATGTTTTAAAAGATAAAATGTGTTTATGTGATTATAATGGATACAAATATAATTTCATAAACAAGAATGAGGTTGTATTGGTGAAACGAGCAAAAAGCTTATCCAATTTAAATCCTTTTAATTTATGACTAATTTAAATCCCTTTAATCTAGTCATGATTAATTTAAATCCTTTTAATCTAGCCATGATTAATTATGTCCCAGTGATAAGTTTGAGAGAGAAAATTGTGAGAAAATTCCAAATCATTGGGACATAGATGCCAACACAGTAAGAAGAGGCTATAAATACTGCACATACCATTATCCATCGAGCAACAATTAGAAAACTTGTACTTGTCTGCAAAACAAGAGAAGCAGTAGACCCATGGCTGAGAAAGGTGCCTTCTTCAGCACAGCTGTCATCAAACCCATCAAATGTAGAGGTAATTAAAATCTAAAACCAGTACTATCTCTGAAGTTGTTCTTAAATTGATTTGGGTTTAGATTCTAAAAGCAAATGTTGGTGCAGCTGCGGTTGCAAGAGACGCAGGGAAGCCTCTGGTGATTGAGGAGGTGATTGTGGCACCTCCTAAAGCACATGAAGTTCGTATTAAAATTATATGTACTTCTCTTTGCTTTAGCGATGTCACTTTCTGGAGAATGAAAGTAAGACTTAATTAATTTGTTGTGTATATAATCTTTGATTTGCCTTTGTTTTCTTGCATGATAAATAATAAATTCGCTTTCTTTTGTTCTTTGGAGGTACCTCCGGCTTGCTTTCCAAGAATTTTTGGTCATGAAGCCGTTGGGTAAGTTTTTATGCTTATAAGCTTTATAGAAAAAGAAAAACTTTTATTGCTTCTACCTTCTTTGTAGCATCAAGGCAAGGCGGTCACTTCAAAAAAAAAGAAAAGAGAAATCTATGACAATTAGCTATACTATTAGTAATTTAGTAATGAAAAAATGACGTGATTTGAACTTAAAAATCTCTCACCCCACCTTGTCACACTCTTTATAAACTTAATAATATAAAATGTTTCTTTTATATGTTTTGTGACAAGACAGTAACTTATAATAGTAACTATTTTAATATTGGAAAAACGTTAATTATGATGTATAAAAATAAGTCTAAATGTGTAGCAAAACAGATATTCTAGATTTGAGCAATTTCATGATATCAAACAAAAAAGTTTATGGATCGAGCAGCATGATGATTTGCACTCTTTCTAACTATTTTATGTTTATGAAATCAAGGGTTGTAGAAAGTGTTGGGGAGGATGTTCATGACCTAGCTGCCGGGGACATGGTCATTCCAATTTTCATGCCGGATTGTCAAGAATGCATAGACTGTAAATCAAGGAAGAGCAATTTGTGTTCAAAATTCCCTTTTGAAATCTCTCCAACAATGCTTAGAGATGGGACAAGCAGATTCACTGATATGAATGGAGAAATTATAAATCATTTCCTTTGGATATCAAGCTTTAGTGAATATACTGTGGTGGATGTAGCTAGTGTGACAAAAATTGATCCTAATACCATTCCTCCAAACGGAGCTTGCCTTCTAAGTTGTGGAGTTTCAACTGGTAATCCTTTCAGTTTTTTTGCCTTTCCTCTTGGACTCTAAAAATAATACCATGATTTAATATTGTTTGAGTTTAATTTCAGGGGTTGGTGCTGCCATGAGAATAGCAAGTGTGGAAGCAGGATCTAGTGTTGTTATTTTTGGATTGGGTTCAATTGGCCTAGCGGTATGATCTTTGTTTTTGTAGTAGGCAACTCTAAGAATTTTTTTTCTATTTTTGTGACATAGATATCAATCAAGATAGGATCAAAAGCGACATGATGGTGGAGAAAAATTTTGTTAGGGACATGAACCTTTATTTCATATTTAAGCCACACCACACCATCTATGTGATTAATATCTTGTAATTTTTTTTTGTGTGGATCATGTCTTTATTTATAAAAATAGGGATATATTATAGTAGTTACAGAGATAATATGTAGATTATATGAACCAAGGAGTTAATGTTCATATTTATAAACTTGGTTTATAACAGAATTTTCTATCGGTAGTAGCTGCCTCTGATATTTGTATAAATGTTAATAAGGTAAAAAGTTAAAACTCAAAATTAATACTTTTCACACAATAACTTTTTTTCTTCTGAATAAAATGAACAAAATTAAAATTTTGCTCCTTCATAATTAAAAAGTCTTGTTTCCTCTATGATATGTGTAGACTCATTTGGTGAATTTAACTAGTGGTGGAATGCTTGTGCTTGTGTCGCTTGTGTAATAGGTTGCGGAAGGAGCTAGACTATGTGGTGCTACAAGAATTATTGGGGTTGACATTAATCCCAACAAATTTGAAATAGGTAGATACAATGCTTAAGCTGATGTTTTTTCCATTTCCAGATATTAGCACATGAATGGTTCTTTCTGCAACACTAAAAAATTGGCTTTAAGAGTGATTGTATTATCTCTATTGATTTGGAAAATATTTCCATATATACCATAAGCACTTAATATTGAGGACTGACATTATTTTTATCATATATATATCACTTTATACAGCCAAAAAATTCGGAGTCACCGAATTTGTCAACTCCAAGAGCTGTGTGGATCAGTCTGTTAGCCAGGTCATTTTCTACAATCTATATGGAATTCACATCCAGCTTTGTACCTTTCTTCATTTCAAAATTTCATCTTTTGTATCCTTATGTTCTAATTAAATTAATTTTTGCAGGTGATCCTTGACATGACTGAAGGTGGAGCAGATTATTGCTTTGAGTGTGTTGGTATGGCTTCACTGGTGCAGGAAGCTTATGCCTGTTGCCGAAAGGTATAAATAGAGTTTGGTTATAAGATTTTTAATTTTTAAAACTCTCAAAACTAAAAGTACATTAAATACCATCTGTATTAGAAATAGTTCAATTTTTTTTATTTTGTACCCCACATTCTCTCACAAAATATTTGCACTGAGTTACAAAAGAGTAATGTAGGAACCTAAGAATCTACCATCAACAACATAGCCAATAATCAACAACACAACTAAGAGACCCTATGGTCATATTTAACTTTTTTTTCCAAATTCATCCCATGATATTTTGAAAAATATTTAACATAGATTTTCGCTTTCAGAGTCTATGTCTAGTGTTGGATAATTGCTTCGTTGACAATCATCAACTCTTGATCATAATTAGTTGGAAATATATATTAAATTTCAGGGCTGGGGAAAGACAATATTGCTAGGAGTAGATAGGCCAGATGCTGAGCTGAATTTCAACTCGTTTGAGGTTCTTCTAAGTGGGAAAACCCTAATGGGATCAGTGTATGGTGGTCTTAAGCCCAAATTAGATATCCCTATCCTTATCAAGCATTACATGGACAAGGTAGCCTTTCTCATTCATCCCATCTTCGCTTTTTCTTTTACACAATAAAATGTTCATCATATACAAAAATTGTGCAGTCTTGATATTAATAACAACTGAGTTTTTGTGCATAAATTTTTTTGTGGTAGGAACTGGAGTTGGATAAATTTGTGACACATGAGGTTTGTTTTGAAGACATCAACAAGGCCTTTGATTTGCTTCTTGCTGGAGAAAGCCTCAGATGTGTGATTTGGATGGATAAAATTAGCAAATGAATGTATTTTCATTTTGCTCTTATATATATATATAGACATCATGAAAGAAATCCTATATATAAAAAATAAAAGTGCATTTCTTATGCTCCAATCTTTATTGGCACCATCCAAGAACACCTCTCCCATATATTTATCTTAAGTATAAGTGCTAATATTTTAGCAGATCAAGCTCCCATTCTATCTTTCCTAAGCATCTCACCACCTTATTATTGAGAACTGGTTGGCATTCAGCCCCTTCCCCGGGGCATGTAGGATTTCTGATAAAACCCTTTGAAGGCCTTATTGGGGAGGTATTTCCTCGGAGCACGTCTTCAAAGACTTACTTTTTCTTTTACTGATTGTGCACATATGGCTAAGAGAAACGTGGGTGCTTGACTGACTCTTTATGACTAGTTCCTCCACTCCACCTTAGTCTCTAAAAGAAAGGGAAGAAACTTCAAAGAAAGCATTTCCTAAGAGGTCTATCGCTTGTGTTAGAAATTAAAATGATAAAAAATTAGTATCATCTAAGAAATAATGTTTCTCACTTCTCTTCTCTTCCCTTCAAAAACAAATTTGTTGTGGGCATACCACAATACCAGAGAGCTAAGGAAGAAATTAAGAGAAAAATCTTCATATGATCCTTCCTTAAGGACGTATTGCAATAAATCATAGAAATTAGACAGAGTACCTTAAGAGGTTACTCGAAAGACATTCCTCATATAGAGAAATTACACCCCCCCAAAAAAAATTAGAGATTGTCTTCACGATTAGCACCACACTCGAACACATCAGGCTAGATAGTTATTCAAGAAGGAGTGGTAAAAATATTCTTTATTAAAACAAAGCTCAGAAAAATCACAAAAATGAAAGAAAGAAAATAAAATTTTAATTTATTTTTAATTTTCTCTTTCTACAAATGAAAGAAATCCCCGGGAAAACAAGGTGTGTTTGTATTAAACGTTGTGTTCATGGAATGGAGCAATTTCACACATTTCTCCTCTACTGTAAATCAACATTTTTGTATTCCCCCAACAGTCCAAAATCCAAAGTTTTGGTCAATATAATTAGAATCACCTGACATATGTTTTAAGGAGGAAAGAAAGGTCTTGTTATATAAAAAAATAAAATTTCAGATATTATTTGGGGAAAGATTCTATTGACACATTTAATGGATAGGTAAAAAGGGTTAATTAATCAAACGTGCCGTTATATTAGGATGCGCTTAACATAATATATAGCGTAGCTGAGCCTAGAGAGCAAAAATTTGAAAGAGTCTAAATAGTCATTCAAATGCGAGATATTCTATGTGATGCCCTTTGTATTAAAGACAACACCTTGATGGTCACTTTCAATCTCCACTCATCTATAGTCAAATATGTCTAAGAGACGACCTTTTAGAATTGCCAAAAACTCGGCATGCTCGGCAGAAATAACATGATGTTGCTTCCTAATCATTATTAGGCATGATCTTCAGGAATAGTTTCAATACTTATCTTTCTATGAATCATCAACATTCAACTTCAAAGTTTCTAAAGTCAGTGTTGAAAAAATCGGACTGGTCCGACCGATCAAATTGTGAACTAGACTAGAGATCGATATGTAAAACATGGGCATAACTGAAAGGGTTAAGTCCAATAAATCCCTAAAGTTGGGCCTACTTATCAATTGAGGATATGAACCATTTCCTTTTAGAGAAGAAGCTCCTAAAAAGTTGAGCTATATCAACTCCAGTCATGAACTTTGTTTTGAACAAAAAGTCCCCTAAGTTGGACAAAAATTTTGAATGATGCGAAACACAAAAGGTCCAAGATTTGAAAAGTTCTAAGTCAAGCAATTACTTTACAATTTAGCTTCAATCCTAATTTAATTAGATTCAAGTATTCTGTTATATGTGTTCTTCCGAGAAACATTAGGATTTAAAATAATTAAGTTGAGATCCTAGTATTAGAGTCTATTTTAGAAAGTCTATTTGGTTTAAGATTGCAGTATTTTATTTCTTAAATCCTAAATTACAGTATTTTATTTCCCAAATTATAGTTAACTAGAATTCCTAATTATGATAGGATTAAAGTTTCTAAACTGTCTTTCCTAGATAGTTTAGGATTTTTGTTTTTGAATATATAAATAGAGGATTTCTTATTCTATTGTGTATGCATTGATTAAAGAAATAAAAGGTTCTACATAAGTTTCTGTAATCTTGGTCGTGTGATGATATCTAACGCTTAAAGCGCGATGCTTTACAGTTCCTGAGTATAACACCTAGGGTTTAGGTATGGTGCCTAGGTTTTTCTTACATAGTATGATGTTAAGGGGTTTATTTATCTATTCTTCTTACTATTTTCCTCGTTTCTAGCATTAATTTACTCCCCTATACTTCACATATTGCTTGTCCTAAAGCAAATAAACACAAAAATAGAGAAAAATTTCAAATAACCCCCAATCAATCTCCCAAAATCGTAAGACCAAAGCATTAAATCATCAAACTTGCCAAGAAATTTAATCTGTTATCTCTCATTAAAAAAAATGACTTGCGTATAGTGTAACATGACCATAAGAAAGTGTAAAGCAAATACTAAACAAGAGTTCCAAACCACACAATGAAAATATAATTGCAAAACTTACACGACATAAAATCACTTTCATACCTTCTTTGCACTAATCGAGGTTCTCCAAAACGCAATTTAAATTAAGTAGGACTCTAAAGATTGTAACATAAGGCTAGCAATATATTGGGTATCAAATGAGGATAAAGGAAAAACAAGAAGAATCAAAACAAGTTAATTTAACCTAAAAGAAAAAAAAGAGTCAAAGTTATCTACAACCTTTTAGATCGTTTTCAGTCAAACCTCACGAACACATTACCTTACCCAAAACCCAAAAAATCCCATAGAACTATTTCAGCTTTCAACAATCACTCAATTCGAGGAAGTATATTAGAAAAGGAACAAAAGGCTAAGATACACAAGAGAGATTAGAGACTTATAATTTACTTTTCCTTGATGAACTTTATCTTTTTCTCTTGTTTTCCTGTTCTCTTCATTCCTTTCTCATTTTTTTCTTTTATCAACAAAAGATGTATATCAAACAAGCTTTCTCACAAGAGTTTTACTTTCTTATTTATTTTCTTTGAAGAATATATCATTCTCTTGTATCTTTCCTCTCAATTGCATACTCTCTAACAAAAGTTTCCAAAATACACCTTTCAATGATTTCTTTTCTCCCTCTTTTTTCCCACACACTTATCTTTTGATGCATACTTAAACGACTTAAAGGTTAAGATAATTAGCTTATCGATTGAGAGTTTAATATTTAAATGTAAGTTTAAAAGGTGAAGAAAAGAAGGGCGCGAATCTCTTGGCATGAAAATCGAAAAGGGCACTAGGGATTTGACGTAAATAGGATAGGCTCGAAAGGCTCAATTGGGTCAAAATAAACCGTCATCCCTAAGTCAAAATAATGGGGAACCTTTTATTTCACCTTGAGCGATAATCAAGAGAGCTCTCGCATGTATGTGTGCAACCAGTTAAGTTTATACAGTAAAAACAATTGTGAAGAATATATTAAACACTAACATGGCCAATTGTGTGCAAATGAAAGCCGTGTGAGAGCTATAAAAGCTACAGAAACATATTTCAACAATCATGTCTTAAACCTCAGTAGCTAACACTTTATCTTAGTCATTCGAGATTTTTTTGAAAAGAAAACTTGATAAGAACCATTCCCACGGTGAAAGCTCATTTTTTTTCATTCTTTCAATGTTTTCAAAATTTCTGGAGTTTTCATTGAATTTTTCAAAATGTTTTTAGATATCTCTCTTTAAATAAAATGACAACCAAATAAAACAAAAACTACCGCAAACATAATTGACAATACATATAAAAGAACACAAAACTAACTAAATCAAAAACGAAAGAACATTAAAGACACCTCCCCTATACTTAGCTCTAAGATAGAAAACAAAGAGAGCAACACTTCCATGTTTGTCAATGTCGAGAAGGTGGTGGATCATTCAATTGCCGCCGTCTATATTATCATTATCCTCCGCCTTATCATCACCATCCTCACCCCTCCTTCGTACTCGACGAACTTGGCTACAAA
The DNA here is from genome assembly GCA_028651295.1 of Catharanthus roseus. NCBI lineage: Eukaryota > Viridiplantae > Streptophyta > Magnoliopsida > Gentianales > Apocynaceae > Catharanthus > Catharanthus roseus. The sequence goes on along the minus strand of JAPQWS010000142.1, from coordinate 410,671 downwards.
CCTAGAAAGGTATGCTAGTATAATCAGGTGAGCATCAATCCCTACCACTGAACCTCTGGATTATAAGCTATAAATACTACATAGTAGGGTTAGTGGTAAAAGGGAAGGACAAGAATAAAGTCAAGAAGAGGACAGTCGAGAAGAGGAGGGCTGTGAAGCTGAGGGGGCTGCCGGTGGCGGAAGAGGAGGTATGGAAGGAGCTACAAAGGCAGGAGTAAGGATAGGGACAAGCTGTCCCTAGTAAGAGTAAACCTCTATTGGTGAACAAGTGCATTCTAAACTAGTGATAGAAGTTTCATCAAAAATGTCGGCACTAGTTGTAAGGATACAGTCCTCTTCGGCAAAATAGGCTCCTAGAATTTCAAAGACTGGAGATAGAAGACGTGGAAAACAGATAGCCTTTGTGGTGGAGTAAGAACGCAGATAAATCTCTCAAAGAGTGAGGTTCCTATAGTTGCAGGCTTATGCTCAGCCTTATCAAGCACAAGTTTGTACACGAGGTAAATATAAGAATTCCTAACCTTATTAAGGCTACTAGCTTGGGCAGAACATAAAAATTCAGGTGATATCTTAGTATCCTATGACGCATAAAAAGTGTTGAGTGTTACCCCTTCTTTTGTTATGCATCTGTCGGGCTACTGTCGAAATTGCATCTCAAAATTTGGTGGAGTGTTGCTCCTTGAAACCATGCAAACACCGCTGTCCATGAGACACCAAAGGTGAGCTCTTGCCGCATTGACATTGATTTTTCCCTTTTCTTACAATCTCTTGAAGAGATGAAAAACTTCAAAAATTTTGAAGAAATTCGAAGTTCATCGAGCTGTAATTGAGGTGGAAAGATTTACAAGAGAGAAAAAGAGAAACAATCATGAAGATGGGGGAAATGAGGAGAGGTGAAGGGGCGGTGTGGCAAAGAAGGAAAGGTTTCCGGAATAGAGCTTCTAGGTCAGCAGCAAGGGAGTGGCAAAAGCCTAGGTTGTGGTTGAGGAGTGAAAATGAGAGAGGGAAATATGTGCAAAAGAAATGGGGAAGTATTGGGGGTCGCAAATTTTGTATTTAAAAATAAAAAGAGGGGCACTAGATTTAACAAATCTGGTATTGGATTTCTAGCGCAACGGGTCAAGAAGGATCCACGTCCCTGTTCTTGGGTCTAAAAAGACCATGTACTATTCTACGACTGGGAATATAGAAAACTGATGTCGGGTGTATTTAGGACAAAACTGTGACAGCGAGTGCTGTAGAAATGGCATCAGATTTGTTTAAGCAACAAATAATTAAGAAAACTTTCTTTTTGGTACTTCCATAATTTTTTTTAAGTTGCAAAAATTAAAAAGAAAAGTAGTTTCCGCTTTAATTCTCGAGCTTGACTTCCTTGAACGCTCAATGAGAGGCTTGAGGTCTGAAAGCAAAGCCTCTCTCGACTGTGGGATTTCAGCTCCGAAAAACTTCTTCAATCTCGGACCATTTATTGTGAATGTGACCTTTTTTGTATTTGTGATAGTAATTGCTCCACTTGGATTAAGTTTGGTAACCTCAAAAGGTGCAGACCATTGTGACCTAAGTTTCCCTAGAAACAACCTTAAATAGGAATGATAGATTAAAACCTTGTCAGTAATCTGTATAATCCTAACCAAAATATGTGATGCTTTAGTTTGTTCCTTATGAAGTTTATCATTGTTATAAGCATGCAAATAAAGTTCATCTAAAGCATTCGATTGAAGAATCCTTTTCTCACCAATAGTTTCCATGACAAAGTTAAGAAAATTAATAGCCCAAAAAGCTTTATGTTCAAATTCGGTAGGAAGATGACAATCTTTTCCATAGACCAAATGATAAGGGGTAATGCCAATGGGGGTTTTAAAACCGGTCCTATAAGTAAGCCCATAAAGCATCGATAAGTTTTAAAGATCAATCTTTTCTAAAAGTACTAATAGTTCTTTCTAAAATTTTTTCAATTCTCTGTTAGAGACTTCAACTTGCCCACTTGTGGATGATAAGGAGTAGCTACTTTATGACGCACCCTGTATTTCTATAGCAAATTTTCTAGTTGTTTATTACAGAAGTGGGTACCACAGTTACTAATTAAAGCTCTAGGAGTGCAAAATCTAGAAAAAAAAACTATTTTTCTTTAAAAGTAATATGGTCACCCTAGCATCATTCGTCACATTAGCAATAGCTTCAACCCAAATTGGTCTTCCAAAAACACTCTAAAACTAACAAAAACAACGAAATTAAATAAGAAGGAAAGTAACGGAATAGGGGCAAAGTGAAACAAATGATGTTTAAAATTAAAAATGAAGTATGCATATCTTAATGGCAGTAAGGAAAAGATGATCATGCACTAAGTGTACAACAAAGTTTACAAAGGATGTATGAAGTACTCCATTTCTAAGTACCATAGGTACTTCCGGGATCATGAGAATCCGGGGTCATTTTGACCTTCCCCTTGTTTATGTGTCGTATGAGCACCCACTTCATCAAGCCCTTCGTAACTTAGAAGGAGAGGTCTTCTTCTTGCCTTTTGCTTCTTTTGGGCTCTCTTGTCGTGGTGACTTAGTTTCTTGCGAAGAAAAAGACACATCATGATTAGTATGAGTAATGCAAAATAATGTGTTTTTACAATTTGAAGAGGGGATTGGAATTAGTGGGAATTTGAAAACAACCCTATTCTCCCCAACCCTCATAAGTAACTTTCCATTTTCCATATCTATTAATGCCAAGTAGACGGAAACGGGTGTCCTAAATTAAAAGAAAGTCTACATCCTCTTCCATATCGAGGACAGTAAAGTCCACAAGGAAGACAAGGTCCTTGACCTTTATTAAAACATCTTCCACAACTCCCCTAGGGTATCTAATGCTCCTATTAACTAAACTCACAAAAATCCTAACCGAGTTAGGTTCCCTAGGCCTAGTTTCTTACACATAACAGAAGACATGACATTTATACTAGGGGCTAGGTCAGCTAAAACCTTATCAACATAAAAACTACCAATCATGCGAGGGAAAGAAAAACTCCCTGGGTCTTCTAACTTCTTTGATAATATCTCTTTGTTGATGATAACCGACAAGCACTCCTTACCCAAGGTATATATAAATGCTTGGTCAATCTTTCTCTTGCTTGTGAGCATCTCCTTCAAGTATTTCACATACTTGGACACCTGCAAGAGTAAATCACACGGAGGTAAGTTAATAGTTAATTTCTTAAACATATCCACAAACTTCCTCATTTTAGCCTTGCTACGGTCGCGAACAAGAGCCGTTGGATAAAAGACTTTTGGCTTGTATGCTACAATCGTCGGCTTCTCGTTCGTTCCCTCTTTACTTGGTTCCATGATTTTAGATTTAGTGTTGATGGATATCTTCCTCTCTTTTTCATTACAGCTCTTCTCTTGGATGATTACCATTTTCTATTCTTTGGAAACCTTCTCATTGACATGCTCTCTTAGATTGACTTCAGTGTTGCTCAGGAGAGTTCCAGGAGTTCTTTCGGATACCAATTTTACTACTTTCCTGATCTGCTTCTCTAGATTGCAAACAGATGCCTCTTGATTTCTCTGAGCAACTTCTATATTGTTTATTATAGAATCTGTCGCACTTATGAATTTGACCATGAGATCTTCCAAATTGGCTTTTACTGTTCAAGGATTTGGAGGAGATGCATCATATGGCGACTGTTGTCTAGGTCCTCTATTCTGAAAACCTAGAGGATTTTGAGGTCGTTATTAACCTTGGTTGCGCCATGAGAAGTTGGGGTGATTCCTCCATCCAAGGTTATAGGTGGTTAAGTACAGATTGTTATTTTGCCTATTTCCCTGGACGAAATCCACTTGTTCAACTGTAGTACCATACTTGATACAGATGCCCTCCGCTGCAAAAGTCACAAAATATAATCTGTTAATGACTATCAGAGGAGGTGTGAAGTTTAATTTCCTTATCTTTTGCTCGTTGTGGCTGCCAATCTGGACTCCACAGTCGTGATTGCATCAACATTGTGTACCCCGATAGATTTAGGCTTTACCGTTGGTCCTCCCTAAGTGTAACTGTTCACTGCTATCTTCTCATTAAGATCATACACTTGTTGAGGAGTCTTATTATCTGTAGACCTACTTGTAGAAGCATCTATCAACTTACTCCATTGTCAAAAGATTGAATCTGAATGCCCAAGTCTAAGCCGTGTTGTGGACACTTTTTCAATAACTTCTTCCACCTCTCCTAGGCTACATATAGACTCTCCCCATTAACTTGCTGAAAAAATAGTATATCGTTTCTAGGATTATAGTGTAACCAGGGGGAAGTATCTTTCTAGGAACTTCTCAACCAATGAATCCCAAGAGGTGATCAATCCGGATGGTAGTGATTTCAGCCATGATTTTGCTTGGCCCCTCAGAAAGAATGGGAAAGGTGAAGGCAAATAGCATCGTCCAAGACTCCATTGATTTAAAGGTATCGTACATCTCAAAAAAATTGCAATATGCGTATTCAAATCTTCCTCATGGGGCCAGCCAAATTGTACACTGTTCAGTACCATCTAGATTACATTTGGTATGATCTCGAATGCTCAACTACGCCTCAGTGATGGACAGCCAAGTATAATCTGTCAACGTTTTCTCCACCATTGGAGGTGGTGGAGGCGGTATAACTGGGATAATCAAAGGAATTTGATCGTGTTGGGCTAAGATAATTGTTCTTTTTCGAGCTATCAAGAGGTTATTTTGTGTAAGTCTTCTATAATATTTTTTATTTTTTGTAATCCTTTTTCTTTTTTATCAGTCTTAATATCATGTTCAAGCATATAGCCGTAGTCTTGAATGTTTTCACATGTTATCATTTTCATGGAGTTACTTAAATAAAAGGCGGTATATGTGATTTGCCATTTATCTTTAGTATAATTAGATTTATTTAGATAAAATTGGAGATATAATCTAGAAGTCTTATGGGTTATGGATTTAAAATAGATCGATTTGGCCAAAAAATTAGTTTTTTTCCTTAGTTCTATCATTCCTAATGCAGATGAAAGCACATAGTTGCTTTAGGTGGTCTTCTCTACTGCTTGCTCTCTTTGTTTAAGTTGTGTTAAAGTCTGTTTCTGCTTGTATATTCTATTAAGATTCAACAGTTCATTTGTGTTATATTCATTAAGTTTATGGTTCAAAGTTTCTTCCTTGCACAACGACTACTGATGTGAGAAAAAATATGATTTTCCAAGAAATAACCAACTGAATTTCGGAGCATTCATTTCATCACTGTGTTATTATGCTAGGTTTTCTTTATGGGTTTTGAAAATTCTAATGAAAAGACAATAGAAACTAGTAAGAAAATGAAATTTCTTGATCAAGGTGTGTATGTTTTGTAGAAAATTTGAATGGTATGGTCTATTGGTGTAGCTACAGATGTGTTTATGTAGAGAAACAAGAAAATGTTAGGAGTTCTTGGTGTAGCAACAGCTCTTTGGATTCTATTTGACGTTCTAAAGTACCATTTGTCGACATTGGTGTGTCATGGTATAATGCAGTTTTGGCTGGATTATTTTTGTGGTCCAATGCTAGCTAGCTCCTTCATCAACAAGTAAGAGACTCCACTTCACATTCATCAGTGTGTTACCAATTTTACCATTTTGTTCTATGTGGGCAACATAATTAATCTATTTCTTGGTTAGGACTCCACCTCAGATTCCAGAAGTTTCTATCCTTGAGAAGCCGCTTGTCTTACAGTTTGCATATATTCTTTGCAATTCTCAGAGAGATTTCTTCTGGAAGGGATCCCAAGAAGTTTATTTGTGTATGTTCTCCTACTTAAGGGAAATGGGGAAGAGGTCGGCGCTTGAGTTTCCTCTTCATATTAGCAAACAAATGCTTTTTGACGAAATCCATGTTGTTTCTCCGAAGTCCTTAACACCCCCTTCCGTTGAAAATATATAATTTTAACTAATTTAATTACTTTTTTGTGTACCGTTCTATGGTGATAGATAAATTGAAAAGAAGGGAGTAATATGATGAAATATGGATTTTTGGACACTTAGAAAAGACTTTTAGAGTCCTATACAGGAACTACACAATTTCCTTTGGAGCTTCACTCTTTATAAATATGTATAATTTCTACCTTCTCTTGATCTTTTTTCTTAGACTTTCTATAATTCTTACTTTCATTATTATAACTCTGTACTGAGCTCTAACTTGCTTCTAACCTGCTCTTATCTTGTAAGCCAAGACTAAAAATTTTCTTTCTATTCCCCAAGCTAACTCGGTCTCGAGATGATCCTTGTCTGAAACACTTAGAGTACATTTTCAATATTGCTATTTTCAAACTCCCTAATGCAATACCAGGTAGTAATTCCTTTCTCTCACGTATGACTCGGGATAGCCATTCTTAGTTATCGAAAATCCAATATCTATGTTTCATGACTATTAAATCTGTCGAGACCACTCATATATAATTTGCTTTCCCATAATTTCAAAGCCAAAGACTCACCAAATTCATTAATAATTCTTATGTCTTCCTAGGTAAAATCCTCTTTTACACACTAGTGAGAACAACATTTTACACCTTCCGAAATTCTTCTCCTATTTCTAGCTTCTCTGCTTCTTTTTGTTCATGAGCTTGTGTGTTTTGTGGGGAAGCCATAAGCTCCCTTTCGAGCTTACAAAATGGAAAATAGATCTTGTGTGTTTTCTTCTCTATTCCTCTTTTTCTCAGTTGCTGCTGCTATTAGATGGGGCCTAGAGATTAGGATTATTCTCTGATTCTTCATGGTTAAGCTTTCTTCTTTAGAGAAGAAATAATCTCAATGCCTCAATTTCGAATTCAATTTCAATTTCGAAGGCATATTGCTCAACTGAGGCCAATCAAGGTTGTGGATTCAAACCCTCTTCTTTGGATTTCTTACTGCTGAACTGGTGACCTGACTCCGGTAACTCTGCACCGGTACAATACCACTCCGACTATCGCTGCTCTATACAAGTAAAAAATCGTAACTATTTTTGGATTTGTTGGAGGAGGGGAGTAAGGGATATGTATTCAGCTCTGGTTTCTCCCATTACTTGAGTTTAATTGCATATTTGGAGTCCTTCCTCTGATTCCACCTCTCCAAAAATCGGGAATTTAGCTGTTCTTGTTTAACCTTTATTCTGATTTTTGCCTCTCCAAATTGGAAGACGAAAACAATAGTGATATAACAGCCTGTGGCAAAAATCTACCACAAAATGTTAAGGATTTTCTTCTATACTTTTGAATTGGTCTCTATGAAATTATTTGGGATTTCTATCTTGAACCTCATTTTGGATTTTCATTATCCGAATCTCTTCATCGAGAAGATTTTAGTTGGGGCCTGATAATTATTTGTTGAAGATTTACTTGAGGAAATAATATTTTAGGTATTCTAGTATTGTTTCACGGAAAATTGAAAGTTGCTTATGAATTGTATTGATACTCGAATAGTCGAGTTCTTTCCTTGGGCAATATTCTTGGTTGGTTAAAACTTTTTCTTGTACGGGTTGCCTACACGTGTTCATGATTTAGGCGAATGTGTAAGCAAAGGAGATGGCCTCGCGGACAATCTGATTTAGGATCATCCTACCTTTTCCCATTTTAAGGATAAGTCGTCCACTAATTAAGCAGACTCTACCTACTAAGGTTCACCGAAATCTGGAAGCATGCTACACCTGTCATGGGGCCATGAAGAGAACTACCCGGATCATGGTTTCTGAGTAGATTTGTTTCATATCCAAGTTATAAGTCCACCATGAGGCAATACACAGCCATATGGAGCAGAAAAGAAAATTTGCCCAATCCCCTTCTTTTCCCATGAAAATATGCAATTCATAAGATTTCACAACATTAGACCTATGATCAATTATACTTTCTTTGAGAAGTAGCATATATGGCAACGTTTCTCACCTATATTTTAATGTCCCCAATTAATTAGGAAGAATTTGTCTACTTAGAGTCACCAAGGTCAGGATCGTTTTATTGGAGAAAAAACATAATTCATATCATTTATCAAAGTATTCTTCAATCTCTCTTATCATCAAAATATTTCTTTTATTCGGAAACTTTTTTTTCACAAAGTATTATTTTAATGAGATCATCTCTTCATGGGATATTTTTCTTGGGAACTATCCCTCTTATACGAGAGATCCTTCTCGAAGAATATTACGAAGTCGAGATGAGATTTCTTCCTAAATAATATTCTCAAATCGGGATTATCCTTTTCAGCTCTTTCTAATAAGAGATTTCTATATAGGATAAGTTTATGTTCTGGACAGAATCCTCTTCTCGAATTGGATAACCCTTTCTGATTTAAAAAAAAATCGACTCCAACTTGGGTTAGCTAATCAGGGGCAGCAACTCGTGATTAAACTGATAAGCAATCATTTTCTTCATTTAGAGTTATCAATTCTTAGCCTACATCCAGTTCAGATTTAGATGGTCATTATATGGGGTATAACCAATTTTGGAAGCTAAGATTGAAAGGTCCCACCAAGGGTGATGTACAGACTACATGGGTTTACGACCAACAAAATCTAGACCAAAATTTACAAATTTCGATTCGCATGACCTAGATATCTTTTCAGGCCATGTAGCAAGAGTTCTCTTCTTGGCACCGACATCATCATCCTCATTATCAGAATTACATCACAGCTTTATCATGGGAGCATTCTTCTTCTCAGGATCAATCTCGAGACTTTCTTTAAGGAAGGGGTATGAGTATACTATCCTCAATCATCGGTCATTTCTCTTAAGAAGCTCACAATAAGAAAGTGAATCTCTTAATTAATTTTTCTGATTACATGATATTTTTATCTTTTGCAATTTATTTTCAACCCTTTAAAAGCTATATTACTTTTATATCCAAGTTTTAAAGCACACTTAGGGAACCCGTGTATTTTTGGGAACAACCTGTATCACTTTAGTACAGCCTGTACTATATGGGCAAACTCGTATCATCATGGGAACAACCCATAGCGTCATAGGGGCCACCCATATTATAATTTCACGAGGTTCGTGCTTGTATCACCACTTGTCTTTCATTACCTGCTAGTTTTTTTTATTTCGTTGAAATTCAATATTTTGACCCTTAATTACATTCTAATGTGTCAGTCTTCTTGGAAGGAACTTGAAGCATTTGACATAATTGAATATATGTCAATGTTTTCGGAGGGAATAATGATGGAATATAGGTTTTTGGGCCCTTAGGCAAACCTTTTAGAGTCCCATATGGGAAACTCCACAATTTCCTTTAAGACTTCACTCTCTATAAATAAGTACACTTTCTATCTTCTCTCGGTCTTTTTTCTCAGGCTTTCAATAATTTTGCTTTCATTACTATAACTCGGTATTAACTTGAGCATGGGAACAGAAATGGGGACCAGTCCCCACCTATTTGGACCCAAAGGCTAGAATCTATCGTAGTCATTTGGAGATGCTCAATTTCTCAAGTTCTTGAAAGTTTTATATGCATTTTCTTACTGATAATCATATGCATGTGGTTCTTCTCTATCCTTGGGAGCTACCAGAGTTGCGCCATTTCTTGAAGTTTGATTATGATGTTTATGGTTTTAGGAGCTGCTGTTGTGCTTCTCCATACAGTTCCTGTGCTTTACGATAGGTATGAGAGCCAAGTGGACGCATTTATGGAGAGAGCACTTGAGGAGCCAAGTAACAATATGCAGTCTTTGATGCAAAGATTTTGTGCAACACCTCTTGAGGACCCTTGAAAGATGGGAAGAATGATTAAGAATGTGGCTTGAATTATGAGAACTTGATAGGTTCAGAGGTGTTCTATATGAGCATTTCCACTCGGGATCATCTATATATTACATCATTTATCCTTTAATACACTCTATAATACACTTCTTTTAATAGTAACTTTTCCTTAGGAATAATCTTTTATAATTTAAGGTTTACTTTTTATTCTATAAGATTTATATTAAAAAATTATTATAAAAGATGTATATTAGAGAGTGTAGTAGAAGATGTACTAAACAATACTGAGTAGACATTTTTATCCTTTGGATAGATTACTAGTATATTAGTCTTCCTGAAATCTGCTGCTTTTCTGTGTCATGATTATTGATTTCTACTTATTATGACCTTTCTTTTGTTCATTGATTGGTATTAACGTGGAACAGAAGCATCAAGCAATAAAGTACAATATGTTGTCTTTTTATTTTCAGCAATTTCTCTAAAAAAATGTGATTCAATTCTTTTCTTCTATTTTAGTTTAAATTTTAGAAATGTCTTGATTAAGGAGAAGACTTGGGATATTGTTTGGTGCTCTATTGATCAAAATGTATTGGAGCATGATGTGGCAAAATTTACAGAATTCCAATTGTCTATTTAGAAACACCAATACATATATACAAAGTATGCATTCTGTATTTTCTTTTTGGACGCACAGTTTTAGTTTGAAGTTATCATTATAATAAATACAAACTGCATCACAAGACATTCTAAACTCTATGAATATTTTGATACTCTTATTTTGTTTGTAAATATAAGTTTCAACTTTAATGTATTTTAATACTTCTTAAATCATATTTCATATTATATTCTATTTTAAAATTAATTTTTAATTAAAAGAATGGGATAATTGGAAGAATCTTGTGCATAACACGAGCTCCAATAGTATATATATACATACATAAATACATACATACATATATATTCACACACACATATATATACGCATATATATGTGTGTGTATATATTGAATTTTCTGACATATATATACACATATGTGTGTGTACAACCATTAGTGAATTCCCACAGAAATCCCAATCCCTCGCTGATGTGATGTGTTCTACATTGCACTGACGTCATTGTGTTTACGTGAAACTCGAGAGTCAACAAATGCAGGAATAGCCCCTCTGTTGACTCAAGTAGAGTTGGTTTCTGATTTATATATACATATATATTTAAATACACATACACACACTAGATTGACTCTCCTCACCAAGGTGCTGAGAGGTGCCCGAGTTAAAATTGAGAAAGATTTGAATCAGTCTGAAATCGTGATGCTTAATTTCATTTTTAAAATTAAACTTATTTCAAATTAATCCTTAAATGGTAAGAGTTCTAATTCAAAGTAAGTATTCGCAAATAGAGTTTATTTGACTTCATTCTTGTGATCTTCGAGTCAAATTTAAAACATGAAATACAGTTCGTTTATAATCGAACGAACATGACATATTTCCAAAAGTACTAATTTTTGGATAGTAAAAACGAATAGGGGAGTAGAAAGAAAATAATAAAAAATAAGGGAAGAAAAAAAGACAACCAACATAAAATTATATCTTTGGAGTAGAGCATAAAAATAAAATAATAAAATATAAGGGAACCAAAGGTAGCCAAGTGTCAATTATATTTTTATCCTTCATACTTGAACTAGAAGTATTTTTTATGGCATTTGGGATCTCATATGTAAAAAATGAGTAGGGATATAGAAAGAAAATAGTAAAAATATGGAAGCAAAAGACAACTAAAAATATATAGAACTAAATATTTGTAGTAGCGTATGGACAAAAATAAATAAAAGAGGGAGAGAGTAAAAGGTAGTGCCAAACAAAGTACTATTATTAGATAATAAAAAAAATGAGTAGAGGCGCAAAATGAAAATAATAATAGTGAAAGAGCAACACCCACAATAAAGGCTTTTTTTTAAAATAAAAAAAGTCATAATGGAGAACCAAAGTTATAGTTCATACGAGTTCAAAATATTAATTAAACGAACTCGAATAGTGTTCGAGTACACAATTTGAACTCAAAAACTCGATGTTCCCCGTGAGAAAAGGTAACAAACAGTAGCAAAATTTTTAAAATTACTTTTCTACCCTTCCTCTTGTTTGAATCAAAGAGTATTGTTTTTATATGAACCAAAAGTACTATTATTAGATAATTAAGAATTAGTAGGGGCGTGCAATCAGGATAATAAAAATAGGGAGTGAGAAAAGGTAGCAAAACATAAATTATATTTTTAGAGGGGGTAAAAAGAAAATAATAAAATTGGAAGGAATCAAAAAAAAAAAAAAAAGGAAGGAGCAAAAAAATACAATTATAAAATCACATAATTACAATTTTACTGTTGAATCAAAGTTACTATATACTTTCTTAGGATCTTATATGTATACATAATAAAGAATTAGTAAAGGGTGTGCAAAGAAGATATAAAAATAGAGAGAGAGAGAAAAAGATAACAAAACATAAATTATATTTTTAGAGGGTGTAGAATGAAAATAATAAAATAGGGAAGAACAAAAAATACGGAGCAAAAATACTACAAAATAAAAAATTATTTTTTTACCATTTTATCCTTGAATCAAACTTAATATTCAATGTCTTAAGTTTATATATATATATATGTACATATGTCCATATATATCACTTGTTGATAATATTTATATATTTCAGGTGTACTTATTTAGTTGTCCGTCGGACATTCCATATTTCTGAGCGAACATTATGTTATTATCTCGAGAGTCAAGTCTTGAATTACTAGTCAACAGACTTTTATTGTAGATCCTCATTTAGATTCATTATATATGCGCATAAATATCGTGGACGTCTTGCTCTAATTTCCCAGCTCCATCAAAATTTCTAATTGAGGACATAAATATTGAGATGTTATAATTACAACTGTCAAGTGCCTCAATTTCTTACAGAAGTAACAAAAGTCATGTTTAAGAAAATTCTATTAGATTTTTTATCCTTGATTTTACTAAATGCGACCATCTTAATTATTTGCTCCTTTCATATACGAGGAATTCATTTTGTTGGAATTGACTTATCTACTACTATTTTAGGTGTCTCAAATTAATTTGTAGTAATAGTTTATCATTCATGGACATCAAGTATAATGAGCATTCATACAATCGGATGTTGGTCAGTGAATACGTCTGGCTAGATAAATTATATTCTGAACTACAAATTCAAGATGTTTTCTATGAGAATCAAGATGAGATACAAAATAGTATTATATTCATTTAGTTTTATCTTCATATATATCATCTCCTTATTATGTTGGGAAACATATTTAAAATACTAAAATGCAACTCTTCCCCTTGACATTTTCCCAAACATACGTTTTTATAACCTCTCTAGGTCCAATCTCATTAGTTTGGGGTAGAGCAAGAAAAAATTCATTAGTATATTTAATATAATGATGGACAATAGTTGGTTATTAACCACAAACTAATTACAAAGAAGAAAACTCATTGTAGTTATTGGAAAAATACGAAAGAATGCTACAAAGATTTTACATAAATCATTTTAATCTATGGTTCTCTAATACCATTTGTATTGGTAGGAGAATATTGAATATGAGCTCATAATTACATAGATGCAAACAACAAGTTGCATGTCAATAATATATAAATGTCTATATTGTCATTGTGCATTGAATAATGTTTCCTTTTATTTATCCGTAAAACATTCAACCCTAAATAATGTTGTTAATATTCTTATAATTATCTTGCCTTGAAAATAAGTAGCATATGAGAATTAATTAGATTAGAGAAACTTTTCATCTCTTATTATTTTCTAGTATTCTTACTCATTTTCGTATTAGTGATCCAGGATGGCCAAATCAGTCGCGTAATTGTTAAATTATTTGAATAAGTAAACTTCATATTTACTTCATTATGTATCTCAAATATATAAATTTTGAATGAGTTACAGAAAAGAAACATTAGCTTTATAATACAAATAAATTTATTCGAATATCCCAAGAGCATCAATACATAGATACTCATTTCATCTACTATCTCGAGATTATTTTAATTATAAAAATATCAATAAATTCAAAAAAAAACCTCTAACAATACTTTATTGTATGCAATATGCTTTACTGAGAACGATACCTTTAAGATCAAGAGTTTGTGGCATCAATCTGATTTTAGAAATAAGCTCCATCGGACGCTGTGGTTCTATTTTTTCAAGTCTACCATCACACATACACACGTGCATATAGACTCCTAGATGAATCACATGCATTGGGAAAATGCTATAGCAACGGGAAACCTTTAACTATACTAAATACCTACTAAATATTTTAGATTATGCTAACTTTTCTAGAGTTGCAATCAACTAACTCCTCTAGAGCTTATTATTAACTAGTTCTTCTAGAACTAGACTACTGTATACTAATTAATTTATTTAACCAAACACTAAAATAAATATTTTTCGGTCTTGATTATTTAAATTAAATTGATAAGAGAGGTTCTTGAGTCATCCAAATTGAGTTGGATTATTTAAATAATATTCATACTCATTTAAAATAAAGCACAATAAATGAGACTGATGTAATTGGACGTCCATTAAATTGAGACCAAAGTCAATTTCATAATAAGTTTGTTAAATGATGAGTTAACTCCATTAGGCCTCATCAAATAAGGAACTGGGTTGATCTAACACTGACGATGGATCGCTAGGTGGCCAAGCAACCCAAAACTCCATCTCTCTCTATAAATAAAGGTCCCTCCCAAGGTTAAGAGATCATTAAGATGATTCAGAACACACTCAAGCTTTGGGCAGAAAGATCTACTCAAGTGCTATTCAACAAAGGTTTTCATTGAATCTTGAAGTATTCTCTGCGTCTTTGCTGGAAGGAATAAAGAAACCTTCATCGACCCTACGATCTGCAATCAAGCTTCCAAACCGTCTAGTTAATCACCAGAGTTCGTCCTACTTGAGATTAAGCTTGAATTCACAATCAATGTTCGTCCTTTGAGATCAAACTTTCAAGATATCGAGTTCAAAATAAGAGTTCATCCAACTCAATATATCAAGCTTTCAAACCGTTAAGTTCACAATCAAAGTTCGTCTTTCGAGATCAAGCGTTCAAGCTCTCAATTTCACAAATAAAACTCATTCGATCCGAGATCAAGCCTTCGAGCCCTCGAATCAATATTTTGCTAAAGAAAAGAATTGAACGATTCTCCTATAAATTAGGAACGTTCTCCATAATTTTTTTAATCACTTCAAATATCATTCTTCAAATTACTTTGCCGTTATTTTTCTTAGATTTTACAACGTAGAACTACCATTCTAATTTTCATATTTATTTTTAAATATACTCAATTGAATAATATGGATATGTCATGTGCCATAACCATTCATGAATCCATTTAAAACTAAAGAGATTACAATAATTTAAGTAACTCAATGTATAACTTGAAAATTTAAAATTTATAACATAATAGAAAATACAAAAATTATAGTTCAATTTGTGTGGCAGTTTTTATTATCAATTAAATTCCAAAGTTTCGTTCCTTGACTTCTTTGGTCAGTCCAGCTTTGGGCTTGTGTACAAGAACATAATTGGAAGAAGGATTATATGCACCATAGCCGGAGTTGATTGAGGGTTGATAAACTTACCTATCTTGGGGGTAGGGAAGATATAGATTCAAGGAAAGAATTATATCCGCCTTAGAGATTCAAGAAACTGTTTGTATCAGCGTATCGCATATTATTGTGAATGTTTAATTATAACATCATTACTGCTATGAGCATAATTTATTTACTAATATATGTAATAGATATGCTTAACAAAATTATGTATGAAAATAGAGATATTGATTGAGATAGCTTACATTAATTTCCATAAAATTCAAAACCTTGATTCTCTTATTTATAAGGATCAGGGTAAGATGTTAAGAAGAGGAAGAGGATAAGAGGGAAGTGGTAAATCCTATATAGGATAAGATGGTGGCTAGGTGGCTTATGTTTTAAAAGATAAAATGTGTTTATGTGATTATAATGGATACAAATATAATTTCATAAAAAAGAATGAGGTTGTATTGGTGAAATGAGCAAAAAGCTTATCCAATTTAAATCCCTTTAATTTATGACTAATTTAAATCCCTTTAATGTAGTCATAATTAATTTAAATCCTTTTAATCTAGCCATGATTAATTATGTCCTAGTGATAAGTTTGAGAGAGAAAATTCTGAGAAACTTCCAAATCATTGGGACATACTTGCCAACATAGTAAGAAGAGGCTATAAATACTGCACATACCATTATTCATCGAGCAAGAATTACCAAACTTGTTTTTGTCTGCAAAACAAGAGAAGTAGAAGACCCATGGCTGAGAAAGGTGCCTTCTTCAAAGCATGAATCATCAAACGAAACCCATCAAATGTATAGGTAATTAAAATCTAAAACCAGTACTATCTCTGAAGTTGTTCTTAAATTGATTTGGGTTTTGATTCTAAAAGCAAATGTTGGTGCAGTTGCGGTTGCAAGAGAGGTAGAGAAGCCTCTGGTGATTGAGGTGGTGATTGTGGCACCTCCTAAAGCACATGAAGTTTGTATTAAAATTATATGTACTTCTCTTTGCTTTAGCGGTGTCACTTTCTGGAGAATGAAAGTAAGGCTTAATTAATTTGTTGTGTATATAACCTTGGATTTGCCTTTGTTTTCTTGCATGATAAATAATAAATTCGCTTTTTTTTGGTTCTTTGGAGGTACCTTCGGCTTGCTTTCCAAGAATTTTTGGTCATGAAGCCATTGGGTAAGTTTTTATGCTTATAAGCTTTATAGAAAAAAAAAATACTTTTATTGGTTTTACCTTCTTTGTAGCATCAAGGCAAGACGGTCACTTCGAAAAAGAAAAGAAAAATCTATGATAATTAGCGATACTATTAGTAATTTAGTAATGAAAAAACGACATGATTTGAACTTAAAAATCTCTCACCCCACCTTGTCACACTCTTTATAAACTTAATAATATAAAATGTTTCTTTTATATGTTTTGTGACAAGACAGTAACTTATAATAGTAACTATTTTAATATTGGAAAAACACTAATTATGATGTATAAAAAAAAAATCTAAAATGTGTGGCAAAATAGACATTCTTGATTTGAGCCATTTCATGATATCAAACAAAAAAGTTTATGGATGGAGCAGCATGATGATTTGCTCTCTTTCTAACTATTTTATGTTTATGAAATTAAGGGCTGTTGAAAGTGTTGGAGAGGATGTTCATGACTTAGCTGTAGGGGACATGGTCATTCAAATTTTCATGCCGGATTGTCAAGAATGCATAGACTGTAAATCAAGGAAGAGCAATTTGTGTTAAAAATTCCCTTTTGAAATCTCTCCAACAATGCTTAGAGATGGGACAAGCAAATTCACTTATATGAATGGAGAAATTATAAATCATTTCCTTTGGATGAATGTTTCCAGTGGGGAAAACAATCTTGTGTTTTCTGTTCCATTAATGTAAAATTGTGTACATTATATAGATTTGTCAAGGTGACAAATCCTAAACTTATTTGGTCTAGAAAACCTATACTAATTATAACTCATAGATATACATAGTTTAGGATTAGTAATCCTATTTACATAAGAATCCTTCTTATACTAATCATAACTCATAGATATACATAGTTTAGGATTAGTAATCCTATTTACATAAGAATCCTTAACACTCCCCCTCAAGTTGGAGCATGAATATCAGTAATGCCCAACTTGGATGCTAAACGATGAAAATGTGTTGGTTGTATTGGTAAAAATATCAGCGGGCTGAACTTCACTGCGGATGTAGAAGGGAGAAATGAATCCTTCTTGAAAGGGAGAAAATATAAGGGAACCAAAGGTAGCCAAGTGTCAATTATATTTTTATCCTTCATACTTGAACTAGAAGTATTTTTTATGGCATTTGGGATCTCATATGTAAAAAATGAGTAGGGATATAGAAAGAAAATAGTAAAAATATGGAAGCAAAAGACAACTAAAAATATATAGAACTAAATATTTGTAGTAGCGTATGGACAAAAATAAATAAAAGAGGGAGAGAGTAAAAGGTAGTGCCAAACAAAGTACTATTATTAGATAATAAAAAAAATGAGTAGAGGCGCAAAATGAAAATAATAATAGTGAAAGAGCAACACCCACAATAAAGGCTTTTTTTTTAAATAAAAAAAAGTCATAATGGAGAACCAAAGTTATAGTTCATACGAGTTCAAAATATTAATTAAACGAACTCGAATAGTGTTCGAGTACACAATTTGAACTCAAAAACTCGATGTTCCCCGTGAGAAAAGGTAACAAACAGTAGCAAAATTTTTAAAATTACTTTTCTACCCTTCCTCTTGTTTGAATCAAAGAGTATTGTTTTTATATGAACCAAAAGTACTATTATTAGATAATTAAGAATTAGTAGGGGCGTGCAATGAGGATAATAAAAATAGGGAGTGAGAAAAGGTAGCAAAACATAAATTATATTTTTAGAGGGGGTAAAAAGAAAATAATAAAATTGGAAGGAAGCAAAAAGGAAGGAGCAAAAATATACAATTATAAAATCACATAATTACAATTTTACTGTTGAATCAAAGTTGCTATATACTTTCTTAGGATCTTATATGCATACATAATAAAGAATTAGTAAAGGGTGTGCAAAGAAGATATAAAAATAGGGAGAGAGAGAAAAAGATAACAAAACATAAATTATATTTTTAGAGGGTGTAGAATGAAAATAATAAAATAGGGAAGAACAAAAAATAAGGAGCAAAAATACTACAAAATAAAAAATTATTTTTTTACCATTTTATCCTTGAATCAAACTTAATATTCAATGTCTTAAGTTTATATATATATATATGTACATATGTCCATATATATCACTTGTTGATAATATTTATATATTTCAGGTGTACTTATTTAGTTGTCCGTCGGACATTCCATATTTCTGAGCGAACATTATGTTATTATCTCGAGAGTCAAGTCTTGAATTACTAGTCAACAGACTTTTATTGTAGATCCTCATTTAGATTCATTATATATGCGCATAAATATCGTGGACGTCTTGCTCTAATTTCCCAGCTCCATCAAAATTTCTAATTGAGGACATAAATATTGAGATGTTCTAATTACAATTGTCAAGTGCCTCAATTTCTTACAGAAGTAACAAAAGTCATGTTTAAGAAAATTCTATTAGATTTTTTATCCTTGATTTTACTAAATGTGACCATCTTAATTATTTGCTCCTTTCATATACGAGGAATTCATTTTGTTGGAATTGACTTATCTACTACTATTTTAGTTGTCTCAAATTAATTTGTAGTAATAGTTTATCATTCATGGACATCAAGTATAAAGAGCATTCATACAATCGGATGTTGGTCAGTGAATACGTCTGGCTAGATAAATTATATTCTGAACTACAAATTCAAGATGTTTTCTATGAGAATCAAGATGAGATACAAAATAGTATTATATTCATTTAGTTTTATCTTCATATATATCATCTCCTTATTATGTTGGGAAACATATTTAAAATACTAAAATGCAACTCTTCCCCTTGACATTTTCCCAAACATACGTTTTTATAACCTCTCTAGGTCCAATCTCATTAGTTTGTGGTGGAGCAAGAAAAAATTCATTAGTATATTTAATATAATGATGGACAATAGTTGGTTATTAACCACAAACTAATTACAAAGAAGAAAACTCATTGTAGTTATTGGAAAAATACGAAAGAATGCTACAAAGATTTTACATAAATCATTTTAATCTATGGTTCTCTAATACCATTTGTATTGGTAGGAGAATATTGAATATGTGCTCATAATTACATAGATGCAAACAACAAGTTGCATGTCAATAATATATAAATGTCTATATTGTCATTGTGCATTGAATAATGTTTCCTTTTATTTATCCGTAAAACATTCAACCCTAAATAATGTTGTTAATATTCTTATAATTATCTTGCCCTGAAAATAAGTAGCATATGAGAATTAATTAGATTAGAGAAACTTTTCATCTCTTATTATTTTCTAGTATTCTTACTCATTTTCGTATTAGTGATCCAGGATGGCCAAATCAGTCGCGTAATTGTTAAATTATTTGAATAAGTAAACTTCATATTTACTTCATTATGTATCTCAAATATATAAATTTTGAATGAGTTACAGAAAAGAAACATTAGCTTTATAATACAAATAAATTTATTCGAATATCCCAAGAGCATCAATACATAGATACTCATTTCATCTACTATCTCGAGATTATTTTAATTATAAAAAATATCAATAAATTCAAAAAAAAACCCTCTAACAATACTTTATTGTATGCAATATGCTTTACCGAGAACGATACCTTTAAGATCAAGAGTTTGTGGCATCAATCGATTTTAGAAATAAGCTCCATCGGACGCTGTGGTTCTATTTTTTCAAGTCTACCATCACACATACACACGTGCATATAGACTCCTAGATGAATCACATGCATTGGGAAAATGCTATAGCAACGGGAAACCTTTAACTATACTAAATACCTACTAAATATTTTAGATTATGCTAACTTTTCTAGAGTTGCAATCAACTAACTCCTCTAGAGCTTATTATTAACTAGTTCTTCTAGAACTAGACTACTGTATACTAATTAATTTATTTAACCAAACACTAAAATAAATATTTTTCGGTCTTGATTATTTAAATTAAATTGATAAGAGAGGTTCTTGAGTCATCCAAATTGAGTTGGATTATTTAAATAATATTCATACTCATTTAAAATAAAGCACAATAAATGAGACTGATGTAATTGGACGTCCATTAAATTGAGACCAAAGTCAATTTCATAATAAGTTTGTTAAATGATGAGTTAACTCCATTAGGCCTCATCAAATAAGGAACTGGGTTGATCTAACACTGACGATGGATCGCTAGGTGGCCAAGCAACCCAAAACTCCATCTCTGTCTATAAATAAAGGTCCCTCCCAAGGTTAAGAGATCATTAAGATGATTCAGAACACACTCAAGCTTTGGGCAGAAAGATCTACTCAAGTGCTATTCAACAAAGGTTTTCATTGAATCTTGAAGTATTCTCTGCGTCTTTGTTGGAAGGAATAAAAAAACCTTCATCGACTCTACGATCTGCAATCAAGCTTCCAAACCCTCTAGTTAATCACCAGAGTTCGTCCTACTTGAGATTAAGCTTGAATTCACAATCAATGTTCGTCCTTTGAGATCAAACTTTCAAGATATCGAGTTCAAAATCAGAGTCCATCCAACTCAATATATCAAGCTTTCAAACCGTTAAGTTCACAATCAAAGTTCGTCTTTCGAGATCAAGCGTTCAAACTCTCAATTTCACAATTAAAACTCATTCGATCCGAGATCAAGCCTTCGAGCCCTCGAATCAATATTTTGCTAAAGAAAAGAATTGAACGATTCTCCTATAAATTAGGAACGTTCTCCATAATTTTTTTAATCACTTCAAATATCATTCTTCAAATTACTTTGCCGTTATTTTTCTTAGATTTTACAATGTAGAACTACCATTCTAATTTTCATATTTATTTTTAAATATACTCAATTGAATAATATGGATATGTCATGTGCCATAATCATTCATGAATCCATTTAAAACTAAAGAGATTACAATAATTTAAGTAACTCAATGTATAACTTGAAAATTTAAAATTTATAACATAATAGAAAATACAAAAATTATAGTTCAATTTGTGTGGCAATTTTTATTATCAATTAAATTCGAAAAGTTTAATTCCTTGACTTCTTTGGTCAGTCCAGCTTTGGGCTTGTGTACAAGAACATAATTGGAAGAAGGATTATATGCACCATAGCCGGAGTTGATTGAGGGTTGATAAACTTACCTATCTTGGGGGTAGGGAAGATATAGATTCAAGGAAAGAATTATATCCGCCTTAGAGATTCAAGAAACTGTTTGTATCAGCGTATCGCATATTATTGTGAATGTTTAATTATAACATCATTACTGCTATGAGCATAATTTATTTACTAATATATGTAATAGATATGCTTAACAAAATTATGTATGAAAATAGAGATATTGATTGAGATAGCTTACATTAATTTCCATAAAATTCAAAACCTAGATTCTCTTATTTATAAGGATCAGGGTAAGATGTTAAGAAGAGGAAGAGGATAAGAGGGAAGTGGTAAATCCTATATTGGATAAGATGGTGGCTAGGTGGCTTATGTTTTAAAAGATAAAATGTGTTTATGTGATTATAATGGATACAAATATAATTTCATAAAAAAGAATGAGGTTGTATTGGTGAAATGAGCAAAAAGCTTATCCAATTTAAATCCCTTTAATTTATGACTAATTTAAATCCCTTTAATGTAGTCATAATTAATTTAAATCCTTTTAATCTAGCCATGATTAATTATGTCCTAGTGATAAGTTTGAGAGAGAAAATTCTGAGAAACTTCCAAATCATTGGGACATACTTGCCAACATAGTAAGAAGAGGCTATAAATACTGCACATACCATTATTCATCGAGCAAGAATTACCAAACTTGTTTTTGTCTGCAAAACAAGAGAAGTAGAAGACCCATGGCTGAGAAAGGTGCCTTCTTCAGCGCAACTGTCAGCAAACCCATCAAATGTATAGGTAATTAAAATCTAAAACCAGTACTATCTCTGAAGTTGTTCTTAAATTGATTTGGGTTTTGATTCTGAAAGCAAATGTTGGTGCAGTTGCGGTTGCAAGAGAGGTAGAGAAGCCTCTGGTGATTGAGGTGGTGATTGTGGCACCTCCTAAAGCACATGAAGTTTGTATTAAAATTATATGTACTTCTCTTTGCTTTAGCGGTGTCACTTTCTGGAGAATGAAAGTAAGGCTTAATTAATTTGTTGTGTATATAACCTTGGATTTGCCTTTGTTTTCTTGCATGATAAATAATAAATTCGCTTTTTTTTGTTCTTTGGAGGTACCTTCGGCTTGCTTTCCAAGAATTTTTGGTCATGAAGCCATTGGGTAAGTTTTTATGCTTATAAGCTTTATAGAAAAAAAAATACTTTTATTGGTTTTACCTTCTTTGTAGCATCAAGGAAAGACGGTCACTTCGAAAAAAAAAAGAAAAGAAAAATCTATGATAATTAGCGATACTATTAGTAATTTAGTAATGAAAAAACGACATGATTTGAACTTAAAAATCTCTCACCCCACCTTGTCACACTCTTTATAAACTTAATAATATAAAATGTTTCTTTTATATGTTTTGTGACAAGACAGTAACTTATAATAGTAACTATTTTAATATTGGAAAAACACTAATTATGATGTATAAAAAAAAATCTAAAATGTGTGGCAAAATAGACATTCTTGATTTGAGCCATTTCATGATATCAAACAAAAAAGTTTATGGATGGAGCAGCATGATGATTTGCTCTCTTTCTAACTATTTTATGTTTATGAAATTAAGGGTTGTTGAAAGTGTTGGAGAGGATGTTCATGACTTAGCTGTAGGGGACATGGTCATTCAAATTTTCATGCCGGATTGTCAAGAATGGATAGACTGTAAATCAAGGAAGAGCAATTTGTGTTAAAAATTCCCTTTTGAAATCTCTCCAACAATGCTTAGAGATGGGACAAGCAAATTCACTGATATGAATGGAGAAATTATAAATCATTTCCTTTGGATGAATGTTTCCAGTGGGGAAAACAATCTTGTGTTTTCTGTTCCATTAATGTAAAATTGTGTACATTATATAGATTTGTCAAGGTGACAAATCCTAAACTTATTTGGTCTAGAAAACCTATACTAATTATAACTCATAGATATACATAGTTTAGGATTAGTAATCCTATTTACATAAGAATCCTTCTTATACTAATTATAACTCATAGATATACATAGTTTAGGATTAGTAATCCTATTTACATAAGAATCCTTAACACTCCCCCTCAAGTTGGAGCATGAATATCAGTAATGCCCAACTTGGATGCTAAACGATGAAAATGTGTTGGTTGTATTGGTAAAAATATCAGCGGGCTGAACTTCACTGCGGATGTAGAAGGGAGAAATGAATCCTTCTTGAAAGGCATCTCAGATAAAATGACAATCGATTTCAATATGCTTGGTGCTTTCATGGAAGACAAGATTTTCGACAATGTGAAGAGCGGCTTGATTATCATAGTGTAATGGGATTGGATGAGTGATAGGCACATGAAGGTCACAGAGTAGACTGGATAACCATTTTAACTCACATAAAGTCATTGCCATAGAGCGGTATTCAGCTTCGGCAGAAGAACAAGAGACAGTGTGTTGTTTCTTTGTCTTCCAAGAAATAGGAGATCCACCAAGGGAAATAAAATAGCCTGTGATAGATCGTCGTGTAATTGGGCAGGTACCCCAATATGAATCACAATAGGCGGTCAGTAAAATAGGAGATTTAGATTGAAGAAGAATAGCACCTCCAGGACTGCCCTTGAGATATCGAACGACGCGGATAGCGGCGTCCCAATGAGCACAACGAGGGGCGTGCATAAACTGAGTAAGTGCATGGACTGTGTAGGTGAGCTCAGGTCGAGTGAGAGTAAGATAAATCAGCTTCCCGATTAGTCTGCGCTATCGATCTGGTTTATCAAAATAAGGTCCAGAGGCTTTTGCCAATTGATGATTTGGTTCAATGAGTGTTGATGCTAGTTTGGCTCACAATAAACCAGTCTCAGAGAGAATTTCCAAAGCGTATTTGCGTTGGCATAAGAATAATCCTGAAGGATTTCTTGCAATTTCAATACCCAAAAAATATTTGAGAGGACCCAAGTCCTTCATATGAAAGCATTTATTTAAAGAAATTTTGAATTTTTCTAGAGTGGGTAGGGAATTTCCAGTAATTAGGAAATCATCCACATAAATGTGAACGCATAGAAAAATGTTGTCTCGAGAGTATGTGAAAAGAGAGTAATTGGCATAGGATTAGGAGAAGCCATACTTACGAAGAGCTGAAGTAAGTTTTGAAAACCAACATCGAGGAGCTTGGCGAAGTCCATATAAAGATTTCTTTGAGAGACAAACTTGACCGCAGAAAGATGGGCGAAAACCAGGTGAGGGTCGCATATATACTTCCTCCTATAAATCTCCATGAAGAAATGCATTGTGGACATCCATCTGATGGATAGGCCAGTGTCGAGCAGTAGAAACAAAAAGTAGAGTTCGAACGGTGACCATTTTAGCCACTGGAGCAAAGGTGTCTGTAAAGTCGATAC
The DNA here is from genome assembly GCA_028651295.1 of Catharanthus roseus. NCBI lineage: Eukaryota > Viridiplantae > Streptophyta > Magnoliopsida > Gentianales > Apocynaceae > Catharanthus > Catharanthus roseus. Next base: position 385,688 of record JAPQWS010000142.1, on the reverse strand, counting down.
TTGGCATTTTTGTGTTTCCTAAAATTACCAAGTGGGCTTTATATCATTCGATGGTGCCATCTGCTTTATATTTAATTCGGAAAACCCATTTACTTCCCAAGGCACGTTTTCCAGGAGGCAAGGATGTCAAGGACCATGTGCCATTGTTTTCAAGTGCATCAATTTCGTGGCGCATGGCGGCGCGCCAAAGTGGAGTTGAGACAGCTTTGGAGTAGGTGGTGGGCTCGGATTCTGTGGCTATAGAAGCTAAAGTATGCCTGTGGGAAGGAGAAAATTTTCCTAGTCCACAAAATGAGTTATTGGATAGAGGGACGTACTTGAGACGTCCGGAGAGGGTGAGTGAGCAGTGGAGGAATGGGATGTAGAAGACTTCCATATAGCATTGCAGTCATAGTCTCTAAATCGATGCGGAATACTTTTTATTCGAGTGCTTTTTCTTGTGCTGAGAATGGACGGTGTTTTTGTGGATTTATTTTGGATGCGGGTGCCTGGGTTTCTACCACAGCCTGGTCTTGCTACTGAGGAGTTATTTTCTGGAAATTTTGGTGGGCAAAAATGTGGTTGGCCCAAGGCTGGAATGGACCTCTTGTTGGGTTGCTGAGGAGGTTATTGTCGCTGGGCCATGAGGAGCAGCAACTGGAGGTGGGTCGCATGAGGCTTCAGGAGAGCTTGGCTTCGGGAAGCAGTTGGAGGTTCTGGTGCGGAGCACGCGGTTGGGCCAGGCGAAGCTGCTAACGCAGATGGGCCGCGCAAGGCTTCTGGTCCGTGTGATGCTGGGCTTCGGTAGGCGGCTGGAGGTACTGGTGCGGAGCGCGCGATTGGGCCAGGCGAAGCTGCTGGTGCAGATGGGCCACTCAAGGCTTCTGGGCCGCGACTAGGTTGTTTCTTCTATGGGCTGTTGGTTTTTGGGCCAATACTCCCCCTATCTTGTATACAGGTTTCCTTGGAGCCCAAAATTTGTTCTCCGAAATTGTATAACTGTGTAAAATCCGTAGGATGGATTAAGGCGTCGGATTTTTCTTTGTACGGAAAGCTTGTCTCGTCAAAAATCACATCTCGGGATATAATAAAATTTTCTGTTTGCAAGTCATAAATCTCCAACATTTCTTGTTAAAGGGATAGCCAAGGAAAACACACCTTCGACTGCAGGCTCGAAATTTATCTTTAGGTGGATCATGGTCATGGACATAGGTTAAACATCCGAAAGTTTTAACATGAGAGTATGAAGGTTTCTTTCCAAACAATAGCTCAAAAGGAGTTTTACCGTGTAATAACTTTGAAGGTGTTCGATTGATTAGATATCCTGCTATTAGAACACATTTTCCCCAAAACTTGATTGGCAGATTAGCTTGAAAATGCAAGGCGCGAGCGACATTTAGAATATGAAGATGTTTACGTTCAACTCGTCCGTTTTGTTGTGGAGTACCAGGAATGGTTGTTTGGTGTATTGTGCCTTGAGCAGAAAAATATGATTTGAGACATATGAACTCTGTGCCATTGTCACTCCGAATTATTTTTATGGTTTTATGAAATTGGGTTTTGACCATTGCAAAGAAATCCTTTAAGGTAGATGCGACTTTGCTTTTCTCAGATAGTAAATATATCCAGACAGCTCTAGAAAAATCGTCCAAGATAGTTAGAAAATAAGAAGCTCCTATGGTAGATGCAGTTTTGAATGGGCCCCATAAGCCACAATGGACTAAATCAAAGATTATAGATGTTTTATTTATACTCAAGGAAAAATGATCACGGGTCTGTTTGGCACGTAAGCACACATTACAAGGGCTAGTCTTGGTTGTAGAAGATTTGAACAATTTACTTACTACAAAATCCGAAGGATGACCTAATCGAATACGCCACAATGTGCTGGAATCAAGAACTTCACTAGAAAAAGCAAATAGATCTGGTAACTGCAGATGTTTGTAGAAAAAGATCCCATTCCTTTGCTCACCCACTCCAGTCGGCCTCATCGAGATACGGTCTTGTATAACACAATAATCATTAGAAAGAGTGATAAAACATCAGGAGTCATGAGTCAATTGGGATGAGGAAATTAAGTTGCACGTAAGCTCAGGAATATAGAAGACACTATGAAGTTTGAGTCTCGTATTTAAAGAGATGGTTCCTTCTTGCAGGGCAATTGTTTTAGCGCCATTGGGTAAACCAATAGTATACGGGTAGATATTATTTAAATTTGTTAAGATATCTTTTCTACCAGTAATATGATGAGAACACCCTAAATCCAAAATCCATAAGTTTTTTCATACCAGATAATTTTTCGGATTGCGTGTTACTTAAATTTTTTTAATGCGGTCAACAGAGTTGACCACTGGTGAATTGTCAGCTTTGGAAAAGGGCCCGACCCAATGCTACTGGTGCTCGGCCCGATCGGCATGCTCTAGTCTTCTTCTCCAACGAAGCTACTGTCGCCGCTAGGGTTTTCTGTCGCCATTCATCCACGTCGAGCAGAGGTGGAGTTGGCCCAAGCTTCCAGCGGGCGTGCTCCGTCGATGGCATGGGTTCTTGCCGTCAGCTGCTGCCGTCCACTGTGTCCAGATCTGCTGCTGCGGCCACCGTGCCATCGACTATAATTTCTGTGTGGAGTTCTGCGACCGGCGGCGGTGGTTTGAGGATTGTTTTGCGGCCACCATTCTGCATAGCCCACCAGTTGGAAGCAGCCAGTGACTTCATGACCGGCTCTCTTGCAATATGTGCAATAAAATTTTGATGGAGGTCCTCGGCGTTCTGCTCCGGCGCTGTCACTGGTATGGTCTGCGGCTCGTGTCAGATTTTTGTGCTGTTTTTCTTTACAAATTTGAGCAAGAATTGTTCGTAATTTGGGCATAGGTTCCTGTTGGATCATATGGGGATGGACAGTGCCATAAATTGCACTATTTAATCCCATTAAAAATTGGAAAATCTTTTCATTTTCTCTTTCTTTTATGATAAAAGACAAGAGTTCTGTATCTATGCTAGATGGGAGTTGAGTGTAATTTTCCAATTCATCCCATAATTTTTTCAATCATGAAAAATATACTTGTATCGAATCTCCGCCTTGTTTACAATTTGCAAAGGCAGCTTTTAATTCATATATTCTTGGCCCAGTGCCTACCAAGAATCTTTCCCTCAAATCTGTCCATAATTCATCGGCTCTCTCGGAGTGATATATAGTAGATCAAAGAGAGGTCTCGATAGTGTTGAGAATCTAAGAATTTACTAGATTATTGATTTCCCACCATTCTTCTTCTTTGTCTGGATCATTAACTGGAATGGGAATTATTCCATCAATAAATCCCAACTTCTTCTTTGATCTCAAGGCCATGCGCATGGCTCTTGCCCATTCTGCATAATTATTATCTTTTTCTGTTTCTTTTAACTGGACCGTAGTTAGAATCAATCCAGGTCCATCGGTGGATGCTACATAATAAGCATCTTTCTTTATTTTGTGAGCATGACTTTCTTCCACCATGTCATTATCAACATTGCCAATATTGTCGTTACTCATTATGAGAGAATTTTAGACAATTGGCTCTGATACCATGAAAGTTTCCAGTGGGGAAAACAATCTTGTATTTTTCGTTCCATTAATGTAAAATTGTGTACATTATATAGATTTGTCAAGGTGACAAATCCTAAACCTTTTTGGTCTAGAAAACCTATACTAATTATAGCTCATAGATATACATAGTTTAGGATTAGTAATCCTATTTACATAAGAATCCTTCCTATACTAATTATAACTCATAGATATACATAGTTTAGGATTAGTAATCTTATTTACATAAGAATCCTTAACATTGGATATCAAGCTTTAGTGAATATACAGTGGTGGATGTAGCTAGTGTGACAAAAATTGATCCTAATACCATTCCTCCAAATAGAGCTTGCCTTCTAAGTTGTGGAGTTTCAACTGGTAATTCTTTCAGTTTTTTTGCCTTTCCTCTTGGACTCTAAAAATAATACCATGATTTAATATTATTTGAGTTTAATTTTAGGGGTTGGTGCTGCCATGAGAATTGAAAGTGTGGAAGTAGGATCTAGTGTTGTTATTTTTGGATTGGGTTCAATTGGCCTTGCGGTATGATCTTTGTTTTTGTTGTAGGAAAATCTAAGAGTCTGTTTTCTGTGCCATAGATATCAATCAAGATGGGATCAAAAGCGACATGATGGTGGAGAAAAATTTTGTTAGGGACATGAATCTTTATTTCGTATTTAAGCCACACCACACCATCTATGTGATTAATATCTTATAGTTTTTTTTTTTATGTGGATCATGTCTTTATTTATAAAAATAAGGATATATTATAGTCGTTAAAGAGATAATATGTAAATTATATGAACCAAGGAGTTAATGTTCATATTTATAAACTTGGTTTATAACAGAATTTTCTATCGGTAGTAGCTGCCTCTAATATTTGTATAAATGTTAATAGGGTAAGAAGTTTAAACTGAAAATTAATACTCTTCACACACTAACTTTTTTTCTTCTGAATAAAATGAACATAATTAAAATTTTTCTCCTTCATAATTAAAAAGTCTTGTTTCCTCTATGATGTGTAGACTCATTTGGTGAATTTAACTGATGGTGGAATGCTTGTGCTTGTGTCGCTTGTGTTATAGGTTGCAGAAGGAGCAAGACTACGTGGTGCTAGAAGAATTATTGGTGTTGACATTAATCCCAACAAATTTGAAATAGGTAGATACAATGCTTAAGATGATTTTTTTCCATTTCCAGATATTAGCACATGAATGGTTCTTTCTGCAACACTAAAAAATAGGCTTGAAGAGTGATTTTATGTATCTCTACTGCTGTGGAAAATAGTTCCATATATACCATAAGCACTTAGTTAATAATTGAGGACTGGCATTATTTTTATCATATATATCACTTTATGCAGCCAAAAAATTCGAAGTCACCGAATTTAAGCTGTGTGGATAAATCTGTTAGCTAGGTAATTTTCTGCAATCTATATGGAATTCACATCCAGCTTTGTACTTTTCTGCATTTCAAAATTTCATCTTTTGTATCCTTGTGTTCTAATTAAATAAATTTTTGCAGGTGATCCTTGACATGAGTGAAGGTGGAGCAGATTATTGCTTTGAGTGTGTTGGTATGGCTTCACTGGTGCAGGAAGCTTATGCCTGTTGCCGAAAGGTTTGTATTTCCCACATCCTCTTTCATAACTTTTCCAGGGGGTAAAGGAGCTCCTAATCTTTCCATCAAATTACTGTTTTTCATGTTCTAGAGATGCAGGAGTGAAAGGATATCTTAAACTTTTTCCTCATAAGTTTGAAGTGTTTTTAACTTTTAAGGGATGGGGAAAGTCTATTGTGCTAGGAGTAGACAAGCCCGGGGCTCAGCTGAATTTCAACTCATTTGAGGTTCTTCACAGTGGTAAAACCCTCTTGGGATCATTATATGGTGGTCTTAAATCGAAATCAGATATTCCCATTCTGATCAAGCGTTACATGGACAAGGTAGTTTACATTTCTTCCTTGTCGTTCCATCTTCTTCTTTACACAAAGATTGAATCATGTTATGTTCTTTTCACTGTTGAAATTCTCTGTTTTTTTTATTTAGGAACTAGAATTGGATAAATTTGTGACACATGAGGTCAATTTTGAAGACATCAATAAAGCCTTCGAATTACTAATTGCAGGAGAAAGCCTCAGATGTGTGATTTGGATGGATGAAAGCAAATAAAAATGTAATTTATTTTTAATTTTTTCTTTCTACAAATGAAAGAAATCCCCGGGAATACAAAGTGTGTTTGTATTAAACATTGTGTTCATAGAATGGAGCAATTTCACACATTTCTCCTTTACTGTAAATCTACATTTTAAAATCTGTATTCCTCCAACAGTCAAAACTTCAAAGTTTTGGTCAATATAATTAGAATCACCTGACATATTTTTTAAGGAGGAAAAAAAAGCTCTTGTTATAAAAAAAATAACAATATCAGATATTATTCGGGAAAGATTTTATTGAAACATTTAATGGATAGGTAAAAAGGGTTAATTTAACCAAACGTGCTATTACATTAGGATGCGCTTAACATAATATAGAGTGTAGCTGAGCCTAGAGAGCAAAAATTTGAAAGAGTCTAAATAGTCTTTCAAATGCGAGATATTCTATGTCTTGTCCTTTGTATTAAAGACAACACCTTGATGGTCACTTTTAATCTCCACTCATCTATAATCAAATATGTCTAAAAGATTACCTTTTAGAATTGCCAAAGTCTCGGCATGCTCGGCGGAAATAACATGATGTTGCTTCTTAATCATTATTAGGCATGATCTTTAGGAATAGTTTCAATACTTATCTTTTTATGCATCATCAACATTCAACTTCAAAGTTTCTAAAGTCAGTGTTGAAAAAATCAGACTGGTTTGACTGATCAAATTGTGAAATAGACCAGAGATCGATATGATTTTATCAAAAAATCAGTAGATGAATGGATCAATTATGCCAATTATTTGACTTAGTTGACCCAATTTTGGACTCATTTTAAAAAAATTATCACTAAAACTTAGATTTTGTTTATGTTCACTTATTAATTATATTTAGTGTTACTTATATTTAGCGTCAATTGATGTATGTGAATAAATTAGTAATGATTATTTTTACAACAGTCCGAACGATTGAACCAATGAAGCAGACTAGTAACTTCATCGATTCGATCTCCAATTCATTTTTACAATATTGCCTAAAGCAGTAGGACGTTAAGTTTGCAGGTCCTGATATATAAAACATAGGCATAACTGAAGGGTTAAGTCCAATAAATCCCCCTAAAGTTTGGCCTACTTATCAATTGAGGATATGAACCATTTCCTTTTAGATAAGAAGCTCCTAAAAAGTTAAGCTATATCAACTCAGGTCATGAAATTTGTTTTAGACAAAAAGTCCCCTAAGTTGGACAAAAATTTTTGAATGATGCGAAACGAAAAAAGGTCCAAGATCTGAAAAGTTCTAAGTCAAACAATTACTTTACAATTTAGCTTCAATCCCAATTTAATTAGGCTCAAGTATTCTGTTATATGTTGTTTTCCGAGAAACATTAGGATTTGAAATAATTACGTTGAGATCCTAGTATTAGAGTCTATTTTAGAAAGTCTATTTGGTTTAAGATTGCAGTATTTTATTTCTTAAATCCTAAAGTGTAGTATTTTATTTCCCAAATTATATTCAACTAGAATTCCTAATTATGATAGGATTAAAGTTTCTAAGTTGTCTTTCCTAGATAGTTTAGGAATTTGGTTTTTGAATATATAAATAGAGGATTTCTTATTCTATTGTGTATGCATTGATTAAAGAAATAAAAGGTTCTACATAAGTTTATGTAATCTTGGTTGTGTGATGATATCTAACGCTTAAAGTGCGATGCTTTACAGTTCCTTAGTATAACACCTAGGGTTTAGGTGTGGTGCCTAGGTTTTGCTTACATAGTATGATGTTAAGGGGTTTATTTATCTATTCTTCTTACTATTTTCCTCGTTTCTAGCATTAATTTTACTCCCCTACACTTAACATCTTGCTTGTCCTCAAGCAAATAAACCCAAAAATAGAGAAAATTTCAAATAATCCCCAATCAATCTCCCAAAATCATAATAGCAAAGCATTAAATCATCAAACTTGCCAAAACATGTAATATGTTATCTCTCATTAAAAAAAAAATGACTTGTGTATAGTGTAACATGACCATAAGAAATTGTAAACAAATACTAAACAAGAGTTCCAAACCACACAATGAAAATACAATTGCAAAACTTGCACGACATAAAATCACTTTCATACCTTCTTTGCAGTAATCGAGGTTCTCCAAAACTCAATTTAAATCAGGTAGGACTCTAAAGATTGTAACATAAGGCTAGGAATATAATTGGGCATCAAACGAGGGTAAAGGAAAAACAAGAAGAATGAGAATACAAGTTAATTTAACCGAAAAGAAAAAAAAGAATCAAAGTTATCTACAACCTTTTAGGTAGTTTTCAGTCAAACCTCACGAACACTTTACCTTACCCAAAACCCAAAAAATCCCATAGAACTATTTCAGCTTTCAACAATCACTCAGTTCGAGGAACTATATGAGAAAAGAAACAAAAGGCTAAGATACATAAGAGAGATTAGAGACTTATGGATTACTTTTCCTTGATGAACTTTATCATTTTCTCTTGTTTTCCTGTTCTCTTCATTCCTTTCTCATTTTTTCTTTTATCAACAAAAGATTGATATCAAACAAGCTTTCTCACAAGAGTTTTACTTTCTCAGTTACTTTCTTTGAAGAATATATTATTCCCTTGTATCTTTCCTCTCAATTGCATACTCCCTAACTAAAGTTCCCAAAATACCCCTTTCAATGATTTCTTTTCTCCCTCTTTTTTCCCACACACTTATCTTTTGATGCACACTCAAATGACTTAAAGGTTAAGATCATCAGCTTATCGATTGGGAGTTTAATATTTAAATGTAAGTTTAAAAGATGAAGAAAAGAAGGGAGCGAATCACTTGGCTTGAAATTCAAAAAGGGCACTAGGGATTTGACGTAAATAAGATAGGCTCGAAAGGCTCAATCGGATCAAAATAAGACCATCATCTCTAAGTCAAAATAATGGGGAACCTTTTATTTCACCTCGAGCAATAATCAAGTGAGCTCTCGCATGTACGTGAGCAACCAGTTAAGTTTATGCAGTAAAAACAATTGTAAAGAATTTATTAAACACTAACATGGACAATTATGCGCAAGTGAAAGTCGTGTGAGAGCTATAAAAGATACAAAAATATATTTCAACAATCAAGTCTTAAAGCTCAGTAGATAACACTTTATCTTAGTCATGCAAGAAAATTTTGAAAAGAAAACTTGATAAGAACCATTCCCAAAATAAAAACTCATCTTTTTTTTCATTCTTTCAATTTTTTCAAAATTTCTTGAGTTTTCATTGAATTTTTCAAAATGTTTTTATATATCTCTCTTTAAATAAAACGACAACCAAATAAAACAAAAACTAATGCAAACATAATTGACAATACATATAGAAAAACACAAAACTAACTAAAACAAAAATGAGAGAATATCAGAGACACCTCCCCAATACTTAACTCTAAAACAAAGAAAACAAAGAGAGCAACACTTCCATGTTTGTCAATGTAGAGGAGGTGGTGGATCTTTCAATTGCCGCCGTCTCTGTTATCATTATCCTCTGCCTCATCATTACTATCCTCGCCCCTTCTCAGTACTCGACGAACTCTGCTACAAACCAAGAAAGGTATGCTAGAATAATCAGGTGAGCATCAATCCCTACCATTGAACCTTCGAATGTATAAGCTGTAAATACTACATAGTAGGGTTAGTGGTAAAAGAGAAGGACAAGAATAAAGTCAAGAAGAGGACAGTCGAGAAGAGGAGGGCTGTGAAGCTGAGGGGGCTGCCAGTGGTGGAACAGGAGTTGGAAGGAGCTACAAAAGTAGGATTAAGGATAGGGACAGGCTGTCCCTAGTAAGAGTAAACCTCTACTGATGAACAAGTGCATTCTAAACTAGTGATAGAAGTTTCATGAAGAATGTTGGCACTAGTTGTAAGGATGTAGTCCTCTCCGGCAAAATAGGCTCCTAGAATTTCAAAGACTAGAGATAGAAGACGTGGAAAACAGATAGCCTTTGTGGTGGAGTAAGAACGCATATAAATCTCTCGAAGAGTGAGGTGCATATAGGTGAAGGCTATGCTCTGCCTTATCAAGCACAAGTTTGTACACGAGGATTCCTAACCTTATTGAGGCTACTAGCTCGGGCAGAACATTAAAACTCAGGAGATATCCTAGTATCCTATGACGCATACAAAGTGTTGAGTGTTACCCCTTTTTTTGTTGTGCCTCTGTCGGGCTACTGTTGAAATCGCATCTCAAAATTTGGTAGAGTGTTGCTATTTGAAACCATGCAAACACCGATGTCCATGAGGCACCAAAGGTGAGCTCTTGCCGCCTTGATATTGATTTTTCCCTTTTCTTACTATCTCTTGAAGAGATGAAAACTTTGAAAATTTACTGTGAATGTGTCTTTCTCTGGATGTGTGACAGTAATTGCTCCACTTGGATTAAGTTTGGTAACCTCAAAAGGTCCAGACCATTGTGACATAAGTTTCCCTAGAAACAACATTAAACATGAATTAAAGATTAAAACCTTGTCAGAAATATGAAAAATCCTAAACCAAAATATGCTAATCGTGTGATGCTTTAGTTTGTTCCTTATAAAGTTTAGCATTGTCATAAGCATGCAAACAAAGTTCATCTAAAGCATTTGATTGAAGAATCCTTTTCTCAGCAACAGTTTGCATGTCAAACTTTAGAAAAATAATATTCCAAAAAGCTTTATGTTCAAATTCGGTAGGAAGATGACAAGCTTTTCCATAGACCAAATGATAAGGGGTCATACCCATGGGGGTTTTAAAACCGGTCCTATAAGTAAGCCCATAAAGCATCGTCAAGTTTTAAAGATCAATCTTTTCTAAAAGTACTAATAGTCCTTTCTAAAATCTTTTTCAATTCTCTGTTAGAGACTTCTCCTTGCCCACATGTGGATGACAAGGAGTAGCTAATTTATGACACACCCTGTATTTCTATAGCAAATTTTCTAGTTGTTATTACAGAAGTAGGTTCCGCAGTCACTATGCCAAATCTAGAAAAAAAGTATTTTTCTTTAAAAGTTTTATAGCCACCCTAGCATCATCAGATTAGCAATAGCTTCAACCCAAATTGGTCTTCCAAAAAAACTCTAAAACAAACAAAAATAACGAAATTAAGTAAGAAGGAAAGTAACGGAATAGGGACATAACGAAATGAACGATGTTTAAAATTAAAAATGGAGCACACATATCTCAATGGAAGTAAGGAAAAGATGATCATGCGCAACATGTACAGCAGAGTTTACGAAGGATGTATGAAGTACTCCCTTTCCAGGTACCATAGGTACTTCTTGGATCATGAGAATCCAGGGTCATTTTGACCTTCCCCTTGTTTATGTGTCGTATGAGCGCCCACTTCATCAAGCCCTTCGTAACTTAGGAGGAGAGGTCTTCTTCTTGCCTTTTACTGCTTTTGGGCTCTCTTGTCGTGGTGACTTGGTTTCTTGCAAGGAAAAAGACACATATGATTAGTATGAGTAATGCAAAATAAAGTGTCTTTACAATTTGAAGAGGGGATTGGAATTAGTGGGAATTTGAAAGCAACCTCATTCTCCCCAACACTCATAAGTAACTTTCCTTTTTCCATATCTATTAATGCCAAGTAGACAGAAACGGGTGTCCTAAATTAAAAGAAAGTCTACATCCTCTTCATATCAAGGACAATAAAGTCCACAAGGAAGACAAGGTCCTTAATCTTTATTAAAACATCTTCCACAACTCCCCTAGGATACCTAATGCTCTTATCAACTAAACTCATAAAAATCCTAACCGGAGTTAGGTTACCTAGGCCTAGTTTCTTACACATAATAGAAGACATGACATTTATACTAGTGCCTAGGTCAGCTAAAACCTTATCAACATGAACACTACCAATCATACAAGGGAAAGAAAAATCCCTGGATCTTCTAACTTCTTTGATAATCTCTCTTTGTTGATGAGAATCACCGAGCACTCTTTACCCAAGGTATATTTAGATGCTTGGTCAATCTTTCTCTTCCTTGTGAGCATCTCCTTCAAGTATTTAACATACTTGGACACTTGGAAGAGTAAATGATACGGAGGTAAGTTAATAGTTAATTGCTTAAGCATATCGACAAACTTCTTCATTTCATCCTCGCTACGGTCACGAACAAGGGCCGCTGGATAAGAGACTTTTGGCTTGTATGCTATAACCGTTGGCTTGTCGTTCACTCCCTCTTTACTTGGTTCTGCATTTTTAGATTTAGGGTTGATGGATATCTTCCTTTCTTTTTCATTACAGCTCTTCTCTTGGATGACTACCACTTTCTCTTCTTTGGAAACCTTCTTAAGATAGCATTGACATGCTCTATCAAATTGACTTCAGTGTTGCTCGGGAGAGTTCCAGGAGTTCTCTCGTATTTGGATCTTCCTCATGGAGCTAGCCAAATTATACATTGTTCAGTACCATCTGGATTACATTTGGTATGATCTCGAATGCTCGACTACGCCTCAGTGATGGACATCCGAGTATAATCTGTCATCGTTTTCTCCACCATTGGAGGTGGTGGAGGTGCTATTACTGGGATAATCAGAGGAATTTGATCGTGTTGGGCTAAGATAATAGTTCTTTTTCGAGCTATCAAGAGGTTCATTGTGTAAGTCTTTTATAACCTTTTTTATTTTTTGTAATCCTTTTTCTTTTTTATCAGTCTTAATATCATGTTCAAGCATATAGTTGTAGTCTTGAATGTTTTCACATGTTATTGTTTTCATGGAGTTACTGAAATAAAAGGCATTATATGTGATTTGCCATTTATCTTTAGAATAATTAGATTTATTTCGATAAAATTGGAGATATAATCTAGAAGGGGTTATGGATTTAAAATGGATCGATTTGGCAAAAAAAGTAGTTCTTTTCCTTAGTTCTGTTATTCCTAATGCAGATGAAAGTACATAGTTGCTTTAGCTGGTCTTCTCTGCTGCTTGCTCTCTTTGTTTAAGTTGTTTTAAAGTATGTTTCCGCTTGTGTATTCTATTAAGATTCAACAGTTCATTTGTGTTACATTAATTAATTTTATGGTTCAAAGTTTCTTCCTTGCACAACGACTACTGATGTGAGAAAAATATGATTTTCGACGAAGTATCCAACTGAATTTCGGAGCATTCATTTCTTGACTGTGTTATTATGCTAGGCTTTCTTTATGGGTTTTGAAAATTCTAATGAATAGACAATAGAAACTTGTAAGAAAATGAAATTTCGTGATCAAGGTGTGTGTGTTTTGTAGAAAATGTGAATGCTATGGTCTATTGGTATAGCTACAGATGTGTTTATGTAGAGAAACAAGAAAATATTAGAAAGAGTTCTTGGTGTAGCAACAGCTCTTTGGATTCTATTTGAAATTCTAAAGTACTATTTTTCGACATTGGTGTGTCATGGTATAATGCATTTTTGGCGGGTTATTTTTATGGTCCAATGCTCGCTAGCTCCTTCATCAACAAGTAAGAGACTCAACTTCACATTCATCAGTGTTACCAATTTTACCATTTCGTTCTATGTGGGCAACATGATTAATCTTTTTCTTGGTTAGGACTCTACCTCACATTCCAGAAGTTTCTATTCTTGAGAAGCTGCCTGTCTTACAGTTTGCATATATTCTTTACAATTCTCAGAGAGATTTCTTCTGGAAGGGATCCTGAGAAGTTCATTTATGTATGTTCTCTTACTTAAGGGAAATAGGGAAAAGGTCGGCGCTTGAATTTCCTCTTCCTATTAGCAAACAAATTCTTTTGCCAAAATCCATGTTGTTTCTCCGAAGTCCTTAACATCCCCTTCCGTTGAAAATATATATAATTTTAAATAATTTAATTACTTTTTTGTCTACCATTCTATGGTGATAGATAAATTGAAAAGAAGGGAGTAATATGATGAAATATGGATTTTTGGACCCTAAGAAAAGACTTTTAGAGTCCAATACAGGAATTACACAATTTCCTTTGGAGCTTCACTCTTTATAAATATGTATATTTTCTACCCTCTCTTGATCTTTTTTCTTAGACTCTCTATAATTCTTACTTTCATTATTATATCTCTGTACTGAGCTCTAACTTGCTTCTAACCCGCTGTTATCTTCTAAGCCAAGACTATAAATTTTCCTTTTATTCCCCAAGCCAACTCGGTCTTGGGATGATCCTTGTCTCAAACGTTGAGCGCACATTTTCAAATCCTCTGTATTGCTATTTTCAAACCCCCTAATGTAATATCGGGTAGTAATTCCTTTCTCTCACGTAAGACTCGGGATAGCCATTCTTCTTTCTCGAAAATCCCAATTTCTATGTTTCATGACTATTAAATCTATTGAGACCACTCATATATAATTTTCTTTCCCATAATTTCAAAGCCAAAGACTCTCCAAATTCATTAATAATTCTTATGACTTCCTAGGTAAAATCCTCTTTTACACACCAGTGAGAACAACATTTTACACCATCCGAAATTCTTCTCCTATTTCTTGCTTCTCTGCTTCTTTTTGTTCATGAGCTTGTGTGTTTTTTGGGGAAGCCATAAGCTCCCTTTCGAGCTTACAAAATGGAAAAAAGATCTTGTGTGTTTTCTTCTCTATTCCTCTTTCTCTCAATTGCTGCTGCAATTTGATGGGGCCCAGGGATTAGGATTATTCTCTGATTCTTCATGCTTAAGCTTTCTTCATTACAGAAGAAATAATCTCAATGCCTCAATTTTGGATTCAATTACAGTTTCGAAGGCATATTGCTCAAATCTGAGGCCAATCAAGGTTGGGGATTCAAACCCTCTTATTTGGATTTCTTACTGCTGAACTGGTGACCTGACTCCGTCAACTCTGCACCGGTACCGTACCGCTCCGCCTACCACTGCTCTATACAAGTAAAAAAATCTAACTATTTTTGTTGGAGGGAGTAAGGGATATGTATTCAACTCTGGTTTCTCCCACTACTTGAGTTTAATTGCATATTTGGAGTCCTTCCTCTGATTCCACATCCTCAAAAATCGGGAATTTAGCTGTTCTTGTTAAACCTCTATTTTGATTTTTCCCTCTCCAAATTGGAAGATGAAGACAGTAGTGATATAACAGCTAGTGGCGAAAATCTACCACAAAATGTTAAGGATTTTCTTCAATACTTTTGACTTAGTCTCTATGAAATTATCAAGGATTTCTATCTTGAACCTCATTTTGGATTTTCATTATCTGAATCTTATCGTCGCGAAGATTTTAGTTGGGGCCTGATAATTATTTGTTGAAGATTTACTTGAGGAAATAATATTCTTATGTATTCTAGTATCGTTTCACGGAAAATTTAATGATCTTTAGGAATTGTATTGATACTCGGATAGTCGAGTTCTTTTCTCGGGCAACATTCTTGGTTGGTTAAAACTTTTTCTTTTACGGGTTGCCTTCACGTGTTCATGATTTGGGCGAATCTGTAAGCAAAGGAGATGGCCTCGCGAACTGTCTAATTTGAGATAATCCTATCATTTTCCCATTTTAAGGATAAGTCGTCAACTAATTAAGCAGAATCTACCGTCAACTAATTGAGCAGAATCTACCTACTAAGGTTCACCGAAATCAGGAAGCATGCTGCACCTGTCATGGGATCGTGAAGAGGACTACCCGAAACATGGTTTCTGACCAGATTTGTTTCATATCCAAGTTATAAGTCCACCGTGATGCAATACACAGCCATATGGCGCAGAAAAGAAAAATTTTCCAATCCCCTTCTTTTCCCATGAAAATATGCAATTCATAAGATTTCACAACATTAGACCTATTATCAATTATACTTTCTTTTGAGAAGTAGCATATATGGCAACATTTCTCACCTATATTTTACTGTCCTCAATTAACTAGGCAGAATTTGTCTACTTAGAGTCACCAAGGTTGGGATTGTTTTATCGGAGAAAAAGCATAATTCATATCATTTTATCAGAGTATTCTTCAATCTCTCTTATCATCCAAATATTTCTTTTATTCGGAAACTTTTTTTTCGGGAAGTATTCTTTTAATGAGATCATCTCTTCACGGGATATTTTTCCTGGGAACTATCCCTCTTATTTGAGAGATCCTTCTCCAAGAATATTACGAAGTCGGGATGAGATTTCTTCCTAGAAAATATTCTCAAATTGGGATTTTCCTTTTCAGTTATTTCTAATCAGAGATTTCTTTATAGGATAAGTTTATGTTCTGGACAGAATCCTCTTCTCAGATTGGATAACTCTCCCTGATTTAAAAAAAAATCGACTCCAACTCGGGTTAGCTAATCGGGGGCAGCAACTCGGGATTAAACTGATAAGCAGTCATTTTCTTCATTTAGAGTTATCAATTCTTAGCCTACATCCAGTTCAGGTTTAGATGGTCATTATATAGGGTATAACCAATTTTGGAAGCTAAGATTGACAGGTCCCACCTTGGGTGATGTAGAGACTACATGGGTTTATGACCAATAAAATATAGACCAAAATTCACAAATTCCGATTTGCATGACCTAGATTTCTTTTCAGGCCATTTAGCAAGACTTCTCTTCTCGGCACCGGCATCGTCATCCTCAGTATCAGAATTATATCACAGATTTATCAGGGGAGCATTCCTCTTCTCGGGATCAATCTGGAGACTTTCTTTAAGGAAGGGATATGAGTATACTATCCTCAATAATGGGTCATTTCTTTTAAGCAGCTCACAATAAGAAAGTGAATCTCTTTATTAATTTTTCTGATTACATGATAGTTTTATCTTTTGCAATTCATTTGCAACCCTTTAAAAGTTATATTACTTTTACATCCAAGTTTTAAAGCACACTTAGGGAACCCGTTTATTTCTGGGAACAACATGTATCACTTTAGAACAGCCTGTACCATATGGGCAAACTCGTATCATCACGGGAACAACCCATAGTGTCATAGGAGCCACCCATATTATCATTTTACGAGGCTCATGCCTGTATCTCTACTTGTGTTTCATTACTTTTAAGTTTTTTTATTCTGTTGAAATTCAATATTTTTACCCTTAATTACGTTCTAATGTGTCACTCTTCTTGGAGGGAACTTGAAGCATTTGACATAATTGAATATATCTCAATTTTTTCGGAGGGAATAATGATGGAATATAGGTTTTTGGGCCCTTAGGGAAGCCTTATGGAGTCCCACATGGGAACTCCACAATTTCCTTTGAGGCTTCACTCTCTATAAATAAGTACACTTTCTATCTTCTATCGGTCTTTTTTCTCAGACTCTCAATAAATTTGATTTCATTACTATAACTCGGTATTAACTTAAGCATGGGAACAGAAACGGGGACTAGTCCCCACCTATTTGGACTTGAAGGCTAGAATCTATCATAGTCATTTAGAGATGCTCAATTTTTCAAGTTCTTGACAGTTTTATATTCATTTTCTTACTGTTGATCATATGCCTGTAGTTCTTCTCTATCCTTGGGAGCTACTAGAGTTGCACCATTTCTTGAAGTTCTGATTATGATGTCTATGGTTTTAGGAACTGCTATTGTGCTACTCCATACAGTTCCTGTGCTTTATGATAGTTACGAGAACCAAGTGGACGCATTTATGGAGAAAGCACTTGAGGAGCCAAGTAAAAATATGCAATCTTTGATGCAAAGGTTTTGTGCAACACCTCTTGAGGACCCTTGAAAAATGGGAAGAATGATCAAGAATGTGGCTTGAATTGAGAGAACTTGATAGGTTCAGAGGTGTTCTATGTGAGCATTTCCACTCAGGATCATCTATATATTACATCATTTACCCTTTAGACTTTATAATACGCTTCTTTTAATAATAACTTTTCCTTAGGAATAATCTTTTAGAATTTAAGGTTTATTTTTTATTCTATAAGATTTATATTAAAAATTTATTATAAAAGATGTATATAGGAGAGTGTAGTAGAAGATATACTAAACGATACTGAGTGGACATTTGTGTCCTTTAGATAGATTTACTAGTATTTTAGTCTTCCTAAAATCTGCTGCTTTTCTGTGTCATGATTATTAATTTCTACTTATTATGACCTTTCTTTCATTCATTGATTGGTATTAACGTGGAAAAGAAGCATCAAGCAAGAAAGTACAATATGTTGTCTTTTTATTTTCAGCAATTTCTCTATAAAAAAAAAAAAAAAAGTGATTCAATTCTTTTCTTCCATTTCAGTTTAAATTTCAGCAAAGTCTTGATTAAGAGGAGGACTTGGGATATTGTTTGATGCTCTATTGATCAAAATGTATTGGAGCATGTTGTGGCAAAATTTGTAGAATTCCAATTGTCTATTTAGAAACACCAATACATACATACAAAGTATGCATTCTGTATTTTCTTTTTGGATGCACAGTTTCAATTTGAAGTTATCATTATAATAAATACAAACTTCATCACAAGACATTCTAAACTCTATGAACATTTTGATACTCTTATTTTGTTTGTAAATATAAGTTTCAACTTTACTGTATTCTAATACTCCTTAAATCATATTGCATATTATATTCTATTTTAAAATTAATTTTTAATTAAAAGAATGGGATCATTGGAAGAATCTTGCGTATAAGCTCCAATAGTATATATACGTACATAAATACATACATATGTATATATACACACATATATAGACACATATATATATGTATATATATTGAATTTTCTAACATATATATACACATCTGAGCATGTGTATATATATATAAATACACATACACACACTAGATTGACTCTCCTCACCAAGGTGCTGAGAGGTGCCCGAGTTAAAATTGAAAAAATTTTGAATCAGTCTGAAATCGTGATGCTTAATTTCATTTTTAAAATTAAACTTATTTCAATTTAATTCTATTGGCCCTAAGGGCATTATTACTTATGATTTTTATTATGATTAACATATGCTTGTGTGAGTATTTTAGCTAATCTTTCATAGAACAAAAGAACCAATTTTGAAGTCTCAAATCTACATTCCCTAAAAGCAAAAGATCTTGTTGATGAGGGCAAAATGAAGGAGAAAAGACCAAGCCATTCCAAGATCAAATCATTGAAGACATTGAAGACCTTGTCTATGTTAGAGTGTGATACGGTATTTCTTTGTAAAACTCCCTAATCTTACTTTTTGGTTATTGATCATATATGAAGCTCCTTTTACGATTTTCTCAATATAAACTTTTCTTGAAATCTAAGTATTCTTGATTGAGGTTTTGATACTTTTGAAAGGTTCTTCTTATCTCCAAAATGATTATCAAGAATACATGTTTTTGAAACAATGAGGAAAGCTTTTGTCTTAAAAAATAAACTGGCTGTAAAAACAAAAAATTCGATCATCAGGTTTTAGAACCGATTGTCCGATTTTTTCTAAGTTTAGAAAAAATCGGCAGTCAGATTTCTAGCAGGACAAGTCCGAATCTTTCTGCTTAAGAACCGGTCGTCCGATTTTCACATTTACTGTAAACATTATTACCGTTACACAGAGTGCAACGATCATTTTTTTTCAAGAAAATATATATAGTCTTTTTTTATTAGCTAAAAAGTAAGAAGTTTGGTGAAATATTCATTGAGATCATTTAAGACTTTTAAAGAGCTTTAAAGTACATTTATTGAAAACACTTTCAATCCCAAACAAAAATCTTCTTGAGCTTCATTATTGATCATCATCAAAGAAGAAGAAAGGAGGAGCTTGTAGAAACATTCCATTGAGTTGTACCTACTATTTCTCAAGCTCAATTTGGTAACATTATTCTTAAACCTATCTTTCTCTCTTATTGATATCAAAGGTGTTTGTTGAAAAGCCCCTTGGGTAATCCTTTGATTTACACTGTGTTGTGAATTGAGGTTGTGTGCAAAACCCTTGTAGGGTGATCCTCATATTTGTAGTTGGTGTAATTTGTGTTTATAGTGGATTTGGAAAATCCTTGGGTGTTGACTCAAGGTAGTGGATGTAACTCTTTGAGAGAGTGAGCCACTATAAATCTTTGTGCTTTTCTTTCTAAGCTTATTTCTTATTTGTCTTAACCACAAGATTTTGTTTGGTTTGGAATTTTATTAAAAAGAGTTTTAGAATTCTCTTTCAAACAGAATTGGAGGTTTATCCTTTAATTAACAAAGGTTTTTCGAAAATTAGCCAAAAACCTTATTCACCCCCCCCTCCCCCCCGCCCAAGGTTTTTCAATTGGTATCAGAGCAGGGCTTCTCTAAAAAAGAACTAACACCCTTGAAGCAAAAGATCTTTATTTTACTATGGCTAATATTTCTAATTTACTATATGTAGAAGGCTCTTCTACAAATAGACCTCCTCTTTTCAATGGAACAAACTATACGTTTTGGAAATCTAGAATTAAAATATATATTTGTTCTATTAACTTTGACTTGTGAAGCATTGTAGAGAAAGGTCCTTACATTCCCAAAATTGATGGAGTAGCCAAGAAGGTTGAAGAATTTGATGAGTTCGACTCAAGGAAGATGACTCTAAACTTTCAAGCTATGAATATTCTTAGTTGTGCCTTGGATACAAGTGAATATAATAGAGTGAGCGGATGCGATTCGGCTCATGAAATATGGAAGTTACTTGAAGTAACTCATGAAGGCACCAATCAAGTAAAGGAGTCAAAGTTGGCCATGTTGGTTAGAGATTATGAGCTATTCATGATGAAGCAAAATGAGAGCATTAGCGACATGTTCACAAGGTTCACCAACATCACAAACGGTCTAAAGGCATATGGGAAAGAGTACTCAAGAGGAGAAGTGAATAGAAAGATTCTTGATGCACTTCCAAAAGCATGGCAACCAAAAACACTTGCTATTGAGGAATGAAAGGATTTGAGACTACTTCCTATTGAAGAACTCATAGGATCACTACTCACCTATGAAATGAAAATAAAAAGATTGAATGAAATGGAAGATGAAGAAAAAGGAAGAAAAAACATTGCACTCAAGGCAAATGAGGATGATCAAACATACTCATCAAACAATGAAGATGAGGTTGATGATGATGAGGAAATGGCCTTGATAATGAGAAAATTTAAAAGATTCTACAAGAAAGGTTTCAAAAATAGAGGAAACAAACCTCCATTCAAGAAAGGAGGACAAAACTCATCACTCTTCAAGGCTAGGTACTTTGAATACAATAGCACCGATCATCTAGTAGTCGATTGTCCCAAGGGAGCTTTAGAAGCCAAGTTTGAGGCATTGAAGAGGAAGAAGAAAGGCAAGGGTCTAATAGGAACTTGGGATCAAGACTCAAGCGAAAGTGAAGAAGAAGAAAAGGCCAACATATGCTTCATGGCACTAGGAAATGAGGTACAATCTTCACCCTCTAACTTATCCAATCTCATTGATGATATTTGTGATGATGATTCTTGTACCATGCTTATTGAAATGTATGGTGAATGCGAAAAGGTTTCCAAAAGAAACAAAGAGTTGAAAAACAAAAATAAATTTTTGCTTGATGAAAACTCAAAACTTATTTGTGAAAACAAATCTCTCCTTGAATCTCTAGAAATCTTAAAAAATGAAAGGGATTGTTCAAACAATGATTTTCAAATACTTGCTTTAGAAAACAAGATGTGAAAAAGTTCACACTCTTCAAAAAAGCATGGTAGACTATGATGTTTTAAAGGAAAAGGTGAGTGATCTCACTATATATGTTGAAAAGTTCACAAAAGGGAAAGAAAACTTTGAAAAACTTCTTGGCTCTCAAAGATCATCTTTTGATAAAAATGGTATTGGATATACTCATTCCAATAATTTCTCAAAACAAATATGGTTTGTAAAGGCTTCATCATCTCACTCACACCTTTGTTGCACCTATTGTGAGAAGAGTGGTCATAAAGCCACAAAGTGTTTTATAAAGAAAAAGATTGAAAGGGGAGTGAAAACCATTTGGAAAGTTAAAGAAAATCCAACTAACATCCACGGACCCAAAAAGATGTGGGTACCAAAAGTCATCTCTACTTCTTCTTTTGTAGGAACACAAATCAAAGCCATCTAAGTGGTACTTGGATAGCGGATGTTCAAGGCACATGACCGGGGACTCGTCACTTATGAGTGATCTCAAAGAAACCGAAAGTGGATTTGTCACTTTTGGAGATAAGAACAAAGGAAAAATCATTGGCATAGGCAATATTGGTAACAAGTCTTCCTCTCTTATTAAGGATGTCCTTCTAATTGATGGTTTAAAATTCAATTTGCTTAGTATTAGTCAATTATGTGATAGTGGGAAAAAGGTTGTTTTTGAAAGTGATTCTTCCTCTATCATTGATAAGCATGAAAACAAAACTATTTTTGTTGCTAAAAGAGTTGGAAATGTCTGTCTTTCATCTTGAAGATTTTCTTTCTCAAAACTTAAAGTGTCTCTCGGTTCATGATGATGATACATTTTTGTGGCATAGAAGACTTGGTCATGTTAGTATGGATTTATTGAACCAACTATCTTCAAAAGAACTTGTTAGAGGCCTACCAAAACTTCACTTTGAGAAAACTAAACTTTGTGATGCTTGCCAATTTGGAAAACAAATTAAGACATCTTTTAAATCAAAGAACATGATTTCAACTTCAAAACCTTTGGAACTTGTTCACATGGACTTATTTGGACCAATGAGGACCACTAGTCTTGGTGGTAAGAGGTATGCTTTTGTTATTGTGGATGATTTCTCTAGATTTACTTGGACTTTATTTTTAAGTCAAAAAGATGAAGCTTTTCATGAGTTTGTTAAACATTTCAAAAGAGTTCAAACATCCCTTGATTGTAAATTGATCTGTATGAGAAGTGATAATGGGAGAGAATTTAACAATCAAGATTTTACAAAACTTTGTGATGATTTTGGCATAACACAATTTTTCGGCCGCTAAAACCCCACAACAAAATGGTGTTGTGGAAAGGAAAAATCTCACTTTACAAGAAATTGCAAGATCAATGCTTTGTGAAAACTCCCTTTCTAAATACTTTTGGGCCGAGGCTGTTAACACGGCATGCTACATTATGAATCGTGTTATCTTGAGACCTTCTTTAAAGATAACTCCCTTTGAACTCATTTTTAATAAAACCCCCTCAATTGGCTATTTTAAAGTTTTTGGGATGCAAATGCTTTATTTTAAACACCAAGGACAATCTTGGGAAGTTTGATCGAAAATCCGATGAGGCAATTTTTCTTAGTTATTCTTCAAACAAAAAAGCTTTTAAAATTTTCAACAAAAGAACCTTATGTGTTGAAGAGTCTATTCATGTTGATTTTGATGAAACTAACATTTTTGACAAGAAAGTTGATGATGATGACGTAGATAATATTCTTAGTAACCAACCATTGTACACTCAAGCAATGGAAGAGCATGCTATGGAGGAAGAAGAGATTGAGGAAAAACAAGAAAACGATCAAGAAACTCAAAATCTTCCTCAAGATGTGATATATCCAAAGGGACACTCCAAGGATGAAATTATTGGTGATGTATCACAAGGGGTAAGAACAAGAAGGTACTTTATTGACAACTTTGCCCTATTATCACAAATTGAACCTAAGCTTATTGATGATGCTTTATGCGATGAGTTTTGGATTATTGCTATGCAAGAGGAGTTAAATCAATTTGAAAGAAACAAAGTTTGGACTTTAGTCCCTAGACCATGTAATCACCCTACTATTGGCACAAAATGGGTTTTTTGAAATAAACTAAATGAATCCGGTGAAGTTATTAGAAACAAAGCTAGACTTGTTGCCCAAGGATTCAATCAAGAAGAGGGCATAGATTTTGATGAAACCTTTGCACCAGTTGCTAGACTTGAATCCATTAGGATGCTTTTAGCTTTTGCTTGTTTTAAGGGATTCAAGCTTTTTCAAATGGAGGTTAAGAGTGCCTTTCTAAATGGCGATATTGAGGAGGAAGTTTATGTTGAACAACCTCCCGGTTTTGTGCATGAAAAATTTCCAAGTATGTTTACAAACTTTCAAAAGCACTCTATGGTTTAAAACAAGCTCTAAGAGCTTGGTATGAAAAGTTAAGTAGTTTTCTTCTTTCAAATAACTTTTCAAGGGGTGTGGTGGACACTACTCTTTTTACAAAAACCTCTTGTAACAATGATCTTCTTCTTGTCCAAATTTACGTTGATGATATTATTTTTGGTGCTACTAATGTCTCTTTCTGTGAAGAATTTGCCTCACTTATGCAAAAAGAATTCGAAATGAGCATGATGGGAGAATTGACATACTTCCTCGGCCTACAAATCAAGCAAACGAAAGAAGGAATCTTCATCAATCAAGAGAAGTACACCAAGGAACTTTTCAAGAGATTTGGGATGAGCAATGCAAAAGGTATTGGCACTCCTATGAGCTCGTCAATGAAGCTTGACAAAGATGAAAAAGGTAAAACAGTTGATGAAAAGACTTATAGAGGTATGATCGGTAGTTTACTTTATTTAACGGCTAGTAGGCGGAATATCATGTTTGCCGTATGTTTGTGTGCTAGATTCCAAGCTTGCCCCAAGGAATCTCATTTAATAGCTGTAAAACGTATTTTGAGATACTTAATTTCATCATATGATTATGGCTTGTGGTACTCTAAACAATCTTGCTTTGATCTTATTGTCTACACCGATACGGACTATGCCGGGTGTAAGGTAGAAAGAAAAAGTACAAGTGGAAATTGTCAATTCTTAGGAAGATGCTTAGTATCTTGGTACAGTAAGAAACAATCGTGCGTGTCCCTATCAACCGCCGAAGCGGAATACATCGCAGCCGGTTGTTGCTGTGCTCAGGTACATTTGACCAGCCATAAATGAGACAAGTTTGGTGAAATATTTATTGAGAACATTTAAAACTTTTAAAGAGCTTCAAAAGTACATTTATTTCAAACACTTTCAATCCCAAACAAAAATCTTCTTGAGCTTCATTATTGATCATCATCAAAGAAGAAGAAAGGAGGAGCTTGTAGAAACATTCCATTGAGTTGTACCTACTATTTCTCAAGCTCAATTTGGTAACATTGTTCTTAAACCTATCTTTCTCTCTTATTGATATCAAAGGTTTGTGTTGAAAAACCCCTTGAGTAATCCTTTGATTTACATTGTATTGTGAATTGAGGTTGTGTGCAAAACCCTTGTAGGGTGATCCTCATATTTATAGTTGGTGTAATTTGTGTTTATAGTGGATTTGGAAAATCCTTGGGTGTTGACTCATGGTAGTGGATGTAACTCTTTGAGAGAGTGAACCACTATAAATCTTTGTGCTTTTCTTTCTAAACTTATTTCTTGTTTGTCTTGACCACAAGATTTTGTTTGGTTTGGAATTTTATTAAAAAGAGTTTTAGAATTCTCTTTCAAACAAAATTGGAGGTTTATCCTTTAATTAACAAAGGTTTTTCGAAAATTAGCCAAAAACCTTATTCACTCCCCCCCCCCCCCAAGGTTTTTCAAATTCTTAAATGGTAAGAGTTCTTATTCAAAGAAAATATTCGCAAACAAAGTTTATTTGACTTCTTTCTTTTGATCTTCGAGTCAAATTTAAAACATCAAATACAGTTCGTTTATAATCAAACGAACATGACATATTGCCAAAAGTACTAATTTTTGGACAATAAAAACGAATAGGGGAGTAGAAAGAAAATAATAAAAAATAAGGAAAGAACAAAAGACAATCAACATAAAATTATATCTTTAGAGTAGGGCATGAAATAAAATAATAAAATATAAGGGAACCAAAGGTAACCAAGTATCAATTACATTTTTATCCTTCATACTTGAACTAGAAGTATTGTTGATGGCATTTGGGATCTCATATGTAAAAAAATGAGTAGGGATATAGAAAGAAAATAGTAAAAATATGGAAGCAAAAGACAACTAAAAATATATAGAATTAAATATTTATAGTAGCGTATGGAAAAGAATAAATAAAAGAGTGAGAGGGTAAAAAGTAGTGCTAAACAAAGTTCTATTATTAGATGATAATAAAAAAAAAAAAGAGCAGAGGCGTAAAATGAAAATAATAATAATGAAGGTGCAACACCCACAATAACGGCTTTTTTTTTATAAAAAAAGTCATAATGGAGAACCAAAGTTATTGTTCATACGAGTTCAAAATATTAATTAAACGAACTCGAATAGTGTTCGAGTACACAATTTGAATGCAAAAACTCGATGTCCCTGTGAGAAAAGGTAACAAACAGTAGCAAAATTTTTAAAATTACCTTTTACTCTTCCTCTTGTTTGAATCAAAGTGTATTGTTCATATATGAACCAAAAGTACTATTATTAGATAATTAAGAATTAGTAGGGGTGTGCAAAGAGGATAATAAAAATAGGGAGTGAGAAAAGGTAGCAAACCATAAATTATATTCTTAGAGGGGGTAAAAAGAAAATAATAAAATAGGGAGGAAGCAGAAAAAAAAAAAAAAAAAGGAAGGAGCAAAAAAATACAATTATAAAATCAAATAATTACAATTTTACTGTTGAACCAAAGTTACTATATACTGTCTTCGGATCTTATATGTATAGATAATAAATAATTAGTAAGGGCTGAGCAAAGAAGATATAAAAATAAGGAGAGAGAGAAAAAGATAACAAAACATAAATTATATTTTTAGAGGGTGTAGAACGAAAATAATAAAATAGGGAAGAACAAAAAATAAGGAGCAAAAATACTACAAAATAAAAAAATTACATTTTTACCCATTTTACCATTGAATCAAACTTACTATTCAATGTCTTAAGTTTATATATATATATATATGTACATATGTTCATATATATCACTCTTGTTGATAATATTTATATATTTCAGGTGTACTTATTTAGTTGTCCGTCGGACATTCCATATTTCTAAGCGATCACTATATTATTATCTCGAGAGTCAAATCTTGAATTTCTAGTCAGACTTTTATTGTAGATCCTTATGTAGATTCATTATATATGAGCATAAATATTGTGGACATCTTGCACAATTTTCCCAGTTCCATCAAAATTTCTAATTGAGGTCATGAAATATTGAGATCTTATAATTAGAACTGTCAAGAGCTTGAATTTCTTACAGAAATAACAAATGTCATGTTTAGGAAAATTCTATTAGATTCTTTATCCTTGATTTTACTACATGTGACCATCTTAATTATTTGCTCCTTTCATACACGAGGAATTCATTTTGTTGGAATCGACATATCTACTACTATTTTAGTTCTCTCAAATTAATTTGTAGTAATAGTTTATCATTCATGAACATCAAGTATAATGAGCATTCATACAACCGGATGTTAGTCAGTGAATACGTCTGGCTAGATAAATTATATTCTGAACTTCAAATGCAAGATGTTTTCTATGAGGATCAAGATGAGACACAAAATAGTATTATATTCATTCAATTTTATCTTCATATATATCATCTCCTTATTATGTTGGGAAACATATTTAAAATACTAAAATGCTACTCTTCCCCGACATTTTCCCCAACATACTTTTTTATAACATTTCTAGGTCCAATCTCATTAGTTTGTGGTGGAGCAAGAAAAAATTCATTAGTATATTTAATATAGTGATGGACAATATTTGGTTACTAACCACAAACTAATTACAAAGAAGAAAACTCATTGTAGTTATTGGAAAAATACGAACAAATGCTACTAAGATTTTACATCAATCATTTTAATCTATGGTTCTTTAATACCATTTGTATTGGTAGGAGAATATTGAATATGAGCTCATAATTACATAGATGCAAACAACAAATTGCATGTCAATAATATATAAATGTCTATATTGTCATTATGCATTGAATAATATTTCCTTTTATTTATCCCTAAAACATTCAACCCTAAATAATATTATTATCATTCCTATAATTATCTTGCCTTGAAAATAAGTAGCATATGAGAATTAATTAGATTAGAGAAACTTTTCATCTCTTATTATTTTCTAGTATTCTTACTCATTTTCGTATTAGTGATATAGGATGGTCAAATCAGTCACGTAATATTAAATTATTTGAATAAGTAAACTTCATATTTACTTTATAATGTATCTCAAATATATAAATTTTGAATGAGTTACAGAAAGGAAACATTAGCTTTATAATACAAATAAATTTATTCGAACATCACAAGAGTAGCAATATATAGATACTCATTTCATCTACTGTCTCAAGATTATTTTAATTATAAAAATATCAATAAATTCAAAAGAAAACCTCTAACAATACTTTAATGGAAGCAATATACTTTACTAAGAAAGATACCCGTAAGATCAAGAGTTTGTGGCATCAATTTGAGTTTAGAAATAAGCTCCATCGGACGCCGTGCTTCTGTTTTTTCAAGTCTACCATCACACATATACACGTGCATATAGACTCCTAGATGAATCACAGGCATTGGGAAAATGCTATAGCAACGGGAAACCTTTAACTATACTAAATACCTACTAAATATTTTAGATTATGCTAACTTTTCTAGAGTTGCAATCAATTAACTCCTCTAGAGCTTATTATTAACTAGTTCTTCTAGAACTAGAATACTGTAGACTAATTAATTTATTTAATCGAACACTAAAAGAAATATTTTTCGGTCTTGATTATTTAAATTAAATTGATAAAAGAGGTTTTTGAGTCATCCAAATTGAGTTGGATTATTTAAATAATATTCATATCATTTAAAATGAAGCACAATAAATTAGACTGATGTAATTGGACCTCCATTAAATTGAGACCAAAGTCAATTTCACAATAAGTTTGTTAAATGCTGAGTTAAATCCATTAGGCCTCATCAAATAAGGAACTGGATTGATCTAACACCGACGATGGATCGCTTGGTGGCCAAGCAACCCAAAACTCCATCTCTGCCTATAAATAAAGGTCCCTCCCAAGGTTAAGAGATCATTCAAGGTTAAGAGATCATTCAGATGATTCAGAACACACTCAAGCTTTGGGCAGAAAGATCTCCTCAAGTGCTATTCAACAAAGGTCTTCATTGAATCTTGAAGTATTCTTCGCATCTTTGTTGGAAGGAATAAAGAAAGCTTCATCGACTTTATGATCTGCAATTAAGCTTCCAAACCCTCTAGTTTATCACTATAGTTCGTCCCACTTGAGATTAAGCTTGAACTCACAATCTATGTTTGTCCTTCGAGATCAAACTTTCAAGCCATCGAGTTCAAAATCAGAGTTCGTCCGACTCAATATAACAAGCTTTCAAACTGTTGAGTTCACAATCAAAGTTCGTCTTTTGAGATCAAGTGTTCAAGCTCTCAATTTCAGAGTTAAAACTCATTCGATCAGAGATCAAGCCTCCGAGCCCTCGAATCAAAATTTTGCTAAAGGAAAGAATTGGAGGATTCTCCTATAAATTATGAACGTTCTCCATAATTTTTTTTACACTTCAAATATCATTCATCAAATTACTTTGCCGTTATTTTTCTTAGATTTTACTACGTAGAACTACCATTCTAATTTTGATATTTATTTTTAAATATATCCAATGGAATAATATAGATATGTCATGTGCCATCACCATTCATGAATCCATTTAAAACTAAAGAGATTACAATAATTTATGTAACACAATATATAACTTGAAATTTTAAAATTTATAACCTAATAGAAAAAACAAAAATTATAGTTCAATTTGTTTGGCAATTTTTATCATCAATTAAATTCCAAAGTTTCGTTCCTTGACTTCTTTGCTCAATCAAGCTTTGGGCTTGTGTACGAGAACATAATTGGAAGAAGGATTATATGCACCATAGCCGGAGTTGATTGAGGGATGATAAACTTACCTATCTTGGGGGTAGGGAAGATATAGACAAAGAATTATATTCGGCTTAGAGATTCAAGAAACTGTTTGTATTAGCGTATCGCATATTATTGTGAATATTTAGTTATAACATCATTACTGCTAGGAGCATAATTTATTTACTAATATACGTAATAGATACACTTAACAAAATTATGTATGAAAATAGAGATATTGATTGAGATAGCTTACATTAATTTCGATAAAATTCAAAAGGTAGATTCTCTTATTTATAAGGCTCAGGGTAAGATGATAAGAAGAGGAAGAGGATAAGAGGAAAGTGGTAAATCCTATATAGGATAAGATGGTGACTAGGTCGCTTATGTTTTAAAAGATAAAATGTGTTTATGTGATTATAATGGATACAAATATAATTTCAAAAACGAGAATGAGGTTGTATTGGTGAAACGAGCAAAAATCTTAAAAAATTCCAAATCATTGGGACATACTTGCCAACACTGTAAGAAGAGGCTATAAATACTGCACATACCATTATTCATCGAGCAAGAATTAGCAAACTTGTATTTGTCTGCAAAACAAGAGAAGTAGTAGACCCATGGCTAAGAAAGGTGCCTTCTTCAAAACAGTTGTTGGCAAAACCATCAAATGTAGAGGTTATTAAAATCTAAAACAAGTACTATCTTTGAACTTGTTCTAAAATTGATTTGGGTTATGATTCTAAAAGCAAATGTTGGTACAGCTACGGTTGAAAGAGAGGCAGGGAAGCCTCTAGTGATTGAGGAGGTGATTGTGGCATCTCCTAAAGCATATGAAGTTCGTATTAAAATTATATGTACTTCTTTTTGCTTTAGCGATGTCACTTTCTGGAAAATGAAAGTAAAGCTGAATTAATTTGTTGTGTATACAATCTTGGATTTGCCTTTGTTTTCTTGCATGATAAATAATAAATCGCTTTCTTTTGTTCTTTGGAGGTACCTCCGGCTTGCTTACCAAGAATTTTTTGTCATGAAGCCGTTGGGTTAGTTTTTATGCTTATAAGCTTTACAGAAAAAAAAACTTTTATTGCTTCTACCTTCTTTTGTAGCATCAAGGCAAGACGGTCACTACAAAAAAAAAAAAAGAAAAGAAAAGAAAAATCTATGACAATTAGCTACACTATTAGTAATTTAGTAATGAAAAAATGACGTGATTTGAACTTAAAAATCTCTCACCCCACCTTGTCACACTCTTTATAAAATTAATAATATAAAATGTTTCTTTTATATGTTTTGTGACAAGACAGTAACTTATAATAGTAACTATTTTAATATTGGAAATGTAGGCTTTTCAAGCCCATGTTCTCCCAATATTTTTTCTTTTCCAGCCCAATTTTTCTCCCCCACTTTAAACCCAATGATGATGGGCCTCAACCTAGAGTAGGCTTTTGACTGGGTCAAGGGATGCCCGGGTTGGTCAGAGTTGGCCACCCGGGCCGTCCGTTAGTGACCCGCGGACTCCCCGTCGTTTTATATTGCTGCCTCCTCGGTCTCTGGGCAGTCTCTTCCTCTCCTCCTCTTGGCCGTCTCTTTATTCTCTCCTATGTTTTTGAGTTCCTCTGGAGTCTCTGGTTATTTCTCCTTTTTGCGCCGCCGCCGTTGCTCCCCTCTCTGTGTACCGGTATTTTATGAGTATCTATTATTCACCGGTCTTCTTTGTCACCTTTCTACCTCTGTTAGTGTGTTTAGAGAGTGAGCCGTGAGAAAAGAAAAGAGAGAGAAATAGAGAAAGAGGGTTGTCGGTCACTTCCGTCACGGTTGAGGCCATTTCTGAAGGTATAATACCCGATCATTCCCTTGCTTACCTTCGGTGCCTCGACGCGGCGTTGCCGCTGCTCGGCGACCATTTGTATTTCTGGTGACCGTTTAGTTTAACCTCCTCGATCATCTCTTTGATTTTCTGCCACCAGTTTCACCGTGGCGGTGGTAAGTGGAACATCTCTTTGCTCATTTAGGTTTTTCTTTTGATATTAACCGGGTGTTAATTTTGTAGATATCCATTATTATATATATTTTCTGTTACTGTTCTTGAAGATTGAATCTTTTGTATTTTTCTTTTCATTCTTCCGCTGATCTGTTATTTTTGTTATAGTAATCAGTATTTTGTAATAGTAATTAGAAGTATTTTTCTTCAACAAGTGGTATCAGAGACTGGTTCCGGCTCATCGGCGTCGGTATCCGACAACAACCTTTCGGATTTCAGGAGTTCCTCAGTCCCGGCCAGTGAAGTTCCTCTTACTCACTCTGTTATTACAGTTTTATTATTATTATTATTATTGTTTCTGTTGATTCGGCTTGCCACCGATTTCTGCTTATTGTTTCTCAGCTTGCCGCCGGTTTCTGTTTTCTGTTTGTGTGTTTCGGCTTGTAGCCGGTTTCTGTTCTCTGTTTTTGAGTTTCTTTCTTTCGGCTTGTTGCCGGTTCTACATTTCTAGTTGTTTGTTGTTACGGCTTGCCGCCGATTCTTGCTATTACTGTGATTACTATTATTATTTCAGCCTCTGCTTTTCCCTTTAGTTTGTTATTCCAGTTGTTTTTTTTCCTTCTTTTCTTCTTCAAAACATAAACCCAAGCCTGGCTTGAATACGTGAGATTTCAAGTATCTGTGTCTTGGCGGTTTTCTTCTTTCTCATTTCAAAAGTTTATATATATTATTTATTTTGTTCCTGTCCTTTTCTATTACACTGTTTTGCTTAAATCAAAACCAAACCTAATTAAACAAACTAAAACAAACAACGCCGTTTTTTTTCTTTTTGGAATTTTTTTACTCTGTTTTTGAGGAAAATTCAGACAGTTTTATTCAAAACTTTTTTTTTTTAAAATCTTTCATCTCTCCTAAGCCACCGAATTATACCTATTTGTCTTTAAAACATGTCAGTTCCAAAAATTGAAACTGATAGGTTCGATGGCAAATATGATTTTGTAATGTGGCGGAGGAAAATGAAAGAAGTTTTGGTACAAAATAAAATTGCTCCCGCTATTTGCAGCCCTAAAGAGTATCCGGAATCTTCGAAGGGAGAAATTCTTAAAGAAAAACTAGGTGATGCTCATAGTTGCCTCACCTTGCATTTGATCGATAACGTTTTACGAGAAATTGATAAAAAGACAATGCTTTTGAAATTTGGACAAAACTGGAAAAACTATACTTGGGAAAATCCCTTTCTAATAAAATTTATTTAAAAGAACTGCCTTTCGGTTCCAAACTGAGTGGGACAAAATCACTTTCTGAAAATATATATGATTTGGATAAAATCATTTTGGAACTTCAAAATGTCAGAGAGAAAATCTTTGATGAAAATATTGCAGTTATTTTACTAAATCCCTTACCTGATTCTTTTAATGATGTCAAATATGCTATTAGATATGGTAGAGATGATTTGTCTCTTTCTGATATCAAAAATTCTTTAAAATCAAAAGATTTAGATTTGCAAAAAGAAAATAAATCTCACGGTGAAAATCTTTTTGTGAGAGGAAGGATTGACCGGAGAGAACCTCCTAGTCATCATTTTAAAAGCCATTCCAAATCACGAGAGAAAAGCAAAGTAAAATGTTTATATTGTGGGAAAGAAGGACATATGGAAAATAAGTGTTTTAAACGAATCAAAGATGAGAAACAACATAAACATGGTAAAGGAGGTAATAAAGTCGACAAAACTCACGTTTTTGAATCAGATGGTAACTCTATATTTTCTGAGGTTTTGTGTGTTTATCTTTCTCCTTCATGTATTGATGTTGTTAATCATTGGGTGCTTGATTCCGGTTGTTCATTTCACATGACACCTAACAAACACTGGTTTTCTGAGTTCAAATCTTTAAACCAAGGAAAAGTTTTTATGGGTAGTAATCAGGTTTGCGATATTAAAGGCATTGGTAATATCTTCATAAAAATGTATGATGGCGTGACTAGAAAACTCACTAAGGTGAGATATGTGCTTGACTTATGTCGGAATCTTATCTCCCTTCGTTACTTAGAATCTCTGGGTCTCTTTTTTAAATCCAAAAATGGAATTTTACGTGTTCTCAAAGGAAACCCAGTCATGCTAAAAGGTTTTAAAAAGGAAACTTTATACATCCTTCCTGGTAAAACAGTTTGCAACTCCACTGCTTTGGTTTAAAAATCTGTCCCTGAGAAAACTATGTAGTGGTATCGGAGGATTGGCCACATTAGTGAAAAGGGGCTTTATCATTTACAAAAATAAAAACTTTTATGTGGTGATAAAATTGATTCCTTGGATTTTTGTGATCACTGTGTTTTGGGAAAACAACATAAAATCAGTTTTTCAACCAGCAGACACAAGTCTTCTGCACCTCTTGATTATGTGCATTGTGATCTATCGGGACCTGAGAAGGTTCCGACTTACGGTGGTAACGTTTATTTCTTGTCTATTGTTGATGATTTTTCTAGTCATGTATGGTTTTTTCTTTTAAAAACCAAAGACCAAACGGTTGAAAAATTTTGTGAATAGAAACGTTTTACCGAAAATCATTCTCGAAATAAACTAAAAACTATCAGGACCGATAACGGTCTTGAATTTTGTCTGGTTTCTTTTAGTTTCTTCTGGTATCCAAAACCTTTCTGGGGTGAAGCTGTTAGTATAGCAGTATACCTCATCAATAGATCTCCATCCATAGCTATAAACTCTAGGACTCCTATAGAACTCTGGTGTGGTAAACCTCCTAATCTTTCCAATCTGAGTGTTTTTGGTTGTGCAGCCTTTGCTCATCAAGAAGAGGGAAAACTAGATCCAAGGTCTAGAAAGAGGGTGTTCATAGGATATCCTAGTGGGGTAAAGGGTTATAGAGTGTGGTTAAAGGGTGAACCAGGGGTGAGGGTTATTATCAGTAGGGATGTCATCTTCAACGAGCTAGAGATGCCTTGTCTTGAGGATAAACCCATCTCCGATAATCCTCCTAGTATTCTCTCCCCTAGTAGCATTCCGGTGGAGGGGGAGACCATCTCCGAACCTCCCTTAGATCCGCCTCAGGAAACTGAAACCAATCCTGAGTCTTCTGCTCCTTCCAGTAGTACTCCTGTTCCTGAAACTTTTGATCCTATTCTAGATGGTTCTGATGAGGAAGAGGAACATCCTGAGGCTCAAACCCAAGTTCTTAGGGATTATCAACTCGCTAGAGATCGAGTCCGTAGGGTACCCAAGGATCATCCTCGGTATGGTTACTCCTACATTGTATCATATGCTTTTGCTGTTGCATCTTATGTGGAGGAAAAAGAACCTTTATGTTTTTCTCAGGGATTAAAAAGTCCCAATCACATTTTATGGTTACGTGCGATGGAAGATGAAATGTTTTCTTTAAACAAAAACAAAACCTGGATTCTTGTTCCAAAACCTTCAAACAAAAACTTGTTGATTGTAAATGGATTTTCAAAATAAAAGAATCTGAGTCTTCTAACGAACCTCCCAGATTCAAGCCCAGACTTGTTGCAAAAGGCTTTTCACAAGTTGAGGGCATTGATTTTCTGAAAGTTTTTTTCCTGTTGTTAAATACAAAACAATTTGGATTATTCTTGCTCTTGTTGCTTTTTGTGATCTTAATCTTGAACAACTTGATGTGAAAACTGCTTTTTTACATGGTGATCTTGAAGAAACCATTTATATGCGTCAACCACCTGGTTTTGTGGTGAAGGGTAAGGAACACATGGCGTGTCTTTTAAAAAAGTGTTTATATGGGCTTAAACAGTCTCCAAGGCAATGGTACAAGAGGTTTGATTCCTTTATGTCTAAAATTGGTTTTTCAAGAAGCAACTATGATAGTTGTCTTTATTTTTCTGGTAATAATGTGGATTTTGCTATTTATTAGTTGTTGTATGTGGATGATATGTTAATAGCTTGTCGTCACAAAGCTAAGATCGATGATATGAAATCCCTGCTTAAATCTGAGTTCGATATGAAAGATTTAGGGGTTGCATCCAAAATTCTTGGGATGAGTATTTCAAGAGATAGACCTGATCATTCTCTTTTTCTATCTCAAAAGCCTTTCCTTCAGAAAATTTTATCCAAATTTTCAATGCACCTGTGTAAACCCGTTACAACTCCTCTTACTAGACACTTTAAACTTTCCGACAAAACCTGTGCTAGAACTAAAAGTGAAAAGAGAGATATGGCCAATATCCCTTACAGAATGGCCATAGGCTCAGTTACGTACTCAATGATATCTACCCGTCCTGATATTGCTTTTTCTATAAGCCTTTTTAGTAGATTTATGTCGAATCCTGGAAGAGATCATTGGGCTGCCCTCAAGTGGCTACTACGTTACCTGAATGGAACTGTGGATCGGGGTTTACACTATTATAATTGGTTTGATTTTGAATTAATTGGATTTTTTTATTTTAATTTTATAGGTGATAAGTATGGTAGAAAATCTACCACTTCCTATTTCTTTACTCTTGCAGGTAGTTGCATCTCATGGAAATCCCAACTGCAGCCTATAGTTGCTTTGTCAACTACTGAGGCTGAGTATATCGCGGCAACGGAAGCAACCAAAGAAGCCATCTGGCTTCAAGGGTTATTGAGTGAATTAAATATTTTACATTCTAAAGTTATTATTTATACAGATAGTCAAAGTTGTTTACATTTGTGTAAAAAATCCGGTCTATCACGAACGGATGAAACATATTGATGTCAAATATCACTTTATTAGAGAAAAGGTCTCTAGTGGTATTGTTGACATAGACAAGATTAGTACTGATAACAATCCTGCAGGCTTTGGTCCTAAAATAGTAAACACTGACAAATTTATGTTTTGCAAGAACTTTCTTCATGTGGAAACAATTTGACTCAAATTGAGTCATTTTAGGGATGGAAAATATTGTTCAAGGTGGAGACTGTAGGCTTTTCAAGCCCATGTTCTCCCAATATTTTTTCTTTTCCAGCCCAATTTTTCTCCCCCCCTTTAAACTCAATGATGATGGGCCTCAGCTTGGAGTAGGCTTTTGACTGGGTCAAGGGATGCCCGGGCCGGTCTGGGTTGGCCACCCAGGCCATCTATTGGTGACCCGCGGACTCCCCCTTATTTTATACTGCTACCTCCTCGGTTTTTGGGCAGTCTCTTCCTCTCCTCCACTTGACCGTCTCTTCATTCTTTCCTCTGTTTTTGAGTTCCTCTAGACTCTCTGGTTGTTTCTCCTTTCTTTGGCGCCGCCGCTGCTCCTGTCCCTGTGTACCGGTGTTCTATGAGTATCTGTTATTCACCGGTCTTCTTAGTCACCTTTCTACCTCTGTTGGTGTGTTTAGAGAGTGAGCCGTGAGAAAAGAAAAGAGAGAGAAATAGAGAAAGAGGGTTGCCGGTCACTTCCGTCAAGGCTGAGGCTATTTCTGAGGGTATAATACCCAATCATTGCCTTGCTTAACTTCGGTGCCTCGACGCGGCGTTGCCACTGCTCGGCGACCATTTGCATTTCTGGTGACCATTCGGTTTCACCTCCTCGGTCATCTCTTTGATTTTCCGCCGCCGGTTTCACCGCGGCGGTGGTAAGTGGAACATCTCTTTGTTCATTTGGGTTTTTCTTTTGATATTAACCGGGTGTTAATTTTGCAAATTGCTATTATTATATATATATATTCTGTTACTATTCTCGAAGATTGAATCTTCTGTATTTTTCTTTTCATTCTTTTGCTGATCTATGATTTTGTAATAGTAATCAGTATTTTGTAATAGTAATCAGAAGCATTTTTCTTCAACAGGAAAAACGCTAATTATGATGTATAAAAAAAAATCTGAAATGTGTGGCAAAACAGGCATTCTTGATTTGAGCCATTTCATGATATCAAACAAAAAAGTTTATGGATCGAGCAGCATGATGATTTGCTCTCTTTCTAACTATTTTATGTTTATGAAATCAAGGGTTGTTGAAAGTGATGGAGAGGATGTTTATGGCTTAGCTGTAGGGGACATGGTCATTCCAATTTTCATGCCGGATTGTCAAGAATGCGTAGACTGTAAATCAAGGAAGAGCAATTTGTGCTGAAAATTGCATATTGAAATCTCTCCAACATGCTTAGAGATGGGACAAGCAGATTCACTGATATGAATGGAGAAATTATAAATCATTTCCTTTGGATATCGAGCTTTAGTGAATATACAGTGGTGGATGTAGCTATGTGACAAAAATTGATCCTAATAACATTCCTCCAAACAGAGCTTGCCTTCTAAGCTATGGAGTTTCAATTCTTTGAGTTTTTTTGCGTTTCCTCTTGGACTCTAAAAATAATACCATGATTTAATATTGTTTAAGTTTAATTTCAGGAGTTGGTGCTGTCATGAGAATAGCAAATGTGGAAGCAGGGTCTAGTGTTGTTATTTTTTGATTTGGTTCAATTGGCCTAGCGGTATGATCTTTGTTTTTGTTGTAGGCAAATCTAAGAGGTTTTTTTTTTTTTCTGTTTTTGTGACATAGATATCAATAAAGACGGATCAAAAGCGACATGATGGTGGAGAAAAATTTTGTTTGGGACATGGCTCTTTATTTCGTATTTAAGCAACACCACACCATCTATGCGATTAATATCTTATAATTTTTTTGCGTGGATCATATCTTTATTTCTTAAAATAAGGATATATTATAGTAGTTATAGAGATAATATGTAGATTATATGAACCAAGGAGTTAATGTTGATATTTATATACTTGGTTTACAACAGAATTTTCTATCGGTAGTAGCTGCCTCTAATATTTGTATAAATGTTAATAGGGTAAAAAGTTTAAACTCAAAATTAATACTTTTTATACAATAACTTTTTTTCTTCTGAATAAAATGAGCATAATAAAAATTTTGCTGCTTCATAATTAAAAAGTCTTATTTCTTCTATGATATGTGTAGACTCATTTGGTGAATTTAATTGGTGGTGAAATGCTTGTGCTTGTGTCGCTTGTGTTATATGTTGCTGAAGGAGCAAGACTATGTGGTGCTACAAGAATTATTGGTGTTGACATTAATCCCAACAAATTTGAAATAGGTAGATACAATGCCTAAGCTGATCTTTTTTCCATTTCCAGATATTAGCACATGAATGGTTCTTTCTGCAACACTAAAAAATTGGCTTAAAGAGTGATTGTATGTATCTCTGCTGCTGTGGAAAATAGTTCCATATATACCATAAGCACTTAGTTAATAATTGAGGACTGACATTATTTTTATCATATATACTTATATATCACTTTATACAGCCAAAAAATTCGGAGTCACCGAATTTGTCAACTCTAAGAGCTGTGTGGATAAATCTTTTGGCCAGGTCATTTTCTGCAATCTATATGGAATTCACATCCAGCTTTGTACCTTTCTTCATTTCAAAATTTCATCTTTTGTATCCTTGTGTTCTAATTAAATAAATTTTTGCAGGTGATCCTTGACATGAATGAAGGTGGAGTGGATTATTGCTTTGAGTGTGTTGGTATGGCTTCACTGGTGCAGGAAGCTTATGCATGTTGCCGAAAGCTAAGTATTTACCGCATCCTCTTTCATAACTTTTCCAGGGGTAAAGGAGCTCCTAATCTTTCCATCAAATTACTATTTTTCATGTTCTAAAGGTGCAGGAGTGAAAGGATATCTTAACTTTTCAGGGATGGGGAAAGACTTTTGTGCTAGGAGTAGATAAGCCCAAGGCTCAGCTTAATTTCAACTCATTTGAGGTTCTTCATAGTGGGAAAACCCTCTTGGGATCATTATATGGTGGTCTTAAGCCGAAATCAGATATTCCCATTCTGATCAAGCATTACATGGACAAGGTAGTTTACTTTTCTTCCTTGTCATTCCATCTCTTTCTTTTACACAAAGATTGAATCATGTTCTTTTCACTGTTGAAATTCCATGGTTTTTGGATTCAGGAACTGGAATTGGATAAATTTGTGACACATCAAGTCAGTTTTGAAGACATCAATAAAGCCTTCAAATTACTAACTGCAGGAGAAAGCCTCAGATGCGTGATTTGGAATGATGAAAGAAAGCAAATAAAAATTTAATTTATTTTTTTCCCTTTCTACAAATGAAAGAAATCCTCGGGAATACAGGGTGTGTTTGTATTAAACATTGTGTTCATGGAATGGAGCAATTTCACACATTTCTCCTCTACTGTAAATCTACATTTTAAAATCTGCATTCCTCCAACAGTCCAAAATCCAAAGTTTTGGTCAATATAAGGATAATCACCTAACATATTTTTTAAGGAGGAAAGAAAGCTCTTGTTATATAAAAAAATAACAATGTCAGATATTATTCAGGAAAGATTCTATTGAAACATTTAATGGATAGGTAAAAAGGGTTAATTTAACCAAACGTGCCATTACATTAGGATGCGCTTAACATAATATACAGTGTAGCTGAGCCTAGAGAGCAAAAATTTGAAAGAGTCAAAATTGTCTTTCAAATGCAAGCTATTCTATGTGATGTCACTTGTATTAAAGAAAACACCTTGATGGTCACTTTTCATCTCCACTCATCTATAATCAAATATGTCTAAGAGACGACCTTTTAGAATTGCTAAAGACTCAGCATGTTCGGCAAAAATAACATGATGTTGCTTCCTAATCATTATTAGGCATGATCTTCAAGAATAGTTTCAATGCTTATCTTTCTATGCATCATCAATGTTCAACTTCAAAGTTTCTAAAGTCAGTGTTGAAAAAATCGGACTGGTTTGACCGATCAAATTGTGAACTAGACCAGAGATCGATATGATTTTATCAAAAAATCAGTAGATGAATGGATCGATCAAGCCAAATATTTGACTCAGTTGACCCAATTTCGAAATCAAGTTTAAAAAATTATCACTAAAACTTAGATTTTGTTTATGTTTTTTAGGTTAAAAGTTTGTAATGTCAACTTATTAATTATATTTAGTGTTAATTATATTTACCGTCAATTGCTGTATGTGAATAAATTAGTAATGAATATTTTTACATCGGTCCGAATGATTGAACCAATGAACCAGACTAGTAACTTCATCGGTTCGATCTCCAATTCATTTTTACAACATTGCCTAAAGCAGTAGGACGTTAGGTTTGCAGGTCCTGATATATAAAACATGGGCATAACTGAAAGGGTTAAGTCCAATAAATCCCCCTAAAGTTGGGCCTACTTATCAATTGAGGGTATAAACCATTTCCTTTTAGATAAGAAGCTCCTAAAAAGTTGAGCTATACCAACTCAGGTCATGAACTTTGTTTTAGACAAAAAGTCCCCTAAGTTGGACAAAAATTTTGAATGATGAGGAACGCAAAAGGGTCCAAGATCTGAAAAGTTCTAAGTCAATAAGAAGCTCCTAAAAAGTTGAGCTATACCAACTCAGGTCATGAACTTTGTTTTAGACAAAATGTCCCCTAAGTTGGACAAAAATTTTGAATGATGCGGAATGCAAAAGGGTCCAAGAGCTGAAAAGTTCTAAGTCAAGAAATTAATTTACAATTTAGCTTCAATCCTAATTTAATTAGGTTCAAGTATTCTGTTTTATATTGTTTTCCGAGAAACACTAGGATTTGAAATTAATAAGTTGAGATCCTAGTATTAGAGTCTATTTTAGAAAGTCCATTTGGTTTAAGATTGCAGTATTTTATTTCTTAAATACTAAATTGCAGTATTTTATTTCCCAAATTATAGTTCAACTAGAATTCCTAATTATGATAGGATTAAAGTTTCTAAGCTATCTTTCCTAGATAGTTTAGGATTTTGGTTTTTGAATATATAAATAGAGGATTTCTTATTCTATTATGTATGCATTGATTAAATAAATAAAAGGTTCTACATAAGTTTATGTAATCTTGGTTATATGATGATATCCAACGCTTAACGTGCGATGCTTTACGATTCCTGAGTGTAACGCCTTAGGGTTTAGGTGTGCTGCCTAGGTTTTTCTTACATAGTATGACATTAAGGGGTTTATTTATCTATTCTTCTTACTATTTTCCTCGCTTCTTGGATGATTTGGCAAAAAAAGTAGTTCTTTTCCTTAGTTCTGTTATTCCTAACGTAGATGAAAGTACATAGTTGCGTTAGCTGGTCTTCTCTGCTGCTTGCTCTCTTTGTTTAAGTTGTATTAAAGTCTATTTCCGCTTGTGTATTCTATTAAGATTCAATAGTTCATTCGTGTGATATTCATTAAGTTTAAGGTTCAAAGATTCT
This sequence comes from Catharanthus roseus, assembly GCA_028651295.1. Lineage (NCBI taxonomy): Eukaryota > Viridiplantae > Streptophyta > Magnoliopsida > Gentianales > Apocynaceae > Catharanthus > Catharanthus roseus. Next base: position 344,163 of record JAPQWS010000142.1, on the reverse strand, counting down.
TCCTTGCACAACCACTACTGATGTGAGAAAAAATATGATTTTCTAGGAAGTAACCAACTGAATTTCGGAGCATTCATTTCTTGACTGTATTATTATGCTAGGCTTTCTTTATGGGTTTTGAAAATTCTAATGAAAAGACAATAGAAACTTGTAAGAAAATGAAATTTCTCAAGGTATGTGTGTTTTGTAGAAAATGTGAATGGTATGGTCTATTGGTGTAGCTATAGATGTGTTTATGTAGAGAAACAAGAAAATATTAGGAGTTCTTGGAGACAGCTCTTTGGATTCTATTTGACGTTCTAAAGTACCATTTGTCGACATTGGTGTGTCATGGTACAATGCATTTTTTGCTGTATTATTTTTGTGGTTTAATGCTAGCTAGCTCCTTCATCAACAAGAGACTCTACTTCGCATTCATCAGTGTGTGTTACCAATTTTACCATTTTGTTCTATGTGGGCAACATGATTCATCTTTTTCTTGGTTAAGACTCCACCTCACAATCCATAAGTTTCTATCCTTGAGAAGCCGCCTGTCTTACAGTTTGCATATATTCTTTGCAATTCTCGGAGAGATTTCTTATGGAAGGGATCCTAAGAAGTTTATTTGTGTATGTCTCCTACTTAAGGGAAATGGGGAAGAGGTTGGCGCTTGAATTTCCTCTGCATATTAGCAAACAAATTCTTTTTAACGAAATCCGTGTTGTTTCTTTGAAGTCCTTAACACCCCCTTCGGTTGAAAATATATAATTTTAAATAATTTGATTACTTTTTTGTGCACCATTCTAGGGTAATAGATAAATTGAAAAGGAGTAATATGATGAAATATGGATTTTTGGACCCTTAGAAAAGACTTTTAGAGTCTAATACAGGAACTACACAATTTCCTTTGGATCTTCACTCTTTATAAATATGTATATTTTCTACCTTCTCTTGATCTTTTTGCTTAGACTTTCGATAATTCTTACTTTCATTATTATATCTTTGTACTGAGCTCTAACCTGCTTCTGACCTGCTCTTATCTTGTAAGCCAAGACTATAAATTTTCTTTCTATTCCCCAAGCCAACTCGGTCTCGGGATGATCCTTGTCTCAAACACTGAGTGCACATTTTCAAATCCTTTGTATTGCTATTTTCAAACCCCCTAATGCAATATCGGGTAGTAATTCCTTTCTCTCACGTATTACTCGGGATAGCCATTCTTAGTTTTCGAAAATCCCAATTTCTATGTTTCATGACTATTAAATCTATCGAGACCACTCGTATATAATTCTCTTTCCCATAATTTCAAAGCAAAAGACTCACCAAATTCATTAATAATTCTTATGACTTCCTGGGTAAAATCCTCTTTTACACACCAGTGAGAACAACATTTTACACCTTTCGAAATTCTTCTCCTATTTCTTGCTTCTCTGCTTCTTTTTGTTCATGAGCTTGTGTGTTTTGTGGGGAAGCCATAAGCTCCCTTTTGAGCTTACAAAATAGAAAAGAGATCTTGTGTGTTTTCTTCTCTATTCCTCTTTTTCTCAGTTGCTGCAATTAGATGGGGCCCAGGGATTAGGGTTATTCTCTGTTTCTTCATGCTTAAGCTTTCTTCTTTACAGAAGAAATAATCTCAATGCCTCAATTTTGGATTCAATTTAAATTTCGAAGGCATATTGCTCAAATCTGAGGCTAATCAATGTTGTGGATTCAAACCCTCTTCTTTAGATTTCTTACTGCTCAACTAGTGACCTGAATCAGGCAACTTTGCACCGGTAAGATACCGCTCCGACTACCACTGCTCTATATACAAGTAAAAAAATCTAACTATTTTTGGATTTGTTGGAGGAGGCAGTAAAGGATATGTATTCAGCTCTGGTTTCTCCCACTACTTGAGTTTAATTGCATATTTGGAGTCCTTCCTCTAATTCCACCTCTCCAAAAATCGGGAATTTAGCTGTTGTTGTTTAACCTCTATTCTTATTTTTGCCTCTCCCAATTGGAAGATGAAAATAATAGTGATATAACAGCTAGTGGCGAAAATCTACCAAAAAATATTAAGGATTTTCTTCAATACTTTTGACTTAGTCTCTATGAAATTATCTGGGATTTCTATCTTGAACCTCATTTTGGATTTTCATTATCTGAATCTCTTCATCGGGAAGATTTTAGTTGGGGCCTGATAATTATTTGTTGAAGATTCACTTGAGGAAATAATATTCTTATGTATTCTAGTGTTATTTCACGGAAAATTTGAAGTTCCTTATGAATTGTATTGATACTCAGATAGTCGAGTTCTTTTCTCGGGCAACATTCTTAGCTGGTTAAAACTTTTTCTTTTACGGGTTGCCTTCACGTGTTCGTGATTTGGGCAAACCTGTAAGCAAAGGAGATGGCCTCGTGGACTGTCTAATTTGGGATCATCCTATCCTATTCCCATTTTAAGGATAAGTCATCATCTAAGTAGAATTTACCTACTAAATTTCACTAAAATCAGGAAGCATACTGCACCTGTCATGGGGCTATTAAGAGGACTACTCAGAACATGGTTTCTGACCAGATTTGTTTCATATCCAAGTTATAAGTCCATCGTGATGCAATACATAGCCATATGGGGCAAAAAAGAAAATTTTCCCAATCCCCTTCTTTTCCCATGGAAACATGCAATTCATAAGATTTAACAACATTAGACCCATGATCAATTACACTTTCTTTGAGAAGTAGCATATATGGCAATGTTTCTCACCTATATTTTACTATCCTCAATTAATTAGGCAGAATTTTTCTACTTAGAGTCACCAAGGTTGGGATCGTTTCATTGGAGAAAAAACAATTGATATAATTTTATCAGAGTATTCTTCAATCTCTCTTATCATTAAAATATTTCTTTTATTTGGAAACTATTTTTTTCGGGAAGTATTCTTTTAATGAGATCTTCTCTTCACAGGATATTTTACTTGGGAACTATCCCTCTTATTCGAGAGTTCCTTCTCGAAGAATATTACGAAGTCGGGACGAGATTTCTTCCTAGAAAATATTCTAAAATCGGGATTATCCTTTTCAGCTCTTTCTAATTAGAGATTTCTTTACAGGATAAGTTTATGCTCTGGATAGAATCCTATTCTCGGATTGGATAACCCTCCCTGATTAAAAAAAAAAAATCGACTCCAACTCGTTACCTAATCGGGGGAACTGGGGATTAAACTAATAAGCAGTCATTTTCTTCATTTAGAGTTATCAATTCTTAGCCTAAATTGAGTTCAGATTTAGATGGTCATTATATGGGGTATAACTAATTTTGGAAGCTAAGATTGAAAGGTCCCACCTTGGGTGATGTATACACTACATGGGTTTACGACGAACAAAATATAGACCAAAATTCACAAATTCCGATTTGCATGACCTAGATATCTTTTCAGGCCATGTAGCAAGAGTTCTCTTCTCGGCACCGGCATCGTCATCCTCAGTATCAGAATTACATCACAGCTTTATCAGGGGAACATTCCTCTTCTCGGGATTAATCTCGAGACTTTCTTTAAGGAAGGGGTATGAGTATACTATCCTCAATCATGGGTCATTTCTCTTAAGCGGCTCACAATAAGAAAGTGAATCTCTTAATTAATTTTTCTGATTACATGATATTTTTATCTTTTGCAATTTATTTGCAACCCATTAAACGTTATATTACTTTTACATCCAAGTTTTAAAGCACACTTACTGAACCCGTGTATTTCTGGGAACAACATGTATCACTTTAGAACAGCTTGTACCATATGGGCAAACTCGTATCATCACGGGAACAACCCATAGCGTCATAGGAGCCACCCATATTATCATTTTACGAGGCTCGTGCCTGTATCACTACTTGTGTTTCATTACTTGCTACTTTTTTTATTCCGTTGAAATTCAATATTTTGACTCTTAATTACGTTCTAATGTGTCACTCTTCTTGGAAGGAACTTGAAGCATTTGACATAATTGACATATATGTCAATTTTTTAAGAGGGAATAATGATGGAATATAGGTTTTTGGCCCTTAGGAAAGCCTTTTGGAGTACCACATGGGAACTCCACAATTTCCTTTGAGGTTTCACTCTCTATAAATAAGTGTACTTTCTATTTTCTCTCGGTCTTTTTTCTCAGACTCTCAATAATTTTGCTTTAATTACTATAACTCGGTATTAGCTTAAGCATGGGAACAGAAACAGGGACCAGTCCCCACCTATCTGGACCTGAAGGCTAGAATCTATCATAGTCATTTGGAGATGCTCAATTTTTCAAGTTCTCGACAGTTTTATATGCATTTTATTATTGATTATCATATGCCTGTGGTTCTTCTCTATCCTTGGGAGCTACAAAAATTGCATCATTTCTTGAAGTTCTGATTATGATGTTTATGGTTTTAGGAACTACTGTTGTGCTACTCCATACAGTTCCTGTGCTTTACGATAGTTATGAGAACCAAGTGGACGCATTTATGGAGAAAGCACTTGAGGAGCCAAGTAACAGTATGCAGTCTTTGATGCAAAGGTTTTGTGCAACACCTCTTAAGGACCCATGAAAGATGGGAAGAATGATTAAGAATGTGGCTTGAATTGTGAGACCTTGATAGGTCCAGAGGTGTTCTATGTGTGCATTTCCACTCGGGATCATCCATATATTACATCATTTATCCTTTAGTACACTCTACAATACACTTCTTTTAATAGCAACTTTTCCTTAGGAATAATCTTTTATAATTTAAGGTTTATTTTTATTCTATAAGATTTATATTAAAAAATTATTATAAAAGATGTATATTAGAGAGTGTAGTAGAAGATGTACTAAACAATACTGAGTGGACATTTGTGTCCTTTGGATAGATTTGCTAGTATTTCAGTCCTCCTGAAATCTGCTGCTTTTCTGTGTCATGATTATTGATTTCTACTTATTATGACCTTTCTTTCGTTCATTGATTGGTATTAACGTGGAACAGAAGCATCAAGCAATAAAGTACAATATGTTGTCTTTTTATTTTCAGCAATTTCTCTAAAAAAATGTGATTCAATTCTTTTCTTCCATTTCAGTTTAAATTTTAGAAATGTCTTGATTAAGGAGAGGACTTGGGATATTGTTTGGTGCTCTATTGATCAAAATGTATTGGAGCATGATGTGGAAAAATTTATAGAATTCTGATAGAGTCGATTTTTAATACAAATAAACACCTTAAGTTTTAATTATTAGTCTTTGAAAATATTTTATTTATTTATTAGTCATAATTATTATATTTAATTTATTTTATTTATCTTTGTGCAGATTTCTAAAAAAGAATGGAAAATAAAGATTCCATATTAAATTTGGTAAAGAGAAGCTGCAGTATTTGAATCCTTTAAGGATTAGGATTAAAACTTTAGCAGAATCCTTTAAGGATTAGAACTTTAGTATTTGAATCCTTTAACGATTAGGATTTTGCTTCTCTTTTGTCTATAAATAGAAGAGAGCAGAAAAAAATACAGCAGAGAAAATTTCCAGCGGCAGAGAAAAAAACAGCAGAGGAAAATTCCAGCACAACAGCAGAAAAATACAGCAGCTCCAAGCGAAGAAAAAAAGCCATGATCTACTCCAAGAAATTGGTTCCTTCTTTCCCTTTAGCCATGAACTAAATTTATTTTTAGAATCTTGATGAAACCCTAGCCATGTGACTTTGGTTTATTTTATTTTTGGGAGATTTATTCTATTATTTATGTGATTGCATATCTTGGGATGTTATTGGTTTGATGCAATTAATTCTTTGTGATTGTTCTTTTAGAATAATTATTTGGGTTAATTGATATTTTTATCCATGCTTAATTCTTGTAGTCTTGGGTATGAGAGATATGTGATTTTTGCAAGTATATTGTGGGTTTTAGAATTGAATAATTCATGCTAATTTTAGATGATTTATGTCATAGGAATGAATAAGTCATGCTAATGGTTAGATGGATTATGTCATGCATTTAAGCACAATATATTTCTCTAGTGAATCGAAGCTTGTAGCCTAGATCACCATATGAGTGTTTAATCTTTTCTCCTAAATAAAATTAAATCATTGTTATATAGGTTAGTGGTGGATTCTAGGTTCTAAATCATCTTCTGTGGTTAATCTCCTATTAGTTTCAATTTATTTATTTTACTCATTAGTTTTAATTAATTTAGGAATAATAATAAAATCTCATTATTATTTTTATAAAATTAATTTAGGAAGATAATAATTTGAGTAGTTAAGCCTTTCTCTGTGGTTCGATACCCTTATACTTCCGTATTACATTGATCTTGTGCACTTGCAAGTATTGGGTTTAAAACTTTGTTATAAAAATCCCGACCAAGTTTTTGGCGCCGTTGCCGGGGAGAGGTTAGTAAATAATAAAATAATTAGTAAGGGCTGAGCAAAGAAGATATAAAAATAAGGAGAGAGAGAAAAAGATAACAAAACATAAATTATATTTTTAGAGGGTGTAGAACGAAAATAATAAAATAGGGAAGAACAAAAAATAAGGAGCAAAAATACTACAAAATAAAAAAATTACATTTTTACCCATTTTACCATTGAATCAAACTTACTATTCAATGTCTTAAGTTTTTATCTATATATATATATGTACATATGTTCATATATATCACTCTTGTTGATAATATTTATATATTTCAGGTGTACTTATTTAGTTGTCCGTCGGACATTCCATATTTCTAAGCGATCACTATGTTATTATCTCGAGAGTCAAATCTTGAATTTCTAGTCAGACTTTTATTGTAGATCCTTATGTAGATTCATTATATATGCGCATAAATATTGTGGACATCTTGCACAATTTTCCCAGTTCCATCAAAATTTCTAATTGAGGTCATGAAATATTGAGATCTTATAATTAGAACTGTCAAGAGCTTGAATTTCTTACAGAAATGACAAATGTCATGTTTAGGAAAATTCTATTAGATTCTTTATCCTTGATTTTACTATATGTGACCATCTTAATTATTTGCTCCTTTCATACACGAGGAATTCATTTTGTTGGAATCGACATATCTACTACTATTTTAGTTCTCTCAAATTAATTTGTAGTAATAGTTTATCATTCATGAACATCAAGTATAATGAGCATTCATACAACCGGATGTTAGTCAGTGAATACGTCTGGCTAGATAAATTATATTCTGAACTTCAAATGCAAGATGTTTTCTATGAGGATCAAGATGAGACACAAAATAGTATTATATTCATTCAATTTTATCTTCATATATATCATCTCCTTATTATGTTGGGAAACATATTTAAAATACTAAAATGCTACTCTTCCCCTTGACATTTTCCCCAACATACTTTTTTATAACATTTCTAGGTCCAATCTCATTAGTTTGTGGTGGAGCAAGAAAAAATTCATTAGTATATTTAATATTGTGATGGACAATATTTGGTTACTAACCACAAACTAATTACAAAGAAGAAAACTCATTGTAGTTATTGGAAAAATACGAACAAATGCTACTAAGATTTTACTTCAATCATTTTAATCTATGGTTCTTTAATACCATTTGTATTGGTAGGAGAATATTGAATATGAGCTCATAATTACATAGATGCAAACAACAAATTGCATGTCAATAATATATAAATGTCTATATTCTCATTATGCATTGAATAATATTTCCTTTTATTTATCCCTAAAACATTCAACCCTAAATAATATTATTATCATTCCTATAATTATCTTGCCTTGAAAATAAGTAGCATATGAGAATTAATCAGATTAGAGAAACTTTTCATCTCCTATTATTTTCTAGTATTCTTACTCATTTTCGTATTAGTGATATAGGATGGTCAAATCAGTCACGTAATATTAAATTATTTGAATAAGTAAACTTCATATTTACTTTATAATGTATCTCAAATATATAAATCTTGAATGAGTTACAGAAAGGAAACATTAGCTTTATAATACAAATAAATTTATTCGAACATCACAAGAGTAGCAATATATAAATGCTCATTTCATCTACTGTCTCAAGATTATTTTAATTATAAAAATATCAATAAATTCAAAACAAAACCTCTAACAATACTTTAATGGAAGCAATATACTTTACTAAGAAAGATACCCGTAAGATCAAGAGTTTGTGGCATCAATTTGAGTTTAGAAATAAGCTCCATCGATGCCGTGCTTCTGTTTTTTCAAGTCTACCATCACACATATACACATGCATATAGACTCCTAGATGAATCACAGGCATTGGGAAAATGCTATAGCAACGGGAAACCTTTAACTATACTAAATACCTACTAAATATTTTAGATTATGCTAACTTTTCTAGAGTTGCAATCAACTAACTCCTCTAGAGCTTATTATTAACTAGTTCTTCTAGAACTAGACTACTGTAGACTAATTAATTTATTTAATCGAACACTAAAAGATATATTTTTCGGTCTTGATTATTTAAATTAAATTGATAAAAGAGGTTTTTGAGTCATCCAAATTGAGTTGGATTATTTAAATAATATTCATATCATTTAAAATAAAGCACAATAAAATAGACTGATGTAATTGGACCTCCATTAAATTGAGACCAAAGTCAATTTCACAATAAGTTTGTTAAATGATGAGTTAAATCCATTAGGCCTCATCAAATAAGGAACTGGATTGATCTAACACCGACGATGGATCGCTTGGTGGCCAAGCAACCCAAAACTCCATCTCTGTCTATAAATAAAGGTCCCTCCCAAGGTTAAGAGATCATTCAGATGATTCAGAACACACTCAAGCTTTGGGCAGAAAGATCTCCTCAAGTACTATTCAACAAAGGTCTTCATTGAATCTTGAAGTATTCTTCGCATCTTTGTTGGAAGGAATAAAGAAAGCTTCATCGACTCTACGATCTGCAATTAAGCTTCCAAACCCTCTAGTTTATCACTATAGTTCGTCCCACTTGAGATTAAGCTTGAACTCACAATCTATGTTTGTCCTTCGAGATCAAACTTTCAAGCCATCGAGTTCAAAATCAGAGTTCGTCCGACTCAATATAACAAGCTTTCAAACTGTTGAGTTCACAATCAAAGTTCGTCTTTTGAGATCAAGTGTTCAAGCTCTCAATTTCAGAGTTAAAACTCATTCGATCAGAGATCAAGCCTCCGAGCCCTCGAATCAAAATTTTGCTAAAGGAAAGAATTGAAGGATTCTCCTATAAATTATGAACGTTCTCCATAATTTTTTTTACACTTCAAATATCATTCATCAAATTACTTTGCCGTTATTTTTCTTAGATTTTACTACGTAGAACTACCATTCTATTTTTGATATTTATTTTTAAATATATCCAATGGAATAATATAGATATGTCATGTGCCATCACCATTCATGAATCCATTTAAAACTAAAGAGATTACAATAATTCAAGTAACACAATATATAACTTGAAAATTTAAAATTTATAACCTAATAGAAAAAACAAAAATTATAGTTCAATTTGTTTGGCAATTTTTATCATCAATTAAATTCCAAAGTTTCGTTCCTTGACTTCTTTGCTCAATCAAGCTTTGGGCTTGTGTACGAGAACATAATTGGAAGAAGGATTATATGCACCATAGCTGGAGTTGATTGAGGGATGATAAACTTACCTATCTTGGGGGTAGGGATGATATAGATTCAAGCAAAGAATTATATCCGGCTTAGAGATTCAAGAAATTGTTTGTATTAGCGTATCGCATATTATTGTGAATATTTAGTTATAACATCATTACTGCTAGGAGCATAATTTATTTACTAATATACGTAATAGATACACTTAACAAAATTATGTATGAAAATACAGATATTGATTGAGATAGCTTACATTAATTTCGATAAAATTCAAAATGTAGATTCTCTTATTTAGAAGGCTCAGGCTAAGATGATAAGAAGAGGAAGAGGATAAGAGGGAAGTGGTAAATCCTATATAGGATAAGATGGTGACTAGGTCGATTATGTTTTAAAAGATAAAATGTGTTTATGTGATTATAATGGATACAAATATAATTTCAAAAACAAGAATGAGGTTGTATTGGTGAAACGAGCAAAAATCTTAAAAAATTCCAAATCATTGGGACATACTTGCCAACACAGTAAGAAGAGGCTATAAATACTGCACATACCATTATTCATCGAGCAAGAATTAGCAAACTTGTATTTGTCTGCAAAACAAGAGAAGTAGTAGACCCATGGCTAAGAAAGGTGCCTTCTTCAAAACAGCTGTCGGCAAAACCATCAAATGTAGAGGTTATTAAAATCTAAAACAAGTACTATCTTTGAACTTGTTCTAAAATTGATTTGGGTTATGATTCTAAAAGCAAATGTTGGTACAGCTACGGTTGAAAGAGAGGCAGGGAAGCCTCTGGTGATTGAGGAGGTGATTGTGGTATCTCCTAAAAGCATATGAAGTTCGTATTAAAATTATATGTACTTCTCTTTGCTTTAGCGATGTCACTTTCTGGAAAATGAAAGTAAAGCTGAATTAATTTGTTGTGTATACAATCTTGGATTTGCCTTTGTTTTCTTGCATGATAAATAATAAATCGCTTTCTTTTGTTCTTTGGAGGTACCTCTGGCTTGCTTACCGAGAATTTTTGGTCATGAAGCCGTTGGGTTAGTTTTTATGCTTATAAGCTTTACAGAAAAAAAAAACTTTTATTGCTTCTACCTTCTTTTGTAGCATCAAGGCAAGACGGTCACTACAAAAAAAAAATAAGAAAAGAAAAGAAAAATCTATGACAATTAGCTACACTATTAGTAATTTAGTAATGAAAAAATGACGTGATTTGAACTTAAAAATCTCTCACCCCACCTTGTCACACTCTCTATAAACTTAATAATATAAAATGTTTCTTTTATTTGTTTTGTGACAAGACAGTAACTTATAATAGTAACTATTTTAATATTGGAAATGTAGGCTTTTCAAGCCCATGTTCTCCCAATATTTTTTCTTTTCCAGCCTAATTTTTCTCCCCCACTTTAAACCCAATGATGATGGGCCTCAACCTAGAGTAGGCTTTTGACTGGGTCAAGGGATGCCCGGGTTAGTCAGAGTTGGCCACCCGGGCCGTCCGTTAGTGACCCGCGGACTCCCGTTGTTTTATACTGCTGCCTCCTCGGTCTTTGGGCAGTCTCTTCCTCTCCTCCTCTTGGCCGTCTCTTTATTCTCTCCTATGTTTTTGAGTTCCTCTGGAGTCTCTGGGTATTTCTCCTTTCTGCGGCGCCGCCGTTGCTCCCCTCTCTGTGTACTGGTATTTTATGAGTATCTATTATTCACCGGTCTTCTTTGCCACCTTTCTACCTCTGTTGGTGTGTTTAGAGAGTGAGCCGTGAGAAAAGAAAAGAGAGAGAAATAGAGAAAGAGGGTTGCCGGTCACTTCCGTCACGGCTGAGGCCATTTCTGAAGGTATAATACCCGATCATTCCCTTGCTTACCTTCGGTGCCTCGACGCGGCGTTGCCGCTGCTCGGCAACCATTTGTATTTCTGGTGACCGTTTAGTTTAACCTCCTCGATCATCTCTTTGATTTTCTGCCACCAGTTTCACCGTGGCGGTGGTAAGTGGAACATCTCTTTGCTCATTTAGGTTTTTCTTTTGATATTAACCGGGTGTTAATTTTGTAGATATCCATTATTATATATATTTTCTGTTACTGTTCTTGAAGATTGAATCTTCTGTATTTTTCTTTTCATTCTTCCGCTGATCTGTTATTTTTGTTATAGTAATCAGTATTTTGTAATAGTAATTAGAAGTATTTTTCTTCAACAAGTGGTATCAGAGACTGGTTCCGGCTCATCGGCGTCGGTATCCGACAACAACCTTTCGGATTTCAAGAGTTCCTCAGTCCCAGCCAGTGAAGTTCCTCTTACTCACTCTGTTCTTACAGTTTTATTATTATTATTATTGTTTCTGTTGATTCGGCTTGCCGCCGGTTTCTGTTTTCTGTTTGTGTGTTTCGGCTTGTAGCCGGTTTCTGTTCTCTGTTTTTTAGTTTCTTTCTTTCGGCTTGCTGCCGGTTCTACATTTCTGGTTGTTTGTTGTTACGGCTTGCCGCCGATTCTTGCTATTACTGTGATTACTATTATTATTTCGGCCTCTGCTTTTCCATTTAGTTTGTTATTCCAGTTGTTTTTTTTCCTTCTTTTCTTCTTCAAAACATAAACCCAAGCCTGGCTTGACATGAGATTTCAAGTATCTGTGTCTTGGCGGTTTTCTTCTTTCTCATTTCAAAAGTTTATATATATTATGTATTTTGTTCCTGTCCTTTTTTGCTGTTTGGTGAATCTGTCTGATTCAGCCTTTTTTTCTCATTATACAGTTTGTTTTCTGCTTAGATATTTTTTGTGTTTTCTATTACACTATTTTTCTTAAATCAAAACCAAACCTAATTAAACAAACTAAAACAAACAACGCCGTTTTTTTTCTTTTTGGAATTTTTTTACTCTGTTTTTGAGGAAAATTCAGACAGTTTTATTCAAAAAAATTTTTTTCAAATCTTTCATCTCTCCTAAGCCACCGAATTGCACCTATTTGTCTTTAAAACATGTCAGTTCCAAAAATTGAAACTGATAGGTTCGATGGCAAATCTGATTTTGTAATGTGGCGGAGGAAAATGAAAGAAGTTTTGGTACAAAATAAAATTGCTCCCGCTATTTGCAGCCCTAAAGAGTGTCCGGAATCTTGGAAGGGAGAAATTCTTAAAGAAAAACTAGGTGATGCTCATAGTTGCCTCACCTTGCATTTGATCGATAACGTTTTACGAGAAATTGATAAAAAGACAATGCTTTTGAAATTTGGACAAAACTGGAAAAACTATACTTGGGAAAATCCCTTTCTAATAAAATTTATTTAAAAGAACAGTCTTTCAGTTCCAAACTGAGTGGGACAAAATCACTTTCTGAAAATATATATGATTTGGATAAAATCATTTTGGAACTTCAAAATGTCGGAGAGAAAATCTCTGATGAAAATATTGCAGTTATTTTACTAAATCCCTTACCTGATTCTTTTAATGATGTCAAATCTGCTATTAAATATGGTAGAGATGATTTGTCTCTTTCTGATATCAAAAATTCTTTAAAATCAAAAGATTTAGATTTGCAAAAAGAAAATAAATCTCACGGTGAAAATCTTTTTGTGAGAGGAAGGATTGACCGGAGAGAACCTCCTAGTCATCATTTTAAAAGCCATTCCAAATCACGAGAGAAAAGCAAAGTAAAATGTTTATATTGTGGGAAAGAAGGACGTATGGAAAATAAGTGTTTTAAACGAATCAAAGATGAGAAACAACGTAAACATGGTAAAGGAGGTAATAAAGTCGACAAAACTCACGTTTTTGAATCAGATGGTAACTCTATATTTTCTGAGGTTTTGTGTGTTTATCTTTCTCCTTCATGTATTGATGTTGTTAATCATTGGGTGCTTGATTCCGGTTGCTCATTTCACATGACACCTAACAAACACTAGTTTTCTAAGTTCAAATCTTTAAACCAAGGAAAAGTATTTATGGGTAGTAATCAGGTTTGCGATATTAAAGGCATTGGTAATATCTTCATAAAAATGCAAGATGGCGTGACTAGAAAACTCACTAAGGTGAGATATGTGCTTGACTTATGTCGGAATCTTACCTCCCTTCGTTACTTAGAATCTCTGGGTCTCTTTTTTAAATCCAAAAATGGAATTTTACATGTTCTCAAAGGAAACCCAGTCATGCTAAAAGGTTTTAAAAAGGAAACTTTATACATCCTTCCTGGTAAAACAGTTTGCAACTCCACTGCTTTGGTTTAAAAATCTGTCCCTGAGAAAACTATGTATTGGTATCGGAGGATCGGCCACATTAGTGAAAAGGGGCTTTATCATTTATAAAAACAAAAACTTTTATGTGCTGATAAAATTGATTCCTTGGATTTTTGTGATCACTGTGTTTTGGGAAAACAATATAAAATCAGTTTTTCCACCAGCAGACACAAGTCTTCTGCACCTCTTGATTATGTGCATTGTGATCTATCAGGACTTGAGAAGGTTCCGACTTACGGTGGTAACGTTTATTTCTTGTCTATTGTTGATGATTTTTCTAGTCATGTATGGTTTTTTCTTTTAAAAACCAAAGACCAAACGGTTGAAAAATTTTGTGAATAGAAACGTTTTACCGAAAATCATTCTCGAAATAAACTAAAAACTATCAGGACCGATAACGGTCTTGAATTTTGTCCGGTTTCTTTTAGTTTCTTCTGGTATCCAAAACCTTTCTGGGGTGAAGCTGTTAGTATAGCAGTATACCTCATCAATAGATCTCCATCCATAGCTATAAACTTTAGGACTCCTATAAAACTCTGGTGTGGTAAACCTCCTAATCTTTCCAATTTGAGAGTTTTTGGTTGTGCAGCCTTTGCTCATCAAAAAGAGGGAAAACTAGATCCAAGGTCTAGAAAGAGGGTGTTCATAGGATATCCTAGTGGGGTAAAGGGTTATAGAGTGTGGTTAAAAGGTGAACTAGGGGTGAGGGTTATTATCAATAGGGATGTCATCTTCAACGAGCTAGAGATGCCTTGTCTTGAGGATAAACCCATCTCCGATAATCCTCCTAGTATTCTCTCCCCTAGTAGCATTCCGGTGGAGGGGGAGACCATCTCCGAACCTCCCTTAGATCCGCCTCAGGAGCCTGAAACCAATCCTGAGTCTTCTGCTCCTTCCAGTAGTACTCCTGTTCCTGAAACTTTTGATCCTATTCTAGATGGTTCTGATGAGGAAGAGGAACATCCTGAGGCTCAAACCCAAGCTCTTAGGGATTATCAACTCGCTAGAGATAGAGTCCGTAGGGTACCCAAGGATCATCCTCGGTATGGTTACCCCTACATTGTATCATATGCTTTTGCTGTTGCATCTTATGTGGAGGAAAAAGAACCTTTATGTTTTTCTCAGGGATTAAAAAGTCCCAATCGCGTTTTATGGTTACGTGTGATGGAAGATGAAATGTTTTCTTTAAACAAAAACAAAACCTGGATTCTTGTTCCAAAACCTTCAAACAAAAACTTGTTGATTGTAAATAGATTTTCAAAATAAAAGAATCTGAGTCTTCTAACGAACCTCCCAGATTCAAGGCCAGACTTGTTGCAAAAGGCTATTCACAAGTTGAGGGCATTGATTTTCTGAAAGGTTTTCTCCTGTTGTTAAATACAAAAAAATTTGGATTATTCTTGCTCTTGTAGCTTTTTATGATCTTAATCTTGAACAACTTGATGTGAAAACTGTTTTTTTACATGGTGATCTTGAAGAAACCATTTATATGCGTCAACCACTTGGTTTTGTGGTGAAGGGTAAGGAACACATGGCGTGTCTTTCAAAAAAGTGTTTATATGGGCTTAAACAGTCTCCAAGGCAATGGTACAAGAAGTATGATTCCTTTATGTCTAAAATTGGTTTTTCAAGAAGCAACTATGATAGTTGTCTTTATTTTTCTGGTAATAATGTGGATTTTGCTATTTATTAGTTGTTGTATGTGGATGATATGTTAATAGCTTGTCGTCACAAAGCTAAGATCGATGATCTGAAATCCCTGCTTAAATCTGAGTTCGATATTAAAGATTTAGGGGTTGCATCCAAAATTCTTGGGATGAGTATTTCAAGAGATAGACCTGATCATTCTCTTTTTCTATCTCAAAAGCCTTTCCTTCAGAAAATTTTATCCAAATTTTCAATGCACCTGTGTAAACCCGTTACAACTCCTCTTGCTAGCCACTTTAAACTTTCCGAAAAAACCTGTGCTAGAACTGAAAGTGAAAAGAGAGATATGGCCAATATCCCTTACAGAATGGCCATAGGCTCAGTTACGTACTCAATGATATCTACCCGTCCTGATATTGTTTTTTCTATAAGCCTTTTTAGCAGATTTATGTCGAATCCTGGAAGAGATCATTGGGCTGCCCTCAAGTGGCTACTACGTTACCTGAATGGAACTGTGGATCGGGGTTTACACTATTATAATTGGTTTGATTTTGAATTAATTGGATTTTTTTATTTTAATTTTACAGGTGATAAGGATGGTAGAAAATCTACCACTTCCTATTTCTTTACCCTTGCAGGTAGTTGCATCTCATGGAAATCCCAACTGCAGCCTGTAGTTGCTTTGTCAACTACTGAGGCTGAGTATATCGCGGCAACGGAAGCAACCAAAGAAGCCATCTGGCTTCAAGGGTTATTGAGTGAATTAAATATTTTGCACTCTAAAGTTATTATTTATACAGATAGTCAAAGTTGTTTACATTTGTGTAAAAAATCCGGTCTATCATGAACGGACGAAACATATTGATGTCAAATATCACTTTATTAGAGAAAAGGACTCTAGTGGTATTGTTGACATAGACAAGATTAGTACTCATAACAATCCTGCAGGCTTTGGTCTTAAAATAGTAAACACTGACAAATTTATGTTTTACAAGAACTTTCTTCATGTGGAAACAATTTGACTCAAATTTAGTCATTTTAGGGATGGAAAATATTGTTCAAGGTGGAGACTGTAGGCTTTTCAAGCCCATGTTCTCCCAATATTTTTTCTTTTCCAGCCCAATTTTTCTCCCCCCACCCCCCCCTTTAAACCCAATGATGATGGGCCTCAGCCTGGAGTAGGCTTTTGACTAGGTCTTGGGATGCCTGGGCCGGTCTGGGTTGGCCACCCGGGCCGTCGATTGGTGACCCGCGGACTCCCCCTCGTTTTATACTGCTACCTCCTCGGTTTTTGGGCAGTCTCTTCCTCTCCTCCACTTGACCGTCTCTTCATTCTCTCCTCTGTTTTTGAGTTCCTCTAGACTCTCTGGTTGTTTCTCCTTTCTTCGGCGCCGCCGCTGCTCCCGTCCCTGTGTACCGGTGTTCTATGAGTATCTGTTATTCACTGGTCTTCTTTGTCACCTTTCTACCTCTGTTGGTGTGTTTAGAGAGTGAGCCGTGAGAAAAGAAAAGAGAGAGAAATAGAAAAAGAGGGTTGCCGCTCACTTCCGTCAAGGCTGAGGCTATTTCTGAGGGTATAATACCCAATCATTCCCTTGCTTAACTTCGGTGCCTCGACGCGGCGTTGCCACTGCTCGGCGACCGTTTGCATTTCTGGTGACCATTCGGTTTCACCTCCTCGGTCATCTCTTTGATTTTCCGCCGCCGGTTTCACCGCGGCGGTGGTAAGTGGAACATCTCTTTGTTCATTTGGGTTTTTCTTTTGATATTAACCGGGTGTTAATTTTGCAGATTGCTATTATTATATATATATTTTCTGTTACTATTCTCGAAGATTGAATCTTCTGTATTTTTCTTTTCATTCTTTTGCTGATCTATGATTTTGTAATAGTAATCAGTATTTTGTAATAGTAATCAGAAGCATTTTTCTTCAACAGGAAAAATGCTAATTATGATGTATAAAAAAAAATCTGAAATGTGTGGCAAAACAAGCATTCTTGATTTGAGCCATTTCATGATATCAAACAAAAAAGTTTATGGATCGAGCAGCATGATGATTTGCTCTCTTTCTAACTATTTTATGTTTATGAAATCAAGGGTTGTTGAAAATGATGGAGAGGATGTTTATGGCTTAGCTGCAGGGGACATGGTCATTCCAATTTTCATGCCGGATTGTCAAGAATGCGTAGACTGTAAATCAAGGAATAGCAATTTGTGTTGAAAATTCCATATTGAAATCTCTCCAACATGCTTAGAGATGGGACAAGCAGATTCACTGATATGAATGGAGAAATTATAAACCATTTCCTTTGGATATCGAGCTTTAGTGAATATACAGTGGTGGATGTAGCTAGTGTGACAAAAATTGATCCTAATAACATTCCTCCAAACAGAGCTTGCCTTCTAAGCTGTGGAGTTTCAATTCTTTGAGTTTTTTTGCCTTTCCTCTTGGACTCTAAGAATAATACCATGATTTAATATTGTTTAAGTTTAATTTCAGGAGTTGGTGCTGTCATGAGAACAGCAAATGTGGAAGTAGGGTCTAGTGTTGTTATTTTTGGATTGGGTTCAATTGGCCTAGCGGTATGATCTTTGTTTTTGTTCTAGGCAAATCTAAGAGTTTTTTTTTTCTGTTTTTGTGACATAGATATCAATAAAGACGGGATCAAAAGCGACATGATGGTGGAGAAAAGTTTTGTTAGGGACATGGCTCTTTATTTCGTATTTAAGCAACCCCACACCATCTATGCGATTAATATCTTATAATTTTTTTTGCGTGGATCATATCTTTATTTCTTAAAATAAGGATATATTATAGTAGTTATAGAGATAATATGTAGATTATATGAACCAAGGATTTAATGTTGATATTTATATACTTGGTTTATAACAGAATTTTCTATCGGTAGTAGCTGCCTCTAATATTTGTATAAATGTTAATAGGGTAAAAAGTTTAAACTCAAAATTAATACTTTTTATACAATAACTTTTTTTCTTCTGAATAAAATGAGCATAATAAAAATTTTGCTGCTTCATAATTAAAAAGTCTTATTTCTTCTATGATATGTGTAGACTCATTTGGTGAATTTAATTGGTGGTGAAATGCTTGTGCTTGTGTCGCTTGTGTTATATGTTGCTGAAGGAGCAAGACTATGTGGTGCTACAAGAATTATTGGTGTTGACATTAATCCCAACAAATTTGAAATAGGTAGATACAATGCCTAAGTTGATCTTTTTTCCATTTCCAGATATTAGCACATGAATGGTTCTTTCTGCAACACTAAAAAATTGGCTTGAAGAGTGATTGTATGTATCTCTGCTGCTGTGGAAAATAGTTCCATATATACCATAAGCACTTAGTTAATAATTGAGGACTGACATTATTTTTATCATATATACTTATATATCACTTTATACAGCCAAAAAATTCGGAGTCACCGAATTTGTCAACTCTAAGAGCTGTGTGGATAAATCTTTTAGCCAGGTCATTTTCTGCAATCTATATGGAATTCACATCCAGCTTTGTACCTTTCTTCATTTCAAAATTGCATCCTTTGTATCCTTGTGTTCTAATTAAATAAATTTTTGCAGGTGATCCTTGACATGACTGAAGGTGGAGTAGATTATTGCTTTGAGTGTGTTGGTATGGCTTCACTGGTGCAGGAAGCTTATGCATGTTGCCGAAAGCTATGTATTTACCGCATCCTCTTTCATAACTTTTCCAGGGGTAAAGGAGCTCCTAATCTTTCCATCAAATTACTATTTTTCATGTTCTAAAGGTGCAGGAGTGAAAGGATATCTTAACTTTTCAGGGATGGGGAAAGACTATCGTGCTAGGAGTGGATAAGCCCAAGGCTCAGCTTAATTTCAACTCATTTGAGGTTCTTCACAGTGGGAAAACCCTCTTGGGATCATTATATGGTGGTCTTAAGCCAAAATCAGATATTCCCATTCTGATCAAGCATTACATGGACAAGGTAGTTTACTTTTCTTCCTTGTCATTCCATCTCTTTCTTTTACACGAAGATTGAATCATGTTCTTTTCACTGTTGAAATTCCATGGTTTTTGGATTTAGGAACTGGAATTGGATAAATTTGTGACACATCACGTCAGTTTTGAAGACATCAATAAAGCCTTCAAATTACTAATTGCAGGAAAAAGCCTCAGATGTTGATTTGGAATGATGAAAGAAAGCAAATAAAAATTTAATTTATTTTTTTCCCTTTCTACAAATGAAAGAAATTCTCGGGAATACAAGGTGTGTTTGTATTAAACATTGTGTTCATGGAATGGAGCAATTTCACACAGTTCCCCTCTACTGTAAATCTACATTTTAAAATCTGCATTCCTCCAACAGTCCAAAATCCAAAGTTTTGGTCAATATAATGAGAATCACCTAACATATTTTTTAAGGAGGAAAGAAAGCTCTTGTTATATAAAAAAATAACAATGTCAGATATTATTCGGGAAAGATTCTATTGAAACATTTAATGGATAGGTAAAAAGGGTTAATTTAACCAAACGTGCCATTACATTAGGATGCGCTTAACATAATATACAGTGTAGCTGAGCCTAGAGAGCAAAAATTTGAAAGAGTCTAAATTGTCTTTCAAATGCAAGATATTCTATGTGATGTCACTTGTATTAAAGAAAACACCTTGATGGTCACTTTTAATCTCCACTCATCTATAATCAAATATGTCTAAGAGACGACCTTTTAGAATTGCCAAAGACTCAGCATGTTCGGCAAAAATAGCATGATGTTGCTTCCTAATCATTATTAGGCATGATCTTCAAGAATAGTTTCAATGCTTATCTTTCTATGCATCATCAACATTCAACTTCAAAGTTTCTAAAGTCAGTGTTGAAAAAATCGGACTGGTTTGACCGATCAAATTGTGAACTAGACCAGAGATCGATATGATTTTATCAAAAAATCAGTAGATGAATGGATCGATCAAGCCAAATATTTGACTCAGTTGACCCAATTTCGAAATCAATTTTAAAAAATTATCACTAAAACTTAGATTTTGTTTATGTTTTTTAGGTTAAAAGTTTGTAATGTTAACTTATTAATTATATTTAGTGTTAATTATATTTACCGTCAATTGATGTATGTGAATAAATTAGTAATGAATATTTTTACATCGGTCCGAATGATTGAACCAATGAACCAGACTAGTAACTTCATCGGTTCAATCTCCAATTCATTTTTACAACATTGCCTAAAGCAGTAGGACGTTAGGTTTGCAGGTCCTGATATATAAAACATGGGCATAACTGAAAGGGTTAAGTCCAATAAATCCCCCTAAAGTTGGGCCTACTTATCAATTGAGGGTATGAACCATTTCCTTTTAGATAAGAAGCTCCTAAAAAGTTGAGCTATACCAACTCAGGTCATGAACTTTGTTTTAGACAAAAAGTCCCCTAAGTTGGACAAAAATTTTGAATGATGCGTAACGCAAAAGGGTCCAAGATCTGAAAAGTTCTAAGTCAAGAAATTAATTTACAATTTAGCTTCAATCCTAATTTAATTAGGTTCAAGTATTCTGTTTTATGTTGTTTTCCGAGAAACACTAGGATTTGAAATTAATAAGTTGAGATCCTAGTATTAGAGTCTATTTTAGAAAGTCCATTTGGTTTAAGATTGCAGTATTTTATTTCTTAAATACTAAATTGCAGTATTTTATTTCCCAAATTATAGTTCAACTAGAATTCCTAATTATGATAGGATTAAAGTTTCTAAGCTATCTTTCCTAGATAGTTTAGGATTTTGGTTTTTGAATATATAAATAGAGGATTTCTTATTCTATTATGTATGCATTGATTAAATAAATAAAAGGTTCTACATAAGTTTATGTAATCTTGGTTATATGATGATATCCAACGCTTAACGTGCGATGCTTTACGGTTCCTGAGTGTAACGCCTTAGGGTTTAGGTGTGCTGCCTAGGTTTTCCTTACATAGTATGACATTAAGGGGTTTATTTATCTACTCTTCTTACTATTTTCCTCGCTTCTTGGATGATTTGGCAAAAAAAGTAGTTCTTTTCCTTAGTTCTGTTATTCCTAATGTAGATGAAAGTACATAGTTGCGTTAGCTGGTCTTCTCTGCTGCTTGCTCTCTTTGTTTAAGTTGTATTAAAGTCTATTTCCGCTTGTGTATTCTATTAAGATTCAACAGTTCATTCGTGAGATATTCATTAAGTTTAAGGTTCAAAGATTCTTCCTTGCACAGCCACTACTGATGTGAGAAAAAATATGATTTTCCAGGAAGTAACCAACTGAATTTCGGAGCATTCATTTCTTGACTGTATTATTATGCTAGGCTTTCTTTATGGGTTTTGAAAATTCTAATGAAAAGACAATAGAAACTTGTAAGAAAATGAAATTTCTCAAGGTATGTGTGTTTTGTAGAAAATGTGAATGGTATGGTCTATTGGTGTAGCTACAGATGTGTTTATGTAGAGAAAAAAGAAAATATTAGGAGTTCTTGGAGACAGCTCTTTGGATTCTATTTGACGTTCTAAAGTACCATTTGTCGATATTGGTGTGTCATGGTACAATGCATTTTTTGCTGTATTATTTTTGTGGTCTAATGCTAGCTAGCTCCTTCATCAACAAGAGACTCCACTTCGCATTCATCAGTGTGTGTTACCAATTTTACCATTTTGTTCTATGTGGGCAACATGATTCATCTTTTTCTTGGTTAGGACTCCACCTCACAATCCATAAGTTTCTATCCTTGAGAAGCCGCCTGTCTTACAGTTTGCATATATTCTTTGCAATTCTCGGAGAGATTTCTTCTGGAAGGGATCCTAAGAAGTTTATTTGTGTATGTCTCCTACTTAAGGGAAATAGGGAAGAGGTTGGCGCTTGAATTTCCTCTGCATATTAGCAAACAAATTCTTTTTACCGAAATCCATGTTGTTTCTTTGAAGTCCTTAACACCCCCTTCGGTTGAAAATATATATAATTTTAAATAATTTGATTACTTTTTTGTGTACCATTCTATGGTGATAGATAAATTGAAAAGGAGTAATATGATGAAATATGGATTTTTGGACCCTTAGAAAAGACTTTTAGAGTCCAATGCAGGAACTACACAATTTCCTTTGGAGCTTCACTCTTTATAAATATGTATATTTTCTACCTTCTCTTGATCTCTTTTCTTAGATTTTCTATAATTCTTACTTTCATTATTATATCTTTGTACTGAGCTCTAACCTGCTTCTGACCCGCTCTTATCTTGTAAGCTAAGACTATAAATTTTCTTTCTATTCCCCAACCCAAGTATGTCTCGGGATGATCCTTGTCTCAAACACTGAGTGCACATTTTCAAATCCTCTGCATTGCTATTTTCAAACCCCCTAATGCAATACCGGGTAGTAATTCCTTTCTCTCACGTATGACTCGGGATAGCCATTCTTAGTTCTTGAAAATCCCAATTTCTGTGTTTCATGACTATTAAATCTATCGAGACCACTCGTATATAATTTTCTATCCCATAATTTCAAAGCCAAAGACTCACCAAATTCATTAATAATTGTTATAACTTCCTGGGTAAAATCCTCTTTTACACACCAGTGAGAACAACATTTTACACCTTCCGAAATTCTTCTCCTATTTCTTGCTTCTCTGCTTCTTTTTGTTCATGAGCTTGTGTGTTTTTGGGGAAGCCATAAGCTCCCTTTCGAGCTTACAAAAAGGAAAAGAGATCTTGTATGTTTTCTTCTCTATTCCTCTTTTTCTCAGTTGCTGCTACAATTAGATGGGGCCCAGGAATTAGGATTATTCTCTGTTTCTTCATGCTTAAGCTTTCTTCTTTACAGAAGAAATAATACCAATGCCTCAATTTTGGATTCAATTTAAATTTCGAAGGCATATTGCTCAAATCTGAGGCCAATCAAGGTTGTGGATTCAAACCCTCTTCTTTAGATTTCTTACTGCTCAACTAGTGACCTCACTCAGGCAACTCTGCACCGGTACGATACCGCTCCGACTACCACTGCTCTATATACAAGTAAAAAAATCTAACTATTTTGGGATTTGTTGGAGGAGGGAGTAAGGGATATGTATTCAGCTCTGGTTTCTCCCACTACTTGAGTTTAATTGCATATTTGGAGTCCTTCCTCTAATTCCACCTCTCCAAAAATCGGGAATTTAGCTGTTCTTGTTTAACCTCTATTCTGATTTTTGCCTCTCCAAATAGGAAGATGAAAATAATAGTGATATGACAGCTAGTGGCGAAAATCTACCACAAAATATTAAGGATTTTCTTCAATACTTTTGACTTAGTCTCTATGAAATTATCTGGGATTTCTATCTTGAACCTCATTTTGGATTTTCATTATCTGAATCTCTTCATAGGGAAGATTTTAGTTGGGACTTGATAATTATTTGTTGAAGATTCACTTGAGAAAATAATATTCTTATGTATTCTAGAATTGCTTCACGGAAAATTTGAAGTTCCTTATGAATTGTATTGATACTCAGATAGTCGAGTTCTTTTCTCGGGCAACATTCTTGGCTGGTTAAAACTTTTTCCTTTACGGGTTGCCTTCACGTGTTCGTGATTTGGGCGAACCTGTAAGCAAAGGAGATGGCCTCGCGGACTGTCTGATTTGGGATCATCCTATCCTTTTTCCATTTTAAGGATAAGTCATCAGCTAAGTAGAATTTACCTACTAAATTTCACCGAAATCAGGAAGCATGCTGCACCTGTCATGGGGCTGTAAAGAGGACTACTCGGAACATGGTTCCTGACCTGATTTGTTTCATATCCATGTTATAAGTCCATAGTGATGCAATACATAGCCATATGGGGCAGAAAAGAAAATTTGCCCAATCCCCTTCTTTTCCCATGGAAACATGCAATTCATAAGATTTAACAACATTAGACCCATGATCAATTACACTTTCTTTGAGAAGTAGCATATATGGCAATGTTTCTCACCTATATTTTACTATCCTCAATTAATTAGGCAGAATTCGTCTACTTAGAGTCACCAAGGTTGGGATCGTTTCATTGGAGAAAAAACAATTCATATAATTTTATCAGAGTATTCTTCAATCTCTCTATCATTAAAATATATCTTTTACTTGGAAACTTTTTTTTTCGGGATGTATTCTTTTAATGATATCATCTCATCACTGGATATTTTACTTGGGAATTATCCCTCTTATTCGAGAGTTCCTTCTCAAAGAATATTACGAAGTCGGGACGAGATTTCTTCCTAGAAAATATTCTCAAATCAGGATTATCCTTTTCAGCTCTTTCTAATTAGAGATTTCTTTACAGGATAAGTTTATGTTCTGGATAGAATCCTATTCTCGGATTGGATAACCCTCTCTGATTAAAAAAAATAATAAATCGACTCCAACTCGTTAGCTAATCGGGGGCAAGAACTGGTGATTAAACTGATAAGCAGTCATTTTCTTCATTTAGAGTTATCAATTCTTAGCCTACATTGAGTTCAGATTTAGATGGTCATTATATGGGGTATAACCAATTTTGGAAGCTAAGATTTAAAGGTCCCACCTTGGGTGATGTACAGACTACATGGGTTTACGACGAACAAAATATAGACCAAAATTCACAAATTCCGACTTGCATGACCTAGATATCTTTTCAGGCCATGAAGCAAGAGTTCTCTTCTCGGCACCGGCATCGTCATCCTCAATATCAGAATTACATCACATCTTTATCAGGGGAACATTCCTCTTCTCGAGATTAATCTCGAGACTTTCTTTAAGGAAGGGGTATGAGTATACTATCCTCAATCATGGGTCATTTCTCTTAAACGGCTCACAATAAGAAAGTGAATCTAATTTTTCTGATTACATGATTTTTTTATCTTTTGCAATTTATTTGCAACCCTTTAAAAGTTATATTACTTTTACATCCAAGTTTTAAAGCACACTTACGGAACCCGTGTATTTCTGGGAACAACATGTATCACTTTAGAACAGCCTGTACCATATGGGCAAACTCGTATCATCACGGGAACAACCCATAGCGTCATAGGAGCCACCCATATTATTATTTTACGAGGCTCGTGCTTGTATCACTACTTGTGTTTCATTACTTGCTACTTTTTTTTATTCTGTTGAAATTCAATATTTTGACTCTTAATTACGTTCTAATGTGTCACTCTTCTTGGAAGGAACTTGAAGCATTTGACATAATTGACATATATGTCAATTTTTTAAGAGGGAATAATGATGGAATATAGGTTTTTGGGCCCTTAGAGAAGCCTTTTGGAGTCCCACATGGGAACTCCACAATTTCCTTTGAGGCTTCACTCTCTATAAATAAGTGCACTTTCTATTTTCTCTCGGTCTTCTTTCTTAGACTCTCAATAATTTTGCTTTCATTACTATAACTCAGTATAAGCTTAAGCATGGGAACAGAAACAGTGACCAGTCCCCACCTATCTGGACCTAAAGGCTAGAATCTATCGTAGTCATTTGGAGATGCTCAAATTTTCAAGTTCTCGACAGTTTTATATGCATTTTATTATTGATGATCATATGCCTATAGTTCCTCTCTATCCTTGGGAGCTACAAAAGTTGTATCATTTCTTGAAGTTCTTATTATGATATTTATGGTTTTAGGAACTACTGTTGTGCTACTCCATACAGTTCTTGTGCTTTACGATGGTTACGAGAACCAAGTGGCCGCATTTATGGAGAAAGCACTTGAGGAGCCAAGTAACAACATGCAGTCTTTGATGCAAAGGTTTTGTGCAACACCTCTTAAGGACCCATGAAAGATGGGAAGAATGATTAAAAATGTGGCTTGAATTGTGAGAACATGATAGGTCCAGAGGTGTTCTATGTGTGCATTTCCACTCGGGATCATTTATATATTACATCATTTATGCTTTAGTACCCTTTACAATACACTTCTTCTAATAGCAACTTTTCCTTAGGAATAATATTTTATAATTTAAGGTTTATTTTTATTCTATAAGATTTATATTATAAAATTATTATAAAAGATGTATATTAGAGAGTGTAGTAGAAGATGTACTAAACGATATTCAGTGGACATTTATGTCCTTTGGATAGATTTACTTCCTGAAATCTGCTGCTTTTCTGTGTCATGATTATTGATTTCTACTTATTATGACCTTTCTTTCATTCATTGATTGGTATTAACGTGGAACAGAAGTATCAAGCAATAAAGTACAATATGTTGTCTTTTTATTTTCAGCAATTTCTCTAAAAAAATGTGATTCAATTCTTTTCTTCCATTTCACTTTAAATTTTAGAAATGTCTTGATTAAGGAGAGGACTTGGGATATTGTTTGGTGCTCTATTGATCAAAATGTATTGGAGCATAATGTGGCAAAATTTACAGAATTCCAATTGTCTATTTAGAAACACCAATACATATATACAAAGTATGCATTCTGTATTTTCTTTTTGGATGCACAGTTTTAATTTGAAGTTATCATTATAATAAATACAAATTGCATCATAAGACATTCTAAACTCTATGAACATTTTGATACTCTTATTTTGTTTGTAAATATAAGTTTCAACTTTACTGTATTCTAATACTCCTTAAATCATATTGCATATTATATTTCTATTTTAAAATTAATTTTTAATTAAAAGAATGGGATCATTGGAAGAATCTTGCGCACAGCACGAGCTCCAATAATATATATATACATATATAAATACATACATATATATATACACACACCTTATATATATATATATACGCATATATATGTACATATATTGAATTTTCTAACATACATATATACATATATGTGTGTGTATATATACATATGTGTGTGTATATATATAAACACACATACACACACTAGATTGACTCTCCTCATCAAGGTGCTAAGAGGTGTCTGAGTTAAAATTTAAAAAGATTTGAATCAGTCTGAAATCGTGATGCTTAATTTTATTTTTAAAATCAAACTTATTTCAAATTCATTCTTAAATTGTAAGAGTTCTTATTCAAAGTAAATATTCGCAAACAAAGTTTATTTGACTTCATTTTTTTAATCTTCGAGTCAAATTTAAAACATCAAATACAGTTCGTTTATAATCGAACGAACATGACATATTGCCAAAAGTACTAATTTTTGGATAATAAAAACGAATAGGGGAGTAGAAAGAAAATAATAAAAAATAAGGAAAGAACAAAAGACAACCAACATAAAATTATATCTTTAGAGTAGGGCATGAAAATAAAATAATAAAATATAAGGGAACCAAAGGTAGCCAAGTATCAATTACATTTTTATCCTTCATACTTGAACTAGAAGTATTTTTTATGGCATTTGGGATCTCATATGTAAAAAATGAGTAGGGATATAGAAAGAAAATAGTAAAAATATAGAAGCAAAAGACAACTAAAAATATATAGAATTAAATATTTATAGTAGCGTATGGAAAAAAATAAATAAAAGAATGAGAGAGTAAAATGTAATGCCAAACAAAGTACTAGTATTAGACAATAAAAAAAATGAGTAGAGGCATAAAATGAAAATAATAATAATGAAGGAGCAACACCCACAATAAAGGCTTTTTTTTTTTTTTAAAAAAAAGTCATAATAGAGAACCAAAGTTATTGTTCATACAAGTTTAGAATATTAATTAAACGAACTTGAATAGTGTTCGAGTACACAATTTGAACTCGAAAACTCGATGTTCCCCGTGAGAAAAGGTAACAAATAGTAGCAAAATTTTTAAAATTACTTTTTTACTCTTCCTCTTGTTTGAATCAAAGAGTATTATTTTTATATGAACCAAAAGTACTATAATTAAGAATTAGTAGGGGTGTGCAAAGAGGATAATAAAAATAGGGAGTAAGATATGGTAGCAAAACATAAATTATATTTTTAGAGGGGGTAAAAAGAAAATAATAAAATAGGAAGGAAGCAAAAAAATATAAAAAAGGAAGGAGCAAAAAAATACAATTATAAAATCACATAATTACAATTTTATTGTTGAACCAAAGTTACTATATACTGGCTTAGGATCTTATATGTATAGATAATAAAGAATTAGTAAGGGGTGTGCAAAGAAGATATAAAAATAGGGATAGAAAGAAAAAGATAACAAAACATAAATTATATTTTTATAGGATGTAGAAGGAAAATAATAAAATAGGAAAGAACAAAAAATAGGAAGGAGCAAAAATACTACAAAATAAAAAATTACATTTTTTTCCATTTTACCCTTGAATCAAACTTACTATTCAATGTCTTAAGTTTATATATATGTGTACATATGTCCATATATATCACTTGTTGATAATATTTATATATTTTAGGTGTACTTATTTAGTTGTCCGTCGGACATTCTATATTTCTGAGCGAACATTATATTATTATCTCGAGAGTCAAGTCTTGAATTTCTAGTCAACAAACTATTATTGTAGATCCTCATTTAGATTCGTTATATATACGCACAAATATCGTGGACGTCTTGCACTATTTTCCCAGTTCCATCAAAATTTCTAATTGAGAACATGAAATATTGAGATCTTATAATTACAACTGTCAAGTGCCTGAATTTCTTACCGAAGTAACAAATGTCATGTTTAGGAAAATTCTAGTAGATTTTTTATCCTTGATTTTACTATATGTGATCATCTTAATTATTTGCTCATTTCATATACGAGGAATTCATTTTGTTGGAATCGACTTATCTACTACTATTTTAGTTGTCTCAAATTAATTTGTAGTAATAGTTTATCATTCATGGACATCAAGTATAATGAGCATTCATACAACCAGATGTTAGTCAGTGATTACGTCTGGCTCGATAAATTATATTATGAATTTCAAATTCAAGATATTTTCTATGAGGATCAAGATAAGACACAAAATAGTATTATATTCATTAAGTTTTATCTTCATATATATATATATATATCATCTCCTTATTATGTTGGGAAACATATTTAAAATACTAAAATGCAACTCTTCCCCTTGACATTTTCCCCAACATACTTTTTTATAGTCTGTCTAGGTCAAATCTCATTACTTTGTGGTGGAGCAAGAAAAAATTCATATAGTATATTTAATATGGTGATGGACAATATTTGATTACTAACCACAAACTAATTACCAAGAGGAAAACTCATTGTAGTTATTGGAAAAATAAGAACAAATGCTAGTAAGATTTTACATAAATCATTTTAATCTATGGTTCTTTAATACCATTTGTATTGGTAGGAGAATATTGAATATAAGCTCATAATACATAGATGCAAACAACAAGTTGCATGTCAATAATATATAAATATCTATATTGTCATTGTGTATTGAATAATATTTCCTTTTATTTATCGGTAAAACATTCAACCCTAAATAATATTGTTATCATTCCTATAATTATCTTGCCTTGAAACTAAGTAACATATAAGAATTAATTAGATTAGAGAAACTTTTCATCTCTTATTATTTTCTAGTATTCTTACTCATTTTCGTATTAGTGATCCAGGATGGTCAAATCAGTCACATAATTTTAAATTATTTGAATAAGTAAACTTCATAATGTATCTCGAATATATAAATTTTGAATGAGTTACAGAAAGGAAGCATTAGCTTTTATACAAATAAAGTTATTCGAACATCACAAGAGTAGCAATACATAGATACTCATTTCATCTACTATCTCGAGATTATTTTAATTATAAAAATATCAATAAATTCAAAAGAAAACCTCTAACAATACTTTAATGTATGCAATATACTTTACTAAGATCAAGAGTTTTTGGCATCAATCTAAATTTAGAAATAAGCTCTATCGGACGCTGTGGTTCTGTTTTTTCAAGTCTACCATCACATATACACACGTGCATATAGACTCCTAGAGGAATCACACGCATTGGAAAATGCTATAGAGACAGGAAACCTTTAACTATACTAAATACCTACTAAATATTTTAGATTACGCTAACTTTTCTAAAGTTGCAATCAACTAACTCCTCTAGAGCTTTTTTTTTAACTAGTTCTTCTAGAACTAGACTACTGTAGACTAATTAATTTATTTAACCAAACACTAAAGTAAATATTTTTCGGTCTTGATTATTTAAATTAAATTGATAAAAGAGGTTCTTGAGTCATCCAAATTTAGTTGGATTATTTAATAATATTCACACTCATTTAAAAAAAAGCACAATAAATGAGACTGAAGTAATTGGACCTCCATTAAATTGAGACCAAAGTCAATTTCACAAAAAGTTTGTTAAATGATGAGTTAAATCCATTAGGCCTCATCAAATAAGGAACTAGGTTGATCTAACACCGACGATGGATCGCTTGGTGGCCAAGCAACCCAAAACTCCATCTCTGTCTATAAATAAAGATCCCTCCCAAGGTTAAGAGATCATTCAGATCATTCAGATGATTAAGAACACACTCAAGCTGTGGGCAAAAAGATCTCCTCAAGTGCTATTCAAGAAAGGTCTTCATTGAATCTTGAAGTATTCTTCGCGTCTTTGTTAGAAGGAATAAAGAAAGCTTTATCGACTCTATGATCTGCAATCAAGCTTCAAAACCCTCTAGTTTATCACTAGAGTTTATCCCACTTGAGATTAAGCGTGAACTCACAATCAATGTTCGTCCTTCAAGATCAAACTTTCAAGCCATCGAGTTCAAAATTAGAGTTCGTCCGACTCAATATATCAAGCTTTCAAACTGTTGATTCACAATCAAAGTTCATCCTTTGAGATCAAGCGTTCAAGTTCACAATTTCACAATTAAAAATCATTCAATCTGAGATCAAGCCTCCGAGCTCTCGAATCAATATTTTGCTAAAGAAAAGAATTGAAGGATTCTCCTATAAATTAGGAACGTTCTCCATAATTTTTTAATAACTTCAAATATCATTCATCAAATTACTTTGTCGAAATTTTTCTTAGATTTTCCTATGTAGAACTACCATTCTGATTTTGATATTTATTTTTAAATGTACTCAATGGAATAATATAGATATGTCATGTGCCATCACTATTCATGAATCCATTTGAAACTAAAGAGATTACAATAATTTAAGTAACACAGTATATAACTTGAAATTTTAAAATTTATAACCTAATAGAAAATACAAAAATTATAGTTCAATTTTTTGGCGATTTTTATTATCAGTTAAATTCCAAAGTTTCATTCCTTGACTTCTTTGCTTAGTCAAGCTTTGGGCTTGTGTACGAGAACATAATTGGAAGAAGGACTATATGCACCATAGCCGGAGTTGATTGAGAGATGATAAACTTACCTATCTTGGGGGTAGAGAAGATATAGATTCAAGGAAAGAATTATATCCGCCTTAGAGATTCAAGAAACTGTTTGTATCAACGTATCACATATTATTGTGAATATTTAATTATAACATCATTACTGCTATGAGTATAATTTATTTATTAATATATGTAATAGATATACTTAACAAAATTATGTATGAAAATAGAGATATTGATTGAGATAGCTTACATTAATTTCCATAAAATTTAAAACGTAGATTCTATTTTTTATAAGGCTCAGGATAAGATGATAAGAAGAGGAAGAGGATAAGAGGGAAGGGGTAAATCTTATAGAGGATGAGATGGTGACTAGGTCGCTTATGTTTTTAAAAGATAAAATGTGTTTATGCGATTATAATAGATACAAATATAATTTCAAATACAAGAATGAGGTTGTATTGGTGAAAAGAGCAAAAAGCTTATCCAATTTAAATCCCTTTAATTTATGATTAATTTAAATCCCTTTAATCTAGTGATGATTAATTTAAATCCCTTTAATCTAACCATGATTAATTATGTCCTAGTGATAAGTTTGAGAGAGAAAATTCCAAATCATTGGGATATACTTGCCAACACAGTAAGAAAAGGCTATAAATACTGCACATACCATTATTCATCCAGCAAGAATTAGCAAACTTGTATTTGTCTGCAAAACAAGAGAAATAGTAGACCCATGGCTGAGAAAGGTGCCTTCTTCAGCACAGCTATCAGCAAACCCATCAAATGTAGAGGTAATTAAAATCTAAAACCAGAACTATCTCTGAACTTGTTCTAAAATTGATTTGGGTTTTGATTATAAAAGCAAATGTTGGTGCAGCTGTGGTTGCAAGAAAGGCAGGGAAGCCTCTAGTGATTGAGGAGGTGATTGTGGCAGCTCCTAAAGTACATGAAGTTCGTATTAACATTATATGTACTTCTCTTTGCTTTAGCCATGTCACTTTCTGGAGAATGAAAGTAAGGTTCAATTACTTTGTTGTGTATATAATCTTGGATTCTCCTTTGTTTTCTTGAATGATAAATAATAAATTCCCTTTCTTTTGTTCTTTGAAGGTACCTCTGGCTTGCTTTCCAAGAATTTTTGGTCATGAAGCCGTTGGGTAGGTTTTTATGCTTATAAGCTTTACAGAACAAAAAAAAACTTTTATTGCTTCTACCTTCTTTGTAGCATCAAGGCAAGACGGTCACTTCAAAAAAAAAAAGAAAAGAAAAATCTATGACAATTAGCTATACTATTAGTAAGTTACTGATGAAAAAATGACGTGATTTGAACTTAAAAATCTCTCACCTCACCTTGTCACACTCTTTATAAACTTAATAATATAAAATGTTTCTTTATATGTTTTGTGACAAGACAATAACTTATAAAAGTAACTATTTTCATATTGGAAAAATGCTAATTATGATGTATTAAAAAAAATCTAAAATGTGTGGCAAAACAGACATTCTTGATTTGAACCATTTCATGATATCAAACAAAAATGTTTATAGATCGGGTAGCATGATGATTTGCTCTCTTTCTAACTATTTTATGTTTATGAAATCAAGGGTTGTTGAAAGTGTTGGAGAGGATGTTCATGACTTAGCTGCAGAGGACATGGTCATTCCAATTTTCATACCGGATTGTCAAGAATGCATAAACTGTAAATCAAGGAAGAGCAATTTGTGTTCAAAATTCCCTTTCGAAATCTCTCCAACAATGCTTAGAGATGGGACAAGCAGATTCACTGATATAAACGGAGAAATTATAAATCATTTCCTTTGGATATCAAGTTTTAGTGAATATACAGTGGTGGATGTAGCTAGTGTGACAAAAATTGATCCTAATACCATTCCTCCAAGCAGAGCTTGCCTTCTAAGTTGTGGAGTTTCAACAGGTAATTCTTTCAGTTTTTTTGCCTTTTCTCTTGGACTCTAAAAATAAACCATGATTTAATATTGTTTGAGTTTAATTTCAGGGGTTGGTGCTGCCATGAGAACATCAAGTGTGGAAACAGGATCTAGTGTTGTTATTTTTGGATTGGGTTCAATTGGCCTAGCATTATGATCTTTGTTTTTGTAGTAGGCAAATCTAAGAGTATTTTTTTTTTATTTTTTTTTGACATAGAGATCAATCAAGACAGGACCAAAAGCGACATGATGGTGGAGAAAAATTTTGTCAAGGACATGAATCTTTATTTCATATTTAAGCCACACCACACCATCTATGTGATTAGTACCTTATAATTTTTTTGTGTGGGTCATATCTTTATTTATAAAAATAAGAATATATTATAGTAGTTACGGAGATAATATTTAGATTATATGAACCAAGGAGTTAATGTTCATATTTACAAACTTGGTTTATAACAGAATTTTCTATCGGTAGTAGCTACCTCTAATATTTGTATAAATGTTAATAGGGTTAAAAGTTTAAACTCAAAATTAATACTTTTCACACAATAACTTTTTTTCTTCTGAATAAAATGAACATAATTAAAATTTTCCTCCTTCATAATTAAAAAGTCTTGTTTCCTCCATGATATGTGTAGACTCATTTGGTTAATTTAACTGGTGGTGGAATGCTTGTGCTTGTGTCGCTCGTGTTGTAGGTTGCAGAAGGAGCAAGACTACGTGGTGCTACAAGAATTATTGGTGTTGACATTAATCCCAACAAATTTAAAATAGGTAGATACAATGCCTAAGCTGATCTTTTTTTCCATTTCTAGATATTAGCACATGAATGGTTCTTTCTGCAACACTAAAAAATTGGCTTTAAGAGTGATTGTATGTATCTCTACTACTGTGGAAAGTAGTTCCATATATACCATAAGCACTTAGTTAATAATTGAGGACTGACATTATTTTTATCATATATATATCACTGTATACAGCCAAAAAATTTGGAGTCAATGAATTTGTCAACTCCAAGAGCTGTGTGGATAAATCTGTTAGCTAGGTCATTTCCTGCAATCTGTATGGAATTCACATCCATCTTTGTACCTTTCTTCATTTCAAAATTTCAAGCTTTTGTATCCTTGTGTTCTATTAAATAAATTTTTGCAGGTGATCCTTGACATGACTGAAGGTGGAGCAGATTATTGCTTTGAGTGTGTTGGGATGGGCCTCACTGGTGCACAAAGCTTATGCCTATTGCCGAAAGGTATAAATAGAGTTTGGTTATAAGATTTTTAATTTTTAAAACTCTCAACACCAAAAGTACATTAAATACCATCTATATTAGAAATAGTTCAAAAATTTTTTTATTTTGTAACCCACATTCTCTCACAAAATATTTGCATTGATGTATGTGAATAAATTAGTAATGAATATTTTTACATGTCCGAACGATTGAACCAATGAACCAGACTAGTAACTTCATCGGTTCGATCTCCAATTCATTTTTACAACATTGCCTAAAGCAGTAGGGCGTTAGATCTGAAAAGTTCTAAGTCAAGCAATTACTTTACAGTTTAGCTTCAATCCAAATTTAATTAGGTTCAAGTATTCTGTTATGTGTTGTTTTCCGAGAAGCATTAGGATTTAAAATAATTAAGTTGAGATCCTAGTAGTAGAGTCTATTTTAGAAAGTCTATTTGGTTTAAGGTTGTAGTATTTTATTTCTTAAATCCTAAATTGCAGTATTTTATTTCCCAAATTATAGTTCAACTAGAATTCCTAATTATGATAGGATTAAAGTTTCTAAACTTCCTCTCCTAGATAGTTTAGGATTTTGGTTTTTGAATATATAAATAGAGGATTTCTTATTCTATTGTGTATGCATTGATTAAAGAAATAAAAGGTTCTACATAAGTTTATGTAATCTTGGTTGTGTGATGATATCTAATGCTTAAAGTTCCATGCTTTACAGTTCCTGAGTATAACGCCTAGGGTTTAGGTTTGGTGCCTAGGTTTTTCTTACATAGTACGACATTAAGGGGTTTATTTATCTATTCTTCTTATTATTTTCCTCATTTCTAGCATTAATTTACTCCCCTATACTTAGTCCTCAAGTAAATAAACCCAAAATTAGAGAAAATTTTCAAATAACCCCCAATCAATCTCCCAAAATCAAAAGACCAAAGAAATAAATCATCAAACTTGCCAAAAAAATGTAATCTTTTATCTCTCATTAAAAAAAGTGACTTGTGTGTAATGTAACATGACCATATGAAAGTGTGAAAGTTTCTAGTGGGGAAAACAATCTTGTGTTTTCTGTTTCATTAATGAAAAATTGTTTATATTATATAGATTTGTCAAGGTTTAGGGTTTTTGATGCGGTTGCCTGGGTTTCTGCCGCAGCCTCGTCTTGCTGCTGAGGAGTTGATTTCTGGAAAGTTTGTTGGGCAGAAGATGTGGCTGGCCCAAGGCTGGAATGGACTTCTTGTTGGGTTACTAAGGAGGGTATGTTCGCTGGGCCATGAGGAGCAGCAATTGGAGGTGGGCCGCATGAAGCTTCAGGCATGCTTGCCCATGGTCGTGATGCTGGGCTTCGGAAGGTGGCTGGAGGTTCTGGTGCGGAGCTCGCGGTTGGGCCAGGCGAAGCAGCTGGGCCGCGTGCAGGGCTGGGCGAAGCTGTTGCGCAGATGGGCCGCGGCTAGGGTGTTCTTGCTGTGGGCCGCGCAAGGCTTCTGGGCTGCGCAAGGCTTCTGGGCCGCGGCTGGGGTGTTCCTGCTGTGGGCTGTTGTTCTTTGGGCCAATACTGCCCCTATCTTGTATACAGGTTTCCTTGGACCCCAAAATTTGTTCTCCAAAATTGTATAACTGTGTAAATCCGTAGGATGTATTGAGGCTTCGGATTTTTCTTTGTACGGAAAGCTTGTCTCGTCAAAAATCACATATCGGGATATAATAAATTTTTTTTTTTTTTTGCAAGTCATAAAATCTCCAACCTTTCTTGTTAAAGGGATAGCCAAGGAAAACGCACCTTCGACTGCGGGCTCGAAATTATCTTTAGGTGGATCATGGTCATGGACATAGGCTAAACATCTGAAACTTTTAACATGAGAGTATGAGGGTTCTTTCCAAATAATAGCTCAAAAGGAGTTTTACCGTGTAATAACTTTGAAGGTGTGTGATTGATTAGATATCTTGCTGTTAGAACACATTCTCCAAAAACTTGATTGGAAGATTAGCTTGAAAACGCAAGGCGCGGGCGACATTTAGAATATGACGATGTTTACATTCAATTCGTCCGTTTTGTTGTGGAGTACCAGGAACGGTTGTTTGGTGTATTGTGCCTTGAGCAGAAAAATATGATTTGAGACATATGAACTACGTGCCATTGTCACTCCGAATTATTTTTATGGTTTTGTGAAATTGGGTTTTGACCAGTGCAAAGAAATCCTTTAAGGTAGATACAACTTCGCTTTTCTCAGACAGTAAATATATCCAGACAACTCTAGAATAATCGTCCAAGATAGTTAGAAAATAAGAAGCTCCTATGGTAGATACAGTTTTGTATGGGCCCCATAAGTCACAATGGACTAAATCAAAAATTTCAGATGTTTTATTTATACTCAAGGAAAAATGATCACGTGTCTGTTTAGCACGAAAGCACACATTACAAGGGCCAGTCTTGGTTGTAGAAGATTTGAACAATTTACTTACTACAAAATTCGAAGGATGACCTAATCGAATATGCCACAATATGCTGGAATCAAGAACTTCACTAGAAAAAGCAAATAGATCTGGTAACTGCAGAAGTTTGTAGAAATAGATCCCATTCCTTTGCTCACCCACTCCAATCGGCCTCATCGAGATACAGTCCTGTATAACACAATAATCATTAGAAAGAGTGATAAAACATCGGGAGTCACGAGCCAATTGGGACAAGGAAATTAAGTTGCACGTAAGCTCAGGAATATAGAAGACACTATGAAGTTTGAGTCTCGTATTTAAAGAGATTATTCCTTCTTGCAGGGCAATTGTTTTAGCGCCATTGGGTAAACCAATAGTATACGGATAGATATTATTTAAATTTGTTAACAGATCTTTTCTACCGGTCATATGATGAGAGCACCCTGAATCCAAAATCCATAAATTTTTCGTACCAGATAATTTTTCGAATTGTGTGTTATTTGAATTTTTTAATACAGTCAATAGAGTTGACCACTGTTCAACTATCACGTTTGGAAAAGGGCCCAACCCACTGCTGCTGGTGCTCGGCCCAATCGCCCGATCAATCACCACTGTTCGGCCCGCTCAAGTCTTCTTCTCCAACTAAGCTGCTGCC
This sequence comes from Catharanthus roseus, assembly GCA_028651295.1. Taxonomy (NCBI): domain Eukaryota; kingdom Viridiplantae; phylum Streptophyta; class Magnoliopsida; order Gentianales; family Apocynaceae; genus Catharanthus; species Catharanthus roseus. The sequence continues at coordinate 306,233 of JAPQWS010000142.1, read as the reverse complement.
GCTGCTAGGGTTTTCTGCCGTCGCCATTCGTCCACGCCGAACAGAGGTGGAGTTGGCACAAGCTTCCAGTGGACGTGCTCCGTCGATGGCGTGGGTTCTCGCTGTCAGCTGCTGCTGTCCACCGCATCCAGATCTGCCGCGGCCGCCGCGCCATTTGCTGTAATTTCCTTGTGGAGTTCTGCGACCAGCGGCGGCAATTTGAAGAGGACTTTGCGACCACCATTCTGAGTAGCCCACCAGTTGGAAGCAGCCGGTGACTTCATGGCCGGCCCTCTTGCAATGCGTGCAATAAAATTTCGATGGAGGTTCTCAGCGTTCTGCTCCGGCGCCGGCGACGGTCAAGGCTGCGCCATCCCCAGTATAGTCCGTGGCTCGTGTCCAATTTTTGTGTTGTTCTTCTTTACAAATTCGAGCAAGAATTGTTCGTAATTTGGGCATGGGTTCCTGTTGAATCATATGGGAACAGACAGTGCCATAAATTGCACTATTTAATCCCATTAAAAATGGAAAAATATTTTCGTTTTCTCTTTCTTTTATGATAAAAGTCAAGAGTTCTGTATCCGTGCTAGACGGGAGTTGAGTGTAATTTTCCAATTCATTCCATAATCTTTTCAATCGTGAAAAATATACTTGTATCGAATCTCCGCCTTGTTTACAATTTGCCAAGGCAACTTTTAATTCATATATTCTTGGCCCAGTGCCTACCAAGAATCTTTCCTTCAAATCTGTCCATAATTCATCGGCTCTCTAGGAGTGATATATAGTAGATCGAAGAGAGGGCTCGATAGTGTTGAGAATCAAAGAATTTACTAGATTATTGATTTCCCACCATTCTTCTTCTTTGTTTGGATCATTATTTGGAATGGGAATTATTCCATCAATAAATCCAAACTTCTTCTTTGATCTCAAGGCCATGCACATGGCTCTTGCCCACTCTGCATAATTATTATCTTTTTCTGTTTCTTTTAACTGGACCATTGTTAGTATCAATCCAGGTCCATCGGCGGATGCTACATAATAAGCATCTTTCTTTATTCTGTGAGCATGGCTTTCTTCCACCGTGTCGTTATCAACATTGCCAATATTGTCGTTACTCATTATGAGAGAATTTTAGACAATTGGCTCTGATACCATGAAAGTTTCCAGTGGGGAAAACAATCTTGTGTTTTCTGTTTCATTAATGTAAAATTGTGTACATTATATAGATTTGTCAAGGTGATAAATCCTAAACCTATTTGGTCTAGAAAACCTATACTAATTATAACTCATAGATATACATAGTTTAGGATTAGTAATCCTATTTACATAAGAATCCTTAACAAAGTGTAAAGCAAATACTAAACAAGAGTTCCAAACCACAAAACGAAAATACAATTGCAAAACTTACACGCCATAAATTCACTTTCATACCTTCTCTGCCCAAATCGAGGTTCTCCAAAATACAATTTAAATCAAGTAGGACACCAAAGATTGTAACATAAGGCTAGCAATATAATTTGGTATCAAACGAGGGTAAAGGAAAAAAAAGAAGAATGAGAATACAAGTTAATTTAACCTAAAAGAAAAAAAAAGAATCAAACTTGTCTACAACCTTTTAGGTCATTTTCAGTCAAACCTCACGAACACTTTTACTTTACCCAAAACCCAAAAAATCCCATAGAACTACTTCAGCTTTCAACAATCACTCAATTTGACGAAGTATATGAGAAAAGGACCAAAAGGCTAAGATACATAAGAGAGATTAGAGACTTATGGTTTACTTTTCCTTGATGAACTTTATCTTTTTCTCTTGTTTTCCTGTTCTCTTCATTCCTTTCCCATTTTTTTCTTTTATCAACAAAAGATTGATATCAAACAAGCTTTCTCACAAGAGTTTTACTTTCTCAATTATTTTTTTTGAAGAATATATCATTCCCTTGTTTCTTTCCTCTAAATTGCATACTCTCTAACAAAAGTTCCCAAAATACCCCTTTCAATGATTTCTTTTCTCCCACTTTTTCCCACACACTTATCTTTTGATGCACACTCAAACGACTTAAAGGTTAAGATCATTAGCTTATCGATTGAGAGTTTAGTATTTAAATGTAAGTTTAAAAGATGAAGAAAAGAAGGGAGCGAATCCCTTGGCATGAAATTCAAAAAGGGCACTAGTCATTTGACGTAAATAGGATAGGCTCGAAAGGCTCAATCGGGTAAAAATAAGACCGTCATCTCTAAGTCAAAATAATGGGGAACCTTTTATTTCACCTCGAGCGATAATCAAGTGAGCTCTCGCATGTATGTGAGCAACCAATTAAGTTTATGCAGTAAAAACAATTGTGAAGAATTTTTTAAAACACTAACATGGCCAATTGTGTGCAAATGAAATCCGTGTGAGAGCTATAAAAGATACAGAAACATATTTCAACAATCAAGTCCTAAACCTCACTAGCTAACACTTTATCGTAGTCATTCGAGAAATTTTTGAAAAGAAAACTTGATAAGAACCATTCCCAAGATTGAAACTCATCTGTTTTTCATTCTTTCAATTTTTTAAAAATTTCTGGATTTTTCATTGAATATTTCAAAATGTTTTTAGATATCTCTCTTTAAATAAGACGACAACCAAATAAAACAAAAACTAACGCAAACATAATTGACAATACATAAAAAAAAACACAAAACTAACTAAAACAAAAATTGGAGGACATCAAAGACACCTCTCCTATGTTTGTCAATGTAGAGGAGGTGGTGGACCTTCCAATTGCCGCCAACTGTATTATAATTATCCTCCACCTCATCATCACCATCCTCGCCCTTCCTCAGTACTCGACGAACTCGGCTACAAACAAAGAAAGGTATGCTAGTATAATCAGGTGAGCACCAATCCTTGCCATTGAACCTCTGAATGTATAAGCTGTAAATATTACATAGTAGGGTTAGTGGTAAAAGGGAAGGACAAGAATAAATTCAAGAAGAGGACAGTCGAGAAGAGGAGGGTTGTGAAGCTGAGGGGGCTGCCGGTAGTGGAACAGGAGGTATGGAAGGAGCTACAAAGGCAGGAGTAAGGATAGGGACAGGCTGTCCCTAGTAAGAGTAAACCTCTATTGGTGAACAAGTGCATTCTAAACTAGTTATAGAAGTTTCATCAAGAATGTCGGCACTAGTTGTAAGGATGCAGTCCTCTCCAGCAAAATAGGCTCCTAGAATTTCAAAGACTGAAGATAGAAGACATGGAAAACAGATAGCCTTTGTGGTGGAGTAAGAACGCAGATAAATCTCTCGAAGAGTGAGGTGCCTATAGGTACAGGCTCATGCTCGGCCTTATCAAGCACAAGATTGTACACGAGGTAAATATCAGAATTCCTAACCCTATTGAGGCTACTAGCTCGGGCAGAACATTAAAATTCAAGAGATATCCTCGTATCCTATGATGCATACAAATTGTTGAGTGTTACCCCTTTTTTTGTTGTGCCTCTGTCAGGCTACTGTCGAAATTGCATCTCAAAATTTGGTGGAGTGTTGCTCCTTGAAACCATGCAAACACCGCTGTCCATGAGACACCAAAGGTGAGCTCTTGCCGCCTTGACATTGATTTTTCCCTTTTCTTACTATCTCCTAAAGAGATGAAAAACTTCGAAAATTTTGAAGAAATTCAAAGTTCATCGAGCTGCAATTGAGATGGAAATAGTTACAGGAGAGAAATAGAGAAACAATCAAGAAGATGGGGGAAATGAGGAGGGGTGAAAGGATGGTGTGGCTAAGAAGGAAAGGTTTCCGGAACAGAGCTTCTAGGTCAACAGCGAGGGAGTGGCAAAAGCCTAGGTTGCGGCTGAGGAGTGAAAATGAGAAAAGGAAATATGTGCAAAAGATATGGGGTAGTATTGGGGGTCGCAGATTTTGTATTTAAAAATAAAAAGAGGGGCACTATATTTAACAAATTTGATTCTGGATTTCTAGCGCAACGGGTCAAGAAGGATCCACGTCCCTGTTCTTGGGTTTGAGACTGGGAATATAGAAAACTGACGCCGAGTGTATTTAGGACAAAACTGTGACAGTGAGTGCTAAAGAAATGGCATCGGATTTGTTTAAGCAACAAAAAATTAAAAAAAAAAAATTCTTTTTGGTACTTCCATGATTTTTTTTAAGATGCTAAAACTGAAAAGAAAAGTAGTTTCCGCTTTAATTCTCGAGCTTGACTTCCTTGAAGGCTTGAGGTCTAAAAGTAAAGCCTCTCTCGACTGTGGGATTTCAGCTCCAAAAAACTTTTTCAATCTCGGACCATTTATTGAGAATGTGTCTTTCTCTGGATGTGTGACAGTAATTGCTCCACTTGGATTAAGTTTGGTAACCTCAAAAGGTCCAGACCATTGTGACCTAAGTTTCCCTAGAAACAACATTAAACAAGAATTATAGATTAAAACCTTGTCAGTAATATGAAAAATCCTAACAAAAATATGTTGATCATGTGATGCTTTAGTAGTTCCTTATAAAGTTTACCGTTGTCATAAGCATGCAAACAAAGTTCATCTAAAGCATTCGATTGAAGAATCCTTTTCTCACCAATAGTTTCCATGTCAAAGTTAAGAAATTTAATAGCCCAAAAAGCTTTATGTTCAAGTTCGGTAGGAAGATGACACGCTTTTCCATAGACCAAATGATAAGGGGTCATGCCAATGGGGGTTTTAAAATCGGTCCTATAAGCCCATAAAGCATCGTCAAGTTTTAAAGATCAATCTTTTCTAAAATTACTAATAGTTCTTTTCTAAAATCTTTTTCAATTCTCTGTTAGAGACTTCAACTTGCCCACATGTGGATGATAAGGAGTAGCCACTTTATGACGCACCTTGTATTTCTATAGCAAATTTTCTAGTTGTTTATTACAGAAGTGGGTTCCACAGTCACTAATTAAAGCTCTAGGAATGCCAAATCTAGAAGAAAAAAAAAGGTATTTTTCTTCAAAAGTTTTATAGACACCCCAGTATCGTTAGTCAGATAGCAATAGCTTCAACCCAAATTGGACTTCCAAAAACACTCTAAAACAAACAAAAACAACGAAATTAAATAAGAAGGAAAGTAATGGAATAGGGACATAATGAAACAAACGATGTTTAAAATTAAAAATGAAGAGCAGTAAGGAAAAGATGATCATGCACTAACCGTACAACAAAGTTTACAAAGGATGTTTGAAGTACTCCCTTTCTAGGTACCATAGGTACTTCCTGGATCATGAGAATCGGGGGTCGTTTTGACCTTCTTCTTGTTTATGTATCGTATGAGTACCCACCTCATCAAGCCCTTCGTAACTTAGGAGGAGAGGTCTTCTTCTTGCCTTATGCTGCTTTTGGTCTCTCTTGTCGTCGTGACTTTGTTTCTTGCAAAGAAAAAGACACATCATGATTAGTATGAGTAATGCAAAATAAAGTATCTTTAAAATTTGAAGAGGGGATTGGAATTAGTGGGAATTTGAAAACAACCTCATTCTCCCCAACCCTCAAAAGTAACTTTACCTTTTCAATATCTATTAATGCCAAGTAGACAAAAACGGGTGTCCTAAATTAAAAGAAAGTCTACATCCTTTTCCATATCAAGGACAATAAAGTCCACAAGGAAGACAAGGCCCTTGACCTTTATTAAAACATCTTCCACAACTCCCCTAGGGTATCTAACGCTCCTATCAACTAAACTCACAAAAATCCTAACCGAAGTTAGGTTCCCTAGGCCTAGTTTCTTACACATAACAGAAGACATGACATTTATACTAGCGCCTAGGTCAACTAAAACCTTATCAACATGAAAACTACCAATCATGCGAGGGAAAGAAAAATTCCCTGGGTCTTCTAACTTCTTTGATAATCTCTCTTTGTTGATGAGAATCGCCGAGCACTCCTTACCTAAGATATATATAGATGCTTGGTCAATCTTTCTCTTGCTTGTGAGCATCTCCTTCAAGTATTTCACATACTCGGACACCTGCAAGAGTAAATCACACGAAGGTAAGTTAATGGTTAATTGCTTAAACATATCCACAAACTTCCTCATTTCATCCTTGCTACGGTCACGAACAAGGGCCGTTGGATAAGAAACTTTTGCCTTGTATGCTAAAACCGTCGGCTTGTCGTTCGTTCCCTCTTTACTTGGTTCCACGTTTTTAGATTTAGGGTTGATGGATATCTTCCTTTCTTTTTCATTACAGCTCTTCTCTTGGATGACTACCACTTTCTCTTCTTTGGAAACCTTCTTAAGATAGCATTGACATGCTCCCTCAGATTGACTTCAGTGTTGCTCGGGAGATTTCCAGGAATTCTTTCGGATACCAATTTAACTAGTTTCCTGATCTGCTTCTCTAGATTGCAAACAGATGCCTCTTGATTTCTCTGAGCAACTTCTATATTGTTTATTATAGTATCTGCCGCACTTATGAATTTGACCATGAGATCTTCCAAATTGGCTTTTACTGTTCGAGGATTTAGAGGAGATGCATCATATGGCAACTGTTGTGTAGGTCCTCTATTCTGAAAACCTAGAGGATTTTGAAGTCATTGTTAACCTTGGTTGCGCCATGAGAAGTTGGGGTGATTCCTCCATCCAGGTTTATAAGTGGTTGAGTACAGATTGTTATTTTGTCTATTCCCTGGACGGAATCCACTTGTTCAACTATAGTACCATACTAGAGCACTCATGATTCAGATGCCCTCCACTGCAAAAGTCACAAAATATAATCTGTTAATGACTATCTGAGGAGGTGTGAAGTTTAAATTCCCTATCTTTTGCTCGTCGTGGCCACCAATCTGGACTCCATAATCGTGATTGCATCAATATTGTGTACCCCGATAGATTTAGGCTTGACCCTTGGTTCTCCCTAAGTGTAACTGTTCATTGCTATCTTCTCAGTAAGATCATACACTTATTGAGGAGTCTTATTATCTGTAGACCTACTTGTAGAAGCATTTATCAACTTACTCCGTTGTCAAAAGACTGAATCTGAATGCCCAATTTTAAGCTGTGATGTGTGCACTTTTTCAATAACTTCTTCCACCTCTCCTAGGCTACATATAGACTCTCCCCACCAACTTGCTGAAAAACTAGTATCTCGTTTCTAGGCTTACAGTGCAACCATGGGGAAGTATCTTTCTAGGAACTTCTCAGCGAATGAATCCTAAGAGGTGATCGATCCGAACACTAGTGATTTCACCCATTATTTTGCCTGGCCCCTCAGAAAGAATGGGAAAAGGTGAAGGCAAATAGCATCGTCCAAGACTCCATTGATTTAAAGGTATCGTACTTCTCCCAAAAATTGTAATATGTGTATTCAAATCATCCTCATGGAGCCAGCCAAATTGTACATTGCTCAGTACCATCTGGATTACATTTGGCATGATCTTGAATGCTCGACTACGCCTCAGTAATGGACAGCCAAGTATAATCTGTCATTGCTTTCTCCACCATTGGAGGTTGGTGGAGACGGTATGACCGGGATATTCGGAGGAATTTGATCGTGTTGCGCTAAAATAATAGTTCTTTTTCGAGCTATCAAGAGGTTATTTTGTGTAAGTCTTTTATACTATTTTTTACTTTTTGTAATCCTTTTGCTTTTTTATTAGTCTTAATATCATGTTCAAGCATATAGTCATAGTCTTGAATGTTTTCACATGTTATTGTTTTCATGGAGTTACTGAAACAAAAGGTGGTATATGTGATTTGCCATTTATCTTTAGTATAATTAGATTTATTTAGATAAAATTGGAGATATAATCTAGAAGTCTTATGGGTTATGGATTTAAAATGGACCGATTTGGCAAAAAAAGTAGTTCCTTTCCTTAGTTCTATTATTCCTAATGCAGATGAAAGTACATAGTTGCTTTAGCTGGTCTTCTCTGCTGCTTGCTCTCTTTGTTTAAGTTATGTTAAAGTCTGTTTCCGCTTGTGTATTCTATTAAGATTCAACAGTTCATTTGTGTTATATTCATTAAGTTTATGGTTCAAAGTTTCTTCCTTGCACAATAACTACTGATGTGAGAAAAAATATGATTTTCCAAGAAATAACCAACTGAATTTTGGAGCATTCATTTCTTGACTGTGTTATTATGCTAGGCTTTCTGTATGGGTTTTGAAAATTCTAATGAAAAGACAATAGAAACTTGTAAGAAAATGAAATTTCTTGATCAAGGTGTGTGTGTTTTGTAGAAAATGTGAATGGTGTGGTCCATTGGTGTAGCTACAGATGTGTTTATGTAGAGAAACAAGAAAATATAAGGAGTTCTTGGTGTAACAACAACTCTTTGGATTCTATTTGACGTTCTAAAGTACCATTTTTCGACATTGGTGTGTCATGGTATATGGCATTTTCGGCAGGATTATTTTTGTGGTCCAATGCTAGCTAGCTCCTTCATCATCAAGTAAGAGACTCCACTTCGCATTCATCAGTGTGTTACCAATTTTACCATTTTGTTCTATGTGGGCAACATGATTAATCTATTTCTTGGTTAGGACTCCACCTCACATTCCAGAAGTTTCTATCCTTGAGAAGCCGCCTGTCTTACAGTTTGCATATATTCTTTGCAATTCTCAGAGAGATTTCTTCTGGAAGGGATCCTAAAAAGTTTATTTGTGTATGTTCTCCTACTTAAGGGAAATGGGGAAGAGATCGGCGCTTGAATTTCCTCTACATATTAGCAAACAAATGCTTTTTGCCAAAATTCATGTTGTTTTTCCAAAGTTCTTAACACCCCCTTCCGTTTAAAATATATAATTTTAAATAATTTAATTACTTTTTTGTTTACCATTCTATGGTGATAGATAAATTGAAAAGGAGTAATATGATGAGATATGGATTTTTGGACCCTTAGAAAAGACTTTTAGAGTCCAATACAGGAACTACACAATTTCCTTTGGAGCTTCACTCTTTATAAATATGTATATTTTCTACCTTCTCTTGATCTTTTTGCTTAGACTTTCGATAATTCTTACTTTCATTATTATATCTTTGTACTGAGCTCTAACCTTCTTCTGACCCGCTCTTATCTTGTAAGCCAAGACTATAAATTTTTTTTCTATTCCCCAAGCCAACTCGGTCTCGGGATGATCCTTGTCTCAAACACTGAGCGCACATTTTCAAATCCTTTGTATTGCTATTTTCAAACCCCCTAATGCAATACCGGGTAGTAATTCCTTTCTCTCACGTATGACTCGAGGTAGCCATTCTTAGTTCTCGAAAATCCTAATTTCTATGTTTCATGATTACCACTCATATATAATTTTCTTTCCTATAATTTCAAAGCCAAAGACTCACCAAATTCATTAATAATTCTTATGACTTCCTGGGTAAAATCCTCTTTTAGACACCAGTGAGAACAACATTTTACACCTTTTGAAATTCTGCTTCTATTTCTAGCTTCTCTGCTTCTTTTTGTTCATGAGCTTGTGTGTTTTGTGGGGAAGCCATAAGCTCCCTTTCGATCTTACAAAATGGAAAAGAGATCTTGTGTGTTTTCTTCTCTATTCCTCTTTTTCTCAATTGCTGCTGCAATTAGATGGGTCCCAGGGATTAGGATATTCTCTGATTCTTCATGCTTAAGCTTTCTTCTTTACAGAAGAAATAATCTCAATGCCTCAATTTTGGATTCAATTTAAATTTCGAAGGCATATTGCTGAAATCTGAGGCCAATCAAGGTTGTGCATTCAAACCCTCTTCTTTGGATTTCTTACTGCTGAACTGGCGACCTGACTCCGGCAATTCTGCACCGGTACGATATTCCTCCAACTACCACTGCTCTATACAAGTGAAAAAATCTAACTATTTTTGGATTTGTTGGAGGAGGGAGTAAGGGATGTGTATTCAGCTCTGGTTTCTCCCACTACTTGAGTTTAATTGCATATTTTGAGTCCTTCCTCTAATTCCACTTCTCAAAAAATTGGGAATTTAGCTGTTCTTGTTTAACCTCTATTCTGATTTTTGCCTCTCCAAATTGGAAGATGAAAACAGTAGTGATATAACAAGTAGTGGCGAAAATCTACCAACAAAATGTTAAGGATTTTCTTCAATACTTTTGACTTAGTCTCTATGAAATTATCTGGGATTTCTATCTTGGACCTCATTTTGGATTTTCATTATCTGAATCTCTTCATCGAGAAGATTTTAGTTGGGGCCTGATAATTATTTGTTGAAGATTTACTTGAGGAAATAATATTCCTAGGTATTCTAGTATTATTTCACGGAAAATTTTTAAAGTTCCTTATGAATTGTATTGATACTCATATAGTCGAGTTCTTTTCTCTGGCAACATTCTTGGCTGGTTAAAATTTTTTCTTTTACGGGTTCCCTTCACGTGTTCGTGATTTGGGCAAACCTGTAAGCAAAGGAGATGGCCTCTCAAACTGTCTAATTTGGGATCATCCTATCTTTTTCAAATTTTAAGGATAAGTCGTCCATTAATTAAGCAGAATTTACCTACTAAGGTTCACCGAAATCAGGAAGCATGCTGCACCTGTCACGGGGCCGTGAAAAGGACTACCCGGAACATGGTTTCTGACCAGATTTGTTTCATATCCAAGTTATAAGTCCACCGTGATGCAATACACAGCCATATGGGGAAAAAAATAAAATTTTCCCAATCCCTTCTTTTCCCATGAAAATATGCAATTCATAAGATTTCACAACATTAGACCCATGATCAATTATACTTTCTTTGAGAAGTAGCATATATGGCAACGTTTCTCACCTATATTTTACTGTCCTCAATTAATTAGGAAGAATTTCTCTACTTAGAGTCACCAAGGTTGGGATCGTTTTATTGGAGAAAAAACATAATTCTTATCATTTTATCAAAGTATTCTTCAATCTCTTTTATCATCAAAATATTTCTTTTATTCGGAAACATTTTTTTCGGGAAGTATTCTCTTAATGAGATCATCTCGTCACGGGATATTTTTCTTGGGAACTATCCCTCTTATACGAGAGATCCTTTTCGAAGAATATCACGAAGCCGGGACGAAATTTCTTCCAAGAAAATATTCTCAAATCGGGAGTTTCCTTTTCAGCTCTTTCTAATCAGAGATTTCTTTACAGGATAAGTTTATGTTCTAGACAAAATCCTCTTCTCGGATTGGATAATCCTCTCTGATTTAAAAAAAATAAGAAAATCGACTCAAACTCGGGTAACGAATCAGGGGCAGCAACTCGGGATTAAACTGATAAGCAGTCATTTTCTTCATTTAGAGTTATCAATTCTTAGCCTATATCTAGTTCAGATTTAGATGGTCATTATATGGGGTATAACCAATTTTGGAAGCTAAGATTGAAAGGTCCCACCTAAGGTGATGTATAGACTACATTGGTTTACGAACAACAAAATATAGACCAAAATTTACAAATTCCGATTTGCATGACCTAGATATCTTTTCAGGCCATGTAGCAAGAGTTCTCTTCTCAGCACCGGCATCGTCATCCTCAGTATCAGAATTACATCATAGCTTTATCAGAGGAGCATTCCTCTTCTCGGGATCAATCTCGAGACTTTCTTTTAGAAAGGGGTATGAGTATACTATCCTCAATCATGGGTCATTTCTCTTAAGCGGCTCACAATAAGAAAGTGAGTCTCTTAATTAATCTTACTGACTACATGATATTTTTATCTTTTGCAAATCATTTGCAACCCTTTAAAAGTTATATTACTTTTACATCTAAGTTTTAAAGCACACTTAGGCAACCCGTGTATTTCTGGGAACAACCTGTATCACTTTAGGGGTACAGAAAGGAAACATTAGCTTTATAATACAAATCAATTTATTCGAACATCACAAGAGTAGCAATATATACATACTCATTTCATCTACTATCCCGAGATTATTTTAATTATAAAAATATCAATAAATTCAAAAGAAAACCTCTAACAATACTTCAATGTATGCAATATACTTTACTGAGAACGATACCCGTAAGATCAAGAGTTTGCGGTATCAATCTGATTTTAGAAATAAGCTCCATTGGATGCTGTGGTTCTGTTTTTTCAAGTCTACCATCACACATACACACGTGCATATAGACTCCTAGATGAATCACACGCATCGGGAAAATGCTATAGCGACGGGAAACCTTTAACTATACTAAATACCTATTAAATATTTTAGATTATGCTAACTTTTCTAGAGTTGCAATCAACTAACTCCTCTAGAGCTTATTATTAACTAGTTCTTCTAGACCTAGACTACTGTAGACTAATTAATTTATTTAATCAAACACTAAAATAAATATTTTTCAGTCTTGCTTATTTAAATTAAATTGATAAAAGAGGTTCTTAAGTCATCCAAATGGAGTTGGATTATTTAAATAATATTCATACTCATTTGAAACGAAGCACAATAAATGAGACTGATGTAATTGGACCTCTATTAAATTGAGAACAAAGTCAATTTCACAATAAGTTTGTTAAATGATGAGTTAAATTCATTAGGCCTCATCAAATAAGGAACTGGGTTGATCTAACACCGACGATGGATCGCTTGGTGGCCAAGCAACCCAAAACTCCATCTCTGTATATAAATAAAGGTCCCTCCCAAGGTTAAGAGATCATTCAGATGATTCAGAAGACACTCAAGCTTTGGGCAGAAAGATCTCCTCAAGTGCTATTCAACAAAGGTCTTCATTGAATCTTGAAGTATTCTTCGCGTCTTTGTTGGAAGGAATAAAGAAAGCTTCATCGACTCTACGATCTGCAATCAAGCTTCCAAACCCTCTAGTTTATCACCAGAATTCACCCCACTTGAGATTGAACTTGAACTCAGAATCAATGTTCGTCCTTCAAGATCAAACTTTCAAGCTATTAGTTCAAAATCAGAGTTCGTCCGACTCAATATATCAAGCTTTCAAACCATTGAGTTCACAATCAAAGTTCGTCTTTCGAGATCAAGCGTTCAAGCTCTCAATTTCACAATTAAAACTCATTCGATCCGAGATCAAGCCTTCGAGCCCTCGAATCAATATTTTGCTAAAGAAAAGAATTGAAGGATTCTCCTATAAATTAGGAACGTTCTCCATAATTTTTTTTAATCACTTCAAATATCATTCATCAAATTACGTTGCCGTTATTTTTCTTAGATTTTACTACGTAGAACTACCATTCTAATTTTGATATTTATTTTTAAATATACTCAATGGAATAATATAGATATGTCATGTGCCATCACCATTCATGAATCATTTAAAACTAAAGAGATTACAATAATTTAAGTAACACAATCTATAACTTGAAAATTTAAAATTTATAACCTAATAGAAAATACAAAAATTATAGTTCAATTTTTTTGGGAATTTTTATTATCAATTAAATTCCAAAGTTTCGTTCCTTGACTTCTTTGCTCAGTCATGCTTTGGGCTTGTGTACGAGAACAAAATTGGAAGAAGGATTATATGCACCATAGTCGGAGTTGATTGAGGGATGATAAACTTACCTATCTTGGGGGTAGGGATGATATAGATTCAAGGAAAGAATTATATCCGCCTTAGAGATTCAAGAAACTGTTTGTGTCAGCATATCACATATTATTGTGAATATTTAATTATAACATCATTACTGCTATGAGCATAATTTATTTACTAATATATGTAATAGATATACTTAACAAAATTATGTATGAAAATAGAGATATTGATTGCGATAGCTTACATTAATTTCCATGAAATTCAAAACGTAGATTCTCTTATTTATAAGGCTCAGGGTAAGATGATAAGAAGAAGAAGAGGATAAGAGGAAAGTGGTAAATCCTATATAGGATATGATGGTGACTAGGTTGCTTATGTTTTAAAAGATAAAATGTGTTTATGTGATTATAATGGATACAAAAATAACTTCGTAAACAAGAATGAGGTTGTATTTGTGAAACGAGCAAAAAGCAAAACCAATTTGAATCCCTTTAATTTATGATTAATTTAAATCCCTTTAATCTAGTCATGATTAATTATATCCCTTTAATCTAGCCAGGATTAATTATGTCCCACTGATAAGTTTGAGAGAGAAAATTCAAAATCATTAGGACATACTTGCCAACACAGTAAGAATTAGAACCCTCTTCTTTGGATTTCTTACTACTGAACTGGCGAGCTGACTCCAGCAACTCTGCACCGATACGATACCGCTCTGACTACCACTACTTTATACAAATAAAAAAATCTAACTATTTTTTGATTTGTTGGAGAAGGGAGTAAGGGATATATATATTCAGCTCTTGTTTCTCCTACTACTTGAGTTTAATTGCATATTTGGAGTCCTTCCTCTGATTCCACCTCTCCAAAAATCAGGAATTTAGATGTTCTTGTTTAACCACTTTTCGGATTTTTGCCTCTCCAAATTGGAAGACGAAAACAGAAGTGATATAACAGCTAGTGGCGAAAATCCACCACAAAATGTTAAGGATTTTCTTCAATACTTTTGACTTAGTCTCTATGAAATTATCTGGGATGTCTATCTTGAACCTCATTTTGGATTTTATTATCTGAATCTCTTCATCAAGAAGATTTTAGTTGGAGCCTGATAATTATTTGTTGAAGATTTAATTGAGGAAATAACATTCTTAGGTATTCTAGTATTCTTTCACAGAAAATTTTTAAAGTTCCTTATGAATTGTATTGATACTCATATAGTCGAGTTCTTTTCTCTGGCAACATTCTTGGCTGGTTAAAATTTTTTCTTTTACGGGTTCCCTTCACGTGTTCGTGATTTGGGCGAACCTGTAAGCAAAGGAGATGGCCTCGCGGACTGTCTGATTTTGGGATCATCCTATCCTTTTCCAATTTTAAGGATAAGTCGTCCACTAATTAAGCAGAATCTACCTACTAAGGATCACCGAAATCAGGAAGCATGCTGCACCTGTCATGGGGCCGTGAAGAGGACTACCCGGAACATGGTTTCTAACCAGATTTGTTTCATATCTAAGTTTTAAGTCCACTGTGATGCAATACACAGCCATATTGGGCAGAAAAGAAATTGCCCAATCCCCTTCTTTTCCCATGAAAACATGCAATTCATAAGATTTCACAACATTAGACCCATGATCAATTATACTTTCTTTGAGAAGTAGCATATATGGCAACGTTTCTCACCTATATTTTACTGTCCTCAATTAATTAGGAAGAATTTCTCTACTTAGAGTCACCAAGGTCAGGATCATTTTATTGAAGAAAGAACATAATTCATATCATTTTATCAAAGTATTCATCAATCTCTCTTATCATCAAAATATTTCTTTTATTCGGAAACTTTTTTTTCGGGAAGTATTCTTTTATTGAGATCTTCTCCTCACAGGATATTTTTCTTGGGAACTATCCCTCTTATACGAGAGATTCTTCTCGAAGAATATTATGAAGTCAGGACGAGATTTCTTCCTAGAAAATATTCTCAAATCAGGATTTTCCTTTTCAGCTCTTTCTAATTAGAGATTTCTTTACAGGATAAGTTTATGTTCTGGGCAGAATCCTCTTCTCAAATGGATAACCCTCTCTGATTTTAAAAAAACTAAAAAATCTCCTCCAACTCGAGTTAGCTAATCGGGGGCAGCAACTCGGGATTAAACTAATAAGCAGTCATTTTCTTCATTTAGAGTTATCAATTCTTAGCCTACATCCAGTTCAGATTTAGATGGTCATTATATGGGGTATAAACAATTTTGGAAGCTAAGATTGAAAGGACCTACCTTGGGTGATGTACAGACTACATGGGTTTACGACTAACAAAATATAGACCAAAATTTACAAATTCCTATTCGCATGACCTAGATATCTTTTCAGGCCATGTAGCAAGAGTTCTCCTCTCGGCACCGACATCGTCATCCTCAATATGAGAATTACATCACAGCTTTATCAGGGGAGCATTCCTCTTCTCGGGATCAATCTTGAGACTTTCTTTAAGGAAGGGGTATGAGTATACTATCCTCAATCATGGGTCATTTCTCTTAAGCGGCTCACAATAAGAAAGTGAATCTCTTAATTAATTTTTCCAATTACATGATATTTTTATCTTTTACAATGCATTTGCAGCCCTTTAAAAGTTATATTACTTTTACATACAAGTTTTAAAGCACACTTAGGGAACCCGTGTATTTCTGGGTACAACCTGTATCACTTTAGAATAGCAAGTACCATATGGGCAAACTCGTATCATCACGGGAACAACCCATAGCGCCATAAGAGTCACCCATATTATCATTTTACGAGGCTCATGCCTGTATCACCACTTGTGTTTCATTACTTGCTAGTTTTTAAATTCAATATTTTGACCCTTAATTACGTTCTAATGTGTCACTCTTCTTGGAAGGAACTTGAAGCATTTGACATAATTGAATATATGTCAATTTTTTCGGGGGAATAATGATGGAATATAGGATTTTGGGCCCTCAGGGAAGCCTTTTGGAGTCCCAAATGGGAACTCCACAATTTCCTTTGAGGCTTCACTCTCTATAAATAAGTACACTATCTATCTTCTCTCGGTCTTTTTTCTCAGACTCTCAATAATTTTTATTTCATTACTATAACTCGGTATTAACTTAAGCATGGGAACAGAAACGGGGACTAGTCCCCACCTATTTGGACCCGAAGGCTAGAATCTATCGTAGTCATTTGGAGATGCTCAATTTTTCAAGTTCTTGACTGTTTTATATGCATTTTTTTTACTGATGATCATATGCCTGTGGTTCTTCTCTATCCTTGGGAGCTACCAGAGTTACACCATTTCTTGACGTTCTAATTATGATGTTTATAGTTTTAGGAACTGTTGTTGTGCTACTCCATACAGTTCCTGTGCTTTACGATAGTTACGAGAACCAAGTGGACGCATTTATGGAGAAGCACTTAAGGAGCCAAATAACACTATGCAATCTTTGATGCAAAGGTTTTGTGCAACGCCTCTTGAAGACCCTTGAAAGATGGGAAGAATGATTAAGAATGTGGCTTGAATTGTGAGAACTTAATAGGTTCAGAGGTGTTCTATGTGAGCATTTCCGCTTGAGATCATCTATATATTACATCATTTATCCTTTAGTGTACTCTATAATACACTTCTTTTCATAGTAACTTTTCCTTAGGAATAATCTTTTATAATTTAAGTTTATTTTTATTCTATAAGATTTATGTTAAAAAATTATTATAAAAGATGTATATTAGAGAGTGTAGTAGAAGATGTACTAAACGATACTAAGTGGACATTTGTGTCCTTTGGATAGATTTACTAGTATTTCAGTCTTCCTAAAATCTGCTGCTTTTCTGTGTCATGATTATTGATTTCTACTTATTATGACCTTTCTTTCGTTCATTGATTGATATTAACGTGGAACAGAAGTATCAAGCAAGAAAGTACAATATGTTGTCTTTTTATTTTCAGCAATTTCTCTAAAAAAAATGTGATTCGATTCTTTTCTTCCATTTTAGATTAAATTTTAGCAAAGTCTTGATTAAGGAGAGGACTTGGGATATTGTTTGGTGCTCTATTGATCAAAATGTATTGGAGCATGATGTGGCAAAATTTGCAGAATTCCAATTGTCTATTTAGAAACACCAATACATATATACAAAGTAGGCATTTTGTATTTTCTTTTTGGACGCACAGTTTTAATTTGAAGTTATCATTATAATAAATTCAAACTGCATCACAAGATATTCTAAACTCTATAAACATTTTGATACTCTTATTTTGTTTGTAAATATAAGTTTCAACTTTACTGTATTCTAATACTCCTTAAATCATATTGCATATTATATTCTATTTTAAAATTAATTTTTAATTAAAAGAATGGGATCATTGGAAGAATCTTGCGCATAACACGAGCTCCAATAGTATATATACATACATAAATACATATATACATATATATACACACACACACACATATACGCATATATATGTATATATATTGAATTTTCTAACATATATATATACACATGTGTGTGTACAACCATTAGTGAATTCCCACAAAAACCCAATCCCTTGTTGATGTGATGTGTTTTACATCGCACTGACGTCATTGTGTTTGCGTGAAGCTCGAGAGTCAACAAATGCAGGAATAGCTCCTCTGATGACTCAAACAGAGTTGGTTTCTGATTTATATATATATATAAATACACATACACACACTGGATTGACTCTCCTCACCAAGGTGTTGAGAGGTGCCCGAGTTAAAATTGAAAAAGATTTGAATCAGTCTGAAATCGTGATGCTTAATTTCATTTTTAAAATTAAACTTATTTCAAATTAATTCTTAAATGGTAAGAGTTCTAATTCAAAGTAAATATTCACAAATAGAGTTTATTTGACTTCATTCTTTTGATCTTCGCGTCAAATTTAAAACATCAAATACAGTTCGTTTATAATCGAACGAACATGACATATTGCAAAAAGTACCAATTTTTAGATAATAAAAACAAATAGGGGAGTAGAAAGAAAATAATAAAAAATAAGGAAAGAACAAAGACAGCCAACATAAAATTATATGTTTAGAGTAGGGCGTGAAAATAAAATAATAAAATATAAGGGAACCAAAGGTAACCAAGTATCAATTACATTTTTATCCTTCATACTTGAACTAGAAGTATTGTTGATTGCATTTGGGATCTCATATGTGATAAATGAGTGGGGATATAGAAAGAAAATAGTAAAAATATGGAAGCAAAAGACAACTAAAAATGTATAGAATTAAATATTTATAGTAGCGTATGGAAAAAATAAATAAAAGAGGGAGAGTGTAAAAAGTAGTGCCAAACAAAGTACTATTATTAGATAATAAAAAAATGAGTAGAGGCGTAAAATGAAAATAATAATAAAGGAGCAACACCCACAATAAAGGCTTTTTAAAAAAAAAATAAAAGAAGTCATAACGGAGAACCAAAGTTATTGATCATACGAGTTCAAAATATTAATTAAACGAACTCGAATAGTGTTCGAGTATACAATTTGAACTCGAAAACTTGATGTTCCCCGTGAGAAAAGGTAACAAACAGTAGAAAAATTTTTAAAATTACTTCTTTACTCTTCCTCTTGTTTGAATCAAAGAGTATTGTTCATATATGAACCAAAAGTACTATTATTAGATAATTAAGAATTAGTAAGGGTGTGCAAAGAGGATAATAAAAACAGGGAGTGAGAAAAGGTAGCAAAACGTAAATTATATTTTTAGATGGGGTAAAAAAATAATAAAATAGGAAGGAAGCCAAAAAAAAAAGGAAGGAGCAAAAAAATAGAATTATAAAATCACATAATTACAATTTTACTTTTGAATCAAAGTTACTATATACTATCTTAGGATCTTATATGTATAGATAATAGAGAATTAGTAAGGGGTGTGCAAACAAGATATAAAAATAGGGGGAGAGAGAGAGAGAGAAAAAAAAAAGATAACAAAACATAAATTATATTTTTAGAGGGTGTAGAACTAAAATAATAAAATAGGGAAGAACAAAGAATAAGGAGCAAAAATACTACAAAATAAAAAAATTACATTTTTACCCATTTTACCCTTGAATCAATCTTACTATTCAATGTCTTAAGTTTATATATATGTACATATGTCCATATATATCACTCTTGTTGATAATATTTACATATTTCAGGTGTACTTATTTAGTTGTCCGTCGGACATTCTATATTTCTAAGCGACCATTATATTATTATCTCGAGAGTCAAGTCTTGAATTTCTAGTCAGCAGACTTTTATTGTAGATCCTCATTTAGATTCATTATATATGCGCATAAATATCGTGGTTGTCTTGCACTATTTTCCCAATTCCATCAAAATTTCCAATTGAAGAATGAAATATAGAGATCTTATAATTACAACTGTCAAGTGCCTGAATTTCTTACAGAAATAACAAACGTCATGTTTAGGAAAATTCTATTAGATTTTTTATCCTTAATTTTACTATATGTGACCATATTTATTATTTGCTCCTTTCATATACAAGGAATTCATTTTGTTGGAATCGACTTATCTACTACAATTTTAGTTGTCTCAAATTAATTTATAGTAATAGTTTATCATTCATGGACATCAAGTATAATGAGCATTTATACAATCGGATGTTAGTCAGTGAATACGTCTGGCTAGATAAATTATATTCTGAACTTCAAATTCAAGATGTTTTCTATGAGGATCAAGATGAGACACAAAATAGCATTATATTATTCAGTTTTATCTTCATATATATCATCTCCTTATTATGTTGAGAAACATATTTAAAATACTAAAGTGCAACTCTTCCCCTTGACATTTTCCCCAACATACTTTTTTATAACCTCTCTAGGTCCAATCTCATTACTTTGTGGTGGAGCAAGAAAAAATTCATTAGTATATTTAATATAGTGATGGACAATATTTGGTTACTAACCACAAACTAATTACAAAGAAGAAAACTCATTGTAGTTATTGGAAAAATACGAACAAATGCTACTAAGGTTTTACATAAATCATTTTAATCTATGGTTCTTTAATACCATTTGTATTGGTAGGAGAATATGGAATATGAGCTCATAATTACATAGATGCAAACAACAAGTTGCATGTCAATAATATATAAATGTCTATATTGTCATTATGCATTGAATAATATTTCCTTTTATTTATCCATAAAACATTCAACCCTAAATAATATTGTTATCATTCCTATAATTATCGTGCCTTGAAAATAAGTAGAATATGAGAATTAATTATATTAGAAAAACTTTTCATCTCTTATTATTTTCTAGTATTCTTACTCATTTTCGTATTAGTGATCTAGAATGGTCAAATCTGTCACGTAATTATTAAATTATTTGAATAAGTAAACTTCATATTTACTTCATAATGTATCTCAAATATATAATTTTGAATGAGTTACAGAAAGGAAACATTAGCTTTATAATACAAATAAATTTATTCGAACATCACAAGACTAGCAATATATAGATACTCATTTCATCTACTATCTCGAGATTATTTTAATTATAAAAATATCAAAAAATTCAAAAGAAAACCTCTAACAATACTTTAATGGATGCAATATACTTTACTGAGAACGATACATGTAAGATTGAGTGTTCGTGGCATCAATCTGATTTTAGAAATAAGCTCTATCGGACGATGTGGTTCTGTTTTTTCAAGTCTACCATCACACATACACACGTGCATATAGACTCCTAGATGAATCACACGCATCGGGAAAATTCTATAGTGACGGGAAACCTTTAACTATACTAAATACCTACTAAATATTTTAGATTATGCGAACTTTTCTAGAGTTTTAATCAACTAACTCCTCTAGAGCTTATTATTAACTAGTTCTTCTAAACCTAGATTACTGTAGACTAATTAATTTATTTAATCAAACACTAAAATAAATATTTTTCGGTCTTGGTTATTTAAATTAAATTGATAAAAGAGGTTCTTGAGTCATCCAAATTGAGTTGGATTATTTAAATAATATTCATACTCATTTAAAACAAAGCACAATAAATGAGACTAATGTAATTGGACCTCTATTATATTGAGACCAAAGTCAGTTTCACAATAAGTTTGTTAAATGATGAGTTAAATCCATTAGGCCCCATCAAATAAGGAACTGGGTTGATCTAGCACCGACGATGGATCGCTTGGTGGCCAAGCAACCCAAAACTCCATCTTTGTCTATAAATAAAGGTCCCTCTCAAGGTTAAGAGATCATTTAGATGATTCAGAACACACTCAAGCTTTGGGCAAAAAGATCTCCTCAAGTGCTATTCAACAAAGGTCTTCATTGAATCTTGAAGTATTCTTCGCGTCTTTGGAATAAAGAAAGCTTCATCGACTCTATGATTTGCAATCAAGCTTCCAAGCCCTCTAGTTTATCACCAGAATTCACCCCACTTGAGATAGAGCTTGAACTCATAATCAATGTTCGTCCTTCGAGATCAAACTTTCAAACCATTAGTTCAAAATCAGAGTTCATCCAACTCAATATATCAAGCTTTCAAACCGTTGGATTTACAATCAAAGTTCGTCTTACGAGATCAAGCGTTCAAGCTCTCAATTTCACAATTAAAACTCATTCGATCCGAGATCAAGCCTTCGATCCCTCGAATAAATATTTGCTAAAGAAAAAAATTGAAGGATTCCGCTATAAATTAGGAACGTTCTCCATAATTTTTTTTAATCAGTTCAAATATTATTCATCAAATTGCTTTGCCATTATTTTTCTTAGATTTTACTAAGTAGAACTACCATTCTGATTTTGATATTTATTTTTAAATGTACTCAATGGAATAATATAGATATGTCATGTGCCATCACCATTCATGAATCCATTTAAAACTAAAGAGAGTACAGTAATTTAAGTAACACAATATATAACTTGAAAATTTAAAATTTATAACCTAATAGAAAATACAAAAATTATAGTTCCATTTGTTTGGCAATTTTTATTTTCAATTAAATTCTAAAGTTTCGTTCCTTGACTTCTTTGCTCAGTCAAGCTTTGGGCTTGTGTACGAGAATATAATTGGAAGACGGATTATATGCACCATAGCCGGAGTTGATTGAGGGATGATAAACTTACCTATCTTGGGGGTAGGGAAGATATAGATTCAAGGAAAGAATTATATCCGCCTTAGAGATTCAAGAAACTGTTTGTATCAGCCTATTGCATATTATTGTGAATATTTAATTATAACATCATTACTGCTAGGAGCATAATTTATTTACTAATATATGTAATAGATATACTTAACAAAATTATGTATGAAAATAGAGATATTGATTGAGATAGCTTCCATTAATTTCCATAAAATTCAAAATGTAGATTCTCTTATTTATAAGGCGCAGGGTAAGATGATAAGAAGAGGAAGAGGATAAGAAGGAAGTGGTAAATCCTATGTAGGATAAGATGGTGACTAGGTCGCTTATGTTTTAAAAGATAAAATGTGTTTATGTGATTATAACGGATACAAATATAATTTCATAAACAAGAATGAGGTTATATCGGTGATACGAGCAAAAAGCTTATCCAATTTAAATCCCTTTAATTTATGATTAACTTAAATCCCTTTAATCTAGTCATGATTAATTATATCCCTTTAATCTAGCAAGGATTAATTATGTCCCAGTGACAAGTTTGAGAGAGAAAATTCCCAGAAAATTCCAAATAATTGGGACATACTTGCCAACACAATAAGAAGAGGCTATAAATACTGCACATACCATTATTCATCGAGCAAGAATTAGCAAAGTTGTATTTGTCTGCAAAACAAGAGAAGTAGTAGAACCATGGCTGAGAAAGGTGCCTTCTTCAGCACAACTGTCAGCAAACCTATCAAATGTAGAGGTAATTAAAATCTAAAACCAGTACTATCTCTAAACTTGTTCTAAAATTGATTTGGGTTTTGATTCTAAAAGCAAATGTTGGTGCAGCTGCGGTTGCAAGAGAGGCAGGGAAGCCTCTGGTGATTGAGAAGGTGATTGTGGCACCTCCAAAAGCACATGAAGTTTGTATTAAAATTATATGTACTTCTCTTTGCTTTAGCGATGTCACTTTCTGGAGAATGAAAGTAAGGCTTAATTAATTTGTTGTGAATATAATCTTGGATTTGCCTTTGTTTTCTTGCATGATAAATAATAAATTCTCTTTCTTTTGTTCTTTAGAGGTACCTCCGGCTTGCTTTCTAAGAATTTTTGGTCATGAAGCCGTTGGGTAAGTTTTTATGCTTATAAGCTTTACAAAAAAAAAAAAAAACTTTTATTGCTTCTACCTTCTTTGTCGCATCAAGGCAAGACACTTCAAAAAAAAAAGGAAAAGAAAAATCTATGACAATTAGCTATACTATTAGTAATTTAGTAATGAAAAAATGACGTGATTTGAACTTAAAAATCTCTCACCCCACCTTGTCACACTCTTTATAAACTTAATAATATAAAATGTTTCTTTTATATGTTTTGCGACAAGACAGTAACTTATAATAGTAACTATTTTAATATTGGAAAAATGCTAATTATGATGTATTAAAAAAATCTAAAATGTGTGGCAAACCGACATTCTTGATTTGAAACATTTCATGATATCAAACAAAAAAGTTTATGGATCGACCAGCATGATGATTTGCTCTCTTTCTAACTATTTTATGTTTATAAAATGGGTTGTTGAAAGTGTTGGAGAGGATGTTCATGACTTAGCTGCAGGGGACATGGTCATTCTAATTTTCATGTCGGATTGTCAAGAAAGCATAGACTGTAAATCAAGGAAGAGCAATTTGTGTTCAAAATTCCCTTTTGAAATCTCTCCAACAATGCTTAGAGATGGGATAAGCAGATTCACTGATATGAATAGAGAAATTATAAATCATTTCCTTTGGATATCAAGCTTTAGTGAATATACAGTGGTGGATGTAGCTAGTGTGACAAAAATTGATCCTAATACCATTCCTCCAAACAGTGCTTGCCTTCTAAGTTGTGGAGTTTCAACTGGTAATTCTTTCAGTTTCTTTGCCTTTCCTCTTGGACTCTAAAAATAATACCATGATTTAATATTGTATGAGTTTAATTTCAGGGGTTGGTGCTACCATGAGAACAGCAAGTGTGGAAGCAGGATCTAGTATTGTTATTTTTGGATTGGGTTCAATTGGCCTGGCGGTATGATCTTTGTTTTTGTAGTAGGCAAATCAAAGTTTTTTTTTTTTTTTTCTGTTTTTGTGACATGGATATCAATCAAGAAGGGATCAAAAGCGACATGATGGTGGAGAAAAATTTTGTTAGGGACATGAATATTTATTTCATATTCAAGCCACACCATACCATCTATGTGATTAATATCTTATAATTTTTTTGTGTGGATCATGTCTTTATTTATAAAAATAAGGATATATTATAGTAGTTACAGAGATAATATGTAGATTATATGAACCGAGGAGTTAATGTTCATATTTATAAACTTGGTTTATAACAGAATTTTCTATCGGTAATAGCTGCCTCTAATATTTGTATAAATGTTAATAGGGTAAAAAGTTTAAACTCAAAGTAAATACTTTTCACACAGTAACTTTTTTTCTTCTGAATAAAATGAATATAATTAAAAAATCCTTGTTTCCTCTATGATATGTGTAGACTCATTTGGTGAATTTAACTGGTGTTGGAATGCCTGTGCTTGTGTCGCTTGTGTTATAGGTTGCAGAAGTAGCAAGACTATGTGGTGCTACAAGAATTATTGGTATTGACATTTGTTGAGAATAAAAATCCCACATCGGCTAATTAAAGAAAATAATTACACTTAAAAAGACTTGGACAGTCCTCCCCTCTTGAGGTACCTTTTGGGGTGAGTTAGGCCCAAGCCCAAAAATTCTAACATGGTATCAGAGCCAGTTGTTGGGCTGCCCGAGTTAGGCCACCCGCGCTGATGTCCTGCAAAATTCCACGCACCAAATGTTCATTCCTGGGCGTGAGGGGGTGTGTTGAGAATCCCACATCGGCTAATTAAAGAAAATAATTACTACTTATAAAGACTCGGGCAGTCCTCTCCTCTTGAAGTACCTTTTGGGGTGAGTTAGGCCCAAGCCCAAATTCTAACATGGTATCAGAGCCTTGATGTTGGGCCACCCGCAGATGTCCAATCCTGCAGAATGCCACGCTCCAGGCCCGAAAATGATCAGCCTGAACGTGAGGGGGTGTGTTGAGAATGAAAATCCTACATCGGCTAATTAAAGAAAATAATTACTACTTAAAAAGAATATTAACTATTGATAGTCATAAACAATTTTTTATTTTCTCTTTATAGTTATAAACTTTAATTCATCCTTTTTAGTCATGAATTATTTTGCTCTTCTCTTCATATCCCCATAGTTTAATTTTAATATGTTTTCTAGCTATGATTTATTTTACATGTTTGTCTCTTTATTACCATGAACTATTTTTACCTCTTAAATATAGGTATAAATTATTTTTAATAAATTGCTATATAATTCATCACTAAAAAAAAATGAAATCAAAGTTTATGGTTATAAGAAAAACAAATTTAAAGAGTTTGTAGCTATAAAAAAGATAAAATCAAAGTTTACACCTATAAAGAGTGCAAATTATAGTTGCGCTCAGGTGCATTTTGCAAGGTGCACTCCGTGTGCAGAAACTACACCGTCCAATTTAAATTGACAATTAATAAGTTTCCTTCTTCATGCATGCTTATAATTTTCTTCTTTATATTTAGCGTCATTTACTTCTTCTCCTTCTTTTTCTTTTCTTCGATCTTCATCTCCTTCCTTATAAAATTTTCTAGAAATTTCTAATCGTTTCTTTTTTTTTTCCTAAAAAAAACAATTTGTAACGGCAGCAACAATAATGTCTCAAAGGTGACAATAGCGTTCTAACAGATAAGGTACAATAGCAGTAGCAGCTCTGTTTTCATATTGTTTGATATTTTTTATCTTATTCAGTGTGCAATAAATCTATGGAGAATTATAGGAAAATCATTATTGGAGAAGATGAAGTGGAAGAATCATTTTTTCCTATGTAATTGTAGTTTTTTTCTAGTTATTAAAGTTATATATCATCAAAGTTTCATATTTCATATTCATGCTCAAAGCAGAGAAACCAAAGAAAGAATGCAGTCCAAAAGTAAACTAGTCTTTTCTCTGGATACCATGTACATGGAAATTGCTTGAGTTCTACATTTTCATAATTGTAGTTACATGATTACTTAATAATTGTTCATGAAATATTAAGTTGTGGTAGTGATAAAGTTATTGTTACTGGTTTAGTCTAACACAAAATTCATGGACACCCGCAAATAACTCATGAAACTTATATTATATTTCCATGAAATATCAATACTATTTTCATAGAGCATTAACGGAATATGAATTATACTCTCATGAATCATTAACACATAACTTATAGAACAATAATATTGTTTTCATGGAATATGTATTACATTCCAAGAAACATTAACACATAATCCATGAATTATCATACTCATAAAATATTAACACAAAACTCATGGAACAAAGAATATGGAATATGCATTATTTTTCAATGAAACCTCATCACAACAAAAAAAATATATGTTCTCATGAGAATATAATGCATGTCCCTTGAGTTTTGTGTTAATGTTTATGAAAAAAACATTGGAATCCAAGAAAAAAATAGGAAAAAACCATGTAACATGCATACTATTTCCATAAAATTCTATAATATTTCCTTAGAATATTAATACATAACTCATTGAACTTCTATGCATATATGTATGACATATTTTTGCTGCAGCAGGGATAATTTTTTCTTTGTCTTTTGGATGTTTTAGTTGAAAGACGTTTTTCCACTTGGGTGAATGTATAACTACGACTATAAAGAGAAAAGTAAAAATAGTTTATAATTATAAATACTTAATATCTTTAATGCATAATCAAATTGATAATATTATTTTCGTTTCATAATATAAGGTCATAATATAAGTTTAAGTTGTCATATTTAGAGTTTTATATTGTAATATGATTTTCTTTTATAAACTTTTTTCTTAAGCATACGTATGTTCATTTAATATATCAGTATTTAATAATTTTTAAAGTTTAAATCCATTCACATCTGATAAAATTTTAAAATATAAAAAAATGAGAGAGAAAAGAAAAAATAAATTTTTAAAAAAAATTTATAAAATTAATAAAGAGATATTATAAATATTTTATTATTAAAAATATATTAATTTTATTGTTTTGTTTAATTCGTGTGAAAACAACTTTACTTAAAACTTGAGTTTATCTGCGGGACTTGGGTAGCCACCAAAGATGGGAGTAAAAAATGGACCCGGGCCAATAAAAAAAATCATATGGTTGGTTGGTGGATAAAAATAATTGAGCGATAGTCACTAATCACTAACCAACCTGGTACAAGAGTTGTTGGGTTGGTGCAAGGGTCGTTATCATTTCCCGTTTTTTCCAATTTCGTCCTTTCGTCTGGTCATCACATACTTGACAAGTCCCATGTATTATCCGTCCGTGAGAGAAAATTGTATTCTTTATTTAAGCAACATTGGGAATTCACTTGATTAGCATTTAAAAAATAATTATTTTTTATAAAAATTTGTGCAGTTTTTTAAAATATTTTTTGAAATGAATTAAGTTTAAATTTAAATTTTAATATGATATCAAAATTAATTTGGACTATTCGTATTAGTACTACAATACAAAATATGCAGTTCATTAAACTTCACGCTTCAAATATTCAGTCCCAAAATTAAGGGTTCTTCTTCAGGTATCTTTTTTTTTTAATAAGCAGCTGAGCAAGACTGGAATCTCATTGGAAAGTGCCGGCTCTTGCCTTTCCTGGATCAATACGCCAGAGCCGCCATCATTGAGCATACACAATAAAAGCGCACCCCGTAGAAGAAAATTTTTTCTTCTGCAACTCAGAGTAGTAGACCAATGGCTGAGAATGGAGCTGTTTTGAGCCCAACTGCTGGCAAACCCATTAAATGTAGAGGTATAAAGAAACGTTTCTCCGTTTTTCCATGAAGCAAACGTGAAATGTATAAATTGGGGTTTTTTTTTTCTTTTTTGGTCATCTGTTTCGATTTTGATGAATACTTATAGACACTTTGGCAATGGCGGTGGTTTAATTTTGTGTGTGTAAATGGCTGTGCAGCTGCGGTTGCAAGAGAGGCAGGGGAGCCTCTGGTGATAGAGGAAGTGATTGTGGCGCCTCCTAAAGCTCACGAAGTTCGTATTAGAATCATATGTACTTCTCTTTGTTTTAGCGATGTAACTTTCTGGAGATTGAAAGTAATTAAGCTCTTCTTGTTCATTTCCTTTCTTTTTCTTGTTGAGATTTTTATTGTTTTTCCCCCTTCCTTTTGACGCTGATAATTTTGTTCTATGGAGGTACCTCCTGGTTGCTTTCCAAGAATTCTTGGTCATGAAGCCGTCGGGTAAATGTTTTACTCTCTTTGCAGGAACTTAGGAATTTTTACTTTTGTTTTGGGGCACTGATGTTAAACCTTTTTGTTTTCTTGAGATAAAAAGACTATTTCTCCTGAAGCTTAGCATGATCAGTTTTTCCATGTGGAAGTCGTACTAATGCCTAATGGAAGTCGTACTTTCATGTATGCTTTTCTGTAATCTCTTTCTGGTAAAAAGAATTAACCCTCCCATACAGAATCTGCTTAGAGTAAAACTCTGTTTTCGGATGCCTCACTGCTATGATAGGATTTGTGTCTAGCAAGGTCCGCTTCTGAAAAAAAATTCAGGAGTTGACTTATCCTGGATGGTACTCTATGAGGGGCAAAGTAATTTATAATTTTTTGGGTTTTTCCTTGCTTTTAATTGTCAGAAACCAGGGTGAATACCATGAGAGAAGTTACTGGATTGAATTATTGAATCAAAAACTGCATCAATGATTAGGTGTGTGGTTGGCTTTTTGGCATTGTTTAAACATCTTGAGTTGGTTGGATTCCTTCAACTATGTGTCATGACCACAACTCTGTCTTGGAAATTTTGACAACAAAGTATGATAGATTAATTAATACGATCACAGGATTGGCTGTACATACTATTGACTAAAACCAATTAATTTAGACTAGGACGTTTATTCTGAATTCCTTATAGCAAAAAAATTCCTGATTTTATTATTTTATTCTAGAAGAAAATTTTCTTCCTATTATTGTTTAGCAAAGGTAAAAAATGCATAACGATTAGCTCTTTATGTGCAACTTCAAATTTCAAAAGTAATATGATTGCATGCTAACTAACAATTTTATGCTTATGAACTCAAGGGTTGTTGAAAGTGTTGGGGAGGATGTTCATGAGCTAACTACCGGGGACACGGTCATTCCAATATTCTTGCCTGACTGTGCTGAGTGTATGGATTGTAAATCAAGGAAGAGCAACCTGTGCTCGAAATTCCCTTTTCATGTCGCTTCAACGATGCCTAGAGATGGGACAAGCAGATTCACTGACCTCAAGGGAGAAACTATAAATCATTTCCTTTGGATATCAAGCTTTAGTGAATATACAGTGGTGGATGTAGCTAGTGTGACAAAAATTGATCCTAATACCATTCCTCCAAACAGGGCATGCCTTCTAAGCTGTGGAGTTTCAACTGGTAATTGCAGTTCTATGTTCTGTCTATTTGGAGAAATACAAAGAGTTTTTGGTCATTCTTTGCTCACTCAAGATACCAACCATATTTCTATACTCACACATGAGGATATTTGAACCAAGATTCTAAAGGAAAATGAACATAATAATTTGACCAAGAGTTGGAGGTTGAGACATGAAATAGGACATAAGTTTAAAGAAAGCAACAAAAGGCATAAAGCTTTTTATTCACTGTATGACAAATTTCCATTTTTTATGTTTCTACTAGAATCTGTATTCCCACTTCTGCATGTTCAAGATATAATATTCAAATTGTAACTTATGAGAAGTAATTTCTGTCGGTTAGTATGATGTTTAACTTAGGCAATCTTTGTGTAAAAGTATACTTTGAGTACTCTGGAGCTTGTTCAACCAATATTTTACTTGCAGATGGTTACAGTTTGGTTTATGCTTTTGGATTATGTTTAGGTGTTCACCGAATATGTATCTTGCAAATAATTCAGCCCAAATCATATGATTTAATGCAGTTTGAGTTTTCAGGTGTAGGTGCTGCCTGGAGAACTGCGAGTGTGGAACCAGGATCCAGTGTTGTTATTTTTGGATTGGGATCAATTGGATTAGCGGTATGATTTTGTAGTCAACAGAATAAAAGCTTTTTCGCTGTTTTTTTTTTTTTTCACACGGATACAAGTATGCCTGTTGCTGAACACATCTGATGGAACCTATGAGTGTTTTTTATAGGTTGCAGAAGGAGCAAGACTCTGTGGTGCTACAAGAATTATCGGTGTGGATATTAACTCTGACAAATTTGAAATTGGTAGACTTCTCTATCCTTTTTCATGTCTGGCTTAACTATACTTGAATTGTTTCTTTATGCAACGTTTAAAATTTTGGTTCTCTCCACTTTGGTTGCTCAAGAGTGATTATTTCTCTATAGAGGAAATTATATCTCTACCTATTTTAATTTGTTTTTTGAGGATTGTTCTTTGAGCACTCATGTATATCCATCCCTTTCGAGTTTCTGGCACTTGTATCTGAAGATTACTTTTCCTGCTTGTACAGCCAAAAAATTTGGAGTCACTGAATTTGTCAACTCCAAAAGCTGTGGGGACAGATCTGTTAGCCAGGTAAATATCTAGAATCCATGGACTTTCTGCGAATTATTGCAGTAGCAGTGATGGATTCCATTATTCAGGAACAGATGCCAAGCCAATGTGTGACGGCTGTGACTCGGTTGTGTGTTTTATCTTGTGTGCTAAATCGCATGGTTGGCGATTGTTTTTCACTGTGTACTTCAAAATCTTGTTTTCCCTCTGTATTTTAATTAAATAAATTCGGCAGGTAATCATTGACATGACTGAAGGTGGAGCAGATTATTGCTTTGAGTGTGTTGGTATGGCTTCACTGGTGCAGGAAGCTTATGCCTGTTGCCGAAAGGTATGTATTTCCCGCATCCTCTTTCATAACTTTTCCAGGGGGTAAAGGAGCTCCTGATCTTTCCATCAAATTACTGTTTTTCATGTTCTCGAGATGCAGGAGTGAAAGGATATCGTAAACTTTCTCCTCATAAGTTTGAAACGTTTTAAACTTTTCAGGGATGGGGAAAGACTATTGTGCTAGGAGTAGACAAGCCCGGGGCTCAGCTGAATTTCAACTCATTTGAGGTTCTTCACAGTGGTAAAACCCTCTTGGGATCATTATATGGTGGTCTTAAGCCAAAATCAGATATTCCTATTCTGATCAAGCGTTACATGGACAAGGTAGTTTACATTTCTTCCTTGTCATTCCATCTTCTTCTTTTACACAAAGATTGAATCATGTTCTTTTCACTGTTGAAATTCTCTGGTTTTTTTGATTCAGGAACTAGAATTGGATAAATTTGTGACGCATGAGGTCAGTTTTGAAGACATCAATAAAGCCTTCGAATTACTAATTGCAGGAGAAAGCCTCAGATGTGTGATTTGGATGGATGAAAGCAAATAAAAATTTAATTTATTTTTAAGTTTCTCTTTCTACAAATGAAAGAAATCCCCGGGAATACAGGGTATGTTTGTAATTTGTGATGCTCCTATTTAAACGTTGTGTTCACGGAATGGAGCAATTTCACACATTTCTCCTCTACTGTAAATCTACATTTGAAAATCTATATTCCTCCAACAGTCCAAACATCCAAAGTTTTGGTCAATATAATGAGAATCACCTGACATATTTTTTAAGAGGAAAGAAAGCTCTTGTTATATAAAAAAATAACAATGTCAGATATTATTCGGGGAAAGATTTTATTAAAACATTTGATGGATAGGTAAAAAGGGTTAATTTAACCAAATGTGTCGTTATATTAGAATATGCTTAACATGATATACAACGTACCTTAACTAAAGAGTAAAAGTTTGAAAGAGTCTAAATAGTCTTTCAAAGGCGAGATATTCTATGTGATGTCCTTTATATTAAAGACAACACCTTGTTCGTCATTTTCAATCTCCACTCATCTATAATCAAATATGTCTAAGAGACGACCTTCTAGAATTGCCAAAGTCTCGGCATGCTCGGCGGAAATAACATGATGTTGCTTCCTATCATTATTACGCATGATCTTCAGGAATAGTTTCAATACTTATCTTTCTATGCATCATCAACATTCAACTTCAAAGTTTCTAAAGTCAGTGTTGAAAAAATCGAACTAGTTCGACTGATCAAATTGTGAACTAGACCAGAGACCGATATGATTTTATCAAAAAATCAGTAGATGAATGGATTGATCAAACCAATTATTTGACTCAGTTGACCCAATTTTGGATTTTTTTTAAAAAAATTATAACTAAAACTTAGATTTTGTTTATGTTTTTTGGGTTAAAAGTTTGTAATGTTCACTTATTAATTATATTTAGTGTTAATTATATTTAGCGTCAATTGATATATGTGAATAAATTAGCAATGAATATTTTTATATCGGTCCGAACGATTGAACCAATGAACCAAACTAGTAACTTCATCGGCTCGATCTCCAATTCATTTTTACAACATTGCGTAAAGCAGTAGGACGTTAGGTTTGCAGGTCCTGATATATAAAACATGGGCATAACTGAAAATGTTAAGTCCAATAAATCCCTCTAAAGTTGGGCCTACTTATCAATTGAGGATATGGATCATTTCCTTTTAGATAAGAAGCTCCTAAAAAGTTGAGCTATATCAACTCAGGTCATGAACTTTGTTTTAGACAAAAAGTCCCCTTGGACAAAAATTTTGAATCATACGAAACGCAAAAGAGTCCACAATCTAAAAAGTTCTAAGTCAAGCAATTACTTTACAATTTAGCTTCAATCCTAATTTAATTAGGTTCAAGTATTTTGTTCTATGTTGTTTTCTGAGCAACATTAGGATTTGGAATAATTAAGTTGAGATCCTAGTATTAGAGTCTATTTTAGAAAGTCCATTTGGTTTAAGATTGCAGTATTTTATTTTTAAATCCTAAATTGCAGTATTTTGTTTCCCAAATTATAGTTCAACTAGAGTTCCTAATTATGATAGGATTAAAGTTTCTAAACTGTCTTTCCTAGATAGTTTAGGATTTGGTTTATGAATATATAAATAGAGGATTTCTTATTCTATTGTGTATGCATTGATTAAAGAAATAAAAGGTTCTACATAAGTTTATGTAATCTTGGTTGTGTGATGATATCTAACGCTTAAAGTGCGATGCTTTACGGTTCCTGAGTGTAACGCGTAGGGTTTAGGTGTGTGCCTAGGTTTTTCTTACATAGTATGACGTTAAGGGGTTTATTTATCTATTCTTCTTACTATATTCCTCGTTTCTAGCATTAATTTATTCCCCTACACTTCACATCTTGCTTGTCCTCAAGCAAAAAAACCCAAAAATAGAGAAAATTTCAAATAACTCCCCAATCAATCTCCCAAAATCATAAGACCAAAGCATTTAATCATCAAACTTGCCAAAACATGTATTCCGTTATCTTTCATTAAAAAAAACCGACTTGTGTATAGTGTAACATGACCATAAGAAATTGTAAAGAGTTACAAACCACACAACGAAAATACAATTGCAAAACTTACACGCCATAAAATCACTTTCATACCTTCTCTGCACTAATCGAGGTTCTCCAAAACTCAATTTAAATCAGGCAGGACTCTAAATATTGTAACATAAGGCTAGGAATATAATTGGGTATCAAACGAAGGTAAAGGAAAAACAAGAAGAATGAGAATACAAGTTAATTTAATCGAAAAGAAAAAAAGAATCAAATTTATCTACAACCTTTTAGGTCGTTTTCAGTCAAACCTCACGAACACTTTACCTTACCCAAAACCTAAAAAATCCCATAGAACTATTTCAGCTTTCAACAATCATTCAATTCGAGGAAGTATATGAGGAAAGGAGCAAAAGGCTAAGATACATAAGAGAGATTAGGGACTTATGGTTTACTTTCCTTTGATGAACTTTATCTTTTTCTCTTGTTTTCCTGTTCTCTTGATTCCTTTCTCATTTTTTTCTTTTATCAACAAAAGTTTGATATCAAACAAGCTTTCTCACAAGAGTTTTATTTTCTCAATTTTTTTCTTTGAAGAATATGTCATTCCCTTATATCATTCTTCTCAATTGCATACTCTCTAACAAAAGTTCCCAAAATACCCCTTTTAATGATTTCTTTTCTCCCTCTTTTTTCCCACACAGTTATCTTTTGATGCACACTCAAACGACTTAAAGGTTAAGATAATTATCTCATCGATTGAGAGTTTAATATTTAAATGTAAGTTTAAAAGATGAACAAAAGAAGGGAGTGAATCCCTTGGCATGAAATTAAAAAAGGGCACTAGGGATTTGACGTAAATGGGATGGGCTCGAAAGGCTCAATTGGGTCAAAATAAGATTGTCATTTCTAAGTCAAAATAATGGGGAAACTTTTATTTCACCTCGAGGGATAATCAAGTGAGCTCTCGCATATATGTGAGCAACCAGTTAAGTTTATGCAGTAAAAAAAATTGTGAAGAATTTATTAAACACTAACATGGCCAATTGTGCGCAAGTGAAATCCGTGTGAGAGCTACAAAAGATACAAAAATATATTTCAACAATCAAGTCTTAAACCTCAGTAGCTAACACTTTATCTTAGTCATTTGAGAAATTTTTGAAAAGAAAACTTGATAAGAACCATTCCCACAATGAAAACTCATCTTCTTTTTCATTCTTTCAATTTTTTCAAAATTTCTGGTGTTTTCATTGAATTTTTTGAAAATATTTTTAGATATCTCTTTAAATAAAATGACAGCCAAATAAAACAAAAACTAACGCAAACATAATTGACAATACATATAAAAAAACAAAAAACTAACTAAAACAAAAGCGAGAGAACATCAAAGACACCTCCCCTATACTTAACTCTAAAACAAATAAAACAAAGAGAGCAACACTTCCATGTTTGTCAATGTAGAGGAGGTGGTGGATCTTTCAATTGTCGCTGCCTCTGCTATCATTATCCTCCACCTCATCATCACCATCCTCGCCCCTCCTCAGTACTCAACAACTCAACTACTAACCAAGAAAGGTATGCTAGTATAATCGGGTGAGCATCAATCCCTGCCATTGAACCTCTGAATGTATAAGCTGTAAATACTACATAGTAGGGTTAGTGGTAAAAGGAAAGGACAAGAATAAAGTCAAGAAGAGGACAGTTGAGAAGAGGAGGGCTGTGAAGCTGAGGGGGCTGCCGGTGGTGGAACAGGAGGTACGGAAGGAGCTACAAAGGCAGGAGTAAGGATAGGGACAAGCTGTCCCTAGTAAGAGTAAACCTCTATTGGTGAACAAGTGCATCCTAAACTAGTGATAGAAGTTTCATCAAGAATGTCGGCACTAGTTGTAAGGATGCAGTCCTCTCCGGCAAAATAGGCTCCTAGAATTTCAAAGACTGGAGATAGAAGACGTGGAAAACAAATAGCCTTTGTGGTGGAGTTAGAATACAGATAAATCTCTCGAAGAGTGAGGTGCCTATAGGTGCAGGCTTATGCTCGGCCTTATCAAGCACAAGTTTGTACACGAGGTAAATATCAGAATTCCTAACCTCATTGAGGCTACTAGCAGAACATTAAAACTCAGGAGATATCCTAGTATCCTATGACATATACAAAGCGTTGAGTGTTACCCCTTTTTTTGTTGTGGCTCTGTCAGGCTACTGTCGAAATTGCGTCGCAAAATTTGGTGGAGTGTTGCTCCTTCAAACCATGCAAACACCGCTATCCATGAGACACCAAAGGTGAGCTCTTGCCGCCTTGACATTGATTTTTCCCTTTTCTTACTATCTCTTGAAGAGATGAAAACCTTCGAAAATTTTGAAGAAATTCAAAGTTCATTGAGCTGCAATTGAGGTGGAAAGAGTTACGAGAGAGAAAAAGAGAAACAATCAAGAAGATGAGGGGAAATGAGAAGGCGTGAAGGGACGGTATGGAGAAGAAGGAAAGGTTTTCGGAACATTGCTTCTAGGTCAGCAGCGAGGGAGTGGCAAAAGCCTAGGTTGCGGCTGAGGAGTGGAAATGAGAGAGGGAAATATGTGCAAAAGAAATGGGGAAGTATTGGGTATCGCAGATTTTGTATTTAAAAATAAAAAGAGGGGCACCAGATTTAACAAATTTGGTACCAGATTTCTAGTGTAACGGGTCAAGAAGGATCCAAGTCCCTGTTCTTGAGTCTAAAAAGACCCTGTACTAGTCTGCGACTGGGAATATTGAAAACTGACGTCGGGTGTATTTAGGACAAAACTGTGATAGTGAGTGCTAAATAAATGGCACCGGATTTGTTTAAGCCACAAAAAATTAAAAAAAAATTTCTTTTTGGTACTTCCATAATTTTTTTTAAGATGCAAAAACTGAAAAGAAAAGTAGTTTCCGCTTTAATTCTCGAGCTTGACTTCCTTGAGCGCTCAATGAGAGGCTTGAGATCGAGAAGCAAAGCCTCTCTCCACTATGGGATTTCAGCTCCAACAAACTTCTTCAATCTCGGACCATTTATTGTGAATATGTCTTTCTCTGGATGTGTGACAATAATTGCTCCACTTGTATTAAGTTTTGTAGCCTCAAAAGGTCCAGACCATTGTGACCTAAGTTTCCCTAGAAACAACATTAAATGGGAACTATAGATTAAAACCTTATCAGTAATATGAAAAATCTTAACCAAAATATGCTTATCATGTGATGCTTTAGTTTGTTCCTTCTAAAGTTTAGCATTGTCATAAGCATGCAAACAAAGTTCATTTAAAGCATTCGGTTGAAGAATCCTTTTCTCACCAATAGCTTCCACGTCAAAGTTTAGAAATTTAATAGCCCAAAAAGCTTTATGTTCAAGTTCGGTAGGAAGATGACAAGCTTTTCCATAGACCAAATGATAAGGGGTCATGCCAATGGGGTTTTTGAAACCGGTCCTATAAGTAAGCCCATGAAGCATCATCAAGTTTTAAAGATCAATCTTTTCTAAAAGTACTAATAGTTCTTTCTAAAATATTTTTCAATTCTCTGTTAGAGACTTCAACTTGCCCACATGTGGATGATAAGGAGTACCTACTTTATGATGCACCCTGTATTTCTATAGCAAATTTTCTAGTTGTTTATTATAGAAGTGGGTTCCACAATCACTAATTAAAGCTCTAGGAGTGCCAAATCTAGAAAAAAAAAAGTATTTTTCTTTAAAAGTTTTATAGCCACCCTAGCATCGTTAGTCGGATTAGAAATAGCTTCAACCCATCTAGAGACATTTACAACAACTAGAATATGTTTGTTACTATGTGAAGACGGAAAATGTCGCATAAAATAAAATACCCCATACATCAAATAATTCACATTCAAGAATATTTTGTAGGGGCATCTCATGTTTCCTAGAGATATTTCCACTTCTTTGGCATACATTTCAATATTAAAACATACTCAAAGCATCTTTAAAAAGAGTTGGCAAATATAAACCACAGTCACGCACTTTTTAAGCAGTCTTAGGTCCAAAATGGTCCTTACTTCCTTATCATGGCAATGAGATAGAACATTATGTATTCTCATTTAGGTATGCATCTACGAATAATATTATCAGTTCAAATCTTAAACAAGGGTCATCCCAGAAAAGATACCTTAGATCAAACAATTCACATTCAAGAATATTTTGTAGGGGCATCTCATGTTTCCTAGAGATATTTCCACTTCTTTGGCATGCATTACAACATTTAACATACTCACAAGCATCTTTAAAAAGAGTTGGACAATATAAACCACATTCAAGTACTTTTTGAGCAGTCTTATTAGGTCCAAAATGGCCCTTACTTCCTTATCATGGCAATGAGACAAAAAATCTATGTATTTCCCATTCAGGTATGCATCTACTAATAATATTATTAGCACAAATCTTAAACAAGAGTCGTCCCATAAAAGATACCTCTGATCATGGAAGAATTTCTTCTTTTGATAGGTGAATTTAGGAGGGAGATACTTACAAGCTATGTGGTTCACAAAAGGTACACACCAGGTTCTTGAAAAATTTCCTTTTTGCTTGTCTCTGAAGCTACACT
This sequence comes from Catharanthus roseus, assembly GCA_028651295.1. Lineage (NCBI taxonomy): Eukaryota > Viridiplantae > Streptophyta > Magnoliopsida > Gentianales > Apocynaceae > Catharanthus > Catharanthus roseus. Next base: position 267,644 of record JAPQWS010000142.1, on the reverse strand, counting down.
CAGTTTGAAAATTGTTAAGTATATCAATTCTAGGGATGAAATTAGAAATTAACTGACAAGACTCAATAATTCTCATCAATTTTTCGGCTTGAAATTCCTTGTTGATGTCCCTTCATTGTTGTTCCATAGTAGTCTTGATAGGTTATCAGCAATTATGTTCTCAGATCCCTTCTTATCTTTGATTATAATGTCAAATTCTTAAAGAAGGAGAATCCATCTCATCAATCTTGGCTTGCTTTCTGTCTTTTCCAATAGGTACTTGCGAACTGCATGGTCAGTGTAACTAGTTACTTTAGTATCTATTAAATAGGAGGGAAATTTATCAAAAGCAAAAACAATAGCCAAGAGTTCATTCCGTAGTGGCATAGTTCAATTGGGCAGGGTTGAGGGTGCGACTGGCGTAGTAGATAGACTGGAAGATTTTCGTCTTTCATTGCCCCAAGCAAGCGCCCACCATGGTATCGTTCGCGTTACACAGTAATTCGAAGGTTAGAACCAATTTGGAGAGATCAAGAGAGGCGCCAAAATCATTTCTCACTTCAGAATATTAAAGGTGACAGTAATCATCAGAAAGATCAAAAGGCACATCTTTTAATAAAAGAGAATTTAAGCGTTTAGCAATTTTAGAAAAATCTTTATGAAATGCCTATAAAACCCACCATGTTTGGGGAATCCTCTCAAAGTTTTCAAATTGGATGGAGGTAGCAATTTTGCAATGTTGTCGACTTTTGCTTTATCAAACCTCGATGTCTTGGTGAGAAACTTTGTGTCCTAAAACAATGCCTTCCTGTACCATAAAGTGACACTTTTCCCAATTCAACCAAAGGTTAGATATTTCAAAACATTCCAAGATTTTTATCGAGATTAAACAAAGAGTCATTAAAAGAATTTTCATACACAGAAAACTCCATAAAATTTCCATGCAGACCTCAACCAAATCATGAAAAATAGTTGTCATGCATCTTTGGAAAGTACCTGGACCATTACATAGAACAAAAGGCATTCTTCTATAAGACAAAGTGCCATAGGGACAAGTAAATATGGTTTTTTCTTGGTTCTTAGGTTCAATAACTATTTGGAAAACCCGAAGTAGCTATCAAGAATGCAATAATATGCACGATCACTGAAACGTCCACGAATTTGATCAATGAAGAGGAGGGGAAAGTGATCTTTACGAGTGACACTATTTAATTTACAATAGTCAATGCAAACACGCCACCCTATAATTAACCTAATAGGAAGTAAATCATGGTTATCATTCTCAACAATAGTAAAACCTCCTTTTCGTCGGTACTACTTGGATTGGACTTACCCATGTACTAATTAGAGGTAGGATAGATAATACATAGATCGAGAGTAGTTTAGTGACCTATTTCTTTACCACTTCTTGCATTATTGGATTGAGTCGCCTTTGTAGTTGTCTTGATGGTTTATGGTCTTCCTCCAATAGGATTTTGTGCATGCAAATCAAGGGACTTATGCCTTTCAGATTGGAAAATTAACATCCAAAAGCTTCCTCCATAGGATCCTAAGGATTTTTTTTCCTTGTAGACCTGTCAAAGATGAAGAAATAACTAATGGAAGCCTATCATTAGTCTCAAGAAAAATATATTAAGATGATGGAGGTAGGGATTTAAATTCCAAATAAGTTGGAGGCTCCTTAATGCTTGGTCTTGGGCAATCCCTTTTTACCTTTAACTCCTCCAATTTAAATTTTCCTCTTGGAATACAGATTTCATTGGCTTTTAATGCAGAAGCACATTCTATAATTTCTTCCTTCTTGTGATGTTCCGTGGCAACATCTTTGTGACATTCGTAGATGGTCATTAGAAATATTAAACATCAAATCCTCATGTACCATAGTCTCAAAAACATCCACAAAATTTAAACATTCTCTTCTAGCATTTGTTTCATAAATTGAAAAACATTAAATGTAATATGTTCATCATTAGCCCTTAAAATTAATACTATCCCCTAAATTAAATGTAATATGTAATATAGATCATTCCTTCTGTTATTCTGTCCAACAAAATTAACATCATTAGTTCTGAAATTGGAATTAACCAAATTACCTTACCTGTTGTGACTTATATGGTGAGGTCGCATTGATAGCTTATGGCGCCTACTTGTAAAGCATCTATTCGTCTATGAATTGCTTAAAATTGGGACATCATATTTTCTAAATTGTGATTTCTTTCCAACACACTAACCACCTTCTTTGTAGAGAGTTCCCTTGGATTATACCATTGAGAGATATTAGGGGACATCTCCTCTATTAAATTCCATGCATATTTCTCTTACCTTCTACATAAATGCGCCTCTGCTTGCAGCATCTAGTGATGATCTGACCTTGAATCACATCTGTTATAAAATGTTTGTGCTTGCATCCCATGATGTTGGTACATTCTAAGGTTGATGATTCCCGGTCACCAAATAATAATCCTATAGTAGTTACCAGTACATCCTAAAACAAAACAACACACAAAGGGCGAGTTTAACCCTATTTTACCTCCAATGCTTTAGTCAGAAGGTGAATTTGGCATAGTAATAGTACAGTAAAAGTAAACATATCAAATAAATGTAAATATTACCTTTTTATAGTGTACCAAAATGAGCAAGTTTGTTTTCCCAACCAATATGGGATTTATCATATGAATTTCTTGATCCTCTGACACGTGTGAGGTCGTCAGGTTTAAAAATGAGGTAATTAAGAGATTGACTTTTTTTAAAGTCTTCTCCTTCGAATATTGGGCTTATTGGCCCAACTTTTTTAGCTGAGATGGGCTGGTCCCATCATTAGCCCCTTTAAAAGTTTCACAATTGTTTTCGATACTTTTACTTTTAATCACTTTTAAATTTTTGTGAAACCCCTTCTTTCTAGGGTTCTTTATCAACATAACACTCTTATTTTCTTTTTCCCTTTTTCACGTCTGTTTTCTCCTGTCCCGACCATCCTTAATGTTTTGGCAATAGCTCTGGTTTGAAGAAAAAATGGCTCCTCCCAAATTTGGATATTCAAATTCTGGTAAGTATCCCAAACTTATTATCCAATCTATAAGCTCTGACTCTAAAGATGTTTTGGGTGATGAAAAATAAAAGCTGGGTGAAGTTTATATCCTTTTTCTTTTCATAAATCACAATGAACTTCCTCAATTAATGTCTGAGATAGGCCTGCCCCTTCAGAGATTAGTTGATTATAGGACTAGGCATAACACTGAATTTTGTGAAGTGTCGTGATGTATTCCTCTGATGTTCATTTTAGCCAGCTTCCTACTATTGATAGTAAATATAGAATTCCACCAGTGTACTCTTTGATTGCTCCCAATAGGGATGACCGTGCCCACTTGCCCCTAAGAGGATACATTATGGTGTACGGAGAACAATTGAGAGCTGGCCTCAGGTTTCATCTGTATCCATCGAATCGGGATATTATAATGTACTGGGAAATGGCTTTGGCACACTTGTCTCCAAACTTTGTGAGGCAAATTATAGGTTTTATCCTGATTTGATAGTCTTTCGGGATTCTAACAAATTTAGATATTTTTTAAAATTTCTTTGATGTAAGATCATTGAAAAATGGTCGAGGCTGGTATAGCTTATAACATAAACAGATAGTCGTGCACTTTATTGAAAAATACCGACAGCTATCCATGGATAGAAACATGAGTTTTTTTACTTTAAAGATATTGATTCTTCCTTGACATTTGAATTGAACAAACGACAAACTCTACCTAACAAAGAGGTTAAAGTGGGAGCAGAATTTGTACCCGGTATACTAAACTATTGAGAAAATACTCATTTGGAATGAGACTTCGGAAAAGTTGGTTAGAATCTATGTTAGAAGTAGCGGGTTTCTACAATGCTCAAGACCTTAATTTGGAAATATTAAGTATTGAGATAATATTTTTGAAAAAGTTTGTATGTGTTTGGTAGATTTGAAATAGAGGATTTGACTTGAGGATTTTTTATTTGTGCAGAGTTAGGTGCTTTGGAAACCATATGGGACTCTGCTGAGCAAGATGAAGCGTCTTGTATAGCTTTTGGCAAAAACAAAGTAGTAGAAGCTATGAAGAATACTAAAGGTATAATCAGGAAATGTAATTTGTAAATATTATGAATGTGGGCAAAATTGTGAATATAACTTTTATATAATGTAGGAATACCTGATACCAGGAAAGGTGTCAAAGATAAACAAACGGATGTGGATGATCAAAATAGAGAAATAATGACCAAAAAGAAATAAGATGTTGCTGACGACCATCCTTTAATTGAAAGCCTGCCTAAAGGATCATTTCTTTGAAAGAGAAAAAGAAGTGAGAATGCAGATAGAAGAAATAATGCATCCCAGGAAAAAGATTCTTCCCAAGCTCCTTCATTGCCCCCTATTACAGAGGAATTTCCTAACACGAAGAGCAAAGTGGACTCTATCCTGAATAAATATCATGTTTGTATTGTGAAAGAAGGAGAAAAACTATTCTTTTCGAAATGGTCTTTAAAGAACAAAAGCAGGTTAACACATGGTGGTACTGGTTGAGAAGTAGCTTGAACAATTCATCCTCATACAAATGTGGAATTTATGTCCCAATGCTCATGGGATGAACTTTTTGAAATGGGAGCAGTGAATTCCTATTTGGTGAGTTGACCTTATATAAGTATATGCAATTATTTACAATATATTACTCACATTTATTTTATTTTGTTGCAAAATTTAAACATAACAGAGAGATGCCCGAATGACTTGACTCAATCAAAGAATCTTAAAAGGAACTAGTACACAGGTTGGAAACTCTGTCTTCTGAGAATGAACGGTTGAAGGAGATGTGAGTTGTTTGAGCAACAGGAATTCTGATTTGAAAAAACATTTCGCAGAGAAAGGGATGAATACAAATTTAGCTGAAGTTGTAGCTGCCAAAGAGAGGCTGATTCAGTCCATGGAAGATGAGAAGAGGATAGATGTCTTGAAGTATGCAATGCAAGAAATGGAACTAAAAAGGAAATATGATGAGATAATAAGTTCCAAGGAACAACTTTATCCACTATTGAATCATGATGTTAGCTTGAGGGGCATTGTAAAAGAACAAATCATTAGGGAATTTTCTGAAGGAGAAAAGGGTAGGGTTTAATTTGAGCTTACCCATGTTGACTGTTGTTGTAATTCAGAAGTTATATAGGATTTCTGCAGAAGGATCCTGATTAGAAATCTTAGATATCGTGAAGATATATTATGATGAGAAGGTCCAAGTGCTAGAATTTCTCTAGAACTTGGTATTGATTACTCTTTTCCACTTGTAATAGATACGATCATGGGAGAAGAGGATTAATAATCCTTCCATGGAAATAATCAAGAATATAGCACCGAGGAGGAACATTCAAAAATATAGTCTTTTTGGTATTCCTATAAACATCATAGAATCTCAAGGTATTGAAGAAACTCCTAAGAGCACCTTAGAGGTGTATAGCAAAGAACCTGAAAAAACCAAAAATCTAGAAGAAGAAGTATCCCAAGGTACTGAGGTTGAAGGGTAGGTGCCATTGCTTGGAGAAACAGGGGATGTGAATCGGGAAAAAGATATTCCTGATGAAGCTGCTGCTAATGCCAAAGAAATATCTGATCTTGTTGCTCAGGACGTTGTAACGGTTTAAGGAATCGTGTTTTTTTTTATTTTTATGTAATACATTTTGAGAGAAGAATGGGCTTGTCCCTTCTTCTATAGGAATGAATTTATCATTCCATCTGATACTTTTAGTAATACACATAGTGGATGATTTGGAACGTGACTATGTTAAATCAGGATTTTATTAACTAATTTAATAAAGAGGAGTTTTCCTCTAAGATAATGCATTATGTGCTTAAATACACATGTTCATATCCATAGTGATAAGGGATTTTCATGTTTGTTTTTTGAAAAAAGCAGTTCTGAGGAAGTGGAGAAGTCTTACATTTGCAAAATAAAGAGGCATCGGTTATGCTTCCTATAATAATTCTCAATAGAGATAAACTTCCAATTTATCTTCCCCATAAAAGGTAATTAGTTTTATCTTTGAGAAGACTAAAGGTCTCAAGTTTTGCTTATAAATACTACTTAGACAAAAAGTTTCTCTGTATTACTTTGTTCTTCCTCTTTTGCTTTTTACCATGGCTCTTTCTGAGAGAGTTTTGAATCATTTAGCCGAAATGGAGAGATGTCCTCTCAAACCCTTGGCTGAATATTTGTTTACCAATACCGAACCGACTTACCTCTGTGAATTCCATCCTTACGACAAGGAACTGTATATTCATGTAGATTTGCACAAGCTGATGCACTTTAGGAAAGGCGTATCATTTTTACCAGTTTACTACCTTGCTAAAGATGTACTTGATGTACATGTTTGATATGGTAAAAATATGCCTCGAAGAGTATGAATTCTGCTAGAGGGTCTACATAGAAGAAGGTCGGTATAAAACTGCTACTCATCGTGCCGATATGCCCAACCAGATATCTGTCCTATTCAAGCAAGTATTCATGAGGACCTCTACTGCTCCCCATCTCTTATTCCTTATGCTCGTAAGTAGAAGCGAGAAGAACTGGAAATGAGGGCTTTTTAAAAAAGACAGTAAAGATGCTAATGGATGAGTGAAAGAAGGCAAAAGAATATGGTCTGGCCAACAAGAAACAGAAGTCGGGAGAAGATGACTCAATTCATGAACCATAGCTCCCGCATAAAGTGGTTGCATATGGGTTTGGGGTTCTCATAAAACCCCCAACACTCATTTCGAGTGTGTGAATTTTCAAATATCTGGTCTCTTTCTTCTTTATTTTATAAATTTTCCTTTTTGTTGCGTTGTTTTATTGTTATCTCTTTTGTTTTTGAAGAACAATCAGGATTGCATCCTGATCTATTCTTAGAATGTATAGGACTCTCAAGTCATTTTGCTATGAATATAAAAAATATTTAAATATCTGAGTTTGATTTTGCAAACAATCACCATAAAGAGTATCATTAAAGAAAACTCTATTTCTCCAAGGATAGAACTTTTTAACATTTACATCATTCTATATTCTAGCTAGGATTTTTCCTTTGCCATCTTGTAGTAGTTTGTAACTCCTATTACCATTGCTTTTGATAAAATCGGTATGGGCCTTCCCAAACAAAATCTAACTTTCAATTTGGGTCCACTCATTTATCTCATTTTTTTGAAGCACTAAGTCTCCTTCCTAAATTCCTGACTGCTTAACCTTGTATTATGGTATCTGGCTATGGTCCTTTTGTATTGAGAATCTTGTGCAGTTCTTGCACAAATTTTATCTAATAGCACTAAGCTTTCTTCCATCAATTGGTCATTTAGGTTCTCATCAAGGGTTTCGCTTCTCAAAGACTTAACTCCAAGTTTAGCTTGTATCAAAGCTTCAACACCAAAACATAAATTAAAAGGAGATTCCCCAGTGGCTACTCAAGGAGTAGTTCTATAGAACCATAGTGTTGGAAACCGTAGGCAAAAAACAAAATAAAATAAAACTACGGAAATCCACCAACAGGATCGGCACATAATAGAAAAACCGATTGGATAGAAATTACCTCAATGTTTTGATTGTTCGATGTGGAGGCGCTGCTGTTTACACTTCACCCTCTACTGGTATCCACGCGACGAACTTCTCTGCAAGCGATTGGGATGCTAGCCCCTTCTGTGTTCTGAAAACTTTCAGAACTAATCCTGACTATCTGGTAATAGGTCGTATTTCGGAGAGAGGAGTCTAGATACTATATCGTCGTTCTAGGGTTTAGGGTTTTGTTTTTCTTTAATCAGATAAAGGACGGCTGCCAAGAAAATATTAACATAACCTTTTATAGCTGTCAATATCAAAACTCTAACTGTCATATAATGACAGTTTAATCTCGTCCGTCTATTTCGATAATCATCCAATGGTTGGATGAGTAATATTAAGTAATTAATTTCATTTATTCGATTAAATAAAATTAATTACTTATTAACTTACCAGAAAATACAATATGGAATCTGATTCCCCTTTTGTATGCGTTCAACGAATCTGGACACAATCTAGATTCATTGAACGTGGACATTATGCTTACAAGATCGCCTATGCGTGTGACCTTGCAGGTTCACTTAACGTTGGCAGTGAATGAAAAATGTCCTAGACATTTATTCACAAAACATAAGCGGCCTCTAGCAAGACATTATGCTTACCCAAGTTAAGTAAATGCAATAATAACCTAGTATCAGATTTAATATTTAATCCTTTTGTCACACAATATCCTAATTAAGTATAAGGCATGGACCAAGTCATCCTTATAAAACTTAATTAACCATTTACTTGATTACCAGGCAGACTGTTCCAACAAATAATATTAATAACACCTTATTAATACTTATTTGAGCATGGCCATGTATATTTTCCAGTCTTCCTTATCAAGGGGCCCATTGATATCTCTCTCTAAAATGAGAGGGACAAATCACTTTCACTATCTCCAATATTCAAGCCATGACAAGAAAATAAGTCAACCAATAGTCATAATAATCACCTAATTAAAAGTGATGTTTGGCTATGTGCAAACATATTTTCTCCCCATGCAAGAAATATTAGAAACATTAGGTCAAAGGACACCAAATATAAAACTGAGAAGAAATACTTATAACTTAAACCCATGCAATATTTCTTCTTCACTTTGGGTCATGTCCAATACAATATTCTCAATATATTTATGAATTGATTTTATATCTCATATTCATGATCAGTAAAACTTGACCATCAATCAACTTCACACTAGTTTACAAGATGTAATAAACTAGGGACAAATAAGAATAGTATTTTATTAGCTATAAGGGTTTTACTATCAAGTTACATACTTGATGACCAAGAGCATAAAATACAATTCAAAAATACATGCTTCATAAATCGTAAATGTGAGTCAATTGGTCTTAGGGCATATACTAACACATAGAACATTGGGAAGTTCCTCTAACTAGTTTCCCTTGCATGAATCTAACCTTCTCTTCAATCCCTACAAGATTGTTCGACTAGCAACTTCTGTTGCTCTATTTGTTTGGGGATATCCCACGGATGTAAACCTCTGTTCAATCCCTAACTCCTCGCAAAAGCTTCGAAATTCTGTAGAGTCAAACTCCTTGCCATTATCCGAAATGAGGATTTCTGGAATACCAAACCTGCATACTACGTCTTCATAGAAGAAATCTTTAATCTTCCGAGCATTAATACTAGCAAGAGATTTCACTTCAATCCACCTAGTACAGTGGTCAATGGTTACCACTAACTGATTTTCCCTGCTACAGCTTTTGTAAATGGTCCCAGTAAGTCTATGCCCCATTGAGCAAAATGAATAGGCGTCCCAAAGATGTGATACAAATTCATTGGCAAGTGATGTTCATTGGCATGAATTTAGCATTTGGAGCATGCTCGAACTAAATTGTTAGCATCTTCTTTCATTTTCGGCAAATAATAACCATATCTCATGGTTTTCTTAACCAGGACGTTATACCGATGTGTGACCCACAAATTCCTTCATGTATTTCTTGCAATATGTACTTTCTTTCTTCTGGAGTTACACATTTGAGTAAAGGTCAACTGCCTATTGTTCTATAAAGCTGATCTTCCTTGAAGGGAAAACCTTGGTGCAGTTGTCCTCAATTTTCGAGCCTCCTGAAGATCATTAGGAAGTTGTTCGTGTAGGATAAAATTCCTGATAGGAGTTCTCCAATCTTCAACCTCCATAATTATACATACATTAGTTTCTATACTTTTTTCTTTCAATGATTCAATCCATGCTCCTTCTATGGGTTCTCTTGCACTTAATTTGGACAAAGTATCAGCTTGCACATTTTGGCTTCATGGAACTTTCTCAAATTATATTTGCTGGAATCCTGACATGACCCTGTAAACTAAAGTTAAATACTTCTTCATATTTTCCTCCTTGCTTCAAAGGTTCCTGTTCCCTATCCGATGACAACTTGAGAGTCACTTTTTTCTAACAAGTGAGTAATCTTTAAACTTAGTGCCATTTGCAAACCAGTAAGGAGAGCCTCATATTCAGCTTCATTGATATTAACAGGAAAAGTAAATTTCATCGGCGTACGCAAATTGATGCCCCTCTGGATCTTCTAGCACAAACCCGACACCTTGATGCTCAATTCTCCCAAGACCTATCAAAATCTATGTTATAGACGAACAAGTTAAATCTTGTGACTTGACATTATCATTAGGATTTTCTGGAAAAGTGCATTCAACCAGGAAATCTACAAGTGCTTGCCCTTGAACTCTCTTCCTGGCCAAAAAGTTAATGTGATACTCACTTAACTCTACTGCCCACTTAGAAGACCTTTATGAAAAATCAGGTTTATGTAAAACTTGTCTTAAAGGCACGTTAGTCAAGACATTAATGGGGTATGCTTGAAAATATGATTTTAATTTCCTGGCAATTACAACTAAATTGAGAAGAAGTTTTTCTAATGGACTATCGCTCTTCTGGTCCATTTAAAACATGGCTCATAGTAAATTGGTGACATTTTATTATCTCGTGAAGTGCAAAGCACATAACTTACTACTTACACTGAAACAGCCATGTATAAATATAATTGTTCTCTTGCTAGGGGAATTACAAGTAAAAGGAGAGAAGAAAGGCAAGCCTTTAGCTGCTGAAAAGTGATGCTAGCTTTCTTTGCCCATTCAAAATTGGAAGGCTTTTTAAGAATATGGTAAAATGGAAGCCCCTCGTCCCCTGCTTTAAGTAAGAATCGACTAAGTGAGGCCATACATCTTGCTAAATGTTGCACTTCTTTAATGTTCTTTAGCTCGGGCATATCTTGTATAGCCTTGATCTTGGCTAGATTAGCTTCAATGCTTATCTCGGACACTAGATATTCTATATATTTTCCTAAAAACACCCCAAAAATACATTTTTTGGGATTTAACTTCATGCCAATTTCCTTATCCTTGAAAGAACTTTCATCAAATCCTCTCGGGCTGATTCTCTCTCTTCTTTAACTTCACGATGATGTCATCAAATAAATTTCCATAATTACTCCAATAAGTTCTTTAAAAGCCTTGTTCATTCCCTCTTGAAAGTCTGCCCTGCATTTCTTATTCCAAAGGGCATTCTTGTATAGCAATAAATCCCAACATCTGTGATAACATAAGTTTTTGGTATCTTCCTCATCCATTGGAATTTGGTTCCTTTAAAAGAATCCAAGAACGAAAGCAATTCATGGCCATCCACAGAATGAAGAAGTGGATATGGCTTTTTTGGGATGGCTTTATTTAGATATGTGAAATCAATATACATATGCCACCCATCACATGGCTTGGATACAACAACTGGATTTGACAATCATTCAGGAAAATCCATTTCTTTAATTATTTCTACAGCCAATAATTCTTTTACCTTCAAAGACGTGCTTCTTCTAGAAAATTGGTTTGGCTGTACTGGGAATCCCTAGCTAGTGTTCAGCGATTTCTTTGAATATTCCACATAAATCATCAATTTACAAGCAAAGACATCATTAAACTCCACAAGGACCTTAGTAATCTTCATGCACAGATCGATAGATAAATCTTTTCCTACCTTGAACGTCCTATCAGGAAAAGAAGCATCCAAGGCAAAAAAAACTCATATTCTCCTTTTGGTTCCATTTTTTGAATCTTTGTTTCTTCTTCCTTGTCTTCTTCTTTGATCTCTATCTCCTTTACTGTGGTGAAATAACACTCTTGAGCTGCTTTGTAATCTCCATATATGATATGAATTTTACTCCCATCAGAAACTTCTATGGACAAACCACAAGTAGATATGTTAGCTCACTATTGATTGAGCACTGGTCATCCCAAGATACAATTCTAAGGAGATGGAGTAGAAACTATAAGGAATTCCACCATATAAGTAGTATCCTCCACATTTGCAAGCAAAGAAATCATTGCTTTAGGTTGAATTGCGTGTCCTGAATCCCATCAAAGGTGCTACATATGGTGTTGCCCAAGACAACGGAATGTCGATCTGTAAAAAGGTATTCTTGAAGATAATATTTGCAAAACTGCCAGTATCAACGAGAATACGTTTGACCATACAATGATTGATTGGCATGGTTATCACTAATGGATCATCTATAGTTCCTTCCCTGGACCGCTTTCGGGATGTAGTAGGAGAAACATCCTAAATAACACTAACCACTTTTAGCTTCCCAGAACTGGCATCAGGTTTTGTCGTCTTCTTATCCTCAAGCAGAGGAACTGGTTTCTTGAATGATTCCTAACCTTGTTTGCATTTTTGTACCATATCATCAATGAATTCTTTCAACAAGCCTCATTTGGTTGCACTTTCAATCTCTTTTTTAAGTTCATTTCAATACTTTTTGTCATGATCGTGATCTTGATGGAACTGGCAGAATTTCGATCTATTGTGCCTGTTAGGAGGAGACAACATTTTAACAAGTAGTCGAAGAATGCCCAATGACTCAACCTTTTGTAAGATCTCGGCTCGCGGTAGACGCGAAGGGGTATAGTCAAAACATCTTGACTCTGTGCTACGAGGGCCATACGATCTTGAACACTAACCTTTATCTTAGCATCTCCAGGCTTAGTCCTTTTAGGAATTTGAGTATCTTTGACTTTATTCTCTAACTCTCTCTTCCTTCTGACATAGTCATCTCTTTAAATTAAGGTTTTGATGCTTGATAACAGAGTATTAACATATGCAGGTTCCTTACTAGCTAGCTTCCGAGAGAATGTGGTATTTCACAACCCGTGTCTATATGCTTGAATAAACTCCTTTTCAGAAAGGTTAGAAATTTCCTGTGCCTCTTGATTAAATCACGATGTATAATCATGCACAGATTTAGCAGCTTCTGTCGAACACTGAGCAAGAAATCAAATGTAGGAGCAAAAATTGCTTGGGCCATGAAATGCTTGGTAAACTTCTCTCCCAGATCGCTGAAACATGAGACGTTTCGTGGTGGAAGATGGGAATACCAAGCAAGAGCTTTTCTTGTGAGTGAACTGGGAATAAGAGATAACAGGCATATCAGAAGCATTATAGACATATAAGATCTGTGGATCCATCATAAGTCTCTAACTTTAGGTGGGTAAACTAATATTGCAAGGATGCAGAAGCATAAGAGTCAGTGAGAGGGTTGTGGTGCAGAAAGTCCCAACTATGCTCAATTGCAAGAGGCGGAGTAGTAGATATCATCTGTCCAATGGCCTGATTAACCAGATCATGGATGGTTGCACCGGTAGCAAACTGACTTCTTGAAGAAGCATCTTCTGTTATAGGGAAAGAAGGAAGAGTTGGCGATGAAAAAGAGGGCATGGTGAAGTGTGGTTGAGGAGCAAATCCAAATGCACTATGAGTGAATGGAGTAGATGCAACAGGAGCACACAATTGAGCCAACATCGCTTGCAAAGAAGCTAAAAGCAGTTGTAGTTGAGAAATTTGTTCAGGTTGCAAAGGAATGGTTATAGAATGCAGTCCTGATGAAGAAACCTATTGCCTAAGAAGCCCTTGCAACGTAACAGGAATGGAAATAATAGAACGGAAACTCCTGCAACACTAGAAGTAATACCCATTGGTAATATATCCATAGACATGGATAAGCCTTCAGAAGCCATCAGGGAAAAGAACAAGAAATTGGTTGCCTATCAAATAAGAAATTAACCACTATCGGCGCCAATTGAAGATTCCCTGTTACCAAATAATAATCTTGATAGCAGCTTCCAGTATATCCTGAAACGAAGCAACACACATGGTGGGCGTAACCCCGTTTTACCTCTGATGTTTAAGTTAGAAGGTGAATTTGGTAGAGTAATAGTACAGTAAAAGTCAACTTATCAAATAAATGTAAACAATACCTTTTTGTAATATACCAAAATGAGCAAGTTTGTTTTTCCAACCGATACGGGATTTATCATATGAACTTCCTAACCCTCTGACCTGTATGAGGTCATTAGGGTCAGAAATGAGGTAATTAAGAGATTAAATTCTTTTAAAGTCTTTTCCTCCAAATATTGGGCTTATTAGCCCAACTTTATTAATTAAGATGGGCTTGTCCAATCAAAGGTATTCTTAAAATGCTTCCAAACATCGTGTAATGATTCCATGGGTTCCTGCACAAAATTGTAAATTTTATATCACATTTGATTGTCTTAATAAGAGGGAAAATTTTATTTAAATAGGCTTCTTGCGATTCAGCCCAAGAATGAAAAGAATTAGCAAAAGGAGAGTTTAGTCATGCTCGGGCTTTATCCCTTAAAGAAAAAAGGAAAAGCTTTAGCCTTTTTGAATCTTCACAAACTCATTTGTTTCTTTTTTTTTTAAATACTATCAATAAAATTAAGAAAATGTTAATTCATATCCAATCTAATTGGATAATTTGATCTGCTCCTTTATATATATATATATGTATTTGTGTATCTTCCTTTCAGTTTCATTTCTTTTTTTAATTTCCTCCATCATCTTCTTCCAACTCTATAATGACAAATTTTTCTTCATATTATATAAAATATGTTAAAAAATCCATTATATATTCCAATCCAATTGGATAATCTGATCCACTCGTGTGTGTTTATATATATATATGTATATGTATATATATACATATATACATATATATTGTATTTTCCTTCCAGTTTCATTTCTTTTTTAATTTCCTCCAACATTTTCTTCCAACTCTATATAGACAATTTTTTTGCGTATTTTATATAATATGTTGAAAAGTCCATCATAGTCCACAGTTTCTCATTATTTTTCTCCTCTAATTATTCCACTGATTATTCTATTCCTAACATCATCTCGAATGTTTTCTTCGTTATTAAAGAAACAAATATTCAATCTTATAACCAATGGTTTAACAATGATGAAAAATCACAAAATAAAATAATTTTGTAGGCAAAATTAAATCCTCAACCAACAAATTTTCTTATTTTGGGGGGTTTTTTGTCCAAAAAAAATTTCATATCCTTAGTTGACAAATTATCACAACTTTAGGGGTGCTTTTGTCTAAAAAACTTTACATCCTCAATTCACAAGTACCCCAACTTTAGGGATTTTTTTTTTTAAACTTAACCCTAAATGAAAAGCATGTGTATAAAAATGACATTATTCCAATTAGCACATCAATTGGACATGATTATCTTAGTTGGATTTTACCATATAATATATAATTTGTTAAAATTATTTGTTTAAAAATTATTCGTGAATATAAATAGATGAAATAAAAGTTTGTGAATAATTTGGAGAAAACATAGTTGTTGATGTATATTGTTTATGATTTCCCCTTAAAAAAGATATATACATAGTCTCCTAAAAGAAGAGATTAATAAACATGGGAATATAAAAGTTTACCACAAAAAGTTTCAAATATATATTTATGTATGTACATTGTAGACATAGATATATGTATTTTAAATATATATAAATATAAATAATTTAATTTATTTTAAATTTTTTATAAAAATAATACTAATAATAATTAATAAAATTGAAAAATGTTAATAAATAAAAAACATACTCTTAAATATAAACACATTTTAAATTAATATAATTAAAAGTATAAGTTCAAGAACTAGAATAGTACCTCAAGAACTGACCAACGACCTGCTAACTCCTTTGCATCAACATGCGAAGCCTACTCAAAATTCCGGCACAAGTATGCCAACATTGTTGCAACCTAAGCCAACCTGTCACAACTTCGAAACTTCTTCATGATAGGCTATAGCGGCAGGTATGATATTCCCACTCTTATTAGTGAAGTGGGAACTCCCAAGTATGTATGTGATATAACATGTTGCTCTTAACTCAGGGAAAGTCAACTACGGGGATCCTCTGCAACATATGAAATATCTTGGACATTTGTACCACCACCATTGTAACTGATTCCCAAGTCACTGTGAACTATCCCGACAAGCGGCTCATGAGAGTACTGAGCATCCACAATACCATCGTAACAAGATATCCCAAATATTAGCTCCACATCATGTAAGGTAATCGTGTTCTCTTTGAAGGGCATATGGAAGTGTTGGTTTCTAGCTGCCACATCGCAACAAAAGAAGAAATTACGCACTATGTGCTAAATCATGTAGGACTACAAATGAACGAGTCATGTACCCTTTACCAACTCCCTCACCTCTCAGCGATTAGGCGTCTAACCCATAAGTGAAATAAGTGAAAAAAAAGAGCAACTGTATCTTCAATATACCCCACTCCTGTATATTAAAAAATAATTAAATAATAAGATTAAATTTATCGAAACACAATCGTACGATTAAATAATAATATGTAAAATTTACCTGTCCACGCCATATAGCAGCGACGACATCTCCATTGTACGATGGAATAACCTCTGGAACCTGTGGGCCTCCTCCAGTGGGCCCTATCTGCTCCCAAAAAGTATGCTTTGCCTTTTTCTTCTATCCCTGCATCGAAGGAATGGCCTTATCAGTTATTTTTTGGCGTGACCCCATGATCCCACTCATAATATTCGTCATGCCACCTATAAACCCTTTGTCTTTCCCCGATCCAGGCCTAAGTCCGGATGATGATGGAGGAACCTTATCAATCGGCTCGTCCTCATCACTATCACCCTCACCCACATTTATGTCCACATCTTCCTCATCATCATCACCCTCTCTCCCAAACTCATCACAATGCCCCTCAACATGGATATCCCTTGTCTCGTCACCCTGCCCCTCAAATCAGATCCTGTCTACCTGAACAGTGTCATCACCCTAACCTTATCCCTAGTATCCCCTTAATAAAGGTGAATATGATGGAATTTTTTTATCGTTGGCTATATACTCTGTCATGCTATATGTGGAGTCTATCGGGACTCTTGAAATAATCTCCTTGAAAAAAGATGTCCCGAATTGCATCCATGTACCCTTAACTACAAATGAATACTATACGCGGGGTTGATATAACGAGGATACTGATCGGACATATGGGGATTAATAGATGAACCCGAACCATACGAGTCATAAGAATAACGTTGTGGCTGAGAAGATGAATCTATAGGGTAATATGAATAGATCTGTAAAGATGGCCTATATTGTTGATATGGTATTGGAGTATAAGGATTATGCAATGGGGAAAAGGCATATGAATCTGAATGATATAGGAGTGGGCTGAGTAGAACACCTCGGTGCACCATGGTCATAATATATCCCAGGTCCTACTGGGGCAGGAATACTAGGTGTGTCAGAAGTATTATGATGATCCCTCAAACTATAGGAGGAAGCATTAACTATGCGGCCTTGAAGTGGACCACTCCTGTCTGCCACAGGACCTAGATCAGCATCTCCTAGGTACTCCTTCCCGAACCATCTAAACAAATTTCAAAATCAACATAAATAATTATGTATATATTTTCCTAATATATATTACTTTAAGCTTTTATATTATTAATATTGTTTATTATTACATGTTTAAACTTTTAATATTTTATTATTTAACTTCATACTTTATACTAATCTATTATTAAATTATATTTATTAATTATATAATTTAAGTTATTTTATTATTTTAATTATAGGCGTTTATAACTTTATATTTTTATTAATACATTATTATTAAATTATTAGTTTCTATGTGGATAGTATAATTATTATTTAAATTACTATTTAAATTATTATTAAAAAATTAAGTATTATTAAATTATTATTATTTAAATAATTATAAAATTATTATTCCTTCTGTTTTTTTACTTGTCATATTTTGCCAATTTTCGTGTTTTTTTTACTTGTCACAAAAAAATGCAATTTTATTGAAAATTTTCTTATCATACCCTTCAACATTTCAACCTCTCTCTTACTTCTTGTGTCATTGAAAAGTATAGTATAATAATGCATTCTTTATTTCCAATATTTTTTATCATTTCACAAAATAAATAAGAGAGATTAAGGAGGTGAGAGTGTGATAATTTTATGAATACTCCAACTTTCAAGAACAATAAATTAAGGAGGCGAGAGAGTGATGTTGAGGGCAATTTAGTCTATATAACCAAAGAATATCTATAATCTTGCATTTTCTTAAACTATGTGATGTCTAAAATGTGACAACTAAATAAAAACGTAAGGGACATTATTTACACTATGTTTTCATAATAATTATTATTTAAATATTATTAATTAATCTTTTAAATTAATAACTTTATACTTTTATATTAAATGTCTATTATTAGATCAAATTATTATTTAATATTTAATTGTACTAAAATATTTCTAATTAATGATTATAATTGTTATTATGGTGTATTCTTCCTTTTTCATAATTAAAATTAATAAATAAATGTAATTAACATAAATATATAAATTAGTTTTAAAATATAATTAACGTAAACATTAATAATTGTAACACATGAATAACAAAAAAAAAATAAAGAACTACTAATAATAATGAATGAAAACTTAAAATCAAATAATTCATAATTCATGTAAACATGGAAAGAGGACTATTATTATATCATATCATAATAAACATAATTTAAATTAAATAATTAAAATTAAATAAATAATTATTAACTAAACAAGTTAAACACAATTACTAATATATAAACATGTATAAACATAAACACATAACTAAATAATATAAACAAATAAACATAAACTTAAACATAACTATCATAATATGAAATTATAACTATAAAAAAAAAAAAAAAAAACCCAGGCTAGGCTTTGGGTGAAATTAACTTAAATTTTAGCCAAGTAATTTTTGGTTTGATTCAATACTTTTTTTTTTAATTCTAAACCAATGAATTCGTAAATAAACGAGTATAGAATGATGTATTAACTTTTCTTTAAATTTTTAACAGCTAGATTTGCGTAATCTGTGCTTGAAACTAGAGAGAAGATAAAGTGAATGAGAGGTAGATAGAGAAAGTGGTTGATGAGAAATGAAAATTTTATTAAAATTTTCAACTCTAAACTTTTAGACTCTTGCGATAGTTTTGCTAACAATATATATATATAGTTCACTTGATGGCTTGAATCATTATGAAATGAATAAATTTTAATTTGATTTCTAAAAATTTGCATTTGTCTCAAGTATGTATCTAATTCTAAAAAATCTATAAAGAATACTTGAAATTAATATATTTGTCTCAAATTGGTATTTGTGTTAGATTTTAAATGAAAGAGTTATTTTTTAGATTTAATTAGAACTGAAATGGTATAAATCTTATGAGGATCCAGTAGGGATGGCAACAAGAAGGGTTTAACTGGGTACTCACCTGCCCCTAACCCATCTCAACCTGTTTTGACTCTGGTTTGATTGGGGATTCGGGTGGGATGAGGATGAATTTTGTACCCAAGTTTGGGGATGAGTTAGGAGGTGGGATTAGATTCTCCCTATAACCTTTATTCCCTACCCACCCATCCCTATTTTAAAAATATATATAATTTTTTAAAGTTAAATATTAATTTAAATAGTAAAAAAATTTAAAAAAGTACTAATTTAAACTTTATATTCAGTCAATTTTTACAATCTAAACTTTATATTCAATCAATATCTACTCTAGTTTCCTTTCGATTTTTCAGTGAATTTGGTTGGAATAGGTTGGGATGAGTTGGAAATGGGACTAAAAAATAAAAAATTGCATTGAGAATAAAGATAAATTTTATATGCAAGAACATAGATGGATTAGGCATAAAGGCAAGAGTTGGGGAGGAAGCACCATTGCATCCCTTGGATCCTGTTATGGAAATGCTTGGGTTGTGTCAAGCGGGTGCCCATACGGAAGGCTCATTTGCTGGGCCAATCAAAGCTTTGATGACATTGGCCCACTGGTGAGGTACCTACCTTTCACAAATAATTTTTGCGAGAACATTTTTGTTTGCTACTTCCAGAAGAAGAAGAGCAGCGACAGCCTCTGCCACATAAAAATCGTTTGCAACACCCCTTTCAATTAGGGCTGTAAACGGGTCCAGACCCTCAGGGTACCCCTAGACCCAGACTCGTACCCTTATAGTTAAACTTGGACCCAGACCCGGACCCATACCCTCCAGGGTATAAAATTTTGGACCCAGACCCGACCCTCCAGGGTTCAGGGTAGGGTATGGGTATACCCATACCGGTATGATATTTTTATATTTTTTTTCTCTGTTAAACAAAAATATATAAAACAATGTATAATCCTAAATTAAAAATTTTAACATGATTAACATAATCTCCTCAACATTTCTTTCAACAAATACAATCATTTAACATATACATAAATGAACAGGGATATAGACCCCTTTAACTATATTAATTTCAGTCTGTAATCCAAATTCCTGGACAACCTCTGAGCAAAGAGTATATGTAATAATATGGTATCGCCTAATAGATAAGTCAAATAGTAGCATATAAGATAGAGAACGAAAAAGAAAAATAAAGAAAAAGATTGTCCTTTTTGTCATGATCCATATTTTCAGCAGTTCTATGAAATAAAAAATAAGGCAAAAATATTACTATCATAACTTGCTTTTACACGGAATGAAAGAATATATTTTTATATTTAGTAAAAATAAATTATTTGTGAAATGACATTTTAAATAAAGTTGAAAATAAATAAATATATAATTTGAAAGAGGTTAGTTGGGCCAAATCCATAAAAAAAAGAGATTCTATTTAAGACTGGAAAGAAGAAAAAAAAGAGAAAATGACTGAAAAGGAGAAAAAAAGAGAAAAGGACTGAAAATGAGAAAAAAAAAGATAAAATGACTGAAAAGAAAAAGAAGAGAAAAGGAGAAAAGAAAAAGAAGAGAAAAGGAAAAAAAAAAAGAAGAGAAAAGGAAAAAAAAGAAGAGAAAAGGAAAAAAAAAGATTGGGTCAAATCCATCAAATAAAGATATTCTATTTAAGACTGAAAAGAAGAAAAAAAAGAGAAAATGACTGAAAAGGAGAAAAAAAAAAGAGAAAAGGACTGAAAATGAGAAAAAAAAGATAAAATGACTGAAAAGAAAAAGAAGAGAAAAGGAGAAAAGAAAAAGAAGAGAAAAGGAAAAAAAAAAAAGAAGAGAAAAAGAAAAAAAAGGGTTGGCAGCAGGATTTGAACCTGCGCTACCAAGATGACATAATTTGAATTTTCCCTCCTTAACCACTCAACCAAAACCCTCTATGTACCTCTATTATCTTCCATCTAATATAATATATAATATATATTATTATTTTATTAATACGGGTATACGGGTCTGGGCATCACCATACCCTGCCCAGACCCATATAGCAGTATAAATACGGGCACGGGTACGGGTAAGAATCTGCGGGTATAAAATTTAAATCTTACCCTCTAAAAATGGGTACAGACCCACGCGAGTATGGGTAAGACCCGCCCCGTTTACAGCCCTACTTTCAATCCCACCTCCAAATGTCATGTCTGTGTCCCATTCTTGATAAGGTAGGGACTAATCACATTACCATCCCTATTCAAATCAACACGTGAGTTTTTCTAAATAGTAATATAATATTCCCTCATTTTTTTTTTTTAACTCTAACTCACTCTTTAATATATATTTTTCTTAATATTAATTTTTTTAAAACTGTATATTTATTTTTTATTTTATAAGATTTATATAAATAAAATTATTATAAAATGTGTTTCTTAGAAAGTATATCAATATAATACGATATTTAATAAATTTTTTATTATATATTTATTCTAAAATAAATTTTAATTTCTTTTAATTTTTCTAACAAAAAAATTTATAAATATAATAATGAGAAGGGGGAAGCGTTTGAAGGCATCCTAATTTAACAAAATTATTTAAAATTTTGTATTTTTTAATATTAAATTATAAAATCGAATAGATTACTTGGAATTACTAGTTTACCACCAAATAAATCATTCATGATGGTCGAAAAAAATAATTAAAAAATAACAAAAGATTTAAAAAATTATTCTGAACGTAAAAAAAACTATAAAAAAAAATAGAAAATGATTCTGTGCGAAGCAAAAAACTAAAAAGAATATTTCCAAACATTCAGCAGCACATTTCCAAACATTTCCAAGTTCCCCATTTCCAAACCCTTGGTAACCAAACCGGGCGGCCATGCAACCCCCGGACGGCCCGCCCGGAGTACTCTCTTCACATCCGTGATGTCTATTCGGTGGTTCAAGTTTTCTGGGCAGATTTATTATTATTTTTTTAAATTTTGATTTTTTAAGGCCGATTTTCATTTATTAAATTTATAAGAATGAAACAATATAATAAAAATCATATACTAGTCTCATTTTATACAAATCTGATAACGAAAGTTCCTAATTTGGTGATTAAAGTATGAACATGCAAAGAGAGGAAGAGAGAGTTTTTAAGAAAAAAATAGAGGAAGAAAGAGCAAGATGCAAAATCAGAAGGGTCGACTGCACAAATAATTTATAAATTACAAATAACAATTTTCTTCTCCAATTGTCCTATAACAAAAGTTATCAATTGAGTAGTAATTTTACTAAAATTATAAGTCCTTTTCAAATTAACAAAGAAGTGGATGATTAAAACATGAATCGTTTTCAGAAAAATTAAAATATGAATCATTTAAAATAGTTTAGAAGAGTATTTATTAAGGTCCCATTTGGTTCAGGGATGTGAGTGTTAAAAAAAATATATTTTCTAGAAAAAGTTTTCTCTTGATTGGTATGATAGAAAATGTAAAGGAAAAATATAAATGGAAATGGGGTAGATAAATCTAATTCGGGAATGTGAATGTATAGCGCGAAAAAATCATTATTTTCCTTCCTCTTCCCTACTCTTTCTCTCTGTACACAATTTCTCTCTAATTTCTCTCTACTCTTTCTCCACTCTAAAACTAAAATCTTTAATATTGAACTTGTATTGGAGGTAGATATGGATCATTATGAATAATTTGTAGAAGAAAATATCGATTTAGATGAAAGAAAAGTTGAAATTATTTTTTTTCAAAACTGGGGCTCGAAACGCCTGGATGGGCGACCTGAACATGAGCGGATCGCCCAGATAGGCGACCCGAGCCCCAGTTTTTTTTTTTTTTTTTTTTTTTTTTTTTTTTTTTTTAAGGAAGAAAGAATTTTTGTAGGTATTTAGAAAACTTGAAACATGAATAACTCTGCGATAGGATGTCTGTTTAATGCATATGACCAGTCGTTTCAATGGTTCTTGTAAAGACAAACGCAATGGCATCGCCGAAATAGTCAATTTTAAATGTTAGTTTTTGAAATTTTTGTTTATTACACTGATTTTTACGTATTCCAATATTTACCAACTTCAACCATTTGAATTTTTAATTAGAGCAAAAAGAAGACTGCTCCACTATTTAATTTTCAAATTGGTACCGTAATTTTTTAGTTAATAAGAGAGAAAGTATTAGAAAATTATAAAAATATAAATTAAAACGAAAATATAAACGTTTTTGTAGAAACGGTTAATGGAAACCGCCTTCACGTAGATCTCAAAAAAATACACGAAATGCCTTGATGTACAGTAAATTCACCAAGTTGCTGAAATCTAAGTTGAGACTATTTAAGAACTTTTAAAGAGCTTTAAGGTTTATTCTTCAAACGTATTTATATCAGAAAAACTAAAAGAAAAATCTTGTTGGAGCTTCATTATTGATCGTTCATCAAAGAAGAAGAAAAGAAGAGCTTGTAGAAGCATTCAATTATTTTGTATCTTTCCTTTTCAAGCTCATTTGTTAACTTTGTTCCTTACTCATCTCTTTCTCTATTGATATCAAAGGTTTATGTTGAGAAATCCCTTGGGTTATTCTTTTATTGTAATTGTGTTGTGGATTGAGGTTGCTTGCAAAACCCTTGGTGGGTGATCCTCAAACTTGTGATTGTTGTAAATTTTTATTATAGTGGATTTGGAAAATCCTTGAGTGTTGTTGACTCAAGGTAGTGGATATAGCTCTTTGAGAGTGAACCACTATAAATTGTTGTGCCTCTTTATTCTTTACAATTTAATTCTATGCTTATTGCTTGATTGTCAAAATTATAAGATTTTGTTTGGTTTAGAATTTTGTTAAAAAGAGTTTTAGAATTCTTTCTCAAACAAAATTGGAGGTTTAACTTTTAATCACATTAAAGATTTTTATAAAAATTAGCCAAAAACTTTATTCACCCCCTCCCTATAAGGTTTTTCAGAAATAAATTAAATTATATGAATTTAATTAAATATGTATAAAATATTTTTTAAAAAAAAAATCAAACAATGACTTTTGTTTTAAACTAAATTTAGCCGAGGAATGAAATAAATTTAAGTTTTATATTTTGTTCAAAAAAGGGATCTATTACTTAATTTTTTAAAATTATTCCATACATATTCAATTAAATTTTATTCGAATCCGATTTAAACAGAGTATAATTGACATTTCAAACAGAAATTGAATGCACACCTCTAATCAAAGAAATTAATCATATTTATAAAATTTAAAAATTAAGAGAGTAGCTAAAAATGAAAAATGAATTAACTCTCAGAATATCATTTTCTATTATAAAATTAAAGCTAATGACATATATTTATGTAAATATATGTAGTAGTTTCATCCTTTTTTACTTTTATTTTTTTGTTTTTAATTTTCATCTCAATTTCTCATAAATCAATAAGAAATTCATATTCCTTAACAATTTCTTTAATCAACCAAACATATAAATTCTCAATTGGGTATCGATAAAGACAACTCGGGAAGCTATAAGGATAACTCAAAAAGTTCAAAAAATTTCATTTTCACCTAAACAATTTCTCTCTCTTCACCTAAACACTCTCTAGGACTCTTCACTTCAATCTCAGATCTTGGAAGATCCGACCGTCAAAATTGAAAAAGAGTTAGTTCTTCAATCTATTCTCATTTATTTACAATTTGTACCATTTTAGATC
This sequence comes from Catharanthus roseus, assembly GCA_028651295.1. Lineage (NCBI taxonomy): Eukaryota > Viridiplantae > Streptophyta > Magnoliopsida > Gentianales > Apocynaceae > Catharanthus > Catharanthus roseus. The sequence goes on along the minus strand of JAPQWS010000142.1, from coordinate 242,823 downwards.
ATGAAAATATCCCTTTAATTTTAAAAAAAAATTCTGCCCGTTTTAGTTACTTTCGCCCGAGGCTAGCGAAAGTAACTAGTGACTTTCGCCAGCCCAAATGAAAGGACACCACCCCTTTCGCCGGCTCGGACGAAAGTCTACTAGCACTTTCTCCCAGCCCTAGCGAAAGTGCACCAAAAAAATTTTTTTTTTAAATATTTACTTTTTTGTTCATAAATGATTATTTGAATTGTTAATTAATTTTGTATATGTAGAATGAGTGTGACTAGTTGTTTAATATATTTTATGTGATAATTTTTAATTGTTAATATGATTATGAATTATGTTTTTGTGAACAATATGAAATGAATAAAATAACGGAAATGAAATATTAAAAATCGATAAAGTGAATAATAAAGTAATAATAAATGTCTCTGAGAATGTTATTTAATTTTGTCAATTTAGAGTAAATGTAACTAGTTTAAAATTGTTTACTTATGATTATGTGTTTAATAAGAAAATGTGTTATGTAATTGCTCAACTATTTGAATTTTAATTTGAAATCATCGATATTCTTGGTCTTAGGTTTAGGGTTTAGGTGATAAGATTGAATAATATATAAATTAATAGTCATTACTAAAGAATATTAGTGATGAATAATAATAGTACGAAAGAAATAGTAGAAATAAAATAACAGATCCTGATAATAATAAATAATAAAATAATAATAGATGTTAAAGTAAATGTTCAAATATATGATAAATAGATATTAACGAGTTTGAATAACTAATAGATGGTTCGACCTAGCGGCCGTAGAGGAGATGATGATCTTGGTGCTGTCATGGACAGGACAGGTCGAGTTGAGGAGAGCACTGTCATATCTTCGTCTAGAGGTGTGAGGGGCGATATAGTACTTCCGACCTCCCTGCTATTCCCTCTTGCACCTGGGTTTCATCAAGGTACAGGTGAACCCGGGTCTTCTACTTAACCACTGGCCGTACCTTTTAGATCTCGACCTTCCCTCCAACCCCATCTATCTCACACCCTGTGTTCTATGAGCCATATGGATCTGCATATCGACCTTTACACCTACCAGACATAGTATATAATCCATACTTACATGCTCCCACTATACGACCTCGCATACCATATAGATTTGCCACCTAGGAGCCTATACTGGAGTTTATTGGTCAACTGAGGTAGATAGGGATTGAGTTTTTTTATCAGATGCTTGTCGCAGCCCCTCAGGATTCTTCATGCAGCACACATGGGTATACTCATGCTAAGTATAGTGTTTCATCTTCTATTCCTTACATACCAAGGCCTGCAGATAGGGTATGTGAGTGTGATATGGGCTTTGAAGGTGATATGGTGGTTGGCGAGGAGCAAGAAAGAGTCTGATCCCTACATATTGAGGGAGAGGCGGATGAGAGAGGTGATGATGATGGTGATGGTGGTGATGATGATCAGGATGAGGGTGATACTACTGGAGATGAGGAGCAGCCTGTGCCTGTGGCACCTGTGGCGCTAGTTAGTAGATCTGACGGTCGTCCTTGTCTCGGGAAAGGGAAAGGGTTGACCGGCAGTTTTATGTCGGTGATGAGTAAGATTGCAGAGTCTCGTAACAAAATACCTAACGTGGCTCGTGAAGTTCCAGCTCTGACACAGAAGAGGAAGAAAGTGAAGGCTTCACATTGGGAGCAGACAGACCCAGTAGAGGGAGGTCCTGTTGACCTGGAGTTCATCCCATCATACAGTGGACATGTTGCGGGTCCGATAGAGCGTGGACAGATACATATCTTTATCTTAAAGTTACATATTATTATTGTTAATATTGTTTCATCTGTAAAATATTTTTATTATTATAAATAGAGTATAAATTATAATGTAACTGTATAAATTTATTTGTTTTATATTCAGGATCGCGGTTCATTGAAGTGGCGGGGCAAAGCTGGAACGTTGACCACAAACGAAGGACACTTACAAGGCACTCACAGGTTGGGAACTTACTGATGCACAAGTTCGGCCCTTGGCTTTCGGGTCCAGTCTTACGCACCTACGATCGTGCATGTTTCAGCACCCCAATGCTGCATTATTGTCGGCCTTTGTTGAGAGGTGGCAGCCCGACACGAACAGCTTCCACATGCCATAGGGTGAGATGACCATTACACTACACAATGTGGAGCTTATTCTCGAAGTTCCTACATATGGTGCGGTAGTGGATTCGAGATTATCTAGGGAACAGTTGGTACGGCTAGTTCAGGATGATCTGGGTTTAGCTCTCACCGGTGGTTTAGGGTTTAATACAGCGGAGCTTCACGCTGTTGCCACTAGTAGACAGACTTCACTGTCATATTGTGTCAGAGCTTACTGCTATCTAAAGTACATCTTGGATAGCTCACTCTTCAATGATTAGAGTGGCAACATTGTTCCTACCAAACTATGGCCACTGCTGCAGGATGTGAGTTCTATTGGGAGGTTCGCATGGGGTGCTGCCGTCTTGCGTATCTGTACAGGAATCTAGGTCAGGCGTCCAGAGTTGATACAAAGGAGCTTGCTGGGTGCTGGTTACTATTAGAGGTATGTGTTTTAAATGTAATGTGAATTATGTTATTTTTATATTTTAGGGTTTATATTATTTATATTTATTTATAAATCTTATTAATACATACTTTTATATTTTTCACATTTATATTATTTATATTTATTTTTTACATTTATATTTTATATTTTAGGCGTGGATATATCTGTAATTTTCGATGTTTACACCTCCGGTTAGACTGGATACTGAAGCCTGCATGCCCTACATCTAGCAGTTTCCAATGTTTGGGGTATAAGAATGAGAATAAACTACTGGATATTCGCTTGAGACTGGATATGATGACAGTTGATGAGGTTAGATGGATACCGTACAGGACTCAAGAGATTCGGGCTTGCTGGATTTCCACATGGCACTGGTTTATTTCATATTTTGACTGCGTCGAGCCGTACATGCTGATCGGGTTTTGGGAACAGTTCGGGTATAGGCAATGTATTCCCGCCCACCCTATCCTGCCTCAGGAGGCACCAGGCTGCCAAACAACAGGATGTACGTGTTAAGGAATACTTTTTTAGAGGCACTGTGGTTCGAGGCACCTTCGCACTTATTGATAGAGTCATGGACCAGTGTTCCGGCCATTCCACCGAGTTCCTGTACGGATGATTACATAGGTTGGTACCTCCCCGCAATCACCCAAGGATACAAAATCCCCGGAATATTCTTGGTGGCTTTCACGTACCGGTAGCTCCCGTGATGCTACCCTAGGCTCTATTGGATTTGATTGCACGTGAGGCTACTTGAGATGATCTTGAGGACAATGAGTTTAGACGTACAGTTTGAGATATACTAAAGAAGCATTACCACGCTCCTTAGTAAATCCTTATGTATTTGGATACTTTGTTACATATTTTTTTACATTCTTGTTTTTGTATTAGTGAATTTTGTGCTGTTCATTATTTTTATTTCATCACGTACTTGTTTATTATTTTAAAAAAATATTTATAAAATCAAATCTAAAAAAAATATAATATATTAATAACACCAACCACATACACGTTATAAATTATACATTAAAATGCTAAAGTGACTAGTTAATAATAACATGCGAATGACTCTGAGACGGAAACATTTCACGGTATCTGGTAACCCAATCTACAATCCGGTTACGATATGGGACTGTCCATTCACTAACTCGTATATCTCGATGATATTCCCATTGCACCTGTAGTGGAGGCAAAGGGCATCCATCTCGCAAGTGTAGCTGCAGAATAAATTATTATAAATTAAATATAAGCTCCGGGTATCAATAATGTAATGAATAGTAATAATAATTACAATAATTTAAAATAAATCACAATAATAAATATCTATATGAAATGCTCTTATTCCTCTATGAATCTGATGAATATTGTTCCAGCATTACCATCCATATTAGAAACAAGAGGTAGGACGGTGGTCGACCCTAACCGTGCAAGAAAATAAACGCATAAATTGAATGTGTTCGCAATGACATAAAGATGATCAGGTGTATCCATCCAACAGTCAGCAGGCGCCGAACCCTCTTCCCAATTCGTTTTCCTTATCAACTCAGTAACACGTTCTACTATCCGAATAGTTGTACATATACGTTCATACGGTAGTGTAAATCAAAGCACATTCTTCTACGAATTTCAACCCAATGATTTTCATCCCCGAACCAAAAATTAGATACAACCCTAAATCCACAATTACCATCACCAACAACATTATTTCAGTTTAGTATAAATTCATACATGAACCCGGGAAATGCATTGTTGAAAGGAAATGGCGTTGATGGGGAATTCGGATTTACAATGGATGATAAACTGGACCAACCACTTTACGTCTCCTGCCCCTACCCCCACCCCTACTGCTACGAGGCGGCCTACCTCTTCTACATGGACTTCCGACCCAGAACCTGAACCACTAGACTTTTCTATCTTCTTATGTGTGATGGAGACGTATTCCTAGTGAGACTTATCCCTTTTGGTAGAATTCTTCTTCCGTCGTCCCTTTGTGACTGTAGTCTCTGGGGGATTGTTAACGGCTGACAGGGATTTTCAAGCAACACAGGAGATATAACACCTTTGATGAGGCATCTCACTTCCCGGACCTTAGAAATTGGACCCATACTAATTTCATGTATCAGCAAGGTGAGATCATGCATTTCGGAATCCATGTCTCTATCGTGTTCTTCAGGAATATCAGAACCAATTTCTAGTTTTCTCCAAAAAATGTCAACATCTTCCTCTCGGATTGGAATGAAATATTGGCACCTATGAACAAGTTCACATGCAAATGGTAGACCGTGCGACTTCCTTAAATAATGCAGGCAATTACTTCCCGGTTCTTCAACCATCTCACATGCTTTTGTTTAACTCATCCATTATCTTCTTCAAAGCCAAATGACTAATTTTATTAATTAAATTCTTCAATATGGCATTATTCTTAGTGCCATACTTCTCTTTAAGTTTAAAAATTTCCAATGTGTATTTAATTTTAGCAATTTGACCTTGGATGAGAGAGTCGATATTCAAAAACACGGTGTACAAATCACCGTGACATATTGATAGCCATAGCTTCAACACAGAATGTTCGCTCTCAGCACGGTTTATTGTCTCTACCCCAAAATGCAACACTTGAGATGTCCAAACCCTGCAAAATTTATGGGCAAATGGATTCAACCATGTGCTGAACAGGTAATGTAGAAAGTCCGGCCTGCTTTGCCACCAAGTCTTCAACACTTCTAGCTTTCTCTGATATTCCACCTCATCCATTTCATTTATTAATTTTTTTCACGAGCCATTCACGAACTGTTGTGCCACCTCTTCATCTTTCACCATCTCTGTCAACTTTGGCAACATATTCTGATCAATGTGTCTTCTACATAACATATGATATGAATTTCTGAACACATCATCAATCACCGGTATTAGTCCGCTTTTCCTATCAATAAAAATGACTAGTGGCTCTCCTTCATTGATAATTGAACCCTAGCCATTTGACATAACAAATGTAAAATATAAGTAGTTGATTTGTTAAAGAACTCATCCGTATATCATTGCCTGTCATTGCACATAAAAGTTGTTGCCACTGTGAAGTTCTTTCCTATCGGAGTCATCCTTACAGCTTCTAATAGTGGCATGTTGTACCTTAATTAAAAAATAAAGGGTAAATTAATGATTAACATTGACAATTATTTTAGACGGACTTCAAAATATTATTAACTATTTATTAAAAAAATTATAAAATATCATTGATCCACTACAGTACTTAATAAATTTAAATGTTTATGCGGATAAATTAATAAAGATATATAATAATACAATTAATCCACTATAGTACTTACTTGTTCATTTTATACGTGGTATCCATTATTAGCACATATTGCCACGTTCTAATCATTGCAATCAATGTTGGGTGTGCAACGACAATATCACTAAGTACGTTGCTCTCCTCACGGTTTCTTTGAAAAACTGTGTAGTCACCTTGTGCACTTAGGCAGAGAACTTCCTCTACCGTGTTTCTTCCCTGCATCCGTTTCCTCTTAATCTTCGCAACAACATTATAAATTTTCTGAGCACTACATACATCATAAATTTCTATTTATTAACGGAATAAAAACAAATCTAAAATATTTAAATGAAGTATTAAAAATAATTCCCTTATAATTTACCTAACTACACAACCAACGTTTTGTTCTCGGAAAAATCGTAATATATTGCGAGGCGGCACATGACTCTTCCTGAGCTGCTTAGTCTATTGCAACTGCTCCTCCGTAAGTCTTGCAGCCTGAGCATGACCGTGATTGTAAACAGCTATTTTATGGTTGGGCCTCCTGCTGTGTACGAACAATTGTCAATTTTCGCTTGCTGCCATTTGCTCTCCCTTTAGCTTAAATGAACACCCACATTTTTTCGTCCCATAAGGTCCCCGCATTTTTTTTTTGGAATTTCTTCTTCCTTATCGTCAACTATTGGTTTTTTTATATTTTTTAACTGAACCTCCACACTCGCAAGCCAATGTGACATACGGTCGACGGTCAGCTGTTTTTGATCTCTGATACCAAGTTATGTTTAAATGTCTTGGCATTCATTGCAGTTTGTTTTGCCCAGTCTACCAACTCATCTTTCGATGTAAATATTTGGTCAGTTGTGAATGAATTCCAAGATCAATATATTCTTCTGTTCTAAAAATTCTTCAAATGTATTTGGATATTCATCAGCCTGTTAACGTAAAATGAAAATATTAGCAAAACAAAAAAATTTTAAAGAAAACCCTAAACCAAAAAAAAAATTTATGCAGCATTTTCGCCCAGGAGGGCGAAATTTTCCAGTGATTTTCGCCCATCTGGATGAAACTGTTAGTATATGTCCTAAGACTAATTGACTCACATTTATGATTTATGAAGCATGTATTTTTGAATTGTATTTTATGCTCTTGGTCATCAAGTATGTGACTTGATAGTAAAACCCTTATAGCTAATAAAATACTATTCTTATTTGTCCCTAGTTTATTACATCTTGTAAACTAGTGTGAAGTTGATTGATGGTCAAGTTTTACTGATCATGAATATGAGATATAAAATCAATTCACAAATACATATTGAGAATATTGTATTGGACATGACCCAAAGTGAAGAAGAAATATTGCATGGGTTTAAGTTATAAGTATTTCTTCTCAGTTTTATATTTGGTGTTCTTTGACCTAATGTTTCTAATGTTTCTTGCATGGGGAGAAAATATGTTTTGACATAGTCAAACATCACTTTTAATTAGGTGATCATTATGACTATTGGTTGGCTTATTTTCTCGTCGTGGCTTGAATATTGGAGATAGTGAAAGAGATTTGTCCCCCTCTTTTTAGAGAGAGATATCCATGGGCCCCTTGATAAGGAAGACTGGAAAATATGCATGGCCATGCTCAAATAAGTATTAATAAGGTGTTATTAATATTATTTGTTGGAACAGTCTGCCAGGTGATCAAGTAAATGGTTAATTAAGTTTTATAAGGATGACTTGATCCATGCCTTATACTTAATTAGGATATCATGTGACAAAAGGACTAAATATTAAATCTGATGCTAGGTTATTATTAGATTTACTTAACTTGGGTAAGCATAATGTCTTGCTAGAGGCCGCTTATGTTTTGTGAATAAATGTCTAGGACATTTTTCATTCACTGCCAACGTTAAGTGAACCTATAGGATCACACGCATAGACGATCTTGTGAGCATAATGTCCACATTCAATGAATCTAGATTGTGTCCAGATTCATTGAACATATACAAAAGGGGAATCAGATTCCATATTGTATTTTCTGGTAAGTTAATAAGTAATTAATTTTATTTAATCGAATAAATGAAATTAATTACTTAATATTACTCATCCAACCATTGGATGATTATATGAATAGACGGATGAGATTAAACTGTCATTAAAGGACAGTTAGGGTTTTGATATTAACAACTATAAAAGGTTATGTTAACATTTTCTTGGTGGTCGTTCTTCATCTGATTAAAGAAAAAACAAAACCCTAAACCCTAGAACGGCGATATAGTATCTAGCCTCCACTCTCCGAAATACGACTGATTACCAGATAGTCAGGATCAGTTCTGAACAATTTTCAGAACACAGAAGGGGCTAGCATCCCGATCGCTTGCAGAGGAGTTCGTCGCGTGGATACTAGTAGAGGGCGAAGCATAAAAAGCAGCGCCTCCACAACGAACAATCAAAACATTGAGGTAATTTCTATCCAATCGGTTTTTCTAGTATGTGCAGATCCTATTGGTGGATTTCCGTAGTTTTATTTTATTTTGTTTTTGCCTACGGATTCCAACAGAAACTTCCTAGAAAATTTCGTCTAGATGGGCGAAAATCATTGGAAAATTTTGCCCACATGGGCGAAAGTGCTGCAGAAATTGGAAAAAAAATTACAATCGATTTCTTACCTCAAAACCAACATTTTCTTCCAAAGATTCTCCAAAGGAATCCATATTTTCTTCTAATTTCGTTTTAATGTTCAAAGTTGGAGTTTTTTTAAGAAGAGGTTAGAGAGAAAGTTTGTAAAGAGAGAAAGTATTTAGGTGAAAATGAATTTTTTTGAATTTTTTCGAGTTATCCTTATAGATTCCCGAGTTGGTTTTATCAATACCCTATTTATAGGAGGTTTTTTCTAGGCCGGGCCTAGTTTTGATTATTGGGTACTAAAGTGGCCCAAATTTTTTTTCCGACTCAGGTCATAACATACAACGATTGTGCGTTATCAAAGATGATAACAAACAATGGTTGTGCGTTATCCTTAATACACGGCTTAAGCTGTGCTAATTTCGTTAAAAAATGACATGGATCCTATCTGGCACTGACGTGGTGATAACGCACAATGACTGTGCATTATCAAGCTTAATAACGCACAGCCATTATGCGTTATTAAGCTTGATAACGCACAATGATTGTACGTTATCACCTTATAAAAAAAACCCTAGCAGCCGCCACCCCCCCTCCTTCTTCCTTCTTCCCTTTTATTTTTTCAGCCTATTTATTCTTCCCCCCTTTCTTCTCCCTTATTTCTTCTTACTATATATTTTTTTATCAGCCTTCTCCATTCTTCTTCTTCTTTATTTTCAGCCTTCTCCATTATCTCTGTTTCCTCCCTCGTTCTTTTTATTTTTTTCAGCCTTCTCCATCTCATTCTTCTTCCTTTTTCAGCCTTCTCCATCTGAAATTTTTTTGCAACCTCCTCCGCCACTGCTCGGTAAGTTATTTTACTCTTCCTTTTATTTTCTTACTTCTTATTATTATGGTTTGACTTCTCTTCTTCTAATAATTATGTATTTTATTTCGAAATTTATAGTTAAAAATTAGTTAATCTGCGAGACTTTCTTTGGAGTACGAATGTTATTACAGATTTGGAGTGGAAAACGGTAGACTAGAACTGCATTTTAAATTTTTGGTAAATTTTTAGTTATTTAAAAATTTTTTTTGTGTATTATTTATTAAGTTTAATTGTTGTGTGTTTGGGTTTGTTATTTGTTGTTTGTTAATCATTTTTATTAATTTTATTTGTTAATTTGAATTAATTTTTTTTTGTGAAATTGAGTTTTGGATTTATGTTTAAAATTGTTATTAATAAATTTGTACAAATTTGATAATTTTATGTATATAATTGTTTTCGAATTTAAAAAGTGATATTAGAATGATGTATTATTTTCATGAATTTATTTGGATAATTATGTTTAATTTCTTACCTTTATGATTATTAGAAATTTTTTTAATTATTTAGATAATTATTTTTCATATTTCATATAATTTATTGAGTAGAAAATATGGGAACCTATAATTCGGTATTTTTAACCTTTTTTTTTTTGTAAGCAGTAGAAAATATGAAAAATTTTTTTTGTAAGTTAAAAATTCTAAAATGTAAATAATACAAAACTTAAAAATCTATTATTAAAATCCAAAATTTTACATTCTTTTTTTTTTTTTTTTGGTGAAAGTGGGGTTTGAATTTATGTTTGAAATTGTTGTTAATAAATTTGTACAAATTTGATAATTTTATGTATATGATTGTTTTTGCATTTGAAAAGTAATATTAGGGTGATGTATTATTTTCATGAATTTATTTCGATAATTAGGTTTAATTTCTTACCTTACTTTATGATAATTTGAAATTTTTTTTAATTATTTGGATAATTATTTTGCATAGTTGTTAATAAATTTGTACAAATTTGATAAGTTTATGTATATGATTGTTTTTGCATTTGAAAAGTAATATTAGGGTGATGTATTACTTTCATGAATTTATTTCGATAATTAGGTTTTATTTCTTACCTTACTTTATGATAATTTGAAAATTTTTTTAATTATTTAGATAATTATTTTGCATATTAGAAAATATAGGAACTTGTAATTCGGTATTTTTAACCTTTTTTTTAAACAGTAGAAAATATGGAAACCTTTTTTTAACTTAAAAATTGTAAAATTTAAATAATACAAAATTTAAAAATCTATTATTAAAATCCAAAATAGTATAAACGGTACTTGGAAATTTATAGTTTATTAATTAATACTTTTATTTAAACTCTAAAACCGTAATAGTGAATTTATGAAGTAGTATAATGCTTACCTATAAAATATACTATAAGTAACCTTAAAAAACTTAAAAATTCTAAACTTTAAATACAAGAAAACGTAAAAATCTATTATCAACATCCAAAAATTTACATCAAACATTAAACTGTAAAACTATAAACTTTTTAACAGTAAAACTTAAAATCCAAAATCATAATATTAAAATTATACAGGGTACATTATAAAAACTTTAAAAACCCTTAAAATTGATTTTTGAAACATTAAAAAATAAGAGTAGAAACTCAGTTACAGTAAATCGTAATAAACACGAAGAACCTTAGAATTGATATTTTGAACATTAAACCGTGAAACTGTCAACGTTGTAACAGCAATCCCTCTTGCATTTTAAAGTCTTAATATTTTAAACACTAAACCATAAAACTGTAAACTTTTTAACAACAAATTCTTAAAGAAAAACAAAAATCATTCAAACCTAAAACCCTAAAATACAGTGTACCATAAAGAACACACCTTAAAGAGTTTGGAATTAGAATATATTTAAAAACTTTTAATTTTAACATATAGATATTGACAGTATCTGAAAATATAATTAATGTAGATGGAAGAAGTGCTAACACACGTGCATCCGGGGCCCATTGTCCTTGATGTCTTATCCAGACAGCACGAGCACAGATCTGGTTTGATCTGGAGTGGGGATCGCACGACGTGTTATACTGATCTTCAGTGTAGGCGTTTTGGGCGGAACTTATTCCAATGCTACAGTACGGCTCCCCGTAGATTGGTGGAGATTATTGAGAGAACCGGGTTGGGAGGAGTCTTTAGATGTGGTTACATTGGGTTGGACCACGCACTTATTACGTCATTGGTAGAGCGGTGGAGACCGGAGACTCACACATTTCACCTGACATGTGGTGAAGTGTCAATAACACTGCACGATGTACAGGCACTATGGGGTTTAGGGATAGACGATATAGCCGTTACCGGCCCTAGCTGGAGTGTAAACCCGAAACAGTACTGGATATATCTTATCGAGAGACTTCTGGGTGTACAGTTGTCTCTCAGCCACTTTTCCGGATACAAGGTGAAGAAGGAACCATTGGAAGCATGGATCCTGAGAGCGTTTACCGGTTCAGAGACCGATGATGATCTAATCCTGCGCGCTCGTGGATTTATTTTCTTACTCATTGGTGGACACATGCTTCCCTACTTCTCCGGGAATTCGGTTCATGTGCGCTACCTCAGTTTATTAGAGGATATTGATGCTATCAGGACATATAGCTGAGCTAGCTGCGTTCTTGGGTTTTTGTATAGGTAGTTGTGCATGTCGGCTTTAGGAGGTGCACGCCAGATTGGGGGGGCCTTAGTCTTAGTATAGATTTGGGCGTGGTCGCGTATACCTGCATTGCGGGCTCAGCTGATTAGGGAGATTTAGGCCGACCCTCTTGCTCCTCTTGGCGTAATATGCTGCACATTATTTGACTGTAGCCAGTTTCCTACACACACTCTGGTGACCTACAGAGACCAGTTATATTTTATGCCATCTGATCAGGTTCGCTTTACAATAGCTTGTATTATTTGTAATTATTTGACTTTTTTTTATGCACTTACATTTTTATTGATTTTGAATTTTGACATGACAGTTTATATATCTCCCTTATTATGACCGTCCTCTGGCTCCATCTGACTTGTGGTGGGCAGAGGTCCCGCTCATCTGTTACGAGATAGTGGAGTACTACTATCCCGGCTGTGTGATGCGCCAGTTTGCACGGGCTCAGATGGTTCCAGATGCAGTTGATACTCGTCTGGACCTGCACTGGATCCAACTGAGAAGGAATGATAACACATCCTGGGTTACACGGCATGCTATCCATCTCAATGCTTGGAACCAGTGGCGACTTCGTGTTAGGGATGGTCCTGTTGTAGCTACTGAGGTGTTGCCATACCCTAGTGATGAGTACATCAGATGGTATAGGGGTATCACACGGGTTTATATCGGCAATCCAGCTAATCGTGATACCCGTTCGCATGGATATCAGTCTGCCGTGTGGACAGACGGATGATGGTAAGTTCTTATACATTTCAGTTATTTATATTGATTTCTAACATTTTAATTAATTTATTTATTTAATTTGTTAAATTCTTTTTTTTTTAGACTTTTATGTTGCAGGAGGTGGATGATATGGCTTCAGTGGTGATTCGGGAGCCACCTTCATCTCCTTCACAGATGGTCGTGATTATGAAGAAAGTGCAGACGATTATCCAGAGGTGTATGGTCTCCATCGGGGGTACTTTGGGATGCACTCCTTCGCACCACAATATTCAGTAGACGTTCCCCATGCAGCCGTCGCGTCGCCGTCCCCAGGAGCACCTACTGGACCGAGGTGCTCGTGGAATTAAAAGGGGTGCTCGGAGACATCCTGGGCGTGGAGCAGGAGGTGGACGCCCTCCTGTACCTCCTGCTCCAGAAAGGCACGAACATGTCGACCCCGGTCATGCAGTGGTTGAGAGGGGTGAGGGATCTGGTACTGGTCAACCGATTGGCGACCCATTTGATAGCCCGAACCTAGATATGCCTTCTTTTAGTTTGGGTTTGACGCCAGTTTCCCAGCCACTTCCTAGTGGATCCGGGACGTCACAGATGCCTCCCGCGCCCGGTTTAGGATTTGTATCATTTCAATCACCACATTCTACAGCCTATGGACTTTTCGGATTTTGGGCACTCCCTACTCCGGACACAGTCGGCTCATCTACGCCACATCAGCCTATATCTCAGGCATCTTCGTCTGACGAAGAGGAGCGGGAAGATGATATGGACGGTGTTCAGCATCTCGGCTTTGGGCATCGTGTTGGTAAGAAGACTGTGCGGTTCACACCATCCGACTGGCCTTAGCTGTAATTATTATTTTCTAGTTTTCATTGCCAGTTATATGTAATTTAAATTTCTATATAAAGTACTCAGCTGATGTTTATATTATTGATTTTTTTTGTTTTAGGTATCTTAATCATATTCTTATTTTGTTTTAGGTAAAAATCCAAAATTTCAAATTCTCCATTTTAAACATTACATTTTCAATTTGATTTGAAAAATCCTAAACCAAAAGTTTAGTGTAGTTTTAAAAAAGGAAAATAGAATAGGGGGAAAAAATTAATACTAAGAATAAATTGCTGGATAAAAATAAAAATTGTAAAAAAAAAAAGAGGGGTAAATGTGTAAAAGAAAAAAAGTTTGCTCAGAAAAAAGGGGGGAGGGGGGGGAATGTAAAAGAGAAAAGTTTGTTGAAAAAAAAAAGGGTAAATTTGTAAAAAAAAAAAATTGCTCAGAAAAAAAAAATCCCTGAAGATAACGCACTACCAGCATGCGTTATCTTCAAGGATAACGCACAACCATTGTGCGTTATCCTTGAAGATGACTTGTGCGTTATCCTTGAAGATGACGCATGATGGTTGTGCGTTTTCTTCAATTGTCACCTCCCCCGTACAATAATTCACTCACACCAGCTCTTCCAAGAACAATAATTTCATCCAATAGAGCTTCCAAGGACAATAATTTCATCTCCAGCAAAGCTTCAAAGGACGATAATTTCATCTCCAACAGGGCTTCCCATGAACCCAGCTGATGGAAGGACACCAGTTATTTTTTCCTCATCCCATTACAACTTACTCCCTCATCCCTCATCCCACCAATTATTAAAAGTCTATAAATACATACATTCATTCATTATTCTCTACATCTTCAAAACACCCTTAACAATCCACTCATTCCTTTCTCAATTCCCGAAGTTCCTAGCATCTTCATTTTTCATCCTCTCTAAACACTTACAGTTGAATCAATTTGAAATGGAATCAATCAATTCAATTAGAGTAATGCTATTTTGGGATTCTGAAATTGCAAGGGATGCATACGGTCCCTATTTTACTGGAACAATTCGGAAAAGTTGGACATTGCCAACGAATCGAATTATATCACATACAGAACTGGTAAGGAAAATATTGAAATACCGAGATATGGATCCTAATCTCTGGAATATTCGGATGACGATGAGGGTGCCTTCGTACTACGAGGTGCATCGTATGTTTTACTTTAATTTATATAGCATGAACAATGATGAAGAAATGCGATATTTATGGACTATTCCAGCCGACCTATTGAAGGAAAGGATTCATATTCTTGTTGAATTCGAGCCTATCCAGCAACAAAATATTCCAAATACACACGACAGAAATACATCAACTTTGCCCGAACACATTAAGGTCGTAACACAGATGGCTTTTGATGAACCGTCTATGTTGTACAGTACCGTAAATAATGATGATGATGTGGTTGACGGGTCGGACGGAGATGATGCCGTTTTTAGTCAATCGGAATCGGATGATGACAATGACCCGGAAGAAGGAGAGTTCCAAACTCCCCTGAATCCTAGAAATCCTGTCAACCCGATCATCGAAAACATAGTGCAACAATGGGAGAGCAGCCAATGGTTCAGCAACGCTAGGTATGACTACACACATTCTGGAGCATTCCTAGATATGGGCTCGAGTTCTCCTATAGATGACCTTGTAGAATCTGGAACCGTCGATTACTCGACTGGAACGATTCCATAACTGACATACAGTTATGCATGAGATTCGTTGACAAAGTGCAGGCAGTAAGTACGGTAAAAAAGTACTCTATCAGTGTGGGGCGTGAGTACCGAGTTTTGAAAAGTAAGATTGATACATGGACCGCAAGATGTTACCATCATAGTGACGATAATTACTGTGCATGGTACAGCTGTATAAAAAAGAAAGCCACACACAATCGATGGGAAATAACCAGCTTTGTTAAAGAACCCACATGCCTTGTACAGATTGAACAAAACAAACATGGAAACTTGTCTTCAAAATTTATATCAATGTTTATATCACTCCTAGTTGCCAACGATCCTGAGATACCTGTTTCGAACATCATTCAAGAAGTGCAAGTATTGTTTCAAACTAGCTGTACTTACAAGCGGGCATTGTATGCTTGAAAATTTATCATCGAGAGGGTTTTTGGTAGCTGGGATACAACCTTCAGTATTTTACCTAAATACTTACAAGTTGTACAGGATTTAAACTCGGGGACTGTATACGAAATTTTGCATCACAGAACAAGCAGTCCCCCTAATTATGTTTTCAAATTTATTTTTTGGTGTTTCTCGCCATGTATAGACGGATTTCCATATTGTAGGTCGGTGATTTCTGTGGATGGAACACACTTAAGGGGACCATACAAGGGCGTGTTGTTAATTGCAAGTACGTAGGATGCAAATAATCACTTGTTCTTACTTGCTTTTGCAATTGTTGATAAGGAATCATCCGAGAGTTAGAATTGGTTCCTTAAAAACTTGCGAGAATATATAGTCAAAGATCGCCACGTATGCCTCATTTTCGATTGCCACAAAGGTATTTTCTCTGCTATTCAAAGTCAACTTTTGTGGCAACCACTATTTGCAGTTCACCGGTTTTGCTTA
Organism: Catharanthus roseus; assembly: GCA_028651295.1. NCBI lineage: Eukaryota > Viridiplantae > Streptophyta > Magnoliopsida > Gentianales > Apocynaceae > Catharanthus > Catharanthus roseus. The sequence goes on along the minus strand of JAPQWS010000142.1, from coordinate 226,705 downwards.
CGCCACATTTGAGCAAATTTCAACAAGACTTTTAAAAATACAAACCTAAAAAACTTGATGTGGCAGGCCGGAACAGAAACAAAACAATGGAAATTTGACCGTATAATTAAAGTAATTCAAGAAAGAAATGTTGATGCTTACATTTACTTGATGAAGTTGGATCCAGAGAAGTGGACACTGTTGCATGATGGCGGTCACAGACACGGTATCATGACAACCAACATTTCTGAAGCACTTAACAGTGTGTTGAAGAAAGCTAGGGTTCTACCTTTAAAAGCCCTGGTTGAACTGATATTCAAAAAACTAGTTAAGTACTTTCACCAATACCGTGAAGAGGCTGAAAATTGTGTGCATCCATTTCCAACTCGAATTTTTGACAAGTTCTTATGGATTGAAATGTAATCAAGAGAACACAAAGTTACAACTTACAATCCGCGAGAGGGAATATACATGGCTAGATCTCCAATCCAGGTTTTTGGTACGGGCAAAAACGTCTATACATTGCGGCTAAATAATAAATCATGTAGTTGCGGAAAATGACAAACGTATACATTGCCTTGTTCTCATGTTCTTGCAGTGTGTAGAGAAAATGGGACAAGAACATATACTTATGTGCCGGAGATATATTCGCGAGAAACGTACAGAAGAACTTACCAAGCGAATTTTCATCCGGTCTTGAGTGAAAACTTTTGGAGGGATGTTCCTTTAATTTACCATTCTATCCTCCAAACATGAAAAAGGAACGGGGTAGGATGGGAAATGGATTATAGAAATCCGGATTCTCCCCCAAGATGTGGAAGATGTCGCATGCCGGGACATAATAGAAAAAATTGTAATAACCTCGGGCCGAGCAATGTATAAGTTTGACATTTTCTTGAAATAGTTGTAATAAAACATGTTTCTATTAATGACAATTTTCTTTTAACTTCTTCTAATTACTACATCATTGCTCTAATTTTTTACAATTTCTATAGTATTACTTCTTCAAATAACTTGCGATGAAATGGTTAAAATATAAATATATTTTCCAATAAACCGATATAAATATTACAAAATAAGTTAAATATAATAAATACAATCTTTTTAAAAATATTATACAATTATAAGTTTTCCGAAAACAAATTTTCATTAAAAAAACAATTCATTAAACAAAATACTAAAAAAAATTTATACAATTATAAGTTTTCCCAAAAAAATTAAAAACAAAAAAATTAAAAAAATTAAAAAAATTAAAAAAATTAAAAAATTAAAAAAAATAAAAAATTACGTGACTGATAACGCACAACGAGTATGCGTTATTGCACTGATCATAACGCACATTCATTGTGCGTTATCAGCCATGTAGGCTGATTAGAGGAGGAAGCTTAATTAACGGATAACGCACAATAGTTGTCCGTTATCATTATAAATAACGCACAACCATTGTGCATTATGGCTGGAGTCGGAAAAAAAAATTTGGGCCACTTTATTACACAATAATCAAAACTGGGCCCTGCCCAAAAAAAAAACCTTTATAGGAATTATATTTTTTTCCTAATTAAAATACTTAAACCAAACCAGAATGAAGACATACAAAGTCAAAATTTTATTGCTATAGGGTAAATGCACTTCCATTATGATTACCAGATATAATGTTTTCCCATTTTGAGTAGAGATGGCAATGGTGTGGGTCTAATTAAGTACTTACTATCTCTAATTCATTTGTACTCATTTGACTACGACCCAAATGAGGATAGAGATGAATTTTATGTCTAAACCTGGGATGGGTTGGGACGGAGATCAAGTTCTCTCCATCCCCACCTGACCCCTCCATCATTACTATTTTATATATTTTTTATATTTTTAATATGATTAGATTTTTTTTTAAAGAATTATTACTTATATTATTTTTTTAAAAATTTTAATTCATTTAATTTTTGGATATACATATTATTATTATTTTATATTTAGCATAATTATTGAAAATAATACATCTAATTTTCTACTTGTATCTTAAAAAATTTCATATTTGTGTCTTCGATTCTCTTATGGATTTGGACGGAAATAGGATAATATTTCATGTCTAAGTGTGTGCATAGATCGAGAATGAAGATTAATTAAGATGGGTTAAATTAAAGATAGAAATGAATTTTATACCTAAATACAAAATTTATTTTAAAGAGAATTATTGAAGCAAAAATCCGATCAAAATGCCATGACGCAGATGTGAAGATTTCTGGCCCCATCACGTGGGAAACAAGTAGCAATTGTCTGCATAATTATTTGCATAATTATTAGCCTTGGTTTTCTTCTCAAAATCTTTCTTAGAACGAAGAGGTAAAATCCTTCACTTTTCGATTCAACAGAATATAATAATAACGAAGGATGTGAACTATGTTGATTCAACATCCTTCTAAATTCGAGGTCATTTTACTTGATATTTATAAAGGATCAAAATTTTAAAAAATAAAATCATCACATTACAATCGTCAAATTCAATTGTAAATTTTAAAATTAATTCTACTGTATCGGTATCAAAAGGCGAAAAAACTCTCGTCCACAGGACCTCACTAAACTACTCCACGCTCAAATAAAAAATGTAAATTATACTAACTCAACAATCTTATAAACTGGAAGCCAGACATTAATATACACAATAAATTACACTTCACGGTAGAGAGGTTGAACTGACCGCATCTTCTCGAAACTAATTGACATGGCCCATGCTCAAAGCCTTTCTAGTACCACGACTGACTCTCAATGTCTCTAATAAAAAGCCCATTAAAACCGCACCGTCTACAACTACAATCTTTTACTCTTCTTCGGCTCACTCAAAAATGGAGAAGCAAACTCGATTGTCCAAGACAGCAGGGAAGCCCATTCGTTGCAGAGGTAATTAATTAAACTCCACATTCATTAACCCATTTTTTTTCCAGCAATATATATATGTATATATATATATGGAAGTTTTAAGTTTTGATTATTTCAGAGCATTTTTTAATTACAGTCTTGATTTAATTAATGTCACCTGTATGCAGCTGCTGTAGCTAGGAAACCAGAGGAGCCATTGGTGATAGAGGAAGTGTTGGTGGCTCCACCTAAATCCCATGAACTTCGTATTCGTATCATTTGCACTTCAATCTGATCAAGCGATATCACCTTTTGGAAATTCAAAGTAGTATTTTGTTTAGATCTTCTTTTTGTTTCTTGGAAATTAATGTTTTAGAAGAATAGAGAGCATTTGATGACAACAAGTTCACTCTGGTTTGTTTTTCTGTGTGTTTGAATTTTGAAGCCTCCACTTGGACATTTTCCACGAATCTTGGGCCATGAAGCTGTTGGGTACGTATGTTTTCTATCTTCATCTTCCATACATTCTCCTCATCTTCTTTTTTCTTTTTCACATCTCCAAAATAAATTGAAAAACATCTAATATCGTCTTTAACTTTGTAACATCTCTTTAACATTCTCTGTAAGATTTCGTATAACATTCCTTTATAATATTTTATTCCCTTAGGGTTCACCATTTTCTCTTATGATTTATCTTTTGTTTAATATTATTAATAAAATACTCTATATTAAAAATATTACAGAGAGTGTTACATAAGATGTTACAGACGATTCGAACCAGTTAAAAAATGTTGGCCCTATAGAATTGTTTTTTACTCAAATTTTTTGTTTTTAATTTCATTTTTACTCTTAACTTTCACATTTTCACTTGCAACCATTTATTTCTCACAATTTTAAAAAAAATGACATTTTTTTAAAGATAAATACTCTTGAACAGTTTTAGTTTTTCAAATAATATGACCATAAGTTGTTTTAATTTTTTTTCTAATTAAGAATGAATTTTTTGAGGAGGGTTTGCGTGGTGCTTGGGCCTACCCACTCTATTTGTTCCATGATCTATGGGTCTACTGAAGTTACCCACTTTGATCAATTAGCCAAGATTTTAACCGGAGATGAAATTACTAGTGCTCGATCTAGTGGTATTTTTATAGGGATTCTCTTTATCGATGTAGGATCCCTATTCAAGATCACTGCAATTCCTTTTCGGGTGGCTGTAAGACGGTCGACCGCCAATAGGTGGTAGGGTAGGATGGGTGGTACTGCTCAGATTGCAGCCAATCTTCCTAACCGCGCGTGGGCAGGGCTTAGAGTACGTGAAACTCATTACTACCTCGTAAGAGCATTGAGACCATAGCATGTTACACGAAAGCGTCGCTTTCTCTGTTGTATTGTTACACAGCTGCTTGCCTAAAAGAGCTACTCGCTCTGTAGTGTTGGCACACAAGATAAGCATGCCGCCCGCCTGCTGGCCGGGCGAATTGAAGTACTTTTTGGGTCAACTATCCACCTAGTCAAGTACAAAAAAGGGATAGCAAATTTATCTAATTGGTGAGGGTGCCATACCCATTTTGGACTGAAGAAGGCGGATTTTTCACAACTAAAGAAATTCTTGAGGGGATAAGGTGATCAGAGGATTGGATCTCTACTTTCCTTTCTTGCAACAAAAAGCGCTTAGTAAAGAAAGGAAAAAATCCCTTTGGAATGGCACTGGAAAACACAGGGCGAGAGGCAAAGACAAAAAAAAAGCTACAAAGCATGGCAACATGGAAGGTTGGGAGAATAGTGAGGACATGCCACGATATCCATAGTGCTGCGAGAGCTTCCAACAATTTAGTTATCGACTCTCTCTTCATTATCGCTCCACTTGTTTTCTCACCGCCGTGACTTTTTGAATGATGGGCCTTGGAACAGATTCATATCGTATTCATTACCCATGACTATTTTTGACAAAAATAATCATGTGAAAAGCTTATGATTTGAAAAAAATAAAAAAACTTATAATTATAAATCAAAAAAATTAAAATTGTTCGGAACTATTTATAATTAATTTCTCTTTTCCAACCTAAAAAAAGAAAAACAATCCAATTAAAGCTTTCATATTATGTTCTATGTTTTATCTTCATATAGCAATTTTTTGTTACTAAACTTTCGTACACTTAGATTTTCTTTAAAAAACAAGGTACATTTAAATTTCATTTAAAAACGAAAACAGTTTTGAAAGGTGATTTGGATTCTATTTAAAAACAAAAACAATTGTAATATTTTGATTTGGACCTACATTCCCCCCTCCCCTCACCACATATTATTTTTTCCGAATTCAAAAAAAAAACCCTTCACTTTTCTAAACTTAAATCCAATCCAAATATAATGCACCCTTATTGTAAAGTTTTGTTATAAGTTCCACTTTTTCTCTCATGAACCATTTACTTTTATTAATATTAAAATTTCAAGATCAAACTTTATTTTTAAGTATAATTTTTTCTAGTTTTTCAATAAGTTGGTTATTGTTGATGGGTGCTTATAAGGGTTGTGGAGAGCATAGGAGAGGGCGTAAAGAATTTATGTGAAGGAGATGTGGTGATTCCAACTTTTCTAGCAGAAAGTAGTGAATGTCCAGATTGCAGATCCACCAAAAGCAACCAATGTTCTAAATTTCCCTTTGAAATTTCTCCATGAATGCACAAAGATGGAACTAAGCAGATTCTCCGACATTAATGGACAAACTATACACCACTTTATCTATGTATCAAGTTTTAGTGAGTACACTGTGGTGGACGTTACTCATGTTGCCAAAATTGATGCTCAAATCCCACCAAACAGGGCATGACTCCTTAGCTATGGAGTTTCAACAGGTAATTCAACTACTTATGGATATCACTTCCTCTAAATGATATATATATATATATTACTCCCTTAAGTTTTGTACTTGCCTAAGAAATCTACCCACTTAAGAAAATACAGAAATTCATCCAATTTTTTTTTTGTATAAACTAAAATAATTTTTATTAGGGCATCTCCAACTGATATTGCAAAATGACAAATGGCTTAGAAGACTCCAATCTATACTGCAAATTCAATGCATTTTAGGATAAGCTATAGTATCACAGGTGAATCTAGTGTGATACTGTAGAAAAACACTAAAATATTATTATGATATCTTTTGTTTTTTTTGTTTTATTTAAATATTCCTTTATCTAAATACATCTCTATAATTTGTTTAGTTATATAAATTTTTTAATTTTAATTATTTTATAGATACTAAAAACTGTAAAAGTTTTATACTCTAGTAGAATGTGTATAACATTAAATCTTAACAATTTATATCTATGTATATTTTAATTTTTTCATAATTATAATTTGATTTAGTTTTTAAAAAATTTAGTGTTTATAATTTATAATACTTAATTTCTTAAACTCTACATGTGTTTTCTTTTATTAACAATTTTCGATACTGTTATTATTTTTTAATTTTATGTAAAATTTATTTTGTATGCTTTTTATATTTTTTTATATTCCTGTGATCTTTTTTCCTTCTTTCTTATAGAAATTAGAAAAAATTCAATATTTTAACATTTGTAAATTTAAAAAAATTGTTAATATTATAAATGGTAAATATTCATAAGATGCACAATAAATTAAATTTTTTTTTTCAATTTTGTAAAATAATTCTAATAAAATAAAATGGAATGTGATAAGGAATATAGATAGAATATTCCTTTTGAAGTGAGAGAGAAAGTAGACGAGTTGGTGGAAAAGTATTTTAGATACACATTTTAGAGTAATTTGTAAGACATTTTAGAAGATTGGATTGGAGATGCCTTAATACAACATTGCTGTAATATATTTCAAAAATTTTCTATGAAAGAAGAATTCAAGGGGTGTTGAAATTTTTTTATAAAGTGTATAATTGAAAAAAAAAAACTCATTCAATATTAAGTTTTTTTTTTTATAAGATAATAAAAAAATATAAATAATTATGAGATGTGACGAATAAAAGAATGGACGGAGTATATGACTCAAGATGAGACGGCGACCACCTACGCTCCACTATCCATTCCAAGTTTAGGAACGCTTCTTTGTCAACTACTCCATCAATTGCTTCATAAACTGTTGTGGAATTGTTCTTGACTACTCATTACATTTTCTTTTAACTTAATAGTTATTTTTAAAGGTATTTTCTAAATTGTTGTTAAAAGAGAATATGGTTCAGAAAGGAAGTTGCAATGCTTACCCAATTCTATTAACGAAGGAACAATATTCACTTTATCTTGCCCAATCTAAGTAGTATATTTTGCCTAAAATACATTGTTACCTTATCTAGAAGATTCGTAACATAAACATAAAAGGCAACATAATAATGTACAATCAATGTAATTATTTACACACATTCCACAATCTATGCTTTCCATATTGATGAATTTTTTCGTATGTGAATATTCTCAATACCTTTCCTCAAGTGGGAGCATATAGATTTTGGACGCCCAACTTGCTTAACAGGTGATGAAATTTTGACTGTCCTAAGGCCTTTTGTAAAGATATCAGCTGGTTGTGCATCAACAGGAATATATACAGGAGCTATCCGTTGGGCTTGAATTTCATCACGAATAGAGTAACAGTCAATCTCGATGTGCTTGGTTCGTTCATGGAAAACTGAATTGAAGAAATATAGAGGACAGCCTGATTGTCGCAGCATAACAGTGTAGGATTGCGTTGCGGAACCCGAAGATCATGAAAGAGATAATGTAACCATTAAAGTTCACAACAATTTACTACCGTGGAGTGATATTCGGCCTTGGCGGAGGAATGAGACGCAATGTGTTGTTTCTTTGACTTCCAAGAAATAGTAGCGTGACCTAAGGAAATAAAGAAATTAGTAAGAGACCGACGAGTGATGGGACAGCTAGCCCAATTAGAGTCACCATAAGCTCGAATTGTAAGTTGGAGTCGGCTCGAAGGAGAAGACCTTGTCCCGGAGTACTCTTAATGTATCGAAGACCACGAAGGGCGGCATCCCAGTGTTTCTGTCTTGGCTTATGCATGAATTGGGATAATACTTGCACAGAATAAGCTAAGTCTAGCCGAGTAAATGTGAGATAGATAAAGTAGTCCACTATACGCCAATAGGATTCGGGTTCAGGCAACAAGGAACCCTTAGCCTTGCCAAGATGATGATTTTTTTCCATAGGAAAAGTAAGAGGTTTGAACCTAAGAATCTAGCCTCGGATAAAATATCCAATGCATTCTTGCAACTGGTAGAGATAAATACCCTGTTTGTTTCGAGCAACTTTGATGCCAAGAAATATTTCAAGGGGATCAAATATTTCATATGAAAACAAGTACTCAAATGGGTCTTGAATTTTTGGAGAGAAGAAAGGTTGTTTTGGTGATAATCAAATCGTTCACATAGATGAAGGCAGGGAACCGGAGGAATAAGTAAATAACGAATAATCAGAATGAGACCGGCGAAATCCGCATTGTGTAAGTGCACCAGTTAGTTTGGCAAACTAATCTTGGAGCCTGTTTCAAACTATTTAGAGACTTGCGAAATCTGCAAACTTTCCCTTCATTGCCAGTGGAAAAACCTGGGAGAAGTTTCATGTAGACGTCTTGGTGTAAATCTCCATGCAAAATGCGTTATGAATATCCATTTAGTGAATCTCCCATTTTTAGGCAGTAACAACAGATAATAAAGTACGGATAGTAACCAGTTTTGCTACATGAGCAAAAGTCTCAGTGTAATCAAGGCCCTCAACCTGTGTATTTCCTACAACTGCCAGCCACGCTTTATAGCAATCAATGCTCTCATAAGATTTGCTCTTAATTCTGTACACCTATTTGCAACCTAAAGCTTTCTTTCAAGGGGGTAGAGTGGTGACTTTCCATGTCTGATTTCGGGCCAAACTGTCAATTTCACTGCGGCATAACATCACGCCAGTGTGGAAGGGAAAGAGCCTCAGTAAATCGGGAGGGTTCAAAATTAGTGGTAACTGCTGCAATAAAAGCCTTATAGCATGGATAGAATTTTTCGTCAAAAAGATAATGTGTGCAGGAACATATACCTAAGGGAGATGAAATTTAGTTAGGGCATAAGGGTGTAGAAAAGCTCACATGATTGCAATCATAGTCAAGAAGTTTGGAAGGAAGATAACGAGTGTGTTAACTACGGCGAAGTTCGGGAGGAGGTTGATGGTCAAGGTGGCCGTGTTATAGGGGATGAAGAGGATGGGTATATTTGGGCCAAAGAGAGAGGAGTAATAGGTTGAGAAGTGGGCTCAGTTGAAGTGGATAAAGTGGGCTTGGTTGGATAGGATGAAGTGGGCTCGGCTGGAATGGAGCTCAAGGAAGGAATAAAAGGAACTGTAGTAGGTGGGCTAGAACGAATGGTAGGTCCATGGGTGGAATTAGAAGAATTTTCTGGTGTTGAACTAGGTGAAGACCGAGAGGAGTGTATGAATCTGTTGGAAACAAGAGCAAAGTAATCATCATAAAGAATTTGGTGAGCTTCAGACTTCTTGGTTGTAGGAGCAATGAGAGGGGTGGAATACGGAAATCAATTTTCAATATATTTCACATCATCGGAAGAAAAAAACTTATGTGAGTCAAGATCAAATAAATACCACCCTTTTTTACCTTGAGGATATCCCAAAAAATGCATTTTCTACTATGAGACTGAAATTTATCAGAGGTGCGTATGTGTGCATAGCATAAACATCCAAACAAACGTAAATGGGAAATATCAGGAGGTTTAGAAAACTAAATTTACATGGGAGTTTTTCCTTGAAGGACGAAAGGGGGAGTTCGATTAATTAGATAGACTGTTGTTTTAATACATTCCTCCCAAAATTGAGATAGAAATGATGCCTGAAGACTTAGGGCGTGAGCAACGTTTAAAATGTGTCTATATTTATGTTTCGACTCTTCCATTTTGATGTGGAGTATACATAATGCTGGTTTGATGGATAATGCCTTTAGAGAAGAAAAATGGTTTTAATCTTAAGAATTTGTTCCGTTATCTATGCAAACATTCTTTATGGTTTTATGAAATTGAGTTTGGATAAGAGTAAAAAAATGCTAAAAAAGAGAGCGAACACTACTTTTGTCAATGAGCAAATAAACCAATGTAGCGTGAGAAAAATCGTCTACCAAAGTAAGAAAATATGGTGACCCACAAGTGGATTTTGCTCTATATGGTTCCCCAACATCGCCAATGCACTCAATCAAACAACGCACTAGCATGTGTATTACTTATAAGGAACCCAGTCCGAGATTGTTTGGCTTGGAAAGAAATAGCATAATTATGCAAAGAGTTATTTAAAGCATTAGAAAACTATGAAATTGTCTCAAAATCGAAATAGATGGATGTCCTAAAAGTTTGTGCAGTAAACGTAAAGGAATAATGGAAGTGTGGTTGGCTTGGCCTTGTGAGAAATCGTATACCCCATGCACCAGTTTAATCAGTCCAATCTCCTTCCTCCGGATATGGTCTTGTATTACACAAAAATCTTTAGAAAAATAAACCCATACTTAGGATTATAAGGCAGCAATTGCAAAATGGAGATGAGATTGCATTTAAGGTTGGAGACATAAAGAACATTATGAATAACTAAACCAGGTCTCAATTTTGCAGTTCCCTCAAAAGTTGCAACGGTATGTGAACTATTAGGTAAACCAATCAAACAAGGCAGTATGTTGTAGATGAGACAGAAATTCAAATCTACTAGTCATATGGCAAGATGCACCGGAATCTAATAACCAAATAAATTCTTTATTACCGTAAAGAGAATTATTGGACGGTATAGCTGGGTGCACGGTTCCAGCAAATTGAGGTAGTGTGGGGGACACTGAACCACACCAGCCCAGTGTGAAGAAGATGGATTTGCTAGATTGGTTAAGGGGTTGAATTGGTTGCTGATGGGCCACTGTTGATGAGGTGGGGGAAAAGCCCATTGCTGTTGTTGTTGTTGTCCAATGGGAAGTGAAGGCCCAACAGTCAAGTGCTGCAACCTACCTGATCCTCCCGCTAGGCCGAGAAGTTGTTCTTGCTGCATGGCCTAAGATGAATCGAGGATGCCTGGACTAGAAGCATTCCAGTGCATCCGAGGCATTGCTCTCGGGACAACAACGGCCTGTGCAGTGGCGGCTCTTCTACCGCTTCTACTCCCTTTTCCATTACCAATTTTGTTGCTCTTTCCATGGCCACTAGAATTGTCAATTTTACTTTTGTCGAGCCAACATTAAGGAAAACCAATTACCTGAAAACATTCTAGAGAGGAATGACCAGTTTTATGACAAACATTGCCACCAAGTTCACTTTTGTCAGGAACTCAGGCAGCAAAGGCAACTACCTCGAATCGTGCATCTTGGTTCCGAGCAATAATCACATGTCTTTCTTTGCGTATAATCATAATATGTGCAGTTTCAACAGACAGAAGAGGATTCATATTTAAAATTTGGCTAATAAGTGCACGAAATGAAGGATTTAAACCAAGTAAGGATTTGTGTAACCTTTTTCCTTGCGTTGGCGCTCGCCGTTGGTGATCCTTTTGCAAGTGAGACCACCACAACAACAGTCTGGAGCCTTTTTATAATTAGCCAACTCATCCCACATTTTGGTAAGCTTCCCAAAATAGTCAACTACAAAATCACCTTCTTGTTTGCAATTTCCAATTGCACCTTCAAGTTCATACATCTGTGGCCCATTTCCAGCAAAAAAATGTTTCTTGAGCATATCTCATAATTCCTTGGCATTGTCTTTGTATAGAATACAAGGGATAAGAGATGAGTTCAAAGTAGCAAATATCCAAGATATCCAGAATTGTTACAATGCCGTCGATGAAGCAATCATTTCACTTAGCCCTCAATGAGCCAAGAAAGGAGAGGGACCAATGGTTATAATTGTCAACCTTCAATTTGATATGAGTAAGGAGAGCCCCTGGAGTATCACTTAACAAGAGTGTGTAAGGGTTTAGATCGCTCATTTGCGGAAAGCTTCGTCGCTCTCCTCTTACATGGCTCGCACTAACAATTTCTGTGTCAATTATGGTTTTGTTAGCCACCATTGTGCCCAAGAAGAGAGAAAAAATTGAGAAATATGAAGGATGAACTATGAGATAGGAATTGGGACTTTTCTTAAGAGAGGAATTTAGTATCAAACTTGGCAAGGAATTGGCTAATGTTTCTGCAGGATGCAAAAGAGATTAACAACAAGCAATTCCTTTCTCTTTTTTTTTAATTTTTTTTATTTTAGATTAGCTCTGATACCATGTTAAAAGAAAATATGATTTAGAAAGGAAGTTGCAATGCTTACCCAATTCTCTTAACAAAGGAGCAATATAGACACTTCATCTTGCCTAATTTAAGGAGTATATTTTGTCTAAAATACATCATTACCTTATCTAGGAGATTCTTAACATAAACATAAAAGACAACATAATAATGTAGAATCAATGTAATTATTTACATATATTCCACAATCCATGCTTTTCATATTGATGAATATTCCCATGTGTGAATATTCTCATTGTTTTGCTTATTGATGCTGTGGAAAATGAAAATGACAACAGCCTCCAAATCTTGGACATAATTCTCTTTTATGTGCATTACACTAATTAACATTGTTATACAGGAGTAGGGGCAGCATAGAAAGCAGCAAATATTGAAGCAGGTTCCACAATAGCTATTTTTGGGTTGGGAGTAATTGGATTGGGGGTAAGGATTACTTCTTGTTGTAATAGAAGCATTTTCATTTATAACTCTCTAATATAACCTCAAAACTTGTGAGTGGAAACTGTAGGTTACAGAAGGAGCAAGATTACGTGGAGCTAAGAAGATTATTGGTGTGGATTTGAACGCAGACAAGTTTGAAATAGGTAATTTCTTTAGAAAATTATGTGTCCTGTATTAAGCCACATCACTTCCACTTTCCTTGTCCTTATCTCCAAAACAACAAAGAGAGTGATGTGACTAGAATAACAAAGAAGAATGATGTGACTTAACATGATCCATGAGCTGAAACATGAAACGAGTCCATAACAGAATTTCTCAATTTCTTTATTATGCTACTTGTTTCTCTTCTCAAGATTGTTGGGAGTGGGATGAGTTTTTTTTAGCCTAAATGTTAAAACATAAGGGATTTGTTTTTTACCAGGAAAAAGATTTGGTATCACTGATTTTATCAACCCAAACAGCTGTGGGAGCAAATCCTTAAGTGAGGTATGCATTTTGATATTAAGATTGGATTTTTTTTCCATGCAAAACAAAAATTCATTTTTCCTTTGTGATTATAATTACTTGACTATTGTAAGTGGTTTTGTGATTTTAATTCTAAATAGGAGCTGTTTTATGTGGGAAGCATCAGGTGATTAATGACATTGACTGAAGGGGGTGCTGATTATTGCTTTGAGTGTGTTGGTTTACCTACTTTAATGCAAGAAGCAGTTACTTGTTGCAGAAAGGTAGTGGCCTCTAGCACTGTCAAACGGGCCAGAACGGACCAGACCGAACCGGCCCGCATCAAGTCTGCACCTAAACAGTCCGGTCTGGTCCAGGCTCGTTTTTTACGGGCCAAAATTACATGAATCCATATCCGTCCGCAGCCAGCCCATGGGTAAACGGGCCAGCCCGCCAGCTTTGCTCTTTTTTTTTTGGTTTTTTTTTCTAATTTTATAAAATTATTTAAAATCTTGCCTATAAATATAACTGTAATATACATTAATCCAAACCAATCAAAATAGAGAAAAACCAAAATAAAAAAATTAATAAGTAACAACAATCATCCAACAAAACAAACTAGTAATTATTTAAAAAATCAATATAAAAAATTAAACACCAACTTCTTCTTCTTCTTCTTCATCTTGAGGACTCATCTTCAACTTGATAACATCCTCTCCTCAATCCTCATCTTTACCTATAAGACACAAAACATAGACTATATTTTTAAATAAAAAAGTTAATAAATAATATTCATAAATTAAATATAAATGAAGAAAAAATTATACTTACTCTCTAAAATTGGTACATTTCATTGAAATCAAAGCAAGCTTTTACATGACATGAAATACTAGATGTTCCATATTTCCCTCCTGCAATATACACCTTCCCACAACCAAGACATTCAACCCTAGGTTATCCATCTTTCAATATCAAGCCTCCTGGTATGAATCAATACATTTGACTTATAGGATTTTTTCTCCTTCTTTGAAGATTGTGCAGCATTTGATTGATCATATTTATCACTAGTATCATCAACAACATTTTTATCCATTTTCTGCAATGGATAAAATGTTTATAATTCATGATTTGAAGCACTTACTATATAATCAGATGATAACGACACAAATACAGGGGATTAAGATAGACATACAGAATAGATTAATCTATGTCAGGACACAAATGTAGTAATTTTAAAAGAAATAATTTGTCTAAATTAACACAAATGCAGTATAAGGCTCACAGCAAATTCAGTCCCAATTTTTTTTCACTTTTCCTACTTTTAAATCTCACATCTTCTTCTGTCAGAGTTAATTAAACCTTTAACAAATAAAATATCCTTTATAATTGTGAGTTTTCAGCATCATAAATGAAATTCATTAGTTTGTAAACATATTAATAATTTTTTTTTCTCTTAAGCTATTGTTCTAGTGAACACATTTATTTCTTCTAAGAATGATTTCTTTTCAGTTGACAGCTGGGTTTTCTAATGCCTCTGAGAAACCCCAAAACAGTTCTAACAGTTCCAACAATTCCAAAACAGTTCTAAGACCGTCTACAGAATACAGATGCAGTACATCAAAGGATGTTCAGCCAAAAAACAAGTAGAAAGATGCAGCAGAAAGTCATGACTCCAAGTCCAAAGCAAGAACAAGAAGGCAGAAGCTCAAAGAGACAAACACAAACAAAAAATAAAGAAACTAATCCCCTTTCAAATGAGTCGGTGATTGAGAATGATTGTGTTCAACTGAGGCAAAATAAAAAAAATCCAACATTATTTCATTAACTCACTGGATTTGACTTGTTGGCTGCAGAGGAGCGTAGAGGTGTGGAGGAGTCAATTGTCGTGGAGAGTGGCGGCTGGTGGTTGGGTGCGAGCCGTGCGGCAACATTCGGTGAAGTGAGGAACAGAGGAGGGTCGTCTCGGACCTCTCAGTGTTAAGAAAGAAGCGAAGAAAAGGAAGCTACAGGCAGGAGAGAAGCTTGAAGGTGAAGAAGAGGAAGAGGAAAAAGAAGAAGAAGAGAAGAAGAAGAAGAGAGGAAGACGGGCGGCGGAGGCGCGACTGAAAGAAAGAGAGGGACTGAGAGAAACTAAAAGAAATTGAAATGAATGAGACAAAGAAGAGAAGAAATGCTAAACCCTAAAAAAAATAAAAAAAGAGGGGCCTACTTGCGAACCGGACAGACCAGACCGTAAAAACCCACACCCAATACGGTCCGGTCCAAGCTCCCTTTTTATGAGCCTAAAAATATAAATCCATATCCGTCCATATAGTGGACAGTCCGGACCAGCCCGTATTGACAGTGCTAGTGGCCGCTCTTTCATCACCCAAGTTATATCATTCTTCTCTTTGATCGAAAACTCTTATCTAGATATGTACAAAAGAGAAATGATTGATTCTGCCCAAACGAGCGTAGTTCAGTTTGTTATGGAGTACAGTATTGGTACTTAGAGTGAAGGTTTTAATTCTGACAGTGGCAGTGTGAGAATTATAACCTCTCTAATGTTGGGAGTGGTTCCTTGTGCGTAGCAAGTCCTAGGCCTTTAGCATGCAGAACCGTTGAGTCACCATAATTAACATTCTCTACATGAGTGTCGGGTAGTCTAATGAGGCTAGGGCGAGGGATTTTGCCTTTTTGCACCGAAAAAGGACTAATTCCTTTCTAGTTTATGTAACTAAATGCATTTTGGTTTATTTTTAGGGATGGGGCAAGACAATTATGTTGGGAGTAGAAGCTCCAGGTTTGCAAATGAACCTCACTCAGTTGTGATTGATCATAGTGGAAAAACTCTAATGGGGCCCTTTTTGGATGTCTTAAGCCTAAAACTGATATTCCCATTCTTGCTAAATCTTACATGAATAAGGTATGCACTAGTCATTTCTTGAACTTTATACTATAGTCTCTCATTGCTTGCCAATTTTTTAAAGATTATTTTATTAAACCAAAACATTTTACAGGAACTTCAGTTGGATAGTTTTGTGACTCATTAGATTAAGTTTGAAGATATCAACAAAGCCATAGATTTGCTTTTAGAGGGGAAGACCTTTAGATGTGTTATTTGGATGGATTAATTGATCAATTAGTACTCTGTAATCATTTCAATTTCTTCTCATCTTGTTTGTAAAATGATTTTCTGTAATAATTCCTAAGCTGGAAACTGAATTTTTTTATATGTTATTTCTTTCTATAATTGCAGAGAGAATGTTGGAAATTTTCAAAGTACTATGATCATGGATATGATTCAGTTCTAGGAACTGAACTAATAAACATGTCCCTATGTTTATGTTATAGTTATGAACGTTCATGGAAGTTATGATTTTTCATGAAAGTCCGTCCAATAGAGATATAACTCCTGAAGAGTTATGATATTAAGTTGGAGGTGTAAAGTTAATAAAAGGATAAGACGAACACAGAAATAAAGGGAAAGAATATGAGATCTCTTATATAAAGTATTCACTCAGGATCGTCTAGTACACTTTTTAAAATACTCTTTAGTACATGTCTTTTAGTTGTAACTTTTTCTATTTGAAAAATTCTTTTTGGAGCTAGTTCATGGCCCTACTCATGGAATTCCTCTATTGTTGATTATGTCTCCATTTTTGGAGACAAGAATAAGAAAGGTGATGTAGCCTAATACATTTTAAGAGGTCCATGAGTGGGGACATGCACCTAGTCCATAATAGAATTTTCTCTTTTTCTTTAAGGTTTTTCTATTAGATTTTAGACTTTATCTTTTATTCTATAAGATTTATATTAATAAAATACTAGAAAGGACGTCTAATACAACATGTATTAGATGATCCCCTAAAATATTATATTCTTATTATTCTCTTAAAAAAAATGTAATAATCTCCCATTAATATCCTAAAAGGCTTCATATATTTGTATGAAGCGATAGATATTTTGGGGTTTGAAATTTTTAATGCAAGACACTATCGAACATAGCTTTATTGTATCCTGGAGGAACCCAATTGCATATAAAGATATTGGTGAGCCGAAATAAATGCCTTGGAACTGTCTTGATCCCACTATTGTTATTTACTAATAGGGAAGTTGAGGTTATTTTCATATTGAACATATTTCTCTAATCCATGATGCATTTTTCTACTAACCTACGATTAATGCTCTGGAGGCACTAGAGAAATATCTATTAGGGGATTCTTTAGTTTCCTTTGAAGATCCAAAATACCTGAACCTATAAGTCCCAGGACTAATCTCCTCTGGCACTTCCCATTCAATGGTTGCAAAGCCATAATTTCCAATATCACTTAACTTATACTTGAAATACAAGCTAAAATCACCATCATCAAATGCAGGTTTCCATTGATCATTCTCTTGAAGCATTTCAACCAAAGCAAATGTACCTTCTGTGAGCAAATCAAATCTTGGATTTGCACTCCAGAAAGTTGCATTTGTCTTATCTCTAGGCTTGAATTTTCCTCCTTTTGGATGAATCACATCTGGTTTAATATCACCAAAGTTTATTCCAGGTGGTGGAATATCCCCTGAAGGATCTGGCAAGAGGCTGCGTTGAATGGAGGATAAATATGGTGGCATTATCCCTGTTGGTACAATCACTTGTCCCTTTGCAATTGCTTTTACTAGTTTCTTGAATTCTTGGATATAGGCTGATAATGTATGAGGACCATATAGTGTTGATGCAGCATGTAGCGAAAACAATTATGCATTTTAGGGAACAAATAAAATAACAATCGGAGGTTAATAAACATAACCCTGGTTAAAATGAACATAACATCTGGGCATCCTATTTTCTCACTCACATGCCCACCAAATCATAAGGAAATAAGTGATCAAACCCTTATATTATATACGGACGGGGTTGATCAATCATCCCCTTATGATTTGATCGAGAATGGAGATTTGACCCTTTTTAAGAAAATGGTAAAATATATGATTTGACCTAAAGTTTTTAACTGAGCTTGACCGTGTCAACCCCTCACGAACCATATGAGTATGAGCGAACAACCCCTTATAGTTTATATAGAGATGAGTCGATATCCCCTTAAAAAATAAGAAGTTTTATAAGTGGTTGGTCATCTAACCTTTTATAAATTTCCTCATTTTATAAGTCAAAGAAATTTTCAAAATTTTAAAAATTTGATTTTATTGTTATATTTAAATCTATTTTGACAAAATAAAACGATGGTAAGCCTAATTCATCTCAAAAGGTATTTTAAGAGGGGAAGTAGCGAAGCCGTATTTAGTTATTCTTTAACTAGCCTCGAATGATGCTCAAGATTATTCTATTATGTATATTGAAAACGAGTGTTATATTTATCAAACCTAATAATAATTTGAAGGAGATTCTATATATTAACTGTTACTTTTACTTCGTATCTTTGCTGCTCGTATTTTTCAAAAGTAGCAACGAATTGGGAATAAGTATTTGTTAGGCCTGCTATTAGAACATGGGTGTTATTGTCGAATTCTCCATTTCCATAACTTATGAGGGTCTCCTTCACTACCTCTCTTAACCTTCTGCCAGCCATAGTTGTGAACTCTGCAATTATTTTTTGAGTCAGTTTGGATTTGATAAATCATGCAGGATAAGTATTGATTTTTGCCATCAAATTTGAACTTCAACACAAGAAAAAGCCGTTTTTAGATCCATTATATATGTTTAAAGCTATTAGAAGTCGATTGATAATGAAACCAAGGAAAATGCCAATAAAGAATTCATATTTTTATGATATACCTGCTGGTACAGAGAGTATGACCAACTGTACCAACCTAAGTATTTGAATAGGTAGGACTGCTGGCTGCTAAACAAAGGTGAAAACATCACAATGGCTAAATTAGTTGCCGTTAAAAATATGCTTCCTGTTAGCGAGAAGCAAACAAAATATAAACTTAAGAGTTTACGTGGTTCAGCTTAAAGTCTACCGTCCATGGGTGAAGATGAAAGACCTTTACTAAATAGAAAGGAGATTACAAAAGTGAGCACAATCTCACAAAAGCCAAGAACACAAATGGCTCTCAACTCACTCTATGAAAAGCCAATAACACAAATGGCTCTCTGAAATCTCCTAAAAGCCCAAAACACAAATGGCTTCATAAAACCCTCTTATTCTTTCATCCCTCTACAAATAATTATTTATAGATAATAAAATTATCATGTGACATAAAATTAGACCACTTCATGATGTAGTGTGAGGGAGAAGTGGTAATCATGGGAGTGGCAGTAAAAACATGCCTTAAACCAAGCTTCCAAAAAGGTTATAGCCACTCCACTAACTTAGTGATCAATTCCATGAGACCATTATCTTGATCATGGTCAAACTGTAATGCACCACTAACACTTCCCAAATACTTCTTAAATTACTTTTTCTTTCCTTGTTCACAATACAATGTGTAGCTAATACAATAAGTTATTCCATCAAAATATTTTAGGAATTATACACTGACTTCATCAATTTTTAAATTGAGGAGAATTTAGAGAGATTAAATATATAAAAAGGGAAAAATATCTCTTGTTCCATCCTAACTCCCAAAATTACATTTTTTTTGAACTAGATACAAAAAGCAAAAGGGATGGGAAATGATACATATTCCCATATTATCCGTTTGATCAAAATAAAAAGTTAAGGCTATTACAACCAAAATAATTCCAAGCAGATGTACACATATGTTGACTATTTGCACCATTTTTGAAACTGGCACACATATTGTCTAGTACATCTTGTAGTGCAATCTTTAGTACACTTTTTTTAACAGTAACTTTCCCTTACGGTTTATCTTTTAGGGTTTAGGGTTTATCTTTTATTCTATAAGACTTATATTAATAAAATTATTATAAAAATTATATATTAAAAGATGCATTAGACAATTTCGGCCTCTAAAATTGACTTGTAAATGTCACTTTACTATTTGCAAATCAAATTTAGAGCTTCATTTGGATTGGATTGGATCTCAAAATAGAAAATGACATGCTTTTTTAACACTTTTTTTCTTTTTTGGATAAATGACCGTTTTTAACATATTTCTCATTATCAAAAGCAGAATTTCCAAAAGATAATACATTCATAAGTTCAACAGCAATCGACTAGCAACTCCTATGGTAAGTGTGAGACAAAGTGGGAAGGATGGGGAGACCACTTTAGGCATCTACTGACCCGAGTATGACGGAGGAAAATTCTAGAAATACAAGAAGACAGCTATCAGAACAAGTGAATCAATCAGTTGGAGGTTGAAATTGGTAGGGGACCAACACATTGACAATAACACAAATCCACTAGAGCAGACAACCATGACTTGGGTTGGCCAAAGATTCGTAGACACTGCCATTGAGGGGGCAGAAAAATCCCCAATTTATACTTGGGAAAATGAGGATGGAGAGAAGGACACACGTGTGACCTTGAAGCCAAACGAGGAAGACTAGTTTTACCCGAGGGTATGATAGAATACCTATGGCCGAAAGTGGAAATGGATTATGAGAAATACATGTCTTTGTGGGCTCCTTGGCGAAAGGCACTCATCATAAAAAATGCTCGGGCACTGAGTGCGTTTTAGAGTGCTGGAATAAATGTGCAAAGACCTTTGAAACTTACCCGATGGTTATGAAATTATCGATTTGGACAACAGATATAACGTGGTTTATTTTTATAGCTAGAAGGATTACCATCATGTTTCGAAACAAGGTCGTGGATAGTAATGGGTCGCTATCTCGGTGGAGACCCAATTCGCCATCTTCAGATGAAATCACCTCAATATTGGCTTGGATAAGATTTTCAAAAATTCCTGTGGAACCCTTCCATGAGGAGGAATTTCTTCCTCACATGGAAAAAAAGTAGGACAAGCAGTTAAAATATATAAGACGACAATGTCGTTAACCTGAAGTTGTTTTCCACGTGTGTGTTCATGTGAATATAAAGAAACCGTTGATTCCATACATTGAAGTGCTTGGGAATCTCCAGAAAGTGGAATATGAAGGCTACCCCATTATTTGCTTTGAATGTGGAGGTTATGGCCATAGGAAAGAAAATTGTCTTAAGCTCATTAAAGTCATAGAAGAAGTTGCTACAAATGAGAGGGAAACACAAAATTAAACCTCAATTAAACGAAGGGACAAGTAAGGAGAAACCACCAAAATCAGTAAGTTCTGAATCGTATGGTCCTCGGATGCAATTTTTCTGAAATAAGTATGGCCAGACCGGAAGACAGTGGACGAACAAAAGAGATCCATCGATCAATGACCAACAGACTGAGAGTGCTAAGGAAGCTGCCTCATTTGATCCTCTGACACATGCAGCATCGGGGCTTGCCACATGGGCAGGTAGTAGCACTGAGCCAGGGAATCATGCCACATTTACTAAATAATACTTGCCCGTTAAAGGAAAGAAAACTACTAGATCAAGATTTTGAAATCTTGAGTGAAGTAGAGGAGGACCAGGCTGGCACAAGCGAAGCCCATGTAGTGATCAGAAAGGTACAAGCTCTCTCTGGGCCTACCTCCTACATACTCTATTCATGTACCCAAGAGAAAAGCCGAAGAAAGAATTTAGGAAAGGGCCCCAAATTAAGTGGCCCAACTGAAACTTCTACCCAAAAAAAACCACAAATGCTCAGGCTTCAGGACCAAATGTGGTGGCCCAAAAGAGACAAACTCTAAAAGAAGTAGACACAGTAGAAACTGGGGCCAAGCCCACTAATCAACCTAATGGGAAAAGCAATTGTTACTAAAACCCACAAAACCACCAACACTTCGGACTCAGGAGTGGAGTGAAAAAGATCTGTCAGTCACATCTGGAGAGAAATTTGGGGATGTAATAGCAGGGAAACCACCGGAAGATACAACTATGTTCGAGGTGGCAACAACCGAGGCTGACCTAGAGGATGAGGACTCGAGAGATGACGAATTCTACGAATAGATTCCCGAGGACTTGGAAGATTATGGTGACTCAGAACGTGGGAGAGATGACGCTCTTATGGAGGAAGTCTCCACCAATCCTAAATATTAAAATTTATCTTTTTCTATAAATATGAATATTATAATCATGTTTTGGAATTTTTGGAGGCAACATCTGATGACTTTTTCAATAGTTTGTTGGACCTGCTTAAGTGACATATATCCGATATCTTAGTGTTAGCAGAACTAAAACCTCTAGCATTTGGGTAGACCGGATTATTAAATACTCAAAATTTGAATTTGTAGTTGTGTTGAAAGCTAATGGTTTTGCTTGAGGTTTGTGGACTTTTTGGAATGCCTCATTTTCGGATATGCGAGTGGCGATTATCAATAACCAAACTATGGTTTTGTTGGCAGTTAAAAATAATAAGGTGGAATGGTTGTTTACTCATGTCTAGGGCTGTAAATTTTTAGCAGGTAAGGTTTAAATTTTATACCCGCGGACCTGTACTCGTGTCTGTATTTATACTGGTATATGGGTGTGGGCAGGGTATGGTGATGACAAAACCAGTATACCCGTGGACCCGCATTAATAAAATAATAATATATTATATATATTATATTAGATGGAGGGTAATAAATGTACATAAAGAGGTCTGGTCGAGTGGTTAAGAGGCAAATTTAAAATGCTTGTTTGGCTAGGCAATGCAGGTTTGAATACTGTTGTTATCAACCTTTTCTTTTTTTCCTTCCTTTTCTCTTCTTTTTCTTTTCAGTCCTTTTTTCTTTTTTTCTTTTCAGTCCTTTTCTCTTCTTTTTCTTTTCTCTTCAGTCATTTTCTCTTTTTTTTCTCCTTTTCAGTCCTGTTCTCTTTTTTTCTCCTTTTCAGTTATTTTTATTTCATAAAACTGCTAAAAATATGGATTATGACAAAAAGGACAATCTTTTTCTTTATTTTTCTTCGTCGTGCTCTATCTTATATGCTACTATTTGACTTATCTATTAGGCGACACTGTATAATTACACATACTCTTTGCTCAGAGGTTGTCCAGGAATTTGGATTACAGAATGAAATTAATATGGTTAAAGGGGTCTATATCCCTATTCATTTATGTATATGTTAAATGATTGTATTTGTTGAAAGAAATGTTGAGGAGATTATGTTAATCATGTTAAAATTTTTATTTTAGGATTATACATTGTTTTATATATTTTTGTTTAACAGGGGAAAAATAGAAAAATATCATACAAGTATACCCATACCCTACCCTGGATCCTAGAGGGTTGGGTCTAGGTCTAAAATTTTATATCTTGGAGGGTATGGGTCTGAGTCTGGGTCCAAGTTTAATTATAAGAGTACGAGTCTGAATCTGGGGGTACTCTGAGGGTTTGAACTCGTTTACAGCCCTACTCATGTGCATGCTTCTCCTCATGCGGCTATAAAGGTCGCGCTATGGTAATATTTGTAGAGTCTTGGTGCTTGTGTAAATTTATCTTGGTTGTTGTTAGGTAGGGGACACCAACCAACCCCTAAACTCACAAGACAAAAGGGGAGACAGAACTATTCAAAGTAGACAAGCTCAACTATTAAGAGATATGTTAGAAAGTTGTGAATTCATGGACATAGAATTTTCTGGACATGTTTCCACTTGCTCGAATGGTAAAGCAGGAGCATCTAGAATCATGGAAAGGATTGACTGGCGTGGTGTAACCCAAAATTTGGACTTCGTGTTGCCAATTCAACTGTTGAACATTTCTCAAGAACAACATCTGATCACCACTCTATCTTAGTTAAATGTAATATGGAAAATAAAAGGGTCAGGGGCAAAGGATATTTAGAGTGGAACTTTCTTAGTTGAATAGGACTAATTTTGGGGATTTGGTGAAAGGGGTCTGGCAGCATCATGATGGATATATATCTTTTACAATTAAAATGTTAAGTGAAAGGTTCACTTGGTGGAAACAATAGGTATTTGAAAATACCATGAAAAATAAGACTGGTGTTTAGCTAGATTATATGGGATACAAAGGGTGCGAGCTGAAAGTTATTCAAAATATTTGAAGAGGTTGGAAATTGATGAGTTAAACCAAGAATATAAAGACCTCATAGTAGGGAAAAACTCTATTGGTTTCAGAGATCATGTGAACAATGGCTACAGGAAGGTGAAACTAATTCAATTTTTTTTTTTTTTTATATTTCAGCAATCTCAAAAAGGGCACAAAGCAGAATTGTACAACTCGACGATATGCAAGGAAATTGTGTTGAAGAAGAAGAGGCATTGAAAGACGTGGTTGTGGGTTTTTATAAACAATTATACAGTGTTGCAGGGGTACGGGAATCACAATCAAATCAATGGCCCTTTCTGGCACTTTAAAGAGCATACTAAGACTCCTCCATCGCTATGTGTCAGTGGCAAAAGTGAAGAAGGCAGTTTTTGGTATGGGAGCACTAAAGACAAGGGGCCCGATGGTATTTTACCTCTCTTTTTCTAGAAATTTTGGAAAGTGATAGGGGACTCGGTGGTTGAGTTTGTTAGAAAGACGTTCAGTACAAGGGAGTTTGACCTTAAACTGAATCAATCCCTTATCTCCCTATTACCTAAAGTGACAGCCCCATAAAACATCTCCCAACTAAGGCCAATAGCTCTTATTAATATCCTAGTAATTGCGACCAAGTTTGTGGCTAGCAGATTAAAAACCTTTATGCCAAAAGTGACAAGTGAAAATTAATACTCTTTTATCTAGGGTAGGCGAGCATTAGATAATGTTATTGTGGCATAAGAAATAATGCATTTCATGAGAAGAAAGAAAGGAAAAGAGGTTGGTTAGCGGTAAAGATTGATTTGGAGAAGGCATAAAATAGAGTTAACTGGAGATTCTTGAAAAAAGTCTTGGTGGCAGTAGATATGGAACAAACTTTGGTAAAATTAATCATGTTTTGCATTAGTTCAACTTCATTATCACTTCTTTGGAATGGTGAGATTTTGGAACATTTCAACCCAGAAAGAGGCCTTAGACAAGGAAATCTGTTGTCCCCATACCTATTTGTGCTATGTATTGAAACCTTGGGGCATCAAATACAAGCAGCAATACAAGAGGGGAATTGGAAAGGCATAAAAATGGCGAAACCAATAGTATAATTTCACACTTATTCTTCGCCGACGACTTGATCCTGTTTGGGGAAGCCAATGAAAGACAAGCTCGGCTAATGGAAAGGAATCTTATGGACTTTTGCGAAATATCGGGGCAAAAAGTAAACACCGCTAAGTCTAAACTTTTTGTATAAAAAAATGTGAAATCAAGCGAAACTAGAACCCTTAGCCAGAATTTCAATAACCTCTTGATTACTGATTTAGGGAAATACTTGGGAATCCCTCTTCTGGAAAACAGAGTTTCTGGGAAAACTTTTAAGCACATTACAGAGAAGGTCAAAAAGAGAATTAGTGGTTGGAAGTCCAAAATGTTATCCAAGGTAGCTAAGTCGATTCTCATACATATCACTATTTCTTCAATCCCTTCTTACTAAATGCTAGCAGTAAGGATACCATTGTCTGTCGTAGAGGAACTAAAATAGTTAAATAAAAAATTCTTATGGGGACATGAAGATGATAAATGGAAAATGCACACCAAAAGATGGAAGAAGAGTTGCAGACCTAAATCAATTGAAGGTTTGGGAATACGAAGGTTGAGGGAAACTAACCAAACATTTTTAATGATGGTGATTTCACAAAGAAAGGGAGGCTTTTTGGACTAGAGTTTTGACAGAAAAATATGGTGAAATGCACCAATATTGGGAGGGAAATGCAAGGAAAAACAGCTCATGTGTTTGGAAACATATGTGTGCCAGTTCAAAACCCTTACCTGAATATTTGAGATGGAAAGTGGGGAATGGAAGACAAGCAAAATTTTGGACTGGCCAATGGGCCACGGAGGAACCAGTACTAAAATTGATTACACAAGAACTAGACAAAGGGGAATTAAGCAAATCTATCTAGGAATATTGGAAGCCAGAACTATGTAGCTGGGACCATGAGAAACTCAAAGTTTGGCTTCCACAACTGGTGCTTAGGGAGTTGGATAAAATCCAAGTATGTCGCAGAGGCGATTGGATTTGCCTTAGTAAAAATTGTCTTCTAATGTCAAATTCAAGACCTCACAGGTTTATAATAGATTGTGTGGTTTTGAGGTAACAACTGATCAAACAACATTGAAAAGTGTGGAAATTCAAAGGGCCAAGTAGAGCCTCTCTCTATTTGTGGTTGTGAAACATGAAGCTTTGCCTACAAGAAACTTGCTAACTAGCACACAAGTCCCTATCACTAGCCAATGCCCCCAATGTGGAATAGTAGAAAAAACTATCATGCATGCAATTTGTGATTGCAGATAAGTATCAAAAGTTTGGAAGTTATCATCTAGCCAACTAAATAGAAGGAGTTCCATTCCCTAACTGAATGTGCATATTGGATAGATGCTAGCTTGAGCAAAAACTAGGGAAGACACATTCAGAAGGAGGAGTGGAATTACTTGTTCAAAGAGATGGTTCACTAACTTTAGATTAGAAGGAACTCTTTTACGTTTGCTAAGGCAGTGGATAATAGATCCACACATCAGTTTATTTTGTATATTCAGGCCAAAGTAAGGGAGCTACTCCAAACTCATTCTCTATGTAAATAATAGTTTCCTTTTAGCTTTTTGAATATAATATAATACATATCTCTTTCTTCAGAAGAAAAAAGTAGAATTTTCAAAATAAAACTGAGTCCAAAAATAGAATAAATCTTACCGCCCAGGCATAAGGTCAATGAATTTTCCCGGTATCGAGCAGAACTGACTTGGGCTTTTGGCAATTCTCTTGATGTTTGTTGAGCTTGTGCATGAAGTCTCTTACTCTTTTCTAGAATGGATTAATATGCAAAGTTTCCAGTAATCTTAACATAAAACATCAACAAATAGTTGACAAACATATAGTACTTGATTATTATTATTAACTATTTATAACCATATGATATTTTTTATTTTCTCTTTATAAGCATAAACTTTGATGTTATCTTTTTCTAACTATAAACTATTTTTATTTTTCTATTTATAGTCCCCATGAACTATTTTTTACCTTGCAAATATAGTAATTTATTATATCTAAGTGGTCCAAAAAAGTTCCTGGCTATAAAGAGAAAAAAATAGTTCATGATTAAAAACAGAAAATATCAAAGTTTATGGTTATAAAAAGAAAAATAAAATAGTTCATAAATAAAATAGATAAAATTAAAGTTTATAATAATAAAAAATAAAAATAATTTATGCTTATAAATAACTAATATCTCATCATTATGCTTACCTCAGTATCTCCTTGTTGAAAACCAAAAACTCCGGGCCCATAAGTAGTTCCAGTAGCATAACCTAGGCCCAATGTCACTAGGCATATTTTAACCACCTTATTCCCCTCTAACTCAACCTCAACATTGGTGAAATTCAAATACACATGTCGAAAGTCTATTTTTCCTTTTATTTCCTCATTAGATGCTTTAAAAGTATCAATTGCCCTCAGAAACTGTCTCTCTCCAATAATCTTAGTGCTCTTAATTTCATCTGGACTTTTGTGAACATAAGGTAGTTAAGTTAGTTAGTACCCAGGCCCACGACCCACACAGAGCTGGTCATTTCCATTACACATGGAATGATTGAAATAGTAGGGAATCCAGTGTCCGTACAGAATGCGCTAGAACGTTGGGACTTACATCTCCAACATTTGATTGGCAAAACGCTCCTAAGAATCAACGACCATTGTTTTTTCTTACCTTAAAACCTTGGCTTGTGGTTTTTGTTCATTCTTGACCTCCGGTGGCCTTAAATCTTGAGGCTCCTTGGATCAATGATCAGCTCACTATTAATCCACTGGCAAATGCAAGAAATTCTTATGTCACGGTTGTATAAGTTTTATAAACTTGCACTTGTTATGCTATAAAATAAAAACTCTATGTCAGATCCTAACACTCGATAAAACAAAAGATTTTTCTTCAGTAAAAAAAAATACTTTCCAAGTAAAAGAAGAATTAAGAATGTATTTTTCTTATATAGACTAAAGTACTTTTCAAACTAATCTCTATTATTATTCATCTAGTTTCTTGAAATCAAGAAGGATTAAGAGGAATTGAAATTTATTTATTTGTTCTTATGAAAATGTATAATCATTTGTGGAACTTCATATATTCAAGGGGTCCTTTTTGTTAGTATATGCCCTAAGACCAATTGACTCACATTTATGATTTATGAAGCATGTATTTTTGAATTGTATTTTATGCTCTTGGTCATCAAGTATGTGACTTGATAGTAAAACCCTTATAGCTGATAAAATACTATTCTTATTTGTCCCTAGTTTATTACATCTTGTAAACTAGTGTGAAGTTGATTGATGGTCAAGTTTTACTGATCATGAATATGAGATATAAAATCAATTCATAAATACATATTGAGAATATTGTATTGGACATGACCCAAAGTGAAGAAGAAATATTGCATGAGTTTAAGTTATAATTATTTCTTCTCAGTTTTATATTTGGTGTCCTTCGACCTGATGTTTCTAATGTTTCTTGCATGGGGAGAAAAATATGTTTTGACATAGTCAAACATCACTTTTAATTAAGTGATCATTCTGATTATTGGTTGGCTTATTTTCTCGTCATGGCTTGAATATTGGAGATAGTGAAAGGGATTTGTCCCTCTCTTTTTAGAGAGAGATATCCATGGGCCCCTTGATAAGGAAGACTGGAAAATATGCATAGCCATGCTCAAATAAGTATTAATAAGGTGTTATTAATATTATTTGTTGGAACAGAGTGCCTGGTGATCAAGTAAATGGTTAATTAAGTTTTATAAGGATGACTTGATCCATGCCTTATACTTAATTAGGATATCGTGTGACAAAAAGACTAAATATTAAATCTGATGCTAGGTTATTATTACATTTACTTAACTTGGGTAAGCATAATGTCTTGCTAGAGGCCGCTTATGTTTTGTGAATAAATGTCTAGGACATTTTTTCATTCACTGCCAACGTTAAGTGAACCTACAGGGTCACACGCATAGACGATCTTGTGAGCATAATGTCCACGTTCAATGAATCTAGATTGTGTCCAGATTCGTTGAACGCATACAAAAGGGGAATCAGATTCCATATTGTATTTCTGGTAAAAAGTAATTAATTTTATTTAATTGAATAAATGAAATTAATTACTTAATATTACTCATCCAACATTGGATGATTATAGGAATAGACGGACGAGATTAAACTGTCATTAGATGACAGTCAGGGTTTTGATATTGACAGCTATAAAAGGTTATGTTAACCTTTTCTTGGGTGCTGTCCTTTATCTGATTAAAGAAAAACAAAACCTTAAACCCTAGAACGGCGATATAGTATCTAGCCTCCTCTCTCCGAAATACGACCGATTACCAGATAGTCAGGAACAGTTCTGAACAGTTTTCAAAATACAGAAGGGGCTAGCATCCCGATTGCTTACAGAGGAGTTCGTCGCGTGGATACCAGTAGAGGGCGAAGCGTACAAAGCAGTGCCTCTACAACGAACAATCAAAACATTGAGGTAATTTCTATCCAATCGGTTTTTCTAGTATGTGCAGATCCTGTTGGTGGATTTCCGTAGTTTTATTTTATTTTGTTTTTGCCTACGGATTCCAACAGTGGTATCAGAGCCTCGTACATACTAGTTTTACTAATTTTATCTGTTACCGCTTTGATTACATGTGTTGTTTTCAATCGGCCTGATAGTAAGGTTTCTGATTAGTATAATAATCAGAGTAAGTTGAATTATAGGATTCGCATATATCATATTCTGTTTTACTTATTAATGCGATTAATTAAACGGAATGTTGTTACTGCCAAATTGTTTGGCGTACAGTCTGTAATCTGTGCAATTTTATTGTTAAACTAATATGCAGAATCACATGATTTAATGTTTAACTGTTAAACAAAATTTCTGGCGGCATGGTTTTAGGGTTTATGACGTCAATAACTCATTCAATGAGTTAGAAAGAAAAATCGTTTTTCTTTCCGGGGGCGCCGTTTTCTTCCGGGGGCTTCGCCCCTGGAACCGCCTTGTTGTCTTTTTTTGCATGTTTCTTCCTATCTTTAGATGCATGGTGCATAGCATGGCCCCTTACCTCTTGTGATTGATTGGCTTATTTTGTTAATGGGTTGTATGTTTTTAAATACGGCCTGCGTGTCGTTGTTTTCGTTGATGTAATATTATCAAAGCTTTACTAGAATAGGTTAATTTTATTTCCTATTCCTATGTATGTTTTATGTCCTATGTAACAAGATTAGAAGGCCAAGACATTGGAGGTAAGCTCATGGAGATGAAGACTTACCTAGATTGATCTTTGACTTCCATCAGGCTCGTGGAAGTCAATATAGGATTGGGGCCATGCTATGACACTTTTTATTTGATGTATATATATTATGCATGTGATGTTTAGTTTATTTCCTTTTATTTTTGATATATGTTTTGTGAAATAATATACAAATAAAAAGGAAGAAGGTTTTTGAAACCATGTAAAAAAAAAAAATTAAGTTGTAAATTGCCTTCCATGATCATAAGCACTTCTCCATGCTTGGATCATCATTTTGTCTCATTGCCAAAGCAAGAGATAAATGGTTACCTAAGTAGGGGAAGATGGAAAATGGTGATTTCCATATGCTTGGAATGGTTTGGCTTAACTAGGCTATCAAAACTGTTTTGAGCCTAGGACATCATATGGGATTTTGTCGGTACATGTAGCTAGCAAATGGCTAGAGGCTATGAAATCAGAAATGCAATCCATGCATGATAATCAAGTTTGGACTTTGATTGATCCACCTGAAGGTTGCAAGACCATAGGGTGTAAATGGGTTTTCAAAAAGAAAACTGACATGGATGGCAATGTGCACACTTACAAAGCACGATTGGTAGCAAAAGGGTATAGACAAACTCATGGTATAGACTATGATGAAACCTTTTCTCCAGTTGTAAGGCTTATGTCAATTAGAATTCTACTTGCCATTGCAGCATATTATGATTATGAAATATGGCAAATGGATGTTAAAACTACTTTTCTTAATGGAAATCTACTGGAGGATATGTATATGACACAACCTGAAGGTTTTATTCATCCTTCGAATTCTAGTAAAGTGTGTAAACTTCAAAGATCCCTTTATGGCTTGAAGCAAGCATCTCGAAGTTGGAATCTTCATTTTGATAAAGAAATTAAAGAATTCAATTTCATCAAGAATGATGATGAACCTTGTGTCTACAAAAGGGTTATAGAAAATGCAGTAGTCTTCTTAGTACTCTATGTCGATGACATCTTGTTAATTGTGAATGACATCCCCACTTTGCAAAGTGTAAAAACTTGGTTGGGAAGTGTTTTTCAATGAAAGATTTAGGCGAAGCAGCCTATATTCTAGGCATTAGGATCTATCGAGATAGATCTAAAAAGCTTATTGGCCTAAGTCAGAGTGGATATATTGACAAGGTACTGAAAAGATTCCAGTATGCAAGATTCTAAGAGAGGATTCTTGCCAATGTCACATGGCGTTAAACTCAGTAAGTCTCAAAGTCCTACCACAAGGGAGGATACAGAACGCATGAGTAAGATTCCTTACGCTTCCGCAATTGGATCTATCATGTATGCCATGTTATGCACTCTCCCAGATGTCTCGTATGCATTAAGCATGACTAGCAGATTCCAGTCAAATCCTGGTGAACCGCATTGGGCTACAGTAAAAAACATTCTCAAGTACTTAAGAAGGACTAAAGAGATGTTTTTGATCTACGGAGGTCAGGAAGGAGAACTTGTTGTAAATGGTTACACGGATGCTAGCTTTCAGACTGATGTAGATGATTTTAGATCGCAATCTGGATTTGTGTTTTGTTTGAATGGAGGTGCTGTGAGCTGGAAGAGTTCAAAGCAAGATACCGTGGCCGATTCTACTACAGAGGCTAAGTATGTGGCTGCTTCTGATGCAGCCAAGGAGGCAGTTTGGATCAGAAAGTTCATCACAGAACTAGATGTAATTCCTAGCATTGTGAACCCAGTGGACCTATATTGTGATAATACAGGAGCCATTGCACAAGCTAAGAAACCTAGATCTCATAAACGATCTAAAAATATTCTCAGGCGTTTCCATCTCATTCGAGAAATTATTGAGCGTGGAGATGTTAAAATTTGCAAAGTAGATACCAATGACAATGTCGCATATCCATTGACAAAGCCACTCCCACAACTTAAGCATGAGAGTCATACTAGGTCAATGGGTTTGAGAGTCATGTCAAATTGGTAGTAGGGCAAGTGGGAGATTGTTAGTATATGCCCTAAGACCAATTGACTCACATTTATGATTTATGAAGCATGTATTTTTTAATTGTATTTTATGCTCTTGGTCATCAAGTATGTGACTTGATAGTAAAACCCTTAAAGCTAATAAAATACTATTCTTATTTGTCCCTAGTTTATTACATCTTGTAAACTAGTGTGAAGTTGATTGATGGTCAAGTTTTACTGATCATGAATATGAGATATAAAATCAATTCATAAATACATATGGATAATATTGTATTGGACATGACCCAAAGTGAAGAAGAAATATTGCATGGGTTTAAGTTATAAGTATTTCTTCTCAGTTTTATATTTGGTGTCCTTCGACCTGATGTTTCTAATGTTTCTTGCATGGGGAGAAAAATATGTTTTGACATAGTCAAACATCACTTTTAATTAGGTGATCATTATGATTATTGGTTGGCTTATTTTCTCGTCATGGCTTGAATATTGGAGATAGTGAAAGGGATTTGTCCCTCTCTTTTTAGAGAAAGATATCCATGGGCCCCCTTGATAAGGAAGATCGGAAAATATGCATGGCCATGCTCAAATAAGTATTAATAAGGTGTTATTAATATTATTTGTTGGAACAATCTGCTCGGTGATCAAGTAAATGGTTAATTAAGTTTTATAAGGATGACTTGATCCATGCCTTATACTTAATTAGGATATCGTGTGACAAAAGGACTAAATATTAAATCTGATGCTAGGTTATTATTACATTTACTTAACTTGGGTAAGCATAATGTCTTGCTAGAGGCCGCTTATGTTTTGTGAATAAATGTCTAGGACATTTTTTTCATTCATCGCCAACGTTAAGTGAACCTACAGTGGTCACACGCATAGACGATCTTGTGAGCATAATGTCCACGTTTAATGAATCTAGATTGTGTCCAGATTCGTTGAACGCATACAAAAAGGGGAATCGGATTCCATATTGTATTTTTACGGTAGAGTTAATAAGTAATTAATTTTATTTAATCTAATAAATGAAATTAATTACTTAATATTACTCATCCAACCGTTGGATGATTATAGGAATAGACGGCCGAGATTAAACTGTTATTAGATGACAGTTAGGGTTTTGATATTGACAGCTATAAAAGGTTATGTTAACCTTTTCTTGGGTGCCGTCCTTTATCTGATTAAAGAAAAACAAAACCCTAAAACTAGAACGGCGATATAGTATCTAGCCTCCTCTCTCCGAAATATGACCGATTACCAGATAGTCAGGATAAGTTCTGAACAGTTTTCAGAACACAGAAGGGGCTGGCATCCCGATCGCTTGCAGAGGAGTTCGTCGCGTGGATACCAGTAGAGGGCAAAGCGTACAAAGCAGCGCCTCCACAACGAACAATCAAAACATTGAGGTAATTTCTATCCAATCGGTTTTTCTAGTATGTGCAGATCCTGTTGGTGGATTTCTGTAGTTTTATTTTATTTTATTTTTGCCTACGGATTCCAACACTTTTGACCATTTTTTGTTATATTTAGCCACTTTTTAAAAAACAGCCACTAAAGTGGCCATACCTTTTTTAAAATCTCAGTGTGGCCATAACGCACATGTTGTGTATGTTATCTTCAATGATAACGCACATAGCGTATGGGTTATCTCTAATCACCAATTAAATATCATGATTATGCTAGATTAATGTGGCTGTTGATGTGGCAGGGCGGCTGGTGAGCTTCAGGTTAATAACGAATCCAGCGTATCCATTATGAGTGAGAATAATGCACACGGCATATGTGTTACTCTTACTAATTACGCACTTGCTATGTGCTTCATTTGAATCCAGAGTCTTTAATATTCAAACCCTCGCTGTCTTCTTCCTCAAAAACTCCACCGCTGCACTCTTGTTTTCCTCCTTCTTTCTGTCGCAGCTCTTGCTTTCCTTCTCTTCTTCTCTTGCTCTTCTCCTTTCTTCCCTCTCTTCTTTTCTTCCTCTTCTCCTTCCTTCTTCTCTTCCTCTTCTTCTCATTTTCTTCTTCACCTTTTCGTGTTGAACGTGTTTTGTGAAGTGTGAAGAACATGTACCATGGAGTACAAAGAATGACAGAGGAAGCTCTACCAAAGAACAACAATTGATTTCAATTTATTCCGACCTTCGGTAAATTTCTTATTGTTAAGTTTTACTCTTTAATCTTTTTTTAATCTTTTTGCACTCTGTGTTGATTTCTATTGTCTATATGAAAATTGTTGTTTATTGTGATTGTGAATACTTTTGATGGAGTTTATCCGGGTTTCTAAATTTCTTGTTATTTATTTTTCTAGAGGTAGGTTTTATAGTTATTTTCACTACTTGTTGTTCTTGAAAGATTTGTGCCTATTTAATCATTTTCTTAGACTAGTTGTGTATTTCTATTGGAAATATAATTTGATAAAATGGGTTTTTAATAATTTTACTTACAATTTTTCTATTAAGATGATATGGGTTCTATAATTTATTTTTTCAAACCCTAAGCCCTAATTGTTTATTTTTGTTGAACATTTGTGAGCATTTATATTGTTATGTTAATTTCATATAAATGTATATTCCAAGAAACTGTTTTGTTTCAATTTTTTTTGTTAGAAAAAAAAAGAAAATATAACCTTCTCCAAAACTATAAACCTTAAACTCAGAAATCCTAATCTAAAAAATTCTAAACCTTATAGTGTGTAATTTAAAAAAACAATCCGTATACCAAAACAATTTGTAGTGATAAAAATTAAACCCTAAACCCTAACCTTGAGACCCCAAACCCAAAAACCCTAAACCCTAGCCTCAACCTTGAAACCTAAACCCTAAAACCCTAACCTTGAAACCCTAACCCTAAAACCTAAAACCTTAACCTTGAAATCCTAAACCATAAACCACAGAAAGTGCATAATACTACATCTTAATCCTAAAACCTTAAACCCTAACGTCCTAAACCCTAAAATTTATCAACTGTGTAATGATCAAAAATATTTTACTATAAATTCTAAGCCCATAAAGATTTAAATTTAGAAAGTGCATAGTACTAGACATTAATCCTAAAACCTTATGATTAATGTAGATCAAGGAAGTCCTAGCACATATGCATCTGGGTCCTATAAAGCCTAATGTATTAACGAGACAGCATGAGCATAGGTCTGGGTTGATATGGAGCGGGGATTATAAGACATGTATTAATGATCTTCAGTGTCGACGTTTTAGTGTTAATCTATCTCAGGCTTACAGTACGACTCTCTGTAGATTGATTGATATTATTGATAGGACGAGGTTAGGGAGAGTTTTTAGATGTAGTTAAATAGGCCTCGACTATGCACTTATTATCGCTTTAGTTGAGCAATGGAAGCTTGAGATACACACATTCCACATGACTTGCGGTGAGGTGACAGTCACTTTACAGGATGTGCATGTCTTATGGGAATTGTGGATAGAGGGGTTGCCTGTTACAAGTCCTAGTTGGAGTATATATCATAATCAGTATTGGATTGATATGATTGAGAGGCTTATTTGTATTCAGTTGTCTTTTACTCACATTTCTAGATATAAGGTAAAGAAGGAACCTTTAGAGGCTTGGGTCTTGAGAGAGTTCATTAGGTCAGATACTAATGATGAACTTATCATGTGTGCCTGAAATTTTATTTTCTTACTTCTTGGAGGTCATATGCTCCCTGATATGTCGAGCAACTTGATTCACGTACGGTACATCAGTATGTTAGAGGATTTTGATGCTATCCACACTTAAAGTGGAGGAGTTGTGTATTAGGCTTTTGTATAGATGCTTATGCGGGGTAGCTTTAGGGGGTGCTTGATAGATAAGGAGAACCCTTGTGCTACTTCAAGTTTGAGCTTGGTCTCGTATTCTTGTACTGCGTCCTTAGTTAGATAGGCATGTGGAATAAGACCCTCGTGCTCCGCTTGGTGCTATGTGATGCACATCATTTGAAATCAACCAACTTCCTATGCATGTCCTGCTTACTATAGAGATCAGTTGTATTTCATGCCATCCGATCAAGTACGACTTTAAATTATATTCTTATTTTTTATTATAATATAAATTTAATTATTATTTAGATATTTAAATTTGTTGCACAGTTTGTCTGCTACCGTATCCTGAGCATGGTCTGGTGCCGTCTGACTTGTGGCGGGCAAAGGTGCCGATGATATATTACGAGATAGTGGATTATCATCATCAAGGCCACGTGATGCGATAGTTTAGGCATAATCAACCTATACCTTCTATATGTGATACTCGTCCGGATCTACATCGATTATAGCTCAGAGGAAATTATTACACTTATTGGACGATGGAGCATGCTACTCATGTAGAGGTCTTGCATGAATGAGGATAGCATATTAGGGATGGCCTTCTTTTACCCATGAAGGATCTATCATCAACCCGAGATGATTACATTATATGGTATCGGGATATCACATGACTCTACATCGACAATCTAGCACGTCATAATACTCGAACATATGCAACCCAACGTACCACCAATAGAAACCATATTCTTTATTGGTGGTACGTTGGGTTGCACCCCCTCTCAACATGATACTCAGCAGACATTTGCAGTACAACCATCACATTGTCGTCCCCAAGAGCCCATACCTAAGCATGGTACTCATGAAGTGAAGAGGGGCACCTGTAGATTACCCGGTGACAGGACCCATGGAGAATGTTCTCTGGCCTCTCCACATCCGAGTGAACAGGGATGTGAAGATCCCAGACATGGAGGAGAGAGAGGAGGAGGATTTGGCAAACAGGAACGTGCAGATCCCAACTCATATGTTCCACATGACTCATTCGACAATCCAGGTGGAGATGTTCCAACATTAACTTTGGGTTTGATGTCAGATGCTCCTTTGCATCTGAGTGGAGCAGGCACATCATATGTCCCACATGACCCATTCGACAGCCTAGATGCGTCATACGTTCCACCACCTCCGAGTGTAGGAGGTACGTCATATGCACCTCTACCTTGAGTGCAATAGGTTGTTATTTGATGCACTTCACCTTCAAGTATAGTAGGTTTATCTGTACCGCATATACCTGTATCTCTTGCATATTCTTCCGATTCAGAGAAGCATGGTGATGAGCCAGTGGATGACTTTACAGCAGCACAACAACTTGGCTTTGGACATCGTGTTGGTAAAAAGACTACTAGATTACTCCATCTAATTAGCATTAGGGTTTAATGTTAGCCTATTATTTATGATTCTTTGTTATATTTTGTATATTATTTCTGACAACCCCACGTGATTCTTTCGGACAACTTTATTTGACGCTCGAAATAATTGACGAATCTAACAACCCCATGTGACGCTTTCAGACGACTTTATTTGACAACCCGAAATAATTGACGGATTTGATTCAAATTCGACAACACCATGTGACGCTTTTTGACGACTTTATTTGACAACTCGAAATAATGGAAAGCATTCAAATCCGACAACTCCATGTGACGCTTTTAATTCGGATAAGTTAAAAACAATGCCATAAACTTTATATACCTATATATATAGATTGAAAATAACCCAATTTCTTATCACACAACGACTTTCTCAGCATTTTCCTTCTATTCTATTTCCGAAACTTTTAATACCTTTCCTTCATTCATTAAAAATAATGAACATGGATGCAACTCACCCTGTTAGAGTTATATTATTTTGGGATTCGGAGTATGCCATAGATGCGTTTGGTCCTTATTTCACTGGAGCGGCCATGAAAACATGGACTTTGGCCTGAATGGTGACACGTGATCAACTTGTTAGAAACATTATTAAGCATCTAAGAATGGATCCAAATCAGTGGCATGTTCAAATGACAATGAGAGTACCTTCATTTTATGAAGAGTATCAAATGTTTAATCATACTTTGTATATCATGAACAACGATGATAAGATGCATTAACTTTGGACCATTAGACCCGATATACCTAAGGAAGGCATTTACGTTCTAGTTGAATTTGAATTGATCTAATCACAAACATTTTCAAATGTTCAGCGCCCACACTTATGTATCGACGCATGAGGATCATTTAAATGTTCACCAGCATGTCACGATAATAACATAGATGCTTTTTGATGGACCGTCAATGTTGTACTCAGATGTAGAGGAAGATAATGAGGACGACGATGATGCTGATACATATTATGACGTATCAATTGCATCTGACGAAGACAATAGTGATAATGATGAGGAAGATGATATTAGCACTCCTCTAAACCCTCTATCTTCAGCTGCAGTGAATCAAAGGCAAAAAGTACTCAATGGTGTAGTAACGCTCATTATAATACATCATCTGGAGCGTTTCCAAATATGGGCTCAGGAGTGCAGATAGATGATCTCATCAGATTAAGCACTATCAATTATTGATAAAAAGCCATCTGAAAGTTGAAATTCATTCCCCAAAATTCTACGGGCAAATGTCGTCAACAATCAGCATGTTTGTTAATATCCGATTGCCACAAAGGGATTTTATCTGCTATGCAAAATCAAGTTTTGTGGCAACCTTCATTTGCGGAGCATAGGTTTTTTCTATACTACATTCGGGTAAATTTCACCAAGACTTTTAAGAACAGTGAACTAAAAGTTTAATGTTGCAGGCCAAAATCGAAGCTAAGCAATGGAAATTTAAACGTGCCATGAATGATATTAAAAGAAAAAAATGTAGAAGCTTACAATATTTTGTGAAGATACCCTTGGAGAAATGGACACTCCTGCATGATGGTGGATGCAAGTATGGAGTGACGACAACGAACATTTCAAAAGACTTAACAATATCTTGAAAAAAGTTAGGGTCTTACCTTTAAAAGCCCTAGTTGAATTAATATTCAACAAACTTGTTAAGTATTTCAACCAGCACCATCAAGAGGCCCAAAACTGTGTGCATCAGTTTTCGACAAAGGCTTTTTATAAGTTTCTTCGAATTAAGTCAAAATCAAGAGACCACACAGTTACACTGTATAATCAACGAGCTAGTATTTACATGGTTAAATCTACGATACAACTTGAAGGGGGCGGCAACAATATTTACACTTTAAAAACAAATGAAAATCGTGCAATTGTGGCAAATGGCAAGAATATACATTGTCTTGTTCTCATGCACTTGCAGTCTGTAAGGATAATGGTACAAGACCATATGCTTATGTGCTGGACATATATTCTTGGGAAACTTACAGACAAACATACCAATTAAATTTTTTTCCGATTGTGCAAGAGAACTTTTAGAGAGATGCTCCTTACAATTTAATATTCTATCCTCTAAATACTAACAATCAATAGGGTTGAAAATAGGGTATAAGGTTTCGGGGAAAAATGTATTATCAAAATCCTGATTCTCCCCCAAGATGTAGCAGATACCGAATGCTCAGACATAATAGAAAAAACTGTAATAACCCCGGTTCAAATAATGTGTAAGTTACGAATAATCCAGCCAAACTTGATCTAGTAGATATTTCCAGACCAACTATATTTTGAGGACGTCTTATGCTATAATTTCCTTAATTAAATATTGATACTTACGTGGTGGTAATTTGGATGAATTTTTATTTGAGGAAGCAAACCAATCCTTAAAGAATCTAGCAGCGGCACCCTTGTTGTCTTTGCTAATAAGTTCATTATCTCTGCTCATAGAAGTGCCATGGGTTTTTTTCTTAGCTTAGCCCTTTTTTCTAAAAGGGCCACTAAAGTGGCCCGGAAAATTTTTTTACTCTAAATCTGTCCATAACACAACGATTGTGCGTTATTAATTAAGATAACGCACAACAGCTGTGCTTTATAACTTAATACCGAGTTTTCCACTTAATTCGCAGATGTGGCTAATAACGCGCAAAGGACATGCGTTATCACCCAGCCACATCATATTTTTTTTTCAAAAAACTCAAAATTTCTTTTTTTTTTCAAAACTTATAGTTATATAATTTTCTTAAAAAGACTGTATTATTTTATTTAACCTATTTTGATGTATTTTTCATAATAATATTTATAACAGTTTGAAAAAAAATATGTTTAACTTATAACTATTCTATTAAAAAAATATGAAGAAGTAATTTAAAATATTATAAATTTTCCTATCAAAATTTAGAGCAATGAAGAAGTGGTTAGAAGAAATTCAAAGTAAAATTTCATTAATAAAGCCTAAAATATTACAGCATTTTTAAGGGAACAAACTTATACATTTCTTGAATCAGGGTAGTTATAATTTTTTCTATTATGTCCCGGCATCCGACATCTACCACATCTTAGGGAGAATCTAGATTTCGATAATCCATTTTTTCTCGAAATCTTGTGTCCTGTTTAATACTCGTTCATTGTTCATGTTTGGAGGATGAAATGCTAGTTATAAGGAACATCCCTCCAAAACTTCTCATTCAAGACCAGATGAAAATTCAATTCTGTATGTTTCTCGATAATATATATCTGACACATAAGTATCTGCTCTCGTACCATTTTCTCTACAAACTACAAGAGCATGAGAACAAGGCAATGTATATGCTTGCCATTTACCGCAACTACATGATTTATTATTCATTCATAATGTATAGATATTATTGCCGGTACCAACAACCTGGATCGAGATCTGACCATGTATATTCTTTCTCGCAGATTGTAATTTTAACTTTTTCTTCTCTTGATTTTAATTCAATCTGGAGGAACTTGTCAAATATTCAGGTTGAAAATGGATGCACACAATTTTGGGCATCTTCATAGTGTTGGTGAAAGTAACAAGTTTGTTGAATATTAATTCAACTAGGGCTTTTAAAGGTAAGACCCTAGCTTTCCTCAACACACTGTTAAGTGCTTATTAGTTGTCATGATTCCGTATCTGTACCCGCCATCATGCAACAGTGTCGATTTCTCTAGGTCTATCTTTATCAAATATATGTAAGCATCCACATTTCTGTCTTGGATCCCACGCATAACACGGGGAAATTTCCACTGCTTTGATTCTGTTTTGGCCTGCTACATTAAGCTTTTTAATTATGTGTTCTTGAATGTCTTGTTGAAATTTTCTCGAATGTGGCGAAAGCAAAACCTGTGAACTGCGAATGGAGGTTGCCACAAAGATTGATTTTGAATAGCAGATAGAATCCCTTTGTGGCGATCGAAAATAAGAAATACGTGCTAATCTTTGACAACATGTTCTCGTAGATGTTTGAGAAACCAATTCTAACTTTCGGACGACTTCTTATCAACACTTGCAAAAGCAAGTGGGAACAAATGATTATTAGCATCCCACGTACTTGCAATTAATAGTATGCCCTTATATGGTCCTCGTAGGTGTGTTCCATCCACAGAAATCACCGACCGACAATATTGAAATCCGTCTATACAAGGCGAGGAACACCAGAAAAGAAATTTGAAAACATAGTTAGGAGGACGGTTCGTTCTGTGATGCAAAAACTCATAAACAGTCTCTGGGTTTGAATCTTGCATAGCTTGTAGATATTTTGGTAGGATATTAAAAG
This sequence comes from Catharanthus roseus, assembly GCA_028651295.1. Classification (NCBI taxonomy): domain Eukaryota; kingdom Viridiplantae; phylum Streptophyta; class Magnoliopsida; order Gentianales; family Apocynaceae; genus Catharanthus; species Catharanthus roseus. The sequence continues at coordinate 184,987 of JAPQWS010000142.1, read as the reverse complement.
TTGTCTCCCAGTTGCCAAAAACCCTCTCTATTGCAAATGAAAACCCTAAAGTTCAAGAAATGAAACCCTACTTACAAAAAATGAAAACCATAAAGTTAAAGAAATGAAACCTTAATTTTAAATTGAAACCCTAATGTTAAATAAATAATTTCATTACATACAATGAAGATACAACTTACAGAAAAAAACCTTGAATACATAAAATGAAGGGTTTTAAAGTTAAATAAATGAAATCATAAATACATAAAATGAAAACACTAAAGTAGCATAAATAATTTCTTTACATAAAATGAATGTACAACTTAAAGAAAATAAACCCTAAATACATAAAATTAAAAACTCTAAAGTTAAATATAATTTACAAAACCCTAAACCCTAAACTAAGAAACACTAGGCCAATCAGATGGGGTGAACCTAGTAGTCTTCTTCCCAACATAATGACCAAATCCAAGCTGCTGTGCTGGTGTCACCTCATCCGTTCGCTTATCATCATGCTCATCTGAATCGGATGAAGATGCATATGATATAGGCATATGGGGTGTAGATGAACCCACTGTGCCCGGAGGAGGAGGTGCCTAAAATGAAGTACTCCCAGTGCCCGGAGGAGGTGCTGCCTGATATGAAGAGAACCCTAAACCCGAAAGGTGAGGTGACTGAAATGAAGAAAACCCTAAACCCGGAGGGGGAGGCGCATATGATGTGCCCAATCCACCTGGATGGGACTAGGTAGGTGGCGTCAAACCCAAACTAAAAGATGGCATACCATGATCCAGTACGTGCTCCCTGGGACGACGACGCAATGGCTGCACTGGAAATGTCTGCTGAATATCATACTAAGATGGAGTGCAACCCAAGGTACCACCAATAGAAACCATGCACCTGCGGATGATAGTCTAGACTTTCTTTGCAAAACTATCGATCTGTGTCGAAGATGATGGTGGTCCCTATATCTCCTCTGTAGCCATTTCATCTACCTCCTGCAGCATAAAAGTCTTTAAAAAAGAATGGTTAGGTGTCAATTATAAGTCAATATATCTCAAAAAGTGTAGTGAAAAAAGGAAATGCACCATCTTCCGTCTGTCGAACCCAGCAGGCTGGTATCCGACTGTATGAGTATCACGATTTGCTGGATTCCCGATGTAGACTCGCGTGATATCCCAATACCATCTAATGTAATCGTCCTTGGGGGATGATAAATCCATAACTACTAATACAAGGCCATCTCTAATATGCTGCCTCCGCTGATGCAGACCTCTATATGGCTAGCATGATGCATCCCGCAATATGTGTGATCATTTCCTCTAAGTTGTATTCGATGCAGATCAAGCTGAGTATCACATGTAGTGGGTATAAGCTGATCACGTGCAAACTGAGGCATCATACGCCCGGGATAGTAATATTCCACTATCTCGTAGCATATGAGTGAGACCTCTGCCCGCCACAGGTCAGAGGGAACCAGACCGCGGTCATGATGGGCAGCTATACAAACTGTTTAGAAAATTAAAATATTTAAAAAATAATTTAAAAAATTTAATAAGCACTTAATACAAAGGATTTTAAAGCTAAACCTGATCGGGTGGCATGAAATCTAACTGGTATCTGTACGTAAGAAGTACGTGAGTGGGCAGTTGGCTGCAGTCAAACAATGTGCACTTCTTCCGAAAAAGATTTGGAGCGTCTTGGCAGAACTGAGCCTTTTCTATTGTGACTTATGTGCTCCAAAGTTCAATAATAAGCATATACATGAATTGGAGATTAGTTTTGCAATTTTGTTATGCAAGCTAGAAGAATTTTTCTCCCACGGTAATGGAAGACTTAATTGTTCATTTGTCGTATGAGGCTAGAGCTTGTGGCCTAGTCTAGTATATGTGGATGTATCTATTTGAGAGGTAAGAATAATAAAACTTGTAGTAAACATTTCTTATATAATTAATTCATAATGCATTTATTAAAATATATTCACATTAGGTATTTGAACATCTATAGAAGAAGATCAAGAATAAGGCTCAAGTGGAAGGTTCGATATATAACGCATACTTAATTGAGGAGGCTGCGACTTTCTTTAGTTAGTACTTTTAACCAGACTTCGATACTAGAAGTAGAGATGCAGGATGCAATGTACGAGGTTGGTATGGGATTGAGGAGGGGACATGCATATGGCTTCGGTGTCGTAGAGTCGGCCCGTTTACGACAGCAGTCCCAAGTAGCTGCTGGAGCTCTATTTCCTGTAGCATCGTCTGAGCATCAGATGGAGGACATTACTGGGAGAGTCATCGCTAAGAAAGTAGATCGAGTTGTCAGACCAGAGGTCCAGCGACGGATTGCTTATTTATTTTCAGGGTGATTCTTTAAATATTGCTCATTTGAAATTATATATATTTAAGACCGATTAGTGACCAAACCGGTCTTTAAAAAGACAAAGAAAACTATATTAAGTTTTACGACAAAAAAACAACGAAACAATATAAAATAAATTCTTAAAAAAATGCAACAAATTGCGACCAATTTGCAATCCAAGAAGCTTATCACAAACCAAAAGCGAGCAATATTTTTGTGACCTAATAGTGACCAACATTTCCGTCCAACCTTTGGCACCAACTTTATGCGGGAAAATTGGGACACTTTGCGACGGTGGGGAATCAGTCGCAAAGTCGAATTACCAACAATTTTGTGACGGAAATTTTCCGTCGCCAAAAGTGACAATTTTTTTTTTGTGCGAGAAATGCTGATCAGTTGTCGGGAATCGGTTGCTAAATTATGGATACCGGCCAAACGACGATCGAGCTGCAAATTTTGCTTTGCGACAAAAATATCGGTCGCAATTTGCATACCGTGACCTGGAATTAGGGACGATCAGTTTTTGTCGCAAATGTGTTGCTATATGTCGCTTTGCAACCAATTAGTGACGATTTACGTCGGTTGCAATTCTCAATTTTTCTCGTAGTGTTCCAAGCTATGGGAGCTTGGGAAGAAGTGGACAACTGTGTAGATGGCTATGTGGCCAGGTAGATAGATGCCGAAGCTTCCAAAGCGGAGGTCGGCTATGTCTGTGTAGGAAAGGGTGTAGTATACTACGACGGTGGAGGAAAAGATAAGGTAGTTGTGTCAGAAAGGGTGTAGCATACTACGACCTGGGAGTCATCGATGGAATAGGAGTAGCAGATGTCGGTAGCTCCTCTTGGGATGTACCAGTATCCTTAGCATACTTTCTGTTCCGTCAACGTGTCATCGAACTTGCAATGTAACTGTAAGCATAATACTATTTTATAAGTTTAGACATAAAAATTGAGTTTTTTTCTCTTTCCTTTTTTTCTTGTCGTTATAATTAGTAGAATTGAAGCTTGGAATTTTAGCATATTGTATGTTATTAATTGTATGTTATCAGCATTTAAGTTTATGAAGACTTTTATTTTAAGAAAAAAAGAAATATATAGACTAAACCCTAAAAGCCTAATATTGAATTTACCAAATCGTTAAACTATAAAATATAGCATTCATAGCTCTAAAACCCTAATATTTAAATCCTAAACTGTAAATCATAAAAACCTTAAAAACCCTAAAACCCTAAACTTGATATATTAAACATTAAATCGTAAAACTCTAAACTTTTTACGACTAAACCATAAAACCCCAAACCATGAACATTAGAAATTGTGTAATAATAATTTACTTAAAATATTCTACTTGAAGTTCTAAAACCATGAAGATTTAAACTTTGAAAGTGTGATAATAATTCAGCATAACATTGGAATTCTAAAAATTCTAAAATCCTAAACAATGAAACCACAAACCCTAAAATAATTGAACCATAAATAGCAAACCTTATAAAGTTTGGAATTATAATTTATTTAAAAATTTTTACTTTAAATTCTAAAACCATAAAAATTTAAATTTAGATAAACACTAACGAAAAACCCTAAAACTCTCAAACGATAACACTGAAACCCTGAAAACCCTAAATTCCACATGAGTAGGGTTTAGAATAATACTTTACTGTAAATATTATAATTTTAACCCTTATTGATAAATTTAGAAAGTGTATAACTCAAACTGCAAATAATGTAGATGGAAGAAGTCCTAGCACACGTGCATCTGGGTCCCATAGTACCTGCTGTATTGACGAGGCAGCATGACCATAGGTCTGGGTTAGTATGTAGTGGGGACCATAAGACGTGTATTACTGATCTTTAGTATAGACATTTCGGTCGCAATCTATTTCAGACTTACAGTACAGCTCCCCGTAGGTAGGTTGATATTATTGATAGGATAGGTTTATGGGGAGATTTTAGATGTGTTTACATTGGTCTCGACCACGTAGTTATTACCGCGTTAGTTGAGCGTTGGGGGCCTGAGACTCACACATTTCACATGACTTGTGGTGAGTTCACAGTCACTCTACAGTATGTGCACGTGTTATGGGGTTTATGAATAGAGGGCTTGCCTGTTACAGGTCCTAGTTGGAGTGTTCATCAAATGCAGTATTGGATTGAGATAATTGAGAGACTTATTGGGGTGCGGTTGTCCGTCACTCACTTTTATGGTTATAAGGTTAAGAAGGAACCTTTAGAGGCCCGGATCTTGAGAGAGTTTACCGTTTCAAAGACCGATGATGAACTAATCTTGCGTACCCGTGGATTTATTTTTTTACTTCTTGGAGGTCATATACTTCCTTTCTTGGGCAGTTTGGTTCACGTTCGCTACCTCAGTTTGTTGGAGGATTTTGAGGCCATCAGCATTTATAGTTGGGGTAGTTGTGTATTGAGTTTTTTACATAGGCATCTCTGCACGGCAGCTTTAGGGGGTGCACGACAGGGGAGCCCTAGTCATACTTTAGATTTAGACTTGGTTGCATATTCCTGTATTGCAGCCTCAGCTACTCCGGCCAGTTTTTTTTAAGACAAAAGCTTTCCTCATTGTTTCAAAAACATGTATTTCTTGATAATCATTTTAGAGATAAGAAGAACCTTTCAAAAGCGTCAAAACCTCAATCAAGAATACTTAGATTTTAAGGAAAGTTTATATTGAGAAAATCGTAAAAGGAGCTTCATATATGATCAATAACCAAAGAGTAAGATTAGGGAGTTTTACAAAGAAATACCTTATGACACCCTAACATAGGTAATGTCTTCAATAATTTGATCTTGGAATGGCTTGGTCTTTTCTCCTTCATTTTGCCCTCATCAACAAGATCTTTTGCGTTTAGAGAATGTAGACTTGAGACTTCAAAAGTGCTTCTTTTGTTCTATGAAAGGTTAGCTAAAATACTCACACAAGCATACGTTAATCATAATCAAAATCATAAGTAATTATGCCCTTAGGGCTAACAATCTCCCCCTTTTTGATTATGACAAACACGTATCCAAGAAGAAAAAAAGAGCAAGAGTAAAAGTATGGTGATGCTTCAAAAAATTATCAATAATAAGAACAAAGCACAACAATCACCATAAGAGATAGATAACTCCCCCTAAACACATGCTTTATATCAAATATGGCTAAAGAATATCACAAGACCAAACTAAGTCAAATAGCCACATAGCAACACCACAAAGTATAGGAAATACTAAGGCACCAACAAGACATAAACAAGGCATAAGCATCAACATATAATCAACAAATATTTCTCCCCCTTACATCTTGCACTATTTTCTCCCCCTTTTGTCATAAATCAAAAAAGGATCTTAGGAGAGACATTTCAAGGGATCATAGAAGAGGTAGCAATTGGACTTTCAACATTAGGTTATCATCATGAAGTCCATAACAAAAGAGTCCAAGCAACAAAAGATAGCAACAAATGGATCACTTAGCATAACAAAAGCAGATTAAGATAAAATATAGCAAGTAAAAAAGCATAACATTAAGAGAAGGAAACCACAAGGAGTTTGAAAAGAGTCATAGACAAAACAAGGGAAAAAAGAGAAGGTTTTATAAAAGAAATCTCAATCATCTCTATCTCCTCATCCTTGCTCGAGTCTCTTAACCCGTTCTTGTGTGTCGGTCATTTTTTGATCCAATGCATCAAGCCTTTCTTGAATGTTGGAAACTTTCCCATCCAAAACCTTAAAGAGACCGTTGAATGCATCAAACCGAGTGTTTATTGACGTTTGTAGAGAGGCTATCATATCCATTAGATGACTCATGCTCCCCGAAGATGAGCCTTCCTCTGTTCTTTCTTGTCTCTTCTTTTGCTTTGTTTCTCTTCTTTGGATTTCAACCTCCGTTTCTTCGTCAGTTTCCTCTTCTTCCACATTCATAGCCTCTTGATCTTCATCATCATCTTCTTCATCATCGTCATCATCATCTTGTCCACCTTGGATGAATGTCCCATCGTCATTTTTCTTAAACCCCATTCTTTTGAAGGTTTGTTGAGTGTAGATTTTTCCATGGCCAATGTGATCATCAATGCCAACCAAATTGATCACAAAGTGTTGGACGATTTTTGTGATAAAGCAACCATACGGCAAGCATTTTGTTGAGGAGGATTGTGTAGCTAGCATATGTTCTATAGCCATATAACCAAAATTCATCCTCCTATGTTCATGTAAGGCTAGCATCACAAATGCGTGCATGTTGGTGATAGATGATTTATGCCCACATGTGGAATAATGATGTTAGAGATCATGTGATGGAGCAATCTCCCATAAGCATCAAGCTTGTTAACATTCCTATCATCATGTCTCTTTAAAACCTCTCCCCTAGTGAAAATTTCCTCAAACTGTCTTTCACTGTATAAGTTAGGATCAAAGCATTTTTTGTTCTTGGTGTAAAATATTATACCATCTTGAGGAGTTTCCAAAATTTCATTTAACAATCTATCATCAAATGCAATATCCCTACCCCCAATTCTAGTCGAAACCCATTGGTGTGGAATATTATCCACTCTTTCTATTCTCCCCTTGTGAAGATTTGTATAAAACTCATATATCATATCCACATAATAGAGTTCATTCACAATTAGTAGTGGTATCCAACCAATTAGTTCAAAAAGATGAGGGATAGCCTACATACCTTGCATATCATTTAAGTCCACCCAATGACTCGGAGCAATTTTCCGTCGATTTCTAGTCCATTCTTCAAACCTGGCAACCTCCTTCACTGAAATAAACCTATTTGAAGCCCTAGCTGCAGAAACCCCAGTTCCAGAAGGTACCCTCTTTCCCTTTCCTTTCCCTCTACTAGTGCCTCCTTCTTCAGGATTTTGGCCTTGACCAGCTTGAGCATTCTTTGTTTTAACCATTTTGGAGAAATTCTTGGGTAGGGTTTGAGAGGAGATGAAGAGTTTGAGATTGGCATATTGTAGCAAACAAAACAGAGAGAAAAATAGTTTCTTTGTTGTGTTGAGAGATGAATTTGATGAAAAGAAGAAGAAGATTGAAAATCGGAACACAAAATCGGATGGGTCTTGTGAGGGAAGGGGTTTTTGGTCGAAAGAGTGAGAGAGGGTTGAGAGAAAAATGTGAAATGTTGGAGAAAATTCTGATTTTAAAACATAGACCCGACCCTTTTTTCAGAACTCGGTTGACCATTTTTAAAAATCGGTCATCCGGCATTTTGGTGATTTGAAGAAATCGGACGTCCGCGTTTTTGTGAAGGCGTCCGGTTTTATTGTCCGAATATCTCTGGAATTTTTTGTAGAGAAAACTTTGAGTCCGGTTTTAAAATCGGACGTCCTATTTTTAAAAGTGGCATCCGAATTTTTTGGAAAATTTTTAGCAAGAAAAGAGAAACAGAAGTAAGGGAAAAACCAGATGCAAGCAACACACATTACTCATTAAATTTGCTGATACCAAGTAATTTTCTTAAATAGCAAAAGCGATCTTCTGAAAGAGGTTTTGTAAAAATATCGCCAATTTGATCCTCTGTGCAAATATATTCTAAAAATACATCACCTTTAGCAACATGATCTCTAATAAAGTGATGTTTGATTTCAATATGTTTTGTTTTTGAATGTTGCACAGGGTATATGGAAATGTTTATGGCACTAGTGTTATCACACATTATAGGTATGCACTTAAAAGAAACACCAAAATCAATCAATGTATGTTTCATCCAAAGTAACTGAGCACAGCAACAACCGGCTGCGATGTATTCTGCTTCGGCAGTTGATAGGGACATGTACGATTGTTTCTTGCTGTACTAAGATACTAAACATCCTCCCAAGAATTGGCAATTTCCACTTGTACTCTTCCTTTCTACCTTACATCCGGCATAGTCCGCATCAGTGTAGGCAATAAGATCAAAGCAAGATTGTTTAGAGTACCACAAGACATAATCATATGATGAAATTAAGTATCTCAAAATACGTTTTATAGCTATTAAATGAGATTCCTTGGGGCAAGCTTGGAATCTAGCACACAAACATACTGCAAACATGATATCCGGCCTACTAGCCGTTAAATAAAGTGAACTACCGATCATACCTCTATATGTCTTTTCATCAACTGTTTTACCTTTTTCATCTTTTTCAAGCTTCAATGACGAGCTCATAGGAGTGCCAATACCTTTTACATTGCTCATCCCAAATCTCTTGAGAAGTTCCTTGGTGTACTTCTCTTGATTGATGAAGATTCCTTCTTTTGTTTGCTTGATTTGTAGGCCGAGGAAGTATGTCAATTCTCCCATCATGCTCATTTCGAATTCTTTTTGCATAAGTGAGGCAAATTCTTCACATAAAGAGACATTAGTAGCACCAAAAATAATATCATCAACATAAATTTGGACAAGAAGAAGATCATTGTTACAAGAGGTTTTTGTAAAAAGAGTAGTGTCCACCACACCCCTTGAAAAGTTATTTGAAAGAATAAAACCACTTAACTTTTCATACCAAGCTCTTGGAGCTTGTTTTAAACCATAGAGTGCTTTTGAAAGTTTGTAAACATAATTTGGAAATTTCTCATGCACAAAACTGGGAGGTTGTTCAACATAAACTTCCTCCTCAATATCGCCATTTAGAAAGGCACTCTTAACATCCATTTGAAAAAGCTTGAATCCCTTAAAACAAGCAAAAGCTAAAAAGACTCCTAATGGATTCAAGTCTAGCAACCGGTGCAAAGGTTTCATCAAAATCTATGCCCTCTTCTTGATTGAATCCTTGGGCAACAAGTCTAGCTTTGTTTCTAATAACTTCACCGGATTCATTTAGTTTATTTTGAAAAACCCATTTTGTGTCAATAGTGGGGTGATTACGTGGTCTAGGGACTAAAGTCCAAACTTTGTTTCTTTCAAATTAATTTAACTCCTCTTGCATAGCAATAATCTAAAACTCATCGCATAAAACATCATCAATAAACTTAGGTTCAATTTGTGATAATAGGGCAAAGTTATCGATGAAATACCTTACCCCTTGAGATACATCACCAATAATTTCATCTTTGGAGTGTCCCTTTGGATATATCACCTCTTGAGGAATACTTTGAGTTTCTTGATCGTTTTCTTGTTTTCCCTCATACTCTTCTTCCTCCATAGCATGCTCTTCCATTGGTTGAGTGTACAATGGTTGGTTACTTTGAGTGTTATCTATGTCATCATCATCATCAACTTTCTTGTCGAAAATGTTAGTTTCTTCAAAATTAACATGAATGGACTCTTCAACACACAAGGTTCTTTTGTTGAAAATTCTAAAAGCCTTTTTTTTTTAAGAATAACCAAGAAAAATTCCCTCTTGGATTTTCGATCAAACTTCCCAAGATTGTCCTTGGTGTTTAAAATAAAGCATTTGCATCCAAAAACTTTAAAATAGCCAATTGAGGGGGTTTTATTAAAAATGAGTTCAAAGGGAGTTTTCTTTAAAGAAGGTCTCAAGATAACACGATTCATAACGTAGCATGCGGTGTTAACGGCCTCGGTCCAAAAGTATTTAGGAAGGGAGTTTTCACAAAGCATTGATCTTGCCATTTCTTGTAAAGTGTAATTTTTCCTTTCCACAATACCATTTTGTTGTGGGGTTTTAGCGGCCGAAAAATTGTGTTATGCGAAAATCATCACAAAGTTTTGTAAAATCTTGATTGTTAAATTCTATCCCATCATCACTTCTCATAGAGATCAATTTACAATCAAGGGAGGTTTGAACTCTTTTGAAAAGTTTAACAAACTCATGAAAAGCTTCATCTTTTTGACTTAAAAACAAAGTCCAAGTAAATCTAGAGAAATCATCCACAATAACAAAAGCATACCTCTTACCACCAAGATTAGTGGTCCTCATTGGTCCAAATAAGTCCATGTGAACAAGTTCCAAAGGTTTTGAAGTTGAAATCATGTTCTTTGATTTAAAAGCTGTCTTAATTTGTTTTCCAAATTGGCAAGCATCACAAACTTTAGTTTTCTCAAAGTGAAGTTTTGGTAGGCCTCTAAAAAGTTCTTTTGAAGATAGTTGGTTTAATAAATCCATACTAACGTGACCAAGTCTTCTATGCCACAAAAATGCATCATCATCATGAACCGAGAGACACTTTAAGTTTTGAGAAAGAAAATCTTCAAGATGAAAGACATAGACGTTTCCAACTCTTTTAGCAGCAAAAATAGTTTTGTTTTCAAGCTTATCAATGATAGAGGAAGAATCACTTTCAAAAACAACCTTTTTTCCCACTATCACATAATTGACTAATACTAAGCAAATTGAATTCTAAACCATCAATTAGAGGAACATCCTTAATGAGAGAGGAAGAATTGTTACCAATATTGCCTATACCATTGATTTTTCCTTTGTTCTTATCTCCAAAAGTGACAAATCCACTTTCGGTTTCTTTGAGATCACTCATAAGTGACGAGTCCCCGGTCATGTGCCTTGAACATCCGCTATCCAAGTCCACTTAGATGGCCTTGATTTGTGTTCCTACAAAAGAAGAAGTAGAGATAACTTTTGGTACCCACATCTTTTTGGGTCCATGGATGTTAGTTGGATTTTCTTTAACCTTCCAAATGGTTTTCACTCCCTTTCAATCTTTTTCTTTATAAAACACTTTGTGACTTTATGACCACTCTTTTCACAATAGGTGCAACAAAGGTGTGAGTGAGATGATGAAGCCTTTATAAACCGTGTTTGTTTTGAGAAATTATTGGAATGAGTATATCCAATACCATTTTTATCAAAAGGTGATCTTTGAGAGCCAAGAAGTTTTTCAAAGTTTTCTTTCCCTTTTGTGAACTTTTCAACACATATAGTGAGATCACTCACCTTTTCCTTTAAAACATCATAGTCTACCATGCTTTTTTCAAGAGTGTGAACTTTTTCACATAGTTTCTTGTTTTCTAAAGCAAGTATTTGAAAATCATTGTTTGAACACTCCCTTCCGTTTTTCAAGATTTCTAGAGACTCAAGGAGAGATTTGTTTTCACAAATAAGTTTTGAGTTTTCATCAAGCAAAAATTTATTTTTGTTTTTCAACTCTTTGTTTCTTTTGGAAACCTTTTCGCATTCACCATACATTTAAATAAGCATGGTACAAGAATCATCATCACAAATATCATCAATGAGATTGGCTGAGTTAGAAGGTGAAGATTGTACCTCATTTTCTAGTGCCATGAAGCATATGAAGATTGATCCCAAGTTCCTATTAGACCCTTGCCTTTCTTCTTCCTCTTTAATGCCTCAAGCTTGGCTTCTAAAGCTCCCTTTTCTATTTCAATGGCCTTGGGACAATCGACTACTAGATGATCGGTGCTATTGCATTCAAAGCACCTAGCCTTGAAGAGTGATGAGCTTTGTCCTCCTTTCTTGAATGGAGGTTTCTTTCCTCTATTGTTGAAACCTTTCTTGTAGAATCTTTTAAATTTTCTCATTATCAAGGCCATTTCCTCATCATCATTAACCTCATCTTCATTGTCTGATGAGTATGTTTGATCATCCTCATTTGCCTTGAGTGCAATGCTTTTTCTTCATCTTCCATTTCATTCAATCTTTTTATTTTCATTTCATAGGTGAGTAGTGATCCTATGAGTTCTTCAATAGGAAGTAGTCTCAAATCCTTTCATTCCTCAATAGCAAGTGTTTTTGGTTGCCATGCTTTTGGAAGTGCATCAAGAATCTTTCTATTCACTTCTCCTCTTGAGTACTCTTTCCCATATGCCTTTAGGCCGTTTGTGATGTTGGTGAACCTTGTGAACATGTCGCTAATGCTCTCATTTTGCTTAATCATGAATAGCTCATAATCTCTCACCAACATGGCCAACTTTGACTCCTTTACTTGATTGGTGCCTTCATGAGTTACTTCAAGTAACTTCCACATTTCATGAGCTGAATCGCATCCGCTAACTCTATTCTCTTTTGTTTGAAAGAGAATTCTAAAACTCATTTTAATAAAATTCCAAACCAAATAAAATCTTGTGGTTAAGACAAATAAGAAATAAGCTTAGAAAGAAAAGCACAAAGATTTATAGTGGTTCACTCTCTCAAAGAGTTACATCCACTACCACACCCAAGGATTTTTCAAATCCACTATAAACACAAATTACACCAACTACAAATATGAGGATCACCCTACAAGGGTTTTGCACACAACCTCAATTCACAACACAATGTAAATCAAAGGATTACCCAAGGGGTCTTTCAACACAAACCTTTGATATCAATAAGAGAGAAAGATAGGTTTAAGAACAATGTTACCAAATTGAGCTTGAGAAACAGTAGTTACAACTCAATAGAATGTTTCTACAAGCTCCTCCTTTCTTCTTCTTTGATGATGATCAATAATGAAGCTCAAGAAGATTTTTGTTTGGGATTGAGAGTGTTTGCAATAATTGTACTTTAAAGCTCTTTAAAAGTCTTAAATGATCTCAATGAATATTTCACCAAACTTCTTACTTTTTGGCTGATAAAAAAAGTCTATATATATTTTCTTGAAAAAATGACCGTTGCACTCTGTGTAACGGTAATAATTTTTTACAGTAAATGTGAAAATCGGACGACCGGTTCCTAAAATGGGACGACCGGTTCTTAAGCAGAAAGATTCGGACTTGTCCTGCTAGAAATCGGACTGCCAATTTTTTTCTAAGTTTAGAAAAAATCGGACGACCGGTTCTAAAACCGGATAACTGAATTTTTTGTTTTTACAGCCAGTTTTTTTTAAGACAAAAGCTTTCCTCATTATTTCAAAAACCTGTATTCTTGATAATCATTTTAGAGATAAGAAGAACCTTTCAAAAGCATGAAAACCTCAATCAAGAATACTTAGATTTTAAGAAAAGTTTATATTGAGAAAATCGTAAAAGGAGCTTCATATATGATCAATAACCAAAGAGTAAGATTAGGGAGTTTTACAAAGAAATACCTTATCACACTCTAACATAGGCAAGGTCTACAATGTCTTTAATGTCTTCAATGATTGGATCTTGGAATGGCTTGGTCTTTTCTCCTTCATTTTGCCCTCATCAACAAGATCTTTTGCTTTTAGAGAATGTAGACTTGAGACTTCAAAAGTGCTTCTTTTGTTCTATGAAAGGATACTCACACAAGAGTATGTTAATCATAATCAAAATCATAAGTAATAATGCCCTTAGGGCTAACAAAGAGAACTTGAAAGACCAATTCACAGGCACCTCACTATGCTCCGTTAAAATTTCTAGCTAGAAACCTCCCGTGAAGAAGTTATAACGTGCCACATATGGTTTCTCCAATAAGAGGATATTCAAAATCTCCTGCTTCCATCAGTTAAAACAAAATAATCATCAGTATTTGAACCAACTAATATATTCTAACAAAGAAAGAAGCAAAGGTTGCAGATTAATTAAAAGTATGGAGATACCGGAGGAATCAAACTTATAAGTAAAGGTGATGAAAAAATGCTCACCAGTGGCATCAGCAAATTTTCTTAACAACATTATAAATATAGGCAATTTGCCTAATTTTACTTTGATCAATTGTATCAATTTCCACTATAGCATCAAATGGCATAGGATATATACACAATGGACAAAAGTTTAGGAAAACATGTATGAAAGAAATGTTTCATAAACATTTAAACAAATGAAGTAATCCAAATAATTAATTTGGAAAAACTGGTGCTCTTTTTACCTATTATGCTCAGTAATGGCAGCAGAAAAATGTCTTAGCTACACCATTATTAAATATCAGCCAATTGCTTAGTTTTACTTTAATCAATTGTATGAATTTCTATTGTAGCAGCAGAATGCCACAGGATATAAACACAATGGACAAAAATTTAGGAAAACATTTATGAAAGAAGCAGATTTTAGACATGTTAAACAAATGTCTAAAATTCCAAATAATTACACTGGTGCAATTTTTACATATTTTTCCAATACCTAAAATATATTTATTGATAGAATAGAAAAAAAAATCAAGGTGCAAAGGGAATATGTACATTACTTATACATGTTCTTCATTCTCATCTTCTGTTTCTGCTACTTTTTTATGACCATCTTCAAGAATTAGTGTTTTTTAACCTATGAAACCCAGAAATTTTTCATTAATGATTTAGCATTATCCGACAAAATCTCAAAATTTAGCAAAAAAAGAAAATCTTCCTAAACCCTAAACCAAATTAGAGCCCATAATAGTGTATTTGATGTTTTGAAGAAGCCTTGGATGATTAAAGCTCTTCTTGTTTGATGTTTGGTAAAAGAAAATATTAACAAAAACTAAGAATTAATATAGTAAAAACTTATAGAAATCAGCAAGGCAAAAAGAAGCAGGGTTGGTTGGCATTGGTTCCAAAAACTGGTCACCAGCAGCCACACCTTTATAAATCACAGAGAGTTCTTTCGTTGGAGGAAATAGGAAACGTTAGAGGTGACATAATTTAAGGTCAGTTTACAACTGCAAGGCGACCGAATAGCGGTCGCAAGGTTCTAACCGTTTGTGACCGCATCACTTTCATCACAAGTTTGTCGCTCATTTAACAAAAGTTGCGACTGAATTCAAATTTCAACGCTAACATCATTGCTATATGTTGCGACTATACTGATTGGTCGCAAATCCCTTGCTAAATTTGCGATTGATCTTCTCGGTTGCAAAAGTGCGTCACTAATTCTACTTTTTCTCGTAGTGGAAGAAGCCTATGGTGACCCTCGGGAGCAGTTGGAGCTCAATGTATATCAGTAAGTTTAATTTACTTTGTATAATTTGTTATTATTAAACTATAATATATACTAACTCTATCTTTGTAACAGATTGCATCCATCTTCGAGACCTGCCACTGTTATCACTTCTATGTTCCATAATAGGTTCATGGGGGTACTGTACATAGAGTCAGGTCCCTCCAGATGTTCAGGATTTATGGTAAGGAGAGTTCCAGGTAAATTAAGCAAATTTCAAAGTTTATTTTATGGGTTTAGTTTTTTCTAATAATAAATTTAACAATCTTATGAATTTTCATTAAATGTATAAAAAATTGTATGGGATCCGGCCTTACCTATGTCAAAGATCCTGGATGCTTGGAAGGACAGGGCAAGAATTCGGATGAGGAATTTGATGGGTGACATTCAAAAAGATGGTAAGCGGCCCCGGTAGATTAAAGAGAGATACTGGTAGACGATGTTAGATTATTGGAAAAGCCCAAGGTTTCTAGTCCTATCCCAACAGAGTAAGAAGAATAGGAATGAGAGACAGGGAGAAGGGGACCCGGGAAACACACCGATAGGTCAATTTCCTTAATTGAGTCTCTCGCGAAGAAGGTATTAAATTTCATTAATATTACATCTTCTGGTTAGTTAAATGTAAATTGTACTTAGTGTATATTGTTGTTTTGCAACAAGCGATATTATCTGAGAGATTTTTGAACAGCAAGGAGTTAGAGGAGCTGCACAAGCATCGCTCGGAGGAGAAAGAGGGGGAGTATGTTAGTTAAAAATTAAGTTTATATTATGTTTTAATATTTTAAGTGTATCTATTTAATATTGTATAAGTTTTATTATATAACTAATATTTTATATTGTAGGAGAATTTTTACGAGGCGATGAGAAAAGTCGAGGAGTAGGCTACGCCGACAGGGACAGCTGTGCCCGATGATGTTGTCCTTATGGCCATAGTTGCGGGAGGTGTGAGCTTGTTCAGTCTCCAGGGACTGGCACCGGATATGGAGTTAGATTGGAAGCTGTCCATCTAAGATTTGGCACTATTTTGTAGAGGATTAGCTCTGATCAGGCCGTACTGTGCTAGTATGCTGAGGAGGATGGAGGCTGTTGTTTCAACTGTCTCTGATGTTTTTAAAGAGTATATGAGGCGGTTTACAGAGCTAATTCAGACTTAGCCTACAAAGGTTTACTTACTCGGAGTTATGAAGTTAGGGCCTAACTCAGGGCTTTTCAACATGACACTACATGTAGGGGTCGGACTCGTAATCTTGTATTGTATTAGTAGATCATCTACATATTGCTCCAAGCTCATGGGTTATGAAAGTTCTATTTTTCTTTCTAAGATGGATGTTGTATCCTATTAAAATATGAACTTTCTAGTATTTTTCTCTTTTAAAAAAATTAAAAACAAATAACTATATAACTAAAATATATTATTTTCTTTGCTATGGTACACTAGTGATTTTTCAAATTTTTATGATTGTTGAGAAATAGTTATTGTGTCAAATTTTGAATTTTTTTTCTTTTACTCTTAAAAGAAAAAACATGGTTTATAAAAAATCAACAAGTTCATGTGTTTAGTAGCAATAGAATAATTAAACTCATAAATAATGGAAACATATTTTATTAAAACCTTTTTAATTCTTAGAGGTAAAAACAGTTGCTTAGCATCATGTACTAAAATGGTATTATCTCCTAACTTTATTAGAGTTTTTTGTAGCAGCAATGCTTAGGGTTTTTTGTATTACCATGTATATATGCACACTTTTCTATAAGATACAAGAATCCTAGTTTACTCTAGTTACCATCCTACCTTAATCTAAGCTAATTAATCACTAGCTATTATCTCGTAATTCCACACGTATTGTTGGCTCAAGAGTTAATATTTTTACTGATTTTGAAAATTAATAAAATAAGTTTGAGTAGTTTAATTGTCAGTTTATATTTTGTTATAGTTGAACTATTGTGTTCATCTGATGTCCTAAACCCTAAACCCTAAACCCTAAACTCTAAATCACAAAACCCTAAACCATAAACTACAAATCCCGAAATCCTAAACCCTAAACCCGGAACCCTAAAACCTAAATCCTAAAACCCTAAACCTTCAAACCCTAAAACCCAAAAAAATAAATCCTAAACGCTAAAACCCCAAACCCTAAACCCTAAACTCTAAAACCTAAACTCTAAATGCTAAAACATAAAACCTAAAACCCTAAAACGTAAAACCCTAAAACACTAATAAGGAAAACCTAAAACTCTAACATTGAAACCCTAAACCCAAAACAATAAAACTCTAAACCCTAATTTTTTTTATCGTGAACCCTAAACCCTAAAATCCAAAAATTCACACCCCAAAATCCCAAACCCTAAACAAATAACCCGAAACCCTAAAACCATAAAACATAAAACCCTAAACCCTAAACCTTAAAACCACAAAACCTAAAAACATAAACCCTAAACCTTAAAATCCCAAACTCTAAACCCTAAACCAAAAATCTAAAACCCGAAACCCTAAATCCTAAACCCTGAATCCTAAAACCCCAAATCCTAAACCTTACGCCCTAAACACAAAACCCGAAACCCGAAACCCGAAACTATAAAATAAAAAATCCTAAACCCTAAACCCTAGAATTTTTATCGTGAACCCCAAACCCTAAAACCCTAACATTCACACCCCAAAATCCTAAACCCTAAACCCTAAACCCGAAACCCTAAAGCCCTAAACCATAAACCTTAAACACTAAACTATTAAACCCTAAACCCTCGAAATCCTAAATCGTAAACCTTAAACCCTTGAAATCCTAAATCGTGAACCCTAAACCTAAAACCCTTGAAAATTTAAATTGCGAAAACTTAACCCAACACTTTATCTATTAAACACTATAACCCTAAAACCCCAAACCCTAAACCCTAAAATGTCTTGAAATCCTAAATCGTGAACCCTGAACCTAAAACCCTTGAAAATTTAAATTGCGAAAACTTAACCCTAAACTTTATCTATTAAACACTATAACCCTAAAACCCCAAACCCTAAACCCTAAAATGTAAAACCCTAAAACCCTAACATGGAAAACCTAAAACCCTAACAATGAAACCGAGAACCCTAAACTATAAAACCTTAAATCCAAAATCCTAGAAATTTTGAAGTGTTAACATTTAACCCTAAACTTTATCTATTAAACACCAGAACCCTAAAACCAAAAACCCTAAAACGTAAAACCCCAAAACACTAACAAGGAAAACCTAAAACCTTAACATTAAAACCTAAACCCCAAACCCTAAATCCTAAACAAAAAACCCTAAACCCTAAACCCTAAACCATAAAACCTGAAATCTTAAACCTTAAACCCTAAAACCTAAAAAAATAAACCCTAAAACCCCAAACCCCAAACCCTAAACCCTAATCCCTAAACTCTAAACCCTAAAACCTAAAACCATAAACCCTAAACCCTTAACACTGAACTGTAAAACCCTAAACGCTAAACGTTAGCTATTACACACTAGAACCCTGAAACACCAAACCCTAAACCATAAATCACAAACCACTAAACCCTAAACTACAAATTCAGAAATCCCAAGGCCTAAACCCTGAACCCTAAAACCTAAATCCTAAAACCCTAAACATTAAAGCCCTGAAACCCAAAAAAATAAATCCTAAACGCTACAACCCCAAACCCTAAACCCTGATCCCTAAACCCTAAACCCTAAAACCTAAAACCCTAAACCCTAAACCTTAAACACTAAATTATTAAACCCTAAAACCTGGAATCTAAAACCCAAAACCCTAAAACCAAAAAAAATAAACCCTAAACAAAAACCCCAAACCCTAAACCCTACACCCTGATCCATAAACCCTAAACCCTAAACCTTAAACACTAAACTATTAAACCGTAAACCCTCGAAATCGTAAATCGTGAACGTTAAACCCTTGAAATCCTAAATCGCGAACCCTAAACCCTAAACACTAAAAGCCTAAAACCCGTACTCGGAAAACCTAAAACCCTAACATTGAAACCCTAAACCCTAAACTATTAAACTCTAAACCCTAAACCCTTGAAATCCTAAATCGTGAACCCTAAACCCTAAACTTCATCTATTAAACACTAGAACCCTAAAACCAAAAACCCAAAACCTTAAAACGTAAAACCCCAAAACACTAACAAGGAAAACCTAAAACCCTAACATTGAAACCTAAACCCTAAACCCTAAATTCTGAACAAAAAACCCTAAACCCTGAACCATAAAACCTGAATTCTTAAACCCTAAAACCTAAAAATATAAATCCTAAAACCCCAAACCCTAAACCTTAAACCCTGATCCCTAAACTCTAAACCCTAAAACCTAAAACCATAAACCCTTAACACTGAACTGTAAAACCCTAAACACTAAACGTTATCTATTAAACACTAGAACCCTGAAACTCCAAACCCTAAACCCTAAATCACAAAACACTAAACCCTAAACTAGAAATTCCGAAATCCTAAGGCCTAAACCCTGAACCCTAAAACCTAAATCCTAAATCCCTAAACCTTAAAGCCCTGAAACCCAAAAAAATAAATCCTAAACGCTACAACCCCAAACCCTAAACCCTAAACTCTAAAACCTAAACTCTAAATGCTAAAACATAAAACCTAAGGCCCTAAAACGTAAAAACCTAAAACACTAACAAGGAAAACCTAAAACTCTAACATTGAAACCCTAAACCCAAAACAATAAAACTCTAAACCCTAGATTTTTTTAATCGTGAACCCTAAACCCTAGTACCCTAAACCCTAAACACAAAACCCTAAACTATAGAACCTGAAATCTTAAACCCAAAACCATAAAACCTAAAAAAATAAACCGTACCTGATCCCTAAACCCTAAACCTAAAACCCTAACATTGAAACACTAAACCCTAAACCCTAAACCCTAAAATCCTAAACACAAAACCCTAAACCCTAAATCCCAAACCCAAAACCGTAAACCCTAAACCATAAAACCTAAAATCTTAAACCCTAAACCCTAAACCCTAAAACCTAAAAAAATAAACCCTAAAACCCCAAACCCGAAACCCTAAGCCCTGATCCCTAAACTCTAAACCCTAAAACCGAAGACCATAAACCCTAAACCCTTAACACCAAACTGTAAGACCCTAAACCCTAAACGTGATCTATTAAACACTAGATCCCTAAAACCCCAAACCCTAAATAGTAAAACCCTAAAACCTCAAAATAGAAAACCTAAAACCCTAAAATTGACACCCTAAAACCGTAAAACCGAAACCCATTAATCCTAAACATAAAACCCTAAACCCTAAATTATAAAACTCGAAATCCTAAACCCTAAATCTTAAAACCACAAAAGCTAAAAATAAACCCTAAACCCTAAATTCTAAAACCCGAAACCCTAAATCCTAAACCCTAAACACTAAAACCCCAAACCCTAAACCCTAAACTCTAAAACCTAAACTCTAAATGCTAAAACATAAAACCCTCAGACCCTAAAACGTAAAACCATAAAACACTAACAAGGAAAATCTAAAACTCTAACATTGAAACCCTAAACCCAAAACAATAAAACTCTAAACCCTAGAATGTTTTTATGGTGAACCCTAAACCCTAAAACCCTAAAATTCACACCATAAAATCCCAAACCCGAAGAACAAAACCCAAAAGCCTAAACCCCGAACCCTAAAACCATAAAACATAAAATCCTAAACCCTAAACATTAAAACCACAAAACCTAAAAAAATTAACCCTAAACACTAAAATCCCAAACCCTAAACCCGAAAGCCTAAAATCTAAAACCCGAAACCCAAAATCCTAAACCCTAAACCGTGAACCCTGAAACTCCAAATCCTAAACCCTAAACCCTAAACATCAAACCCGAAACTATAAAATCAAAAATCCTAAACCCGAAACTATAAAATTAAAAATCCTAAACCCGAAACTGTAAAATTAAAAATCCTAAACCCTAGAATTTTCTTATTGTGAACCCCAAACCCTAAAACCCTAACATTCACACCCCAAAATCCTAAACCCTAAACCCGAAACCCTAAAACCCTCAACCCTAAACTCTAAACCTTAAACACTAAACTATTAAACCCTAAACCCTCGAAATCCTAAATCGTGAACCTTAACCCTTGAAATCCTAAATCGTGAACCCTAAACCCTAAACCTAAAACCCTAAACCCTTGAAAATTTAAATCGCGAAAACTTAACCCTAAAGTTTATCGATTAAACACTATAACCCTAAAACCCCAAACCTTAAACCCTAAAATGTAAAACACTAAAACCCTAACATGGAAAACCTAAAACCCGAACATTGAAATCGTAAACCCTAAACTATAAAACCGTAAATCCAAAATCCTTGAAAATTTGAATTGTGAGCACTTAACCCTAAACTTTATCTATTAAACACTAGAACCCTAAAACCCCAAACCCTAAAATGTGAAACCCTAAAACCCTAACATGGAAACCTAAAACCCTAACATTGAAACACTAAATCCTAAACACAAAACCCTAAACCCTAAACTATAAAACCTGGAATCTTAAATCCAAAACCCTAAAACCTAAAAAACTAAACCCTAAACCAAAACCCCAAACCCTAAACCCTAAACACTGATCCGTAAACCCTAAACCATAAAACCTAAAACCCTAAACCCTAAACCTTAAACACTAAACTATAAAACCCTAAACCCTTGAAATCCTAAATCGTGAACCTTAAACCCTTGAAATCCTAAATCGTGAACCCTAAACCCTAAACACTAAAACCCTAAAACCCATACTTGGAAAACCTAAAACCCTAACATTGAAAACCTAAACCCTAAACTATTAAACTCTAAACCCTAAACCCTTGAAATCCTAAATAGTGAACCCTAAACCCTAAACTTCATCTATTAAACACTAGATCCCTAAAACCGAAAACCCAAAACCCAAAAACGTAAAACCCCAAAAACACTAACAAGGAAAACCTAAAACCCTAACATTGAAACCTAAACCCTAAACCCTAAATCCTAAACACAAAACCCTAAACCCTAAACCCTAAACCATAAAACCTGAAATCTTAAACCCTAAACCCTAAAACCTAAAAAAATAAACCCTAAAACCCCAAACCCTAAACCCTTATCCCTAAACTCTAAACCCTAAAACCTAAAACCATAAACCCTAAACCTTTAACACTGAACTGTAAAAACCCTAAACGCTAAACGTTATCTATTACACACTAGAACCCGGAAACTCCTAACCCTAAACCGTAAATCATAAAACACTAAACCCTAAACTACAAATTCCGAAATCCTAAGGCTTAAACCCTGAACCCTAAAACCTAAATCCTAAAACCCTAAACCTTAAAGCCCGTAAACCAAAAAAAATAAATCCTAAATGCTACAACCCCAAACCCTAAACCCTGATCCCTAAACCCTAAACCCTAAAACCTAAAACCCTAAACCCTAAACCTTAAACACTAAACTATTAAACCCTAAAACCTGGAATCTTAAACCCAAAACCCTAAAACCAAAAAACCTGGAATCTTAAACCCAAAACCCTAAAACCAAAAAATATAAACCCTAAACAAAAACCCCAAACCCTAAACCCTATACCCTGATCCATAAACCCAAAACCCTAAACCCTAAAACCCTAAACCCTAAACCTTAAACACTAAACTATTAAACCCTAAACCCTCGAAATCCTAAATCGTGAACGTTAAACCCTTGAAATCGTAAATCGCGAACCCTAAACCCTAAACACTAAAAGCCTAAAACTCGTACTTGTAAAACCTAAAACCCTAACATTGAAACCCTAAACCCTAAACTATTAAACTCTAAACCCTAAACCCTTGAAATCCTAAATAGTGAACCCTAAACCCTAAACTTCATCTATTAAACACTAGAACCCTAAAACCAAAAACCCAAAACCCTAAAACGTAAAACCCCAAAACACTAACAAGGAAAATCTAAAACCCTAACATTGAAACCTGAACCCTAAACCCTAAATTCTGAACACAAAACCCTAAACCCTGAACCATAAAACCTGAATTCTTAAACCCTAAAACCCCAAACCCTAAACCTTATACCCTTATCCCTAAACTCTAAACCCTAAACCCTAAAACCAGAAACCCTAAACCCTTAACACTGAACTGTAAAACCTAAACACTAAACGTTATCTATTAAACACTAGAACCCTGAAACTCCAAACCCTAAACCCTAAATCACAAAACACTAAACCTTAAACTACAAATTCCGAAATCCAAAGGCCTAATCCCTGAACCCTAAAACCTAAATCCTAAATCCCTAAACCTTAAAGCCCTGAAAACCAAAAAAATAAATCCTAAACGCTACAACCCCAAACCCAAACCCTAAACTCTAAAACCTAAACTCTATATGCTAAAACATAAAACCCTAAGACCCTAAAACCCTAAACCCTAAACCTTAAACACTAAACTATTAAACCCTAAACCCTCGAAATCCTAAATCGTGAACCTTAAACCCTTGAAATCCTAAATTGTGAACCCTAAACCCTAAACACTAAAACCCTAACACCCTTACTTGGAAAACCTAAAACCCTAACATTGAAACCCTAAACCCTAAACTATTAAACTCTAAACCCTAAACCCTTGAAATCCTAAATAGTGAACCCTAAACCCTAAACTTCATCTATTAAATACTAGAACCCTAAAACCAAAAACCCTAAAACGTAAAACCCCAAAACACTAACAAGGAAAACCTAAAACCTTAACATTGAAACCTAAACCCTAAACCCTAAATCCTAAACACAAAACCCTAAAGCCTAAACCCTAAACCATAAAACCTGAAATCTTAAACCTTAAACCCTAAAACCCGAAACCCCAAACCCTAAACCCTAAACCCTGATCCCTAAACTCTAAACCCTAAAACCTAAAACCATAAACCCTAAACCCTTAACAATGAACTGTAAAACCCTAAACGCTAAACGTTATCTATTACACACTAGAACCCTGAAACTCCAAACCCTAAACCCTAAATCACAAAACACTAAACACTAAACTACAAATTCCAAATCCTAAGGCCTAAACTCGAACTCTAAAACCTAAATCCTAAAACCCTAAACATTAAAGCCCCGAAACCAAAAAAAAATAAATCCTAAATGCTACAACCCCAAACCCTAAACCCCCGATCCCTAAACCCTAAACCCTAAAACCTAAAACCCTAAACCCTAAACCTTAAACACTAAACTATTAAACCCTAAAACCTGGAATCTTAAACCAAAAAACCTGGAATCTTAAACCCAAAACCCTAAAACCAAAAAATATAAACCCTAAACAAAAACCCCAAACCCTAAACCCTAAACCCTGATCCATAAACCCAAAACCCTAAACCCTAAAACCCTAAACCCTAAACCTTAAACAAGAAACTATAAAACCCTAAACCCTCGAAATCCTAAATCGTGAACGTTAAACCCTTGAAATCGTAAATCGCGAACCCTAAACCCTAAACACTAAAAAGCCTAAAACCCGTACTTGTAAAAACCTAAAACCCTAACATTGAAAACCCTAAACCCTAAACTATTAAACTCTAAACCCTAAACCCTTGAAATCCTAAATAGTGAACCCTAAACCCTAAACTTCATCTATTAAACACTAGAACCCTAAAACCAAAAACCCAAAACCCTAAAACGTAAAAACCCCAAAACACTAACAAGGAAAATCTAAAACCCTAACATTGAAACCCCGAACCCTAAACCCTAAATTCGAACACAAAACCCTAAACCCTGAACCATAAAACCCGAATTCTTAAACCCTAAAACCCCAAACCCTAAACCTTAAACCCTTATCCCTAAACTCTAAACCCTAAAACCTAAAACCCGAAAACCCTAAACCCTTAACACTCGAATCAGAAACCTAAACACTAAACGTTATCTATTAAACACTAGAACCCTGAAACTCCAAACCCTAAACCCTAAATCACAAAACACTAAACCTTAAACTACAAATGCCGAAATCCAAAGGCCTAATCCCTGAACCCTAAAACCTAAATCCTAAATCCCTAAACCTTAAAGCCCTGAAACCCAAAAAAATAAATCCTAAACGCTACAACCCCAAACCCTAAACCCTAAACTCTGAAACCTAAACTCTAAATGCTAAAACATAAAACCCTAAGACCCTAAAACGTAAAACCCTAAAACACTAACAAGGAAAACCTAAAACTCTAACATTGAAACCCTAAAGCCAAAACCATAAAACTCTAAACCTTAGAATTTTTTTATCGTGAACCCTAAACCCTAGTACACTAAACCCTAAACACAAAACCCTAAATTATAAAACCTGAAATCTTAAACCCAAAACTGTAAAACCTAAAAAAATAAACCCTATACCAAAACCCCAAACCCTAAAGCCTAAACCCTGATCCCAAAACCCTAAACCCTAACCCTAAAACCCTAACATTGAAACACTAAACCCTAAACCCTAAACCCTAAATCCCAAACCCAAAACCCTAAACCCTAAACCATAAAACCTAAAATCTTAAACCCTAAACCCTAAAACCTAAAAAAAAAAAACCCTAAAACCCCAAACCCTAAACCCTTATCCCTAAACTCTAAACCCTAAAACCTAAAACCATAAACCCTAAACCTTTAACACTGAACTGTAAAACCCTAAACGCTAAACGTTATCTATTACACACTAGAACCCGGAAACTCCTAACCCTAAACCGTAAATCATAAAACACTAAACCCTAAACTACAAATTCCGAAATCCTAAGGCTTAAACCCTGAACCCTAAAACCTAAATCCTAAAACCCTAAACCTTAAAGCCCGTAAACCAAAAAAAATAAATCCTAAATGCTACAACCCCAAACCCTAAACCCTGATCCCTAAACCCTAAACCCTAAAACCTAAAACCCTAAACCCTAAACCTTAAACACTAAACTATTAAACCCTAAAACCCGGAATCTTAAACCCAAAAACCCTAAAACCAAAAAACCTGGAATCTTAAACCCAAAACCCTAAAACCAAAAAATATAAACCCTAAACAAAAACCCCAAACCCTAAACCCTAAACCCTGATCCATAAACCCAAAACCCTAAACCCTAAAACCCTAAACCCTAAACCTTAAACACTAAACTATTAAACCCTAAACCCTCGAAATCCTAAATCGTGAACGTTAAACCCTTGAAATCGTAAATCGCGAACCCTAAACCCTAAACACTAAAAGCCTAAAACTCGTACTTGTAAAACCTAAAACCCTAACATTGAAACCCTAAACCCTAAACTATTAAACTCTAAACCCTAAACCCTTGAAATCCTAAATAGTGAACCCTAAACCCTAAACTTCATCTATTAAACACTAGAACCCTAAAACCAAAAACCCAAAACCCTAAAACGTAAAACCCCAAAACACTAACAAGGAAAATCTAAAACCCTAACATTGAAACCTGAACCCTAAACCCTAAATTCTGAACACAAAACCCTAAACCCTGAACCATAAAACCTGAATTCTTAAACCCTAAAACCCCAAACCCTAAACCTTATACCCTTATCCCTAAACTCTAAACCCTAAACCCTAAAACCAGAAACCCTAAACCCTTAACACCGAATCAGAAACCTAAACACTAAACGTTATCTATTAAACACTAGAACCCCCGAAACTCCAAACCCTAAACCCTAAATCACAAAACACTAAACCTTAAACTACAAATTCCGAAATCCAAAGGCCTAATCCCTGAACCCTAAAACCTAAATCCTAAATCCCTAAACCTTAAAGCCCTGAAAACCAAAAAAATAAATCCTAAACGCTACAACCCCAAACCCAAACCCTAAACTCTAAAACCTAAACTCTATATGCTAAAACATAAAACCCTAAGACCCTAAAACCCTAAACCCTAAACCTTAAACACTAAACTATTAAACCCTAAACCCTCGAAATCCTAAATCGTGAACCTTAAACCCTTGAAATCCTAAATTGTGAACCCTAAACCCTAAACACTAAAACCCTAACACCCTTACTTGGAAAACCTAAAACCCTAACATTGAAACCCTAAACCCTAAACTATTAAACTCTAAACCCTAAACCCTTGAAATCCTAAATAGTGAACCCTAAACCCTAAACTTCATCTATTAAATACTAGAACCCTAAAACCAAAAACCCTAAAACGTAAAACCCCAAAACACTAACAAGGAAAACCTAAAACCTTAACATTGAAACCTAAACCCTAAACCCTAAATCCTAAACACAAAACCCTAAAGCCTAAACCCTAAACCATAAAACCTGAAATCTTAAACCTTAAACCCTAAAACCCGAAACCCCAAACCCTAAACCCTAAACCCTGATCCCTAAACTCTAAACCCTAAAACCTAAAACCATAAACCCTAAACCCTTAACAATGAACTGTAAAACCCTAAACGCTAAACGTTATCTATTACACACTAGAACCCTGAAACTCCAAACCCTAAACCCTAAATCACAAAACACTAAACACTAAACTACAAATTCCGAAATCCTAAGGCCTAAACCTGAACTCTAAAACCTAAATCCTAAAACCCTAAACATTAAAGCCCTGAAACCAAAAAAAATAAATCCTAAATGCTACAACCCCAAACCCTAAACCCTGATCCCTAAACCCTAAACCCTAAAACCTAAAACCCTAAACCCTAAACCTTAAACACTAAACTATTAAACCCTAAAACCTGGAATCTTAAACCAAAAAACCTGGAATCTTAAACCCAAAACCCTAAAACCAAAAAATATAAACCCTAAACAAAAACCCCAAACCCTAAACCCTAAACCCTGATCCATAAACCCAAAACCCTAAACCCTAAAACCCTAAACCCTAAACCTTAAACAGTAAACTATAAAACCCTAAACCCTCGAAATCCTAAATCGTGAACGTTAAACCCTTGAAATCGTAAATCGCGAACCCTAAACCCTAAACACTAAAAGCCTAAAACCCGTACTTGTAAAACCTAAAACCCTAACATTGAAACCCTAAACCCTAAACTATTAAACTCTAAACCCTAAACCCTTGAAATCCTAAATAGTGAACCCTAAACCCTAAACTTCATCTATTAAACACTAGAACCCTAAAACCAAAAACCCAAAACCCTAAAACGTAAAACCCCAAAACACTAACAAGGAAAATCTAAAACCCTAACATTGAAACCTGAACCCTAAACCCTAAATTCTGAACACAAAACCCTAAACCCTGAACCATAAAACCTGAATTCTTAAACCCTAAAACCCCAAACCCTAAACCTTAAACCCTTATCCCTAAACTCTAAACCCTAAAACCTAAAACCAGAAACCCTAAACCCTTAACACTGAACTGTAAAACCTAAACACTAAACGTTATCTATTAAACACTAGAACCCTGAAACTCCAAACCCTAAACCCTAAATCACAAAACACTAAACCTTAAACTACAAATGCCGAAATCCAAAGGCCTAATCCCTGAACCCTAAAACCTAAATCCTAAATCCCTAAACCTTAAAGCCCTGAAACCCAAAAAAATAAATCCTAAACGCTACAACCCCAAACCCTAAACCCTAAACTCTGAAACCTAAACTCTAAATGCTAAAACATAAAACCCTAAGACCCTAAAACGTAAAACCCTAAAACACTAACAAGGAAAACCTAAAACTCTAACATTGAAACCCTAAATCCAAAACCATAAAACTCTAAACCTTAGAATTTTTTTATCGTGAACCCTAAACCCTAGTACCCTAAACCCTAAACACAAAACCCTAAATTATAAAACCTGAAATCTTAAACCCAAAACTGTAAAACCTAAAAAAATAAACCCTATACCAAAACCCCAAACCCTAAAGCCTAAACCCTGATCCCAAAACCCTAAACCCTAACCCTAAAACCCTAACATTGAAACACTAAACCCTAAACCCTAAACCCTAAATCCCAAACCCAAAACCCTAAACCCTAAACCATAAAACCTAAAATCTTAAACCCTAAATCCTAAAACCTAAAAAAAAAAAACCCTAAAACCCAAAACCAGAAGCCCTAAACCCTGATCCCTAAACACTAAACCCTAAAACCGAAGACCATAAACCCTAAACCCTTAACACCAAACTGTAAAACCCTAAACCCTAAACGTGATCTATTAAACACTAGGTCCCTAAAACCCCAAACCCTAAACCCAAAATAGAAAACCTAAAACCCTAAAATTGACACCCTAACACCCTAAAACCGAAACCCATTAATCCTAAACACAAAACCCTAAACCCTAAATTATAAAACTCGAAATCCTAAACCCTAAATCTTAAAACCACAAAAGCTAAAAATAAACCCGAAACCCTAAAATCTAAAACCCGAAACCCTAAATCCTAAACCCTAAACACTATAACCCCAAACCCTAAACCCTAAACTCTAAAACCTAAACTCTAAATGCTAAAACATAAAACCATAAGACCCTAAAACGTAAAACCATAAAACACTAACAAGGAAAATCTAAAACTCTAGCATTGAAACCCTAAACCGAAAACAATAAAACTCTAAACCCTAGAATTTTTTTATCGTAAACCCTAAACGCTAAAACCCTAAAATTCACACCCCAAAATCCCAAACCCTAAGCACAAAACACGAAAGCCTAAACCCCGAACCCTAAAACCATAAAACATAAAATCCTAAAGCCTAAACTTTAAAACCACAAAACCTAAAAAAATTAACCCTAAACACTAAAATCCAAAACCCTAAACCCGAAAGCCTAAAATCTAAAACCCGAAACCCAAAATCCTAAACCCTGAACCCTGAAACCCCAAATCCTAAACACAAAGACCTAAACATCAAACCCAAAACCCGAAACTATAAAATCAAAAATCCTAAACCCGAAACTATAAAATCAAAAATCTTAAACCCCAGAATTTTTTTATCGTGAACCCCAAACCCTAAAACCATAACATTCACACCCCAAAATCCTAAACCCTAAACCCGAAACCCTAAAGCCCTAAACCCTAAACCTTAAACACTAAACTATTAAGCGCTAAAACCTCGAAATCCTAAATCGTGAACCTTAAACCCTTGAAATCCTAAATCGTGAACCCTAAACCCTAAACCTAAAACCCGAAACCCTTGAAAATTTAAATCGCGAACACTTAACCCTAAACATTATCTATTAAACACTATAACCCTAAAACCCCAAACCCTAAACCCTAAAATGTAAAACCCTAACATGGAAAGCCTAAAACCCTAACATTGAAACCGTAAACCCTAAACTATAAAACCGTAAATCCAAAATCCTTGAAAATTTGAATTGTGAGCACTTAACCTTAAACCTTATCTATTAAACACTAGAACCCTAAAACCCCAAACCCTAAACTCTAAAACCTAAACTCTAAATGCTAAAACGTAAAACCCTAAGACCCTAAAACGTAAAACCATAAAACACTAACAAGGAAAATCTAAAACTCTAACATTTAAACCCTAAACCCAAAACAATAAAACTCTAAACCCTGAATTTTTTTATCGTGAACCCTAAACCCTAAAACCCTAAAATTCACACCCCAAAATCCCAAACCCTAAGCACAAAACCCGAAAGCCTAAACCCCGAACCCTAAAACCATAAAACATAAAATCCTAAACCCTAAACTTTAAAACGTCAAAACCTAAAAAAATTAACCCTAAACACTAAAATCCCAAACCCTAAACCCGAAAGTCTAAAATCTAAAACCCGAAACCCAAAATCCTAAACCCTAAACCGTGAACCCTGAAACCCCAAATCCTAAACCCTAAACCCTAAACATCAAACCCGAAACCCGAAACTATAAAATGAAAAATTCTAAACCCGAAACTATAAAATCAAAAATCCTAAACCCTAGAATTTTTTTATCGTGAACCCCAAACCCTAAAACCCTAACATTCACACCCGAAAATCCTAAACCCTAAACCCGAAACCCTAAAGCCCTAAACCCTAAACCCTAAACCTTAAACATTAAACTATTAAACCCTAAACCCTCGAAATCCTAAATCGTGAACCTTAAACCCTTGAAATCCTAAATCGTGAACCCTAAAACCCTTACTTGGAAAACCTAAAACCCTAACATTGAAACCCTAAACCCTAAACAATTAAACTCTAAACCCTTGAAATCCTAAATAGTGAACCCTAAACCCTAAACTTCATCTATTAAACACTAGATCTCTAAAACCAAAAACCCAAAACCCAAAAACGTAAAACCCCAAAACACTAACAAGGAAAACCTAAAACCCTAACATTGAAACCTAAACCCTAAACCCTAAATCCTAAACACAAAACCCTAAACCCTAAACCAGAAAGCCTGAAATCTTAAACCCTAAACCGTAAACCCTAAAACCTAAAAAAATAAACCCTAAAACCCCATACCCTAAACCCTTATCCCTAAACTCTAAACCCTAAAACCTAAAACCATAAACCCTAAACCTTTAACACTGAACTGTAAAACCCTAAACGCTAAACGTTATCTATTACACACTAGAACCCTGAAACTCCAAACCCTAAACCCTAAATCACAAAACACTAAACCCTAAACTACAAATTCCGAAATCCTAAGGCCTAAACCCTGAACCCTAAAACCTAAATCCAAAAGCCCTAAACCTTAAAGCCCTGAAACCCAAAAAAATAAATCCTAAACGCTACAACCCCAAACCCTAAACCCTAAACTCTAAAACCTAAACTCTAAATGCTAAAAAATAAAACCCTGAGACCCTAAAACCCTAAACCATAAACACTAAACTATTAAACCCTAAACCCTCGAAATCCTAAATCGTGAACCTTAAATCCTTGAAATCCTAAATTGTGAACCCTAAACCCTAAACACTAAAACCCTAAAACCCTTACTTGGAAAACCTAAAACCCTAACATTGAAACCCTAAACCCTAAACTATTAAACCCTAAACCCTTGAAATCCTAAATAGTAAACCCTAAACCCTAAACTTCATCTATTAAACACTAGAAACCTAAAACCAAAAACCCTAAAACGTAAAACCCCAAAACACTAACAAGGAAAACCTAAAACCTTAACATTGAAACCTAAACCCTAAACCCTAAATCCTAAACACAAAACCCTAAACCCTAAACCCTAAACCATAAAACCTGAAATCTTAAACCCTAAACCCTAAAACCTAAAAAAATAAACCCTAAACCCGAAACCCCAAACCCTAAACCCTGATCCCTAAACTCTAAACAATAAAACCTAAAACCATAAACCCTAAACCCCTTAACACTGAACTATAAAACCCTAAACGCTAAACGTTATCTATTACACACTAGAACCCTGAAACTACAAACCCTAAACCCTAAATCACAAAACACTAAACTCTAAACTACAAATTCCGAAATCCTAAGGCCTAAACCCTGAACCCTAAAGCCTAAATCCTAAAACCCTAAACATTAAAGCCCTGTCCTAAACGCTACAACCCCAAACTCAAAACCCTAAACTCTAAAACCTACTTTCTAAATGCTAAAACATAAAACCCTAAGACACTAAAACGTAAAACCCTAAAACACTAACAAGGAAAACCTAAAACTCTAACATTGAAACCCAAAACCAAAAACATAAAACCCTAAACCCTAAAACCCTAATACCATAAACCCTAACATGGGAAACCTAAAACCCTAACATTGAAACACTAAACCCTAAACCCTAAATCCTAAACACAAAACCCTAAACCCTAAACTATAAAACCTGGAATCTTAAACCCGAAACCCTAAAACCTAAAAAAATAAACCCTAAACAAAAACCCCAAACCCCAAACCCTAAACCCTAAAACCTAAAACCCTAAACCCTAAACCTTAAATACTAAACTATTAAACGCTAAACCCTCGAAATCCTAAATCGTGAACCTGAAACCCTTGAAATCCTAAATCGTGAACCCTAAACCCTAAACCCGAAACACTAAAACCCTAAAACCCTTACTTGGAAAACCTAAAACCCTAACATTGAAACCGTAAACTATTAAACTCTAAACCCTAAACCATAGAAATCCTAAATAGTGAACCCTAAACCCTAAAGTTCATATATTAAACACTAGAACCCTAAAACCAAAAACCCAAAACCTAAACCCTCATCCCTAAACTCTACACCCTAAAACCTAAAACCATAAATCCTAAACCCTTAACACTGAACTGTAAAACCCTAAACGCTAAACCTTATCTATTAAACACTAGAACCCTGAAGCTCTAAATCCTAAACCCTAAATCACAAAACACTAAACCCTAAACTACAAATTCCGAAATCCTAAGGCCTAAACCCTGAACCCTAAAACCTAAATCCTAAAACCCTAAACCTTAAAGCCCTGAAACCCAAAAATATAATTCCTCAACGCTACAACCCCAAACCCTAAACCCTAAACTCTAAAACCTAAACTCTAAATTCTAAAACATAAAACCCTAAGACCCTAAAACGTAAAACCCTAAAACACTAACAAGGAAAACCTAAAACTCTAACAATGAAACCCTAAACCCAAAACTATAAAACTCTAAACCGTAGAATTTTTTTATCGTGAATCCTAAACCCAAAACCCTAAACACAAAACCCTAAACTATAAAACCTGAAATTTTAAACCCAAAACCCGAAAACCTAAAAAAATAAACCCTAAACCCTAAAGCCTAAAATCTAAAACCCGAAACCCTAAATCCTAAACCCTAAACCCTGAACCCTAAAATGCCGAACCCTAAACCCTAAACTCTAAAACCTAAACTCTAAATGCTAAAACATAAAACCCTAAGACCCGAAAATGAAAAACCCTAAAACACTAACAAGGAAAATCTAAAACTCTAACATTGAAACCCTAAACCCAAAACAATAAAACTCTAAACCCTAGAATTTTTTTATCGTGAACCCTAAACCCTAAAACCCTAAAATTCACACCCCAAAATCCCAAACCTTAAGCAAAAAACCCGAAAGCCTAAACCCCGAACCCTAAAACCATAAAACATAAAACCCTAAACCCTAAACTTCAAAACCACAAAACCAAAAAACAGTAACCCTAAACCCTAAAATCCCAAACCAAAACCCGAAAGCCTAAAATCTAAAACGCGACACCCAAAATCCTAAACCCTAAACCCTGAACCCTGAAACCCCAAATCCTAAACCTTAAACCCTAAACATCAAACCCGAAACCCGAAATCCGAAACTATAAAATCAAAAATCCTAAACCCGAAACTATAAAATCAGAAATCCTAAACCCTAGACCCTAGAATTTTTTTATCGTGAACCCCAAACCCT
Organism: Catharanthus roseus; assembly: GCA_028651295.1. Lineage (NCBI taxonomy): Eukaryota > Viridiplantae > Streptophyta > Magnoliopsida > Gentianales > Apocynaceae > Catharanthus > Catharanthus roseus. The sequence continues at coordinate 150,797 of JAPQWS010000142.1, read as the reverse complement.
AAACCCTAACATTCACACCCCAAAATCCTAAACCCAAAACCCGATACCCTAAAGCCCTAAACCCTAAATCTTAAACACTAAACTATTAAACCCGAAAACCTCGAAATCCTAAATCGTGAACCTTAAACCCTTCAAATCTTAAATCGTGAACCCTAAACCCTAAACCTAAAACTCAAAACCCTTGAAAATTTAAATCGCGAACACTTAACCCTAAACATTATCTATTAAACACTATAACCCTAAAACCCCAAACCCTAAACCCTAAAATGTAAAACCCTAACATGAAAAACCTAAAACCCTGACTTTGATATCGTAAACCCTAAACTATAAAACCGTAAATCCAAAATCCTTGAAAATTTGAGTTGTTAACACTTAACACTAAACTTTATCTATTAAACACTAGAACCCTAAAACCCCAGACCCTAAAAGGAAAAACCTTAATACCCTAACATGGGAAACCTAAAACCCTAACATTGAAAAACTAAACCCTAAACCCTAAATCCTAAACACAAAACCCTAAACCCTAAACTATAAAAGCTGGAATCTTAAACCCAAAACCCTAAAACCTAAAAAAAGAAACCCTAAACAAAAACCCTAAACCCTAAACCTAAACCCTGATCCCTAAACCCTAAACCTTAAACACTAATCTATTAAACCCTAAACCATCGAAATCTTAAATCGTGAACCTTAAACCCTTGAAATCCTAAATCATGAACCCTAAACCCTAAACACTAAAACCCTTACTTGGAAAACCTAAAACCCTAACATTGAAACCCTGAACCCTAAACTATTAAACTCAATACCCTAAACCCTTGAAATCCTAAATAGTGAACCCTAAACCCTAAACTTCATTTATTAAACACTAGAACCATAAAACAAAAAACCCAAAACCCTAAAACGTAAAACCCCAAAACACTAACAGGGAAAGCCTAAAACCCTAACATTGAAACCTAAACCCTAAACCCTAAATCCTAAACACAAAACCCTAAACCCTAAACCCGAAACCATAAAACCTGAAATCTTAAACCCTAAACCCTAAAACCTAAAAAAATAAACCATAAACCCCAAACCCCAAACCCTAAACCATAAACCCTGATCCCTAAACTCTAAACCCTAAAACCTAATACCATAAACCCTAAACCCACCCGAAAACCTAAATCCTAAACCCTAAACCCTAAACTATAAAACCTTAAACCCTAAACTTTATCTATTAAACACTAAAACCCTTACTTGGAAAACCTAAAACCCTAACATTGAAACCCTAAACCCTAAACTATTAAACTCTAAACCCTAAACCCTGGAAATCATAAATAGTGAACCCTAAACCCTGAACTTTATCTATTAAACACTAGAACCCTAAAACCCAAAACCCTAAAACGTAAAACCCCAAAACACTAACAAGGAAAACCTAAAACCCTAACATTGAAACCTAAACCCTAAACCCTAAATCCTTAACACAAAACCTTAAACCCAGAACCCTAAACCATAAAGCCCGAAATCATAAACCCTAAAACCTAAAAAAATAAACCAAAAAACCCCAAACCCTAAACCCTAAACCCAGATCCCTATACTCTAAACCCTAAAATCTAAAACCATAAACCTTAAGCGGCCTCTAGCAAGACATTATGCTTAACCAAGTTAAGTAAATGTAATAATAACCTAGCATCAGATTTAATATTTAGTCCTTTTGTCACACGATATCCTAATTAAGTATAAGGCATGGATCAAGTCATCCATATAAAACTTAATTAACCATTTACTTGATCACTAGGCAGACTGTTCCAACAAATAATATTAATAACACCTTATTAATACTTATTTGAGCATGGCCATGCATATTTTCCAGTCTTCCTTATCAAGGGGCCCATGGATATCTCTCTCTAAAAAGAGAGGGACAAATCCCTTTCACTATCTCCAATATTGAAGCCATGACTAGAAAATAAGCCAACCAATAATCATATTGATCACCTAATTAAAAGTGATGTTTGACTATGTCAAAACATATTTTTTACCCCATGCAAGAAACATTAGAAACCTCAGGTCGAAGGACACCAAATATAAAACTGAAAGAAATACCTATAACTTAAACCCATGCAACATTTCTTCTTCATTTTGGGTCATGTCCAATACAATATTCTCAATATTTATTTATGAATTGATTTTATATCTCATATTCATGATCAGTAAAACTTGACCATCAATCAACTTCACACAAGTTTACAAGATATAATAAACTAGGGACAAATAAGAATAGTATTTTATTAGCTATAAGGGTTTTACTATCAAGTCACATACTTGATGACCAAGAGCATAAAATACAATTCAAAATACATGCTTCATAAATCATAAATGTGAGTCAATTGGTCTTACGGCATATACTAACATAAAACCCTAAAACCTAAAACCCTAAACCTTAAAACCACAAAACTTAAAAATGAACGCTAAACCCATCGTGAACCCTAAACCCTAAAATCTAAAACCCGAAAACCTAAATGCTAAACCCAAAACCCAAAACTATAAATCTCGACATTCTAAACCCTAAACCGTAAAACCCTAAACCCTGAACCCTAAACCCTAAAACCCTAAAACCTAAAACCCTAAACCCTGAACCCTAAACATGAAAACCACAAAACCTAAAAATAAAAGCAAAACCCATCGTGAACCCTAAACCCTAAACCCTAAACACTTAACCCTAAACTTTATCTATTAAACACTAAAACCCTTACTTGGAAAACCTAAAACCCTAACATTGAAACCCTAAACCCTAAACTATTAAACTCAAAAGCCTAAACCCTTGAAATCCTAAATAGTGAACCATAAACCCTAAACTTTATCTATTAAACACTAGAACCCTAAAACCAAAAACCCAAAACCCTAAAACGTAAAACCCCAAAACACTAACAAGGAAAACCTAAAACCCTAACATTAAAACCTAAACCCTAAACACAAAAGCTTAAACCCTAAACCCTAAACCATAAAGCCTGAAATCTTAAATCCTAAACCCTGAAACCTAAAAAAAAAACCCTAAACCCTGATCCCTAAACTCTAAACCCTAAACCTAAAACCCTAACATCGACACCCCAAAACCCTAAACCATAAACCCTAAATCCTAAACAGAAAACCCAGATCCCTAATCTATAAATCTCGAAATTCTAAACGCTAAACCCTAAAACCTAAACCCCTAAACCCTTAACCCTAAACCTTAAAACCACAAAACCTAAAAATAAATGCTAAACCCATCGTGAACCCTTAACCCTAAACCCTAAACCCGAAAACCTAAATCCTAAACCCTAAAGCCTAAACTATAAAACCCTAAACCCTAAACACTTAACACTAAACTTTATCTATTAAACACTAAAACCCATACTTGGAAAACCTAAAACCCTAACATTGAAACCCTAAACCCTAAACTATTAAACTCTAAACCCTAAACCCTTGAAATCCTATATAGTGAACCGTAAACCCTATACTTTATCTATTAAACACTAGAACCCTAAAACCAAAAACCCGAAACCCTAAAACGTAAAACCCCAAAACACTAACAAGGAAAACCTAAAACCCTAACAGTGAAACCTAAACCCTAAACACAAAAGCTTAAACCCTAAACCCTAAACCATAAAGCCTGAAATCTTAAATCCTAAACCCTGAGACATAAAAAAAAACCATAAACCCTGATCCCTAAACTCTAAACCCTAAACCCTAAAACCCTAACATCGACACCCATAAACCCTAAACCATAAACCCTAAATCCTAAACAAAAAACACAAAACCCTAATCTATAAATCTCGAAATTCTAAACCATAAACCCTAAAACCGAAAACCCTAAACCTTAAAACCACAAAACCTAAAAATAAACGCTAAACCCAACGTGAACCCTTAACCCTAAAATCTGAAACCAGAAAACCTAAATCCTAAACCCTAAACCCTAAACTATAAAACCCTACACCCTAATCACTTAACACTAAACTTTATCTATTAAACACTAAAACCATTACTTGGAAAACCTAAAACCCTAACATTGAAACCCTAAACCCTAAACTATTAAACTCTAAACCCTAAACCCTTGAAATCCTAAATAGTGAACCCTAAACCCTAAACTTTATCTATTAAACACTAGAACCCTAAAACCAAAAACCCAAAACCCTAAAACGTAAAACCCCTAAACAATAACAAGGAAAACCTAAAACCCTAACATTGAAACCTAAATCCTAAACACAAAAGCTTAAACCCTAAACCCCAAACCATAAAGCCTGAAATCTTAAACCCTAAACCCTAAAACATAAAAAAAAAAACCCTATACCCTGATCCCTAAACTCTAAACCCTAAACCCTAAAACCCTAACATCGACACCCCAAAACCCCTTAGCCAGAAACCCTAAATCCTAAACACAAAACCCAAAACCCTAATCTATAAATCTCGAAATTCTAAACCCTAAACCCTAAAACCCTAAAACCTAAAACCCTAAACCTTAAAACCACAAAACCTAAAAATAAACGCTAAACCCATCGTGAACCCTTAACCCTAAAATCTAAAACCCGAAAACCTAAATCCTAAACCCTAAACCCTAAACTATAAAACCCTAAACCCTAATCACTTAACACTAAACTTTATCTATTAAACACTAAAACCATTACTTGGAAAACCTAAAACCCTAACATTGAAACCCTAAACCCTAAACTATTAAACTCTAAACCCTTGAATCCTATATGGTGAACCCTAAACGCTATACTTTATCTATTAAGCACTGGAACCCTAAAACAAAAAACCTGAAACTCTAAAACGTAAAACCCCAAAGCACTAACAAGGAAAACCGAAAACCCTAACATTGAAACCTAAACTCCAAACCTTAAATCCTTAACACAAAACCCTAAACCCTAAACCCTAAAACCTAAAAATAATAAACCCTAAAACCCCAAACCCTAAACCCTGATCCCTAAACTCTAAACCCTAAAACCTAAAACCATAAACCCTAAACACTAAACTATAAAACCCTAAACCCTAACCATTATCCATTAAAAACTAGATCCCTAAAACCTAAACCCTAAATAGTAAAACCCTAAAACCCCAAAATGGAAAACCTAAAACCCTAAAATTGACACCCCAAAACCCAAAAACCCGAAACCCTAAATCCTAAACACAAAACCCTAAACCCTAAATTATAAATCTCGAAATCCTAAACCCTAAATCTTAAAACCACAAAAGCTAAAGATAAACCCTAAACCCTAAAATCTAAAACCCGAAACCCTAAATCCTAAACCCTAAACACTAAAACCCCAAACCCGAAACCCTTGAAATCATAAATCGTGAACCCTAAACCCTAAACCCATCGTGAAATCTAAACCCTAAAATTTAAAACCCGAAAACCTAAATCCTAAACCCTGAACCCTAACCAGTTAACCCTAAACTTTATCTATTAAACACTAGAACCCTAAAACCCCAAACCCTAAAATGTATAACAAAAAACCCTAACATGGAAATCTAAAACCCTAACATTGAAACGCTAACATTGTAACCCTAAACCCTAAAACCTAAAAAAATAAACCCTAAACCAAAATCCTGAATCCTAAACCCTGATCCCTAACCCTAAACCCTAAAATCTAAAACCCTAAACCCTAAACACTAAACACTAAATTATAAAACCATAAACCCTAAAATCTTTACATCACAATCGTGAACCCTAAACCCTAAACTTCATCTATTAAACACTTGATCCCTAAAACCCCAAGCCGTAAACCCTAAATAGTGAAAAGCTAAAACCCTAACATTGACACGTCAAAACCCTTAACAGAAAACCCTAAATCCTAAACACAAAACCCCAAACCCTAAACTATAAATCTCGAAATTCTAAACCCTAAACACTAAAACCTAAAAGCCCAAATCTTGAACCCTAAACCCCAAAACCCTAAATCCTAAAACACTATACCCTGAACCCTAAACCTTAAAACCACAAAACCTAAAAATAAACGCTAAACCCATCGTGAACCCTAAACCCTAAAATTTAAAACACGAAAACCTAAATCTTAAACCCTAAACCCTAAACACTTAACCCTAAACTTTATCTATTAAACACTAAAACCCTTACTTGGAAAACCTAAAACCCTAACATTGAAACCCTAAACCCTAAACTATTTTACTCTAAACCCTAAGCCCTTGAAATCCTAACTAGTGAACCCTAAACCCTAAACTTTATCTATTAAACACTAGAACCCTAAAACAAAAAACCCAAAACCCTAAAACAAAAAACCCAAAACCCTAAAACGTAAAACCCCAAAACACTAACAAGGAAAACCTTAAACCCTAACATTGAAACCTAAACCCTAAAACCTAAATCCTAAACATAAAACCTTAATCCCTGAACCCTAAACCATAAAACCTGAAATCTTAAACCCTAAACCCTAAATCCTAAAAAAATAAACCTTAAAATCCCAAACCCTAAACCCTAAACCCAGATCCCTAAACTCTAAACCCTAAAACCTAAAACTATAAACCTTAAACCCTTAACACTGAACTGTAATACCCTAAACCCTAAACGTTATGTATTAAACACTAGATCCCTAAAACCCGAAACCCTAAACCCTAAATAGCAAAACCTTAAAACCCCAAAATGGAAAACCTAAAACCCTAAAATTGACACCCCAAAACCCTAAACCCTAAACTTTATATATTAAACACCAAAACCCTAAAACCCTTAGTTGGAAAACCTAAAACCCTAACATTGAAACCCTAAACCCTAAACTATTAAACTCCAAACCCTAAACCCTTGAAATCCTAAATAGTGAACCCTAAACCTTAAACTTTATCTAGTAAACACTAGAAACCTAAAACACAAAAACCCAAAACCCTAAGACGTAAAACCCCAAAACACTAACAAGGAAAACCTAAAACCCTAAACCCTAAACCCTAAACCCTAAACCCTAAACTCCAAACCCTAAATCCTAAACACAAAACCCCAAACCCTAAAACCTAAAAAAAATAAACCCTAAATCATAAACACAAAACCCTAAACCCTAAATTATAAATCTCGAAATCCTAAACCCTAAATCTTAAAACCACAAAAGCTAAAAATAAACCCTAAACCCTAAAATCTAAAACCCGAAACCCTAAATCCAAAGCCCTAAACACTAAAACCCCAAACCCTAAACCCTAAAGCCTAAACCCTTGAAATCATAAATCGTGAACCCTAAACTCTAAACTTTATCCATTAAACACTAGAACCCAAAAAAAAACCCAAAACCCTAAAACGTAAAACCGAAAAACACTAACAAGGAAAACCTAAAACCCTAACATTTAAACCCTAAACCCTAAAACTCTAAACCCTAAACCCTACAATTTTTTTTATCGTGAACCCTAAGCCGTAAACTTTCTCAATTGAACACTAGATCCCTAAAACCCCATACCCTAAACCCTAAATCACAAAACACTAAACCCTAAACTACAAATCCCGAAATCCTAAGCCCTAAACCCTAAACCCTAAACCCTAAATCACAAAACCCTAAACCATAAACTACAAATCCCGAAATCCTAAGCCCTAAACCCTGAACTCTAGAACCTAAATCCTAAAACCCTAAACCTTAAAACCCTAAAACCCAAAAAATTAAATCCTAAACCCTAAAACCCCAAACCCTAAACCCTAAACTCTAAAACCTAAACTCTAAATGCTAAAACATAAAACCCTAAGACCCTAAAACGTAAAACCCTAAAACACTAACAAGGAAAACCTAAAACTCTAACATTGAAACCCTAAACCCAAAACAATAAAACTCTAAACCCTAGAATTTTTTTATCGTAAACCCTAAACCCTAAAACCCTAAAATTCACACCCAAAAATCCCAAACCCTAAACACAAAACCCGAAACCCTAAACCCCGAACCGTAAAACCATAAAACATAAAACCCTAAACCTTAAAACCACAAAACCTAAAAAAATAAACCTTAAACCCTAAAATCCCAAACCCAAACCCTAAAGCCTAAAATCTAAAACACGAAACCCTAAATCCTAAACCCTAAACCCTGAACCCTAAAATGCCGAACCCTAAACCCTAAACTCTAAAACCTAAACTCTAAATGCTAAAACATAAAACCCTAAGACCCGAAAACGAAAAACCCTAAAACACTAACAAGGAAAACCTAAAACTCTAACATTGAAACCCTAAACCCAAAACAATAAAACTCTAAACCCTAGAATTTTTTTATCGTGAACCCTAAACCCTAAAACCCTAAAATTCACACCCCAAAATCCCAAACCCTAAACAAAAAACCCGAAACCCTAAACCCAAAACTGTAAAACCGTAAAACATGAAACCCTAAACCTTAAAACCACAAAACCTAAAAAAATAAACCCTAAGCCCTAAAATACCAAACCCTAAACCCTAAAGCCTAAAATCTAAAACCCGAAACCCTAAATCCTAAACCTTAAACCCTGAACCCTAAAACCCCAAACCCTAAACTTAAACCCTAAACACAAAACCCGAAATCCGAAACCCGAAACTATAAAACCAAAAATCCTAAACCCGAAACCCTAAACCCTAGAATTTTTTTATCGTGAACCTCAAACCCTGAAACCCTAACATTCACACCCAAAAATCCTAAACCCTAAACTCGAAACCCTGAAGTCCTAAACCCTTAACCCTAAACACTAACCTATTAAACCCTAAACCCTCGAAATCCAAAATCGTGAACCTTAAACCCTTGAAATCCTAAATCGTGAACCCTAAACCCTAAACCTAAAACCCTAAACCCTTGAAAATTTAAATCGCGAACACTTAACCCTAAGCTTTATCTATTAAAAACTATAACCCTAAAACCTAATACCCCAAACCTAAAATGTAAAACCCTAAAACCCTAACATGGAAATCCTGAAACCCTAGCATTGAAACCTTAAACCCTAAATCATAAACGCCAAACCCTAAACCCTAAACTATAAAACCTGAAATCTTAAACCCAAAACCCTAAAACCTAAAATAATAAACCCTAAACAAAAAATCCAAAACCTAAACCCTAAACCCTAATCCCTAAACCCTAAACCCTAAAACCTAAAACCCTAAACCCTAAACAGTAAATTAAAAAACCATAAACCCTAAACCCAAAACACTAAAACCTAAAATAATAAACCCTAAACAAAAACGCCAAACCCTAAACCCTAAACCCTAAACCCTAATCCCTAAACCCTAAACCCTAAACCCTAAAACCTAAAACCCTAAACCCTAAACAGTAAATTAAAAAATCCTAAACCCTAAAACCTTGACATCATAAAACGTGAACCCTAAACCCTAAACTTCCTCTATTAAACACTAAAACCCCAAGCCCTAAACTCTAAATAGTAAAACACTGAAACCCTAACATTGACACCCCAAAACCCTTAACCAGAAACCCTAAATCCTAAACACAAAACCCAAAACCCTAATCTATAAATCTCGAAATTCTAAACCCTAAACCTTAAACTATAAAACCCTAAACCGTAAACACTTAACTCTAAACTTTATCTATTAAACACTAAAACCCTTACTTGGAAAACCTAAAACCCTAACATTGAAACCTTAAACCCTAAACTATTTTACTCTAAACCCTAAACCCTTGAAATCCTAAATAGTGAACCCTAAACACTAAACTTTATCTCTTAAACACTAGAACCTTAAAACCAAAAACCCAAAACCCTAAAACGTAAAACCCCAAAACACGAACTACGAAAACCTTAAACCCTAACATTGAAACCTAAACCCTAAAACCTAAATCCTAAACATAAAACCTTAATCCCTGAACCCTAAACCATAAAACCTGAAATCTTAAACCCTAAACCCTAAAACCTAAAAAAATAAACCTTAAAATCCCAAACCCTAAACCCTAAACCCAGATCCCTATACTCTAAACCCTAAAACCTAAAACTATAAACCTTAAACCCTTAACACTGAACTGTAATACCCTAAACCCTAAACGTTATCTATTAAACGCTAGATCCCTAAAACCCCAAACCCTAAACCCTAAATAGTAAAACCTTAAAACCCCAAAATGGAAAACCTAAAACCCTAAAATTGACACCCCAAAACCCTAAACCCTAAACTTTATATATTAAACAGTAAAACCCTAAAACCCTTAGTTGGAAAACCTAAAACCCCAAACCCTAAACCCTAAACTCTAAAACCTAAACTCTAAATGCTAAAACATAAAACCCTAAGACCCTAAAACGTAAAACCCTAAAACACTAACAAGGAAAACCTAAAACTCTAACATTGAAACCCGAAACCCAAAACAATAAAACTCTAAACCCTAGAATTTCTTTATCGTAAACCCTAAACCCTAAAACCCTAAAATTCACACCCCAAAATCCCAAACCCTAAACACAAAACCCGAAACCCTAAACCCCAAACCGTAAAACCATAAAACATAAAACCCTAAACCTTAAAACCACAAAACCTCAAAAAATAAACCTTAAACCCTAAAATCCCAATTCCAAACCCTAAAGCCTAAAATCTAAAACCCGAAAGCCTAAATCCTAAACCCTAAACCCTGAACCCCAAAATGCCAAACCCTAAACCCTAAACTCTAAAACCTAAACTCCAAATGCTAAAACATAAAACCCTAAGATCCGAAAACGAAAAACCCTAAAACACTAACAAGGAAAACCTAAAACTCTAACATTGAAACCCTAAACCCAACACAATAAAACTCTAAACCCTAGAATTTTTTTATCGTGAACCCTAAACCCTAAAACCCTAAAATTCACACCCCAAAATCCCAAACCCTAAACACAAAACCCGAAACCATAAACCCGAAACCGTAAAACCGTAAAACATAAAACCCTAAACCCTAAACCTTAAAACCACAAAACCTAAAAAAATAAACCCTAAACCCTAAAATACCAAACCCTAATCCCTAAAGCCTAAAATCTAAAACCCGAAACCCTAAATCCTAAACCCTAAATCCTAAACCCTAAACCCTGAACCCTAAAATGCCAAACCCTAAACCCTAAACTCTAAAACCTAAACTCCAAATGCTAAAACATAAAACCCTAAGATCCGAAAACGAAAAACCCTAAAACACTAACAAGGAAAACCTAAAACTCTAACATTGAAACCCTAAACCCAACACAATAAAACTCTAAACCCTAGAATTTTTTTATCGTGAACCCTAAACCCTAAAACCCTAAAATTCTTACCCCAAAATCCCAAACCCTAAACACAAAACCCGAAACCATAAACCCGAAACCGTAAAACCGTAAAACATAAAACCCTAAACCCTAAACCTTAAAACCACAAAACCTAAAAAAATAAACCTTAAACCCTAAAATACCAAACCCTAATCCCTAAAGCCTAAAATCTAAAACCCGAAACCCTAAATCCTAAACCCTAAACCCTGAACCCTAAAACCCCAAATCCTAAACTTAAACCCTAAACACAAAACCCGAAACCCTAAAACACAAAATCCTAAACCCGAAACACTAAACCCTGGAATATTTTTATCGTGAACCCCAAACCCTAAAACCCTAACATTCACACCCCAAAATCCTAAACCCTAAACCCGAAACCCTAAAGCCCTAAACCCTAAACACAAAACACTAACCTATTAAACCTTAAACCCTCGAAATCCAAAATTGTGAACCTTAAACCCTTGAAATCCTAAATCGTGAAACTTAAAAAACCTAAAACCTAAACCCTTGAAAATTTAAATCGCGAACACTTAACCCTAAACTTTATCTATTAAACACTATAACCCTAAAACCTAAAACCCCAACCCTAAAATGTAAAACCCTAAAACCCTAACATTGAAAACCTTAAACCCTAGCATTGAAACCTTAAACCCTAAATCATAAACCCCAAATCCTAAACCCTAAACTATAAAACCTGAAATCTTAAACCCAAAACCCTAAAACCTAAAATAATAAACCCTAAACAAAAACGCCAAACCCTAAACCCAAAACCCTAAACCCTAATCCCTAAACCCTGAACCCTAAAACCTAAAACCCTAAACCCTAAACCCTAAACAGTAAATTAAAAAACCATAAACCCTAAAACCTTGACATCATAAATCGTGAACCCTAAACCCTAAACTTCATCTATTAAACACTAGATCCCTAAAACCCCAAGCCCTAAACTCTAAATAGTAAAACCCTAAAACCCTAACATTGACACCCCAAAACCCTGAACCAGAAACCCTAAATCCTAAACACAAAACCCAAAACCTCAATCTATAAATCTCCAAATTCTAAACCCTAAACCTTAAACTATAAAACCCTAAACCGTAAACACTTAACCCTAAACTTTATCGATTAAACACTAAAACCCTTACTTGGAAGACCTAAAACCCTAACATTGAAACCCTAAACCCTAAACTATTAAACTCTAAACCCTTGAAATCCTAAATAGTGAACCCTAAACCCTATACTTTATCTATTAAACACAAGAACCCTAAAACAAAAAACCCAAAACCCTAAAAGGTAAAACGTAAAACCCCAAAACACTAACAAGGAAAACCTAAAACCCTAACATTAAAAACTAATCCCTAAACCCTAAATCCTAAAAACAAAACCTTAAACCCTAGACCCTAAACCGTAAAACCTGAAATCTAAAATCTAAAACCTGAAACCCTAAATCCAAAGCCCTAAACACTAAAACCCCAAACCCTAAAGCCTAAACCCTTGAAATCATAAATCGTGAACCCTAAACTCTAAACTTTATCCATTAAACACTAGAACCCGAAAAAAAAAAAAACCCAAAACCCTAAAACGTAAAACCTAAAAACACTAACAAGGAAAACCTAAAACCTTAACATTTAAACCCTAAACCCTAAAACTCTAAACCCTAAACCCTACAATTTTTTTATCGTGAACCCTAAGCCCTAAACTTTCTCTATTGAACACTAGATCACTAAAACCCCAAACCCTAAATCCTAAATCACAAAACACTAAACCCTAAACTACAAATCCCGAAATCCTAAGCCCTAAATCCTAAACACTAAACCCTAAACACTAAATCACAAAACCCTAAACCATAAACTACAAATCCCAAAATCCTAAGCTCTAAACCCTGAACTCTAGAACCTAAATCCTAAAACCCTAAACCCTAAAACCCAAAAAATTACATCCTAAACCCTAAAACCCCAAACCCTAAACCCTAAACCCTAAAACCTAAACTCTAAATGCTAAAACATAAAACCCTAAGACCCTAAAACGTAAAACCCTAAAACACTAACAAGGAAAACCTAAAACTCTAACATTGAAACCCTAAACCCAAAACAATAAAACCCTAAACCTTAAAACCACAAAACCTAAAAAAATAAACCTTAAACCCTAAAATCCCAAACCCAAACCCTAAAGCCTAAAATCTAAAACCCGAAACCCTAAATCCTAAACCCTAAACCCTGAACCCTAAAATGCCAAACCCTAAACCCTAAACTCTAAAACCTAAACTCTAAATGCTAAAACATAAAACCCTAAGATCCGAAAACAAAAAACCCTAAAACACTAACAAGGAAAACCTAAAACTCTAGCATTGAAACCCTAAACCCAAAACAATAAAACTCTAAACCCTAGAATTTTTTATTGTGAACCCTAAACCCTAAAACCCTATAATTCACACCCCAAAATCCCAAACCCTAAACACAATAACCGAAACACTAAACCCGAAACCGTAAAACCGTAAAACATAAAACCCTAAACCCTAAACCTTAAAACCACAAAACCTAAAAAAATAAACCCTAAACCCTAAAATACCAAACCCTAAACCCTAAATCCTAAAATCTAAAACCCGAAACCCTAAATCCTGAACCCTAAACCCTGAACCCTAAAACCCCAAATCCTAAACTTAAACCCTAAACACAAAACCCGAAACCCGAAACCCGAAAATATAAAATCAAAGATCCTAAACCCGAAACCCTAAACCCTAGAATTTTTTTATCGTGAACCTCAAACCCTAAAACCCTAACATTCACACCCCAAAATCCTAAACCCTAAACTCGAAATCCTAAAGCCCTAAACCCTAAACCCTAAACACTAACCTATTAAACCCTAAACCCTCGAAATCCAAAATCGTGAACCTTAAACCCTTGAAATCCTAAATCGTGAACCCTAAACCCTAAACCTAAAACCCTAAACCCTTGAAAATTTAAATCGCGAACACTTAACCCTAAACTTTATCTATTAAACACTATAACCCTAAAACCTAATACCCCAACCCTAAAATGTAAAACCCTAAAACCCTAACATGGAAAACCTGAAACCCTAGCCTTGAAACCTTAAACCCTAAATCATAAACCCCAAAACCTAAACCGTAAACTATAAAACCTGAAATCTTAAACCCAAAACCCTAAAACATAAAATAATAAACCCTAAACAAAAACGCCAAACCCTAAACCCTAAACCCTAATCCCTAAACCCTAAACCCTAATCCCTAAACCCTAAACCCTAAACCCTACAACCTAAAACCCTAAACCCTAAACCCTAAACAGTAAATTAAAAAACCATAAACCCTAAAACCTTGACATCATAAATCGTGAACCCTAAACCCTAAGCTTCATCTATTAAACACTAGATCCCTAAAACCCCAAGCCCTAAACTCTAAATAGTAAAACCCTAAAACCCTAACATTGACACCCCAAAACCTTTAACCAGAAATCCTAAATCCTAAAAACAAAACCCAAAACCCTAATCTATAAATCTCGAAATTCTAAACTCTAAACCCTAAACTATAAACCCCTAAACCGTAAACACTTAACTCTAAACTTCATCTATTAAACACTAAAACCCTTACTTAGAAAACCTAAAACTCTAACATTGAAACCCTAAACCCAAAACTATTTTACTCTAAACCCTAAACACTTGAAATCCTAAATAGTGAACCCTAAACCCTAAACTTTATCTATTAAACACTAGAACCTTAAAACCAAAAACCCAAAACCCTAAAACGTAAAACCCCAAAACAATAACAAGGAAAACCTTAAACCCTAACATTGAAACCTAAACCCTAAAACCTAAATCCTAAACATAAAACCTTAATCCCTGAACCCTAAACCATAAAACCTGAAATCTTAAACCCTAAAACATAAAAAAATAAACCTTAAAATCCCAAACCCTAAACCCTAAACCCAGATCCCTAAACTCTAAACCCTAAAACCTAAAACTATAAACCTTAAACCCTTAACACTGAACTGTAATACCCTAAACCCTAAATGTTATCTATTAAACACTAGATCCCTAAAACCCAAAACCCTAAACCCTAAATAGTGAAACCTTAAAACTCCAAAATGGAAAACCTAAAACCCTAAAATTGACACCCCAAAACCCTAAACTTTATATATTAAACACTAAAACCCTAAAACCCTTAGTTGGAAAACCTAAAACCCCAAACCCTAAACCCTAAACTCTAAAACCTAAACTCTAAATGCTAAAACATAAAACCCTAAGACCCTAAAACGTAAAACCCTAAAACACTAACAAGGAAAACCTAAAACTCTAACATTGAAACCCTAAACCAAAAAACAATAAAACTCTAAACTCTAGAATTTTTTTATCGTAAACCCTAAACCCTAAAAGCCTAAAATTCACACCCCAAAATCCCAAACCCTAAACACAAAACCCGAAACCCTAAACCCCAAACCGTAAAACCATAAAACATAAAACCCTAAACCTTAAAACCTCAAAACCTAAAAAAATAAACCTTAAACCCTAAAATCCCAATTCTAAACCCTAAAGCCTAAAATCTAAAACCCGAAACCCTAAATCCTAAACCCTAAACCCTGAACCCTAAAATGCCAAACCCTAAACCCTAAACTCTAAAACCTAAACTCTAAATGCTAAAACATAAAACCCTAAGATCCGAAAACGAAAAACCCTAAAACACTAACAAGGAAAACCTAAAACTCTAACATTGAAACCCTAAACCCAAAACAATAAAACTCTAAACCCTAGAATTTTTTATCGTGAACCCTAAACCCTAAAACCCTAAAATACACACCCCAAAATCCCAAACCCTAAACACAAAACCAGAAACCCTAAACCCGAAACCGTAAAACCGTAAAACATAAAACCCTAAACCCCAAACCTTAAAACCACAAAACCTAAAAAAATAAACCCTAAACCCTAAAATACCAAACCCTAAACCCTAAAGCCTAAAATCTAAAACCCGAAACCCTAAATCCGAAACCCTAAACCCTGAAGCCTAAAACCCCAAATCCGAAACTTAAACCCTAAACACAAAACCCGAAACCCGAAACTATAAAATCAAAAATAATAAACCCGAAACCCTAAACCCTAGAATTTTTTTATCGTGAACCTCAAACCCTAAAACCCTAACATTCACACCCCAAAATCCTAAACCCTAAACTCGAAACCCTAAAGCCCTAAACCCTCGAAATCCAAAATCGTGAACCTTAAACCCTTGAAATCCTAAATCGTGAACCCTAAACCCTTGAAAATTTAAATCGCGAACACTTAACCCTAAACTTTATCTATTAAACACTATAACCCTAAACCTAATACCCCAACCCTAAAATGTAAAACCCTAAAACCCTAACATGGAAAACCTGAAACCCTAGCATTGAAACCTTAAACCCTAAATCATAAACCCCAAACCCTAAACCCTAAACTATAAAACCTGAAATCTTAAACCCAAAACCCTAAAACCTAAAATAATAAACCCTAAACAAAAACGCCAAACCCTAAACCCTAAACCCTAATCCCTAAACCCTAAACCCTAAACCCTAAAACCCTAAACCCTAAACCCTAAACAGTAAATTAAAAAACCATAAACCCTAAAACCTTGACATCATAAATCGTGAACCCTAAACCCTAAACTTCATCTATTAAACACTAGATCCCTAAAACCCCAAGCCCTAAACTCTAAATAGTAAAACCCTAAAACCCTAACATTGACACCCCAAAACCCTTAACCAGAAACCCTAAATCCTAAACACAAAACCCAAAACCCTAATCTATAAATCTCGAAATTCTAAACCCTAAACCCTAAACTATAAAACCCTAAACCGTAAACACTTAACCCTAAACTTTATCTATTAAACACTAAAATCCTTACTTGGAAAACCTGAAACCCTAACATTGAAACCCTAAACCCTAAACTATTAAACTCTAAACCCTAAACCCCTGAAATCATAAATAGTGAACCCTAAACCCTATACTTTATCTATTAAACACAAGAACCCTAAAACAAAAAACCCAAAACCCTAAAACGTAAAACGTAAAACCCCAAAACACTAACAAGGAAAACCTAAAACCCTAACATTAAAAACTAATCCCTAAACCCTAAATCCTAAAAACAAAACCTTAAACCCTAGACCCTAAACCATAAAACCTGAAATATTAAACCCTAAACCCTAAAACCCCAAACCGAAAAACCTGATCCCTAAAATCTAAACCCTAAAACCTAAAACCATAAACCTTAAACCCTTAACACTAAACTGTAAAATCCTAATCCCTAAACGTTACCTATTAAACACTAGATCCCTAAAACCCCAAACCCTAAACCCTAAATAGTAAAACCTTAAAACCCCAAAATGGAAAACCTAAAACCCTAAAATTGACACCCCAAAACCCCAAACCCGAAACCCTAAATCCTAAACACAAAACCCTAAACCCTAAATTATAAATCTCGAAATCCTAAACCCTATATCTTAAAACCACAAAAGCTAAAAATAAACCGTAAACCCTAAAATCTAAAACCCGAAACCCTAAATCCTAAACCCTAAACACTAAAACCCCAAACCCTAAACCCTTGAAATCATAAATCGTGAACCCTAAACCCTAAACCCATCGTGAAATCTAAACCCTAAAATCTAAAACCCGAAAACCTAAATCCTAAACCCTAAACCCTAACAAGTTAACCCTAAACTTTATCTATTAAACACTAGAACCCTAAAACCCCAAACCCTAAAATGTATAACAAAAAACCCTAACAAGGAAACCTAACACCCTAACTTTGAAACCCTAACATTGAAACCCTAAACCCTAAAACCTAAAAAAATAAACCCTAAACCAAAAACCTAAATCCTAAACCCTGATCTCTAAACCCTAAACCCTAAAATCTAAAACCCTAAACCCTAAACACTAAACACTAAATTATAAAACCATAAACCCAAAAACCTTTACATCACAATCGTGAACCCTAAACCCTAAACTTCATCTATTAAACACATGATCCCTGAAACCCCAAGCCGTAAACCATAAATATTGAAAAGCTAAAACCCTAACATTGAAACCCCAAAACCCTAAACCGAAAACCCTAAATCCTTAACAAAAAACCCCAAACCGTGAACTATAAATCTCGAAATTCTAAACCCAAAAACACTAAAACCTAAAAGCCCAAATCTTGAACCCTAAACCCTAAAACCCTAAATCATAAGACCCTAAACCCTGAACACTAAACCATAAAACCACAAGACCTAAAAAATAAACGCTAAGCCCATCGTGAACCCTAAACCCTAAAATCTAAAACACGAAAACCTAACTCCTAAACCCTAAACCCTAAACTATAAAACCCAAAACCCTAAACACTTAACCCTAAACTCTATCTATTAAACACTAAAACCCTTACTTGGAAAACCTAAAACCCTAACATTGACACCCTAAGCCCTAAACTATTAAACTCTAAACCCTAAACCCTTTAAATCCTAAATAGTGAACCCAAAACCCTAAACTTTGTCTATTAAACACTAGAACCCTAAACCCAAAACCCTAAAACGAAAAACCCCAAACAATAACAAGGAAAACCTAAAACCCTAACATTGAAACCTTAATCCTAAACAGAAGCTTAAACCCTAAACCCTAAACCATAAAGCCTGAAATCTTAAACCCTAAACCCTAAAACCTAAAAAAAAAAACCCTAAACACTGATCCCTAAACTCTAAACCCTAAACCCCAAAACCCTAACATCGACACCCCAAAACCGTTAACCGGAAACCCTAAATCCTAAACACAAAACCCAAAACCCTAATCTATAAATCTCGAAATTCAAAACCGTAAACCCTAAAACCCTAAAACCTAAAACCTTAAACCCTGAACCATACACCGTAAAACTACAAAACCTAAAAATAAACGCTAAACCCATCGTGAACCCTAAACCCTAAAATCTAAAACTCGAAAACCTAAATCCTAAACCCTAAACTATAAAGCCCTAAACCCTAAACACTTAACCCTAAACTTTATCTATTAAACACTAAAACCGTTACTTGGAAAACCTAAAACCCTAACATTGAAACCCTAAACCCTAAACTATCAAACTCTAAACCCTAAACCCTTGAAATCCTAAATAGTGAACCCTAAACCCTATACTTTATCTATTAAACACTAGAACCCTAAAACAAAAAACCCAAAACCCTAAAACGTAAAACGTAAAACCCCAAAACACTAACAAGGAAAACCTAAAACCCTAACATTGAAAACTAATCCCTAAACCCTAAATCCTAAAAACAAAACCTTAAACCCTAGACCCTAAACCATAAAACCTGAAATATTAAACCCTAAACCCTAAAACCCCAAACCGAAAAACCTGATCCCTAAAATCTAAACCCTAAAACCTAAAACCATTAACCTTAAACCCTTAACAATGAACTGTAAAATCCTAATCCCTAAACGTTACCTATTAAACACTAGATCCCTAAAACCCCAAACCCTAAACCCTAAATAGTAAAACCTTAAAACCCCAAAATGGAAAACCTAAAACCCTAAAATTGACACCCCAAAACCACAAACCCGAACCCTAAATCCTAAACACAAAACCCTAAACCCTAAATTATAAATATCGAAATGCTAAACCCTATATCCAAAAACCACAAAAGCTAAAAATAAACCCTAAACCCTAAAATCTAAAACCCGAAACCCTAAATCCTAAACCCTAAACACTAAAACCCCAAACCCTAAACCCTTGAAATCATAAATCGTGAACCCTAAACCCATCGTGAACTCTAAACCCAAAAATCTAAAAACCGAAAACCTAAATCCTAAACCCTGAACCCTAACCAGTTAACCCTAAACTTTATCTATTAAACAATAGAACCCTAAAACCCCAAACCCCAGAATGTATAACAAAAAACCCTAACATGGAAACCTAAAACCCTAACATTGAAACCGTAACATTGAAACCCTAAACCCTAAAACCTAAAAAAATAAACCCTAAACCAAAACCCTAAATCCTAAACCCTGATCCCTAAACCCTAAAATCTAAAACCCTAAACCCTAAACACTAAACTCTAAATTATAAAACCATAAACCCAAAAACCTTTACATCACAATCGTGAACCCTAAACCCTAAACTTCATATATTAAACACTTGATCCCTGAAACCCCAAGCCGTAAACCCTAAATATTGAAAAGCTAAAACCTTAACATTGACACCCCAAAACCCTAAACCGTAAACCCTAAATCCTAAACACAAAACGCCAAACCCTAAACTATAAATCTCGAAATTCTAAACCCTAAACACTAAAACCTAAAAGCCCAAATCTTGAACCCTAAACCCTAAAACCCTAAAACCTAAAACCCTAAACCCTGAACCCTAAACCATAAAGCCACAAAACCTAAAAATAAATGCTAAACCCATCGTGAACCCTAAACCCTAAAATCTAAATCACGAAAACCAAAATCCTAAACCCCAAACCCTAAACCCTAAACTATAAAACCCTAAACCCTAAACACTTAACCCTAAACTCTATCTATTAAACACTAAAACCCTTACTTGGAAAAGTTAAAACCCTAACATTGAAACCCTAAACCCTAAACTATTAAATTCTAAACCCTAAACTATTAAACTCTAAACCCTAAAGCCTTGAAATCCTAAATAGTGAACCCTAAACCCTAAACTTTATCTATTAAACACTAGAACCCTAAACCGAAAACCCTAAAACGTAAAACCCAAAACAATAACAAGGAAAACCTAAAACCTTAACATTGAAACCTTAATCCTAAACACAAAAGCTTAAACCCTAAACCCTAAACCATAAAGCCTGAAATCTTAAACCCTAAACCCTAAAACCTAAAAAAAAAAACCTAAACCCTGACCCTAAACTCTAAACCCTAAACCCTAAAATCCTAACATCGACACCCCAAAACCCTAAACTGGAAACCCTAAATCCTAAACAGAAAACCCAAAACCATAATCTATAAATCTCGAAATTCTAAACCCTAATCCCTAAAACCCTAAAACCTAAAACCTTAAACCCTGAACCATACACCGTAAAAGCACAAAACCTAAAAATAAACGCTAAACCCATCGTGAACCCTAAACCCTAAAATCTAAAACTCGAAAACCTAAATCCTAAACCCTAAACTATAAAGCCCTAAACCCTAAACACTTAACCCTAAACTTTATCTATTAAACACTAAAACCCTTACTTGGAATACCTAAAACCCTAACATTGAAACCCTAAACCCTAAACTATTAAACTCTAAACCCTAAAGCCTTGAAATCCTAAATAGTGAACCCTAAACCCTATACTTTATCTATTAAACACTAGAACCCTAAAACAAAAAACCCAAAACCCTAAAACGTAAAACGTAAAACCCCAAAACACTAACAAGGAAAACCTAAAACCCGAACATTGAAAACTAATCCCTAAACCGTAAATCCTAAAAACAAAACCTTAAACCCTAGACCCTAAACCATAAAACCTGAAATATTAAACCCTAAACCCTAAAACCCCAAACCGAAAAACCTGATCCCTAAAATCTAAACCCTAAAACCTAAAACCATAAACCTTAAACCCTTAACACTAAACTGTAAAATCCTAATCCCTAAATGTTACCTATTAAACACTAGATCCCTAAAACCATAAACCCTAAACCCTAAATAGTAAATCCTTAAAACCCCAAAATGGAAAACCTAAAACCCTAAAATTGACACCCCAAAACCCCAAACGCCAAACCCTAAATCCTAAACACAAAACCCTAAACCCTAAATTATAAATCTCGAAATCCTAAACCCTATATCTTAAAACCACAAAAGCTAAAAATAAACCCTAAACCCTAAAATCTAAAACCCGAAACCCTAAATCCTAAACCCTAAACACTAAAACCCCAAACCCTAAACCCTTGAAATCATAAATCGTGAAGCCTAAACCCTAAACCCATCGTGAACTCTAAACCCTAAAATCTAAAACCCGAAAACCTAAATCCTAAACCCTGAACCCTAAACAGTTAACCCTAAACTTTATCTATTAAACACTAGAACCCTAAAACCCCAAACCCTAAAATGTATAACAAAAAACCCTAACATGGAAACCTAAAACCCTAACATTGAAACCCTAAACCCTAAAACCTAAAAAAATATACCCTAAACCAAAACCCTAAATCCTAAACCCTGATCCCTAAACCCTAAACCCTAAAATCTAAAACCCTAAACCCTAAACACTAAACACTAAATTATAAAACCATAAACCCCAAAACCTTTACATCACAATCGTGAACCCTAAACCCTAAACTTCATCTATTAAACACTTGATCCCTGAAACCCCAAGCTGTAAACCCTAAATATTGAAAAGCTAAAACCCTAACATTGACACCCCAAAACCCTAAACCGAAAACCCTAAATCCTAAACACAAAACCCCAAACCCTAAACTATAAATCTAAAAATTCTAAACCCTAAACACTAAAACCTAAAAGCCCAAATCTTTAACCCTAAACCCTAAAACCCTAAAACATAAAACCGCAAACCCTGAACCCTAAACCATAAAGCCACAAAACCTAAAAATAAACGCTAAACCCATCGCGAACCCTAAACCCTAAAATCTAGAACACGAAAACCTAAATCCTAAACCCTAAACCCTAAACTATAAAACCCTAAACCCTAAACACTTAACCCTAAACTCTATCTATTAAACACTAAAACCCTTACTTGGAAAACCTAAAACCCTAACATTGAAACCCTAAACCCTAAACTATTAAACTCTAAACCCTAAACCCTTGAAATCCTAAATAGTGAACCCTAAACCCTATACTTTATCTATTAAACACTAGAACCCTAAACCAGAAAACCCAAAACCTTAAAACGTAAAACCCCAAAACACTAACAAGGAAAACCTAAAACCCTAACATTGAAAACTAATCCCTAAACCCTAAATCATAAAAACAAAACCTTAAACCCTAGACCCTAAACCATAAAACCTGAAATATTAAACCCTAAACCCTAAAACCCCAAACCGAAAAACCTGATCCCTAAAATCTAAACCCTAAAACCTAAAACCATAAACCTTAAACCCTTAACACTGAACTGTAAAATCCTAATCCCTAAACGTTACCTATTAAACACTAGATCCCTAAAACCCCAAACCCTAAACCCTAAACAGTAAAACCTTAAAACCCCAAAATGGAAAACCTAAAACCCTAAAATTGACACCCCAAAAACCCCCAAACCCGAAACCCTAAATCCTAAACAGAAAACCCTAAACCCTAAATTATAAATCTCTAAATCCTAAACCCTATATCTTAAAACCACAAAAGCTAAAAATAAACCCTAAACCCTAAAATCTAAAACCCGAAACCCTAAATCCTAAACCATAAACACTTAAACCCCAAACCCTAAACCCTTGAAATCATAAATCGTGAACCCTAAACCCTAAACCCATCGTGAACTCTAAACCCTAAAATCTAAAACCCGAAAACCTAAATCCTAAACCCTGAACCCTAACCAGTTAACCCTAAACTTTATCTATTAAACACTAGAACCCTAAAACCCCAAACCCTAAAATGTATAACAAAAAACCCTAACATGGAAACCTAAAACCCTAACATTGAAACCCTAAACCCTAAAACCTAAAAAAATATACCCTAAACCAAAACCCTAAATCCTAAACCCTGATCCCTAAACCCTAAACCCTAAAATCTAAAACCCTAAACCCTAAACACTAAACACTAAATTATAAAACCATAAACCCAAAAACCTTTACATCACAATTGTGAACACTAAACCCTAAACTTCATCTATTAAACACTTGATCCCTGAAACCCCAAGCCGTAAACCCTAAATATTGAAAAGCTAAAACCCTAACATTGACACCCCAAAACCCTAAACCGAAAACCCTAAATCCTAAACACAAAACCCCAAACCCTAAACTATAAATCTCGAAATTCTAAACCCTAAACACTAAAACCTAAAAGCCCAAATCTTCAGCCCTAAACCCTAAAACCCTAAAACATAAAACCCTAAACCCTGGACCCTAAACCATAAAGCCACAAAACCTAAAAATAAACGCTAAACCCATCGCGAACCCTAAACCCTAAAATCTAGAACATGAAAACCTAAATCCTAAACCCTAAACTATAAAACACTAAACCCTAAACACTTAACCCTAAACTCTATCTATTAAACACTAAAACCCTTACTTGGAAAACCTAAAACCCTAACATTGAAACCCTAAACCCTAAACTATTAAACTCTAAACCCTAAACCCTTGAAATCCTAAATAGTGAACCCTAAACCCTAAACTTTATCTATTAAACACTAGAACCCTAAACCCAAAACCCTAAAACGTAAAACCCCAAACAATAACAAGGAAAACCTAAAACCCTAACATTGAAACCTTAATCCTAAACACAAAAGCTTAAACCCTAAACCCTAAACCATAAAGCCTGAAATCTTAAACCCTAAACTCTAAAACCTAAAAAAAAAAACCTAAACCCTGATCCCTAAACTCTAAACCCTAAACCCTAAAATCCTAACATCGACACCCCAAAACCCTTAACTGGAAACCCTAAATCCTAAACAGAAAACCCAAAACCCTAATCTATAAATCTCGAAATTCTAAACCCTAAACCCTAAAACCCTAAAACCTAAAACCTTAAACCCTGAACCATACACCGTAAAAGCACAAAACCTAACAATAAACGCTAAACCCATCGTGAACCCTAAACCCTAAAATCTAAAACCCGAAAACCTAAATCCTAAACCCTAAACTATAAAGCCCTAAACCCTAAACACTTAACCCTAAACTTTATCTATTAAACACTAAAACCCTTACTTGGAATACCTAAAACCCTAACATTGAAACCCTAAACCCTAAACTATTAAACTCTAAACCCTAAACCCTTGAAATCCTAAATAGTGAACCCTAAACCCTATACTTTATCTATTAAACACTAGAACCCTAAAACAAAAAACCCAAAACCCTAAAACGTAAAACCCCAAAACACTAACAAGGAAAACCTAAAACCCTAACATTGAAAACTAATCCCTAAACCCTAAATCCTAAAAACAAAACCTTAAACCCTAGACCCTAAACCATCAAACCTGAAATATTAAACCCTAAACCCTAAAACCCCAAACCGAAAAACCTGATCCCTAAAATCTAAACCCTAAAACCTAAAACCATAAACCTTAAACCCTTAACACTAAACTGTAAAATCCTAATCCCTAAATGTTACCTATTAAACACTAGATCCCTAAAACCATAAACCCTAAACCCTAAATAGTAAATCCTTAAAACCCCAAAATGGAAAACCTAAAACCCTAAAATTGACACCCCAAGACCCCAAACCCGAAACCCTAAATCCTAAACACAAAACCCTAAACCCTAAATTATAAATCTCGAAATCCTAAACCCTATATCTTAAAACCACAAAAGCTAAAAATAAACCCTAAACCCTAAAATCTAAAACCCGAAACCCTAAATCCTAAACCCTAAACACTAAAACCCCAAACCCTAAACCCTTGAAATCATAAATCGTGAACCCTAAACCCTAAACCCATCGTGAACTCTAAACCCTAAAATCTAAAACCCGAAAACCTAAATCCTAAACCCTGAACCCTAACCAGTTAACCCTAAATTTTATCTATTAAACACTAGAACCCTAAAACCCCAAACCCTAAAATGTATAAGAAAAAACCCTAACATGGAAACCTAAAACCCTAACATTGAAACCCTAAACCCTAAAACCTAAAAAAATATACCATAAACCAAAACCCTAAATCCTAAACCCAGATCCCTAAACCCTAAACCCTAAAATCTAAAACCCTAAACCCTAAACACTAAACACTAAATTATAAAACCATAAACCCAAAAACCTTTACATCACAATCGTGAACCCTAAACCCTAAACTTCATCTATTAAACACTTGATCCCTGAAACCCCAAGCCGTAAACCCTAAATATTGAAAAGCTAAAACCCTAACATTGACACCCCCAAAACCCTAAACCGAAAACCCTAAATCCTCAACACAAAACCCCAAACCCTAAACTATAAATCTCAAAATTCTAAACCCTAAACACTAAAACCTAAAAGCCCAAATCTTTAACCCTAAACCCAAAAACCCTAAAACATAAAACCCCAAACCCTGAACCCTAAACCATAAAGCCACAAAACCTAAAAATAAACGCTAAACCCATCGCGAACCCTAAACCCTAAAATCTAGAACACGAAAACCTAAATCCTAAACCCTAAACCCTAAGCTATAAAACCCTAAACCCTAAACACTTAACCCTAAACTCTATCTATTAAACACTAAAACCCTTACTTGGAAAACCTAAAACCCTAACATTGAAACGCTAACCCTAAACTATTAAACTCTAAACCCTAAACCCTTGAAATCCTAAATAGTGAACCCTAAACCCTATACTTTATCTATTAAACACTAGAACCCTAAAACAGAAAACCCAAAACTTTAAAACGTAAAACCCCAAAACACTAACAAGGAAAACCTAAAACCCTAACATTGAAAACTAATCCCTAAACCCTAAATCATAAAAACAAAACCATAAACCCTAGACCCTTAACCATAAAACCTGAAATATTAAACCCTAAACCCTAAAACCCCAAACCGAAAAACCTGATCCCTAAAATCTAAACCCTAAAACCTAAAACCATAAACCTTAAACCCTTAACACTGAACTGTAAAATCCTAATCCCTAAACGTTACCTATTAAACACTAGATCCCTAAAACCCCAAACCCTAAACCCTAAACAAGAAAAACCCTTAAAACCCCAAAATGGAAAACCTAAAACCCTAAAATCGACACCCCCAAAACCCCAAACCCGAAACCCCTAAATCCTAAACGTAAAACCCTAAACCCTAAATTATAAATCTCGAAATCCTAAACCCTATATCTTAAAACCACAAAAGCTAAAAATAAACCCTAAACCCTAAAATCTAAAACCCGAAACCCTAAATCCTAAACCATAAACACTTAAACCCCAAACCCTAAACCCTTGAAATCATAAATCGTGAACCCTAAACCCTAAACCCATCGTGAACTCTAAACCCTAAAATCTAAAACCCGAAAACCTAAATCCTAAACCCTGAACCCTAACCAGTTAACCCTAAATTTTATCTATTAAACACTAGAACCCTAAAACCCCAAACCCTAAAATGTATAAGAAAAAACCCTAACATGGAAACCTAAAACCCTAACATTGAAACCCTAAACCCTAAAACCTAAAAAAATATACCATAAACCAAAACCCTAAATCCTAAACCCAGATCCCTAAACCCTAAACCCTAAAATCTAAAACCCTAAACCCTAAACACTAAACACTAAATTATAAAACCATAAACCCAAAAACCTTTACATCACAATCGTGAACCCTAAACCCTAAACTTCATCTATTAAACACTTGATCCCTGAAACCCCAAGCCGTAAACCCTAAATATTGAAAAGGTAAAACCCTAACATTGACACCCCAAAACCCTAAACCGAAAATCCTAAATCCTAAACACAAAACCCCAAACCCTAAACTATAAATCTCGAAATTCTAAACCCTGAACACTAAAACCTAAAAGCCCAAATCTTCAGCCCTAAACCCTAAAACCCTAAAACATAAAACCCTAAACCCTGGACCCTAAACCATAAAGCCACAAAACCTAAAAATAAACGCTAAACCCATCGCGAACCCTAAACCCTAAAATCTAGAACACGAAAACCTAAATCCTAAACCCTAAACTATAAAACCCTAAACCCTAAACACTTAACCCTAAACTCTATCTATTAAACACTAAAACCCTTACTTGGAAAACCTAAAACCCTAACATTGAAACCCTAAACCCTAAACTATTAAACTCTAAACCCTAAACCCTTGAAATCCTAAATAGTGAACCCTAAACCCTAAACTTTATCTATTAAACACTAGAACCCTAAACCCAAAACCCTAAAACGTAAATCCCCAAACAATAACAAGGAAAACCTAAAACCCTAACATTGAAACCTTAATCCTAAACACAAAAGCTTAAACCCTAAACCCTAAACCATAAAGCCTGAAATCTTAAACCCTAAACCCTAAAACCTAAAAAAAAACCCTAAACCCCCGATCCCTAAACTCTAAACCCTAAACCCTAAAATCCTAACATCGACACCCCAAAACCTTTAACTGGAAACCCTAAATCCTAAACAGAAAACCCAAAACCCTAATCTATAAATCTCGAAATTCTAAACCCTGAACCCTAAAACCTAAAACCTTAAACCCTGAACCATACACCGTAAAACCACAAAACCTAAAAATAAACGCTAAACCCATCGTGAACCCTAAACCCTAAAATTTAAAACCCGAAAACCTAAATCCTAAACCCTAAACTATAAAGCCCTAAACCCTAAACACTTAACCCTAAACTTTATCTATTAAACACTAAAACCCTTACTTGGAAAACCTAAAACCCGAACATTGAAACCCTAAACCCTAAACTATTAAACTCTAAACCCTAAACCCTTGAAATCCTAAATAGTGAACCCTAAACCCTATACTTTATCTATTAAACACTAGAACCCTAAAACAAAAAACCCAAAACCCTAAAACGTAAAACCCCAAAACATTAACAAGGAAAACCTAAAACCCTAACATTGAAAACTAATCCCTAAACCCTAAATCCTAAAAACAAAACCTTAAACCCTAGACCCTAAACCATAAAACCTGAAATATTAAACCCTAAACCCTAAAACCCCAAACCGAAAAACCTGATCCCTAAAATCTAAACCCTAAAACCTAAAACCATAAACCTTAAACCGTTAACACTGAACTGTAAAACCCTAAACCCTAAACGTTACCTATTAAACACTAGATCCCTAAAACCCCAAACCCTAAACCCTAAATAGTAAAACCCTAAAACCCCAAAATGGAAAACCTAAAACCCTAAAATTGACACCCCAAAACCCCAAACCCGAAACCCTAAATCCTAAACACAAAACCCTAAAGCCTAAATTATAAATCTCGAAATCCTAAACCCTATATCTTAAAACCACAAAAGCTAAAAATAAACCCTAAACCCTAAAATCTAAAACCCGAAACCCTAAATCCTAAACCCTAAACACTAAAACCCCAAACCCTAAACCCTTGAAATCATAAATCGTGAACCCTAAACCCTAAACCCATCGTGAACTCTAAACCCTAAAATCTAAAACCCGAAAACCTAAATCCTAAACCTTGAACCCTAACCAGTTAACCCTAAACTTTATCTATTAAACACTAGAACCCTAAAACCCCAAACCCTAAAATGTATAACAAAAAACCCTAACATGGAAACCTAAAACCCTAACATTGAAACCCTAACATTGAAGCCCTAAACCCTAAAACCTAAAAAAGTAAACCCTAAACCAAAACCCTAAATGCTAAACCCTGATCCCTAAACCCTAAACCCTAAAATCAAAACCCTAAACCCTAAACACTAAACACTAAATTATAAAACCATAAACCCAAAAACCTTTACATCACAATCGTGAACCCTAAACCCTAAACTTCATCTAATAAACACTTGATCCCTGAAACCCCAAGCCGTAAACCCTAAATATTGAAAAGCTAAAACCCTAACATTGACACCCCAAAACCCTAAACCTAAAACTCTAAATCCTAAACACAAAACCCCAAATCCTAAACTATAAATCTCGAAATTCTAAACCCTAAACACTAAAACCTAAAAGCCCAAATCTTGAACCCTAAACCCTAAAACATAAAACACTAAACCCTGGACCCTAAACCATAAAGCCACAAAACCTAAAAATAAACGCTAAACCCATCGCGAACCCTAAACCCTAAAATCTAGAACACGAAAACCTAAATCCTAAACCCTAAACCCTAAACTATAAAACCCTAAACCCTAAACACTTAACCCTAAACTCTATCTATTAAACACTAAAACCCTTACTTGGAAAACCTAAAACCCTAACATTGAAACCCTAAACCCTAAACTATTAAACTCTAAACCCTTGAAATCCTAAATAGTGAACCCTAAACCCTAAACTTTATCTATTAAACACTAGAACCCTAAACCCAAAACCCTAAAACGTAAAACCCCAAACAATAACAAAGAAAACCTAAAACCCTAACATTGAAACCTTAATCCTAAACACAAAAGCTTAAACCCTAAACCCTAAACCATAAAGCCTGAAATCTTAAACCCTAAACCCTAAAACCTAAAAAAAAAAACCCTAAACACTGATCCCTAAACTCTAAACCCTAAACCCTAAAACCGTAACATCGACACCCCAAAACCCTTTACCGGAAACCCTAAATCCTAAACACAAAACCCAAAACCCTAATCTATAAATCTCGAAATTCTAAACCCTAAACCCTAAAACCCTAAAACCTAAAACCTTAAACCCTGAACCATACACAGTAAAACAACAAAACCTAAAAATAAACGCTAAACCCATCGTGAACCCTAAACCCTAAAATCTAAAACCCGAAAACCTAAATCCTAAACCCTAAACTACAAAGCCCTAAACCCTAAACACTTAACCCTAAACTTTATCTATTAAACACTAAAACCCTTACTAGGAAAACCTAAAACCCTAACATTGAAACCCTAAACCCTAAATTATTAAACTCTAAACCCTAAACCCTTGAAACCCTAAATACAGAACCCTAAACCCTATACTTTATCCATTAAACACTAGAACCCTAAAACCAAAAACCCAAAACCCTAAAATGTAAAACCCCAAAACACTAACAAGGGAAACCTAAAACCCTAACATTGAAACCTAAACCCTAAACCCCAAATCCTAAAAACAAAACCTTAAACCCTAGACCCTAAACCATAAAACCTGAATATTAAACCCTAAACCCTAAAACACCAAACCGTAAACCCTGATCCCTAAAATCTAAACCCTAAACCTAAAACCATAAACCTTAAACTCTTAACACTGAACTGTGAAACCCTAAACCCTAAACATTATCTATTATACACTAGAACCCTAAAACCCGAAACCCTAAAATGTAAAACCCCAAGACACTAACAAGGAAAACCTAAAACCCTAACATTGAAACCTAAACCCTAAACTCTAAACCCATCGTGAACCCAAAACCCTAAAATCTAAAACCTGAAAACCTAAATCCTAACCCTAAATCTCGAAATTCTAAACCCTAAAACCCTAAAACCTAAAACCCTAAACCCTAAACCCTAAACCCTAAAACCTAAAACCCTAAACCCTAAACCCTAAACCCTAAAACCCTAAAACCTAAAACCCTAAACCCTGAACCCTAAACCCTAAACAGTAAATTAAAAAACCATAAACACTAAAACCTTGACATCATAAATCGTGAACCCTAAACCCTAAACTTCATCTATTAAACGCTAGATCCCTAAAACCCTAAGCCCTAAACTCTAAATAGTAAAACCCTAAAACCCTAACATTGGCACCCCAAAACCCTTAACCAGAAACCCTAAATACTAAACACAAAACCCAAAACCCTAATCTATAAATCTCGAAATTCTAAACCCTAAACCCTAAACTATAAAACCCTAAACCGTAAACACTTAACCCTAAACTTTATCTATTAAACACTAAAATCCTTACTTGGAAAACCTAAAACCCTAACATTGAAACCGTAAACCCTAAACTATTAAACTCTAAACCCTAAACACTTGAAATCATAAATAGTGAACCTTAAACCCTATACTTTATCTATTAAACACAAGAACCCTAAAACAAAAAACCCAAAACCCTAAAACGTAAAACGTAAAACCCCAAAACACTAACAAGGAAAACCTAAAACCCTAACATTAAAAACTAATCCCTAAACCCTAAATCCTAAAAACAAAACCTTAAACCCTAGACCCTAAACCATAAAACCTGAAATATTAAACCCTAAACCCAAAAACCCCAAACTGGAAAAACTGATCCCTAAAATCTAAACCCTAAAACCTAAAACCATAAACCTTAAACCCTTAACACTGAACTGTAAAATCCTAATCCCTAAACGTTACCTATTAAACACTAGATCCCTAAAACCCCAAACCCTAAACCCTAAATAGTAAAACCTTAAAACCCCAAAATGGAAAACCTAAAACCCTAAAATTGACACCCCAAAACCCCAAACCCGAAACCCTAAATCCTACACACAAAACCCTAAACCCTAAATTATAAATTTCGAAATCCTAAACCCTATATCTTAAAACCACAAAAGCTAAAAATAAACCCTAAACCCTAAAATCTAAAACCTGAAACCCTAAATCCTAAACCTTAAACACTAAAACCCCAAACCCTAAACCCTTGAAATCATAAATCGTGAACCATAAACCCTAAACCCATCGTGAACTCTAAACCCTAAAATCTAAAACCCGAAAACGTAAACCCTAAACCCTGAACCTTAACCAGTTAACCCTAAACTTTATCTATTAAACACTAGAACCCTAAAATCCCCAAACCCTAAAATGTATAACAAAAAACCCTAACATGGAAACCTAAAACCCTAACACTGAAACCCTAACATTGAAGCCCTAAACCCTAAAACCTAAAAAAATAAACCCTAAACCAAAACCCTAAATCCTAAACCCTGATCCCTAAACCCTAAACCCTAAAATCAAAACCCTAAACCCTAAACACTAAACACTAAATTATACAACCATAAACCCAAAAACCTTTACATCATAATCGTGAACCCTAAACCCTAAACGTCATTTATTAAACACTTAATCCCTGAAAACCCAAGTCGTAAACCCTAAATATTGAAAAGCTAAAACCTGAACATTGACACCCAAAACCCTAAACCGAAAACCCTAAATCCTAAACACAAAACCCCAAACCCTAAACTATAAATCTCGAAATACTAAACCCTAAACACTAAAACCTAAAAGCCCAAATCTTGAACCCTAAACCCTAAAACCTAAAACCCTAAACCCTGAACCCTAAACCATAAAACCACAAAACCTAAAAAATAAAAGCTAAACCCATCGTGAACCCTAAACCCTAAAATCTAAAACACGAAAACCTAAATCCTAAACCCTAAACCCTAAACTATAAAACCCTAAACCCTAAACACTTAACCCTAAACTCTATCTATTAAACACTAAAACCCTTACTTGGAAAACCTAAAACCCTAACATTAAAACCCTAAGCCCTAAACTATTAAACTCTAAACCCTAAACCCTTGAAATCTTAAATAGTGAATCCTAAACCCTAAACTTTATCTATTTACCACTAGAACCCTAAACCCAAAACCCTAAAACGTAAAACCCCAAACAATAACAAGGAAAACCTAAAACCCTAACATTGAAACCTTAATCCTAAACACAAAAGCTTAAACTCTAAACCCTAAACCATAAAGCCTGAAATCTTAAACCCTAAACCCTAAAACCTAAAAAAAAAACCCTAAACACTGATCCCTAAACTCTAAACCCTAAACCCTAAAACCCTAACATCGACGTCCCAAAACCCTTAACCGGAAACCCTAAATCCTAAACACAAAACCCAAAACCCTAATCTATAAATCTCGAAATTCTAAACCCTAAACCCTAAAACCCTAAAACCTAAAGCCTTAAACCCTGAACCATACACCGTAAAACCACAAAACCTAAAAATAAACGCTAAACCCATCGTGAACCCTAAACCCTAAAATCTAAAACCCGAAAACCTAAATCCTAAACCCTAAACTACAAAGCCCTAAACCCTAAACACTTAACCCTAAACTTTATCTATTAAACACTAAAACCCTTACTAGGAAAACCTAAAACCCTAACATTAAAACCCTAAACCCTAAACTATTAAACTCTAAACCCTAAACCCTTGAAACCCTAAATACTGAACCCTAAACCCTATACTTTATCTATTAAACACTAGAACCCTAAAACCAAAAACCCAAAACCCAAAAAACGTAAAAACCCCAAAACACTAACAAGGGAAACCTAAAACCCCTAACATTGAAACCTAAACCCTAAACCCCAAATCCTAAAAACAAAACCTTAAACCCTAGCCCCTAAACCATAAAACCTGAAATATTAAACCCTAAACCCTAAGACACCAAACCGTAAACCCTGATCCCTAAAATCTAAACCCTAAACCTAAAACCATAAACCTTAAACCTTTAAAATTGAACTGTGAAACCCTAAACCCTAAACATTATCTATTATACACTAGAACCCTAAAACCCAAAACCCTAAAATGTAAAACCCCAAAACACTAACAAGGAAAACCTAAAACCCTAACATTGAAACCTAAATCCTAAACTGTAAACCCATCGTGAACCCAAAACCCTAAAATCTAAAACCTGAAAACCTAAATCCTAAACCTAAAACCCAAAACTATAAATCTCGAAATTCTAAACCCTAAAACCCTAAAACCTAAAACCCTAAACCCTAAACCCTAAAACCTTTAAACCTAAAACCATAATCCCTGAACCCTAAACCCTAAACAGTAAATTAAAAAACCATAAACCCTAAAACCTTGACATCATAAATCGTGAACCCTAAACCCTAAACTTCATCTATTAAACACTAGATCCCTAAAACCCCAAGCCTTAAACTCTAAATAGTGAAACCCTAAAACCCTAACATTGACACCCCAAAACCCTTAACCAGAAACCTTAAATCCTAAACACAAAACCGAAAACCCTAATCTATAAATCTCGAAATTCTAAACCCTAAACCCTAAACTATAAAACCCTAAACCGTAAACACTTAACCCTAAACTTTATCTATTAAACACTAAAATCCTTACTTGGAAAAGCTAAAACCCTAACATTGAAACCCTAAACCCTAAACTATTAAACTCAAAACCCCAAACCCTTGAAATCATAAATAGTGAACCCTAAACCCTATACTTTATCTATTAAACACAAGAACCCTAAAACAAAAAACCAAAACCCTAAAACGTAAAACCCAAAAACACTAACAAGGAAAACCTAAAACCCTAACATTAAAAACTAATCCCTAAACCCTAAATCCTAAAAACAAAACCTTAAACCCTAGACCCTAAACCATAAAACCTGAAATATTAAACCCTAAACCCTAAAACCCCAAACCGAAAAACCTGATCCCTAAAATCTAAACCCTAAAACCTAAAACCATAAACCTTAAACCCTTAACACTGAACTGTAAAATCCTAATCCCTAAACGTTACCTATTAAACACTAGATCCCTAAAACCCCAAACCCTAAACCCTAAATAGTAAAACCTTAAAACCCCAAAATGGAAAACCTAAACCCTAAAATTTAAAACCCGAAAACCTAAATCCTAAACCCTAAACTATAAAGCCCTAAACCCTAAACACTTAACCCTAAACTTTATCTATTAAACACTAAAACCCTTACTTGGAAAACCTAAAACCCGAACATTGAAACCCTAAACCCTAAACTATTAAACTCTAAACCCTAAACCCTTGAAATCCTAAATAGTGAACCCTAAACCCTATACTTTATCTATTAAACACTAGAACCCTAAAACAAAAAACCCAAAACCCTAAAACGTAAAACGTAAAACCCCAAAACATTAACAAGGAAAACCTAAAACCCTAACATTGAAAACTAATCCCTAAACCCTAAATCCTAAAAACAAAACCTTAAACCCTAGACCCTAAACCATAAAACCTGAAATATTAAACCCTAAACCCTAAAACCCCAAACCGAAAAACCTGATCCCTAAAATCTAAACCCTAAAACCTAAAACCATAAACCTTAAACCCTTAACACTGAACTGTAAAATCCTAATCCATAAACGTTACCTATTAAACACTAGATCCCTAAAACCCCAAACCCTAAACCCTAAATAGTAAAACCTTAAAACCCCGAAATGGAAAACCTAAAACCCTAAAATTGACACCCCAAAACCCCAAACCCGAAACCCTAAATCCTAAACACAAAACCCTAAAGCCTAAATTATAAATCTCGAAATCCTAAACCCTATATCTTAAAACCACAAAAGCTAAAAATAAACCCTAAACCCTAAAATCTAAAACCCGAAACCCTAAATCCTAAACCCTAAACACTAAAACCCCAAACCCTAAACCCTTGAAATCATAAATCGTGAACCCTAAACCCTAAACCCATCGTGAACTCTAAACCCTAAAATCTAAAACCCGAAAACCTAAATCCTAAACCTTGAATCCTAACCAGTTAACCCTAAACTTTATCTATTAAACACTAGAACCCTAAAACCCCAAACCCTAAAATGTATAACAAAAAACCCTAACATGGAAACCTAAAACCCTAACATGGAAACCCTAACATTGAAGCCCTGAACCCTAAAACCTAAAAAAATAAACCCTAAACCAAAACCCTAAATCCTAAACCCTGATCCCTAAACCCTAAACCCTAAAATCAAAACCCTAAACCCTAAACACTAAACACTAAATTATAACACCATAAACCCAAAAACCTTTACATCATAATCGTGAACTCTAAACCCTAAACTTCATCTATTAAACACTTGATCCTTGAAACCCCAAGCCGTAAACCCTAAATATTGAAAAGCTAAAACCCGAACATTGACACCCCAAAACCCTAACCCGAAAACCCTAAATCCTAAACACAAAAGCCCAAACCCTAAACTATAAATCTCGAAATTCTAAACCCTAAACACTAAAACCTAAAAGCCCAAATCTTGAACCCTAAACCCTAAAACCTAAAACCTAAAACCCTAAACCCTGAACCCTAAACCATAAAACCACAAAACCTAAAAATAAAAGCTAAACCCATCGTGAACCCTAAACCCTAAAATCTAAAACACGAAAACCTAAATCGTAAACCCTAAACCCTAAACACTTAACCCTAAACTCTATCTATTAAACACTAAAACCCTTACTTGGAAAACCTAAAACCCTAACATTGAAACCCTAAGCCCTAAACTATTAAACTCTAAACCCTAAACCCTTGAAATCCTAAATAGTGAACCATAAACCCTAAACTTTATCTATTTACCACTAGAACCCTAAACCCAAAACCCTAAAACATAAAACCCCAAACAATAACAAGGAAAACCTAAAACCCTAACGTTGAAACCTTAATCCTAAACAAAAAAGCTTAACCCTAAACCCTAAACCATAAAGCCTGAAATCTTAAACCCTAAACCCTAAAACCTAAAAAAAAACCCTAAACACTGATCCCTAAACTCTAAACCCTAAACCCTAAAACCCTAACATCGACACCCCAAAACCTTTAACCGGAAACCCTAAATCCTAAACACAAAACCCAAAACCCTAATCTATAAATCTCGAAATTCTAAACCCTAAACCCTAAAACCCTAAAACCTAAAACCTTAAACCCTGAACCATACACAGTAAAACCACAAAACCTAAAAATAAACGCTAAACCCATCGTGAACCCTAAACCCTAAAATCTAAAACCCGAAAACCTAAATCCTAAACCCTAAACTATAAAGCCCTAATCCCTAAACACTTAACCCTAAACTTTATCTATTAAACACTAAAACCCTTACTAGGAAAACCTAAATCCCTAACATTGAAACCCTAAACCCTAAACTATTAAACTCAAAACCCTAAACCCTTGAAATCATGAATACTGAACCCTAAACCCTATACTTTATCTATTAAACACTAGAACCCTAAAACCAAAAATCCAAAACCCTAAAACGTAAAACCCCAAAACACTAACAAGGGAAACCTAAAACCCTAACATTCAAACCTAAACCCTAAACCCCAAATCCTAAAAACAAAACCTTACACCCTAGACCTAAACCATAAAACCTGAAATATTAAACCCTAAACCCTAAAACACCAAACCGTAAACCCTGATCCCTAAAATCTAAACCCTAAAACCTAAAACCATAAACCTTAAACCCTTAACGCTGAACTGTAAAACCCTAAACCCTAAACATTATCTATTATACACTAGAACCCTAAAACCCAAAACCCTAAAATGTAAAACCCCAAAACACTAACAAGGAAAACCTAAAACCCTAACATTGAAACCTAAACCCTAAACCCTAAACCCATCGTGAACCCAAAACCCTAAAATCTAAAACCTGAAAACCTAAATCCTAAACCTAAAACCCAAAACTATAAATCTCGAAATTCTAAACCCTAAAACACTAAAACCTAAAACCCTAAACCCTAAACCCTAAACTCTAATACCCTAAAACCTAAAACCCTAAACCCCCGAACCCTAAACCTTAAAAACCACAAAACCTAAAAAATAAACGCTAAACCTATCGTGAACCCTAAATACTAAAATCTAAAACCCGAAAACCTAAATCCTAAACCCTAAACCCTAAACTATAAAACCCTAAACCCTAAACACGTAACCCTAAACTTTTTCTATTAAACACTAAAACCCTTACTTGGAAAACCTAAAACCCTTACATTGAAACCCTAAACCCTAAACTATTAAACTCTAAACCCTTGAAATCCTAAATAGTGAACCCTAAACCCTAAACTTTATCTATTAAACACTAGAACCCTAAACCCAAAACCCTAAAACGTAAAACCCCAAACAATAACAAGGAAAACCTAAAACCCTAATATTGAAACCTTAATCCTAAACATAAAAGCTTAAACCCTAAACCCTAAACCACAAAGCCTGAAATCTTAAACCCTAAACCCAAAAACCTAAAAAAACCCCTAAACCCCGATCCCTAAACTCTAAACCCTAAACCCCTAAAACCCCTAACATCGACACCCCCAAAACCCTTAACTGGAAACCCTAAATCCTAAACACAAAACCCAAAACCCTAATCTATAAATCTCGAAATTCTAAACCCTAAACCCTAAAACCCTAAAACCTAAAACCTTAAACCCTGAACCATACACCGTAAAACTACAAAACCTAAAAATAAACGCTAAACCCATCGTGAACTCTAAACCCTAAAATCTAAAACCCGAAAACCTAAATCCTAAACCCTAAACTATAAAGCCCTAAACCCTAAACACTTAACCCTAAACTTTATCTATTAAACACTAAAACCTTTACTTGGAAAACCTTAAACACTAACATTGAAACCTAAACCCTAAACCCTAAACCCATCGTGAACCCAAAACCCTAAAATCTAAAACCTGAAAACCTAAATCCTAAACCTAAAACCCAAAACTATAAATCTCGAAATTCTAAACCCTAAAACCCTAAAACCTAAAACCCTAAACCCTAAACCCTAATACCCTAAAACCTAAAACCCTAAACCCTGAACCCTAAACCTTAAAACCACAAAACCTAAAAATAAACGCTAAACTCATCGTGAACCCTAAATCCTAAAATCTAAAACCCGAAAACCTAAATCCTAAACCCTAAACCCTAAACTATAAAACCCTAAACCCTAAATACGTAACCCTAAACTTTTTCTATTAAACACTAAAACCCTTACTTGGAAAACCTAAAACCCTTACATTGAAACCCTAAACCCTAAACTATTAAACTCTAAACCCTTGAAATCCTAAATAGTGAACCCTAAACCCTAAACTTTATCTATTAAACACTAGAACCCTAAACCCAAAACCCTAAAACGTAAAACCCCAAACAATAACAAGGAAAACCTAAAACCCTAATATTGAAACCTTAATCCTAAACATAAAAGCTTAAACCCTAAACCCTAAACCACAAAGCCTGAAATCTTAAACCCTAAACCCAAAAACCTAAAAAAAAACCCTAAACTCTAATCCCTAAACTCTAAACCCTAAACCCTAAAACCCTAACATCGACACCCCAAAACCCTTAACTGGAAACCCTAAATCCTAAACACAAAACCCAAAACCCTAATCTATAAATCTCGAAATTCTAAACCCTAAACCCTAAACCCTAAAACCCTAAAACCTAAAACCTTAAACCCTGAACCATACACCGTAAAACTACAAAACCTAAAAATAAACGCTAAACCCATCGTGAACCCTAAACCCTAAAATCTAAAACCCGAAAACCTAAATCCTAAACCCTAAACTATAAAGCCCTAAACCCTAAACACTTAACCCTAAACTTTATCTATTAAACACTAAAACCCTTACTAGGAAAACCTAAAACCCTTACACTGAAACCCTAAACTACTAAACTCTAAACCCTAAACCCTTGAAATCCTAAATACTGAACCCTAAACCCTATACTTTATCTATTAAACACTAGAACCCTAAAACCAAAAACCCAAAACCCTAAAACGTAAAACCCCAAAACACTAACAAGGAAAACCTAAAACCCTAACATTGAAACTAATCCCTAAACCCTAAATCCAAAAAACAAAACCTTAAACCCTAGACCCTAAACCATAAAACCTGAAATATTAAACCCTAAACCCTAAAACACTAAACCGTAAACCCTGATCCCTAAAATCTAAACCCTAAAACCTAAAACCATAAACCTTAAACCCTTAACACCGAACCGGAAAACCCTAAACCCTAAACATTATCTATTATACACTAGAACCCTAAAACCCAAAAAGCCTAAAATGTAAAACCCCAAAACACTAACAAGGAGAACCTAAAACCCTAACATTGAAACCTAAACCCTAAACCCTAAACCCATCGTGAACCCAAAACCCTAAAATCTAAAACCCCGAAAACCTAAATCCTAAACCTAAAACCAAAAAATATAAATCTCGAAATTCTAAACCCTAAAACCTAAAACCCTAAACCCTAAACCCTAAACCCTAATACCCTAAAACCTAAAACCCTAAACCCTGAACCCTAAACCTAAAAACCACAAAACCTAAACATAAACGCTAAACCCATCGTGAACCCTAAATCCTAAAATCTAAAACCCGAAAACCTAAATTCTAAACCCTAAACCCTAAACTACAAAACCCTAAACCCTAAACACTTAACCCTAAACTTTTTTCTATTAAACACTAAAACCCTTACTTGGAAAACCTAAAACCCATACATTGAAACCCCAAACCCTAAACTGTTAAACTCTAAACCCTAAACCCTTGAAATCCTAAATAGTGAACCCTAAACCCTAAACTTTATCTATTAAACACTAGAACCCTAAACCCGAAACCCTAAAACGTAAAACCCCCAAACAATAACAAGGAAAACCTAAAACCCTAACATTGAAACCTTAATCCTAAACATAAAAGCTTAAACCCTAAACCCTAAACCAAAAGCCCGAAATCTTAAACCCTAAACCCTAAAACCTAAAAAAAAACCCCTTAACCCCCGATCCCTAAACTCTAAACCCCTAAACCCTAAAACCCTAACATCGACACCCCCAAAACCCTTAACTGAAACCCTAAATCCTAAACACAAAAACCCAAAACCCTAATCTATAAATCTCGAAATTCTAAACCCTAAACCCTAAAACCCTAAAACCTAAAACCTTAAACCCTGAACCATACACCGTAAAACTACAAAACCTAAAAATAAACGCTAAACCCATCGTGAACTCTAAACCCTAAAATTTAAAACCCGAAAACCCTAAATCCTAAACCCTAAACTATAAAGTCCTAAACCCTAAACACTTAACCCTAAACTTTATCTATTAAACACTAAAACCTTTACTTGGAAAACCTTAAACCCTAACATTGAAACCCTAAACCCTAAACTATTAAACTCTAAACCCTAAACCCTTGAAATCCTAAATAGTGAACCCTAAACCCTATACTTTATCTATTAAACACTAGAACCTAAAACAAAAAACCCAAAACCCTAAAACGTAAAACGTAAAACCCAAAACACTAACAAGGAAAACCTAAAACCCTAACATTGAAAACTAATCCCTAAACCCTAAATCCTAAAAACAAAACCTTAAACCCTAGACCCTAAACCATAAAACCTGAAATATTAAACCCTAAACCCTAAAACCCCAAACCGAAAAACCTAATCCTTAAAATCTAAACCCAAAAACCTAAAAATATAAACCTTAAACCCTTAACACTGAACTGTAAAATCCTAATCCCTAAACGTTACCTCTTAAACAATAGATCCCTAAAACCCCAAACCCTAAACCCTAAATAGTAAAACCTTAAAACACCAAAATGGAAAACCTAAAACCCTAAAATTGACACCCCAAAACCCAAACCCGAAACCCTAAATCCTAAACATAAAACCCTAAACCCTAAATTATAAATCTCGAAATCCTAAACCCTATATCTTAAAACCACAAAAGCTAAAAACAAACCCAAAACCCTAAAATCTAAAACCCGAAACACTAAATCCTAAATCCTAAACCCTAAACACTAAAACCCCAAACCCTAAACCCTTGAAATCATAAATCGTGAACCCTAAACCCTAAACCCATCGTGAACTATAAACCCTAAAATCTAAAACCCGAAAACCCTAAATCCTAAACCCCGAACCCTAACCAGTTAACCCTAAACTTTATCTATTAAACACTAGAACCCTAAAACCCCCAAACCCTAAAATTTATAACAAAAAACCTTAACATGGAAACCTAAAACCCTAACATTGAAACCCTAACATTGAAGCCCTAAACCCTAAAACCTTAAAAAATAAACCCTAAACCAAAACCCTAAATCTTAAACCTTGATCCCTAAACCCTAAACCCTAAAATCTAAAACCCTAAACCCTAAACACTAAACACTAAATTATAAAACCATAAACCCAAAAACCTTTACATCATAATCGTGAACCCTAAACCCTAAACTTCATCTATTAAACACTTGATCCCCCGAAACCCCAAGCCAGTAAACCCTAAATATTGAAAAGCTAAAACCCGAACATTGACACCCCAAAACCCTAAACCGAAAACCCTAAATCCTAAACACAAGACTCCAAACCCTAAACTATAAATCTCGAAATTCTAAACCCTAAACACTAAAACCTAAAAGCCCAAATCTTGAACCCTAAACCCTAAAACCTAAAACCTAAAACCCTAAACCCTGAACCCTAAACCATAAAACCACAAAACCTAAAAATAAACGCTAAACCCATCGTGAACCCTAAACCCTAAAATCTAAAACACGAAAACCTAACTCCTAAACCCTAAACCCTAAACTATAAAACCCTAAACCCTAAACACTTAACCCTAAACTCTATCTATTAAACACTAAAACCCTTACTTGGAAAAACCTAAAACCCTAACATTGACACCCTAAGCCCTAAACTATTAAACTCTAAACCCTAAACCCTTTAAATCCTAAATAGTGAACCCAAAACCCTAAACTTTATCTATTAAACACTAGAACCCTAAACCCAAAACCCTAAAACGTAAAACCCCAAACAATAACAAGGAAAACCTAAAACCCTAACATTGAAACCTTAATCCTAAACACAAAAGCTTAAACCCTAAACCCTAAACCATAAAGCCTGAAATCTTAAACCCTAAACCCTAAAACCTAAAAAAAAAACCCTAAACACTGATCCCTAAACTCTAAACCCTAAACCCCAAAACCCTAACATCGACACCCCCAAAACCGTTAACCTAAACCCTAAATCCTAAACACAAAAACCCAAAACCCTAATCTATAAATCTCGAAATTCAAAACCGTAAACCCTAAAAC
The DNA here is from genome assembly GCA_028651295.1 of Catharanthus roseus. Taxonomy (NCBI): domain Eukaryota; kingdom Viridiplantae; phylum Streptophyta; class Magnoliopsida; order Gentianales; family Apocynaceae; genus Catharanthus; species Catharanthus roseus. The sequence continues at coordinate 107,280 of JAPQWS010000142.1, read as the reverse complement.
CCTAAAACCTAAAACCTTAAACCCTGAACCATACACCGTAAAACTACAAAACCTAAAAATAAACGCTAAACCCATCGTGAACCCTAAACCCTAAAATCTAAAACCCGAAAACCTAAATCCTAAACCCTAAACTATAAAGCCCTAAACCCTAAACACTTAACCCTAAACTTTATCTATTAAACACTAAAACCCTTACTAGGAAAACCTAAAACCCTAACACTGAAACCCTAAACTACTAAACTCTAAACCCTAAACCCTTGAAATCCTAAATACTGAACCCTAAACCCTATACTTTATCTATTAAACACTAGAACCCTAAAACCAAAAACCTAAAACCAAAAACCCAAAACCCTAAAACGTAAAACCCCAAAACACTAACAAGGAAAACCTAAAACCCTAACATTGAAACTAATCCCTAAACCCTAAATCCTAAAAACAAAACCTTAAACCCTAGACTCTAGACCATAAAACCTGAAATATTAAACCCTAAACCCTAAAACACCAAACCGTAAACCCTGATCCCAAAAATCTAAACCCTAAAACCTAAAAACATAAACCTTAAACCCTTAACACTGAACTGGAAAACCCTAAACCCTAAACATTATCTATTATACACTAGAACCCTAAAACCCAAAACCCTAAAATGTAAAACCCCAAAACACTAACAAGGAAAACCTAAAACCCTAACATTGAAACCTAAACCCTAAACCCTAAACCCATCGTGAACCCAAAACCCTAAAATCTAAAACCTGAAAACCTAAATCCTAAACCTAAAACTCAAAACTATAAATCTCAAAATTCTAAACCCTAAAACCCTAAAACCTAAAACCCTAAACCCTAAACCCTAAACCCTAATACCCTAAAACCTAAAACCCTAAACCCTGAACCCTAAACCTTAAAACCACAAAACCTAAAAATAAATGCTAAACCTATCGTGAACCCTAAATACTAAAATCTAAAACCCGAAAACCTAAATCCTAAACCCTAAACCCTAAACTATAAAACCCTAAACCCTAAACACGTAACCCTAAACTTTTTCTATAAAACACTAAAACCCTTACTTGGAAAACCTAAAACCCTTACATTGAAACCCTAAACCCTAAACTATTAAACTCTAAACCCTTGAAATCCTAAATAGTGAACCCTAAACCCTAAACTTTATCTATTAAACACTAGAACCCTAAACCCAAAACCCTAAAACGTAAAACCCCAAACAATAACAAGGAAAACCTAAAACCCTAATATTGAAACCTTAATCCTAAACATAAAAGCTTAAACCCTAAACCCTAAACCACAAAGCCTGAAATCTTAAACCCTAAACCCAAAAACCTAAAAAAAAACCCTAAACCCTGATCCCTAAACTCTAAACCCTAAACCCTAAAACCCTAACATCGACACCCCAAAACCCTTAACTGGAAACCCTAAATCCTAAACACAAAACCCAAAACCCTAATCTATAAATCTCGAAATTCTAAACCCTAAACCCTAAAACCCTAAAACCTAAAACCTTAAACCCTGAACCATACACCGTAAAACTACAAAACCTAAAAATAAACGCTAAACCCATCGTGAACTCTAAACCCTAAAATCTAAAACCCGAAAACCTAAATCCTAAACCCTAAACCCTAAACTATAAAACCCTAAACCCTAAACACGTAACCCTAAACTTTTTCTATTAAACACTAAAACCCTTACTTGGAAAACCTAAAACCCTTACATTGAAACCCTAAACCCTAAACTATTAAACTCTAAACCCTTGAAATCCTAAATAGTGAACCCTAAACCCTAAACTTTTTCTATTAAACACTAGAACCCTAAACCCAAAACCCCTAAAACGTAAAACCCCCAAAACAATAACAAGGAAAACCTAAAACCCTAATATTGAAACCTTAATCCTAAACATAAAAGCTTAAACCCTAAACCCTAAACCACAAAGCTCGAAATCTTAAACCCTAAACCCAAAAACCTAAAAAAACCCCTAAACCCCCGATCCCTAAACTCTAAACCCTAAACCCTAAAACCCTAACATCGACACCCCCAAAACCCTTAACCTGAAACCCCTAAATCCTAAACACAAAACCCAAAACCCTAATCTATAAATCTCGAAATTCTAAACCCTAAACCCTAAAACCCTAAAACCTAAAACCTTAAACCCTGAACCATACACCGTAAAACTACAAAACCTAAAAATAAACGCTAAACCCATCGTGAACCCTAAACCCTAAAATCTAAAACCCGAAAACCTAAATCCTAAACCCTAAACTATAAAGCCCTAAACCCTAAACACTTAACCCTAAACTTTATCTATTAAACACTAAAACCCTTACTAGGAAAACCTAAAACCCTAACACTGAAACCATAAACTACTAAACTCTAAACCCTAAACCCTTGAAATCCTAAATACTGAACCCTAAACCCTATACTTTATCTATTAAACACTAGAACCCTAAAACCAAAAACCCAAAACCCTAAAACGTAAAACCCCAAAACACTAACAAGGAAAACCTAAAACCCTAACATTGAAACTAATCCCTAAACCCTAAATCCAAAAAACAAAACCTTAAACCCTAGACCCTAAACCATAAAACCTGAAATATTAAACCCTAAACCCTAAAACACTAAACCGTAAACCCTGATCCCTAAAATCTATACCCTAAAACCTAAAACCATAAACCTTAAACCCTTAACACTGAACTGGAAAACCCTAAACCCTAAACATTATCTATTATACACTAGAACCCTAAAACCCAAAAAGCCTAAAATGTAAAAACCCCCAAAACACTAACATGGAGAACCTAAAACCCTAACATTGAAACCTAAACCCTAAACCCTAAACCCATCGTGAACCCAAAACCCTAAAATCTAAAACCTGAAAACCTAAATCCTAAACCTAAAACCAAAAAATATAAATCTCGAAATTCTAAACCCTAAAACCTAAAACCCTAATCCCTAAACCCTAAACCCTAATACCCTAAAACCTAAAACCCTAAACCCTGAACCCTAAACCTAAAAACCACAAAACCTAAAAATAAACGCTAAACCCATCGTGAACCCTAAATCCTAAAATCTAAAACCCGAAAAACCTAAATTCTAAACCCTAAACCCTAAACTATAAAACCCTAAACCCTAAACACTTAACCCTAAACTTTTTCTATTAAACACTAAAACCCTTACTTGGAAAACCTAAAACCCTTACATTGAAACCCCCAAACCCTAAACTCGTTAAACTCTAAACCCTAAACCCTTGAAATCCTAAATAGTGAACCCTAAACCCTAAACTTTATCTATTAAACACTAGAACCCTAAACCCGAAACCCTAAAACGTAAAACCCCCAAACAATAACAAGGAAAACCTAAAACCCTAACATTGAAACCTTAATCCTAAACATAAAAGCTTAAACCCTAAACCCTAAACCAAAAAGCCCGAAATCTTAAACCCTAAACCCTAAAACCTAAAAAAACCCCTTAACCCCGATCCCTAAACTCTAAACCCTAAACCCTAAAACCCTAACATCGACACCCCAAAACCCTTAACTGGAAACCCTAAATCCTAAACACAAAACCCAAAACCCTAATCTATAAATCTCGAAATTCTAAACCCTAAACCCTAAAACCCTAAAACCTAAAACCTTAAACCCTGAACCATACACCGTAAAACTACAAAACCTAAAAATAAACGCTAAACCCATCGTGAACTCTAAACCCTAAAATTTAAAACCCGAAAACCTAAATGCTAAACCCTAAACTATAAAGTCCTAAACCCTAAACACTTAACCCTAAACTTTATCTATTAAACACTAAAACCTTTACTTGGAAAACCTTAAACCCTAACATTGAAACCCTAAACCCTAAACTATTAAACTCTAAACCCTAAACCCTTGAAATCCTAAATAGTGAACCCTAAACCCTATACTTTATCTATTAAACACTAGAACCTAAAACAAAAAACCCAAAACCCTAAAACGTAAAACGTAAAACCCCAAAACACTAACAAGGAAAACCTAAAACCCTAACATTGAAAACTAATCCCTAAACCCTAAATCCTAAAAACAAAACCTTAAACCCTAGACCCTAAACCATAAAACCTGAAATATTAAACCCTAAACCCTAAAACCCCAAACCGAAAAACCTAATCCTTAAAATCTAAACCCTAAAACCTAAAAATATAAACCTTAAACCCTTAACACTGAACTGTAAAATCCTAATCCCTAAACGTTACCTCTTAAACAATAGATCCCTAAAACCCCAAACCCTAAACCCTAAATAGTAAAACCTTAAAACACCAAAATGGAAAACCTAAAACCCTAAAATTGACACCCCAAAACCCCAAACCCGAAACCCTAAATCCTAAACATAAAACCCTAAACCCTAAATTATAAATCTCGAAATCCTAAACCCTATATCTTAAAACCACAAAAGCTAAAAACAAACCCAAAACCCTAAAATCTAAAACCCGAAACACTAAATCCTAAACCCTAAACACTAAAACCCCAAACCCTAAACCCTTGAAATCATAAATCGTGAACCCTAAACCCTAAACCCATCGTGAACTATAAACCCTAAAATCTAAAACCCGAAAACCTAAATCCTAAACCCTGAACCCTAACCAGTTAACCCTAAACTTTATCTATTAAACACTAGAACCCTAAAACCCCAAACCCTAAAATTTATAACAAAAAACCTTAACATGGAAACCTAAAACCCTAACATTGAAACCCTAACATTGAAGCCCTAAACCCTAAAACCTAAAAAAATAAACCCTAAACCAAAACCCTAAATCCTAAACCTTGATCCCTAAACCCTAAAATCTAAAACCCTAAACCCTAAACACTAAACACTAAATTATAAAACCATAAACCCAAAAACCTTTACATCATAATCGTGAACCCTAAACCCTAAACTTCATCTATTAAACACTTGATCCCTGAAACCCCAAGCCGTAAACCCTAAATATTGAAAAGCTAAAACCCGAACATTGACACCCCAAAACCCTAAACCGAAAACCCTAAATACTAAACACAAGACTCCAAACCCTAAACTATAAATCTCGAAATTCTAAACCCTAAACACTAAAACCTAAAAGCCCAAATCTTGAACCCTAAACCCTAAAACCTAAACCCTAAAACCCTAAACCATAAAACCACAAAACCTAAAAATAAACGCTAAACCCATCGTGAACCCTAAACCCTAAAATCTAAAACACGAAAACCTAACTCCTAAACCCTAAACCCTAAACTATAAAACCCCAAAACCTAAACACTTAACCCTAAACTCTATCTATTAAACACTAAAACCCTTACTTGGAAAACCTAAAACCCTAACATTGACACCCTAAGCCCTAAACTATTAAACTCTAAACCCTAAACCCTTTAAATCCTAAATAGTGAACCCAAAACCCTAAACTTTATCTATTAAACACTAGAACCCTAAACCCAAAACCCTAAAACGTAAAACCCCAAACAATAACAAGGAAAACCTAAAACCCTAACATTGAAACCTTAATCCTAAACACAAAAGCTTAAACCCTAAACCCTAAAACCACAAAGCCTGAAATCTTAAACCCTAAACCCTAAAACCTAAAAAAAAACCCCTAAACACCGATCCCTAAACTCTAAACCCTAAACCCCCAAAACCCTAACATCGACACCCCCAAAACCGTTAACCTGAAACCCTAAATCCTAAACACAAAACCCAAAACCCTAATCTATAAATCTCAAATTCAAAACCGTAAACCCTAAAACCCTAAAACCTAAAACCTTAAACCCTCGAACCATACACCGTAAAACTACAAAACCTAAAAAATAAACGCTAAACCCATCGTGAACCCTAAACCCTAAAATCTAAAACCCGAAAACCTAAATCCTAAACCCTAAACTATAAAGCCCTAAACCCTAAACACTTAACCCTAAACTTTATCTATTAAACACTAAAACCCTTACTAGGAAAACCTAAAACCCTAACACTCGAAAACCCTAAACTACTAAACTCTAAACCCTAAACCCTTGAAATCCTAAATACCGAACCCTAAACCCTATACTTTATCTATTAAACACTAGAACCCTAAAACCAAAAACCTAAAACCAAAAACCCAAAACCCTAAAACGTAAAACACCAAAACACTAACAAGGAAAACCTAAAACCCTAACATTGAAACTAATCCCTAAACCCTAAATCCTAAAAAACAAAACCTTAAACCCTAGACTCTAGACCATAAAACTCGAAATATTAAACCCTAAACCCTAAAACACCAAACCGTAAACCCCCGATCCCAAAAATCTAAACCCTAAAACCTAAAAACATAAACCTTAAACCCTTAACACTGAACTGGAAAACCCTAAACCCTAAACATTATCTATTATACACTAGAACCCTAAAACCCAAAAGCCTAAAATGTAAAACCCCAAAACACTAACAAGGAAAACCTAAAACCCTAACATTGAAACCTAAACCCTAAACCCTAAGCCCATCGTGAACCCTAAACCCTAAAATCTAAAACCCGAAAACCTAAATCCTAAACCCTAAACTATAAAGCCCTAAACCCTAAACACTTAACCCTAAACTTTATCTATTAAACACTAAAACCCTTACTAGGAAAACCTAAAACCCTAACACTGAAACCATAAACTACTAAACTCTAAACCCTAAACCCTTGAAATCCTAAATACTGAACCCTAAACCCTATACTTTATCTATTAAACACTAGAACCCTAAAACCAAAAACCCAAAACCCTAAAACGTAAAACCCCAAAACACTAACAAGGAAAACCTAAAACCCTAACATTGAAACTAATCCCTAAACCCTAAATCCAAAAAACAAAACCTTAAACCCTAGACCCTAAACCATAAAACCTGAAATATTAAACCCTAAACCCTAAAACACTAAACCGTAAACCCTGATCCCTAAAATCTAAACCCTAAAACCTAAAACCATAAACCTTAAACCCTTAACACTGAACTGGAAAACCCTAAACCCTAAACATTATCTATTATACACTAGAACCCTAAAACCCAAAAGCCTAAAATGTAAAACCCCCAAAACACTAACATGGAGAACCTAAAACCCTAACATTGAAACCTAAACCCTAAACCCTAAACCCATCGTGAACCCAAAACCCTAAAATCTAAAACCTGAAAACCTAAATCCTAAACCTAAAACCAAAAAATATAAATCTCGAAATTCTAAACCCTAAAACCTAAAACCCTAAACCCTAAACCCTAAACCCTAATACCCTAAAACCTAAAACCCTAAACCCCCGAACCCTAAACCTAAAAAACCACAAAACCTAAAAATAAACGCTAAACCCATCGTGAACCCTAAATCCTAAAATCTAAAACCCGAAAACCTAAATTCTAAACCCTAAACCCTAAACTATAAAACCCTAAACCCTAAACACTTAACCCTAAACTTTTTCTATTAAACACTAAAACCCTTACTTGGAAAACCTAAAACCCTTACATTGAAACCCCCAAACCCTAAACCCGTTAAACTCTAAACCCTAAACCCTTGAAATCCTAAATAGTGAACCCTAAACCCTAAACTTTATCTATTAAACACTAGAACCCTAAACCCGAAACCCTAAAACGTAAAACCCCCAAACAATAACAAGGAAAACCTAAAACCCTAACATTGAAACCTTAATCCTAAACATAAAAGCTTAAACCCTAAACCCTAAACCAAAAAGCCTGAAATCTTAAACCCTAAACCCTAAAACCTAAAAAAAAACCCTTAACCCTGATCCCTAAACTCTAAACCCTAAACCCTAAAACCCTAACATCGACACCCCAAAACCCTTAACCGGAAACCCTAAATCCTAAACACAAAACCCAAAACCCTAATCTATAAATCTCGAAATTCTAAACCCTAAACCCTAAAACCCTAAAACCTAAAACCTTAAACCCTGAACCATACACCGTAAAACTACAAAACCTAAAAATAAACGCTAAACCCATCGTGAACTCTAAACCCTAAAATTTAAAACCCGAAAACCTAAATGCTAAACCCTAAACTATAAAGTCCTAAACCCTAAACACTTAACCCTAAACTTTATCTATTAAACACTAAAACCTTTACTTGGAAAACCTTAAACCCTAACATTGAAACCCTAAACCCTAAACTATTAAACTCTAAACCCTAAACCCTTGAAATCCTAAATAGTGAACCCTAAACCCTATACTTTATCTATTAAACACTAGAACCTAAAACAAAAAACCCAAAACCCTAAAACGTAAAACGTAAAACCCCAAAACACTAACAAGGAAAACCTAAAACCCTAACATTGAAAACTAATCCCTAAACCCTAAATCCTAAAAACAAAACCTTAAACCCTAGACCCTAAACCATAAAACCTGAAATATTAAACCCTAAACCCTAAAACCCCAAACCGAAAAACCTAATCCTTAAAATCTAAACCCTAAAACCTAAAAATATAAACCTTAAACCCTTAACACTGAACTGTAAAATCCTAATCCCTAAACGTTACCTCTTAAACAATAGATCCCTAAAACCCCAAACCCTAAACCCTAAATAGTAAAACCTTAAAACACCAAAATGGAAAACCTAAAACCCTAAAATTGACACCCCAAAACCCCAAACCCGAAACCCTAAATCCTAAACATAAAACCCTAAACCCTAAATTATAAATCTCGAAATCCTAAACCCTATATCTTAAAACCACAAAAGCTAAAAACAAACCCAAAACCCTAAAATCTAAAACCCGAAACACTAAATCCTAAACCCTAAACACTAAAACCCCAAACCCTAAACCCTTGAAATCATAAATCGTGAACCCTAAACCCTAAACCCATCGTGAACTATAAACCCTAAAATCTAAAACCCGAAAACCTAAATCCTAAACCCTGAACCCTAACCAGTTAACCCTAAACTTTATCTATTAAACACTAGAACCCTAAAACCCCAAACCCTAAAATTTATAACAAAAAACCTTAACATGGAAACCTAAAACCCTAACATTGAAACCCTAACATTGAAGCCCTAAACCCTAAAACCTAAAAAAATAAACCCTAAACCAAAACCCTAAATCCTAAACCTTGATCCCTAAACCCTAAAATCTAAAACCCTAAACACTAAACACTAAATTATAAAACCATAAACCCAAAAACCTTTACATCATAATCGTGAACCCTAAACCCTAAACTTCATCTATTAAACACTTGATCCCTGAAACCCCAAGCCGTAAACCCTAAATATTGAAAAGCTAAAACCCGAACATTGACACCCCAAAACCCTAAACCGAAAACCCTAAATCCTAAACACAAGACTCCAAACCCTAAACTATAAATCTCGAAATTCTAAACCCTAAACACTAAAACCTAAAAGCCCAAATCTTGAACCCTAAACCCTAAAACCCTAAACCATAAACCACAAAACCTAAAAATAAACGCTAAACCCATCGTGAACCCTAAACCCCAAAATCTAAAACCCGAAAACCTAAATCCTAAACCATAAACCCTAAACTATAAAACCCTAAACCCTAAACACTTAACACTAAACTTTTTCTATTAAACACTAAAACCCTTACTTGGAAAACCTAAAACCCTTACATTGAAACCCCAAACCCTAAACTGTTAAACTCTAAACCCTAAACCCTTGAAATCCTAAATAGTGAACCCTAAACCCTATACTTTATCTATTAAACACTAGAACCTAAAACAAAAAACCCAAAACCCTAAAACGTAAAACGTAAAACCCCAAAACACTAACAAGGAAAACCTAAAACCCTAACATTGAAAACTAATCCCTAAACCCTAAATCCTAAAAACAAAACCTTAAACCCTAGACCCTAAACCATAAAACCTGAAATATTAAACCCTAAACCCTAAAACCCCAAACCGAAAAACCTAATCCTTAAAATCTAAACCCTAAAACCTAAAAATATAAACCTTAAACCCTTAACACTGAACTGTAAAATCCTAATCCCTAAACGTTACCTCTTAAACAATAGATCCCTAAAACCCCAAACCCTAAACCCTAAATAGTAAAACCTTAAAACACCAAAATGGAAAACCTAAAACCCTAAAATTGACACCCCAAAACCCCAAACCCGAAACCCTAAATCCTAAACATAAAACCCTAAACCCTAAATTATAAATCTCGAAATCCTAAACCCTATATCTTAAAACCACAAAAGCTAAAAACAAACCCAAAACCCTAAAATCTAAAACCCGAAACACTAAATCCTAAACCCTAAACACTAAAACCCCAAACCCTAAACCCTTGAAATCATAAATCGTGAACCCTAAACCCTAAACCCATCGTGAACTATAAACCCTAAAATCTAAAACCCGAAAACCTAAATCCTAAACCCTGAACCCTAACCAGTTAACCCTAAACTTTATCTATTAAACACTAGAACCCTAAAACCCCAAACCCTAAAATTTATAACAAAAAACCTTAACATGGAAACCTAAAACCCTAACATTGAAACCCTAACATTGAAGCCCTAAACCCTAAAACCTAAAAAAATAAACCCTAAACCAAAACCCTAAATCCTAAACCTTGATCCCTAAACCCTAAAATCTAAAACCCTAAACACTAAACACTAAATTATAAAACCATAAACCCAAAAAACCTTTACATCATAATCGTGAACCCTAAACCCTAAACTTCATCTATTAAACACTTGATCCCTGAAACCCCAAGCCGTAAACCCTAAATATTGAAAAGCTAAAACCCGAACATTGACACCCCAAAACCCTAAACCGAAAACCCTAAATCCTAAACACAAGACTCCAAACCCTAAACTATAAATCTCGAAATTCTAAACCCTAAACACTAAAACCTAAAAGCCCAAATCTTGAACCCTAAACCTTAAAACCCTAAACCATAAAACCACAAAACCTAAAAATAAACGCTAAACCCATCGTGAACCCTAAACCCTAAAATCTAAAACACGAAAACCTAACTCCTAAACCCTAAACCCTAAACAATAAAACCCTAAACCCTAAACACTTAACCCTAAACTCTATCTATTAAACACTAAAACCCTTACTTGGAAAACCTAAAACCCTAACATTGACACCCTAAGCCCTAAACTATTAAACTCTAAACCCTAAACCCTTTAAATCCTAAATAGTGAACCCAAAACCCTAAACTTTATCTATTAAACACTAGAACCCTAAACCCAAAACCCTAAAACGTAAAACCCCAAACAATAACAAGGAAAACCTAAAACCCTAACATTGAAACCTTAATCCTAAACACAAAAGCTTAAACCCTAAACCCTAAACCATAAAGCCTGAAATCTTAAACCCTAAACCCTAAAACCTAAAAAAAAACCCCTAAACACCGATCCCCTAAACTCTAAACCCTAAACCCCCAAAACCCTAACATCGACACCCCAAAACCGTTAACCGGAAACCCTAAATCCTAAACACAAAACCCAAAACCCTAATCTATAAATCTCGAAATTCAAAACCGTAAACCCTAAAACCCTAAAACCTAAAACCTTAAACCCTGAACCATACACCGTAAAACTACAAAACCTAAAAATAAACGCTAAACCCATCGTGAACCCTAAACCCTAAAATCTAAAACCCGAAAACCTAAATCCTAAACCCTAAACTATAAAGCCCTAAACCCTAAACACTTAACCCTAAACTTTATCTATTAAACACTAAAACCCTTACTAGGAAAACCTAAAACCCTAACACTGAAACCCTAAACTACTAAACTCTAAACCCTAAACCCTTGAAATCCTAAATACTGAACCCTAAACCCTATACTTTATCTATTAAACACTAGAACCCTAAAACCAAAAACCTAAAACCAAAAACCCAAAACCCTAAAACGTAAAACCCCAAAACACTAACAAGGAAAACCTAAAACCCTAACATTGAAAACTAATCCCTAAACCCTAAATCCTAAAAACAAAACCTTAAACCCTAGACTCTAGACCATAAAACCTGAAATATTAAACCCTAAACCCTAAAACACCAAACCGTAAACCCTGATCCCAAAAATCTAAACCCTAAAACCTAAAAACATAAACCTTAAACCCTTAACACTGAACTGGAAAACCCTAAACCCTAAACATTATCTATTATACACTAGAACCCTAAAACCCAAAAGCCTAAAATGTAAAACCCCAAAACACTAACAAGGAAAACCTAAAACCCTAACATTGAAACCTAAACCCTAAACCCTAAGCCCATCGTGAACCCAAAACCCTAAAATCTAAAACCTGAAAACCTAACTCCTAAACCTAAAACCCAAAACTATAAATCTCGAAATTCTAAACCCTAAAACCCTAAAACCTAAAACCCTAAACCTAAACCCTAAACTCTAATACCCTAAAACCTAAAACCCTCTGAACCCTAAACCTTAAAACCACAAAACCAAAAAATAAACGCTAAACCCATCGTGAACCCTAAATCCTAAAATCTAAAACCCGAAAACCTAAATCCTAAACCCTAAACCCTAAACTATAAAACCCTAAACCCTAAACACTTAACCCTAAACTTTTTCTATTAAACACTAAAACCCTTACTTGGAAAACCTAAAACCCTTACATTGAAACCCTAAACCCTAAACTGTTAAACTCTAAACCCTAAACCCTTGAAATCTTAAATAGTGAACCCTAAACCCTAAACTTTATCTATTAAACACTAGAACCCTAAACCCAAAACCCTAAAACGTAAAACCCCAAACAATAACAAGGAAAACCTAAAACCCTAACATTGAAACCTTAATCCTAAACATAAAAGCTTAAAACCTAAACCCTAAACCACAAAGCCTGAAATCTTAAACCCTAAACCCTAAAACCTAAAAAAAAACCCTAAACCCTGATCCCTAAACTCTAAACCCTAAACCCTAAAACCCTAACATCGACACCCCAAAACCCTTAACTGGAAACCCTAAATCCTAAACACAAAACCCAAAACCCTAATCTAAAAATCTCGAAATTCTAAACCCTAAACCCTAAAACCCTAAAACCTAAAACCTTAAACCCTGAACCATACACCGTAAAACTACAAAACCTAAAAATAAACGCTAAACCCATCGTGAACTCTAAACCCTAAAATCTAAAACCCGAAAACCTAAATCCTAAACCCTAAACTATAAAGCCCTAAACCCTAAACACTTAACCCTAAACTTTATCTATTAAACACTAAAACCCTTACTTGGAAAACTCTAAACCCTAAACCCTTGAAATCCTAAATAGTGAACCCTAAACCCTATACTTTATCTATTAAACAGTAGAACCCTAAAACAAAAAACCAAAACCCTAAAACGTAAAACGTAAAACCCCAAAACACTAACAAGGAAAACCTAAAACCCTAACATTGAAAACTAATCCCTAAACCCTAAATCCTAAAAAACAAAACCTTAAACCCTAGACCCTAAACCATAAAACCCGAAAATATTAAACCCAAAACCCTAAAACCCCCAAACCGAAAAAACCTAATCCCCAAAATCTAAACCCTAAAACCTAAAAAATATAAACCTTAAACCCCTTAACACTGAATCAGTAAAATCCTAATCCCTAAACGTTACCTATTAAACAATAGATCCCTAAAACCCCAAACCCTAAACCCTAAATAGTAAAACCTTAAAACCCCAAAATGGAAAACCTAAAACCCTAAAATTGACACCCCAAAACCCCAAACCCGAAACCCTAAATCCTAAACACAAAACCCTAAACCCTAAATTATAAATCTCGAAATCCTAAACCCTATATCTTAAAACCACAAAAGCTAAAAGTAAACCCAAAACCCTAAAATCTAAAACCCGAAACCCTAAATCCTAAACCCTAAACACTAAAACCCCAAACCCTAAACCCTTGAAATCATAAATCGTGAACCCTAAAGCCTAAACCCATCGTGAACTCTAAACCCTAAAATCTAAAACCCGAAAACCTAAATCCTAAACCCTGAACCCTAACCATTTAACCCTAAACTTTATCTATTAAACACTAGAACCCTAAAACCCCAAACCCTAAAATTTATAACAAAAAACCCTAACGTGGAAACCTAAAACCCTAACATTGAAACCCTAACATTGAAGCCCTAAACCCTAAAACCTAAAAAAATAAACCCTAAACCAAAACCCTAAATACTAAACCCTGATCCCTAAACCCTAAACCCTAAAATCAAAACCCTAAACCCTAAACACCAAACACTAAATTATAAAACCATAAAACCAAAAACCTTTACATCATAATCGTGAACCCTAAACCCTAAACTTCATCTATTAAACACTTGATCCCTGAAAACCCAAGCCATAAACCCTAAATATTGAAAAGCTAAAACCCGAACATTGACACCCCAAAACCCTAAACCGAAAACCCTAAATCCTAAACACAAAACCCCAAACCCTAAACTATAAATCTCGAAATTCTAAACCCTAAACACTAAAACCTAAAAGCCCAAATCTTGATACCTAAACCCTAAAACCTAAAACCTAAAACCCTAAACCCTGAACCCTAAACCATAAAACCACAAAACCTAAAAATAAAAGCTAAACCCATCGTGAACCCTAAACCCTAAAATCTAAAACACGAAAACCTAACTCCTAAACCCTAAACCCTAAACTATAAAACCCTAAACCCTAAACACTTAACCCTAAACTCTATCTATTAAACACTAAAACCCTTACTTGGAAAACCTAAAACCCCAAAATTGAAACCCTAAGCCCTAAACTATTAAACTCTAAACCCTAAACCCTTTAAATCCTAAATAGTGAACCCTAAACCCAAAACTTTATCTATTAAACACTAGAACCCTAAACCCAAAACCCTAAACCGTAAAACCCCAAACAATAACAAGGAAAACCTAAAACCCTAACTTTGAAACCTTAATCCTAAACACAAAAGCTTAAACCCTAAACCCTAAACCATAAAGCCTGAAATCTTAAACCCTAAACCCTAAAACCTAAAAAAAAAATCCTAAACACTGATCCCTAAACTCTAAACCCTAAACCCCAAAACCCTAACATCGACACCCCAAAACCGTAAACCGGAAACCCTAAATCCTAAACACAAAACCCAAAACCCTAATCTATAAATCTCGAAATTCTAAACCCAAAACCCTAAAACCTAAAACCTTAAACCCTGAACCATACACCGTAAAACCACAAAACCTAAAAATAAACGCTAAACCCATCGTGAACCCTAAACCCTAAAATCTAAAACCCGAAAACCTAAATCCTAAACCCTAAACTATAAAGCCCTAAACCCTAAACTTTATCTATTAAACACTAAAACCCTTACTAGGAAAACCTAAAACCCTAACATTGAAACCTAAACCCTAAACCTTAAACCCATCGTGAACCCAAAACCCTAAAATCTAAAACCTGAAAACCTAAATCCTAAACCTAAAACCCAAAACGGTAAATCTCGAAATTCTAAACCCTAAAACCCTAAAACCTAAAACCCTAAACCCTAAACCCTAAACCCTAACACCCTAAAACCTAAAACCCTAAACCCTGAACCCTAAACCTAAAAACCACAAAACCTAAAAATAAACGCTAAACCCATCGTGAACCCTAAATCCTAAAATCTAAAACCCGAAAGCCTAAATCCAAAACCCTAAACCCTAAACTATAAAACCCTAAACCCTAAATAATTAACCCTAAACTTTTTCTATTAAACACTAAAACCCTTACTTGGAAAACCTAAAACCCTTACATTGAAACCCTAAACCCTAAACTATTAAACCCTAAACCCTAAAACCTAAAAAAAAACCCTAAACCCTAATCCCTAAACTCTAATCCCTAAACCCTAAAACCCTAACATCGACACCCCAAAACTCTTAACTGGAAACCCTAAATCCTAAACACAAAACCCTAATCTATAAATCTCGAAATTCTAAACCCTAAACCCTAAAACCCTAAAACCTAAAACCTTAAACCCTGAACCATACACCGTAAAACTACAAAACCTAAAAATAAACGCTAAACCCATCGTGAACTCTAAACCCTAAAATCTAAAACCCGAAAACCTAAATCCTAAACCCTAAACTATAAAGCCCTAAACCCTAAACACTTAACCCTAAACTTTATCTATTAAACACTAAAACCTTTACTTGGAAAACCTTAAACCCTAACATTGAAACCCTAAACCCTAAACTATTAAACTCTAAACCCTAAATCCTTGAAATCCTAAATAGTGAACCCTAAACCCTATACTTTATCTATTAAACACTAGAACCTAAAACAAAAAACCCAAAACCCTAAAACGTAAAACGTAAAACCCCAAAACACTAACAAGGAAAACCTAAAACCTTAACATTGAAAACTAATCCCTAAACCCTAAATCCTAAAAACATAACCTTAAACCCTTGACCCTAAACCATAAAACCTGAAATATTAAACCCTAAACCCTAAAACCCCAAACCCGAAAAACCTAATCCCTAAAATCCAAACCCTAAAACCTAAAAATATAAACCTAAAACCCTAAAATTGACACCCCAAAACCCCAAACCCGAAACCCTAAATCCTAAACATAAAACCCTAAACCCTAAATTATAAATCTCGAAATCCTAAACCCTATATCTTAAAACCACAAAAGCTAAAAACAAACCCAAAACCCTAAAATCTAAAACCCGAAACCCTAAATCCTAAACCCTAAACACTAAAACCCCAAACCCTAAACCCTTGAAATCATAAATCGTGAACCCTAAACCCTAAACCCATCGTGAACTCTAAACCCTAAAATCTAAAATCCGAAAACCTAAATCCTAAACCCTGAACCCTAACCAGTTAACCCTAAACTTTATCTATTAAACACTAGAACCCTAAAACCCCAAACCCTAAAATTTATAACAAAAAACCCTAACATGGAAACCTAAAACCCTAACATTGAAACCCTAACATTGAAGCCCTAAACCCTAAAAACCTAAAAAAATAAACCCTAAATCCTAAACCTTGATCCCTAAACCTTAAACCCTAAAATCTAAAATCCTAAACCCTAAACACTAAACACTAAATTATAAAACCATAAACCCAAAAACCTTTACATCATAATCGTGAACCCTAAACCCTAAACTTCATCTATTAATCACTTGATCCCTGAAACCCCAAGCCGTAAACCCTAAATATTGAAAAGCTAAAACCCGAACATTGACACCCCAAAACCCTAAACCGAAAACCCTAAATCCTAAACACAAAACCCCAAACCCTAAACTATAAATCTCGAAATTCTAAACCCTAAACACTAAAACCTAAAAGCCTAAATCTTGAACCCTAAACCCTAAAACCTAAAACATAAAACCCTACACCCTGAACCCTAAACCATAAAACCACAAAACCTAAAAATAAACGCTAAACCCATCGTGAACCCTAAACCCTAAAATCTAAAACACGAAAACCTAACTCCTAAACCCTAAACCCTAAACTATAAAACCCTAAACCCTAAACACTTAACACTAAAGTCTATCTATTAAACACTAAAACCCTTACTTGGAAAACCTAAAACCCTAACATTGAAACCCTAAGCCCTAAACTATTAAACTCTAAACCCTAAACCCTTTAAATCCTATATAGTGAACCCAAAACCCTAAACTTTATCTATTAAACACTAGAACCCTAAACCCAAAACCCTAAAACGTAAAACCCTAAACAATAACAAGGAAAACCTAAAACTCTAACATTGAAACCTTAATCCTAAACACAAAAGCTTAAACCCTAAACCCTAAATCACAAAGCCTGAAATCTTAAACCCTAAACCCTAAAACCTAAAAAAAAAACCCTAAACACTGATCCCTAAACTCTAAACCCTAAACCCCAAAACCCTAACATCGACACCCCAAAACCGTTAACCGGAAACCCTAAATCCTAAACACAAAACCCAAAACCCTAATCTATAAATCTCGAAATTCTAAACCCTAAACCCTAAAACCCTAAAACCTAAAACCTTAAACCCTGAACCATACACCGTAAAACTACAAAACCTTAAAATAAACGCTAAACCCATCGTGAACCCTAAACCCTAAAATCTAAAACCCGAAAACCTAAATCCCAAAACCCTAAACTATAAAGCCCTAAACCCTAAACACTTAACCCTAAACTTTATCTATTAAACACTAAAACCCTTACTAGGAAAACCTAAAACCCTAACATTTAAGCCCTAAACTATTAAACTCTAAACCCTAAACCCTTGAAATCCTAAATACTGAACCCTAAACCCTATACTTTATCTATTAAATGCTAGAACCCTAAAACCAAAAACCCAAAACCCTAAAACGTAAAACCCCAAAACACTAACTAGGAAAACCTAAAACCCTAACATTGAAACCTAAACCCTAAACCCTAAAATCCCAAACCGTAAACCCTGATCCTTAAAATCTAAACCCTAAACCCTAAAATCCTTAAACCGTTAACACTGAACTGTAAAACCCTAAACCCTAAAACTTATCTATTAAACACTAGAACCCTAAAACCCAAAACCCTAAAACGTAAAACCCCAAAACACTAACAAGGAAAACCTAAAACCCTAACTTTGAAACCTAAACCCTAAACCCTAAATCCTAAACACAAAACCTTAAACCTTGAACCCTAAACCCTAAAATGTAAAACCCTAAAACCCTAACATGGAAAACCTGAAACCCTAGCATTGAAACCTTAAACCCCAAAACATAAACCCCAAACCCTAAACCCTAAACTATAAAACCTGAAATCTTAAACCCGAAACCCTAAAACCTAAAATTATAAACCCTAAACCAAAACGCCAAACCCTAAACCCTATCCTTTATCTACTAAACACTAGAACCCTAAAACCAAAAACCCAAAACCCTAAAATGTAAAACCCCAAAACACTAACAAGGAAAACCTATAACCCTAACATTGAAATCTAAACCCTAAACCCTAAATCCTAAAAACAAAACCTTAAACCCTAGACCCTGAGCCATAAAACCTGAAATATTAAACCCTAAACCCTAAAACCCCAAACCGTAAAACCTGATCCCTAAAATCTAAACCCTAAAACCTAAAAACATAAACCTTAAACCCTTAACACTGAACTGTAAAATCCTAAACCCTAAACATTACCCATTAAACACTAGATCCCTAAAACCCCAAACCCTAAACCCTAAATAGTAAAACCTTAAAACCCCAAAAAGGAAAACTTAAAAGCCCTAAAATTGACACCCCAAAACCCCAAACCCGAAACCCTAAATCCTAAACACAAAACCCTAAACCCTAAATTATAAATCTCGAAATCCTAAACCCTAAATCTTAAAACCACAAAAGCTAAAAATAAACCCTAAACCCTAAAATTTAAAACCCGAAACCCTAAATCCTAAACCCTAAACCCTAAAACCCCAAACCCTAATCCCTTGAAATCATAAATCGTGAACCCTAAACCCTAAACCCATCATGAACTCTAAACCCTAAAATCTAAATTCCGAAAACCTAAATCCTAAACCCTGAACCCAAACCAGTTAACCCTAAACCTTATCTATTAAACACTAGAACCCTAAAACCCCAAACCCTAAAATGTATAACAAAAAACCCTAACATGGAAAACCTAAAACCCTAACATTGAAACCGTAAACCCTAAACCCTAAATCCTAAACACAAACCTTAAATCTTAAACCCAAAACCCTAAAACCTAAAAAAATAAACCCTAATCTAAAACCCTAAACCCTGATCCCCAAACCCTAAACCCTAAAATCTAAAACCCTAAACCCTAAACACTAAATACTAAATTATAAAACCATAAACCCTAAAACCTTTACATCACAATCGTGAACCCTAAACCCTAAACTTCATTTATTAAACATTTGATCCCTAAAACCCCAAGCCGTAAACCCTAAATAGTGAAAAGCTAAAACCCTAACATTGACACCCCAAAACCCTTAACCGAAAACCCTAAATCCCAAACACAAAACCCCAAACCCAAAACTATAAATCTCGAAATTCTAAACCCTAAACACTAAAACCTAAAACCCAAATCTTGATACCTAAACCCTAAAACCCTAAAACCTAAAACCCTAAACCCTAAACCCTAAACCTTAAAACTAGCAAACCAAAAAACAAATGCAAAACCCATCGTGAACACTAAACCCTAAAATCTAAAACCCGAAAACCTAAATCCTAAACCCTAAACTCTAAACTATAAAACCCTAAACCCTAAACACTTAACCCTAAACTTTATATATTAAACACTAAAAGCCTTACTTGGAAAACCTAAAACCTTAACATTGAAACCCTAAACCCTAAACTATTTTACTCTAAACCCTAAACCCTTGAAATCCTAAATAGTGAACCCTAAGCCCTAAACTTTATCTATTAAACACTAGAACCCTAAAACCAAAAACCCAAAACCCTAAAACGTAAAACCCCGAAACACTAACAAGGAAAACCTAACACCCTAACATGGAAACCTATACCCTAAACCCTAAATCCTAAACATAAAACCTTAAACCCTGAACCCTAAACCATAAAACCTAAAATCTTAAACCCTAAACCCTAAAACCTAAAAAAGTAAACCTTAAAACCCCAAACCCTAAACCCAGATCCCTAAACTCTAAACCCTAAAACCTAAAACCATAAACCTTAAACCCTTAACACTGAATTGTAAAACCCTAAACTCTAAACGCTATCTATTAAACACTAGATCCCTAAAACCCAAAACCTTAAACCCTAAACTTTATATATTAAACACTGAAACCCTAAAACCCTTATTTGGAAAACCTAAAACCCTAACATTGAAACCCTAAACCCTAAACTATTAAACTCCAAACCCTAAACCCTTGAAATCCTAAATAGTGAACCCTAAACCTTGAACTTTATCTATTAAACACTAGAACCCTAAAACCAAAAACCCAAAACCCTAAAACGTAAAACCCCAAAACACTAACAAGGAAAACCTAAAACCCTAACATTGAAACCTAAACTCCAAACCCTAAATCCTAAACACAAAATCCTGAACTCTAAAACCTAAAAAAAATAAACCCTAAAACCCCAAACCCTAAACCCTGATCCCTAAACCGTAAAACCGTAAAACATAAAACCCTAAACCCTAAACCTTAAAACCACAAAACCTAAAAAAATAAACCCTAAACCCTAAAAAGCCAAACCCTACACCCTAAAGCCTAAAATCTAAAACCCGAAACCCTAAATCCTAATCCCTAAACCCATAACCCTAAAACTCCAAATCCTAAACTTAAACCCTAAACACAAAACCCGAAACCCGAAACCCGAAACTATAAAATAAAAAATCGTAAACCCAAAACCCTAAACCCTAGAATTTTTTTATCGTGAACCCCAAACCCTAAAACCCTAACATTCACACCCCAAAATCCTAAACCCTAAACCCGAAACCCTAAAGCCCTAAACCCTAAACACAAAACACTAACCTATTAAACCCTAAACCCTCGAAATCCAAAATAGTGAACCTTAAACCCTTGAAATCCTAAATCGTGAACCCTAAACCTAAAACCCTAAACCCTTGAAAATTTAAATCGCGAACACTTAACCCTAAACTTTATCTATTAAACACTATAACCCTAAAACCTAATACCCCAACCCTAAAATGTAAAACCCTAACATGGAAAACCTGAAACCCTAGCATTAAAACCTTAAACCCTAAATCATAAACCCCAAACCCTAAGCCCTAAACTATAAAACATGAAATCTTAAACTCAAAACCCTAAAACCTAAAAAAAAAACCTTAAACCAAAATGCCAAACCCTAAACCCTAATCCCTAAACCCTAAACTTAATCCCAAAAACCTAAAACCCTAAACCCTAAACCCTAAACCCTAAACCCTAAATACTAAATTATAAAACCATAAACCCTAAAACCTTGACACCACAAATCGTGAACCCTAAACCCTAAACTTCATCTATTAACCACTAGATCCCTAAAACCCCAAGCCCTAAACCCTAAATAGAAAAACCCTAAAACCCTAAGATTGACACCCCAAAACCCTTAACCGGAAACCTATACCCTAAACCCTAAATTCTAAACAAAAAAACCTTAAACCCTGAACCCTAAACCATAAAACCCGAAATCTTAAACCCTAAACCCTAAAACCTAAAAAAATAAACCTTAAAACCCTAAACCCCGATCCCTAAACTCTAAACCCTAAAACCTAAAACAATAAACCTTAAGCCCTTAACACTGAACTGTAAAACCCTAAACCCTAAACGTTATCTATTAAACACTAGATCCCTAAAACCCCAAACCCTAAACCCCAAATAGTAAAACCTTAAAACCCCAAAATGGAAAACCCTAAACCCTAAACTTTATATATTAAACACTAAAACCCTAAACCCTTAGTTGGAAAACCTAAAACCCTAACATTGAACCCCTAAACCCTAAACTATTAAACTCCAAACCCTAAACCCTTGAAATCCTAAATAGTGAACCCTAAACCTTAAACTTTATCTATTAAACACTAGAACCCTAAAACCAAAAACCCAAAACCCTAAAACGTAAAACCCCAAAACACTAACAAGGAAAACCTAAAACCCTAACATTGAAACCTAAACTCCAAACCCTAAATCCTAAACACAAAACCCTAAACCCTAAAACCTAAAAAAAATAAACCCTAAAAACCCAAACCCTAAACCCTGATCCCTAAACTCTAATCCCTAAAACCTAAAACCATAAACCCTAAACACTAAACTATAAAACCCTAAACCCTAAACGTTATCCATTAAACACTAGATCCCTAAAACCCCAAACCCTAAATAGTAAAACCCTAAAACCCCAAAATGGAAAACCTAAAACCCTAAAATTGACACCCCAAAACCCAAAAACCCCAAACCCTAAATCATAAACACAAAACCCTAAACCCTAAATTATAAATCTCGAAATCCTAAACCCTAAATCTTAAAACCACAAAAGCTAAAAATAAACCCTAAACCCTAAAATCTAAAACCCGAAACCCTAAATCCTAAGCCCTAAACACTAAAACCCCAAACCCTAAACCCAAAAGCCTAAACCCTTGAAATCATAAATCGTGAACCCTAAACTCTAAACTTTATCCATTAAACACTAGAACCCGAAAACAAAAAACCCGAAACCCAAAAACTCTAAACCTTAAACCCTACAATTTTTTTATCGAGAACCCTAAACCCTAAACTTTCTCTATTGAACACTAGATCCCTAAAACCCCAAACCCTAAGCCCTAAATCACAAAACACTAAACCCTAAACTACAAATCCCGAAATCCTAAGCCCTAAACCCTAAACACTAAACCCTAAACCCTAAATCACAAAACCCTAAACCATAAACTACGAATCCCGATATACTAAGCCCTAAACCCTGAACTCTAAAACCTAAATCCAAAAACCCTAAACCCTAAAACTCACACCCCAAAATCCCAAACCCTAAACACAAAACCCGAAACCCTAAACCCCAAACCGTAAAACCATAAAACATAAAACCCTAAACCCTAAACCTTAAAACCACAAAACCTAAAAAAATAAACCCTAAACCCTAAAAAGCCAAACCCTACACCCTAAAGCCTAAAATCTAAAACCCGAAACCCTAAATCCTAATCCCTAAACCCATAACCCTAAAACTCCAAATCCTAAACTTAAACCCTAAACACAAAACCCGAAACCCGAAACTATAAAATCAAAAATCGTAAACCCAAAACCCTAAACCCTAGAATTTTTTTATCGTGAACCCCAAACCCTAAAACCCTAACATTCACACCCCAAAATAATAAACCCTAAACCCGAAATCCTAAAGCCCTAAACCCTAAACACAAAACACTAACCTATTAAACCCTAAACCCTCGAAATCCAAAATCATGAACCTTAAACCCTTGAAATCCTAAATCGTGAACCCTAAACCCTAAACCTAAAACCCTAAACCCTTGAAAATTTAAATCGCGAACACTTAACCCTAAACTTTATCTATTAAACACTATAACCCTAAAACCTAATACCCCAACCCTAAAATGTAAAACCTTAACATGGAAAACCTGAAACCCTAGCATTAAAACCTTAAACCCTAAATCATAAACCCCAAACCCTAAGCCCTAAACTATAAAACATGAAATCTTAAACTCAAAACCCTAAAACCTAAAAAAATAAACCTTAAACCAAAATGCCAAACCCTAAACCCTAATCCCTAAACCCTAAACTTAATCCCAAAAACCTAAAACCCTAAACCCTAAATACTAAATTATAAAACCATAAACCCTAAAACCTTGACACCACAAATCGTGATCCCGAAACCCTAAACTTCATCTATTAAACACTAGATCCCTAAAACCCCAAGCCCTAAACCCTAAATAGTAAAACCCTAAAACTCTAAGATTGACACCCCAAAACACAAAACCCAAAACCCTAAACTATAAATCTCAAAATTCTAAACCCTAAACCCTAAAATGTTGGAATCTGTAGGCAAAAAACAAAGTAAAATAAAACTACGAAAATCCACCAACAGCATGTGCACATACTAGAAAAACTGATTGGATAAAAAATTACCTATGTGTTTTATTGTTCGTTGTGGAGGCGATGTTTTTTACGCTTCGCCCTCTACTGGTATCCATACGACGAAGTCCTATTCAAGCGATTGGGATGCTAGGCCCTTCTGTGTTCTGAAAACTGTTCAGAACTGATCTTGACTATCTGGTAATCGGTCGTATTTCGGAGAGAGGAGGCTAGATACTATATCGCCATTCTAGGGTTTAGAGTTTTGTTTTTCTTTAATAAAAAAAGGACGGCCACCAAGAAAAGGTTAACATAACCTTTTATAGCTGTCAATATCAAAACCCTAAATTTCATCTAATGACAGTTTAATCTCGTCCGTCTATTCCTATAATCATCCCTGTAGGTTCACTTAACGTTGGCAGTGAAGGAAAAAAATGTCTTAGACATTTATTCACAAAACATAAGCGGCCTCTAGCAAGACATTATGCTTAACCAAGTTAAGTAAATGTAATAATAACCTAGCATCATATTTAATATTTAGTCCTTTTGTCACACGATATCCTAATTAAGTATAAGGCATGGATCAAGTCATCCTTATAAAACTTAATTAACTATTTACTTGATCACCAGGCAGACTGTTCCAACAAATAATATTAATAACACCTTATTAATACTTATTTGAGCATGGCCATGCATATTTTCCAGTCTTCCTTATCAAGGGGCCCATGGATATCTCTCTCTAAAAAGAGAGGGACAAATCCCTTTCACTATCTCCAATATTGAAGCTATGACGAGAAAATAAGCCAACCAATAATCATAATGATCACCTAATTAAAAGTGACGTTTCACTATGTCAAAATATATTTTTCACCCCATGCAAGAAACATTAGAAACCTCAGGTCGAAAGACACCAAATATAAAACTGAGAAAAAATACTTATAACTTAAACCCATGCAATATTTCTTCTTCACTTTGGGTCATGTCCAATACAATATTCTCAATATTTATTTATGAATTGATTTTATATCTCATATTCATGATCAGTAAAACTTGACCATCAATCAACTTCACACTAGTTTACAAGATGTAATAAACTAGGGACAAATAAGAATAGTATTTTATTAGCTAAAAGGGTTTCACTATCAAGTCACATACTTGATGACCAAGAGCATAAAATACAATTCAAAAATACATGCTTCATAAATCATAAATGTGAGTCAATTGGTCTTAGGGCATATACTAACATAAAACCCTAAAACCTAAAACCCTAAACCCTGAACCCTAAACCTTAAAACCACAAAACTTAAAAATGAACGCTAAACCCATCGTGAACCCTAAACCCTAAACTCTAAAACCCGAAAACCTAAATCCTAAACCTAAAACCCAAAACTATAAATCTCGAAATTCTAAACCCTAAATCCTCAAACCCTAAAACCTAAAACCCTAAACCCTGAACCCTAAACCCAAAAACCCTAAAACCTAAAACCCTAAACCCTGAACCCAAAACCTTAAAACCACAAAACCTAAAAATAAACGCTAAACCCATCGTGAACCCTAAACCCTAAAATCTAAAACCCGAAAACCTAAATCCTAAACCCTAAACCCTAAACCCTAAACTATAAAACCCTAAACCCTAAACACTTAACCTTAAACTTTATCTATTAAACACTAAAACCCTTACTTTGAAAACCTAAAACCCTAACATTGAAACCCTAAACCCTAAACTGTTAAACTCTAAACCATAAACCTTTGAAATCCTAAATAGTGAACCCTAAACCTTAAACTTTATCTATTAAACACTAGAACCCTAAAACCAAAAACCCAAAACCCTAAAATGTAAAACCCCAAACAATAACAAGGAAAACCTAAAATCCTAACATTGAAACCCTAATCCTAAACACAAAAGCTTAAACCCTAAACCCTAAACCATAAATCCTGAAATCTTAAACCCTAAACCCTAAAACCTAAAAAAAAAACCCTAAACCCTGATCCCTAAACTCTAAACCCTAAACCCTAAAACACTAAAACCTAAAACCCTAAACCCTGAACCATAAACCTTAAAACCACAAAACGTAAAAATAAACGCTAAACCCATCGTGAACCCTAAACCCTAAAATCTAAAACCCGAAAACCTAAATCCTAAACCCTAAACCCTAAACTATAAAACCCTACACCCTAAACACTTAACCCTAAACTTTATCTATTAAACACTAAAACCCTTACTTGGAAAACCTAAAACCCTAACATTGAAACCCTAAACTATTAAACTCTAAACCCTTGAAATCCGAAATAGTGAACCCTAAACCCTATACTTTATCTATTAAACACTAGAACCCTAAAACCAAAAACCCAAAACCCTAAAACGTAAAACCCCAAAACACTAACAAGGAAAACCTAAAACCCTAACATTGAAACCTAAATCCTAAACCCCAAGTCCTAAAAATAAAAACCTTAAACCCCAGACCCTAAACCATAAAACCTGAAATATTAAACCCTAAACCCTAAAACCCCAAACCGTAAACCCTAATCCCTAAAATCTAAACCCTAAAACCTAAAACCATAAACCTTAAACCCTTAACACTGAACTGTAAAACCCTAAACCCTAAACATTATCTATTAAACATTAGAACCCTAAAATCCAAAACCCTAAAACGTAAAACCCCAAAACACTAACAAGGAAAACCTAAAACCCTAACATTGAAACCTAAACCCTAAACCTTAAATCCTAAACACAAAACCTTAAACCTTGAACCTTAAACCCTGAACCCCAAACCCTACACCCTAAAATGTAAAACCTTAAAACCCTAACATGGAAAACCTGAAACCCTAGCATTGAAACCTTAAACCCAAAACCCTAACCTATAAAACCTGAAATCTTAAACCCAAAACCCTAAAACCTAAAATTATAAACCCTAAACCAAAACGCCAAACCCTAAACCCTAAACGCTAATCCCTAAACCCTAAACCCTAAACCCTAAAACCTAAAACCCTAAACCCTAAACCCTAAACACTAAATTATAAAACCATAAACCCTAAAACCTTGATATCACAAATCGTGAACCCTAAACCCAAATCTTGAACCCTAAACCTCAAACCCTAAAACCAAAAACCCTATACCCTGAACCCTAAACCTTAAAACCAAAAAACCTAAAAATAAATGCTAAACCCATCGTGAACCCTAAACCCTAAAATTTAAATCCCGAAAACCTAAATTCTAAACCCTAAACCCTAAACCCTAAACTATAAAACCCTAAACCCTAAACACTTAACCTTAAACTTTATCTATTAAACACCAAAACCCTTACTTGCAAAACCTAAAACCCTAACATTGAAACCCTAAACCCTAAACTATTTTACTCTAAACCCTAAACCCTTGAAATCCTAAATAGTGAACCCTAAACCCTAAACTTTATCTATTAAACACAAGAACCCTAAAACCAAAACCCCAAAACCCTAAAACGTAAAACGCCAAAACACTAACAAGGAAAACCTAAAACGCTAACATGGAAACCTATGCCCTAAACCCTAAATTCTAAACATAAAACCTTAAACCCTGAACCCTAAACCATAAAACCTGAAATCTTAAACCCTAAACCCAAAAACCTAAAAAAATAAACCTTAAAACCGCAAACCCTAAACCCTAAACCCAGATCCCTAAACTCTAAACCCTAAAACCTAAAACCATAAACCTTAAGCCCTTAACACTGAACTGTAAAACCCGAAACCCTAAACCTTATCTATTAAACACTAGATCCCTAAAACCCCAAACCCTAAACCCTAAATAGTAAAACCTTAAAACCCCAAAATGGAAAACCTAAAACCCTAAAATTGATACCCCAAAACCATAAACCCTAAACTTTATATATTAAACACTAAAACCCTAAAACCCTTAGTTGGAAAACCTAAAACCCTAACATTGAAACCCTAAACCCTAAACTATTAAACTCCAAACCCTAAACCCTTGAAATCCTAAATAGTGAACCCTAAACCTTAAACTTTATCTATTAAACACTAGAACGCTAAAACCAAAAACCCAAAACCCTAAAACGTAAAACCCCAAAACACTAACAAGGAAAACCTAAAACCCTAACATTGAAACCTAAACTCCAAACCCTAAATCCTAAACACAAAACCCTAACCCTAAAACCTAAAAAATATAAACCCTAAAACCCCAAACCCTAAACCCTGATCCCAAACTCTAAACCCTAAAACCTAAAACCATAAACCCTAAACACTAAATTATTAAACCCTAAACCCTAAACGTTATCTATTAAACACTAGATCCCTAAAACCCTAAATAGTAAAACCCTAAAACCCCAAAATGGAAAACCTAAAACCCTAAAATTGACACCCCAAAACCCAAAAACCCGAAACCCTAATCATAAACACAAAACCCTAAACCCTAAATTATAAATCTCGAAATCCTAAACCCTAAATCTTAAAACCACAAAACCTAAAAATAAACCCTAAACCCTAAAATCTAAAACCCGAAACCCTAAATCCTAAGCCCTAAACACTAAAACCCCAAACCCTAAACCCTAAAGCCTAAACCCTTGAAATCATAAATAGTGAACCCTAAACTCTAAACTTTATCCATTAAACACTAGAACCCGAAAACCAAAAACCCAAAACCCTAAAACGTAAAACCATAAAACACTAACAAGGAAAACCTAAAACCCTAACGTTTAAACCCTGAACCCAAAAACTCTAAACCCTAAACCCTACAATTTTTTTATCGTGAACCCTAAACCCTAAACTTTCTCTATTGAACACTAGATCCCTAAAACCCCAAACCCTAAACCCTAAATGACAAAACACTAAACCCTACACTACAAATCCCGAAATCCTAAGCCCTAAACCCTAAACACTAAACCCGAAACCCTAAATCACAAAACCCTAAACCATAAACTACAAATCCTGAAATCCTAAGCCCTAAACCCTGAACTCTGAAACCTAAGTCCTAAAACCCTAAACCTTAAAACCCTAAAACCAAAAAAATTAAATCCTAAACCCCAAAATCCTACACCCTAAACTCTAAAACCTAAACTTTAAATACTAAAACATAAAACCCTAAGACCCTAAAACTTAAAACCCTAAAACACTAACAAGGAAAACCTAAAACTCTAACATTGAAACCCTAAACACAAAACAAAAAAACTCTAAACCCTAGAATTTTTTTATCGTAAACCCTAAACCCTAAAACCCTAAAATTCACACCCCAAAATCCCAAACCCTAAACACAAAACCCGAAACCCTAAACCCCAAACCATAAAACCATAAAATATAAAACCCTAAACCCTAAACCCTAAACCTTAAAACCACAAAACCTAAAAAAATAAACCCTAAACCCTAAAATCCAAAACCCAAACCGTAAAGCCTAAAATCTAAAACCCGAAACCCTAAATCCTAAACCCTAAACCTTGAACCCTAAAACCCCAAACCCTAAACCCTAAACTCTAAAACCTAAACTCTAAATGCTAAAACATAAAACCCTAAGATCCTAAAACGAAAAACCCTAAAACACTAACCAGAAAAACCTAAAACTCTAACATTGAAACCCAAAACAATAAAACTCTAAACCCTAGAATTTTTTTATCGTGAACCCTAAACCCTAAAAACCTAAAATTCACACCCCAAAATCCCAAACCATAAACAGAAAACCCAAAACCCTAAACCCCAAACCGTAAAACCATAAAATATAAAACCCTAAACCTTAAAACCACAAAACCTAAAAAAATAAACCCTAATCCCTAAAATCCCAAACCTTAAACCCTAAAGCCAAAAATCTAAAACCCGAAACCCTAGCATTGAAAGCTTAAACCCTATATCATAAACCCCAAACCCTAAACCCTAAACCCTAAACTCTAAAACCTAAACTCTAAATGCTAAAACGTAAAACCCTAAGATCCTAAAGCGAAAAACCCTAAAACACTAACAAGGAAAACTTAAAACTCTAACATTGAAACCCTAAACCCAAAACAAAAAAACTCTAAACCCTAGAATTTTTATCGTAAACCCTAAACCCTAAAACCCTAAAATTCACACCCCAAAATCCCAAACCCTAAACACAAAACCCGAAACCCTAAACTCTAAACCGTAAAACCATAAAATATAAAACCCTAAACCTTAAAACCACAAAACCTAAAAAAATAAACCCTAAACCCTAAAATCCCAAACCCTAAACCCTAAAGCCTAAAATCTAAAACCCGAAACCCTAAATCCTAAACCCTAAACCCTGAACCCTAAAACCCCAAACCTTAAACCCTAAACTCTAAAACCTAAATTCTAAATGCTAAAACGTAAACCCTAAGATCCGAAAACGAAAAACCCTAAAACACTAACAAGGAAAACCTAAAACTCTAACATTGAAACCCTAAACCCAAAAATATAAAACTCTAAACCCTAGAATTTTTTTATCGTGAACCCGAAACCCTAAAACCCTAAAATTCACACCCCAAAATCCCAAACCTTAAAACCCGAAACCCTAAACCCCAAACCGTAAAACCAAAAAACATAGAACCCTAAACCCTAAACCTTAAAACCACAAAACCTAAAAAAATAAACCCTAAACCCTAAAGCCTAAAATCTAAAACCCGAAACCCTAAATACTAAACCCTAAACCCATAACCCTAAAACTCCAAATCCTAAACTTAAACCCTAAACACCAAACCCGAAACCCTAGCATTGAAACCTTAAACCCTATATCATAAACCCCAAACCCTAAACCCTAAACTCTAAAACCTAAACTCTAAATGCTAAAACGTAAAACCCTAAGATCCTAAAGCGAAAAACCCTAAAACACTAACAAGGAAAACCTAAAACTCTAACATTGAAACCCTAAACCAAAAACAAAAAAACTCGAAACCCTAGAATTTTTATCGTAAACCCTAAACCCTAAAGCCCTAAAATTCACACCCCAAAATCCCAAACCCTAAACACAAAACCCGAAACCCTAAACCCTAAACCGTAAAACCATAAAATATAAAACCCTAAACCTTAAAACCACAAAACCTAAAAAAATAAACCCTAAACCCTAAAGCCTAAAATGTAAAACCCGAAACCCTAAATCCTAAACCCTAAACCCTGAACCCTAAAACCCCAAACCTTAAACCCTAAACTCTAAAACCTAAATTCTAAATGCTAAAACGTAAACCCTAAGATCCGAAAACGAAAAACCCTAAAACACTAACAAGGAAAACCTAAAACTCTAACATTGAAACCCTAAACCCAAAACAATAAAACTCTAAACCCTAGAATTTTTTTATCGTGAACCCGAAACCCTAAAACCCTAAAATTCACACCCCAAAATCCCAAACCTTAAAACCCGAAACCCTAAACCCCAAACCGTAAAACCAAAAAACATAGAACCCTAAACCCTAAACCTTAAAACCACAAAAGCTAAAAAAATAAACCCTAAACCCTAAAGCCTAAAATCTAAAACCCGAAACCCTAAATACTAAACCCTAAACCCATAACCCTAAAACTCCAAATCCTAAACTTAAACCCTAAACACCAAACCCGAAACCCGAAACCCGAAACCCGAAACTATAAAATCAAAAATCCTAAACCCGAAACCCTAAACCGTAGAATTTTTTTATCGTGAACCCCAAACCCTAAAACCCTAACATTCACACCCCAAAATCCTAAACCCTAAACACAAAACCCTAAAGCCCTAAACCGAAAACACTAACCTATTAAACCCTAAACCCTCGAAATCCAAAATCGTGAAGCTTAAACCCTTGAAATCCTAAATCGTGAACCCTAAACCCTTGAAAATTTAAATCGCGAACACTTAACCCTAAACTTTATCTATTAAACACTATAACCCTAAAACCTAATACCCCAACCCTAAAATGTAAAACCCTAACATGGAAAACCTGAAACCCTAACATTGAAACCTTAAACCCTAAATCATAAACCCCAAACCCTAAACCCTAAACTATAAAACATGAAATCTTAAACTCAAAACCCTAAAACCTAAAAAAATAAACCTTAAACCAAAATACCAAACCCTAAACCCTAAACCTTAATCCCTAAAACCTAAAACCCTAAACCCTAAACCCTAAACCCTAAATACTAAATTATAAAACCATAAACCCCAAAACCTTGACACCACAAATCGTGAACCCTAAACCCTAAATAGTAAACACTATTTAAACACTAGATCCCTTCATCTATTAAACACTAGATCCCTAAAACCCCAAGCCCTAAACCCTAAATAGTAAAACCCTAAAACCCTAAGATTGACACCCCAAAACCCTTAACCGGAAACCCGAAATCCTAAACACGAAACCCAAAACCCTAAACTATAAATCTCAAAATTCTAAACCCTAAACCCTAAAATGTTTGAATCTGTAGGCAAAAAACAAAGTAAAATAAAACTACGAAAATCCACCAACAGGATGTGCCCATACTAGAAAAACTGATTGGATAGAAATTACCTCTGTGTTTTATGGTTCGTTGTGGAGGCGATGCTTTGTACGCTTCACCCTCTACTGGTATCCATGCGATGAACTCCTCTGCAAGCGATTGGGATGCTAGTCCCTTCTGTGTTCTGAAAGCTGTTCAGAACTGATCCTGACTATCTCGTAATCGGTCGTATTTCAGAGAGAGGAGGCTAGATACTATATCGCCGTTCTAGGGTTTAGAGTTTTGTTTTTCTTTAATAAAAAAAAGGACGGCCACCAAGAAAAGGTTAACATAACCTTTTATAGCTGTCAATATCAAAACCCTAACTGTCATTTAATGACAGTTTAATCTCGTCCGTGTATTCCTATAATCATCCCTGTAGGTTCACTTAACGTTGGCAGTGAATGAAAAAAATGTCCTAGACATTTATTCACAAAACATAAGTGGCCTCTAGCAAGACATTATGCTTAACCAAGTTAAGTAAATGTAATAATAACCTAGCATCATATTTAATATTTAGTCCTTTTGTCACACGATATCCTAATTAAGTATAAGGCATGGATCAAGTCATCCTTATAAAACTTAATTAACCATTTACTTGATCACCAGGCAGACCGTTCCAACAAATAATATTAATAACACCTTATTAATACTTATTTGAGCATGGCCATGCATATTTTCCAGTCTTCCTTATCAAGGGGCCCATGGATATCTCTCTCTAAAAAGAGAGGGACAAATCCCTTTCACTATCTCCAATATTGAAGCTATGACGAGAAAATAAGCCAACCAATAATCATAATTATCACCTAATTAAAAGTGACGTTTCACTATGTCAAAACATATTTTTCACCCTATGCAAGAAACATTAGAAACCTCAGGTCGAAGGACACCAAATATAAAACTGAGAAGAAATACTTATAACTTAAACCCATGCAATATTTCTTCTTCACTTTGGGTCATGTCCAATACAATATTCTCAATATTTATTTATGAATTGATTTTATATCTCATATTCATGATCAGTAAAACTTGACCATCAATCAACTTCACACTAGTTTACAAGATGTAATAAACTAGGGACAAATAAGAATAGTATTTTATTAGCTAAAAGGGTTTTACTATCAAGTCACATACTTGATGACCAAGAGCATAAAATACAATTCAAAAATACATGCTTCATAAATCATAAATGTGAGTCAATTGGTCTTAGGGCATATACTAACATAAAACCCTAAAACCTTAAACCCTGAACCCTAAACCTTAAAACCACAAAACCTAAAAATGAACGCTAAACCCATCGTGAACCCTAAACCTTAAAATCTAAAACCCGAAAACCTAAATCCTAAACCCAAAACCCAAAACTATAAATCTCGAAATTCTAAACCCTAAACCCTAAACCCTGAACCCTAAACCTTAAAACCACAAAACCTAAAAATAAACGCTAAACCCATCGTGGACCCTAAACCCTAAAATCTAAAACCCGAAAACCTAAATCCAAAGCCCTAAACCCTAAACTATAAAACCCTAAACCCTAAACACTTAACCCTAAACTTTATCTATTAAACACTAAAACCCTTACTTGGAAAACCTAAAACCCTAACATTGAAACCCTAAACCCTAAACTGTTAAACTCTAAACCATAAACCCTTGAAATCCTAAATAGTGAACCCTAAACCCCAAACTTTATCTATTAAACAATAGAACCCTAAAACCAAAAACCCAAAACCCTAAAATTTAAAACCCCAAACAATAACAAGGAAAACCTAAAACCCTAACATTGAAACATTAATCCTAAACACAAAAGCTTAAACCCTAAACCCTAAACCATAGGGCCTGAAATCTTAAACCCTAAACCCTAAAACCTAAAAAAAAAACCCTAAACCCTGATCCCTAAAATCTAAACCCTAAACCCTAAAACCCTAACATCGACACCCCAAAACCTTTAACCAGAAACCCTAAATCCTAAACACAAAACCTAAAACCCTAATCCATAAATCTCGAAATTCTAAACCCTAAACCCATCGTGAACCCTAAACCCTAAAATCTAAAACCCGAAAACCTAAATCCTAAACCCTAAACCCTAAACTATAAAACCCTACACCCTAAACACTTTACCCTAAACTTTATCTATTAAACACTAAAACCCTTAATTGGAAAACCTAAAACCCTAACATTGAAACCCTAAACTATTAAACTCTAAACCCTAAACCCTTGAAATCCTAAATAGTGAACCCTAAACCCTATACTTTATCTATTAAACACTAGAACCCTAAAACCAAAAACCCAAAACCCTAAAACGTAAAACCCCAAAACACTAACAAGGAAAACCTAAAACCCTGACATTGAAACCTAAATCCTAAACCCCAAGTCCTAAAAATAAAAACCTTAAACCCCAGACCCTAAACCATAAAACCTGAAATATTAAACCCTAAACCCTAAAACCCCAAACCGTAAACCCTAATCCCTAAAATCTAAACCCTAAAACCTAAAACCATAAACCTTAAACCCTTAACACTGAACTGTAAAACCCTAAACCCTAAACATTATCTATTAAACATTAGAACCCTAAAATCCAAAACCCTAAAACGTAAAACCCCAAAACACTAACAAGGAAAACCTAAAACCCTAACATTGAAACCTAAACCTTAAACCCTAAATCCTAAACACAAAACCTTAAACCTTGAACCCTAAACCCTGAACCCCAAACACCAAACCCTAAAATGTAAAACCTTAAAACCCTAACATGGAAAACCTGAAACCCTAGCATTGAAATCTTAAACCCTAAATCATAAACCCCAAACCCTAAACCCTAACCTATAAAACCTGAAATCTTAAACCAAAACCCTAAAACCTAAAATTATAAACCCTAAACCAAAACGCCAAACCCTAAACCTTAAACGCTAATCCCTAAACCCTAAACCCTAAACCCTAAAACCTAAAACCCTAACCCCTAAACCTTAAACACTAAATTATAAAACCGTAAACCCT
This sequence comes from Catharanthus roseus, assembly GCA_028651295.1. Lineage (NCBI taxonomy): Eukaryota > Viridiplantae > Streptophyta > Magnoliopsida > Gentianales > Apocynaceae > Catharanthus > Catharanthus roseus. The sequence continues at coordinate 71,532 of JAPQWS010000142.1, read as the reverse complement.
AAAACCTTGAAATCACAAATCGTGAACCCTAAACCCAAATCTTGAACCCTAAACCTCAAACCCTAAAACCAAAAACCCTATACCCTGAACCCTAAACCTTAAAACCAAAAAACCTAAAAATAAAGGCTAAACCCATCGTGAACCCTAAACCCTAAAATCTAAAACCCGAAAACCTAAATCCTAAACCCTAAACCCTAAACTATGAAACCCTAAACACTTAACCCTAAACTTTATCCATTAAACACTAAAACCCTTACTTGGAAAACCTAAAACCCTAACATTGAAACCCTAAACCCTAAACTATTTTACTCTAAACCCTAAACCCTTGAAACCCTAAATAGAGAACCCTAAACCCTAAACTTTATCTATTAAACACTAGAACCCTAAAACCAAAACCCCAAAACCCTAAAACGTAAAACCCCAAAACACTAACAAGGAAAACCTAAAACGCTAACATTGAAACCTATACCCTAAACCCTAAATTCTAAACATAAAACCTTAAACCCTGAACCCTAAACCATAAAACCTGAAATCTTAAACCCTAAACCCTAAAACCTAAAAAAATAAACCTTAAAACCCCAAACCCTAAACCCTAAACCCAGATCCCTAAACTCTAAACCCTGAAACCTACAACCATAAACCTTAAGCCCTTAACACTGAACTATAAAACCCTAAACCCTAAACACTTAACCCTAAACTTTGTCTATTAAACACTAAAACCCTTACTTGGAAAACCTAAAACCCTAACATTGACACCCTAAACCCTAAACTGTTAAACTCTAAACCATAAACCCTTGAAATCCTAAATAGTGAACCCTAAACCCTAAACTTTATCTATTAAACACTAGAACCCTAAAACTAAAAACCCAAAACCCTAAAATGTAAAACCCCAAACAATAACAAGGAAAACCTAAAACCCTAACATTGAAACCCTAATCCTAAACACAAAAGCTTAAACCCTAAACCCTAAACCATAAAGCCTGAAATCTTAAACCCTAAGCCCTAAAACCTAAAAAAAAACCCTAAACCCTGATCCCTAAACTCTAAACCCTAAACCCTAAAACCCTAACATCGACACCCCAAAACCTTTAACCAGAAACCCTAAATCCTAAACAAAAAACCCAAAACCCTAATCTATAAATCTCGAAATTCTAAACCCTAAACCCTAAAACACTAAAACCTAAAACCCTAAACCCTGAACCATAAACCTTAAAACCACAAAACCTAAAAATAAACGCTATACCCATCGTGAACCCTAAACCCTAAAATCTAAAACCCGAAAACCTAAATCCTAAAACCCTAAACCCTAAACTATAAAACCCTACACCCTAAACACTTAACCCTAAACTTTATCTATTAAACACTAAAACCCTTACTTGGAAAACCTAAAACCCTAACATTGAAACCCTAAACCCTAAACTATTAAACTCTAAACCCTAAACCCTTGAAATCCTAAATAGTGAACCCTAAACCCTATACTTTATCTATTAAACACTAGAACCCTAAAACCAAAAACCCAAAACCCTAAAACGTAAAACCCCAAAACACTAACAAGGAAAACCTAAAACCCTAACATTGAAACCTAAACCCTAAACCCCAAATCCTAAAAATAAAAACCTTAAACCCAAGACCCTAAACCATAAAACCTGAAATATTAAACCTAAACCCTAAAACCTAAAAAAATAAACCTTAAAACCCCAAACCATAAACCCTAAACCCAGATCCCTAAACTCTAAACCCTAAAACCCAAAACCATAAACGTTATCTATTAAACACTAGATCCCTAAAACCCCAAACCCTAAACCCTAAATAGTAAAACCTTAAAACCCCAAAATGGAAAACCAAAAACCCTAAAATTGACACCCCAAAACCATAAACCCTAAACTGTATACATTAAACACTAAAACCCTAAAACCCTTGGTTGGAAAACCTAAAACCCTAACATTGAAACCCTAAACCCTAAACTATTAAACTCCAAACCCTAAACCCTTGAAATCCTAAATAGTGAACCCTAAACCTTAAACTTTATCTATTAAACACTAGAACGCTAAAACAAAAAACCCAAAATCCTAAAACGTAAAACCCCAAAACACTAACAAGGAAAACCTAAAACCCTAACATTGAAACCTAAACTCCAAACCCTAAATCCTAAACACAAAACCCTAAACCCTAAAACTTAAAAAAAATAAACCCTAAAACCCCAAACCCTAAACCCTGATCCCAGACTCTAAACCCTAAAACCTAAAACCATAAACCCTAAACACTAAATTATTAAACCCTAAACCCTAAACGTTATCCATTAAACACTAGATCCCTAAAACCCTAATCCCTAAATAGTAAAACCCTAAAACCCCAAAATGGAAAACCTAAAACCCTAAAATTGACACCCCAAAACCCAAAAACCCGAAACCCTAAATCATAAACACAAAACCCTAAACCCTAAATTATAAATCTCGAAATCCTAAACCCTAAATCTTAAAACCACAAAAGCTAAAAATAAACCCTAAACCCTAAAATCTAAATCCCGAAACCCTAAATCCTAAGCCCTAAACACTAAAACCCCAAACCATAAACCCTAAAAGCCTAAACCCTTGAAATCATAAATAGTGAACCCTAAACTCTAAACTTTATCCATTAAACACTAGAATCCGAAAACAAAAAACCCTAAAACGTAAAACCGTAAAACACTAACAAGAAAAACCTAAAACCCTACGTTTAAACCCTGAACCCAAAAACTCTAAACCCTAAACCCTACAATTTTTTGTATCGTGAACCCTAAACCCTAAACTTTCTCTATTGAACACTAGATCCCTAAAACCCCAAACCCTAAACCCTAAATCACAAAACACTAAACCCTAAACTACAAATCCCGAAATCCTAAGCCCTAAACCCTAAACACTAAACCCTAAACCCTAAATCACAAAACCCTAAACCATAAACTACAAATCCCGAAATCCTAAGCCCTAAACCCTGAACTCTAAAACCTAAATCCTAAAACCCTAAACCTTAAAACCCTAAAACCCAAAAAAATTAAATCCTAAACCCTAAAACCCCAAAACCCTACACCCTAAACTCTAAAACCTAAACTCTAAATGCTAAAACATAAAACCCTAAGACCCTAAAACGTAAAACCCTAAAACACTAACAAGGAAAACCTAAAACTATAACATTAAAACCCTAAACCCAAAACAAAAAGACTCTAAACCCTAGAATTTTTTTATCGTAAACCCTAAACCCTAAACCCTAAAACCCTAAAATTCACACCCCAAAATCCCAAACCCTAAACATAAAACCCGAAACCCTAATCCCCAAACCGTAAAACCATAAAATATAAAACCCTAAACCCTAAACCTTAAAACCACAAAACCTAAAAAAATAAACCCTAAACCCAAAAATCCCAAACCCAAACCGTAAAGCCTAAAATCTAAAACCCGAAACCCTAAATCCTAAACCCTAAACCTTGAACCTTAAAACCCGAAACCCTAAACCCAAAACTCTAAAACCTAAACTCTAAATGCTAAAACATGAAACCCTAATATCCTAAAACGAAAAACCCTAAAACACTAACAAGGAAAACCTAAAACTCTAACATTGAAACCCAAAACACAAAACAATAAAACTCTAAACCCTAGAATTTTTTTATCGTGAACCCTAAACCCTGAAAACCTAAAATTCACACCCCAAAATCCCAAACCCTAAACACAAAACCCAAAACCCTAAACCCCAAACCGTAAAACCATAAAATATAAAACCCTAAACCCTAAACCTTAAAACCACAAAACCTAAAAAAATAAACCCTAAACCCTAAAATCCCAAACCTTAAACCCTAAAGCCAAAAATCTAAAACCCGAAACCCTAGCATTGAAACCTTAAACCCTATATCATAAACCCAAACCCTAAACCCTAAACTCTAAAACCTAAACTCTAAATGCTAAAACGTAAAACCCTAAGATCCTAAAACGAAAAACCCTAAAACACTAACAAGGAAAACCTAAAACTCTAACATTGAAACCCTAAACCCAAAACAAAAAAACTCTAAACCCTAGAATTTTTTTATCGTAAACCCTAAACCCTGAAACCCTAAAATTCACACCCCAAAATCCCAAACCCTAAACACAAAACCCGAAACCCTAAACCCTAAACCGTAAAACCATAAAATATAAAACCCTAAACCCTAAACCTTAAACCAACAAAACCTAAAGAAATAAACCCTAAACCCTAAAATCCCAAACCCTAAACCCTAAAGCCTAAAATCTAAAAACTGAAACCCTAAATCCTAAACCCTAAACCCTGAACCCTAAAACCCCAAAGCCTAAACCCTAAACTCTAAAACCTAAACTCTAAATGCAAAGACGTAAACCCTAAGATCCGAAAACGAAAAACCCTAAAACACTAACAAGAAAAACCTAAAACTCTAACATTGAAACCCTAAACCCAAAGTAAAAGAACTCTAAACCCTAGAATTTTTTTATCGTAAACCCTAAACCCTAAAACCCTAAAATTCACTCCCCAATATCCCAAACCCTAAACACAAAACCCGAAACCCTAAACCCTAAACCGTAAAACCATAAAATATAAAACCCTAAACCCTAAACCTTAAAACCACAAAACCTAAAAAAATAAACCCTAAACCCTAAAATCCCAAACCCTAAACCCTAAAGCCTAAAATCTAAAACCCGAAACCCTAAATCCTAAACCCTAAACCCTGAACCCTAAAACCCTAAACCCTAAACCCTAAACTCCAAAACCTAAACTCTAAATGCTAAAACGTAAACCCTAAGATCCGAAAACGAAAAACCCTAAAACATTAACAAGGAAAACCTAAAACTCTAACATTGAAACCCTAAACCCAAAACAATAAAACTCTAAACCCTAGAATTTTTTTATCGGGAACCCTAAACCCTAAAACCCTAAAATTCACACCCCAAAATCCCAAACCCTAAACACAAAACCCGAAACCCTAAACCCCAAACCGTAAAACAATAAAACATAAAACCCTAAACCCTAAACCTTAAAACCACAAAACCTAAAAAAATAAACCCTAAACCTTAAAAAGCCAAACCCTAAACCCTAAAGCCTAAAATCTAAAACACGAAACCCTAAATCCTAAACCCTAAACCCATAACCCTAAAACTCCAAATCCTAAACTTAAACCCTAAACACAAAACCCGAAACCCGAAACTATAAAATCAAAAATCCTAAACCCGAAACCCTAAACCCTAGAATTTTTTTATCGTGAACCCCAAACCCTAAAACCCTAATATTCACACCCCAAAATCCTAAACCTTAAACCCAAAACCCTAAAGCCCTAAACCCTAAACCCAAAACACTAACCTATTAAACCCTAAACCCTCGAAATCCAAAATCGTGAACCTTAAACCCTTGAAATCCTAAATCGTGAACCATAAACCCTAAACCTAAAACCCTGAACCCTTGAAAATTTAAATCGCGAACACTTAACCCTAAACTTTATCTATTAAACACTATAACCCTAAAACCTAATACCCCAACCCTAAAATGTAAAACCCTAACATGGAAAACCTGAAACCCTAGCATTGAAACCTTAAACCCTAAATGATAAACCCCAAACCCGAAACCCTAAACTATAAAACATGAAATCTTAAACTCAACCTTAAAACCTAAAAAAATAAACCTTAAACAAAAATGCCAAACCCTAAACCCTAAACCTTAATCCCTAAAACCTAAAACCCTAAACCCTAAACCCTAAATACTAAATTATAAAACCATAAACCCTAAAACCCTGACACCACAAATCGTTAACCCTAAACCCTAAACTTCATCTATTAAACACTAGATCCCTAAAACCCCAAGCCCTAAACCCTAAATAGTAAAACCCTAAGATTGACACCCCAAAACCCTTAACCGAAACCCAAAATCCTAAACACAAAACCCAAAACCCTAAACTATAAATCTCAAAATTCTAAACCCTAAACCCTAAAACGTTGGAATCCGTAGGCAAAAAACAAAGTAAAATAAAACTACGAAAATCCACCAACAGGATGTGCACATACTAGAAAAACTGATTGGATAGAAATTACCTCTGTGTTTTATTGTTCGTTGTGGAGGCGATGCTTCGTACGCTTCGCCCTTTACTGGTATCCATGCGACGAACTCCTCTGCAAGCGATTGGGATGCTAGTCCCTTCTGTGTTCTGAAAACTGTTCAGAACTGATCCTGACTAGCTGGTAATCGGTTGTATTTCGGAGAGAGGAGGCTAGATACTATATCGCCGTTCTAGGATTTAGAGTTTTGTTTTTCTTTAATAAAAAAAAGGACGGCCACCAAGAAAAGGTTAACATAACCTTTTATAGCTGTCAATATCAAAACCCTAACTGTCATCTAATGACAGTTTAATCTTGTCCGTCTATTCCTATAATCATCCCTGTAGGATCACTTAACGTTGGCAGTGAATGAAAAAAATGTCCTAGACATTTATTCACAAAACATAAGCGGCCTCTAGCAAGACATTATGCTTAACCAAGTTAAGTAAATGTAATAATAACCTAGCATCAGATTTAATATTTAGTCCTTTTGTCACACGATATCCTAATTAAGTATAAGGCATGGATCAAGTCATCCTTATAAAACTTAATTAACCATTTACTTGATCACCCGAGCGGACTGCTCCAACAAATAATATTAATAACACCTAATTAATACTTATTTGAGCATGGCCATGCATATTTTCCAGTCTTCCTTATCAAGGGGCCCATAGATATCTCTCTCTAAAAAGAGAGGGACAAATCCCTTTCACTATCTCCAATATTGAAGCTATGACGAGAAAATAAGCCAACCAATAATCATAATTATCACCTAATTAAAAGTGATGTTTCACTATGTCAAAACATATTTTTCGCCCCATGCAAGAAACAATAGAAACCTCAGGTCGAAGGACACCAAATATAAAACTGAGAAGAAATACTTATAACTTAAACCCATGCAATATTTCTTCTTCACTTTGGGTCATGTCCAATACAATATTCTCAATCTTTATTTATGAATTGATTTTATATCTCATATTCATGATCAGTAAAACTTGACCATCAATCAACTTCACACTAGTTTACAAGATGTAATACGTGAACCCTAAACCCTCAAACCCTAAAACCGAAAACCCTAAACCCTGAACCCTAAACCTTAAAACCAAAAAACCTAAAAATAAACGCTAAACCCATCGTGAACCCTAAAATCTAAAACCTGAAAACCTAAACCCTAAACCCTAAACTATAAAACCCTAAACCCTAAACACTTAACCATAAACTTTATCTATTAAACACTAAAACCCTAACAAGGAAAACCTAAAACCCTAACATTGAAACTCTAAACCCCAAACTGTTAAACTCTAAACCATAAACCCTTGAAATCCTAAATAGTGAACCCTAAACCCCAAACTTTATCTATTAAACACTAGAACCCTAAAACCAAAAACCCAAAACACTAAACCCAAATCTTGCACCCTAAACCCTAAAACCCTAAAACAAAAAACCCTAAACCCTGAACCCTAAACCCTAAACCTTAAAACCACAAAACCTAAACATAAACGCTAATCCCATCGTGAACCCTAAACCCTAAAATCTAAAACAAGAAAACCTAAGTCCTAAACCCTAAACACTAAACTATAAAACCCTAAACCCTAAACACTTAACCCTAAACTTTATCTATTAAACACTAAAACCCTTACTTGTAAAACCTAAACCCTAACATTGAAACCCTGAACCCTAAACTATTAAACTCTAAACCCTAAACCCTTGATATCCTAAATAGTGAACCCTAAACCCTAAACATTATCTATTAAACACTAGAACCCTAAAACCCAAGACCCTAAAACGTAAAACCCCAAAACACTAACAAGGAAAACCTAAAACCTTAACATTGAAACCTAAACCCTAAACCCTAAATCCTAAACACAAAACCTTAAACCTTGAACCCTAAATCCTGAACCCCAAACCCTACACCCTAAAATGTAAAACCATAAAACCCTAACATGGAAAACCTGAAACCCTAGCATTGAAACCTTAAACCCTAAATCATAAACCCCAAACCCTAAACCCTAACCTATAATACCTGAAATCTTAAACCCAAAACCCTAAAACCTAAAATTATAAACCCTAAACCAAAACGCCAAACCCTAAACCCTAAACGCTAATCCCTAAAACCTAAAACCCTAAACCCTATAACCTAAACACTAAATTATAAAACCATAAACCCTAAAACCTTGAAATCACAAATCGTGAACCCTAAACCCTCAAACCATAAAACAAAAAACCCTAAACCCTTAACCCTAAACCTTAAAACCAAAAAACCTAAAAATAAACGCTAAACCCATCGTGAACCCTAAACCCTAAAATCTAAAACCCGAAAACCTAAATCCTAAACCCTAAACCCTAAACCCTAAACTATAAAACCCTAAACCCTAAACACTTAACCATAAACTTTATCTATTAAACACTAAAACCCTTACTTGGAAAACCTAAAACCCTAACATTAAAACCCTAAACCCTAAACTGTTAAACTCTAAACCATAAACCCTTGAAATCCTAAATAGTGAACCCTAAACCCCAAACGTTATATATTAAACACTAGAACCCTAAAACAAAAAACCCAAAACCCTAAAATGTAAAACCCCAAACAATAACAAGGAAAACCTAAAATCCTAACATTGAAACCCTAATCCTAAACACAAAAGCTTAAACCCTAAACCATAAAGCCTGAAATCTTAAACCCTAAACCCTAAACCCTAAAACCTAAAAAAAAAACCCTAAACCCTGATCCCTAAACTCTAAACCCTAAACCCTAAAATCCTAACATCGACACCCCAAAAATCCCTTAACCGTAAAACCCTAAATCCTAAACACAAAACCCAAAACCCTAATCTATAAATATCAAAATTCTAAACCCTAAACCCTAAAACACTAAAACCTAAAACCCTAAACCCCCGAACCATAAACCTTAAAACCACAAAACCTAAAAAATAAACGCTAAACCCATCGTGAACCCTAAACCCTAAAATCTAAAACCCGAAAACCTAAATCCCTAAACCCTAAACTATAAAACCCTACACCCTAAACACTTAACCCTAAACTCTATCTATTAAACACTGAAACCCTTACGTGGAAAACCTAAAACCCTAACATTGAAACCCTATACCCTAAACTATTAAACTCTAAACCCTAAACCCTTGAAATCCTAAATAGTGAACCCTAAACCCTATACTTTATCTATTAAACACTAGAACCCTAAAACCAAAAACCCAAAACACTAAACCCAAATCTTGAACCCTAAACCCTCAAACCCTAAAACAAAAAACCCCTAAACCCCGAACCCTAAACCCTAAACCTTAAAACCACAAAACCTAAAAATAAACGCTAAACCCATCGTGAACCCTAAACCCTAAAATCTAAAACACGAAAACCTAAATCCTAAACCCTAAACCCTGAACTATAAAACCCTAAACCCTAAACACTTAACCCTAAACTTTATCTATTAAACACTAAAACCCTCACTTGGAAAACCTAAACCCTAACATTGAAACCCTAAACCCTAAACTATTAAACTCTAAACCCTAAACCCTTGATATCCTAAATAGTGAACCCTAAACCCTAAACATTATCTATTAAACACTAGAACCCTAAAACCCAAAACCCTAAAACGTAAAACCCCAAAACACTAACAAGGAAAACCTAAAACCTTAACATTGAAACCTAAACCCTAAACCCTAAATCCTAAACACAAAACCTTAAACCTTGAACCCTAAACCCTGAACCCCAAACCCTACACCCTACAATGTAAAACCTTAAAACCCTAACATGGAAAACCTGAAACCCTAGCATTGAAACCTTAAACCCTAAATCATAAACCCCAAACCCTAAACCCTAACCTATAAAACCTTAAATCTTAAACCCAAAACCCTAAAACCTAAAATTATAAACCCTAAACCAAAACGCCAAACCCTAAACCCTAAACGCTAATCCCTAAACCCTAAACCCTAAAACCTAAAACCCTAAACCCTATAACCTAAACACTAAATTATAAAACCATAAACCCTAAAACCTTGAAATCACAAATCGTGAACCCTAAACCCTCAAACCAAAAAACAAAAAACCCTAAACCCTTAACCCTAAACCTTAAAACCAAAAAACCTAAAAATAAACGCTAAACCCATCGTGAACCCTAAACCCTAAAATCTAAAACCCGAAAACCTAAATCCTAAACCATAAACCCTAAACCCTAAACTATGAAACCCTAAACCCTAAACACTTAACCATAAACTTTATCTATTAAACACTAAAACCCTTACTTGGAAAACCTAAAACCCTAACATTAAAACCCTAAACCCTAAACTGTTAAACTCTAAACCATAAACCCTTGAAATCCTAAATAGTGAACCCTAAACCCCAAACGTTATATATTAAACACTAGAACCCTAAAACAAAAAACCCAAAACCCTAAAATGTAAAACCCCAAACAATAACAAGGAAAACCTAAAATCCTAACATTGAAACCCTAATCCTAAACACAAAAGCTTAAACCCTAAACCATAAAGCCTGAAATCATAAACCCTAAAACCTAAAAAAAAAACCCTAAACCCTGATCCCTAAACTCTAAACCCTAAACCTTAAAACCCTAACATCGACACCCCAAAACCCTTAACCAGAAACCCTAAATCCTAAACACAAAACCCAAAACCCTAATCTATAAATATCAAAATTCTAAACCCTAAACCCTAAAACACTAAAACCTAAAACCCTAAACCCTGAACCATAAACCTTAAAACCACAAAACCTAAAAATAAACGCTAAACCCATCGTGAACCCTAAACCCTAAAATCTAAAACCCGAAAACCTAAATCCTAAACCCTAAACCCTAAACTATAAAACCCTACACCCTAAACACTTAACCCTAAACTCTATCTATTAAACACTAAAACCCTTACTTGGAAAACCTAAAACCCTAACATTGAAACCCTATACCCTAAACTATTAAACTCTAAACCCTAAACCCTTGAAATCCTAAATAGTGAACCCTAAACCCTATACTTTATCTATTAAACACTAGAACCCTAAAACCAAAAACCCAAAACACTAAACCCAAATCTTGAACCCTAAACCCTCAAACCCTAAAACAAAAAACCCTAAACCCTGAACCCTAAACCTTAAACCTTAAAACCACAAAACCTAAAAATAAACGCTAATCCCATCGTGAACCCTAAACCCTAAAATCTAAAACACGAAAACCTAAATCCTAAACCCTAAACCCCCGAACTATAAAACCCTAAACCCTAAACACTTAACCATAAACTTTATCTATTAAACACTAAAACCCTCACTTGGAAAACCTAAACCCTAACATTGAAACCCTAAACCCTAAACTATTAAACTCTAAACCCTAAACCCTTGATATCCTAAATAGTGAACCCTAAACCCTAAACATTATCTATTAAACACTAGAACCCTAAAACCCAAAACCCTAAAACGTAAAAACCCCCAAAAACACTAACAAGGAAAAACCTAAAACCTTAACATTGAAACCTAAACCCTAAACCCTAAATCCTAAACACAAAACCTTAAACCTTGAACCCTAAACCCCCGAACCCCAAACCCTACACCCTACAATGTAAAACCTTAAAACCCTAACATGGAAAACCTGAAACCCTAGCATTGAAACCTTAAACCCTAAATCATAAACCCCAAACCCTAAACCCTAACCTATAAAACCTTAAATCTTAAACCCAAAACCCTAAAACCTAAAAATTATAAACCCTAAACCAAAACGCCAAACCCTAAACCCTAAACGCTAATCCCTAAACCCTAAACCCTAAAAACCTAAAACCCTAAACCCTATAACCTAAACACTAAATTATAAAACCATAAACCCTAAAACCTTGAAATCACAAATCGTGAACCCTAAACCCTCAAACCAAAAAACAAAAAACCCTAAACCCTTAACCCTAAACCTTAAAAACCAAAAAAACCTAAAAATAAACGCTAAACCCATCGTGAACCCTAAACCCTAAAATCTAAAACCCGAAAACCTAAATCCTAAACCATAAACCCTAAACCCTAAACTATGAAACCCTAAACCCTAAACACTTAACCATAAACTTTATCTATTAAACACTAAAACCCTTACTTGGAAAAACCTAAAACCCTAACATTAAAACCCTAAACCCTAAACCGTTAAACTCTAAACCATAAACCCTTGAAATCCTAAATAGTGAACCCTAAACCCCAAACGTTATATATTAAACACTAGAACCCTAAAACAAAAAACCCAAAACCCTAAAATGTAAAAACCCCAAACAATAACAAGGAAAACCTAAAATCCTAACATTGAAAACCCTAATCCTAAACACAAAAGCTTAAACCCTAAACCATAAAGCCCGAAATCATAAACCCTAAAACCTAAAAAAAAACCCTAAACCCCCGATCCCTAAACTCTAAACCCTAAACCTTAAAACCCTAACATCGACACCCCCAAAACCCTTAACCGTAAAACCCTAAATCCTAAACACAAAACCCAAAACCCTAATCTATAAATATCAAAATTCTAAACCCTAAACCCTAAAACACTAAAACCTAAAACCCTAAACCCCCGAACCATAAACCTTAAAACCACAAAACCTAAAAATAAACGCTAAACCCATCGTGAACCCTAAACCCTAAAATCTAAAACCCGAAAACCTAAATCCTAAACCCTAAACCCTAAACTATAAAACCCTACACCCTAAACACTTAACCCTAAACTCTATCTATTAAACACTAAAACCCTTACTTGGAAAACCTAAAACCCTAACATTGAAACCCTATACCCTAAACTATTAAACTCTAAACCCTAAACCCTTGAAATCCTAAATAGTGAACCCTAAACCCTATACTTTATCTATTAAACACTAGAACCCTAAAACCAAAAACCCAAAACACTAAACCCAAATCATGAACCCTAAACCCTCAAACCCTAAAACAAAAAACCCTAAACCCCGAACCCTAAACCCTTAAACCTTAAAAACCACAAAACCTAAAAAATAAACGCTAATCCCATCGTGAACCCTAAACCCTAAAATCTAAAACACGAAAACCTAAATCCTAAACCCTAAACCCCCGAACTATAAAACCCTAAACCCTAAACACTTAACCATAAACTTTATCTATTAAACACTAAAACCCTCACTTGGAAAACCTAAACCCTAACATTGAAACCCCTAAACCCTAAACTATTAAACTCTAAACCCTAAACCCTTGATATCCTAAATAGTGAACCCTAAACCCTAAACATTATCTATTAAACACTAGAACCCTAAAACCCAAAGACCCTAAAACGTAAAAACCCCCAAAAACACTAACAAGGAAAAACCTAAAACCTTAACATTGAAACCTAAACCCTAAACCCTAAATCCTAAACACAAAACCTTAAACCTTGAACCCTAAACCCTGAACCCCAAACCCTAAACCCTAAAATGTAAAACCCTAAAACCCTAACATGGAAAATCTGAAACCCTAGCATTGAAACCTTAAACCTTAAATCATAAACCCCAAACCCTATACCCTAACCTATAAAACCTGAAATCTTAAACCCAAAACCCTAAAACCTAAAATTATAAACCCTAAACCAAAACGCCAAACCCTAAACCCTAAACGCTAATCCCTAAACCCTAAACCCTAAAACCTAAAACCCTAAACCCTAAACCCTAAACACTAAATTATAAAACCATAAACCCTAAAACCATGAAATCACAAATCGTGAACCCTAAACCCTCAAACCATAAAAACAAAAAACCCTAAACCCTTAACCCTAAACCTTAAAAACCAAAAAAACCTAAAAATAAACGCTAAACCCATCGTGAACCCTAAACCCTAAAATCTAAAACCCGAAAACCCTAAATCCTAAACCCTAAACCCTAAACCCTAAACTATAAAACCCTAAACCCTAAACACTTAACCATAAACTTTATCTATTAAACACTAAAACCCTTACTTGGAAAACCTAAAACCCTAACATTAAAACCCTAAACCCTAAACCGTTAAACTCTAAACCATAAACCCTTGAAATCCTAAATAGTGAACCCTAAACCCCAAACGTTATATATTAAACACTAGAACCCTAAAACAAAAAAACCCAAAACCCTAAAATGTAAAACCCCAAACAATAACAAGGAAAACCTAAAATCCTAACATTGAAACCCTAATCCTAAACACAAAAGCTTAAACCCTAAACCATAAAGCCTGAAATCTTAAACCCTAAACCCTAAAACCTAAAACCTAAAAAAACCCTAAACCCCCGATCCCTAAACTCTAAACCCTAAACCCTAAAAATCCCTAACATCGACACCCCCAAAAATCCCTTAACCGTAAAACCCCTAAATCCTAAACACAAAACCCAAAACCCTAATCTATAAATATCAAAATTCTAAACCCTAAACCCTAAAAACACTAAAACCTAAAACCCTAAACCCTGAACCATAAACCTTAAAACCACAAAACCTAAAAATAAACGCTAAACCCATCGTGAACCCTAAACCCTAAAATCTAAAACCCGAAAACCCTAAATCCTAAACCCTAAACCCTAAACTATAAAACCCTACACCCTAAACACTTAACCCTAAACTCTATCTATTAAACACTAAAACCCTTACTTGGAAAAACCTAAAACCCTAACATTGAAACCCTATACCCTAAACTATTAAACTCTAAACCCTAAACCCTTGAAATCCTAAATAGTGAACCCTAAACCCTATACTTTATCTATTAAACACTAGAACCCTAAAACCAAAAACCCAAAACACTAAACCCAAATCTTGAACCCTAAACCCTCAAACCCTAAAACAAAAAACCCTAAACCCTAAACCCTAAACCTTAAAACCACAAAACCTAAAAAATAAACGCTAATCCCATCGTGAACCCTAAACCCTAAAATCTAAAACACGAAAACCTAAATCCTAAACCCTAAACCCCCGAACTATAAAACCCTAAACCCTAAACACTTAACCCTAAACTTTATCTATTAAACACTAAAACCCTCACTTGGAAAACCTAAACCCTAACATTGAAACCCTAAACCCTAAACTATTAAACTCTAAACCCTAAACCCTTGATATCCTAAATAGTGAACCCTAAACCCTAAACATTATCTATTAAACACTAGAACCCTAAAACCCAAAACCCTAAAACGTAAAAACCCCCAAAAACACTAACAAGGAAAAACCTAAAACCTTAACATTGAAACCTAAACCCTAAACCCTAAATCCTAAACACAAAACCTTAAACCTTGAACCCTAAACCCTGAACCCCAAACCCTACACCCTACAATGTAAAACCTTAAAACCCTAACATGGAAAACCTGAAACCCTAGCATTGAAACCTTAAACCCTAAATCATAAACCCCAAACCCTAAACCCTAACCTATAAAACCTTAAATCTTAAACCCAAAACCCTAAAACCTAAAAATTATAAACCCTAAACCAAAACGCCAAACCCTAAACCCTAAACGCTAATCCCTAAACCCTAAACCCTAAAACCTAAAACCCTAAACCCTATAACCTAAACACTAAATTATAAAACCATAAACCCTAAAACCTTGAAATCACAAATCGTGAACCCTAAACCCTCAAACCAAAAAACAAAAAACCCTAAACCCTTAACCCTAAACCTTAAAAACCAAAAAAACCTAAAAATAAACGCTAAACCCATCGTGAACCCTAAACCCTAAAATCTAAAACCCGAAAACCTAAATCCTAAACCATAAACCCTAAACCCTAAACTATGAAACCCTAAACCCTAAACACTTAACCATAAACTTTATCTATTAAACACTAAAACCCTTACTTGGAAAAACCTAAAACCCTAACATTAAAACCCTAAACCCTAAACTGTTAAACTCTAAACCATAAACCCTTGAAATCCTAAATAGTGAACCCTAAACCCCAAACGTTATATATTAAACACTAGAACCCTAAAACAAAAAACCCAAAACCCTAAAATGTAAAACCCCAAACAATAACAAGGAAAACCTAAAATCCTAACATTGAAACCCTAATCCTAAACACAAAAGCTTAAACCCTAAACCATAAAGCCTGAAATCATAAACCCTAAAACCTAAAAAAAAAACCCTAAACCCTGATCCCTAAACTCTAAACCCTAAACCTTAAAACCCTAACATCGACACCCCAAAACCCTTAACCAGAAACCCTAAATCCTAAACACAAAACCCAAAACCCTAATCTATAAATATCAAAATTCTAAACCCTAAACCCTAAAACACTAAAACCTAAAACCCTAAACCCCCGAACCATAAACCTTAAAACCACAAAACCTAAAAAATAAACGCTAAACCCATCGTGAACCCTAAACCCTAAAATCTAAAACCCAAAACCTAAATCCTAAACCCTAAACCCTAAACTATAAAACCCTACACCCTAAACACTTAACCCTAAACTCTATCTATTAAACACTAAAACCCTTACTTGGAAAACCTAAAACCCTAACATTGAAACCCTATACCCTAAACTATTAAACTCTAAACCCTAAACCCTTGAAATCCTAAATAGTGAACCCTAAACCCTATACTTTATCTATTAAACACTAGAACCCTAAAACCAAAAACCCAAAACACTAAACCCAAATCTTGAACCCTAAACCCTCAAACCCTAAAACAAAAAACCCTAAACCCTGAACCCTAAACCTTAAACCTTAAAACCACAAAACCTAAAAATAAACGCTAATCCCATCGTGAACCCTAAACCCTAAAATCTAAAACACGAAAACCCTAAATCCTAAACCCTAAACCCCCGAACTATAAAACCCTAAACCCTAAACACTTAACCATAAACTTTATCTATTAAACACTAAAACCCTCACTTGGAAAACCTAAACCCTAACATTGAAACCCTAAACCCTAAACTATTAAACTCTAAACCCTAAACCCTTGATATCCTAAATAGTGAACCCTAAACCCTAAACATTATCTATTAAACACTAGAACCCTAAAACCCAAAACCCTAAAACGTAAAACCCCAAAACACTAACAAGGAAAACCTAAAACCTTAACATTGAAACCTAAACCCTAAACCCTAAATCCTAAACACAAAACCTTAAACCTTGAACCCTAAACCCTGAACCCCAAACCCTACACCCTACAATGTAAAACCTTAAAACCCTAACATGGAAAACCTGAAACCCTAGCATTGAAACCTTAAACCCTAAATCATAAACCCCAAACCCTAAACCCTAACCTATAAAACCCTTAAATCTTAAACCCAAAACCCTAAAACCTAAAATTATAAACCCTAAACCAAAACGCCAAACCCTAAACCCTAAACGCTAATCCCTAAACCCTAAACCCTAAAACCTAAAACCCTAAACCCTATAACCTAAACACTAAATTATAAAACCATAAACCCTAAAACCTTGAAATCACAAATCGTGAACCCTAAACCCTCAAACCATAAAAACAAAAAACCCTAAACCCTTAACCCTAAACCTTAAAAACCAAAAAAACCTAAAAATAAACGCTAAACCCATCGTGAACCCTAAACCCTAAAATCTAAAACCCGAAAACCTAAATCCTAAACCCATAAACCCTAAACCCTAAACTATGAAAACCCTAAACCCTAAACACTTAACCATAAACTTTATCTATTAAACACTAAAACCCTTACTTGGAAAAACCTAAAACCCTAACATTAAAACCCTAAACCCTAAACCCGTTAAACTCTAAACCATAAACCCTTGAAATCCTAAATAGTGAACCCTAAACCCCAAACGTTATATATTAAACACTAGAACCCTAAAACAAAAAACCCAAAACCCTAAAAATGTAAAACCCCAAACAATAACAAGGAAAACCTAAAATCCTAACATTGAAACCCTAATCCTAAACACAAAAGCTTAAACCCTAAACCATAAAGCCCGAAATCATAAACCCTAAAACCCTAAAAAAAAACCCTAAACCCCCGATCCCTAAACTCTAAACCCTAAACCCTTAAAACCCTAACATCGACACCCCCAAAACCCTTAACCGTAAAACCCCTAAATCCTAAACACAAAACCCAAAACCCTAATCTATAAATATCAAAATTCTAAACCCTAAACCCTAAAAACACTAAAACCTAAAACCCTAAACCCCCGAACCATAAACCTTAAAAACCACAAAACCTAAAAAATAAACGCTAAACCCATCGTGAACCCTAAACCCTAAAATCTAAAAGCCGAAAACCTAAATCCTAAACCCTAAACCCTAAACTATAAAACCCTATACCCTAAACACTCAACCCTAAACTTTATCTATTAAACACTAAAACCCTTACTTGGAAAACCTAAAACCCTAACATTGAAACCCTATACCCTAAACTATTAAACTCTAAACCCTAAACCCTTGAAATCCTAAATAGTGAACCCTAAACCCTATACTTTATCTATTAAACACTAGAACCCTAAAACCAAAAACCCAAAACACTAAACCCAAATCTTGAACCCTAAACCCTCAAACCCTAAAACAAAAAACCCTAAACCCTAAACCCTAAACCTTAAAACCACAAAACCTAAAAATAAACGCTAATCCCATCGTGAACCCTAAACCCTAAAATCTAAAACACGAAAACCTAAATCCTAAACCCTAAACCCCGAACTATAAAACCCTAAACCCTAAACACTTAACCCATAAACTTTATCTATTAAACACTAAAACCCTTACTTGGAAAACCTAAAACCCTAACATTGAAACCCTAAACCCTAAACTATTAAACTCTAAACCCTAAACCCTTGAAATCCTAAATAGTGAACCCTAAACCCTAAACATTATCTATTAAACACTAGAACCCTAAAACCCAAAACCCTAAAACGTAAAAACCCCCAAAAACACTAACAAGGAAAAACCTAAAACCTTAACATTGAAACCTAAACACTAAACCCTAAATCCTAAACACAAAACCTTAAACCCTGAACCCTAAACCCTAAACCCCAAACCCTAAACCCTAAAATGTAAAACCCTAAAACCCTAACATGGAAAACCTGAAACCCTAGCATTGAAACCTTAAACCCTAAATCATAAACCCCAAACCCTAAACCCTAACCTATAAAACCTTAAATCTTAAACCCAAAACCCTAAAACCTAAAATTATAAACCCTAAACCAAAACGCCAAACCCTAAACCCTAAACGCTAATCCCTAAACCCTAAACCCTAAAACCCTAAAACCCTAAACCCTATAACCTAAACACTAAATTATAAAACCATAAACCCTAAAACCTTGAAATCACAAATCGTGAACCCTAAACCCTCAAAACACTAAAAACCAAAAACCCTAAACCCCTTAACCCTAAACCTTAAAACTACAAAAACCTAAAAATAAACGCTAAACCCATCGTGAACCCTAAACCCTAAAATCTAAAACCCGAAAACCCTAAATCCTAAACCATAAACCCTAAACCCTAAACTATAAAACCCTAAACCCTAAACACTTAACCCATAAACTCTATCTATTAAACACTAAAACCCTTACTTGGAAAACCTAAAACCCTAACATTAAAACCCCTAAACCCTAAACTATTAAACTCTAAACCCTAAACCCTTGAAATCCTAAATAGTGAACCCTAAACCCCTAAACGTTTATCTATTAAACACTAGAACCCTAAAACCAAAAAACCCAAAACACTAAAACCCAAATCTTGAACCCTAAACCCTCAAACCCTAACAACAAAAAACCCTAAACCCTAAACCCTAAACCTTAAAACCACTAAACCTAAAACATAAATGCTTAAACCCATCAGAACCCTAAACCCTAAAATCTAAAACACTAAAACCTAAAATCCCTAAACCCTAAACCCCTAAACTATAAAACTATAAACCCTAAACACTTAAAACCCCTAAACTTTATCTACTAAACACTAAAAACCCTCACTTGGAAAACCCTAAACCCTAAACATAAAACCCTAAAACCCTAAACTATTAAACTCTAAACCCTAAACCCTAATATCCCTAAATACTAAACCCTAAACCCTAAACATTATCTATTAAACACTAGAACCCTAAAACCCAAAACCCTAAAACGTAAAAACCCCCAAAAACACTAACAAGGAAAACCTAAAACCTTAAACATCTGAAAACCTAAACCCTAAACCCTAAATCCTAAACACAAAACCCTTAAACCTTGAACCCTAAACCCCGAACCCCAAACCCTACACCCTACAATGTAAAACCTAAAACCCTAACATGGAAAACCCGAAAACCCTAGCATTGAAACCCTTAAACCCTAAATCATTAAACCCCAAACCCTAAACCCTAACCTATAAAACCTTAAATCTTAAACCCAAAACCCTAAAACCTAAAATTATAAACCCTAAACCAAAACGCCAAACCCTAAACCCTAAACGCTAATCCCTAAACCCTAAACGCTAATCCCTAAACCCTAAACCCTAACACCTAAAACCATAAACCTTAAACCCTTAACACTAAACCCGTAAAATCCTAAACCCTAAACGTTACCTATTAAACACTAGATCCCTAAAAACCCCAAACCCTAAACCCTAAATAGTAAAACCTTAAAACTCCAAAATGGAAAACTTAAAAACCCCTAAAATCTGAAACCCCAAAACCCCAAACCCAAAACCCATAAATCCCTAAACACAAAACCCAAAACCCTAAATTATAAATCTCAAATCCTAAACCCCGAATCTTAAAACCACAAAAGCTAAAAAATAAACCCTAAACCCTAAAACTTAAAACCCGAAACCCTAAATCCTAAACCCTAAACACTAAAACCCTAAACCCTAAACCCTTGATATCCTAAATAGTGAACCCTAAACCCTAAACATTATCTATTAAACACTAGAACCCTAAAACCCAAGACCCTAAAACGTAAAAACCCCCAAAAACACTAACAAGGAAAACCTAAAAACCTTAACATTGAAACCTAAACCCTAAACCCTAAATCCTAAACACAAAACCTTAAACCTTGAACCCTAAATCCTGAACCCCAAACCCTACACCCTAAAATGTAAAACCATAAAACCCTAACATGGAAAACCTGAAACCCTAGCATTGAAACCTTAAACCCTAAAACATAAACCCCAAACCCTAAACCCTAACCTATAATACCTGAAATCTTAAACCCAAAACCCTAAAACCTAAAATTATAAACCCTAAACCAAAACGCCAAACCCTAAACCCCTAAACGCTAATCCCTAAAACCTAAAACCCCTAAACCCTATAACCTAAACACTAAATTATAAAACCATAAACCCTAAAACCTTGAAATCACAAATCGTGAACCCTAAACCCTCAAACCATAAAAACAAAAAAACCCTAAACCCTTAACCCTAAACCTTAAAACCAAAAAAACCTAAAAATAAACGCTTAAACCCATCGTGAACCCTAAACCCTAAAATCTAAAACCCGAAAACCTAAATCCTAAACCCTAAACCCTAAACCCTAAACTATAAAACCCTAAACCCTAAACACTTAACCATAAACTTTATCTATTAAACACTAAAACCCTTACTTGGAAAAACCTAAAACCCTAACATTAAAACCCTAAACCCTAAACTCGTTAAACTCTAAACCATAAACCCTTGAAATCCTAAATAGTGAACCCTAAACCCCAAACGTTATATATTAAACACTAGAACCCTAAAACAAAAAAACCCAAAACCCTAAAATGTAAAACCCCAAACAATAACAAGGAAAACCTAAAATCCTAACATTGAAACCCTAATCCTAAACACAAAAGCTTAAACCCTAAACCATAAAGCCTGAAATCTTAAACCCTAAACCCTAAACCCTAAAACCTAAAAAAAAAACCCTAAACCCTGATCCCTAAACTCTAAACCCTAAACCCTAAAATCCTAACATCGACACCCCCAAAAATCCCTTAACCGTAAAACCCCTAAATCCTAAACACAAAACCCAAAACCCTAATCTATAAATATCAAAATTCTAAACCCTAAACCCTAAAAACACTAAAACCTAAAACCCTAAACCCCGAACCATAAACCTTAAAACCACAAAACCTAAAAAATAAACGCTAAACCCATCGTGAACCCTAAACCCTAAAATCTAAAACCCGAAAACCCTAAATCCTAAACCCTAAACTATAAAAACCCTACACCCTAAACACTTAACCCTAAACTCTATCTATTAAACACTAAAACCCTTACGTGGAAAACCTAAAACCCTAACATTGAAACCCCTATACCCTAAACTATTAAACTCTAAACCCTAAACCCTTGAAATCCTAAATAGTGAACCCTAAACCCTATACTTTATCTATTAAACACTAGAACCCTAAAACCAAAAACCCAAAACACTAAACCCAAATCTTGAACCCTAAACCCTCAAACCCTAAAACAAAAAACCCTAAACCCCGAACCCTAAACCCTTAAACCTTAAAAACCACAAAACCTAAAAATAAACGCTAATCCCATCGTGAACCCTAAACCCTAAAATCTAAAACACGAAAACCTAAATCCTAAACCCTAAACCCCCGAACTATAAAACCCTAAACCCTAAACACTTAACCCTAAACTTTATCTATTAAACACTAAAACCCTCACTTGGAAAACCTAAACCCTAACATTGAAACCCTAAACCCTAAACTATTAAACTCTAAACCCTAAACCCTTGATATCCTAAATAGTGAACCCTAAACCCTAAACATTATCTATTAAACACTAGAACCCTAAAACCCAAAACCCTAAAACGTAAAAACCCCCAAAAACACTAACAAGGAAAACCTAAAACCTTAACATTGAAACCTAAACCCTAAACCCTAAATCCTAAACACAAAACCTTAAACCTTGAACCCTAAACCCCGAACCCCAAACCCTACACCCTACAATGTAAAACCTTAAAACCCTAACATGGAAAACCCGAAACCCCTAGCATTGAAAACCTTAAACCCTAAATCATAAACCCCAAACCCTAAACCCCTAACCTATAAAACCTTAAATCTTAAACCCAAAACCCTAAAACCTAAAATTATAAACCCTAAACCAAAACGCCAAACCCTAAACCCTAAACGCTAATCCCTAAACCCTAAACCCTAAAACCCTAAAACCCTAAACCCTATAACCTAAACACTAAATTATAAAACCATAAACCCTAAAACCTTGAAATCACAAATCGTGAAACCCTAAACCCTAAAACACTAAAAACCCTAAAACCCTAAACCCCTAAACCCTAAACCTTAAAAACTACAAAAACCTAAAAAATAAACGCTTAAAACCCATCGTGAACCCTAAACCCCTAAAATCTAAAACCCAAAACCCTAAATCCTAAACCCATAAACCCTAAACCCTAAACTATAAAACCCTAAACCCTAAACACTTAACCACTAAACTCTATCTATTAAACACTAAAACCCTTACTTGGAAAACCCTAAAACCCTAACATTGAAACCCCTAAACCCTAAATTATTAAACTCTAAACCCTAAACCCTTGAAATCCTAAATAGTGAACCCTAAACCCTAAACTTTATCTATTAAACACTAGAACCCTAAAACCCAAAAACCCAAAAACACTAAAAACCCCAAAATCACTGAACCACGAAAACCCTCAAAACCCTAAAACATAAAACCCTAAACCCTAAACCCTAAACCCTTAAAACCACAAAACCTAAAACATAAACGCTAAACCCATCGTAAACCCTAAACCCTAAAATCTAAAACCACAAAACCCTAACATCGAAAACCCTAAACCCTAAACTATAAAACTATAAACCCTAAAACACTTAACCCCTAAACTTTATCTATTAAACACTAAAACCCTCACTTGAAAAACCCTAAACCCTAACATTGTAAACCCTAAACCCTAAACTATTAAACCCTAAACCCTAAACCCTTGATATCCCTAAATACCTAGAAACCCTAAACCCTAAACATTATCTATTAAACACTAGAACCCTAAAACCCAAAACCCTAAAACGTAAAAACCCCCAAAAACACTAACAAGGAAAACCTAAAACCTTAACATTGAAACCTAAACCCTAAACCCCTAAATCCTAAACACAAAACCCTTAAACCTTGAACCCTAAACCCTGAACCCCAAACCCTACACCCTACAATGTAAAACCTTAAAACCCTAACATGGAAAACCTGAAACCCTAGCATTGAAACCTTAAACCCTAAATCATAAACCCCAAACCCTAAACCCTAACCTATAAAACCTTAAATCTTAAACCCAAAACCCTAAAACCTAAAATTATAAACCCTAAACCAAAACGCCAAACCCTAAACCCTAAACGCTAATCCCTAAACCCTAAACGCTAATCCCTAAACCCTAAACCCTAACACCTAAAACCATAAACCTTAAACCCTTAACACTAAACTGTAAAATCCTAAACCCTAAACGTTACCTATTAAACACTAGATCCCTAAAACCCCAAACCCTAAACCCTAAATAGTAAAACCTTAAAACTCCAAAATGGAAAACTTAAAAACCCTAAAATTGACACCCCAAAACCCCAAACCCAAAACCATAAATCCTAAACACAAAACCCAAAACCCTAAATTATAAATCTCGAAATCCTAAACCCTGAATCTTAAAACCACAAAAGCTAAAAATAAACCCTAAACCCTAAAACTTAAAACCCGAAACCCTAAATCCTAAACCCTAAACACTAAAACCCTAAACCCTAAACCCTTGATATCCTAAATAGTGAACCCTAAACCCTAAACATTATCTATTAAACACTAGAACCCTAAAACCCAAGACCCTAAAACGTAAAACCCCAAAACACTAACAAGGAAAACCAAAAACCTTAACATTGAAACCTAAACCCTAAACCCTAAATCCTAAACACAAAACCTTAAACCTTGAACCCTAAATCCTGAACCCCAAACCCTACACCCTAAAATGTAAAACCATAAAACCCTAACATGGAAAACCTGAAACCCTAGCATTGAAACCTTAAACCCTAAAACATAAACCCCAAACCCTAAACCCTAACCTATAATACCTGAAATCTTAAACCCAAAACCCTAAAACCTAAAATTATAAACCCTAAACCAAAACGCCAAACCCTAAACCCTAAACGCTAATCCCTAAAACCTAAAACCCTAAACCCTATAACCTAAACACTAAATTATAAAACCATAAACCCTAAAACCTTGAAATCACAAATCGTGAACCCTAAACCCTCAAACCATAAAACAAAAAACCCTAAACCCTTAACCCTAAACCTTAAAACCAAAAAACCTAAAAATAAACGCTAAACCCATCGTGAACCCTAAACCCTAAAATCTAAAACCCGAAAACCTAAATCCTAAACCCTAAACCCTAAACCCTAAACTATAAAACCCTAAACCCTAAACACTTAACCATAAACTTTATCTATTAAACACTAAAACCCTTACTTGGAAAACCTAAAACCCTAACATTAAAACCCCTAAACCCTAAACTCGTTAAACTCTAAAACCATAAACCCTTGAAATCCTAAATAGTGAACCCTAAACCCCAAACGTTATATATTAAACACTAGAACCCTAAAACAAAAAACCCAAAACCCTAAAATGTAAAACCCCAAACAATAACAAGGAAAACCTAAAATCCTAACATTGAAACCCTAATCCTAAACACAAAAGCTTAAACCCTAAACCATAAAGCCTGAAATCTTAAACCCTAAACCCTAAACCCTAAAACCTAAAAAAAAAACCCTAAACCCTGATCCCTAAACTCTAAACCCTAAACCCTAAAATCCTAACATCGACACCCCAAAATCCTTAACCAGAAACCCTAAATCCTAAACACAAAACCCAAAACCCTAATCTATAAATATCAAAATTCTAAACCCTAAACCCTAAAACACTAAAACCTAAAACCCTAAACCCTGAACCATAAACCTTAAAACCACAAAACCTAAAAATAAACGCTAAACCCATCGTGAACCCTAAACCCTAAAATCTAAAACCCGAAAACCTAAATCCTAAACCCTAAACTATAAAACCCTACACCCTAAACACTTAACCCTAAACTCTATCTATTAAACACTGAAACCCTTACGTGGAAAACCTAAAACCCTAACATTGAAACCCTATACCCTAAACTATTAAACTCTAAACCCTAAACCCTTGAAATCCTAAATAGTGAACCCTAAACCCTATACTTTATCTATTAAACACTAGAACCCTAAAACCAAAAACCCAAAACACTAAACCCAAATCTTGAACCCTAAACCCTCAAACCCTAAAACAAAAAACCCTAAACCCTGAACCCTAAACCCTAAACCTTAAAACCACAAAACCTAAAAATAAACGCTAATCCCATCGTGAACCCTAAACCCTAAAATCTAAAACACGAAAACCTAAATCCTAAACCCTAAACCCTGAACTATAAAACCCTAAACCCTAAACACTTAACCCTAAACTTTATCTATTAAACACTAAAACCCTCACTTGGAAAACCTAAACCCTAACATTGAAACCCTAAACCCTAAACTATTAAACTCTAAACCCTAAACCCTTGATATCCTAAATAGTGAACCCTAAACCCTAAACATTATCTATTAAACACTAGAACCCTAAAACCCAAAACCCTAAAACGTAAAACCCCAAAACACTAACAAGGAAAACCTAAAACCTTAACATTGAAACCTAAACCCTAAACCCTAAATCCTAAACACAAAACCTTAAACCTTGAACCCTAAACCCTGAACCCCAAACCCTACACCCTACAATGTAAAACCTTAAAACCCTAACATGGAAAACCTGAAACCCTAGCATTGAAAACCTTAAACCCTAAATCATAAACCCCCAAACCCTAAACCCCTAACCTATAAAACCTTAAATCTTAAACCCAAAACCCTAAAACCTAAAAATTATAAACCCTAAACCAAAACGCCAAACCCTAAACCCCTAAACGCTAATCCCTAAACCCTAAACCCTAAAACCCTAAAACCCTAAACCCTATAACCTAAACACTAAATTATAAAACCATAAACCCTAAAACCTTGAAATCACAAATCGTGAAACCCTAAACCCTCAAACCACTAAAACACTAAAACCCTAAAACCCCCAAACCCTAAACCCTAAATAAAACCATAAAAACCCTAAAAATAAACGCTTAAAACCCATCGTGAACCCTAAACCCCTAAAATCTAAAACCCGAAAACCATAAATCCTAAACCATAAACCCTAAAACCCTAAACTATGAAACCCTAAACCCTAAACACTTAACCTTAAAACTCTATCAAATATTAAACACTAAAACCCCTAAACTTGGAAAACCTAAAACCCTAACATTAAAACCCCTAAACCCTAAACACTAAAACTCTAAACCCTAAACCCTTGAAATCCTAAATAGTGAACCCTAAACCCCTAAACATTATCTATTAAACACTAGAACCCTAAAACAAAAACCCAAAGACCCTAAAACGTAAAACCCCAAAACACTAACAAGGAAAACCTAAAAACCCTTAACATTGAAACCCTAAACCCTAAACCCCTAAATCCTAAACACAAAACCTTAAACCCTTAAACCCTAAACCCAACCCCAAACCCTACACCCTAAAATCTAAAACCATAAAACCCTAACATGGAAAACCCTAAACCCTAAAGCATCTAAAACCTTAAACCCTAAAACATAAACCCCAAACCCTAAACCCTAACCTATAATACCCCTAAATCTTAAACCCAAAACCCTAAAACCTAAAATTATAAACCCTAAACCAAAACGCCAAACCCTAAACCCTAAACGCTAATCCCTAAAACCTAAAACCCTAAACCCTAAACATTATCTATTAAACACTAGAACCCTAAAACCCAAAACCCTAAAACGTAAAACCCCAAAACACTAACAAGGAAAACCTAAAACCTTAACATTGAAACCTAAACCCTAAACCCTAAATCCTAAACACAAAACCTTAAACCTTGAACCCTAAACCCTGAACCCCAAACCCTACACCCTACAATGTAAAACCTTAAAACCCTAACATGGAAAACCTGAAACCCTAGCATTGAAACCTTAAACCCTAAATCATAAACCCCAAACCCTAAACCCTAACCTATAAAACCTTAAATCTTAAACCCAAAACCCTAAAACCTAAAATTATAAACCCTAAACCAAAACGCCAAACCCTAAACCCTAAACGCTAATCCCTAAACCCTAAACGCTAATCCCTAAACCCTAAACCCTAACACCTAAAACCATAAACCTTAAACCCTTAACACTAAACTGTAAAATCCTAAACCCTAAACGTTACCTATTAAACACTAGATCCCTAAAACCCCAAACCCTAAACCCTAAATAGTAAAACCTTAAAACTCCAAAATGGAAAACTTAAAAACCCTAAAATTGACACCCCAAAACCCCAAACCCAAAACCATAAATCCTAAACACAAAACCCAAAACCCTAAATTATAAATCTCAAATCCTAAACCCCTAATCTTAAAACCACAAAAGCTAAAAAATAAACCCTAAACCCTAAAACTTAAAACCCTAAACCCTAAATCCCTAAACCCTAAACACTAAAACCCTAAACCCTAAACCCTTGATATCCTAAATAGTGAACCCTAAACCCTAAACATTATCTATTAAACACTAGAACCCTAAAACCCAAGACCCTAAAACGTAAAAAACCCCAAAAACACTAACAAGGAAAACCAAAAACCTTAACATTGAAACCTAAACCCTAAACCCTAAATCCTAAACACAAAACCTTAAACCTTGAACCCTAAATCCCGAACCCCAAACCCTACACCCTAAAATGTAAAACCATAAAACCCTAACATGGAAAACCCGAAACCCTAGCATTGAAACCTTAAACCCTAAAACATAAACCCCAAACCCTAAACCCTAACCTATAATACCTGAAATCTTAAACCCAAAACCCTAAAACCTAAAATTATAAACCCTAAACCAAAACGCCAAACCCTAAACCCTAAACGCTAATCCCTAAAACCTAAAACCCTAAACCCTATAACCTAAACACTAAATTATAAAACCATAAACCCTAAAACCTTGAAATCACAAATCGTGAACCCTAAACCCTCAAACCATAAAACAAAAAACCCTAAACCCTTAACCCTAAACCTTAAAACCAAAAAACCTAAAAATAAACGCTAAACCCATCGTGAACCCTAAACCCTAAAATCTAAAACCCGAAAACCTAAATCCTAAACCCTAAACCCTAAACCCTAAACTATAAAACCCTAAACCCTAAACACTTAACCATAAACTTTATCTATTAAACACTAAAACCCTTACTTGGAAAACCTAAAACCCTAACATTAAAACCCTAAACCCTAAACTGTTAAACTCTAAACCATAAACCCTTGAAATCCTAAATAGTGAACCCTAAACCCCAAACGTTATATATTAAACACTAGAACCCTAAAACAAAAAACCCAAAACCCTAAAATGTAAAACCCCAAACAATAACAAGGAAAACCTAAAATCCTAACATTGAAACCCTAATCCTAAACACAAAAGCTTAAACCCTAAACCATAAAGCCTGAAATCTTAAACCCTAAACCCTAAACCCTAAAACCTAAAAAAAAAACCCTAAACCCTGATCCCTAAACTCTAAACCCTAAACCCTAAAATCCTAACATCGACACCCCAAAATCCTTAACCAGAAACCCTAAATCCTAAACACAAAACCCAAAACCCTAATCTATAAATATCAAAATTCTAAACCCTAAACCCTAAAACACTAAAACCTAAAACCCTAAACCCTGAACCATAAACCTTAAAACCACAAAACCTAAAAATAAACGCTAAACCCATCGTGAACCCTAAACCCTAAAATCTAAAACCCGAAAACCTAAATCCTAAACCCTAAACTATAAAACCCTACACCCTAAACACTTAACCCTAAACTCTATCTATTAAACACTGAAACCCTTACGTGGAAAACCTAAAACCCTAACATTGAAACCCTATACCCTAAACTATTAAACTCTAAACCCTAAACCCTTGAAATCCTAAATAGTGAACCCTAAACCCTATACTTTATCTATTAAACACTAGAACCCTAAAACCAAAAACCCAAAACACTAAACCCAAATCTTGAACCCTAAACCCTCAAACCCTAAAACAAAAAACCCTAAACCCTGAACCCTAAACCCTAAACCTTAAAACCACAAAACCTAAAAATAAACGCTAATCCCATCGTGAACCCTAAACCCTAAAATCTAAAACACGAAAACCTAAATCCTAAACCCTAAACCCTGAACTATAAAACCCTAAACCCTAAACACTTAACCCTAAACTTTATCTATTAAACACTAAAACCCTCACTTGGAAAACCTAAACCCTAACATTGAAACCCTAAACCCTAAACTATTAAACTCTAAACCCTAAACCCTTGATATCCTAAATAGTGAACCCTAAACCCTAAACATTATCTATTAAACACTAGAACCCTAAAACCCAAAAACCCTAAAACGTAAAAACCCCCAAAAACACTAACAAGGAAAACCTAAAACCTTAACATTGAAACCTAAACCCTAAACCCTAAATCCTAAACACAAAACCTTAAACCTTGAACCCTAAACCCCGAACCCCAAACCCTACACCCTACAATGTAAAACCTTAAAACCCTAACATGGAAAACCTGAAACCCTAGCATTGAAACCTTAAACCCTAAATCATAAACCCCCAAACCCTAAACCCCTAACCTATAAAACCTTAAATCTTAAACCCAAAACCCTAAAACCTAAAAATTATAAACCCTAAACCAAAACGCCAAACCCTAAACCCTAAACGCTAATCCCTAAACCCTAAACCCTAAAACCTAAAACCCTAAACCCTATAACCTAAACACTAAATTATAAAACCATAAACCCTAAAACCTTGAAATCACAAATCGTGAACCCTAAACCCTCAAACCAAAAAACAAAAAACCCTAAACCCTTAACCCTAAACCTTAAAACCAAAAAACCTAAAAATAAACGCTAAACCCATCGTGAACCCTAAACCCTAAAATCTAAAACCCGAAAACCTAAATCCTAAACCATAAACCCTAAACCCTAAACTATGAAACCCTAAACCCTAAACACTTAACCATAAACTTTATCTATTAAACACTAAAACCCTTACTTGGAAAACCTAAAACCCTAACATTAAAACCCTAAACCCTAAACTGTTAAACTCTAAACCATAAACCCTTGAAATCCTAAATAGTGAACCCTAAACCCCAAACGTTATATATTAAACACTAGAACCCTAAAACAAAAAACCCAAAACCCTAAAATGTAAAACCCCAAACAATAACAAGGAAAACCTAAAATCCTAACATTGAAACCCTAATCCTAAACACAAAAGCTTAAACCCTAAACCATAAAGCCTGAAATCATAAACCCTAAAACCTAAAAAAAAAACCCTAAACCCTGATCCCTAAACTCTAAACCCTAAACCTTAAAACCCTAACATCGACACCCCAAAACCCTTAACCAGAAACCCTAAATCCTAAACACAAAACCCAAAACCCTAATCTATAAATATCAAAATTCTAAACCCTAAACCCTAAAACACTAAAACCTAAAACCCTAAACCCTGAACCATAAACCTTAAAACCACAAAACCTAAAAATAAACGCTAAACCCATCGTGAACCCTAAACCCTAAAATCTAAAACCCGAAAACCTAAATCCTAAACCCTAAACCCTAAACTATAAAACCCTACACCCTAAACACTTAACCCTAAACTCTATCTATTAAACACTAAAACCCTTACTTGGAAAACCTAAAACCCTAACATTGAAACCCTATACCCTAAACTATTAAACTCTAAACCCTAAACCCTTGAAATCCTAAATAGTGAACCCTAAACCCTATACTTTATCTATTAAACACTAGAACCCTAAAACCAAAAACCCAAAACACTAAACCCAAATCTTGAACCCTAAACCCTCAAACCCTAAAACAAAAAACCCTAAACCCTGAACCCTAAACCTTAAACCTTAAAACCACAAAACCTAAAAATAAACGCTAATCCCATCGTGAACCCTAAACCCTAAAATCTAAAACACGAAAACCTAAATCCTAAACCCTAAACCCTGAACTATAAAACCCTAAACCCTAAACACTTAACCATAAACTTTATCTATTAAACACTAAAACCCTCACTTGGAAAACCTAAACCCTAACATTGAAACCCTAAACCCTAAACTATTAAACTCTAAACCCTAAACCCTTGATATCCTAAATAGTGAACCCTAAACCCTAAACATTATCTATTAAACACTAGAACCCTAAAACCCAAAACCCTAAAACGTAAAACCCCAAAACACTAACAAGGAAAACCTAAAACCTTAACATTGAAACCTAAACCCTAAACCCTAAATCCTAAACACAAAACCTTAAACCTTGAACCCTAAACCCTGAACCCCAAACCCTACACCCTACAATGTAAAACCTTAAAACCCTAACATGGAAAACCTGAAACCCTAGCATTGAAACCTTAAACCCTAAATCATAAACCCCAAACCCTAAACCCTAACCTATAAAACCTTAAATCTTAAACCCAAAACCCTAAAACCTAAAATTATAAACCCTAAACCAAAACGCCAAACCCTAAACCCTAAACGCTAATCCCTAAACCCTAAACCCTAAAACCTAAAACCCTAAACCCTATAACCTAAACACTAAATTATAAAACCATAAACCCTAAAACCTTGAAATCACAAATCGTGAACCCTAAACCCTCAAACCAAAAAACAAAAAACCCTAAACCCTTAACCCTAAACCTTAAAACCAAAAAACCTAAAAATAAACGCTAAACCCATCGTGAACCCTAAACCCTAAAATCTAAAACCCGAAAACCTAAATCCTAAACCATAAACCCTAAACCCTAAACTATGAAACCCTAAACCCTAAACACTTAACCATAAACTTTATCTATTAAACACTAAAACCCTTACTTGGAAAACCTAAAACCCTAACATTAAAACCCTAAACCCTAAACTGTTAAACTCTAAACCATAAACCCTTGAAATCCTAAATAGTGAACCCTAAACCCCAAACGTTATATATTAAACACTAGAACCCTAAAACAAAAAACCCAAAACCCTAAAATGTAAAACCCCAAACAATAACAAGGAAAACCTAAAATCCTAACATTGAAACCCTAATCCTAAACACAAAAGCTTAAACCCTAAACCATAAAGCCTGAAATCATAAACCCTAAAACCTAAAAAAAAACCCTAAACCCTGATCCCTAAACTCTAAACCCTAAACCTTAAAACCCTAACATCGACACCCCCAAAAACCCTTAACCAGAAACCCTAAATCCTAAACACAAAACCCAAAACCCTAATCTATAAATATCAAAATTCTAAACCCTAAACCCTAAAACACTAAAACCTAAAACCCTAAACCCTGAACCATAAACCTTAAAACCACAAAACCTAAAAATAAACGCTAAACCCATCGTGAACCCTAAACCCTAAAATCTAAAACCCGAAAACCCTAAATCCTAAACCCTAAACCCTAAACTATAAAACCCTACACCCTAAACACTTAACCCTAAACTCTATCTATTAAACACTAAAACCCTTACTTGGAAAACCTAAAACCCTAACATTGAAACCCTATACCCTAAACTATTAAACTCTAAACCCTAAACCCTTGAAATCCTAAATAGTGAACCCTAAACCCTATACTTTATCTATTAAACACTAGAACCCTAAAACCAAAAACCCAAAACACTAAACCCAAATCTTGAACCCTAAACCCTCAAACCCTAAAACAAAAAACCCCTAAACCCCCGAACCCTAAACCTTAAACCTTAAAACCACAAAACCTAAAAAATAAACGCTAATCCCATCGTGAACCCTAAACCCTAAAAATCTAAAACACGAAAACCTAAATCCTAAACCCTAAACCCCCGAACTATAAAACCCTAAACCCTAAACACTTAACCATAAACTTTATCTATTAAACACTAAAACCCTCACTTGGAAAAACCTAAACCCTAACATTGAAACCCTAAACCCTAAACTATTAAACTCTAAACCCTAAACCCTTGATATCCTAAATAGTGAACCCTAAACCCTAAACATTATCTATTAAACACTAGAACCCTAAAACCCAAAACCCTAAAACGTAAAACCCCAAAACACTAACAAGGAAAACCTAAAACCTTAACATTGAAACCTAAACCCTAAACCCTAAATCCTAAACACAAAACCTTAAACCTTGAACCCTAAACCCCGAACCCCAAACCCTACACCCTACAATGTAAAACCTTAAAACCCTAACATGGAAAACCTGAAACCCTAGCATTGAAACCTTAAACCCTAAATCATAAACCCCAAACCCTAAACCCTAACCTATAAAACCTTAAATCTTAAACCCAAAACCCTAAAACCTAAAATTATAAACCCTAAACCAAAACGCCAAACCCTAAACCCTAAACGCTAATCCCTAAACCCTAAACCCTAAAACCTAAAACCCTAAACCCTATAACCTAAACACTAAATTATAAAACCATAAACCCTAAAACCTTGAAATCACAAATCGTGAACCCTAAACCCTAAAACACTAAAACCTAAAACCCTAAACCCTGAACCATAAACCTTAAAACTACAAAACCTAAAAATAAACGCTAAACCCATCGTGAACCCTAAACCCTAAAATCTAAAACCCGAAAACCTAAATCCTAAACCCTAAACCCTAAACTATAAAACCCTACACCCTAAACACTTAACCCTAAACTCTATCTATTAAACACTAAAACCCTTACTTGGAAAACCTAAAACCCTAACATTGAAACCCTATACCCTAAATTATTAAACTCTAAACCCTAAACCCTTGAAATCCTAAATAGTGAACCCTAAACCCTATACTTTATCTATTAAACACTAGAACCCTAAAACCAAAAACCCAAAACACTAAACCCAAATCTTGAACCCTAAACCCTCAAACCCTAAAACAAAAAACCCTAAACCCTAAACCCTAAACCTTAAAACCACAAAACCTAAAAATAAATGCTAAACCCATCGTGAACCCTAAACCCTAAAATCTAAAACACGAAAACCTAAATCCTAAACCCTAAACCCTAAACTATAAAACTATAAACCCTAAACACTTAACCCTAAACTTTATCTATTAAACACTAAAACCCTCACTTGGAAAACCTAAACCCTAACATTGAAACCCTAAACCCTAAACTATTAAACTCTAAACCCTAAACCCTTGATATCCTAAATAGTGAACCCTAAACCCTAAACATTATCTATTAAACACTAGAACCCTAAAACCCAAAACCCTAAAACGTAAAACCCCAAAACACTAACAAGGAAAACCTAAAACCTTAACATTGAAACCTAAACCCTAAACCCTAAATCCTAAACACAAAACCTTAAACCTTGAACCCTAAACCCTGAACCCCAAACCCTACACCCTACAATGTAAAACCTTAAAACCCTAACATGGAAAACCTGAAACCCTAGCATTGAAACCTTAAACCCTAAATCATAAACCCCAAACCCTAAACCCTAACCTATAAAACCTTAAATCTTAAACCCAAAACCCTAAAACCTAAAAATTATAAAACCCTAAACCAAAACGCCAAACCCTAAACCCCTAAACGCTAATCCCTAAACCCTAAACCCTAAAACCTAAAACCTAAACCCTATAACCTAAACACTAAATTATAAAACCATAAACCCTAAAACCTTGAAATCACATATCGTGAACCCTAAACCCTCAAACCATAAAACAAAAAACCCTAAACCCTTAACCCTAAACCTTAAAACCAAAAAACCTAAAAAATAAACGCTAAAACCCATCGTGAACCCTAAACCCTAAAATCTAAAACCCGAAAACCTAAATCCTAAACCATAAACCCTAAACCCTAAACTATAAAACCCTAAACCCTAAACACTTAACCATAAACTTTATCTATTAAACACTAAAACCCTTACTTGGAAAACCTAAAACCCTAACATTAAAACCCTAAACCCTAAACTGTTAAACTCTAAACCATAAACCCTTGAAATCCTAAATAGTGAACCCTAAACCCCAAACGTTATATATTAAACACTAGAACCCTAAAACAAAAAACACAAAACCCTAAAATGTAAAACCCCAAACAATAACAAGGAAAACCTAAAATCCTAACATTGAAACCCTAATCCTAAACACAAAAGCTTAAACCCTAAACCATAAAGCCTGAAATCTTAAACCCTAAACCCTAAAACCTAAAAAAAAAACCCTAAACCCTGATCCCTAAACTCTAAACCCTAAACCCTAAAACTCTAACATCGACACCCCAAAACCCTTAACCAGAAACCCTAAATCCTAAACACAAAACCCAAAACCCTAATCTATAAATATCAAAATTCTAAACCCTAAACCCTAAAACACTAAAACCTAAAACCCTAAACCCTGAACCATAAACCTTAAAACCACAAAACCTAAAAATAAACGCTAAACCCATCGTGAACCCTAAACCCTAAAATCTAAAACCCGAAAACCTAAATCCTAAACCCTAAACCCTAAACTATAAAACCCTACACCCTAAACACTTAACCCTAAACTCTATCTATTAAACACTAAAACCCTTACTTGGAAAACCTAAAACCCTAACATTGAAACCCTATACCCTAAACTATTAAACTCTAAACCCTAAACCCTTGAAATCCTAAATAGTGAACCCTAAACCCTATACTTTATCTATTAAACACTAGAACCCTAAAACCAAAAACCCAAAACACTAAACCCAAATCTTGAACCCTAAACCCTCAAACCCTAAACCCTGAACCCTAAACCCTAAACCTTAAAACCACAAAACCTAAAAATAAATGCTAAACCCATCGTGAACCCTAAACCCTAAAATCTAAAACACGAAAACCTAAATCCTAAACCCTAAACCCTAAACTATAAAACCATAAACCCTAAACACTTAACCCTAAACTTTATCTATTAAACACTAAAACCCTTACTTGGAAAACCTAAACCCTAACATTGAAACCCTAAACCCTAAACTATTAACCTCTAAACTCTAAACCCTTGATATCCTAAATAGTGAACCCTAAACCCTAAACATTATCTATTAAACACTAGAACCCTAAAACCCAAAACCCTAAAACGTAAAACCCCAAAACACTAACAAGGAAAACCTAATCTATTAAACACTGGAACCCTAAAACCCAAAACCCTAAAACATAAAACCC
This sequence comes from Catharanthus roseus, assembly GCA_028651295.1. Classification (NCBI taxonomy): domain Eukaryota; kingdom Viridiplantae; phylum Streptophyta; class Magnoliopsida; order Gentianales; family Apocynaceae; genus Catharanthus; species Catharanthus roseus. The sequence continues at coordinate 34,411 of JAPQWS010000142.1, read as the reverse complement.
CAAAACACTAACAAGGAAAACCTAAAACCCTAACATTGAAACTTAAACCCTAAACCCTAAATCCTAAACACAAAACCTTAAACATTGAATGCTAAACCCTAAACCCCAAACCCCAAACCCTAAACCCTAAAATGTAAAACCCTAACATGGAAAACCTGAAACCCAGCATTGAAACCTTAAACCCTAAATCATAAACCCCAAACCCTAAACCCTAAACCATAAAACCTGAAATCTTAAACCCAATACCCTAAAACCTAAAATAATAAACCCTAAACCAAAACGCCAAACCCTAAACCCTAAACCCTAGTCCCTAAACCCTAAACCCTAAACCCTAAAACCTAAAACTATAAACCCTAAACCTTAAACACTAAATTATAAAATCATAAACCCTAAAACCTTGACATCACAAATCGTGAACCCTAAACCCTAAACTTCATCTATTAAGCACTAGATCCCTAAAACCCCAAGCTCTAAACCCTAAATAGTAAAATCCTAAAACCCTAACATCGACACCCCAAAACCCTTAACCGGAAACCCTAAATCCTAAACACAAAACCAAAACCCTAATCTATAAATCTCGAAATTCTAAACCCTAAACAATAAAACCTAAAAGCCCAAATCTTGAACCCTAAACCTTAAAACCCTAAACCCGAAACCCTAAACCTTAAAACCACAAAACCTAAAAATAAACGCTAAACCCATCGTGAACCCTAAACCCTAAAATCTAAAAACCGAAAACCTAAATCCTAAACCCTAAACTATAAAACCTTAAATCCTAAACACTTAACCCTAAACTTTATCTATTAAACACTAAACCCTTACTTTGAAAACCTAAAACCCTAACATTGAAACCCCAAACCCTAAACTATTAAACTCTAAACCCTAAACCCTTGAAATCCTAAATAGTGAACCCTAAACCTTATACTTTATCTATTAAACACTAGAACCCTAAAACAAAAACCCAAAACCCTAAAACGTAAAACCCCAAAACACTAACAAGGAAAACCTAAAACTCTAACATTGAAACCTAAACCCTAAACCCTAAATCCTAAAAACAAAACCTTAAACCCTAGACCCTGAAACATAAAACCTGAAATATTAAACCCTAAACCCTAAAACCCCAAACCGTAAAACCTGATCCCTAAAATCTAAACCCTAAATCCTAAAACCATAAACCTTAAACCCTTAACACTAAACTGTAAAATCCTAAACCCTAAACGTTACCTATTAAACACTAGATCCCTAAAACCCCAAACCCTAAACCCTAAATAGTAAAACCTTAAAACCCCAAAATGGAAAACTTAAAAACCCTAAAATTGACACCCCAAAACCCCAAACCCTAAAATGTATAACAAAAAACCCTAACATGGAAAACCTAAAACCCTAACATTGAAACCCTAAACCCTAAATCCTAAACACAAACCAGAAATCATAAACCCAAAACCCTAAAACCTAAAGAAATAAACCCTAAACTAAAACCCTAAATCCTAAACCCTGATCCCTAAACCCTAAACCCTAAAATCTAAAACCCTAAACCCTAAACACTAAATTATAAAACCATAAACCCTAAAACCTTTACATCACAATCGTGAACCCCAAACCCTAAACTTCATCTACTAAACACTTGATCCCTAAAACCCCAAGCCGTAAACCCTAAATAGTGAAAAGCTAAAACCCTAAACCCCAAACCCCAAACCCTAAACCCTAAAATATAAAACCCTAACATGGAAAACCTGAAACCCAGCATTGAAACCTTAAACCCTAAATCATAAACCCCAAACCCTAAACCCTAAACCATAAAACCTGAAATCTTAAACCCAATACCCTAAAACCTAAAATAATAAACCCTAAACCAAAACGCCAAACCCTAAACCCTAAACCCTAGTCCCTAAACCCTAAACCCTAAACCCTAAAACCTAAAACTATAAACCCTAAACCCTAAACACTAAATTATAAAATCATAAACCCTAAAACCTTGACATCACAAATCGTGAACCCTAAACCCTAAACTTCATCTATTAAACACTAGATCCCTAAAACCCCAAGCTCTAAACCCTAAATAGTAAAATCCTAAAACCCTAACATTGATACCCCAAAACCCTTAACCGGAAACCCTAAATCCTAAACACAAAACCAAAACCCTAATCTATAAATCTCGAAATTCTAAACCCTAAACAATAAAACCTATAAGCCCAAATCTTGAACCCTAAACCTTAAAACCCTAAACCCGAAACCCTAAACCTTAAAACCACAAAACCTAAAAATAAACGCTAAACCCATCGTGAACCCTAAACCCTAAAATCTAAAACCCGAAAACCTAAATCCTAAACCCTAAACTATAAAACCTTAAATCCTAAACACTTAACCCTAAACTTTATCTATTAAACACTAAACCCTTACTTTGAAAACCTAAAACCCTAACATTGAAACCCCAAACCCTAAACTATTAAACTCTAAACCCTAAACCCTTGAAATCCTAAATAGTGAACCCTAAACCTTATACTTTATCTATTAAACACTAGAACCCTAAAACAAAAACCCAAAACCCTAAAACGTAAAACCCCAAAACACTAACAAGGAAAACCTAAAACTCTAACATTGAAACCTAAACCCTAAACCCTAAATCCTAAAAACAAAACCTTAAACCCTAGACCCTGAAACATAAAACCTGAAATATTAAACCCTAAACCCTAAAACCCCAAACCGTAAAACCTGATCCCTAAAATCTAAACCCTAACACCTAAAACCATAAACCTTAAACCCTTAACACTAAACTGTAAAATCCTAAACCCTAAACGTTACCTATTAAACACTAGATCCCTAAAACCCCAAACCCTAAACCCTAAATAGTAAAACCTTAAAACCCCAAAATGGAAAACTTAAAAACCCTAAAATTGACACCCCAAAACCCCAAACCCAAAACCATAAATCCTAAACACAAAACCCAAAACCCTAAATTATAAATCTCGAAATCCTAAACCCTGAATCTTAAAACCACAAAAGCTAAAAATAAACCCTAAACCCTAAAACTTAAAACCCGAAACCCTAAATCCTAAACCCTAAACACTAAAACCCCAAACCCTAAACCCTTGAAATCATAAATCGTGAACCCTAAACCCTAAACTTTATCTATTAAACACTAGAACCCTAAAACAAAAACCCAAAACCCTAAAACGTAAAAACCCCCAAAACACTAACAAGGAAAACCTAAAACCTTAACATTGAAAACTAATCCCTAAACCCTAAATCCTAAAACACAAAACCTTAAACCCTTAGACCCTAAACCATCAAACCCCAAATATTAAACCCTAAACCCTAAAACCCCTAAAACCCATAAAACCCGATCCCTAAAATCTAAACCCTAAAACCCTAAAAACCATAAACCTTAAACCCTTAACACTAAACCCGTAAAACCCCTAATCCCTAAATGTTACCTATTAAACACTAGATCCCTAAAACCCATAAACCCTAAACCCTAAAATAGTAAACCCTTAAAACCCCAAAACGGAAAACCCTAAAACCCTAAAATCGACACCCCAAGACCCCAAACCCTAAACCCTAAATCCTAAACACTAAAACCCTAAACCCTAAATTATAAATCTCAAATCCTAAACCCTATATCTTAAAACCACAAAAGCTAAAAAATAAACCCTAAACCCTAAAATCTAAAACCCGAAACCCTAAATCCTAAACCCTAAACACTAAAACCCCAAACCCTAAACCCTTGAAATCATAAATCGTGAAGCCTAAACCCTAAACCCATCGTGAACTCTAAACCCTAAAATCTAAAAACCCGAAAAACCTAAATCCTAAACCCCAAACCCTAAACAGCTTAACCCTAAACTTTATCTATTAAACACTAGAACCCTAAAACCCCAAACCCTAAAATGTACAACAAAAAAACCCTAACATGGAAACCTAAAACCCTAACATTGAAACCCTAAACCCTAAAACCTAAAAAAATAAACCCTAAACCAAAACCCCTAAATCCTAAACCCCGATCCCTAAACCCTAAACCCTAAAATCTAAAACCCCTAAACCCTAAACACTAAACACTAAATTATAAAAACCATAAACCCCTAAAATCCTTTACATCACAATCGTGAACCCTAAACCCTAAACTTCATCTATTAAACACTTGATCCCCGAAAACCCCAAGTCAGTAAACCCTAAATATTGAAAAAGCTAAAACCCTAACATTGACACTCCCAAAACCCTAAACCGAAAACCCTAAATCCTCAACACAAAACCCCAAACCCTAAACTATAAATCTCAAAATTCTAAACCCTAAACACTAAAACCTAAAAGCCCAAATCTTTAACCCTAAACCCTAAAAACCCTAAAACATAAAAACCCCAAACCCCGAACCCTAAACCATAAAGCCACAAAACCTAAAAATAAACGCTAAACCCATCGCGAACCCTAAACCCTAAAATCTAGAACACGAAAACCTAAATCCTAAACCCTAAACCCTAAGCTATAAAACCCTAAACCCTAAACACTTAACCCTAAACTCTATCTATTAAACACTAAAACCCTTACTTGGAAAACCTAAAACCCTAACATTGAAACCCTAACCCTAAACTATTAAACTCTAAACCCTAAACCCTTGAAATCCTAAATAGTGAACCCTAAACCCTATACTTTATCTATTAAACACTAGAACCCTAAAACAGAAAACCCAAAACTTTAAAACGTAAAACCCCAAAACACTAACAAGGAAAACCTAAAACCCTAACATTGAAAACTAATCCCTAAACCCTAAATCATAAAAACAAAACCATAAACCCTAGACCCTTAACCATAAAACCTGAAATATTAAACCCTAAACCCTAAAACCCCAAACCGAAAAACCCCGATCCCTAAAATCTAAACCCTAAAACCTAAAAACCATAAACCTTAAACCCTTAACACCGAATCAGAAAAATCCTAATCCCTAAACGTTACCTATTAAACACTAGATCCCTAAAACCCCAAACCCTAAACCCTAAACAGTAAAACCTTAAAACCCCAAAATGGAAAACCTAAAACCCTAAAATTGACACCCCAAAACCCCAAACCCGAAACCCTAAATCCTAAACAGAAAACCCTAAACCCTAAATTATAAATCTCTAAATCCTAAACCCTATATCTTAAAACCACAAAAGCTAAAAATAAACCCTAAACCCTAAAATCTAAAACCCGAAACCCTAAATCCTAAACCATAAACACTTAAACCCCAAACCCTAAACCCTTGAAATCATAAATCGTGAACCCTAAACCCTAAACCCATCGTGAACTCTAAACCCTAAAATCTAAAACCCGAAAACCTAAATCCTAAACCCTGAACCCTAACCAGTTAACCCTAAACTTTATCTATTAAACACTAGAACCCTAAAATCCCCAAACCCTAAAATGTATAACAAAAAACCCTAACATGGAAACCTAAAACCCTAACACTGAAACCCTAACATTGAAGCCCTAAACCCTAAAACCTAAAAAAATAAACCCTAAACCAAAACCCTAAATCCTAAACCCTGATCCCTAAACCCTAAACCCTAAAATCAAAACCCTAAACCCTAAACACTAAACACTAAATTATACAACCATAAACCCAAAAACCTTTACATCATAATCGTGAACCCTAAACCCTAAACGTCATTTATTAAACACTTAATCCCTGAAAACCCAAGTCGTAAACCCTAAATATTGAAAAGCTAAAACCTGAACATTGACACCCAAAACCCTAAACCGAAAACCCTAAATCCTAAACACAAAACCCCAAACCCTAAACTATAAATCTCGAAATACTAAACCCTAAACACTAAAACCTAAAAGCCCAAATCTTGAACCCTAAACCCTAAAACCTAAAACCCTAAACCCTGAACCCTAAACCATAAAACCACAAAACCTAAAAATAAAAGCTAAACCCATCGTGAACCCTAAACCCTAAAATCTAAAACACGAAAACCTAAATCCTAAACCCTAAACCCTAAACTATAAAACCCTAAACCCTAAACACTTAACCCTAAACTCTATCTATTAAACACTAAAACCCTTACTTGGAAAACCTAAAACCCTAACATTAAAACCCTAAGCCCTAAACTATTAAACTCTAAACCCTAAACCCTTGAAATCTTAAATAGTGAATCCTAAACCCTAAACTTTATCTATTTACCACTAGAACCCTAAACCCAAAACCCTAAAACGTAAAACCCCAAACAATAACAAGGAAAACCTAAAACCCTAACATTGAAACCTTAATCCTAAACACAAAAGCTTAAACTCTAAACCCTAAACCATAAAGCCTGAAATCTTAAACCCTAAACCCTAAAACCTAAAAAAAACCCCTAAACACCGATCCCTAAACTCTAAACCCCTAAACCCTAAAACCCTAACATCGACGTCCCCAAAACCCTTAACCTGAAACCCCTAAATCCTAAACACAAAACCCAAAACCCTAATCTATAAATCTCGAAATTCTAAACCCTAAACCCTAAAACCCTAAAACCTAAAGCCTTAAACCCTGAACCATACACCGTAAAACCACAAAACCTAAAAATAAACGCTAAACCCATCGTGAACCCTAAACCCTAAAATCTAAAACCCGAAAACCTAAATCCTAAACCCTAAACTACAAAGCCCTAAACCCTAAACACTTAACCCTAAACTTTATCTATTAAACACTAAAACCCTTACTAGGAAAACCTAAAACCCTAACATTAAAACCCTAAACCCTAAACTATTAAACTCTAAACCCTAAACCCTTGAAACCCTAAATACTGAACCCTAAACCCTATACTTTATCTATTAAACACTAGAACCCTAAAACCAAAAACCCAAAACCCAAAAACGTAAAACCCCAAAACACTAACAAGGGAAACCTAAAACCCTAACATTGAAACCTAAACCCTAAACCCCAAATCCTAAAAACAAAACCTTAAACCCTAGCCCCTAAACCATAAAACCTGAAATATTAAACCCTAAACCCTAAGACACCAAACCGTAAACCCTGATCCCTAAAATCTAAACCCTAAACCTAAAACCATAAACCTTAAACCTTTAAAATTGAACTGTGAAACCCTAAACCCTAAACATTATCTATTATACACTAGAACCCTAAAACCCAAAACCCTAAAATGTAAAACCCCAAAACACTAACAAGGAAAACCTAAAACCCTAACATTGAAACCTAAATCCTAAACTGTAAACCCATCGTGAACCCAAAACCCTAAAATCTAAAACCTGAAAACCTAAATCCTAAACCTAAAACCCAAAACTATAAATCTCGAAATTCTAAACCCTAAAACCCTAAAACCTAAAACCCTAAACCCTAAACCCTAAAACCTTTAAAACTAAAACCATATTCCCTGAAACCTAAACCCTAAACAGTTAATTAAAAAACCATAAACCCTAAAACCTTGACATCATAAATCGTGAACCCTAAACCCTAAACTTCATCTATTAAACACTAGATCCCTAAAACCCCAAGCCTTAAACTCTAAATAGTGAAACCCTAAAACCCTAACATTGACACCCCAAAACCCTTAACCAGAAACCTTAAATCCTAAACACAAAACCGAAAACCCTAATCTATAAATCTCAAATTCTAAACCCTAAACCCTAAACTATAAAACCCCTAAACCGTAAACACTTAACCCTAAACTTTATCTATTAAACACTAAAATCCTTACTTGGAAAAGCTAAAACCCTAACATTGAAACCCTAAACCCTAAACTATTAAACTCAAAACCCCAAACCCTTGAAATCATAAATAGTGAACCCTAAACCCTATACTTTATCTATTAAACACAAGAACCCTAAAACAAAAAACCAAAACCCTAAAACGTAAAACCCAAAAACACTAACAAGGAAAACCTAAAACCCTAACATTAAAAACTAATCCCTAAACCCTAAATCCTAAAAACAAAACCTTAAACCCTAGACCCTAAACCATAAAACCTGAAATATTAAACCCTAAACCCTAAAAACCCCAAACCGAAAAACTCCGATCCCTAAAAATCTAAACCCTAAAACCTAAAACCATAAACCTTAAAACCCCTTAACACCGAATCAGTAAAATCCTAATCCCTAAACGTTACCTATTAAACACTAGATCCCTAAAACCCCAAACCCTAAACCCTAAATAGTAAAACCTTAAAACCCCAAAATGGAAAACCTAAACCCTAAAATTTAAAACCCGAAAACCTAAATCCTAAACCCTAAACTATAAAGCCCTAAACCCTAAACACTTAACCCTAAACTTTATCTATTAAACACTAAAACCCTTACTTGGAAAACCTAAAACCCGAACATTGAAACCCCTAAACCCTAAACTATTAAACTCTAAACCCTAAACCCTTGAAATCCTAAATAGTGAACCCTAAACCCTATACTTTATCTATTAAACACTAGAACCCTAAAACAAAAAACCCAAAACCCTAAAACGTAAAACGTAAAACCCCCAAAACATTAACAAGGAAAACCTAAAACCCTAACATTGAAAACTAATCCCTAAACCCTAAATCCTAAAAACAAAACCTTAAACCCTAGACCCTAAACCATAAAACCTGAAATATTAAACCCTAAACCCTAAAACCCCAAACCGAAAAACCTGATCCCTAAAATCTAAACCCTAAAACCTAAAACCATAAACCTTAAACCCTTAACACTGAACTGTAAAATCCTAATCCATAAACGTTACCTATTAAACACTAGATCCCTAAAACCCCAAACCCTAAACCCTAAATAGTAAAACCTTAAAACCCCGAAATGGAAAACCTAAAACCCTAAAATTGACACCCCAAAACCCCAAACCCGAAACCCTAAATCCTAAACACAAAACCCTAAAGCCTAAATTATAAATCTCGAAATCCTAAACCCTATATCTTAAAACCACAAAAGCTAAAAATAAACCCTAAACCCTAAAATCTAAAACCCGAAACCCTAAATCCTAAACCCTAAACACTAAAACCCCAAACCCTAAACCCTTGAAATCATAAATCGTGAACCCTAAACCCTAAACCCATCGTGAACTCTAAACCCTAAAATCTAAAACCCGAAAACCTAAATCCTAAACCTTGAATCCTAACCAGTTAACCCTAAACTTTATCTATTAAACACTAGAACCCTAAAACCCCAAACCCTAAAATGTATAACAAAAAACCCTAACATGGAAACCTAAAACCCTAACATGGAAACCCTAACATTGAAGCCCTGAACCCTAAAACCTAAAAAAATAAACCCTAAACCAAAACCCTAAATCCTAAACCCTGATCCCTAAACCCTAAACCCTAAAATCAAAACCCTAAACCCTAAACACTAAACACTAAATTATAACACCATAAACCCAAAAACCTTTACATCATAATCGTGAACTCTAAACCCTAAACTTCATCTATTAAACACTTGATCCTTGAAACCCCAAGCCAGTAAACCCTAAATATTGAAAAGCTAAAACCCGAACATTGACACCCCAAAACCCTAACCCGAAAACCCTAAATCCTAAACACAAAAGCCCAAACCCTAAACTATAAATCTCAAATTCTAAACCCTAAACACTAAAACCTAAAAGCCCAAATCTTGAACCCTAAACCCTAAAACCTAAAACCTAAAACCCTAAACCCTGAACCCTAAACCATAAAACCACAAAACCTAAAAATAAAAGCTAAACCCATCGTGAACCCTAAACCCTAAAATCTAAAACACGAAAACCTAAATCGTAAACCCTAAACCCTAAACACTTAACCCTAAACTCTATCTATTAAACACTAAAACCCTTACTTGGAAAACCTAAAACCCTAACATTGAAACCCTAAGCCCTAAACTATTAAACTCTAAACCCTAAACCCTTGAAATCCTAAATAGTGAACCATAAACCCTAAACTTTATCTATTTACCACTAGAACCCTAAACCCAAAACCCTAAAACATAAAACCCCAAACAATAACAAGGAAAACCTAAAACCCTAACGTTGAAACCTTAATCCTAAACAAAAAAGCTTAACCCTAAACCCTAAACCATAAAGCCTGAAATCTTAAACCCTAAACCCTAAAACCTAAAAAAACACCCTAAACACTGATCCCTAAACTCTAAACCCTAAACCCTAAAACCCTAACATCGACACCCCAAAAACCTTTAACCTGAAAACCCCTAAATCCTAAACACAAAACCCAAAACCCTAATCTATAAATCTCAAATTCTAAACCCTAAACCCTAAAACCCTAAAACCTAAAACCTTAAACCCCCGAACCATACACAGTAGAAACCACAAAACCTAAAAATAAACGCTAAACCCATCGTGAACCCTAAACCCTAAAATCTAAAACCCGAAAACCTAAATCCTAAACCCTAAACTATAAAGCCCTAATCCCTAAACACTTAACCCTAAACTTTATCTATTAAACACTAAAACCCCTTACTAGGAAAAACCTAAATCCCTAACATTGAAACCCTAAACCCTAAACTATTAAACTCAAAACCCTAAACCCTTGAAATCATGAATACTGAACCCTAAACCCTATACTTTATCTATTAAACACTAGAACCCTAAAACCAAAAATCCAAAACCCTAAAACGTAAAACCCCAAAACACTAACAAGGGAAACCTAAAACCCTAACATTCAAACCTAAACCCTAAACCCCAAATCCTAAAAACAAAACCTTACACCCTAGACCTAAACCATAAAACCTGAAATATTAAACCCTAAACCCTAAAACACCAAACCGTAAACCCTGATCCCTAAAATCTAAACCCTAAAACCTAAAACCATAAACCTTAAACCCTTAACGCTGAACTGTAAAACCCTAAACCCTAAACATTATCTATTATACACTAGAACCCTAAAACCCAAAACCCTAAAATGTAAAACCCCAAAACACTAACAAGGAAAACCTAAAACCCTAACATTGAAACCTAAACCCTAAACCCTAAACCCATCGTGAACCCAAAACCCTAAAATCTAAAACCTGAAAACCTAAATCCTAAACCTAAAACCCAAAACTATAAATCTCGAAATTCTAAACCCTAAAACACTAAAACCTAAAACCCTAAACCCTAAACCCTAAACTCTAATACCCTAAAACCTAAAACCCTAAACCCTGAACCCTAAACCTTAAAACCACAAAACCTAAAAATAAACGCTAAACCTATCGTGAACCCTAAATACTAAAATCTAAAACCCGAAAACCTAAATCCTAAACCCTAAACCCTAAACTATAAAACCCTAAACCCTAAACACGTAACCCTAAACTTTTTCTATTAAACACTAAAACCCTTACTTGGAAAACCTAAAACCCTTACATTGAAACCCTAAACCCTAAACTATTAAACTCTAAACCCTTGAAATCCTAAATAGTGAACCCTAAACCCTAAACTTTATCTATTAAACACTAGAACCCTAAACCCAAAACCCTAAAACGTAAAACCCCAAACAATAACAAGGAAAACCTAAAACCCTAATATTGAAACCTTAATCCTAAACATAAAAGCTTAAACCCTAAACCCTAAACCACAAAGCCTGAAATCTTAAACCCTAAACCCAAAAACCTAAAAAAACACCCTAAACCCTGATCCCTAAACTCTAAACCCTAAACCCCTAAAACCCCTAACATCGACACCCCCAAAACCCTTAACCTGAAACCCTAAATCCTAAACACAAAACCCAAAACCCTAATCTATAAATCTCAAATTCTAAACCCTAAACCCTAAAACCCTAAAACCTAAAACCTTAAACCCCGAACCATACACCGTAAAACTACAAAACCTAAAAATAAACGCTAAACCCATCGTGAACTCTAAACCCTAAAATCTAAAACCCGAAAACCCTAAATCCTAAACCCTAAACTATAAAGCCCTAAACCCTAAACACTTAACCCTAAACTTTATCTATTAAACACTAAAACCTTTACTTGGAAAACCTTAAACACTAACATTGAAACCTAAACCCTAAACCCTAAACCCATCGTGAACCCAAAACCCTAAAATCTAAAACCTGAAAACCTAAATCCTAAACCTAAAACCCAAAACTATAAATCTCGAAATTCTAAACCCTAAAACCCTAAAACCTAAAACCCTAAACCCTAAACCCTAATACCCTAAAACCTAAAACCCTAAACCCCGAACCCTAAACCTTAAAACCACAAAACCCTAAAAATAAACGCTAAACTCATCGTGAACCCTAAATCCTAAAATCTAAAACCCGAAAACCTAAATCCTAAACCCTAAACCCTAAACTATAAAACCCTAAACCCTAAATACGTAACCCTAAACTTTTTCTATTAAACACTAAAACCCTTACTTGGAAAACCTAAAACCCTTACATTGAAAACCCCTAAACCCTAAACTATTAAACTCTAAACCCTTGAAATCCTAAATAGTGAACCCTAAACCCTAAACTTTATCTATTAAACACTAGAACCCTAAACCCAAAACCCTAAAACGTAAAACCCCAAAACAATAACAAGGAAAACCTAAAACCCTAATATTGAAACCTTAATCCTAAACATAAAAGCTTAAACCCTAAACCCTAAACCACAAAGCTCGAAATCTTAAACCCTAAACCCAAAAACCTAAAAAAACCCTAAACTCTAATCCCTAAACTCTAAACCCTAAACCCTAAAACCCTAACATCGACACCCCAAAACCCTTAACTCGAAACCCCTAAATCCTAAACACAAAACCCAAAACCCTAATCTATAAATCTCAAATTCTAAACCCTAAACCCTAAACCCTAAAACCCCTAAAACCTAAAACCTTAAACCCTCGAACCATACACCGTAAAACTACAAAACCTAAAAAATAAACGCTAAACCCATCGTGAACCCTAAACCCTAAAATCTAAAACCCGAAAACCTAAATCCTAAACCCTAAACTATAAAGCCCTAAACCCTAAACACTTAACCCTAAACTTTATCTATTAAACACTAAAACCCTTACTAGGAAAACCTAAAACCCTTACACTGAAACCCTAAACTACTAAACTCTAAACCCTAAACCCTTGAAATCCTAAATACTGAACCCTAAACCCTATACTTTATCTATTAAACACTAGAACCCTAAAACCAAAAACCCAAAACCCTAAAACGTAAAACCCCAAAACACTAACAAGGAAAACCTAAAACCCTAACATTGAAACTAATCCCTAAACCCTAAATCCAAAAAACAAAACCTTAAACCCTAGACCCTAAACCATAAAACCTGAAATATTAAACCCTAAACCCTAAAACACTAAACCGTAAACCCTGATCCCTAAAATCTAAACCCTAAAACCTAAAACCATAAACCTTAAACCCTTAACACTGAACTGGAAAACCCTAAACCCTAAACATTATCTATTATACACTAGAACCCTAAAACCCAAAAGCCTAAAATGTAAAACCCCAAAACACTAACAAGGAGAACCTAAAACCCTAACATTGAAACCTAAACCCTAAACCCTAAACCCATCGTGAACCCAAAACCCTAAAATCTAAAACCTGAAAACCTAAATCCTAAACCTAAAACCAAAAAATATAAATCTCGAAATTCTAAACCCTAAAACCTAAAACCCTAAACCCTAAACCCTAAACCCTAATACCCTAAAACCTAAAACCCTAAACCCTGAACCCTAAACCTAAAAACCACAAAACCTAAACATAAACGCTAAACCCATCGTGAACCCTAAATCCTAAAATCTAAAACCCGAAAACCTAAATTCTAAACCCTAAACCCTAAACTACAAAACCCTAAACCCTAAACACTTAACCCTAAACTTTTTCTATTAAACACTAAAACCCTTACTTGGAAAACCTAAAACCCATACATTGAAACCCCAAACCCTAAACTGTTAAACTCTAAACCCTAAACCCTTGAAATCCTAAATAGTGAACCCTAAACCCTAAACTTTATCTATTAAACACTAGAACCCTAAACCCGAAACCCTAAAACGTAAAACCCCAAACAATAACAAGGAAAACCTAAAACCCTAACATTGAAACCTTAATCCTAAACATAAAAGCTTAAACCCTAAACCCTAAACCAAAAAGCCTGAAATCTTAAACCCTAAACCCTAAAACCTAAAAAAAAACCCTTAACCCTGATCCCTAAACTCTAAACCCTAAACCCTAAAACCCTAACATCGACACCCCCAAAACCCTTAACTGAAACCCTAAATCCTAAACACAAAAACCCAAAACCCTAATCTATAAATCTCGAAATTCTAAACCCTAAACCCTAAAACCCTAAAACCTAAAACCTTAAACCCCGAACCATACACCGTAAAACTACAAAACCCTAAAAATAAACGCTAAACCCATCGTGAACTCTAAACCCTAAAATTTAAAACCCGAAAACCCTAAATCCTAAACCCTAAACTATAAAGTCCTAAACCCTAAACACTTAACCCTAAACTTTATCTATTAAACACTAAAACCTTTACTTGGAAAACCTTAAACCCTAACATTGAAACCCTAAACCCTAAACTATTAAACTCTAAACCCTAAACCCTTGAAATCCTAAATAGTGAACCCTAAACCCTATACTTTATCTATTAAACACTAGAACCTAAAACAAAAAACCCAAAACCCTAAAACGTGAAAACGTAAAACCCCAAAACACTAACAAGGAAAACCTAAAACCCTAACATTGAAACCTAATCCCTAAACCCTAAATCCTAAAAACAAACCCTTAAACCCTAGACCCTGAAACATAAAACCCGAAATATTAAACCCTAAACCCTAAAACCCCCAAACCGAAAAACCTAATCCTTAAAATCTAAACCCCAAAAACCTAAAAATATAAACCTTAAACCCTTAACACCGAATCGTAAAAATCCTAATCCCTAAACGTTACCTCTTAAACAATAGATCCCTAAAACCCCAAACCCTAAACCCTAAATAGTAAAACCTTAAAACACCAAAATGGAAAACCTAAAACCCTAAAATTGACACCCCAAAACCCCAAACCCGAAACCCTAAATCCTAAACATAAAACCCTAAACCCTAAATTATAAATCTCGAAATCCTAAACCCTATATCTTAAAACCACAAAAGCTAAAAACAAACCCAAAACCCTAAAATCTAAAACCCGAAACACTAAATCCTAAATCCTAAACCCTAAACACTAAAACCCCAAACCCTAAACCCTTGAAATCATAAATCGTGAACCCTAAACCCTAAACCCATCGTGAACTATAAACCCTAAAATCTAAAACCCGAAAACCTAAATCCTAAACCCTGAACCCTAACCAGTTAACCCTAAACTTTATCTATTAAACACTAGAACCCTAAAACCCCAAACCCTAAAATTTATAACAAAAAACCTTAACATGGAAACCTAAAACCCTAACATTGAAACCCTAACATTGAAGCCCTAAACCCTAAAACCTTAAAAAATAAACCCTAAACCAAAACCCTAAATCTTAAACCTTGATCCCTAAACCCTAAACCCTAAAATCTAAAACCCTAAACCCTAAACACTAAACACTAAATTATAAAACCATAAACCCAAAAACCTTTACATCATAATCGTGAACCCTAAACCCTAAACTTCATCTATTAAACACTTGATCCCTGAAACCCCAAGCCGTAAACCCTAAATATTGAAAAGCTAAAACCCGAACATTGACACCCCAAAACCCTAAACCGAAAACCCTAAATCCTAAACACAAGACTCCAAACCCTAAACTATAAATCTCGAAATTCTAAACCCTAAACACTAAAACCTAAAAGCCCAAATCTTGAACCCTAAACCCTAAAACCTAAAACCTAAAACCCTAAACCCTGAACCCTAAACCATAAAACCACAAAACCTAAAAATAAACGCTAAACCCATCGTGAACCCTAAACCCTAAAATCTAAAACACGAAAACCTAACTCCTAAACCCTAAACCCTAAACTATAAAACCCTAAACCCTAAACACTTAACCCTAAACTCTATCTATTAAACACTAAAACCCTTACTTGGAAAACCTAAAACCCTAACATTGACACCCTAAGCCCTAAACTATTAAACTCTAAACCCTAAACCCTTTAAATCCTAAATAGTGAACCCAAAACCCTAAACTTTATCTATTAAACACTAGAACCCTAAACCCAAAACCCTAAAACGTAAAACCCCAAACAATAACAAGGAAAACCTAAAACCCTAACATTGAAACCTTAATCCTAAACACAAAAGCTTAAACCCTAAACCCTAAACCATAAAGCCTGAAATCTTAAACCCTAAACCCTAAAACCTAAAAAAAAAAACCCTAAACACTGATCCCTAAACTCTAAACCCTAAACCCCAAAACCCTAACATCGACACCCCAAAACCGTTAACCGGAAACCCTAAATCCTAAACACAAAACCCAAAACCCTAATCTATAAATCTCGAAATTCAAAACCGTAAACCCTAAAACCCTAAAACCTAAAACCTTAAACCCTGAACCATACACCGTAAAACTACAAAACCTAAAAATAAACGCTAAACCCATCGTGAACCCTAAACCCTAAAATCTAAAACCCGAAAACCTAAATCCTAAACCCTAAACTATAAAGCCCTAAACCCTAAACACTTAACCCTAAACTTTATCTATTAAACACTAAAACCCTTACTAGGAAAACCTAAAACCCTAACACTGAAACCCTAAACTACTAAACTCTAAACCCTAAACCCTTGAAATCCTAAATACTGAACCCTAAACCCTATACTTTATCTATTAAACACTAGAACCCTAAAACCAAAAACCCTAAAACCAAAAACCCAAAACCCTAAAACGTAAAACCCCAAAAACACTAACAAGGAAAACCTAAAACCCTAACATTGAAACTAATCCCTAAACCCTAAATCCTAAAAACAAAACCTTAAACCCTAGACTCTAGACCATAAAACCTGAAATATTAAACCCTAAACCCTAAAACACCAAACCGTAAACCCCGATCCCAAAAAATCTAAACCCTAAAAACCTAAAAACATAAACCTTAAACCCTTAACACCGAACCGGAAAACCCTAAACCCTAAACATTATCTATTATACACTAGAACCCTAAAACCCAAAACCCTAAAATGTAAAACCCCAAAACACTAACAAGGAAAACCTAAAACCCTAACATTGAAACCCTAAACCCTAAACCCTAAACCCATCGTGAACCCAAAACCCTAAAATCTAAAACTCAAAACCCTAAATCCTAAACCTAAAACTCAAAACTATAAATCTCAAAATTCTAAACCCTAAAACCCTAAAAACCTAAAACCCTAAACCCTAAACCCTAAACCCTAATACCCTAAAACCTAAAACCCTAAACCCCCCGAACCCTAAACCTTAAAAACCACAAAACCTAAAAAATAAATGCTAAACCTATCGTGAACCCTAAATACTAAAATCTAAAACCCGAAAACCTAAATCCTAAACCCTAAACCCTAAACTATAAAACCCTAAACCCTAAACACGTAACCCTAAACTTTTTCTATAAAACACTAAAACCCTTACTTGGAAAACCTAAAACCCTTACATTGAAACCCTAAACCCTAAACTATTAAACTCTAAACCCTTGAAATCCTAAATAGTGAACCCTAAACCCTAAACTTTATCTATTAAACACTAGAACCCTAAACCCAAAACCCTAAAACGTAAAAACCCCCAAAACAATAACAAGGAAAACCTAAAACCCTAATATTGAAACCTTAATCCTAAACATAAAAGCTTAAACCCTAAACCCTAAACCACAAAGCCTGAAATCTTAAACCCTAAACCCAAAAACCTAAAAAAAAACCCTAAACCCTGATCCCTAAACTCTAAACCCTAAACCCTAAAACCAAAACATCGACACCCCAAAACCCTTAACTGGAAACCCTAAAACCTAAACACAAAACCCAAAACCCTAATCTATAAATCTCAAATTCTAAACCCTAAACCCTAAAACCCTAAAACCTAAAACCTTAAACCCTGAACCATACACCGTAAAACTACAAAACCTAAAAATAAACGCTAAACCCATCGTGAACTCTAAACCCTAAAATCTAAAACCCGAAAACCTAAATCCTAAACCCTAAACCCTAAACTATAAAACCCTAAACCCTAAACACGTAACCCTAAACTTTTTCTATTAAACACTAAAACCCTTACTTGGAAAACCTAAAACCCTTACATTGAAACCCTAAACCCTAAACTATTAAACTCTAAACCCTTGAAATCCTAAATAGTGAACCCTAAACCCTAAACTTTTTCTATTAAACACTAGAACCCTAAACCCAAAACCCTAAAACGTAAAACCCCAAACAATAACAAGGAAAACCTAAAACCCTAATATTGAAACCTTAATCCTAAACATAAAAGCTTAAACCCTAAACCCTAAACCACAAAGCCCGAAATCTTAAACCCTAAACCCTAAAAACCTAAAAAACCCTAAACCCCCGATCCCTAAACTCTAAACCCTAAACCCTAAAAACCCTAACATCGACACCCCCAAAACCCTTAACCGAAACCCCTAAATCCTAAACACAAAACCCAAAACCCTAATCTATAAATCTCAAATTCTAAACCCTAAACCCTAAAACCCTAAAACCTAAAACCCTTAAACCCTCGAACCATACACCGTAAAACTACAAAACCTAAAAAATAAACGCTAAACCCATCGTGAACCCTAAACCCTAAAATCTAAAACCCGAAAAACCTAAATCCTAAACCCTAAACTATAAAGCCCTAAACCCCTAAACACTTAACCCTAAACTTTATCTATTAAACACTAAAACCCTTACTAGGAAAAACCCTAAAACCCTAACACTCGAAAACCATAAACTACTAAACTCTAAACCCTAAACCCTTGAAATCCTAAATACTGAACCCTAAACCCTATACTTTATCTATTAAACACTAGAACCCTAAAACCAAAAACCCAAAACCCTAAAACGTAAAACCCCAAAACACTAACAAGGAAAACCTAAAACCCTAACATTGAAACTAATCCCTAAACCCTAAATCCAAAAAACAAAACCTTAAACCCTAGACCCTAAACCATAAAACCTGAAATATTAAACCCTAAACCCTAAAACACTAAACCGTAAACCCTGATCCCTAAAATCTAAACCCTAAAACCTAAAACCATAAACCTTAAACCCTTAACACTGAACTGGAAAACCCTAAACCCTAAACATTATCTATTATACACTAGAACCCTAAAACCCAAAAGCCTAAAATGTAAAACCCCAAAACACTAACATGGAGAACCTAAAACCCTAACATTGAAACCTAAACCCTAAACCCTAAACCCATCGTGAACCCAAAACCCTAAAATCTAAAACCTGAAAACCTAAATCCTAAACCTAAAACCAAAAATATAAATCTCAAATTCTAAACCCTAAAACCTAAAACCCTAAACCCTAAACCCTAAACCCTAATACCCTAAAACCTAAAACCCTAAACCCTGAACCCTAAACCTAAAAACCACAAAACCTAAAAATAAACGCTAAACCCATCGTGAACCCTAAATCCTAAAATCTAAAACCCGAAAACCTAAATTCTAAACCCTAAACCCTAAACTATAAAACCCTAAACCCTAAACACTTAACCCTAAACTTTTTCTATTAAACACTAAAACCCTTACTTGGAAAACCTAAAACCCTTACATTGAAACCCCAAACCCTAAACTGTTAAACTCTAAACCCTAAACCCTTGAAATCCTAAATAGTGAACCCTAAACCCTAAACTTTATCTATTAAACACTAGAACCCTAAACCCGAAACCCTAAAACGTAAAACCCCAAACAATAACAAGGAAAACCTAAAACCCTAACATTGAAACCTTAATCCTAAACATAAAAGCTTAAACCCTAAACCCTAAACCAAAAAGCCTGAAATCTTAAACCCTAAACCCTAAAACCTAAAAAAAAACCCTTAACCCTGATCCCTAAACTCTAAACCCTAAACCCTAAAACCCTAACATCGACACCCCAAAACCCTTAACTGGAAACCCTAAATCCTAAACACAAAACCCAAAACCCTAATCTATAAATCTCGAAATTCTAAACCCTAAACCCTAAAACCCTAAAACCTAAAACCTTAAACCCTGAACCATACACCGTAAAACTACAAAACCTAAAAATAAACGCTAAACCCATCGTGAACTCTAAACCCTAAAATTTAAAACCCGAAAACCTAAATGCTAAACCCTAAACTATAAAGTCCTAAACCCTAAACACTTAACCCTAAACTTTATCTATTAAACACTAAAACCTTTACTTGGAAAACCTTAAACCCTAACATTGAAACCCTAAACCCTAAACTATTAAACTCTAAACCCTAAACCCTTGAAATCCTAAATAGTGAACCCTAAACCCTATACTTTATCTATTAAACACTAGAACCTAAAACAAAAAACCCAAAACCCTAAAACGTAAAACGTAAAACCCCAAAACACTAACAAGGAAAACCTAAAACCCTAACATTGAAAACTAATCCCTAAACCCTAAATCCTAAAAACAAAACCTTAAACCCTAGACCCTAAACCATAAAACCTGAAATATTAAACCCTAAACCCTAAAACCCCAAACCGAAAAACCTAATCCTTAAAATCTAAACCCTAAAACCTAAAAAATATAAACCTTAAACCCTTAACACCGAATCAGTAAAATCCTAATCCCTAAACGTTACCTCTTAAACAATAGATCCCTAAAACCCCAAACCCTAAACCCTAAATAGTAAAACCTTAAAACACCAAAATGGAAAACCTAAAACCCTAAAATTGACACCCCAAAACCCCCAAACCCGAAACCCTAAATCCTAAACATAAAACCCCTAAACCCTAAATTATAAATCTCGAAATCCTAAACCCTATATCTTAAAACCACAAAAGCTAAAAACAAACCCAAAACCCTAAAATCTAAAACCCGAAACACTAAATCCTAAACCCTAAACACTAAAACCCCCAAACCCTAAACCCTTGAAATCATAAATCGTGAACCCTAAACCCTAAACCCATCGTGAACTATAAACCCTAAAAATCTAAAACCCGAAAACCCTAAATCCTAAACCCCGAACCCTAACCAGTTAACCCTAAACTTTATCTATTAAACACTAGAACCCTAAAACCCCAAACCCTAAAATTTATAACAAAAAACCTTAACATGGAAACCTAAAACCCTAACATTGAAACCCCTAACATTGAAGCCCTAAACCCTAAAACCTAAAAAAAATAAACCCTAAACCAAAACCCTAAATCCTAAACCTTGATCCCTAAACCCTAAAATCTAAAACCCTAAACCCTAAACACTAAACACTAAATTATAAAACCATAAACCCAAAAACCTTTACATCATAATCGTGAACCCTAAACCCTAAACTTCATCTATTAAACACTTGATCCCTGAAACCCCAAGCCGTAAACCCTAAATATTGAAAAGCTAAAACCCGAACATTGACACCCCAAAACCCTAAACCGAAAACCCTAAATACTAAACACAAGACTCCAAACCCTAAACTATAAATCTCGAAATTCTAAACCCTAAACACTAAAACCTAAAAGCCCAAATCTTGAACCCTAAACCCTAAAACCTAAACCCTAAAACCCTAAACCATAAAACCACAAAACCTAAAAATAAACGCTAAACCCATCGTGAACCCTAAACCCTAAAATCTAAAACACGAAAACCTAACTCCTAAACCCTAAACCCTAAACTATAAAACCCCTAAACCCTAAACACTTAACACTAAAGTCTATCTATTAAACACTAAAACCCTTACTTGGAAAACCTAAAACCCTAACATTGACACCCTAAGCCCTAAACTATTAAACTCTAAACCCTAAACCCTTTAAATCCTAAATAGTGAACCCAAAACCCTAAACTTTATCTATTAAACACTAGAACCCTAAACCCAAAACCCTAAAACGTAAAACCCCAAACAATAACAAGGAAAACCTAAAACCCTAACATTGAAACCTTAATCCTAAACACAAAAGCTTAAACCCTAAACCCTAAACCACAAAGCCTGAAATCTTAAACCCTAAACCCTAAAACCTAAAAAAAAAAACCCTAAACACTGATCCCTAAACTCTAAACCCTAAACCCCAAAACCCTAACATCGACACCCCAAAACCGTTAACCGGAAACCCTAAATCCTAAACACAAAACCCAAAACCCTAATCTATAAATCTCGAAATTCAAAACCGTAAACCCTAAAACCCTAAAACCTAAAACCTTAAACCCTGAACCATACACCGTAAAACTACAAAACCTAAAAATAAACGCTAAACCCATCGTGAACCCTAAACCCTAAAATCTAAAACCCGAAAACCTAAATCCTAAACCCTAAACTATAAAGCCCTAAACCCTAAACACTTAACCCTAAACTTTATCTATTAAACACTAAAACCCTTACTAGGAAAACCTAAAACCCTAACACTGAAACCCTAAACTACTAAACTCTAAACCCTAAACCCTTGAAATCCTAAATACTGAACCCTAAACCCTATACTTTATCTATTAAACACTAGAACCCTAAAACCAAAAACCTAAAACCAAAAACCCAAAACCCTAAAACGTAAAACACCAAAACACTAACAAGGAAAACCTAAAACCCTAACATTGAAACTAATCCCTAAACCCTAAATCCTAAAAACAAAACCTTAAACCCTAGACTCTAGACCATAAAACCTGAAATATTAAACCCTAAACCCTAAAACACCAAACCGTAAACCCTGATCCCAAAAATCTAAACCCTAAAACCTAAAAACATAAACCTTAAACCCTTAACACTGAACTGGAAAACCCTAAACCCTAAACATTATCTATTATACACTAGAACCCTAAAACCCAAAAGCCTAAAATGTAAAACCCCAAAACACTAACAAGGAAAACCTAAAACCCTAACATTGAAACCTAAACCCTAAACCCTAAGCCCATCGTGAACCCTAAACCCTAAAATCTAAAACCCGAAAACCTAAATCCTAAACCCTAAACTATAAAGCCCTAAACCCTAAACACTTAACCCTAAACTTTATCTATTAAACACTAAAACCCTTACTAGGAAAACCTAAAACCCTAACACTGAAACCATAAACTACTAAACTCTAAACCCTAAACCCTTGAAATCCTAAATACTGAACCCTAAACCCTATACTTTATCTATTAAACACTAGAACCCTAAAACCAAAAACCCAAAACCCTAAAACGTAAAACCCCAAAACACTAACAAGGAAAACCTAAAACCCTAACATTGAAACTAATCCCTAAACCCTAAATCCAAAAAACAAAACCTTAAACCCTAGACCCTAAACCATAAAACCTGAAATATTAAACCCTAAACCCTAAAACACTAAACCGTAAACCCTGATCCCTAAAATCTAAACCCTAAAACCTAAAACCATAAACCTTAAACCCTTAACACTGAACTGGAAAACCCTAAACCCTAAACATTATCTATTATACACTAGAACCCTAAAACCCAAAAGCCTAAAATGTAAAACCCCAAAACACTAACATGGAGAACCTAAAACCCTAACATTGAAACCTAAACCCTAAACCCTAAACCCATCGTGAACCCAAAACCCTAAAATCTAAAACCTGAAAACCTAAATCCTAAACCTAAAACCAAAAAATATAAATCTCGAAATTCTAAACCCTAAAACCTAAAACCCTAAACCCTAAACCCTAAACCCTAATACCCTAAAACCTAAAACCCTAAACCCCCGAACCCTAAACCTAAAAACCACAAAACCTAAAAATAAACGCTAAACCCATCGTGAACCCTAAATCCTAAAATCTAAAACCCGAAAACCTAAATTCTAAACCCTAAACCCTAAACTATAAAACCCTAAACCCTAAACACTTAACCCTAAACTTTTTCTATTAAACACTAAAACCCTTACTTGGAAAACCTAAAACCCTTACATTGAAACCCCCAAACCCTAAACCCGTTAAACTCTAAACCCTAAACCCTTGAAATCCTAAATAGTGAACCCTAAACCCTAAACTTTATCTATTAAACACTAGAACCCTAAACCCGAAACCCTAAAACGTAAAACCCCCAAACAATAACAAGGAAAACCTAAAACCCTAACATTGAAACCTTAATCCTAAACATAAAAGCTTAAACCCTAAACCCTAAACCAAAAAGCCTGAAATCTTAAACCCTAAACCCTAAAACCTAAAAAAAAACCCTTAACCCTGATCCCTAAACTCTAAACCCTAAACCCTAAAACCCTAACATCGACACCCCAAAACCCTTAACCGGAAACCCTAAATCCTAAACACAAAACCCAAAACCCTAATCTATAAATCTCGAAATTCTAAACCCTAAACCCTAAAACCCTAAAACCTAAAACCTTAAACCCTGAACCATACACCGTAAAACTACAAAACCTAAAAATAAACGCTAAACCCATCGTGAACTCTAAACCCTAAAATTTAAAACCCGAAAACCTAAATGCTAAACCCTAAACTATAAAGTCCTAAACCCTAAACACTTAACCCTAAACTTTATCTATTAAACACTAAAACCTTTACTTGGAAAACCTTAAACCCTAACATTGAAACCCTAAACCCTAAACTATTAAACTCTAAACCCTAAACCCTTGAAATCCTAAATAGTGAACCCTAAACCCTATACTTTATCTATTAAACAGTAGAACCTAAAACAAAAAACCCAAAACCCTAAAACGTAAAACGTAAAACCCCAAAACACTAACAAGGAAAACCTAAAACCCTAACATTGAAAAACTAATCCCTAAACCCTAAATCCTAAAAACAAAACCTTAAACCCTAGACCCTAAACCATAAAACCTGAAATATTAAACCCTAAACCCTAAAACCCCAAACCGAAAAACCTAATCCTTAAAATCTAAACCCTAAAACCTAAAAATATAAACCTTAAACCCTTAACACCGAATCAGTAAAAATCCTAATCCCTAAACGTTACCTCTTAAACAATAGATCCCTAAAACCCCAAACCCTAAACCCTAAATAGTAAAACCTTAAAACACCAAAATGGAAAACCTAAAACCCTAAAATTGACACCCCAAAACCCCAAACCCGAAACCCTAAATCCTAAACATAAAACCCTAAACCCTAAATTATAAATCTCGAAATCCTAAACCCTATATCTTAAAACCACAAAAGCTAAAAACAAACCCAAAACCCTAAAATCTAAAACCCGAAACACTAAATCCTAAACCCTAAACACTAAAACCCCAAACCCTAAACCCTTGAAATCATAAATCGTGAACCCTAAACCCTAAACCCATCGTGAACTATAAACCCTAAAATCTAAAACCCGAAAACCTAAATCCTAAACCCTGAACCCTAACCAGTTAACCCTAAACTTTATCTATTAAACACTAGAACCCTAAAACCCCAAACCCTAAAATTTATAACAAAAAACCTTAACATGGAAACCTAAAACCCTAACATTGAAACCCTAACATTGAAGCCCTAAACCCTAAAACCTAAAAAAAATAAACCCTAAACCAAAACCCCTAAATCCTAAACCTTGATCCCTAAACCCTAAAATCTAAAACCCTAAACACTAAACACTAAATTATAAAACCATAAACCCAAAAAACCTTTACATCATAATCGTGAACCCTAAACCCTAAACTTCATCTATTAAACACTTGATCCCCGAAACCCCAAGTCAGTAAACCCTAAATATTGAAAAGCTAAAACCCGAACATTGACACCCCCAAAACCCTAAACCGAAAACCCTAAATCCTAAACACAAGACTCCAAACCCTAAACTATAAATCTCGAAATTCTAAACCCTAAACACTAAAACCTAAAAGCCCAAATCTTGAACCCTAAACCCTAAAACCCTAAACCATAAAACCACAAAACCTAAAAATAAACGCTAAACCCATCGTGAACCCTAAACCCTAAAATCTAAAACACGAAAACCTAACTCCTAAACCCTAAACCCTAAACTATAAAACCCTAAACCCTAAACACTTAACCCTAAACTCTATCTATTAAACACTAAAACCCTTACTTGGAAAACCTAAAACCCTAACATTGACACCCTAAGCCCTAAACTATTAAACTCTAAACCCTAAACCCTTTAAATCCTAAATAGTGAACCCAAAACCCTAAACTTTATCTATTAAACACTAGAACCCTAAACCCAAAACCCTAAAACGTAAAACCCCAAACAATAACAAGGAAAACCTAAAACCCTAACATTGAAACCTTAATCCTAAACACAAAAGCTTAAACCCTAAACCCTAAAACCATAAAGCTCGAAATCTTAAACCCTAAACCCTAAAACCTAAAAAAAAAACCCTAAACACTGATCCCTAAACTCTAAACCCTAAACCCCAAAACCCTAACATCGACACCCCAAAACCGTTAACCGGAAACCCTAAATCCTAAACACAAAACCCAAAACCCTAATCTATAAATCTCGAAATTCAAAACCGTAAACCCTAAAACCCTAAAACCTAAAACCTTAAACCCTGAACCATACACCGTAAAACTACAAAACCTAAAAATAAACGCTAAACCCATCGTGAACCCTAAACCCTAAAATCTAAAACCCGAAAACCTAAATCCTAAACCCTAAACTATAAAGCCCTAAACCCTAAACACTTAACCCTAAACTTTATCTATTAAACACTAAAACCCTTACTAGGAAAACCTAAAACCCTAACACTGAAACCCTAAACTACTAAACTCTAAACCCTAAACCCTTGAAATCCTAAATACTGAACCCTAAACCCTATACTTTATCTATTAAACACTAGAACCCTAAAACCAAAAACCTAAAACCAAAAACCCAAAACCCTAAAACGTAAAACCCCAAAACACTAACAAGGAAAACCTAAAACCCTAACATTGAAACTAATCCCTAAACCCTAAATCCTAAAAACAAAACCTTAAACCCTAGACTCTAGACCATAAAACCTGAAATATTAAACCCTAAACCCTAAAACACCAAACCGTAAACCCCCGATCCCAAAAATCTAAACCCTAAAACCTAAAAAACATAAACCTTAAACCCTTAACACCGAACCGGAAAACCCTAAACCCTAAACATTATCTATTATACACTAGAACCCTAAAACCCAAAAGCCTAAAAATGTAAAACCCCAAAACACTAACAAGGAAAACCTAAAACCCTAACATTGAAACCTAAACCCTAAACCCTAAGCCCATCGTGAACCCTAAACCCTAAAATCTAAAACCCGAAAACCTAAATCCTAAACCCTAAACTATAAAGCCCTAAACCCTAAACACTTAACCCTAAACTTTATCTATTAAACACTAAAACCCTTACTAGGAAAAACCTAAAACCCTAACACCGAAAACCATAAACTACTAAACTCTAAACCCTAAACCCTTGAAATCCTAAATACCGAACCCTAAACCCTATACTTTATCTATTAAACACTAGAACCCTAAAACCAAAAACCCAAAACCCTAAAACGTAAAACCCCAAAACACTAACAAGGAAAACCTAAAACCCTAACATTGAAACTAATCCCTAAACCCTAAATCCAAAAAACAAAACCTTAAACCCTAGACCCTAAAACCATAAAACTCGAAATATTAAACCCCTAAACCCTAAAACACTAAACCGTAAACCCCCGATCCCTAAAATCTAAACCCTAAAACCTAAAACCATAAACCTTAAACCCTTAACACCGAATCGGAAAACCCTAAACCCTAAACATTATCTATTATACACTAGAACCCTAAAACCCAAAAGCCTAAAATGTAAAACCCCAAAACACTAACATGGAGAACCTAAAACCCTAACATTGAAACCTAAACCCTAAACCCTAAACCCATCGTGAACCCAAAACCCTAAAATCTAAAACCTGAAAACCTAAATCCTAAACCTAAAACCAAAAAATATAAATCTCGAAATTCTAAACCCTAAAACCTAAAACCCTAAACCCTAAACCCTAAACCCTAATACCCTAAAACCTAAAACCCTAAACCCTGAACCCTAAACCTAAAAACCACAAAACCTAAAAATAAACGCTAAACCCATCGTGAACCCTAAATCCTAAAATCTAAAACCCGAAAACCTAAATTCTAAACCCTAAACCCTAAACTATAAAACCCTAAACCCTAAACACTTAACCCTAAACTTTTTCTATTAAACACTAAAACCCTTACTTGGAAAACCTAAAACCCTTACATTGAAACCCCAAACCCTAAACTGTTAAACTCTAAACCCTAAACCCTTGAAATCCTAAATAGTGAACCCTAAACCCTAAACTTTATCTATTAAACACTAGAACCCTAAACCCGAAACCCTAAAACGTAAAACCCCAAACAATAACAAGGAAAACCTAAAACCCTAACATTGAAACCTTAATCCTAAACATAAAAGCTTAAACCCTAAACCCTAAACCAAAAAGCCTGAAATCTTAAACCCTAAACCCTAAAACCTAAAAAAAAACCCTTAACCCCCGATCCCTAAACTCTAAACCCTAAACCCTAAAACCCTAACATCGACACCCCAAAACCCTTAACTGGAAACCCTAAATCCTAAACACAAAACCCAAAACCCTAATCTATAAATCTCGAAATTCTAAACCCTAAACCCTAAAACCCTAAAACCTAAAACCTTAAACCCCCGAACCATACACCGTAAAACTACAAAACCTAAAAATAAACGCTAAACCCATCGTGAACTCTAAACCCTAAAATTTAAAACCCGAAAACCTAAATGCTAAACCCTAAACTATAAAGTCCTAAACCCTAAACACTTAACCCTAAACTTTATCTATTAAACACTAAAACCTTTACTTGGAAAACCTTAAACCCTAACATTGAAACCCTAAACCCTAAACTATTAAACTCTAAACCCTAAACCCTTGAAATCCTAAATAGTGAACCCTAAACCCTATACTTTATCTATTAAACACTAGAACCTAAAACAAAAAACCCAAAACCCTAAAACGTAAAACGTAAAACCCCCAAAACACTAACAAGGAAAACCTAAAACCCTAACATTGAAAACTAATCCCTAAACCCTAAATCCTAAAAACAAAACCTTAAACCCTAGACCCTAAACCATAAAACTCGAAATATTAAACCCTAAACCCTAAAACCCCCAAACCGAAAAACCTAATCCCTTAAAATCTAAACCCTAAAACCTAAAAAATATAAACCTTAAACCCTTAACACCGAATCGTAAAAATCCTAATCCCTAAACGTTACCTCTTAAACAATAGATCCCTAAAACCCCAAACCCTAAACCCTAAATAGTAAAACCTTAAAACACCAAAATGGAAAACCTAAAACCCTAAAATTGACACCCCCAAAACCCCAAACCCGAAACCCTAAATCCTAAACATAAAACCCTAAACCCTAAATTATAAATCTCAAATCCTAAACCCTATATCTTAAAAACCACAAAAGCTAAAAACAAACCCAAAACCCTAAAATCTAAAACCCGAAACACTAAATCCTAAACCCTAAACACTAAAACCCCAAACCCTAAACCCTTGAAATCATAAATCGTGAACCCTAAACCCTAAACCCATCGTGAACTATAAACCCTAAAATCTAAAACCCGAAAACCTAAATCCTAAACCCCGAACCCTAACCAGTTTAACCCTAAACTTTATCTATTAAACACTAGAACCCTAAAACCCCCAAACCCTAAAATTTATAACAAAAAACCCTTAACATGGAAACCTAAAACCCTAACATTGAAACCCCTAACATTGAAGCCCTAAACCCTAAAACCTAAAAAAATAAACCCTAAACCAAAACCCTAAATCCTAAACCTTGATCCCTAAACCCTAAAATCTAAAACCCTAAACACTAAACACTAAATTATAAAACCATAAACCCAAAAACCTTTACATCATAATCGTGAACCCTAAACCCTAAACTTCATCTATTAAACACTTGATCCCTGAAACCCCAAGCCGTAAACCCTAAATATTGAAAAGCTAAAACCCGAACATTGACACCCCAAAACCCTAAACCGAAAACCCTAAATCCTAAACACAAGACTCCAAACCCTAAACTATAAATCTCGAAATTCTAAACCCTAAACACTAAAACCTAAAAGCCCAAATCTTGAACCCTAAACCTTAAAACCCTAAACCATAAAACCACAAAACCTAAAAATAAACGCTAAACCCATCGTGAACCCTAAACCCTAAAATCTAAAACACGAAAACCTAACTCCTAAACCCTAAACCCTAAACAATAAAACCCTAAACCCTAAACACTTAACCCTAAACTCTATCTATTAAACACTAAAACCCTTACTTGGAAAACCTAAAACCCTAACATTGACACCCTAAGCCCTAAACTATTAAACTCTAAACCCTAAACCCTTTAAATCCTAAATAGTGAACCCAAAACCCTAAACTTTATCTATTAAACACTAGAACCCTAAACCCAAAACCCTAAAACGTAAAACCCCAAACAATAACAAGGAAAACCTAAAACCCTAACATTGAAACCTTAATCCTAAACACAAAAGCTTAAACCCTAAACCCTAAACCATAAAGCCCGAAATCTTAAACCCTAAACCCTAAAACCTAAAAAAAAACCCCTAAACACCGATCCCCTAAACTCTAAACCCTAAACCCCCAAAACCCTAACATCGACACCCCCAAAACCGTTAACCTGAAACCCTAAATCCTAAACACAAAACCCAAAACCCTAATCTATAAATCTCAAATTCAAAACCGTAAACCCTAAAACCCTAAAACCTAAAAACCTTAAACCCCGAACCATACACCGTAAAACTACAAAACCTAAAAATAAACGCTAAACCCATCGTGAACCCTAAACCCTAAAATCTAAAACCCAAAACCTAAATCCTAAACCCTAAACTATAAAGCCCTAAACCCTAAACACTTAACCCTAAACTTTATCTATTAAACACTAAAACCCTTACTAGGAAAACCTAAAACCCTAACACTGAAACCCTAAACTACTAAACTCTAAACCCTAAACCCTTGAAATCCTAAATACTGAACCCTAAACCCTATACTTTATCTATTAAACACTAGAACCCTAAAACCAAAAACCTAAAACCAAAAACCCAAAACCCTAAAACGTAAAACCCCAAAACACTAACAAGGAAAACCTAAAACCCTAACATTGAAACTAATCCCTAAACCCTAAATCCTAAAAACAAAACCTTAAACCCTAGACTCTAGACCATAAAACCTGAAATATTAAACCCTAAACCCTAAAACACCAAACCGTAAACCCTGATCCCAAAAATCTAAACCCTAAAACCTAAAAACATAAACCTTAAACCCTTAACACTGAACTGGAAAACCCTAAACCCTAAACATTATCTATTATACACTAGAACCCTAAAACCCAAAAGCCTAAAATGTAAAACCCCAAAACACTAACAAGGAAAACCTAAAACCCTAACATTGAAACCTAAACCCTAAACCCTAAAGCCCATCGTGAACCCAAAACCCCTAAAATCTAAAACCCCAAAACCTAAACTCCTAAACCTAAAACCCAAAACTATAAATCTCAAATTCTAAACCCTAAAACCCTAAAACCTAAAACCCTAAACCCTAAACCCTAAACCCTAATACCCTAAAACCTAAAACCCTCTCGAACCCTAAACCTTAAAAACCACAAAACCTAAAAAATAAACGCTAAACCCATCGTGAACCCTAAATCCTAAAATCTAAAACCCGAAAACCCTAAATCCTAAACCCTAAACCCTAAACTATAAAACCCTAAACCCTAAACACTTAACCCTAAACTTTTTTCTATTAAACACTAAAACCCTTACTTGGAAAACCTAAAACCCTTACATTGAAACCCTAAACCCTAAACTGTTAAACTCTAAACCCTAAACCCTTGAAATCTTAAATAGTGAACCCTAAACCCTAAACTTTATCTATTAAACACTAGAACCCTAAACCCAAAACCCTAAAACGTAAAACCCCAAACAATAACAAGGAAAACCTAAAACCCTAACATTGAAACCTTAATCCTAAACATAAAAGCTTAAAACCTAAACCCTAAACCACAAAGCCTGAAATCTTAAACCCTAAACCCTAAAACCTAAAAAAAAACCCTAAACCCTGATCCCTAAACTCTAAACCCTAAACCCTAAAACCCTAACATCGACACCCCAAAAACCCTTAACTGGAAACCCTAAATCCTAAACACAAAACCCAAAACCCTAATCTAAAAATCTCAAATTCTAAACCCTAAACCCTAAAACCCTAAAACCTAAAACCTTAAACCCTGAACCATACACCGTAAAACTACAAAACCTAAAAAATAAACGCTAAACCCATCGTGAACTCTAAACCCTAAAATCTAAAACCCGAAAACCTAAATCCTAAACCCTAAACTATAAAGCCCTAAACCCTAAACACTTAACCCTAAACTTTATCTATTAAACACTAAAACCCTTACTTGGAAAACTCTAAACCCTAAACCCTTGAAATCCTAAATAGTGAACCCTAAACCCTATACTTTATCTATTAAACAGTAGAACCCTAAAACAAAAAACCAAAACCCTAAAACGTAAAACGTAAAACCCCAAAACACTAACAAGGAAAACCTAAAACCCTAACATTGAAAACTAATCCCTAAACCCTAAATCCTAAAAACAAAACCTTAAACCCTAGACCCTAAACCATAAAACCTGAAATATTAAACCCAAAACCCTAAAACCCCAAACCGAAAAACCTAATCCCCAAAATCTAAACCCTAAAACCTAAAAATATAAACCTTAAACCCTTAACACTGAACTGTAAAATCCTAATCCCTAAACGTTACCTATTAAACAATAGATCCCTAAAACCCCAAACCCTAAACCCTAAATAGTAAAACCTTAAAACCCCAAAATGGAAAACCTAAAACCCTAAAATTGACACCCCAAAACCCCAAACCCGAAACCCTAAATCCTAAACACAAAAACCCTAAACCCTAAATTATAAATCTCAAATCCTAAACCCTATATCTTAAAAACCACAAAAGCTAAAAAGTAAAACCCAAAACCCTAAAATCTAAAACCCGAAACCCTAAATCCTAAACCCTAAACACTAAAAACCCCCAAACCCTAAACCCTTGAAATCATAAATCGTGAACCCTAAAGCCTAAACCCATCGTGAACTCTAAACCCTAAAATCTAAAACCCGAAAACCTAAATCCTAAACCCTGAACCCTAACCATTTAACCCTAAACTTTATCTATTAAACACTAGAACCCTAAAACCCCAAACCCTAAAAATTTATAACAAAAAACCCTAACGTGGAAACCTAAAACCCTAACATTGAAACCCTAACATTGAAGCCCTAAACCCTAAAACCTAAAAAAATAAACCCTAAACCAAAACCCTAAATACTAAACCCTGATCCCTAAACCCTAAACCCTAAAATCAAAACCCTAAACCCTAAACACCAAACACTAAATTATAAAACCATAAAACCAAAAACCTTTACATCATAATCGTGAACCCTAAACCCTAAACTTCATCTATTAAACACTTGATCCCTGAAAACCCAAGCCATAAACCCTAAATATTGAAAAGCTAAAACCCGAACATTGACACCCCAAAACCCTAAACCGAAAACCCTAAATCCTAAACACAAAACCCCAAACCCTAAACTATAAATCTCGAAATTCTAAACCCTAAACACTAAAACCTAAAAGCCCAAATCTTGATACCTAAACCCTAAAACCTAAAACCTAAAACCCTAAACCCTGAACCCTAAACCATAAAACCACAAAACCTAAAAAATAAAAGCTAAACCCATCGTGAACCCTAAACCCTAAAAATCTAAAACACGAAAACCTAACTCCTAAACCCTAAACCCCTAAACTATAAAACCCCTAAACCCTAAACACTTAACCCTAAACTCTATCTATTAAACACTAAAACCCTTACTTGGAAAAACCCTAAAACCCCAAAATTGAAACCCCTAAGCCCTAAACTATTAAACTCTAAACCCTAAACCCTTTAAATCCTAAATAGTGAACCCTAAACCCAAAAACTTTATCTATTAAACACTAGAACCCTAAACCCAAAACCCTAAACCGTAAAACCCCCAAACAATAACAAGGAAAACCTAAAACCCTAACTTTGAAACCTTAATCCTAAACACAAAAGCTTAAACCCTAAACCCCTAAACCATAAAGCCCTAAATCTTAAACCCTAAACCCTAAAACCTAAAAAAATCCTAAACACCGATCCCCAAACTCTAAACCCTAAACCCCAAAACCCTAACATCGACACCCCCAAAACCGTAAACCTGAAACCCTAAATCCTAAACACAAAACCCAAAACCCTAATCTATAAATCTCAAATTCTAAACCCAAAACCCTAAAACCTAAAACCTTAAACCCCCGAACCATACACCGTAAAACCACAAAACCTAAAAATAAACGCTAAACCCATCGTGAACCCTAAACCCTAAAATCTAAAACCCGAAAACCTAAATCCTAAACCCCTAAACTATAAAGCCCTAAACCCTAAACTTTATCTATTAAACACTAAAACCCTTACTAGGAAAACCTAAAA